>OY282498.1:57073614-58471924 GCA_958295605.1 Ajuga chamaepitys | reverse complement strand
ATGAAAACCTCAATCGAAATTAACCCAGTTAAAAACATTTGGGCCGAAATTGGCCCGTAAAACAAACTGGGCGCGATGCCCACTTGAAAGAGGGGACGAAAGAGGCCCACATCAACATGGAGTCTTCAACATTTGTTTAACAGCAATCCAAGAAGATTGTTTGAAGAAAAAGGCCCAAAAAAGGCCCATGTGGGATTCAATGGACGTAGAGAGAGAACAACAACAGGGAGGCGGAAGTTTCGAGACAATTCTGTTTGATTTTATTTTTGTACATTTTCAATTATACCGTTATATTGTTATTATCAGATTTTTGGATAATAGTACGATCATATATAGCTCATTTAGTTTTTACTAGTTCGAAGAGATCTTGAACCCTACTTGTATTTTATAATTAACTAATCTGTAATTAGATTTTGATTTATATTCGATAATTTATTTGTGTTACTTGATGATACGATCTATGTCATTTTGATTTCTTGATTTGATAGGGCCCGTCATTTACATTATTAGTTTGTCTAACGCTAGATAATAAAATTATAATGCGCAATTGTTACAGTTTTATAATCATAAGTAGCAATAACGATTAATTCGTTAGGGATAATACAAGTCTAGGTCATCCGAATCGTGTTTATGTGTTTCGAGTCTAGTCTAACCTATTCTCCTAATAATTAATGCATTTTTCTATGTTGTTCAATTAAATAAGGTTAGCTAAATAACTTATTTTAGTTAACTAATATTAAGGGATAATTCGGGCTGACAGACCTTGTTGTCATTCTAGGGTTAGAGAGTTGTGGGATAGATAATTAGGTGTAATTAGTTAATAAAATGGTATGCGAGTAGGTGATACTGAACTGAGAAATAGTATTCTTTTGATATTGATTTAGGTCGAGTTATTTGTTTAATTGAGTATTTGAAATCTTTAGTTAGTTGTTTATTTGATTAGTTTAGTTAGTTGATTAATTCGAATCAACAACCCCCTCCCCCTCCCCCGACTTATCTCTATCACTTAGTTATTATCATTAAAAAACATAATTAATCCAACCGCTTTTTGTGAAGTTCGACCTTTACCACTACTAGTTAATAGAGATAGAATATGTAGTTTAATTTGACGCGTCTCGTCAGCGTGATCAAATATATAGTTGCATATTACTAATCGTCGAAATTATGTATGCCCTTTTCACTTTTGCTTTGATAAATTTCGATTGTAAATTTTGAAGATGAACAGTTCCAAAGATAAATTTTGATTTTTACATATTTTTATGAACATATTTTATATATTTTTGTATTTTTCTAGTAGAGATGATCCGATTATCAACCTCAGAATTTCGATGCAACGTAAGCAAAAGCTCCCAATTTTGATCGGCACATGATTTTTGCAGCAAAAATTTGAATTTTGGGATTGAAATTGGGCAAATTTAAGAGATACCGTACTAAAAAAAACAGAAAATTTGGGATCTAAATTCGATGCCATGCAAAAGCCCCAATTTTGATCGGCACGTGATCACACGTGCATTTTTCGGCTAAAATTTGAATTTTGAAACTAGTATTAAATAATCTCAAGATGTATGAAATAAAATTGAAAAAATAAAAAGTTACGAAATATTTAGAAGATGTGACAATAATTATGAGATTATATATGAATTTTTCACCAATTATTGTAATAAAAAATTATTATTTTGGGAATAGAATGCATCCACTTACCAAATGTCACCACCATGACTTCATCTTCTTTTTATGTTCCAACCAAATGTCGATCATAATTCATAAATATAAAGTGATTTTCACCTCATTTGGTCCAAAATTACTAAAAAAACGTGCCTAATTCGATCGTGCCATGAGTAGTCCCCTACACTGAACTCGCAGGTAAATGGGGGCAGCCACATAATTTAATTCCATTTATGGGAGTAGCCATCGCATAAATACAAATTTACATAAGATATGTTTTGATATATATATATATATATGTTACTCACTCCGTTCCATATTAATTGACGTTTAGGATGAAAGAAAATAATTAAAACTTGAATATTTGGACAGATATACCCTCAGCTAATGATTTGACCAAATCAAAATATCTCTGATAGATTAAAACGTAAATATATTTTAGGATTGAATTCAGGGAGAAAATTGGTAGAATTGGAGAAAAATATTTAAGACGTCAGTTAATTGGAAAAGAAAATAACATCGTAAAACATCAATTAATATGAAACGGAGTGAGTATTATATATATATATATATATATATACTCACACATTTATATATCTACATTAATATATGCATAATAACTACATATGAAAATTTTGATATTAACTTATAGAGTAGGGGACAGTAATTTTCTATGTCAGTAAATACGAGAAGAATTATTAAAATTGGGGCAGGGGGTGGGCCGGGAATCCCGCTGTATATGGACGTAAGTGAAGATAATATTGTTCCAGAATACTACACACTCCGTTTACAAATAAATGTTATTCTAGAATAAATAATTTTTTCATAAAAGAGTGTCATTATAATAATTTTTACGTGTTTCATCCAGTATTATCCTTAACTAATTCTAAGGAAATTTTCATACAAATCTTTAAAATATAAATAAAGAAGGGATGAAGAAATTTATGGTAATAAAAAAATTGATGGAGAGAAAAATGGAAGGATGTTGTTATTCATTCCATAATTTCTTAAATTCCACCTGGAAATTCAAATTGATATTTATTTGTAAAAGGAGGGAGTAACAATATTTAAGGGGTATAAATTGAAAATTTTCCTAACATTAACAATTAACTCGTCATTGAGAGAATTTCTAAAAAAAAATAAAAAAAATTGTCATTGAGAAATTGATCGTGTTGTAGTTTATAGTATTCTCTTTGATTCACTTTTGATATTAAATTACTTAAATTGTGCCATATAATATTATTTATAATCTCTGCAATTATCAATTTATATCTGTATATATATATATTTTTTTTCTAGGCAATGTGTGCAAGCATATTTGGAAAATGTACGGCTAATAAAAGGTGTTGTAGTAGTAGCAGTACAACAAGTTGAATAATACGTATGTCTGCTTAAAGAAAATCCTAATCAACCTCACAACATATAATTATCTTTATTTTGGTATAGTAACTATAATTGTTACCAATATAAAAATAAAAATTAAACTATTGAAAATATTGATGGGGCTATATAATATAATTGAATAAGACTCGGTCCATCTGCTTAAGATTGGGCTCAATAAATTTAGAGGACGAATTTCAATAAAATACACTCATTAATTTTCTCAGTCAGATTAATTTAATCTAGCACTCCCCAACCTTAAACAAACGAACCCTACCAATCCATGTGGATTGGTGAAGCTAGCTATACTATGTGTTGATGATGGACTGTATCAAAAGCCTAAATAAGACACTGTTTGGTGCTGATGATATTCAATCCCTCCTTTTTCCTAAAGAAGCAATCCTACGGATAAAGCTTTCATTATAACATGCAAACCAACCTGCAATCAATAGTGTCTTCTTCCAACTTATTATATTGTTCAATCCTAGTAAATGAAATGAAATTCAAGGTTGGTTTCTTATGGAGCTCAATTGATACATGTCTTGTACTACACTCATAAATCAAGCATGCTTAATTGTTTACTAAGTCACATTAAACTTCGAGCATCTCGATTTTAGATGGTCAATTTTGTGTATAAATCCTGATTGTAGAGGTTTAGTAGAATATAGTTTTTGATTATTTATATGGATTATAAAGGGTTTAATCAACTGAGTTACATTTACTTCCATAATTTCAACAAAAGGGCTAGACAAATCAGACTAAACCATACATATTAAAATCGAATTTTGACACGAGACAAATAAATTGAGACAAAATTTCCACCATAACACAAATTATAAAGAGTTGTAATGCCAAAAGATATATTTAATTATTTAATAGTATTTATAAGAAAATAAAGCAAATTGAATCCTAAATAAAAACGAAAAAGAAAGCCTAATTTACAAAAAGGAGAAGATTCTAAATTGAAAAGGAAAATAATTTTTTTAAATAAACAAAATTCTTTATTGTCCAATGTCAGATTTTTATCCTAACTAATTGATGACTCTTCTCCTAATTTTTGCAGTTGTTGGAGAATAATTGTACAAGGATATCATTTTATAACTATTAGTAGTTTCTAAAAAATTGTTCTAATTTCAAGAATTGTGACCAGTATTACTCCCAGATTGACAATTGAAACCCTAAGTCAAACTACACTTAAAATAGATCTGATCTCATGTGTTCATGTATCAAAATTAGACATGTCTAATCTAACTATCACATACCAAAAAAGGAATAAATTAAAAAATTATGACCTAAGCCATATACAAAATAGTAATCCAAATTGGCCCACTCCATTTAAATCAATCAGATGTGCAACTTCTTAATTACAAGTTTAGAACTCAAAACAATAATATACCGGAAAATTCTATGACAGCCTTTGATCTTTATCTTCTCCTCTCATTATTATCAGCAGAACCTGTCAACCTGCAATCTTCATGCAGAAAATTTTACAGAATTAAATACTTAACATTCAGATATATTATTAAACAATTAAGTAATTAAAGATTAATCTCCAGGAAAATAATCAGGCAGAACTCGTTAATATTAATTCTACGAAAGATTTGGCAATAATATTACTAAAACTATATTGAACTAAACTAAACTTAAAAAAATAAATGACTTAAAAAAGGCAAGGAAATATATGAATAACGCGTAGGAATAGTGAATAAAAACTAGGGAGCTCCCTTCAGTCCAAGACGTGACAGGAAAGACTGAACACAGCTCCCGCATCGTTGGATCAAAAACTCATCGCGATTTTAATGAAGTCGATGAGCTCATAAGCCAACGAGTCAGCAGCTGTGTTTTCAGCCCGTAAACTGCCTCGGACTGGACTGAAGGAAGCTCCTTACTCCACAACCCTAATCCCCCAAAACAAACAAAACACAAACACACACACACACACACACTTTTTCTGAATAAAACTTGATTATGGGTATAAATAGGTGATGATGATAATAATGAGAAAGAAAACATTAGGGGACATGAAAATCTAAGGTAGGCTGAGAAATGGATTTGTGCAGTGTGCAAAGCAGTAAGATTTTTTGCAGAGATATAATACCTGTGTATGTATATATATCTATGGTGTTGTGATGACGATATGAAATTGGACAACAGCCTTAAACTCCGTACACTATTTAATTTCTTATACATCTAATCAGCACAGCTGTATGGCTCACCACAAACAGATAAAGTTGGGCACTGTTGTAACATTCACACTTGCTTCTAAATCATAGTATTCCATAATTGGATGAAAGAATTCTATACCAATAATGGCAACCTCTTGAACTGCTATCCAACGGTTCAAGTTTAAGTGAAAATTGTTGATGTGCCACATCACCCCGCGCTCTGCACAACACCACGTGCATGGATTTAGATCCGTACAATTTGAGTTAGGGCAGATCGGGTTGGCTAAATTTTTCATAATTCTATAATGTGTTGCTTGTTTTCAAAAAAAATATTAGTATTTTTATAAAACATTTTTCTAAAACAAGTAAAATCTTTTATAAAACATTAAATATAGCCCGTGGATATACTCATAAAGCGGATTGTACGTACCAATTCTAATTGGTGTATACGAGAATTTGTAAATTTTGCATGCACTAATTGCACGAATTTTAGATACATGCGATCCTAGTCGTGAATAGATCAATTGAGTGTGTATAGTACACGATTCATGATTTGTCATTTTATGTGTTTGAGTGGATACATGATTCATGATTTAGATTATAAATGTGTCACGTTTGAAGTTCATATTTAGGATTTAGGGTAAGTTTAAATTTTAGCAATGATGGTGCGCATTATGTCTCATTATTTTACGGGTAGTGATTCATATTTTTAGGATTTATGATTTTTTTGTTTAGAATTCATGATTGATGGGGTTTTCCGTTCACATTTGATGTAGTAGAACTTCACGTTTGCAATTGTATTGGCGAAAATCTTGTTTTTAAGCTTCATGTCAATAACGGGAGTTCGTAGTAGACTTTCGTGCAACAAATTGAAAAAAATCTAAAGTTAAAAGATTTCTATATCACACACAATAATTCATTGAAAGGATATAAATTATACATAATTAAGTGTTTCTAATCTAGGTTAATGAGAGATTGAATTTCACCACCGCCACCGATCCCCAATCAAGATTTGTAAAGGTGGTCAAATTCTACCAACCCTACTAAACCAAGATTGGCACATCATCTATATACATATTTGGTTGAGTCCATTATAATACACGGTAGTGATAAAGAATCAAATTCCACCACCCTCCTTCCGAATCAGGATTTGACACATCAACCATAGTCCATGTACATATTAATTAGTTCAAGTAATACATTTATTCAGAACAAGTAATACCTTTCAACAAAAATATTAATATATTTTCATCAAATACTTTCTATGATCTGGACTGGATCTAAAATTTGAACAATTAATATACAAGAGAACTACTTAAAAACCTTTTCTTTTCCAGATTGTTGCATTTATAGTAGTATTATAATTACACCATGATTGTATATTTGGATTTCAAAATTCTTGATCAACCGATGTATAAGTGCATAATGATTGTTTAAAGAGTAATTTTCGTGTACACTAGTTGTACGAATCTTAGATCTGTCCAATCCCGAACATGACTATTTTTCATGAATATGTTAGTATTAATAAAAGAAATGTATCATGGTAAAAGTAATACCTTCATAATACATTTTTTTAATACAAATGATACATTTAGGTCTAAATAATGATACATTTTCATAAATACAATCATTTAATTTGAATTACAGTACTTATCTAAGATTCGTGCAGCTGGTGCACATAAGAATTAATGTTTTTGAAATGTATGTTGTGCAAAACACAGAGGCAGCATATCTATGGCGCATGAAACGTATGAAAGAGCAAGCAAGTTGGTTGGGGTCCAAAAATATTTCCAGTTAGGAAGGGACAATGAAATGAAAGGTACCTTAAAGTTTGCAAGAAAACCCTATTCACAACGTGGCAGATATTATTCCCTGTTTGGGTGAAGCCTTTGGTTTCGCATTCCTATGGGGTGACCCATGACCTACTTGAATGGTCATTTCATGTCAACTCGTTTAACCCCTTCCTCTTTGCCATTTACTTTTTCTTTCATATTCCCTGCCAACACACCCAGGCCCTGGCTAGTAATTATGGGGATATTGAACTCGGATGTTGTCAGTCGGATGTGGATGGACCAGCCTAAATATATTTCATTTTATGGATCGTCCAGCCAATTTTCATTCAATTCTAACACATTTTCATCATTATATAATCATCAAATCATTATCTACATCACTTTTTTATTATTTCTAGTACATTTTTTTATCATTACCTAACACCTTACATAACTTTTTACAATTTTCAATACACATTTTTATCATTACCTATCATCTCAATACCTATTAATTTGGCATCACTTACACATCATACCCTACTATATTCTTAAACAAAAATACCTTTATACTATTCAAATGGATGTACCAATCGTGGATGTGCCCCAGCGAAAGGGGCACATTCCACTACATTCCAATCCAAATATCCCCTATACTTCTCATTTCTTTGGTTTTTCTTTTGTCAGTTATTTCAAATCATAAGTATTCATCACGACTACATATTTTCATCAATTAGTCGTCACAATAACTCTGTACAAATAATATTATTTTAGATCATCTGAAATGCGAATCAAATATTTTTAATAACAAATAGTTATCTCTAATGTTTTTTTTAGAAAAATAAAACACTTAAACTTTTAATTTGAGACAAATATACACCTTAACTTTTAAATCTTAAGAAAAAATCAACACTTCCGTCTAAATTAAAGTTAACGGTGTTTATTAATAGTACTCTAATAATCGAAAGAAAAGTTGAATTTCATACAATTTCAATTCTAGACAGATCTAACCATTAGAATCACAGTTTATGCATATTATATTACACAACTCGTACCGAGAACAATGAAAATCACTGCAAAAGCTTTCTAAGATGTAAATATATGACTCCAATTTTCTTCTAGCAAAAATAAGAATGTCCTTTTTACTCCAAGAACCACAATTCGAATTGATCCCCTGCATATTTCACCTGATTTTTACACTCTCCAACCGCCTTTCGACAATGGAGCAGCCGAATTTGCGAAAAGAAGTTTCTAGGTGTTCATCAGAGTTACTAATCTTCTTGTTCCCGTTACACCAACAACGTGCTTTCTAGCCGGCGACACACACAAACTTTTCACCGTCGTTGGAGGATGAGAGGCGGACGAGCTCATTTCTGGTGTGTTTCATCGTTCCAGGCAGAATTTCCATCTGAATGGAATACTCCGGCCGGTGGAACTCTGGTGGTCAACTGACTGGAAAGCTAGCCTTCAACCGAAACTTGAGAGAGAATTCTGCTCAGGTATAATAAACACTGTTAACTCTAATTTTAATGGAAGTGTTGATTTATTTTAGATTTAAGAGTTGAGGTATCTATTTATCCTAATTTAATAGTTTGAATGCCTTATTAAACAAAAAAATTGTTCAGGTGTTGATTTAAACCCGAGGTACAAGTTGGAGGGCATGTTTGCCCCTTTTTACTTATTTTATATAATATAACTATCTATTAAATATATTAAGAATTTACCAATTCAAATATCATTTATTGTAAAAGTCCCACTAGCTAATTATATTAAGCACAATTTCATGTGCATCAGTTGCGCGATGCAACCCGAGAAGGGTATCAAGATTTATGCGTAAAGGTAACACTTGTTTTGTCTAAGATATCATAATATATTTATCTAGCACAAGTGATACACATAAACATTAATATTTTTTCATCGTGATATCTTTAACCAAAACATGTAATACATTTATACATAAATAGTAATACCTTCTTGGCCAATGACTCAGATTGTGCGGATCTATAATTCGTACAGCGAATGCACAAGAAACCTTCCCGTAATATCATGTGATTTATCGATCAAAAAGATATGCTAGGGACTTAGATAAGCAATTTAAGTTGTTGCTGGGCTCCAAGATTCTGAAACATTAGTAGTGAGTAGTGACTAGACAATAGATGTAATGTGCCAATTAAAAGAGTCAAGTAATAACCTTAATTGGTTATATGTTAAAAATACGAAAGAAGTTTTCTTAATGTGTATATATATATATCATTATATGGTTGCAATTTTATTTTTTCTTTGAGTAGAGTTTGGGGTTTTAACACAGAAAATTTGTTGTCGTACATGGTTTGTTGTCATAAATAAATAAATAAACAACGCATAAAAAATGTCGTGTTAGCCGTTGTAATACACCTGAATGATAATGAACATATTCATTGTTGTAGAAAGGTTTGCTACAACGTAATTACAACAACATATTTTTCTCAAATAACACCGGATAATATTCATTATACTGTAAAGCTATATATTATTTGTGACGGAAAAAGGCACTATTAATCGAAATATGTACTGTGTTAAAATAATTAAAACATAGTTTCTGTTTCATATAAATAATGAACTCATCGTGGAACAAAACACATTTCTGAACATATTAATATTATGTAAATAAAACACCCTCGAAATTACAAAGACATCGAAACACTTTATATATGGACAAAAAGACTACCAATATAAGTCATTTTTTGCTTAAAAAATTTCTTCTACATTTTTATTATCCTTGTATCTCAATGGATCTGTTATAATATCTATTTAATTTCCTATTGCTCACTAAATTAAGATTATAACTTTTTCAACAATGATTAAACTGTATTCCTCATGCATAGAAGAAAATTGGAGTTAGTTATTCTCTTGTCCCATATCTTGGTCCCTAAGTTGTCCAACACATTTATAATTTATATTTTTACTATGCATTTATGCAATACTCGTCTGGTACATTGGAGTTTTCTCGGAATGTAAAATTAAAAATGAAATAGTGATTTTATATAAAAAAATAAATTAAATAAAGAATCTCATTCGTGATAGTATAAATAGAGAGATTTCTGGGTCAAAGGTGGAGAGTGGAGTTGCAGAAGGTTTACTAGTTGAGGCTGTGAACTTACAGAATGGACGACGGTTTTGCAATTGCAATTTTCTTTGCGTGGATTGGATGATTCTATTCACAACCAAAATATTTTTCATTGGAACCATCTAATATAAACTAGGTACTTTAATTGCCAACATGAGCAACCATTTTCTTGTATTTTAGGGTTAGAAAGTAATTACAGTCGAATATGTCGTGGAAAAAACTATGTAAATTTAAAGGAAGTGGATCTGATACGGCTAACGGATCTAGCCCACTCGATTTGGATTAAAAAGAAAAAAGGAGATGGGGCAACTTGGATCTAGAATGAAATAGGCCACAAAGTCCATCAAATTTGGGCCGAGCAAACCATTTCGTGGAGGATGAATGGGCCCGATACCCAAATCTGGGCCTCAAGGCTTCTTTGGTCCAATACTAGTCAAAATAGCCCAGTCAACAAGTCAACTAGTATTCAAATTTCATGTTATTTTCTTCAACATCAAATATATATAGGATTGATATGCTACACAATTGAATAGCTGTTGTTTTGACAATTTATTATTACATATGCAACATCTCTAGCATAAATGTATTGACGGACCTACCTTAAGGTTAAGACCCGTTAAAATTGTTGGAAAATTACGAACAATACAAATAATAAACGATAAACGAGAATCATCGACAAAGTCAAAACGAAGACACCAAATTTAACGTGGTTCGCTAACAACTTGTTAGCTACGTCCACGGCCAAACGAGAGGAACCAATCAATATCAAAAAAGTGCTTACAACATAGGACAAAGACAAACTTGACCCTAGGTCACTATCCAACTCTTCATCCTAACAAATGGAGACAAACTCGAGTATCAATCAATTGATACTCGACAAAACAACTCTCCACACTCTATGACCCAAACGACTCTAAACCCGAAAATAGAGTCCAAAATCAAAAGACAACCTCTCTCTTGTCTCTCAAATCAAATTCAATGACTGATCTATCAATCTATTCAATCAATTGACCAATACAAATTTCAAAGTCAATAGGCCTATTTATAAGCCCAAAAACCTAATCCTAGACACAAAAGGAATCCAATTGGGCCTAATCCGTGTAGGCCCAAAAAACTGCTCGCCTGTCTCGTCTAGGCCGAGATGCAATCCTGTCTAGGCCTAGATACTCGTCTAGGCCGAGATGCAATCCTGTCTAGGCCTAGATACTCCTCCAGCAGCAATTTCGCCAAAAAACTGACTCGACGTCTCGGCCCAGACGTCTTTCCAGCGAGAATCTTCAATTTCTTGTCACACTTGGTCGCGGCCGTGTCCTCCAACGCGCCCAATTCCAACGACGTCCATATCCAAGCCTCCACCTTGATGCGAACGTCAATTCAAACCAAACCAAATTCAAGGCACAAATTCCTAACAAAAATGTTATATTATATATGTATATTGTAGTCGATTTTAACACAACTTCATAAAATAAAATAAACAGTTCTATTGTTTAACTTGAATTAAATGGATGTATTATTATGTATAAGCAATACAAATAAATATTATAAAATGTAATGGATATAAAAACATTATATGTTAGACTTTTTTTGTAGTTTAATCAATTTATTAAGTTTATCTAAATTGTTAGTTTTTAATAGTTTTATTTATAAAATATAC
Source organism: Ajuga chamaepitys (assembly GCA_958295605.1). NCBI lineage: Eukaryota > Viridiplantae > Streptophyta > Magnoliopsida > Lamiales > Lamiaceae > Ajuga > Ajuga chamaepitys. The sequence continues at coordinate 58,460,185 of OY282498.1, read as the reverse complement.
TATTATTGAGGTTCAGACATATTTGGAGGGCGCACAATGTCAGCCCTCCCTTTTAGATTTTCTATTTTTTTTTTTTTCAATGTAATTTATTCAATATTTAAGCTTAGAGCCTAATATAAAAGGATTAAATTTCTAGCCAATTTAGAATCTGTCCCTTATTTGGTAAACATGGTCACAACCTTAAAGCACAGTTTAAAAAAAGTTACCTTATAAGATGAACTCTTAACTCCGTTTATAGATAGATTCCTCGGGTAAATTTTTGAATCCGATACTACCTACATATATATATCTAATTATATATTTCATTTTGATAAAGTTAGCTTTCAGGAAAGAAAAAAAATCCACATGTGTGTGTCATGTTTGTTACTCGATCGAGCGTGTTACTGGATATATGTAGTGATTTCAATACCATGTAATGATAATTTAGAAGTAAGTAAAAAGAAGAAGAAAAAATTCCACTACTATAAAAAAAATTGGTAGTTCGACAATTGAGGAATCGATTTCCTATCCCAACCAAAAAATGTACTTAAAAAATAGTATGACAATTGGACAACATTTTATTTAAATTGATGGTGAGATACTGTTCCAATAACCACACAAAGTACTAAATAAAGATTTCAAAAATTTTAAGCTTAGAGCTTAGCAATTATTGTCACATAGCTAGGGTCGTAGAATATTTCTAGCACATACTCCTCGAGCAACAAGACTATCAAACAAAGTTGAATGCTCACCTCTAATCAGAATCATCATCATCATCATATATATATATATTAGAGTTTTATTCCTAAAAAACATATACTTTGATGTTAGAATCTATAATCCTATGACAATAACGTTTCACAAAATTACTACTTACTAATGCTAATGCATGACGTGGGTGGGAATATTTTGTGTTTACATTGCTAATACATATTACTTCGCTAACCCAAAAGCATAAATAAATAAATATAATGCGATGGCTATTTACAGCTCATTGAATTTTTTAACGCATAATAAATAAAAAATGTTATTATAGCAAAATATAAATAATAAAAAACAATATATGCATAAAATTCGAAGAAAGAAAAAACTAAATGTTGTAATTTTTTTTTTCTTTTTCCTATCATCTTCAACCAAACTATGTTTCTCTCAAAACTTTATACAATCTAATTTCATCAAGGTTCCATTAATGTAATACCAATATAACAAGTAGTTCTAATGAAGGGTAAAATTGATATTAAGTGGAGTGTGTTAAGAAATTTATTCTTAATTTTGTAATATAGCGACCTAGTTTAATAGACTGATAGTAGTCGCTACAAAAGAAAACAACACAAAAAAACTAAATTCCTATTGAATAGTATCATGTGGAAGATCCACTACATCAACGATGTGATTTAAATTAATAAAGATAACAAAAAATATCTTCGATTATATCACCGTATTTTAATATATGATGAATATTTCACTTGAATAGTTACAACTTTTAGTAGTCACTAGCCACAAAATTACTATTTAGTGATGATGGGCTTATGCCCTGTTTGTTTGCCACTTTAATTTATAAAATAAAATGTTGGAAGTCAATAATTTGATTCTATTCATATGGGCCTGTCCTAAAAGCAGAATATATTTATATACTAGCATGCGGTGTATAACCTATGAAGCTATTTAAAGTATTTAGTCCTCTTCTTTCTTTTTCTTTTATTATCCCCTTCCTACTATCATAATGCATCATACTTTTTTTAAAATAATTATTCACACATTTCCCAATGGATACTTGTATACGGCGAAATATAACAGCAAATTTTTCTATTTATTTTAATGAGTGAGCTTGGGTGCAACATGTGCTACGGTGCATCATTTATACAATATCTTTTCGCGTATTTAAAAAATATGATTGATTTACTCATACAATATACCACTATCATTATAATTGATTTACTAATTCATAAAGTATAGTTAATTTGCTCATACAATATTATTTTGCACAATAAACCTATTATACTGTACACAAGTTTTTACCTATTTTAAATTTATGTCCAAAAACGAGCTCTAAAGGAGTATCTCCTTTTCTTTTTATTTTTTTGATTTATATAATCTAACGACAGAATTTGAAAATTTGTTATTCCAATCTTTCCAAAATGAGAGTTGTTGTTAAAAGAAAAATTGTTCTCCCAATTAAAAATATGCTACATCTTAAAAAAACTCTACCCACCGTATAAAAATAGTCTTAAAGTTATTTTCACACATAAGGGCATATTTAAACTAGAATGTAGGAGGATGTACTTAGTGGTGGTAATTAATACAATTGAGGCTGGATCATACTGAATTTCAAGTTGATTCAGGTTATATACCAAATAATATCGAAAACATATAATAATTGCATTTTTAAATAAATTACTAATTTGGGATCATTATTATGTTAATAGGATTCTTAGTCATTGCTGAGGTGGCAAGATTGGCGCGGGTATTTTAGATGGATTGATCCATAAAAATTTTGATCAGAAATATCAATAAAACATGATGGACTAAAAATCGACGAGTCACAAATCGATCCAATTAATTTTGATCCGACCTAAAATATCATGTTGACCTGACGGGCCAGGTCATCCCGGTGTCCTCCCTCCCAACCCCACCCACACATCGCTCTCTATAAATAGCCTAAAACCCTAATCGCATTCTCTTACTAAACCCCATTGCCTGCGTCCTCCTCTGTTTCCCCACTTTATCTCCCACCACACACGCCAAATCTTCTCTTTTGAAACTTTTCTCCGTTCCTTCATAATTTATCCCCATTAATATTCTTTCTTTTTCAATAAATCGTCTTTCATATCTTCTACATTCGAATCCTGTTTCTGAGAATATCTTATAATAGCCATCCAATTTCTATCTTCCCCAATTCACTAAAGAGTTACATTATATTCTGTTCTCCTTTGTGTTTTCTAACATAAATACGAGCTAACCTTGCAGCCATGGCAGTAGCCCACCCGCATTTCCTGGTATCTGAAACAACGCTGGAGCCATCAGTAATGGTGACCTCCACTGCGTCACCGTCGTGTCCATCCGCCACCTTCACCCAAGACGATTTGAAAAGAATCGCTGCCTACAAAGCCGTGGAGCACGTCAAATCCGGCATGGTTGTCGGACTCGGCACCGGCTCCACCGCCAGACACGCCGTCGACCGAATTGCGGAGCTCTTACGGCAGGGGAAACTGAAAGACATCGTCGGCATAGCCACTTCGGTAAAAACACACGAACAGGCAGTCTCGTTAGGTATCCCTTTGTCGGATCTCGATTCGCATCCGATTGTTGATTTGTCCATCGACGGAGCCGATGAAGTCGATCCGGGTTTGAACCTAGTGAAGGGGCGAGGGGGCTCGTTGTTGAGAGAGAAAATGGTGGAATCTGCGAGTAAGAAATTCGTAACCATAGTCGATGAATCGAAATTAGTGCCCTATATTGGCGGTAGTGGACTAGCTATGCCGGTGGAGGTAATTCCGTTCTGTTGGAGGCATTCTCTGAATAGGCTTGTATCGGTGTTTGCCGGCGCCGGCTGCATCGGAGAGCTCAGAAAAATCGCCGGCGGAGAGGAGGCGTATGTTAGCGATAATGGGAACTACATAATCGATCTGTATTTTGAGAGGGATATTGGGGATTTGAATGAAGCGAGTGATGCGATTTTGAGGCTACCTGGTATCGTGGAGCATGGGATGTTCATCGGATTGGCGAGTTCGGTGATTGTGGCGGGCGTTAATGGCGTGACTGTGAAGACGAAGGTTGGGAGTGAATTGGTGGTTGATTCTTTCGGTTATAGTGATTTGAGGAATGGGTTTTAGGGTTACATGTTGGGTGAATTTCGGGTCGGCCAAGACGACCCAATAACACGTCGAGTTAGATTAGATGTGCTCCTTATGAATTCTATGAAGGATTTTTTTGGGTGGGGAAGTTCTGTAATTTAATTATTTTATTTTATTTTCTTTTTTTTAAGAAAATTTACTTCATTCATAAATTAATCAGATAAAAGCTTTACATTCCGAAGGGCAATGTCATAAACATCGTTTGGCCATTTTTCTAGCCACACCTTATTGTCATCGATATCAAGTTTACAATGAGCAAGCGAATGGCTAAAGCATTAGCACGGCATGGTACAAATTAAAGCATTGGCATACAATTCGCCAACAAGTAGATATTGTCTAAAATCAACCCACAATAATTAAGTTTTGTTGTCACCTTCGATCGTCAAATTGTCAATTCTTGCCCCAAAGACGTTTGTAAAGCGTACCATAGAGCAAGTGATTCTAGTGATATCGTATTTCCTTGGCTACGTACCTGATACGACCCAGCGGCCAGTGGATCCCCCTGAGGATCTCTAACAGCAAATCCAAGGCCCCTGGTGTTGTAATCGAAAGCAGCAACATCGAAGTTGAGCTTGCGTCGTCCTTCTGGCAGAGCAATTCAGTGCTCGGAGCCATCGTCAACGTGGACAGAACAACAACATCCACGTCTGTTGGTGCCATGTTGTCAAAATCGTTAAAGTATCTTCTCGCCCCTCGTATTATCTCTCTCGGCTGAAAGGGAGCATTGTCAAAGATGAGCATGTTTCCGGCAGTCCAAATCTGTCATAGAATGTAAGCGTTGTTGAACTTCGCTAGGCAACTGTGCAAGGAGGTCCCAATGTGGAATCCTGAAAGGAGCAGCTGAGAACAATTTACAATTGGGCTGAGACCCCATACCTCATTAACAACGAGGCAATGGAGAAATAAGTGCTCAAACGTCTCATCTTCATTTCCACAATGATAGGGATAACCTGGTTACTTCGGGTCGGGTTAATACATGAGCCCATTTACCGGCCCAGCAAACGCGCCAGCAAGCGCGAAGGCCCAGGCCCAGCAGGCCCAGCAACACGCGTTGGCCCAAAACGTAGTCTGTTCCGCGAATCAAGGCCCATGATCTTTTCCCAACTGCCATGCAGATTTGATGGGCAAGATTATAGGGATTTAGTTAGGGTTTTGATTTGGTAGTATAAATAGGTGAAAAGAACTCTGCATTAGGGTTCGCACTCTGTACATTGAATTACTATCTGTAAACTCAATATTCTAGTGAAAAAGAAACACCTCGGCAAGAGTGATTTTTTGCCCGTGGACGTAGATCTCCGGATCGAACCACGTAAATCCTGTGTTTTTCCATATTGTTTACGTCGATTATCGTTATAGTTCTTGGTTACCGGATTGCGCATTACCAATTGGCGCCGTCTGTGGGAACGCTTTAACCAACAACTTTTGACGTTTGCATCGCATTCAAGAATCATGGTGACAACACGCTTGAATCAATCTCGTCACGGTGATCAATCTAACCAGGATCCACCTGTGGATCAAGTTTTGCCGCCGAGGCAATTGCCGGCAGGGAGCACATCTAATCATCAGGGTAATCAAAACCCTCCACCCCCTCAAGACCAGCAAAACCCTAATCTTGCTGCTGCTCAACCCCCGGTTAACATTCAAATTACCCCAGAACTGCTCCAGGCTTTCTTACAAGAACATGCACATGTTCTTCAAGATTGGGCAGTTAATCGCCTACATCCCGCGGAGCCTGCAGCGGGGCCTGCCGGCCATAATGCTAATCCCGTGGTGCCTCCACCCCGTTCGCGTGATCAACAGGACCCGGGGCACCGCGGGCGTCAGGATCGACGACGGGAACGACCTGGTTCTTCCGAGGACCATGGGAGTTCTAATGAATCACGACCTCGCAATGAGGAACCTACTGATGTGGATCGCCGCCGTCCACTTAATGCGGCTAAGAGAGTTCGCTATGCCAATCCTCATGCTCTAGATCTTCAAGAGTATGAGCAAGTTCAACGCAATGTTGAACTGGACAGAATTCTGGGCCTTGATGCCAATGGAGATATCATCACGCCGTTCTCCTCAGAAATCATGGCCACCACCCTTCCCGAAGGGTTCAAACGGCCAGCTATACCACCTTACAATGGCACCGGAGATCCGGCCAATTTTCTTGGAGCTTTTAGGCACAGCATGCTTAGCCATGATAACATCACATCCCTTCAGTACTGCAAGATTTTCCCTGAGTACTTACAGGATGAAGCTCGGGTTTGGTTTGATTCTCTCCCACGCAACAGCGTATCCTCCTTCAGAGAACTCGCCGAGCACTTTTGGGCACGGTTCGAAGCACGGGCGAAGCCCATGGCCACCCTGGCCGATGTCATGAACATGGAACAGCGGGACGGTGAAACCGTTACGCAATTTCTTGACCGCTTCACAGCGGTAAGTCTCAAGGTGGGAAATTGCCCCGACGACGTAGTCATCAACGCATTTATGAATGGACTCCGTCCCGGAGCACTTTACACCGAGTTAGTTCGGAACACACCGGTCACAACTCGAGCACTGTTCAAAACAGTGTGCAGATTTGCTAAGGCCGAGGAGCAGACTCGCCAGAAGCGAGAGAAACACGCTAGCAAGCGGCAATCCGACAAAGCACAAACCGGGCCTAGTACTCGACCTAGTGCATTTTCCCGCCTGACCCCGGGGGGTTCAGAATCCCGAAGTGAAATTTCACAATTGACTCCGTTGACGAAGTCACGAGCTGAAATCCTATCTATCCACAAGAACGATCTGCGACCTTGTCCGCGGATGACTGCTCCACCTGAAAAGAGGAACCGTGGAAAGTGGTGCGCGTACCACCGAGATCATGGGCACGAGACAGAGGAGTGCCGGGAACTCGGCAAGGAGATTGAGGAATGCCTCAAGAAGGGTCTCTTGCGCCAATACGTTGCACGAACCAATGACCAACCTCGGACAAACCACAATGGGGGTTCGTCCCACAACCGCGGAGGTTATCATGACCGGGGCACTCAACAAAATCGGCCACCGTGGCAGAATAATCGGCCAGGACCTAACAACTACGCACGGCAAGATTCTGGCAATCGCCAGCAACCACGTCTCCCACCACCACCTCCTCCTCCGGGAGGACCCGAAGACAACGCACCTCCTCACGTGATAAACGTGATATATGGAGCCCTTCCCACCGGGGCCTCGCGACACGCCTTGAAGGCAGATGCTCGACGTCCTCCTCCCGAGGAGCCACGTCACAAACGCCTCCATCAGTCCGAGACTGTCAGCTTCACGGATAGGGACCCGGTTCCGGAGATAACACCTCACACAGACGCTATTGTCATCGACATGACTGTAGCTAACATAACAGTAAGGCGGGTCTTCGTGGATAATGGAGCCGCGGTGAGTGTTATATTTGCCGACTGTTTTCAAAGGATGGGGATTTCTCGGGACCAACTTCGGCCGGCCCCCGGACCACTGCAGACTTTCACTCAAGGTGAAGTCCAGCAGGAAGGTGTTATCACTCTCCCAGCGTCTTTGGGGACTTATCCGAAGATAAAAACCATCTTCGTGGATTTCTATGTGGTGAATTCCCCGTCACCATACAACATGATATTGGGCCGGGACTGGCTCACCCCTGCCAAAGCCATTTGCTCCACGTATCACCTCGCGCTAAAGTTTCCCACCTCGCATGGCGAAGTGGCTATCCGCGGGAATCAGCGGGTTTCAAAAGAGTGCATGTATGTGGCACTCAAAAAGATTGCTAAAGTTCCTCTCAAACAGCAGCTTCAAGTGGCATCATCGGTTCTGGAACCTCGGGAATGTACCTCGTTGGGGGATGCCACTGCACAAGTCCCGCTTGATCCGTCCAAGCCGGAACAGACAGTGCCCGTAGGAGCCGTGGATGTGCCATGGCTACACCAGGCTATCATTCAGACCTTGCGAGAATATTCCGATGTCTTCGCATGGTCTCCTCTGGATATGCCCGGGGTCTCTCCCGACATTATAACACACAAGCTGAATATTGATCCCAGCATCAAGCCTATCCAGCAGAAACAAAGGAAGTTCGCTCCGGAGCGAAATGAGGCCATTCGAATCGAGGTAAAGCAACTCTTGGATGCAGATATCCTGTTTGAAGTATTTTATCCCTCTTGGTTATCCAATCCGGTAATGGTGACAAAAACCAGTGGGGCATGGCGAATGTGTGTTGACTTCTCCGATCTCAACAAGCACTGTCCGAAAGACTGTTATCCTTTGCCCTCAATCAACCAAAAGGCCGAAGCCATTACAGGGTACGTGGCACTTTGCTTCCTAGATCTATACAAGGGATACCATCAGATTTTTATGGATCCGCAGGACGCCTTCAAAACGGCATTTATCACTGCCTTTGGGTGCTTCGCTTTTAAGAAAATGCCCTTCGGGCTCAAGAATGCTGGAGCCACCTATCAACGTCTCATGGACTGCGTTTTCCACGACCAGATTGGTCGTAACGTTGAAGTTTACGTTGATGACATGGTCATCAAAAGCTCCTCCCATCCTTCATGTGTGCAAGACATTGCCGAAACCTTGCGCACTCTGCGGCGCTATAACTTGCGACTCAATCCAGCGAAATGCACCTTTGGTGTTGGCTCCGGGAAGTTTCTCGGTTATTTGGTTTCGCAAAACGGCCTGCAGGCCAATCCGGCCAAGCTTCGTGATGTGTTAGATCTGCAGCCACCAAAAACATTCAGGGACGTTCAACGCCTCACAGGTGGTTTGGCGGCTTTGAATCGATTTTTGTCTAAAGCGGCGGAGCGCCAGCTCCCATTCTTTAAAGTCTTGAGACAAGCGAAGTCCTTTCAGTGGACACCGGAGTGCACCGAGGCCTTCGAGGCTTTGAAACGTCACATACAGCAGCTACCTACTTTGGCAGTTCCTCTCCCCGGAGAGCCGCTTTACCTATATTTGGCTTCCTCCGAGGAAGCTATTAGCGCTGCACTTGTACGTGAAGTCGATGGGGTTCAGCATCCCGTGTATTTCGCAAGTCGTGTTCTTCACGGGGCAGAGACACGGTACTCCGTGTTAGAAAAAACTGCTTTGGCAATTGTTATGGCAGCTCGGCGTTTACGACCTTATTTCCAAGGACGAGAAATACGGGTCCTGACCAATCATCCTATCCGCCAGATTCTTGTCAAGCCCGAGGTGTCGGGGCGTCTCGCAAAATGGGCCGTTGAGCTAGGTGAATACGATATTCAGTACCTTCCCCGCCGAGCAATCAAGGGCCAAGCACTCGCTGACTTTTTGGCCGAAATCCCGGGAGACAATCATGAGTCTCCGACAAACAATGATACACATCACCCCGGTACCCTCGTGTCCTCACCTCAGAAATGGCAACTATACGTGGATGGAGCATCCACGACTAAAGGAAGTGGTGCCGGGGTGCTTCTCATCGACCCCGAGGAGGTTGAGATTAAATACGTCATCCGGTTCAAGTTCAAGGTGACTGATAATGAAGCGGAATACGAGGCAGTTCTCGCCGAGCTCAGGCTCGCTCAATCCTTAGACGTTCGTCATCTTGAGCTCTTCACGGACTCCGAGGTCGTGTCCAGACAGATCCAGGGAACTTATGTCGCCAAGGATGAAACAATGGTCAGGTATCGTGCTTTAACGCTAAAGCTTATCTCCACTTTTGATGCAGTTGTTGTACAGAAAATACCACGAGCTCAGAATGCAAGAGCAGATGCGCTCAGCAAATTGGCCTCCGCGGTCCGAAATAATATATCTCCGGACATTATGGTTGAAGACTTGCTTCATCCAGCAATTCATGAGGCCACAATTTCGGTACTGACCGACAACGGTCCGAACTGAATGACACCTATCATCCAATATCTCCGAGATGGAGTTTTGCCTAATGATAAGCTACAAGCTCGGCAGGTTGTTCTCAAAGCTCCCAAATACTCCTTTCATGGTGGAGTTTTATATCGACGGTCATACCTACAACCGAATCTTCGGTGTCTTGCTCCTGCCGAAGCTACCCAAGTTCTGCGGGAGGTTCATGAAGGGGCCTATGCCAGCCATATCGGCTCCCGGACATTAGCCAAGAAAGTTCTCCGCTGGGGATACTATTGGCCAACCCTGTTCAACGATGCTCATGACTTAGTGTCCAAATGCAGCAAGTGCCAACTGCACTCCCGTGTAAAACATCTGCCACAGACCGAACTCACGGGAATCCAGAGTGCATGGCCATTTATTCAGTGGGGTATTGATATTGTTGGACCATTCCCTGTTGCTCCGGGAGGGTTAAAGTTCCTGGTCGTTGCCGTGGACTACTTCACTAAGTGGGTCGAAGCCGAACCACTTACAGCCATTACTGGTCAGAATATCTTGAAATTTGTGTGGCGCAATATTGTTTGTCGCTTCGGCATCCCGAGCACTATCATCTCGGACAATGGTAAACAGTTTGTCAATGATCCATTCCGGTCATGGTGCGAAGAACTCCACATCAAACAAATTTTCACTTCGGTAGCTCACCCTCAAGCCAACGGGCAGGTTGAGGTCACCAATCGGACACTGCTCACGGGAATAAAGAAGCGCTTGGATAATGCCAAAGGTCTCTGGGCTGAAAACCTTCCACAAGTCCTATGGGCTTATCGCACTACACTGCATACATCTACCGGGGAGACTCCCTACAGCCTTACTTACGGTTCTGAAGCCGTTATCCCTGCTGAAATCAGTGTTCCAAGCCCCCGTCTCCTTACATTGGTTCCAGAGGATAATGACGAAGCTCTCCGGACAAATTTGGATGAACTCGAAGATCGCCGGGATCAATCATTCATTCAACAGGCCAGATGTAAACAACAAGCAGCCCGGTATCATAACCTCCGGGTCCGGGGTACTCAGTTCAATGTCGGGGACTTAGTTCTTCGGCTTAACTCAGCCAGCAAAGCTGCCCCTGAAGGGAAGTTGCACGCTTCTTGGGAAGGTCCCTACCGAGTCGTTGCTGTACACGATTCTGGATCCTATCAGCTTGAACATCTCAACGGGACCCCGATTCCCCGAAGCTGGCACGTCACTAACTTAAGGCGTTTCTATCTGTGAAGGCCACATCTCAAGTACCATCTTACCTCTAATTTCTTTTATAGTTGTTATCTCTCCTTGTACTTTTAAGTTTGCTCCGGCACTTATTATTGAATAAAAATTCTTTGCTTATATAACCCGTTGTGTCATTCTTTACGTTACGGGGACGCCCTAACGCAGTCATATTATCATTACTAGTCTCCGGACAGTTAAAAATCTTTCTCTCGGTCCGTCCGAGGAGGTTCGCATTTTAGTCCCCGGACTCATATCACTTTCTCGTCTGTTTAACCGGAGAAGTGTTTACTCCCGCCTGATCCGTTCGGGGAGATATATTACTCCCGCCTGATCCGTCCGGGGAGATTATGTTCCCGAACACCCAATTAAACAGTTAATAATTTTTTCCGTCGTGTTCCCGAACACCCGATTAAGTTGGTTCGTAACCTGTTGCCTTTATTAAACCAGTTTGTACACACTACAACAGTTTTATTATTATCTGAATATTACAACATTAAGAAGTTTTTTACATAAGACTTCGCAAAAAAAAAAAAAAAACAAAAAAAAAAAAAAAAAACAAAAAACATAAAACAACTATCTACGGCCCCCGAGCCAATATTCAGCGCTCCGGCGTTGGGACCCGCTTCTCGGTCTGCGTTGGGTCCTCCGGGATCTTATAGATCCTCGACCACGGGCTCCGGCTCTGTTATCCCCTCGGAATCCGGCTTTGTAACCCTCTTGGGTTTCCCTGCGCCGGGGACTTGCTCTAGGCACTTGCCTGGGGGCTTCATCTCTGGTCCGCGCTTGTCTGCTTTGTTGGGACACGGACCTTGGAGTTTGGGCCCATTGCTCAGGGTCCCACTCCTCCGGAACCATCACCTCGATTTCTCTGGCCAGCTCCTCGACTACCTCTTCGGCAACCGCCGCGGGTTCTTCTTCGACTGTGACCACTAGAGCTGGCTCTTGGATAACTATGCCTTTGGTCTTTCCGGAGGGTTTTTTCTTATCCTTACGAGGAGCTCTCTGTGTACTTCGGTCCCGACTGGAGCTCGCAATGAATTCTTCTGCAGTAGGCCTCCACCTGCCTCGGCTCTTCAGCCCTTCATACATACTGAGAAGCAGCTCTAGGACTTCTCGTTTCCTCACGAGCTCCGCGGACTCGACAGAGCTCCTCGACATCAATGCCGCGATGTCACCCTGGATTTCAACGACCCGCTCCTCTACTTCTTCAAAAGTCAGAAGACCGAACTCTGAAAGAATTCGTTCATACTCCTTCTGATGAACACGGACGCGGCTCATCTCGGCAGCTGTAGTTCGATACTTCATCTCGAAGTCCTTGGCTCTTTCGTTGGCCTCAACCACCTTCTTCTCTGCTGAGGCAACCTGCTTTTCCAGTTTTGGCACTACGTGCGTCTGCAGATGATTCTTCTCTCCGCGGAACCACTCAAGTGATCGCATGAGCTTCTTTATTGTTTCGTGTAGCTCCGCGGTGTTCTAAACAGACAACGAAGACAACCAGATCGATTACTCTCAAGTATGTACAGAGTTACATTCAGTTCGACAACAGACATAATACTGCTCATGCAAGTAAAGCAAGAAGTTCAAGAGTTTGAAAAATAGAAGATTGTATTTCACAAGACAAATGTACAATTGTTCCAAATTCGGTACATCGTTCCGCATACATTCCTAAACTATACAAGTTTAAATTTGCGGGGATCGACTGACCTCCCGCTCAATTGCCTCAGTCTCTTCGGGCAACTCCTCTCGCCGGCCCTCGGACACTTCGGCTTCTTCTCCTTCAGCTGCTGCGACGGCCTCGATCGCAGCTGGGGCTTCGACCTCCATCTGTGGGGGGGGCTCGGTGCTCCGGGGTGCGGTAGCCAGTTCACCGTGGCAGAATGCCAGGAATTCTTCGTCCTGGTCCACCTCGCAGTTTACAACTTCTGCGGCCGTCAGAAGCTGCTTCTTCTCCCCGAGCGCCTTCACCAGAGGCCACTCCGGCAGCTTCGCTAGAGCGGCGTAATAGGCCTTTTCCACCTCGGCCACCGCCTCAGAGTCATACCCGAATTCCGGACGATTGATGTCCACATTCGGGTACGCCTCCTTCACCTCCTCCAGCACCAAGGCTCGTGTGGCTTTGTCCCCTATTGCCACAAACTCTGTCTTGAAGTCAAGGAACGTGCTGGTGTGTAGTAATTTTTCGGCGAACGCCTTCAGCATCGCTCCTTGCCCTTCTATCACAGTGGCTTCCCGCGCCTCCATCTCCATCCGAAGCTGCAGATTTTCTCCCCGCAGAGCAGCGTTCTCGGCCCCCACACTGCGCACCTCGTTTTCGACCAAAGACGCCTTTTTACGCGCCTCGGCTAGGTCATGAGCTAGCTTGTCATTTCGCGCGCGAAGATCCCGCGCTGTCGCGGCCAGCTCTTCTCTGGCCTCCACCTCGCTCTTCAGGCCAACCTCTATGATTCCTCTGGCCAGCTGCAGAATCTTCTCGGCGTCCGCGCCGTCAAACCCCAGCCTACTGAGGGTCGCCTGTCCTACCTGGATAAGTTGAATATAACACGACACCGAGCTCAGACCTCATACTATACACCTCGCGTACGTAAAAGTTATGATCAGCGTTTTGAGTATTACCTCCGTACTCTTCCCCACTCGGGGTCTTTTAGACGGTGCCAGCGGAGTGCCGGTAGGCTTTGGCCTCCTTTTCATCACGGGAGATGGCTCCGCCGACATCACCCGCTCGTCAGACCCCGCCGCTGGTCGCGCACTGGGTGGCATCTCCCCCCGGGGAGACACCTCAGCGGCTTTCCCCTTCTTCTTGGTCGCTGCAGTCTTAGCGGGGCTTCCTGCTGCTGGTTGCTTTCCGAAGCGTCCCACTGCATATAAGGTCTATGGTTAGTTCTGCGCAAAATGACAAGTTTAAAATATCAAGGAAAGAAAAAACTCCTACCCTCTTCGGCGCCCCCATTGCCCGAATAGTACAGGCTCAATCCTGCCTTCTCCAACTCCTCCTCGGAGCAGAGGATTATGAAAGTCCCCACTGTCCGGAACGTATGCTCCACTTCGGCCCCCGGGCTCTCCACGGGGGCGGTATCAAGCACCTCGTCAGTCCTCCATTTCGGAAAAGCTATTTTATTCCTAATGAATATGAACTTCTCCTTCCACCCCTCTACTTTGCTCGGGTTCTGAACCTTGAACCCTCCTCGGGCTCGGGGACTAAAGGAATACCACCCCTTGGACTTCCCGAAGTTTTTTAGCTGGTAGAAGAACCTAAAAAGCTCTACAGTTGGTTCTACTCCGGCCTGTTTACAGACCACGGTGAATCCCACCACCTGCCTCACCGCGTTCGGCGCTAATTGACAGAGGGCAATACCGTAGTATTTTAACAATTCGATGACTACGTCCCACAGCGGCAATCTCAATCCTACTCTAAGGGGATCTATATACACGGTAATAAACCCCTGCGGTGGGCAACAGGCCCTATCCTCGGGGGTAGGGATTATGTACTCAAGGTCGAAGGGAAGGTAAAAAGACGGGAGCTCCCTCAAAATTTGCTCTCGCGACATCCTTAGCGCTATAGAGGACACCTCAAGATCCTCCACCGTGCATTCATAAAACGAAATCATCATGACATTGCACTCTAAGCCATCAACTCTGTCTACTGTTCTAACCTCATTCCTCTCCGGAATGAGATATGATAGGGGGGGGACGTCTAACGGGGTACTCGAAGTCCCTAATTCTTCAATCGAGCCCGAAGATGAGGCAGAAGATGAAGAGGAAGACATACTTACTTGGTTTGAATTTGAAAGGGTTGATTCGAGAAGTATTTTTTGATCTGAGATGAATCACGAATGAAGATTTCCTCTTTTTCCCGCTTTCTAAACTGATGAATCGCAATGAAGAAGATGAAAGGTTACTGTGCAATTACTCCAATTATATACGCAAAAATCAACGGCGTTGATGCAAACAATTCAAATTCAATAATGGGGATTTAAACGTGCGCCACACGCGCTTTACAGTTCCCAAGGCACGTGGGGAACAGGTTTCTTGGAAGTTGCAGAGCGTGTCACTTCACATCCCTCTCTCTCATGATGGCGCCGCCAATCACATCAGCCTCACCCTTCTTCAGGAAGATTCAAACTACACTCCGGTGTATCTTCCACCTCGGTCATGCTACCACACTCCGGTGTTCCCTTCATGTTGGCCAGGCAACTCACTCCGGTGAACTTCCCACCTCGGCCAGGTTGTTACGTACTTACACCGCGTTTCTTGCTTCTGGGAAGTTTGGCATCCCGATAAAGGTCTTAGACACTCCGGCCTAGCTCGACTTCGTGTTCACAAACTGCTCCACCAAGTCCTCCGGGGACTCGGATCGACTTATTCGACCGTAAACACTTCGGCCGGCCAGTGACCACGGCCCTTCCTGCTTACCGTACCACTCCGGTGACAACCGAAGCTCCCTCCTCGCTTCGGCTGGGGGGGAGGGCATCTGATAGGGATAACCTGGTTACTTTGGGTCGGGTTAATACATGAGCCAATTTACCGGCCCAGCAAACGCGCCAGCAAGCGCGAAGGCCCAGGCCCAGCAGGCCCAGCAACATGCGTTGGCCCAAAACGTAGTCTGTTCCGGGAATCAAGGCCCATGATCTTTCCCAACTGCCATGCAGATTTGATGGGCAAGATTATAGGGATTTAGTTAGGGTTTTGATTTGGTAGTATAAATAGGTGAAAAGAACTCTGCATTAGGGTTCGCACTCTGTACATTGAATTACTATCTGTAAACTCAATATTCTAGTGAAAAAGAAACACCTCGGCAAGAGTGATTTTTTGCCCGTGGACGTAGATCTCCGGATCGAACCACGTAAATCCTGTGTTTTTCCATATTGTTTACGTCGATTATCGTTATAGTTCTTGGTTACCGGATTGCGCATTACCACACAAACTACGCAGTGCAGATCCGTTTTCATGTGCCTGCAGACCCGATTTTTTATTTGCCATTATTTATGGAGTACTAATTTTGGATAGTACAAATTGAAAGATGCTTATATTTGCTGGAGATTTACACTGAACAATATATTTAGTGTAACTCTTCAAGTATAACATCTAATTGACCTATTTAAACAAATCTGAGAAATTGTTATATTGTTACTCTGCTATTTAAATACACACTTGCACACACCCCACACGTACCTGGTGTATCTCTTGAGGTTCACATGTACTCGAGATTGTTGTGATATTAATCTTGACATTTTTCCCAAATCTGAGAAATTGTTATATTGTTACTCTGCTATTTAAATACACACTTGCACACACCCCACACGTACCTGGTGTATCTCTTGAGGTTCACATGTACTCGAGATTGTTGTGTTATTAATCTTGACATTTTTCCCAAATCGATAATTTAGTAATAGCTTATCACACATTCAAATGTTACTCATATAATATATTTTTTATATTTGGGGTCAAGTTTTTTCTCGGTTCTTCAAAATTGATTGGGATCATTTCATGTTTTGACCGATGTTGTAAAGTTTTAAGTTTATTGAAGTTTCTATGGTTTTCAAAGAAACATAAAATCTTTTGTGAATTATTTCAAATGGTTGAGAAAATTTTGGAATTAATATTCTTATTAATTGGAAAACTGTGGTAAATTGTAAAATTGTATGTTTAGTTATTTTAGATGGTATAAAATTAATTATAACGCAGATTTCACATTAATACTGAAAGAAAGTGAATGGAAAAATATAAAATATGATAAGGGTAAAGTTTGTATAATAAGTTTAATTTTACTCTACCCATTTCTAAAGAAAAGTCACATACTAATATAACTTGTTTTTAGGCATAAATTATTTTTAATATGAGTTTTATTAAGGAACAGAAGGAAGCTGTAGATCAAGTGATCAACACCTACACCATTCACCAGGTGTAAGGTATTAGTGTATTACTATCCTCCTTTTTTAGATATAATTTTACATGAGTAGTTTTTTTGTACACGGATTGCACACCAAGATTATAGACAGTTTTTCATAAAAATTTGTTAGTTTATGTAGTTTTTCATAAAATTCTGTTAGTTTATGTAGTTTTTATAAAATTTTATTAGTACTTATAATGAAAGATGTTAATTAAAATGTAATACCTTTTTTCAGTAGTACCATTCTATATAAAACGTATATATTTTTATGAATCTGTACCTGATAGAGGCGGAGGCAGTAGGGGGGTTGGCAGGGGCCGCCGCCTCCCCCCCTTCCTCCTCTCAACTTTACAACAGTACCACTATATATATGTAAATATTATTTTTCTATCCCAATAATTATATATGTGTAAATTTTTGTACTCTTCCAGTTTTTATTACATTGCAACAATAAAGAGAACATTTTCGATTACTTTTTTGTTCTACTTTAATAATTAAAAAATCATAATAAAATTTAATCTTATCCCCTAATTTTTAAATTCCTGGCTCCGTCATGAATACTTGATATACACGCTAATTGATTTTAGACGTATAAAGTCTTTCTCATGGGGAAATAGCAAACCACCCGAAGATGTTGGGGACCAGTGCCGATTTTAAGGAGCGCCTCCCTTATTGGACCTCCACACTAATTATTTTATCAGGCTGTTCCGCTATGTCTATTATTAGAAAGATTTATATTTATATTTTTTGATAAAAAAACTATTTAAAAAAATATTAAGATCTTATAATATAAAATTGTAATTGTAAATACAGAAAAATGTCACTCGTAATGCAATATGCATGGGTTTGTCGGCTTGTTTGGTGACCTAAATTACACGATGCAAAGTCGTGGGCTTGAATTGGGCCTAAACACTATGCACAATCATTGGTTTGGATTGGCATTGCATCGTAACCTTTATTTTGTTGAAGATCAATAGATATTTGTCTATGGAAAATCTATAGATTTTCATTTTTTTTTAAGTTTGTGATCAGGGGTTCGATTTTTCACTATATAATGGCGTGAGACGGTATCACTGGTCAATGTTCGACATCTATAAAAATTTCATTCTAAGTTATTTTGAGAAGAATTTCTATCCTTTTTATTTTACAATATTGAGACATCGACAAAAAATATAATGATTTTTCTAGTTAAACAGGAATTTTGCATCCTTAATTATCCTTCACCGACATAGTGAGCACCGGACGCTGCGTTAGAAACAATAACAACAATAATAATAATAATTCATGCCACAATTTTCTTTTTTTCTTTTCTTTTGGAGGAACGGTCATATTTCAAAAGATAAATTTATTTATTAGGTTACTAATTATGTTCAGTTTATCGTTCTATTGTAAGAGGTATCAGTGTTGTCCAAGTTATCTCAATCATGTTTAATAGTTTACACACTAAAAAAGATAAAGGTCATGTTTCTATAAGGAAAAAAGATTTTTTTTTTTTTTTCCAAAATAGTGATCCTCCATCTCATAATGAAATTTCTATTTAAAAACGTACCAACTTGTTTTTAATCAATTATATAAAAGTACAACTTCTTGAATAACATCAATTCACACTTAATTGATTATTTATTTAATTTCATAAAACTAATTCGTGAAAAAGTGTATTTATATTTATACTAATAAAACGGGAAAAGAACTCTTATTTTCTTGTTTAAAATTTAAGCTGAAATAAAAGAAGATGAAGAAGACAGTTGACAGTGAACATGAGAGCAGTAGAATTGGATTGTGAAGTCAACTACTACTTTCTTAGTATTTCTTAACCTTTCAAACTGTCAAATTCTTTCCTTCAAATTATGTTCTAAAAGAGATTAATCGTATCAGCATAGCCAACAAATAATATTAAATAAAATAAAGAAGTTGCTCAAGTGTGAAGACAAAGACATAATAAGCCTTAATTTTCTGTACATTTTGATACCCATATATTCTGTACATTTCTACTGAGGTGCATAATTTCATCCACCTCACATTCTACACTTCTTTTTTTCTTTTTTTCTTTTTTTGCTTTTAATATCCCTTTTTCAGAATAAATTTACCCTAGATTGTAGCATATAAAACGCAGCAAAGCCTTCATAATCACCTTCATCAAGACCAGATCCATCAAAAGTCGATCGCAAGCCCTTCAATTCACAGCAATAACATGAGGCTGATTCGTGGCCGATGGACTCGATTCTTCATCGGAAATCGAAGTCATTAGATTAGCCTGGTAATCACCATCCAAAGTAATAATGTACATTAGATGGACTTGTAATTATTAAGTAGTGAGTTACAAACAAACTGAGAGGAGGAAGCTATTTTATTTACCTGTTCTTGTCTGCGTTGTATGATGGAAGTCACTGCTTTCAGAATAACGCAAATCGGCAGAATAATTCCCGTAATTCGTAGCATTAAAAGCTGTCATTATAGTTAAAAGGATTATAAATCTTATGGAGATACACATGATGCTAAGAATTTTCCATTTCTTCATATGTTGGATCTTACCATGATCAATGGGAAAGAATAGTTCCCCGATCGACTAAGAATAATCGGAAGTGTGTGTCGTAAAATCAGGAGAATCATAAACTGCAGAAGAGTGAAGGAAAGAGATAAGTGGAAAGCCAATAGAACACTAGCCATCACATAGAGGGGGGAGAGAGAGAGAGTTACAATTATAGCAACTGAGCGGCAGCAGAGTATGCTTCGGGATGTAGAGACAGTATACTCATCATCATCGTCGTCATCATCATCAGGATCGAGGAAAGTGTGATCAGTGGAAACCATCGCAATAATGCGTGGATTGTTTAAATCTCTCCTAGCTATTTGCCAATTTCCCCTGAAAGAATAATCTGATTTAGTGATAAATAACACCACACATTTCCTTCTATATTTCAAACAATAACAGAGCATGAGTTGGAAGTATAAAAATGAGAACTACCTCAAGTTCATGGGAAGTCCCCCGAATCGGAAGATTGGGGGTGGTGCAGTATACCCTGGCTTGAATTGCTGCAATACGAATACACATGCTTAAGTCAGTTAGATGGTAAGCCTAAATAACACACATAGGAAACATTTGAGTAGACTAGGGGCCTGATAGGAACAGAAGTAAAATCTCACCTGATGGCATATTTCACACTTGGTGTCACCCTTCTCATTACACCACCTTTGTACGCATTTTCGGTGAGCATACTGGAACAAATCAAATAGGAGAATAAAAGGTTGTAAATCATATCTTCAATACTCAAAACATGAAACCAAAATAAAGACAATGGTAACGATAAAAACAGGCCAACTAGAAAGGTCGATTGTATAGGAAAACGAAAGAACCAAAACCAAAGCACATAACACTGCAATAGAACTTTAAATAAACATTTCGAAGCTTCTATTCTTACTCTAATCCTCTATTGCATTTAGTCCACAATTCAATGAAGGAGTTGCACCGAAAAAACGGTTCTTTAGTATGCACTTTTCTGTGCACATTTGGCTTTTTTTACCATGTAAGAGATCATTTTCTACTGAAGTTGAATTTGCTAACGTTAAAATTTTGCTGGCATTTCGGAACAATCAATTGTGGATAAGAAAGCAAGCAATTGTTCGATTACTCCTCAGCCATCAGGAGGGGCAGTACCGCTTATCAGGACAGCAACTATCCGACGAACATTTGCCAGTAATGTTTTCATACTTGAGCTTACTAAGATTGGATGCCACACATAACCAAGTCTTAAGACCCAATCAAACAGGAATTATCTTAAAGTTCATATAGCAACAAAAATCAATAAAAATAGTAAAATACAAGTCAAGTTTTACAACAAATTCAAGAATTAATCATTAGATTGATTAAAAAAACATAATCATTGAATATCAAATTCTCCACACACTAGCAAGAACATGCAACCAACCTTTAAGCTCCCAGAACAAGAGCAAGGAGACTCCATCTTCGAATCAAAATCTTCGTCCTGGCATATACGGCACTCAACCACTTTCCTTGGAGATAAACTGTCATTGTGGTATGAATAATCGATCATTTTCTCATCTATTTCATCGGGTTCCGCCTGCTTTAATCTACTCTGAATTGCAGCCTCCAAAGTCGATTCAGTGAGCAAGCGATCAACCAGTAAAACAAAGTGATCCCCCATCTTTATCTATCAGAAGACAAGAACTGTAAGACATAATCAAGAAATTCACAAACACATAATTCAAAGTCTATGGTTGAGCCTACCAATTGGAAGCTAACTAATTGAACACTGGAGAAGGGTAAACAGGTGATCAAATAAATAATATTATTATTTATCAATTTTTTTAGCAGTCAGAAACACAATCAAAGCGTCATCCATCGACAAAAAGACATAAAAGCAAAAGATGATAAGAAAATACTGTCAACAAGCGGAGAAACAAAAGTACTAGATCAAAAAGAGAAAGAAAAAGTCAAGAAACCAAAACAAATTTGATTTTCCTCAAGGAAAAGACGGCCTTCGAACTGAAAATTCTTACAAATATACAAAAACACCAAAATTTACAAAAATCACTTCACAAGACACCTAAAGTCACAACAAGGGCAATCGAACATATGCAGACGAAAAAAACCTAAGCTATATCTATCTCAACACAGCCACAAATAAAGAAATTGAAAATTTTAAATTACCTAAAAGTTTGGGAAATTCAAATAAACATACAAACACACTCAAAAAAGGTGCCGAAGAGGGAAAATTAAACATACCAGATGCAAAAGTAAATGATTTTTCCGCACAATTCGGTGATAAATTCAGATAAAAATGACACAAAGTGAAGGAACTTTGAGAGAATATACATAGAAAATAAAAGAAGTCAGGGTGAAAAAACAGAGACTTACAAGAAGGGTATCGGATATCTGAAAGCTAAGAAATCTCTCCTTTCTTGCTAAAGCAACGGATTGAGTATTTTTATTTGCAGCAATGGAATTCAAATTTCTTCTTCAAAATTCAATTATGGAGAACATATATATACACGCGCATAGAAAGGCGAAACATATAGAGACCTTTTTCAAAATTCAAAGAAACATTAAAAAAGAAAAACTATCTCAGAATAGAATAGTGCCATTCAGCCTTTCAAGCATGCCCCACCATTATTTTTACTGTTTTTATTAATTAATTTTTTGATATTTAGTAATATTAAAATTTGAAATTATATATGGGGGAAATATTCTAACGGCAACCAATCCGTTATTTTTGGAGCTGAAAGATCATTTATAGTTTTGAACTAGGTTAATTATGTATCTGAGATATGGAAAGGCGGTTCATAAGTTTAATTAATAAACTAACATCTAATGATCTACATTAGTTAAATAATTATGATATAGGATGTAATAATTATCGGTGATAATATACAAATTTACTCTTAATGATAGGTTGATCTTTCATGTTCCGGGGTTAATTTCAACATTTTTAACTCTCTAGTATATTGCAATTGTGTAATTATATTTGTTAATTTGTTTCATTCCAACTAAAGCAGTTGGAACATTCCATTTCATTCATGAAATTAGAACCATGTGACAATTATTCTGTATTAATCAATCAAATTTTTTTTGGATTATGTTTCAATTCACGCTACCCTAACGACAAAATGATTTGAATTGTCAAAACGAACATGATGGTCTTGAAAAATAAATAATGATTTAATTTGTGATTTTCTT
Organism: Ajuga chamaepitys; assembly: GCA_958295605.1. NCBI lineage: Eukaryota > Viridiplantae > Streptophyta > Magnoliopsida > Lamiales > Lamiaceae > Ajuga > Ajuga chamaepitys. The sequence goes on along the minus strand of OY282498.1, from coordinate 58,437,711 downwards.
TTTATTTAAGATTAAAGTCCCGAATTACTAAATAAATTAACACCAAAGTGATATAATGTAGGTGGAATCTAGAGCCTTGAAGATGAATATATGATTTAATTGTATTTTTTTTATTTGGTTACGATATATTGTATTTCATTAAGATATTTCTTTCAATTTATTACCTTTTATTTATTTGGTAGTAACTCTATATTATTAATAGGATTCGAGTACTGAATTACTAGTATAAATAAGTGTTTTATTTTTTATTAGACCGTGTAATTATTCGTATCACCGTTTTGCGGCTTTTGCCTAGTCAGTGATCCAAGTCATAATGGGCACATAATATGATGCGCAGAAAGATTAATTTGAGAAATATGGTCAAAAAATTTAGTCATGAAGATATTTGAAAATAGTTTTAGGTATATCAATCAGGAATGACATGTAATGAGGAAATGCTCCGATAGCAAAATATCAGTTCGAAAACCCGTCGAAACGAATTGGGTTGCAATTTTATTATACTCCTGTCCTGTATTTCAATGATACAAATATCACATTTTTAAGTGGTACAGTATCTAATATTGCAATCAAGGACAAACTAAAAAAAAATCTAAAAGGGGATCACCACTCTGCTCCCCCTAAATTCGTCCTTGAGCCTCAACAATATTCAACTTAATAAAAATTGGAAATAACTAATGATATTGATGTGATCATTAAATTGATTCAATTAAAAAAAATTGAATAATCAATATGTAATGTTTCTACTCATTTCATTCTATTTTTTGAAATATTTATCTCGATTGTTGACACTTAAGAATACATCCCTTGATTATTGTTGAATAATTATTCAAATTAAACAATATAATTTTTTTATTTAGTTAAATTTTATTGAATCATAACAACTAAAATACACGTATATGATAACAAATTTTCATAGTGGTCGGAGTTCCACTTGGCCCCTATGGTTGCAATTATATACTCTCTTCGTTTTAAATTAATTGATGTTTTAGCTTGTTATTAATATTTCAAATTAAGTGTTGTTTTAGATACTTTTCACGATGTCTGTCAATTTTATCCTTATCACAATACTTAAAAGTGTCATATTTTTTAACATAGCACTAATATTCTGCAATGCAGTATCTGTGAGAGAGAAGAGGGGAGGAGAATGATAATTATTGAAACGTTATTCTAGGGGTTAATAGATGAGAGAAAGATAATTAACTAATTATATATTTATTAATTTATAAGATTCTTAATTCCTCACTTCCCTTCTGGTACGTTTTACAACATCAATTAATTTGAAACGTAAATAATATATACTTACCACACGAAATAAAATGATGTTATCGGTGATTATTGATGCGTTAGACCATGTACTATTTATAATAGGAGATCCGAACGGACATTTAACAGCCAATTTCTATATATTGAATTAATTTCGACTTTGGAGTGGAGGGATTCTGGTTGATGTTGTTCCAATTTAGGTTAAATCAATTAAACTATAGTCTCCTTAAGTTATAGCTAGTAAAATTTTCAAACTGCATTCAATGAAAAAAGAAAAAGTTATTTCCCAGTTAAGTAAAAAACCAAAATTTCATTCAATCATCACGCAAGAAAGAAACATCAGCTACAGCTTAAAAGGACATTATACATCTTAAGGTCCTTAAAATATTAATGTTTGTTTTAAATGGTCCTTAAAGTATCATTTTGTTTTAATTGGTCCTTGAAGTTATAAATTTTTAAATCAATTAGTCCCTGAAGTATTTTTTGTTTCAATTGATCCCTTATGTTTTACAATTATTTTAATTGATCCTTAAACTATTACAAAATTCTATCTTTAGGCCCCCTAAAAGAAAAAAAGATACATAAAATAGGTGAAATCGTCGATTTAATTCAAAATAATATTATAACATATCTTTTATTAAATAAATATTGTGTTATTTGTTTATGATACTTTTACCATCAAACGAGGTGAATTATACTATAATAGGATTTGAACAAAAGTTCGAGATTATAATTTCTCAATAATTTTATCCAAACTTTGAGAAATACTTTGTGGTACTTTAATTTTAGTGATAATTTAGTTGAGATATTTTGAACTCTATCTATCTTGAATTTAATGTAAAACTGAACATTATTAACGAAAAGACTTTGAAATTTTATGTTTGAAGGTCTTTACAATATTTTAAAATTAAAGTTATTTCGTTGATACTGTTCATTTTTACTTTAAATTCAATATAGTTAGAGTTCAAAATATCTGGATCAAATTAGCACGTTTCTAACTAAAATAAAATAGCACAAAGTATTTTCTCAAAGTTTGGATGAAATTCTTGAAAAAATATAATCTTGGAGTTTTATTCAAATCGATATTTTAGTATAATTCACCTTCGTAGCATCATAATGATAAATTACAAAACATTTATTTAATAAAAGATATGCTACAATATCATTTTGAATTGAATCGGTGATTTCACATATTTTATGTATTTTTTTCTTCTAGGGACCTTAAATATATTTTTGTAATAGTTTAAGGACTAATTGAAATAATTCCAAAACATAAGGGACTAATTAAAATAAAAAATACTTCAGGGGACTAATTGAATAAAAAAACTAGAACTTTAAGGACCAATTAAAACAAAATGATACTTTAAGGACTATTTAAAACAAACATCAATACTTTAAGGACTTCAATATGTATATTTATCTACAGAAAATTTCTACGAAAAGTTAATTACATATAATTACTAAAATATTCCATTAATTTGAATTACCAAGATAATGATAGTGGTGGAGATAATCATAAGATTTTATTATATCTTCTAATTGTTTGGATATATTTGAATTGTTGTTTTTTATTTATTAGGTAGTAAGTATATTATGGATTTTAGGTTTAGTCTACTAGTATAAATAAGATATTTATGTTATTATATTAGATGGTTGATTTGTTATACCTCCTCGTTTTGTAAAAAAGAGTTTTTGGAATAATTTTTTTGTTTTAAAATAAGAGTTATGTTTTAAAAAACAATATCTTGTTTACTAGTTCAAGTAAAAATTAAAATATAAAAATTTAAAATTAGTTAGATATGATTAGTTAAATCAAATAAAAATGTAAAATAAGTTGAGTAAGTATGTATTGATGGATCTTGGAGCGCTTTATTTTTATTAAAATGACAAAAAAATTTTTACTCTTTTTATGGGATACAAAAAGTATGTAAATTTTTATTTCCAAATATCTTATTCCATATATTTTTACAATCAGTCGATTTTGACTTGCATATAATTAAGGTAGTGGCGTGTTTAATTCGTAATTTAGCAAAAAGGCTATTTGTGAAGGTTAAGTCATGGAACACGTGGAGCCTTGATGTTGCGATTTTGTCTAAAGATATGGAGTACAACATTATCCATTTTAAAACCAAAATGTATAAAATTTTAAAATTTGTATATACAAATAATAGCCAACATAAGCCATGCGCAGTACGTGTGCATATGCTATGTGGCCATCTTGTTTCTTTTTGACATTGTATGGTTCTCAAGACAAGCAAAATTATAATTCATTCGTTTACAAATAAATGTCATTTTGAATAGAATAACATTTTTTGTTAAAAAATAGTTTTCATTAAAATGACAATTATTTATAAACGGAGGGAGTACATATTTAGATCATACAGTATTAATACTTCGCGTTGGAATCTATTAAAAGATTATATATGAGAGTTCTACGATATTACCGAATCATTAGGATATTCATACCATATTTCACCAACATACTGAATCTAATTATCTAAGCTCAGGTCGATCAATTTTTATTAGTCCCTCCTATCCACATAGGTGTTACTTAATTTTTTTACAATGATTATGAAAAAGACAAATAAATGATTTAGTTTCAAAATATACTCCCCCGTTTCATAAAGAATGTCATTTTAGCTATTTTTTGAGAAATTAAGGATTGATATTTATTTGGTATGTTTTGTGAAATAAGGAAATAATCAACTAAACTAAGTAGTTTATTTAAGATAATATTGAAAAATTTGTAGTTTTTTTGGTAAAGTGACATTTATTGTGAAATTTTTTAGAGTGTCTAAAATGACATTCTTTATGAAATGGAAGGAGTATATTTAATTAGCGAGCATGCCCATATTGAATAAGGATACATTAGTAAACGAGTAAAATAAGATCTACTATTTATAGAAATTAGACTATATATTTGAGCCAAATATTAACTACATGGGAGGGAGGAAGCATAATTTAGCATCAAATATTTCATTACTATTTGTCAATGCACCAAAAATTCTCACACATAATACCATTAGTGGTAACTTACTTTCACTTTGGGAAAGTATTACAAAATTAAGCATAATACCATTAGCGGTATTATTTATTTTCTCTAAACTGCTTATGTATGTGTTACTTGCTCAAAAAGCAATAGAAAGCATAATACACGCTAACATATATCGAACTATATATATATGTGTTACTTATTAAAAAGAGGATAGAACTTTGTTCTACATCGAAAATTGAGTGTGTAATATGCAATTTATAATTGACTCCATGATAACTCAAAACTATCATAATTTTATAGTTAATGGAGTATTGACTCTAAATTTTACCAGATTGCTCGACGATCTAGAAAAAAGTTGACAAATACCTAACCAACTAAAGTTAAAATGTATTCCATGTATATATAATGACCTCTTTGAAAGAATAAATTACAGAATACCAAGAAAAATTTCTCCCCACCAAAACATATAAGATATATTTAGCTGGTTCCAAACAAGAACAAACAATATTTCGTTGGGACGGGACTTGGTCAATATTCCTCGTAAAAGCCCCATTGCAATTTTATTTTGTGACTTTGTCCAAATTAATTTCTAGAAAACTTTTTAGAGGAAAATTTCAAGAAAACTTAATCCTATAATCCGTTGAAATAGTCAAGTCCTATGTTAGTCAATGATGAGTTGACCTAGTTACATGGGCGGTATCAATATTGAGACTAGGTTTATTCAAACACTAAGTAATTAATACAAAAAATAGAAATAATGATATGAAATTAAATGTGACAACACGCCCAATTTGACGTGGAAATTGCAGCCACGAAAGTTTGACCATAACGAAGATAATTAAATAACGTTTCTCCAAACAATAGACGTGGGCAAGTTGATTGGTTGGGTCTCTTTGGTGAAGTTAGTTGATTAATTACATCTATAAATCGTCACTATCAATATTTGAGGGTTTGGTTAGTTGTGACGAAACTATAAGATCATAGCTTCTTCATTGGTTTGGTTGGCTACTTTATCTCATCGTCATTTTATAGATGTCGATTTCAATTAATCTTCAATATATATAGTATGTGCAGGAATAAAAGTTTTATCCGACTGATGTATTATTCGATTTAACTCGATTTACCAATTTTTTTTGGAATATATTAAATTTTCGTCGGAATTTCAATTCCAATGGTCTTTTTGTCATTGGAAAAGTGGTTGTTAGAATTTTTTTTGTTCCAACAACTAAATTTCAATGGTAAAATAATTTCAACGGACCCTCTTACCGTTGAATTTTTTTTTTTCCAACAACTATTCCTACGGCTTCTGCCATTGAATTTTTTTTCCAACATCTATTCCAACGGTCTTTTGTCGTTGGAATTATTTTCAAAATTTCAACGGCTCATTTGTCGTTGGAATTACCATTGGAAAATTTAAAAAGTCTAGCGGATTTATGTTTCGTTGGAATTTGACAGCTTTCTTGTAGTGATGACAAATAATTCTATTTCTCTCTAATGACATGACTATAATTTTATTTTGAATTTAAATTTGACAGAAAAACAAGTCCATCTCAACTAATTTTTGCCACGTCACTACGAGTCAACGAATCTCACTAATTATTAGGGTCACGTGACTTGCACGTGACTATTTCCTGCCGATTTGGTGTGTTTGGACGAAAATTATCCTTAAATTGTTCAATTTAAACGAAACTAAAATGAAAAAACAGATATTTATGAAACTAAAATAAATAAAAAAAAAAAAACATAAGGGACCAAAAACAAATTTTGGCCTAAATGATGCATGTGAAATCATTCAAATGAATACTTATCTTTATTATCTTTTTTTCTTTTTGAGACATTATGATATTTCTCCTGCACTGCTGCACCTTAACATATTTGTCTAGTATCATGTCTCCGCAAAATGATCATAATAATAAAATGCTTGTGAGCATAAGGAAAATGGATATTGTACTGGTCCAAGTTTGCTAGGTGCGTCATAAAATATGTCTCTCTTCTTATTTAGGGATGGTAATAGGGTGGGTATAGGGTGCATGGGCTTTGCTAAATTCATAACCCGTCCCATAAATTATTTTTCATAAATTTATAACCCGCTTCGCTCCATTGGATTTATACCCGGGTACCCACCACGTCTTGAAGTGCACCAAAAATAAATTAATATGTTTTAAAGATTACTCTTAATTAAATTAAATAAAATAAACAACTTAATTTATAAATGAAGGCACAAAAAGTCGAATAACTCAAAATAGTCACATTCATTATTCATTTAATAGAAAAAAAACATATATATAGCGTACATAAACACGTAAATATCTCGTAAGTCATACAAAATATTATAAAAATAATTAATATTAAAATAAAGTATCATCACATAGGTGAAATTCGATGTGGACTATTATAAAATAGGTTGTTTGGTGATATGTATTTATGAAACTATAAAATATTTATACATTTATATACAATGGTCGGGTTATGAACGGGTTTAGCAAAACCCCTTTAGCCGGACTTTTAACAGATTCGACCGGTATGAGTTTCATAAGTTCGAGCTTGACCCATTCCATTGTCATCCCTAATCTTATTGAATTCAACGACGAGGCTAAAATGAAGCTAATTCTTTTACTAAAAAATAAAAAAGCACAATCTTTAATTTAACTAATATGGCGGGTTTTTTATAGACAAATGAAATTCGTACTTAGGGTTTTATACGGAAAACTTACTACGCAAATATAAGATTAGGTCGAACCACCAGTTTAATGTTGCAAGATAATACTATGCAGAATCTCAGCGATGATGCTGACAATTGATTTTTGGAATTGATTGATTATTCAAGATTCCTTAATAAGAAAATTAATGTTATCCCTTCGTCCCGGTCTAATTAGCCTACTTTCCCTTTTTGTTTGTCCTAACTTAATTGGCCTAGTCCGATAAATTTCTCTCACAATCTTCTCCCTCAAAATTTCCACTTCTAATTTCCACCTTTGAAAAAGTTAAAGATACCACAAAATCTATTTTTTCTTAGTTTCCGTACCCGGCCAAGGTAGGCCAATTAGGCCGGGACGGAGGGTATTATTTAAGTATCATTATTGTCGTTATTATACTATTATCATCTCACTTAATACTATTATTATTATTATTTTGAAATTAAAAATCAAATTGATCAATTATCAAGAGATATATCATTTGGTAAACAATTTAAGTCTTCCACGTGGACATTAATGATTGGCGGATTATGATTTACAAAATTGAGCAGGTAAGTTAGCTTATCCAACTTAGGTTCTCTATTATTTTTGTTATTATATGAAGAATTAGTAAATTAGTAGACAAACCAGAGTGTGGGAGGTCACACAGAATCACAATCACTAATCAATAAATGAATGAAACTATTTTATATTAAAACAATAAAAATAATGAAGACAGAGTTTTAATTATTTTAAATTCATTGAAGGGAAAAGGTCATAAGATTTAAGGTTAATTAAATTCATGGTGTATGTATTTATTAGTTTGAAGGGAATTTTTTTATGGGAAAAGACCTTGAGATTTAAGATAATTTTTATCTATATAAAATTGTGAATTAATGTAGTATTAGTTGAAGGGAAAAAAAACAAGATTTTTAATACTTATGAGGACAGGCCTATTTTTCCCCTGAGGTTTAGGGTGTTTGTTATATATCCAAGTATTATTTCTTTGGTCCGGCGATTTTCCTCAGAAAGAGAATATATGAAGAGATTGTAGCATGTCAAAACAGATGGCAATTCGGGCGGCTCGATCCGATTGGGTCAACACCATATTTCGGATCGGGCCTGTTCAAAATTTGGTCGGATAAAAAATTAGTCGGTTCGGCTCGAGATATTTTCTTATAATATATTTTAATTTTCGGACCAACTCGATCGGATCAAATAATTATTCAGACCTATATTTTTATGGTCTGGTCCATTTAAATTATTGGGCCTACTGGGCCGGTTCCCCGGGCTTGGCCGATGTCGCCACTGTAGTGCTAACGTTTTGATGGACTGATTAAGAATTGGGCCTGATTTCATTCTGTTAAGAGATTTTATGGGCCTGATGGCCTCCTGATGAAATCATGTTGGACTTTGGGCCTAAAGAATTCTGTGAAAGATTGTTACACTATTGAGTAATATGTGCTTTAAATTTCCCAAAAAAGGGAAACATTACAAATATACCCTTCAATTTTTACTCCAAATTTAAATCAACACCTCAACTATTTCCTGACTAATAAAATACGACTTTAAATTCAGGTAAATAAACAAGTTAACTTTTCATTTAGAACAAATAGACTCCTCCATCCATATTTTAAGGCAATGTCGTGAATTTCTGCTAATTCGACATAGTAGGACCCAACTCCTTTGCACAATTAACTCGAGTTAATTGTTGAAAACTTAAATGTAACGCCCACACCAACATTACTAGATCTGCACAAACTCATAATGTTTACTTAAAGTATGGACGGAGCTTTTTATTTGTTGGAAATTATGAAACTAAGGTACTATTAGTTTTTCGAAATCAAAAGTTCAAGTGCTTTATTGAGAAAAAAATAATAATTTATGTGATAATTTGAACATGAATCAAATTTCTTTTAAATTAGCAGTAGGCTTTTCACAACCAAATTAGTTGGTTAAGGAGACGTCTCTAATTCAAGTCGACTTTTCGGCAAATTCAATTGTTCAAATATTTGCCGTTAATTTCTTTTTTAAAAGAGCAATTATAAGAAGAGTCGCAACTCTCTGAGAAGTCCCATGAACCTCTATAAATTGGAGGAATACAGATGCATTAAAATCATTCTGCAAAATATACTATTAAATAGAGTTTTGATGGTTACATAAAAAAACACAAGTTCAAGACTTATTAAATTTTAGATTGCGGAATCTAAAGAAGTATACACAGTTGAATACTGAGAACAGAACACCCGTAGTCCTCAACACATTAAAGAATGGATGAAATATTCTGTTTTAGAATATTACTAACAGCAAACCTTTGCTTCAATTTATTTATTTTCTATTATATGTTATAATTTGTTCCAACAAACTAAACTAGAAGTCTGAAAGGAAGAATGAATATCCAATATATCAGCAACATTATTGTTAAATTAGGTGATTATACGCTAATTAATTCTTCTTAACAGTACTTTTAAATAATAAACCAAATAAAATGTAATATTTATATATTTTTTAATTTTTTCTCCTAATTTAAGAACAAACAAAAAACTCTTCCCTCCTCCCAAAATTAGTCGAATCCAGAACTAAAAGTTTAGGTAGTGGACATTGTCACTTGAGGTATCCAACAAGTTTTCTAATAGAAGATTAACCGTATTGTATTGCACACGCGAACGGGGCTAATTCGTTCTGGGAGCGTTTCCAGGAAGATCCGTAGGTGTTTTCAGGAATTCAAATGGTTGTACACTGTGACACATATATAGAGTTGTCAGAAGGGGCTAGCGCGGCGCAATGATGTATCCAAAAATTTAAAATTAAGGGTACGATATATACTTTATCTAAGCGTCATTTAATATTTAGAAATCTACAACGCCAAACATATGCAAAATAAAATAATTATCGTAAAAAAAGTTACCTAGATAAGGAAAACATAGGACATAAAAATATACCTATACTAATATGTAAATTGAAAATTATAAAATTATATTCAATTACCAATCTGGTAATTGTACGATAAAACTAACACTAGGTCTGAGTTTCAATCCTCGTTATGTCAAAATATAAGTTAAATTATGAAAACAAATTAAAAGCTGTCATAACAAAATATGAAAACGGAAACAACTACCACTATAATTCAAACTCCGAATTGATGGGAAGAGGGTTCACACGCATTACCGCTGCATCAACATGACAATATTACATAAAAATGCTACCTATAAATGAAAAAAACCTAAATATTTTGAGGTATAACTACACGCTACTGCTAGGCCAACATGACAATAATGCTTAAAAAAATGCTATTTATAAATAAAAAAACTAAATATTTTGAGGGTACAACTGTACCCCCTTGTTTTATGCTGCATACATCATTGATACGGCGGGACAAAGCAGGCTACCAAAATCTCGGCCCAGCCTAACCATCACGGGCCACGATTGGGGCGAGTCATCCCATTAACTAAAGTCCACTTTTACAGCTCTACACATATATGAACCTATCTTAAGCCGAGGTTTTAACCGACTTTGATTGGATTTTCATCGATTCTATCAAATCTTAATTCTCAGTCGTATAGTGCGTGGAACGAATAATCGAACTCAAATTTTGAAACGGACGACTGGGACCGCAATACGATTACCTTTAAGGGGTTAAGAAGTTGAATGAAAGATAATATCTGGTAATACGTGTTAGATTAGGTAAGTAGTAATAGGATTTGAAAGGTAACTAATGTTTAATCCAAGTTGATAAAGATTAGAGGTGAGTGTGCCGCCGCCACTAACTCTAATTTAATCAGCTACAAAATTACATCAGTCATCATCCTATGACAATGAAATGGTGAAATTAACTTTAATACGTGGTTGGGTAAAGTAAGTACAAATATACTAACTTGGATATCCCACTCAAAAGGGAAAAAAAGAAAAAAAGTTATTAATATTTAATACTCCCTCCCTCCAATAAGAATTATATTTCTTAAAGGTACATTTTTTTTTATATAGATATATAATTTTCTAAATGACTCATTCTAAGTAAAATATATTACTTGAACTCGATGCCACAAACTTAGTCTTTACAATTAAAATTGAGCAACGCGTCAATAGTAGTACTAAGCAAGTACAAGGTCGATCATATGAGAAATCGACTCAATAAGGGATAGACAAATCGAAATAAGCATTTTGATGGTTAACTAGACGATCGAGTGATTTTTTTTTTATTTTTTTTATATTTTAAGAATGAATTAAAATAAACAAGTAATTAAAGCTAATAAGATAGACTAGAGAATAAATTATAGGGATTAACCAAATAATAAATATAATCTAGCATTAGATTTCAATTAAGGGTAATTAACAATTATTATCAATTAAATCTTTAAACTGAATGTTATGTATTAAGAACCGATCACAATTATATGCAAGACCCCCTCTCGTAGCGAATTACGTGTTGATTGTATATGATTAATCGCCGTCTCCGGTGATTAATCAAATACAACTCCCAATCGACACTAAGACCAAAGTTCTCACTATTAGCTCAAACCTCTCAGTTCTATTGTTTAATCATGTCAATTAATGTGATTTCGAATCAAATCTTCTCTCTTGGTTCCAATTTAATCCCCAAATAATTGCTAAACAATTGGTCAAATCATATAGCAAGCATTATAAACAATTAATCGACTAATAGCATAACACGGGATTAAAGTAATCGTGTATAAATCACTGAACACCCATAATCTATTTTCTAAACCTAGATTAAGAAAATTTAGCCAACCATGATCATAATAAGAAATAAACACAAATATATAGACATAATCATGTTCATACAAATATTAAATGAAAATGGAAAGATAAAACTTATTTTAATATTGATCTTGATCTTCAAGTTGAATCCCCCATCTTTTGCTCTCTAATTTATCTCTCTAGAAACTATATAAATGATAGAATGATACCCAAAAACTGAAGTGATAGGGTTTCTATACACATTTGTGGGCTTTTTTAAGGTATTGAGCTAAAAAATCACATAAATGAGCTAAAGCCCATCCAATTCTGGAGGTCTTGCACGGTCTCTTGCACGATCATGACCGACAAGACCCCAAAATTAGTGGATTTTCTGTTCTATTGCACGGGTTGTGCAAGGTTGCACGATCGTGGTCGTGCGCGGCTAAAACTGCACCTTTAGTCCAACTTCTAAGCCATTTTTCGAGGTTTGTTTTCCTTTCTTTTCTTCTTTTTTTGATCAAACGTATATAGCATGTTAATTTTCATGTTAACTATATTAGGTTTGTTCTTTTTCATATTAAAAGAAAATTTTGTGACGTATGAGGGTCCGAATTGGGCTTTTCCTCTCCCTGACAAATTTGTAGTCCTTTGACTTGGCTTTCAATTGCCACTAATTTCACCTCTATTGGATATGTATATTTCAAGATATGCCCAAAATATCAAAGGTGTATTAGTTTGGACTTTTCCACTTTTGCCTCTTTTCGCCTGATATTCTTGTCCCTTGCTTTTTTTTGCTTGTTTCTTCAACTCTCTTTCACTCGTCGTCTCTTTTACACCTGTTTTACCTATAAAAGTGCTTGAAAGAGATGTTTTTCGACAAGAAAAAGAATATACGAAGAATGTAACAAACGGGTGCATAAAATCTACAAATATGCCTTTAAAAAACACCTATTCTAATCATGTTTTTTCACCCTAAAAATCTCGCTTGTCACTCGACCATAAATATTGCGCCATTGGAAAAATTGGATCCAGTCCATATATAACCTCCATCCCACTTAATTTTGCGACATTGATCGGACACAAATGTTAAGAAAAAATAAATTTTGAGGAATCTTTGATCTTTTCAAAGGTGGAGATTGAGGGTGGAGATTGTGAAATAAATTTCTTAAGGGTATGCAAAATAAAGTGAGACGGACCGAAAAAGAAAGTATGCAAATTTAAGTGGAATAGAGGAATTAATATGTAAGAGTTTTGATCAGATGTGCAACTTAGAGTACGCGCTCCATCCACGGCAGCTGATGTGGATTAGCTAACTTCTTTTTTTTATTATTTCTTTTTAATTTATTACCACCTTCTTTTAAACCTAAAAAGAAAATAAAAAAGGGAAAATAATAATTTGTCAAACAGTCCCAAAAATTGTCTGCCACCTCCACTCACATTCCTATTTGTTGCCGACGTGAACAACCATTGTACCGTACCTCCACCTCTAATTTTCTTCTACAGAGAAACCTCTTATCATCCTTTTAATATCAAGTCAATTAGGTAAAAGAAAAAAAACTAAATAAAAAAATAGCAGCGGCAAGTCGCACCACTACCACTAGGTGCCGCCGCTGCCGCCCTCAACCACCGCTACCATGCCCTTAAATCTAGAACTGTTGTTTGATGGTGGCGGCAAAGGATGGTCTTTCAGGGTGGTGACGGAAAATATCAGTAACTCTCACAATTAAAGGAGGAAAGGAAAAGAAAGCTGCAATTTCGTGCTGCCGGGCCGGAGCTCGGACCTGAAGGAATAGTGGTAGTTGACAGTTGAAGAAGATGATACCTGGACACGTCTGCAATATCAATTTTAAGTATACGGCATTCAGATACTCCACTTCCTGAAAGTCGCAAAATTTATACTAAATTAAGGGAATGATTGGTCGGAAAATCAAAATGAGTTTTGCAAGTGAAATTATGCTTTAAGAAAATGTTGAAAAATTGATGCAGATATTAATGGAGAAGAAAAGGGAATCGAGATATTTAACAGGAGTTATATTACAAAAGGGGGTAAAATTGTTGCAGATATCAATGTTGAAAAATTGTTATTTATATTATTCGTCAACCATCGGAAATGTATCTGACAAAAGAGGGGTGGAGGCAGGTGGCACGGCGGTGTCGGTGGTGGATAACGGTACAGACTTCTGAAACCTGGGGAGAAATAGTTCTTATTTTTGTTTTGAGATGGAGCACTTATAAAATCACAATAAATAAATGTTTAGTAATTGATAAAACTTGAAAAAATAATAAAATTAACATCTAAATATAAAAATAATTAATTAAATTAAGAAATACATTTGAGATTTCGGAAGTTCTAATTTAACGTTTAAACCTGATATTTTTTTATTTTATCCGTTATATTCACGAATGAAATTCGAATTACGAATAATTGACAGTACCCAATAATATCAGTATTCGGATTTTGTTACTGTCAATAGAGTGTCTTTAATCAAAATATATTTATTTTAATGAAGATATATACTACTAATTTTATTGCTTAGTTTTACCTACTTCGGTCGTTTCTGCAATCCGCCTACTTTCGTTCACAAAATCAGATACTGATGAGATGACTCTCAGTCCTAATCATATTCGTATTAATTTCCTGACGGCTTTATTATATTCGTTTATTGGTGGGAATCTCCGTTATTAGGTTCATGTTTGGTTGGAGCTGATGGAGGATGGGGTATTATTTGTTGGGATAGTGATTGAAGTTAGTGATCGTGAGAGTAAAACAATAATGTTTGTCTGATGGTTGAGATAGTCGTTATAGTGTAAGATAATTTTTAATTGTAAAATATGATGTGATATGTGTAAAAATTTGTTAATAATGATTAATTTTATGATTGAAATTTATGGTGGTTTGTAGTGGTTGAGCCAACCTGTGTAAACAAATATAGGAAGGGGTTACCATCAGGAGCTGAGCCAACCCCCAACCAAACATACACCTAGGAATAGAGATGCACACATTTTTTTTTTTACAACTGTTTCTTTATACTCCCCCGTTCAATATTAATTGACGTTTTATGATGTTCTTCATTTTTTCAATTAATTGACGTTTTACATATTTTTCACTAATTCTACCAATTTTTTCCCTGGATTTAATCCTAAAATATCTCTACTTTTCAATATATCAGAGATATTTTGATTATATCTCTACTTTTCAATCTATCAGAGATATTTTTATTTGGTCAAATCTTTAGCTGATAATATATCTGTCAAAATATTTCATCCTTAATTCTTCTTTTTCATTCTAAAACGTCAATTAATATGAAACGGAGGGAGTACTATACTTGTTATAAAAAATAAATAATTAGTTAATACTCCATCTGTTCCATATTAATTGATGTTTTAGCATGAAAAAGAAGAATTAAGAATGAAATTTTTTGACAGATATACCCTCACCTAATTCAGGGGATAAATATTTGACCAAATAAAAATATCTCTGATAGATTGAAAAGTAGAGATCTTTTAGGATTGAGTCCAGGGAGAAAACTGATAGAATTGGTAAAAAATATGTAAAACGTTAAGTAATAGAAAAAACGAATAACATCCTAATACGTCAATTAATATGGAATGAAGGGAATACAACTTACTAAGTGAATAATGAATTACATGTAAAATATATATAGAGATAAATATTCCATAATATATTCCTTTTGAGATTCTTTTGTATATTAAAATATATGAAATTTGTAAGTTCCCTGCCTTGCACAAACTATGTATACATAATTTAAAGGAGAATAACATCCATTAATATTATTCCTATTTGTTTGTAATATTGCAGTTTTCATTAATTGATGTTATGTTATTATACAATTATTAGAAGTCATGATATGTGAATTTATGTTATGGTGTAATTATTTCAGGAATTAGTATTTTTGTTGTTTTCAGGAAATCAATGTTTATTATATACTAATATTATTTACGCAATGATGTTTAATTTTTGTAAGCATATTTCATACAACAATATTTATAGATTAATCTCAATTTGTTGAATGATGTTGATGATTTAGAGAATTTAGAAATTACATATCATAGCCTTAGGCCTGTATATATATTTAGAAGCAACGTGTGTCATGATCCAACAAACCCTCAATAGTAATTAAAAAGGTCGAAATCAAGTAGATTTTGTTAAACTTTGGATTTGAACATATAGTTTTCAAAAGTTCGCCTCATAGTCTAATACTTGTATGATTAGTCTGAAAATTAATAAGGTCAGGGTTATGTTTCCGATATTTTTGGCTCACTGAAAATGACAATTAACCGGAAACAACGAAGGCCAGCTTGAGAACGATAAGGCAAGCCCGACTCTTCCATATCACCGCCCCCGTAGAATTTAAAAAGAAAGATTCAAGAATACTTTTGTATTTTAAAAATAATAACAGAATTTTTCAAAAAAATAATCTTATTGTTTTGTTATTTTAGCAACGACAAATGATGGCTAGTGAGTCAATAATTACATTTATGTAGTTTCTACAAATGAAGATTAATAATTTGTAAGCAATACCTTTTTACTTTTTTATCTAAAGAAAAGCTCACGGGAAATATAATGATTAAAATCCACAAGTTAAGCTGAAGGGTCACTGCAAAAAAAAAGGTATTTCTTGCTAGTATTTTACAACTACAAGAGTGGTTACTAAAAATAACTCATTTTGTAACTATCAGTAGTTATATAAAATATTTCATACAATTTTTAAAAAAATTGCTCCAATATGACAAGCTCTTTTATAACTACCTGTAGTTACAAATACATTAGTAACTACAAATTAAGTAGTTGCAAAATACAGTTACAAATGCATTAGTACCTACAACGTAGTTGCAAAGAAACTTTTTGCATTTTATTATAAGTGATTACCTTATAGTAATTACTTTTAGATATTTAGTTACTAAAAATATTTTTGTGACTACTCTCCTTTTTTGTTACTACATTTTGTAGTGGCAAAAAAACCTTATTTTTAGTAGTAGGTAACTTAGAATTTTTTTCATTTACTTAAAAGTATCATTGTTAAGTTTTCTTTTTTCAGTTTTCTGCTAATTAATTGTTATATTGGCTAAAAGATACAAGACTTGTTCATTTCAAATTTTATTTTATATTATTACGTATATGAATGTAGTGATATTTGATTATAATGACTATATAATAGTTAGTTATAACTGTAATTATAAAGTTGACATACATAATTTTATTTAATAATGTTAGTTTACTTGGACCGTTCACTAAACTATCTGGTTCCCTAATCATCATTATATATCTATATCACAACCTGTATTATATGTATTTTTGTAGTAATTAAATTGTGTAGCCGGTATAAAAATATTACTCCCTCCGTCCCATCTTATCTTGCACACTTTCCTTAAACGGCCGTCCCACCTTATCTTGCACAGCCTAAAAAAGGAAAGTTATAACATAATCTTCACCCTCAAAATCTTCAGTTTCAATCTCCACCTTCAAATCACCTTTGAAAAGTCAACAAACAACCAAAAAGCAACTTTTCTTAATATCTGTGCCGACCCCCCTGTGCAAGATAAGCCGGGACGGAGGGAGTATATATTTAAGTTGAGTAAAGATTATTGAGGTGGCAGGATTCAAGTGGTTGTGCAGTAATTTAGTAACACATGCATAGCACCATCACAAGGCCCGCCTAACCCTATATATACCAAAGTACTTCTGAAGCTGCCACATTTATGGAACTACACAAAATGAGCAAAAAAGGAGCAGACCAGCTACTAATTAAATGTACAAATTAAATTCACTATTTAGGAAATCTGCAGAAGCATATACCATAAGATGATAAATTAGGTAGGTATGGCTTCCCACTGCATCTCCAGCTTCTACAGCTTCAGAAATCCATATTATAACAATTTATCCAGGCTTAAGGCACCACAACTACTTCCTCCGCAGCCCCGATCCCAGTGCTTTCCAGACGAAGGTACGTTATTACACACACCTATGGCCCGTCTCGTTTCTGTAACTGATACGGGACTTTATTTAGGGTTGGCAATGGGCGGGGAATCTCCCCTCGGGGTGAGGATGAGATGGGGAAGAAGATTGTCCCGTTAGCTGAGGCGGGATGGGAATGGAAATGCACTTTCTGCCCCATTTTTTACGGGAACTCGATAATATTATTTAGTTTTATATATTTAGATGGTAAAAATATATATTTTATTTTTGTCATATTCTATTATTTTAAAACTAAAATGACTTATATATACTATATTCTAAAATTTTATTGTTGACTTTGTTAAATTTAAGTTTACTAATTATTTTTATTTTTTTTATTTTAAATTTTATTAATAAATATATTAAATTAAAATAAAAAATAATAAATAAAAACAGGAATAGAAATTTCCGCGGGATGGGACCAAAAAAATCTCCGCTAGTTTCAACGAGGATAGACTTAGCCCCCGACGCTGTCCCGCCCCTCCCATTGTCAACCCTAACTTTATTTTACAAATCCAATAATATATATAAAGAGAGACAGAGTTTTTATATGTTGTACAATTAGCTAGATCATTAAATGTTTGCCACATTGACGTATTTACTAATTTACTGTTCTTTAGTTAAGGATGAAATTAATTCAGTCAATTTTTTTTGTTAATAAGCGATGTTGAGGCAACAAATATGTCCACGTTACAATCATATATCCAATAATGTAAGATAATGATATAAAGAAGATTTAAAGCACATGTATAACACGACATCATATGCATGTGATGTAGTCATGAGTAAGAATAAAGCACCGTTTGCAGCAATTGACGAGTATAGATATTCTTTTTCATATGCTACTTCAACCCTATACTTAAAGTTTTATTTCAAAAAAAAATTACCTTAAAATAAAAATTCTATTTCAAAAATTAATATCTTATTTAACTAGTTTAAGTAAAAAAATAAATTTTTTAGTTTCAGAAATTCGCTAGATATAATTGAATAAATTATGTAAAAGAAAAGTTTTGAGTTACAGAGAATTGTACTTTCACGAAATTGATAGAACAGTAAAAAATTGTTATTTTCAAATAATATTCTCATTACAGAACAAATGAACCGAATTGAACTATTTTTTACTTTTTTAAAATGAAGTTATTTGTTTGTATTAATGACAGGAAATTGTGGGGACACAGTGGACGCAAACATGAGCGTTTTAAGACAGCGAATGGAGCGAATGAAGGTGAGAGAAAGGATAGATACATGTTACAAGCAAGGGAACGGATGGAATTACGGCTCACGATACGACGACGTGCGGAGAAAGCGCAACATGCTTATCATGTCAATTGAACTACTCACTAGAGTAGGCACCACAATTGGGGTTGTTTTTGTTAGTGGTTCTCTCTTCATCTTTTTGCTTTCATTCATCTTTTCATTACTATGGACCAATTAATTGAACAAGTCTATATCTATATTATAAAAGTTTCCGTCTAATTTCAATTAGATCCTGCCTAGAGTTCAGATTATCTTTCACTGTCTACTTTTCTACTTGACTAACTCTTAATCCCACTTAGATCTCACTTAAATTCCAATGAACGTTAGACCTCAATTTACCGTTCGACTAACGTCTAGCATCTTTAGAACATTGGTATATACATGAACAACTACTATCTCGTGAATGCATGTGACTATGTATCAATCTCACGTGGCTTTATTTTCCAATCTGAAAAAAAAAAAAAAAAAAATTTACTCCCTCCGTCCCAATTATATAGGCTTATGTTCTTTATTCGAGTGTCCCAAATATATATTCCAGTTACTATATATGGTAAAAGTTTATTTAAGTCATTTAAGATATCACTATTTTAACTTTTTTACTACTAACTTCTCGAAAACTACATATTCATCATAGTTAATTATTAGGATGAATAAGGTATTTCAATAATTATTACACATAAAAAAATTATAAAACTAAACTTATTAAATGTGCGTTATAGGAGTAATTTATTTTTCCAATTATTTTCTTAATCAGCCTATATAATTGAAACGGATGAATTATGATCTCTAGATTATAGTCGGTGGTGTTTAATTATTTTTTGTAAAAAGAAAAGGTGAATGAATTCCCGAAATATATTATCTTAATTAATAATTTATGGTTTGATGTATCTTAATTATAAATGTAATTGGATCTAGAAAATTTAAAAATATATAGGTATCTGATCAACGATTGTCATTGACTTTAACTGAACTTTTGGGAGAATTCCAATTTATGCTCGTAAATTCGCTCGTGGCCTATTTATGTTCTCTAAATTTTCTTATATTTCAATGTGTTTTATAATTTCTAATTTGGTCCAATTTATACTTGAGTTAATTCAAAAAATGGTCGGAATTTGATGATCTGCTGGTTGGGTTATCTGCATGCCAATATAATTATCTTCTCGGAGATATTTGGTTTGAAATGTAGTAACATGTGTCATATTCGTTTGGACATATCTACGGCGGATATATTCATTTAAATAGCAAAATTGCATTTTAGTTTAAGAGTTTAATAGGGTATACTGTATATTGAAAATTGTAAAATGTGTATTGAGAATTCTAAAAGGTGATGTAGGTAATATGATGTGGATGAGGGCGGATAGAAACTGTAAAATGCGTATTAGAAATTGTTAATGGTTTAATACAATTTGATTCGTAATTACTACAAATAAGAGGGTGTTTGAAAAGCTTATAAGTTCCTCAAGACATCTTATAAAATGTTTGAGAGCTTATAATTTCTTCAAATGTGTGGCAAAATAAAATGTTGAATAACTTATAAGATAAAAAATAAGCTCTTAGAGCTCATAAGTTCCAAAATAAATAAATTACTCTAGTCTATCTTATTTTTTAAGATCTTAATAATTACACTCGTTTTTCATATGCTACCATACATGCACACACACTACACACATTAAACACACTACACACTTCACACACCACACGCAATACACATTCTTTCCAAACTAGTCAATGTGTTTGATAGTAATTTTTAAATTAGTCCTCCAAGTTCATGCTAAATCATTTCATTCAATTGCAAACTTATAAGTTATTTCATATAAACACTTTATTAACTTATAAGTTTTGAAAATAACTTATTAGATATATATTGGAGCTTATGAGATGTTTAAAATAAATTTTGACAAACATCCTCTAACTCGCATGATTATTAACCAACACTCATTACTTAAGACAACAACGCATAGTTAGGTAGTAAGATGCTTCACCAACACTCATTAGTTAAGACGATATAGTGCATAACAAGGTGTAAGTGAGTTGAGATAATAGGTGAACCACCTCAGATAACTTGTGATCGAGCTCAATGGCACTCTGCTCGACAGGTTTGCAAGTTTTATCAAACTTGTGTTAAATTACAAATTTGTTGTTTATAGTTGATATAATTATAAATATATCATAATCCTACATAAATAAGGTGAAGCCCTTAGATCCTCATTTTATTCTCACCAACATTTGTAGAACATTTAATGTTTTCATTTATAATGATTTTTTTTCTTACATTTTCTTTATATAAATTGTGTCGAGTTAAACCGATCTCGAGCTCAACGAATTTATACCAAATCGAATAAAAAAAAAATAAAAGAACTTTGTCGATCTCGAAACTCAAGTATTTTGATCGAGTTACAGCTCAAATATAATATTCCCTACGTTTCATAAAGAATGTCATTTTAGACACTCTGAAAAATTTCACAATAAATGTCACTTTACCAAAAAAAATGCAATTTTTCCAATATTATCTTAAATAACCTACTTAATTTAGTTGATTATTTCCTTATTTCACAAAACATACCAATTAAATATCAATCCTTAATTTCTCCAAAATTAACTAAAATGACATTCGTTATGAAACGGAGGAAGTAGTATTTAACTTAACTCGACTCGTTTATATCTCTAATAACACATCAATTGATCGATGCTTCATCAACATTCACTGAATTATGAGTTCGAGTCACGCGGAGGGACTAGTACCGTTCCTCCCTTTGTGAAGAAAAATCAGTAAAGTGACCATCACTAGTTAAACAGAAAATGATAATAAAAAACTTAGAACACATTTATTCCAATCAATACTATTGAAAAATATATAAATATATATAGCATCACGGTAACTTTTGCAAATAAAAGCATACGTGCAGCTGTGAAAGTGACGTAAATATGTTGCAAGTGTCAGTTATTTAGAAAGTTTCGTGTATTTATAAAAGTGGTTTTCGTAACTCTATTGACAAAAAATAAACAAAAATGTATATGTACCAAAACTTTAATACGTGTTCCAATTCTAGAAATAAGTGGCAGGTGAGTTTGGTATAATCCGATTCTATTTTTTGCTCAACCAATTGTCACACGACACTCTTCCTAGATACTTACTTTTTAATATTATATTAGATTATATTATATTACTTTTTAATATTATACTAGATTATAATATACTAATTTAGCTATGGTGTTCTATTTCAGTTAGGATTCTGTAATAATCATTGATAGAATTCAATTTTATTTATTTTTCAAATAAAAAGAAGCGACTGCCAATCCTATGAGATCATATATTATATTTCTATGCGTGATGTTATGTTTAACAAGCGTCTCATATTAAATGATGTTACTAATTAACACGTATATAAATATAGTGTAACATAAAATAAACGAATAATATAATAAAGAATTCGAACTACTGTACAGTTTTAGAAAATATCCCCAGATTCGCTCTATTTACTATATTTGTCACTGTTCTAAAAATCGTTTTAAGCGGCCGTCTAGGTGCTAGACGTTCCTAAGTCGAGGCGATTTTAGGAAAATCAAGCAATTTAATTGGGAGCCGAGTTCGGCTCCCCCTAAATCGATTAGTCGGCTCCTAATTTGCCTAACTGTCCAAATTTTAAATTTTTTATTTATTTTTTATCTTATTAGTGTGTTTGACTTTAGGTGAACGTTTTAAAATTTTAATTTCTTTTCACACCCTTAATTTATTAATTTTCTCTCCACTCACTGTAAACTTTGTAAAAATTTGAAGGTGATTGTGTTTATTTTATTATTTTAAATATATTTTTGTATGTATTATTTATTTATTAAATAATTAAATTCTTCGTGTAATATGATGCCGCCTAGGTGCTAGGTCCCAGTAAACCAACGAACTAGTGACTTGCGATTTTATTATTTGTACTACAATAAAAATATTTGTTGCCACCTATTTTTTACAACAAGAATTGCTTTAAATAATACTTATATGTGACAACATATGGTCACAAAATATAGTACGGGTAATTTAAAGCCATTTTTAGACTTTTCAAAGACGGCTAGTTACAAAAAATGGTTATACACATGTCTCAAATGATATTATTTGCGAGCGAGTTATCAATGTAAAGTTTTTTTTTTTTTTTTTTTGATATTATCAAAGATCATTTCTATTAGTCTTGCGATATCCGTATATGGTCAACAGAAATAAAATGAAGTGTAAACGTAAGACGTCAAAAAAGTGAACATTTCATGCATTATCTGGAACGAATAAAAGGAGGAGGAGACCTTATTCTTTTACTTTAGTGATATTTTAACGTCCGATTAGATAAGTTGACCCAATGTACATATTTTGATTCATGTATTTGTGACACTCAAATCTTATTGAATTAAAAATTCATTCATCATTTTGATACCCTTTTATTAGGTTATTTTGTGTTGGCAATATTTTATCAAAATTTCTTAAGTTAATTTTATGTTAATTTATTAAACTTAGTAGATATATGGGAAAAAATCACTTTTGGTCCCATAACTATTTACTTTTTCACTTTTAGTCCCACAATTATTTGCCTTTTCAATTTAGTCCCACATCTAAAAAAATTGTCCAATTTTGGCCCAATTTTAGCCGGAGGTTACCAAATTGACCGGAAATTGGCACGTGACTTGCACATGCCGGTCAATTTTGGGGCTTTCCGGCCACTTAGCTGACGTGGCGCCGGAAATGGGAGGTGGTATTTTTTTTTTCCGATTTTTTTTTATTGAATGCCAACTCATTTTGTTTTGCCATGTCATTTAATAACAAATAACAATTAAAAAAAATACAAACAAAAGATTAGAACACCAATAGACCATTTTCTTCTCCAGCCCTTCTTCCCCGTAATTGAATGCAGGTACAAACCCTAAGTTCTTGCCACAGTGAATCAAAAGGTAACGACGGCGGCTGGAATTCGGTAAAATCAAATGAACCCTTCTTCTTTCCCAAAACAGACGCGATTTCTTCCCTCTCCTCACTTCCACGTTTGCCAAGTCTTCGTCTTGCCCTGACCAGATCCTACAGAATTCACAACAATATTCAGAAACGAAAAAAAAAATTCAAAAACCTCGTCACAATACAGAAAATGCAGAGAATGGCTGACAAGCCTTCTAGCACCTCGCAAAATCAATAGTGAAACCCAGAAATTCTACTCCAAGAAACACGACTGAGATAATGAGATTCTTAGGTTGTGAAAAATCAGAAGAAACGAGATGAAACCTGTAAGTATTCCGTCTGTGAGTGACTAGGTAGCGCGACTCGACTCAACACAGTGATTCAGCAGCGCGACTCGGCTTAGTACAGTGACTCAACAGCGTGCCGGTCAACACAGTGGTGATCGATTTCGGGCCTCTACACGCGGCTGGACTCGGATCCGAAAGCTTCTAGAAATCAGGCACCAAAACTCGACTGGTTGACCTTCAATGGCGAAGTTACTTCAAACTCAGAAAAATGCGACCTTCAAAATCGGGCTATTAGACGCCTTGAAACGACATTCAAATGGCGGATTTAGCCTCCCACCTCCGATGAGAACTCGCCGAAGAGGAACCAAATCGCAGAGGAGATGGTTGCCAAAGAGGCAGTGTTCAGAGTCATTTTTGTTTTTGTTTTCCTTAATGTTATTTGTTATTAAATGACATGGCAAAACAAAATGAGTTGGCATTCAATAAAAAAAAAAAAAT
Organism: Ajuga chamaepitys; assembly: GCA_958295605.1. Taxonomy (NCBI): domain Eukaryota; kingdom Viridiplantae; phylum Streptophyta; class Magnoliopsida; order Lamiales; family Lamiaceae; genus Ajuga; species Ajuga chamaepitys. The sequence continues at coordinate 58,413,134 of OY282498.1, read as the reverse complement.
TGGAAAAAAAAAAAACCACCTCTCATTTCCGGCGCCACGTCAGCTAAGTGGCCGGAAAGCCCCAAAATTGACCGGCATGTGCAAGTCACGTGCCAATTTCCGGTCAATTTGGTAACCTCCGGCCAAAATTGGGCCAAAATTGGACAATTTTTTTAGATGTGAGACTAAATTGAAAAAGCAAATAATTGTGGGACTAAAAGTGGAAAAGTAAATAGTTGTGGGACCAAAAGTGATTTTTTCCCGTAGATATATTATTCCTATTAGTATCGTTTTATTATTATTGCATTTTTATTATTTTTAATTGATAATCGGGCAAATGTACACGTGGGGATTTGAAGATATAAGTTAGAGAACAAATCTTGGAGATACTTAAGCCCAACAAATCAAATCTAGATTACATGCTTATATATTTATAAGATGCATGGCGGTAGTGGTAATGTATGGCAACAACAAGAAGCTTATTAGTTGGGAAAAAAATTGCCATGGATGAAGTCCAATACATGAAAATATGCAACTGTAAAACAACCAAAGAAACTTGAAACTTGCTTGAGAATTACTTCGAAGGAACTTTAAAAGTGGAGAAGTCCAAACTAAAGGTTTGAGTTTGAGTTACATGCAATTAATACAACATAATTTACAAATAATTTCTTTTGAAATATAACTTTTCCAACAGAAATCATGCATCAAAATTATTAGTCGAATATTACTGTTTTGTGTTATCAATAGTATAATTTACAAGACAAAATTAAAAGGAAGGGCCAACTATAGCTCTTTTTAACAAAGGCGAACATACCGAAAAATAAAAACAAAGAATTATATATGTATGTGGAATATTAATTTAGTATACAAGAAAAAGTAATACAATTCCCAAATTAAAAACAATTTGAAAGGAACTCAACACTATATTATTCAAGAACAATACTACTGTATCATAACTAAAGAGCTTGCGTCATCAAGACAACACACATACAAAATTCGTAATATCCAAACAAGCCCTAAGCATCTAATTTACAACTATAATATTTACATATTCAGTTTTTTCACAATTATAAACAGACTACACGAAATTCCTCTCATTGTTTATTTTGATGCCTTTTCTCCAGCATGCAGCCCAGCAAAGTAGCCCTGAGGATTGCTTTCAAATCCCCCTCGGGAAATATAAGCCCCTTCTCCTCCCGGCGCCTTCATCGCACCGCCGCCACTTCCCTTTCCCGTGCCACCGCTTTTAGCACCGCCGCCGCCACTGCCACTTTTCGCTCCACCTCCCCCACTACCACCTTTTGCTCCACCTCCGCCGCCACCACCACCTTTTGCTCCCCCGCCTCCTCCACCCTTCCCACCACCACTGCCACCTTTCCCTCCGCCTCCGCCTCCTTTTCCAGGCATTTTATATTATATGATGATCAGCAGGATGCAGGAAGCATGAAGTTCAAATATATAGAGGGTTACAGATAACTATTAAGGAGTCTTAGATTTTAGAGCCATGCATGCATGCATGTGGTGGTGTACCTCTTCAGCAAATGACACACTTGCCTATATACGTACAATAAACTCGATTGGATTTGTTATTCCTGGTCGCCCGTACTCATCACATCGTTATCTGAAATCATAATTTCGTTGTAGTATAGTAGAATTAAGGGGATATTTGGACTCGTATTGGACCATCGAGATTGGAGATGGTCCGATCTACTTTTACTTCATTTTATGGTCGGTTATGAGGATTACCTAATCTCTACTTATCTACCTCTTATTTGTTAGGATTGTTCAACAAGATTCCACATCGGATATACATGAAAGATCATGAGATTTAATAGCATTGGAGTATCTCAATTGGTCTGAGGTCTTTTGGGAGTTAGCCCAAGAATAAAATCATGCGGGATTGGCGTAAAAGCGGACAATATCATACCAACGTAGAGATGGAGTTCGGTTTGCTCGGTTTGGGCCCAACAAGTGGTATTAGAACCATGGTCTTAGGTCCCAACACTATTTTCTACATCATTATTTATATCACATTTTACGATTATCAATTCACCTTTTTATCATTACCTACCATCCTACATCATTATTTACAATTTTCAATACACATTTATATCATTAATTACATCGTCTTTTACAATATTATAATACTACCTCCGTCCCAACTTAACATGCCTACTTGTCATTTTAGTTTGTTCCACCTTAATTTGCCAACCCCCATAAATGGCAAATTTCTCACATAATCTCCACCCTCAAAATCTCCATTCTCAATTTAAATATCAGCTAAGGATGTGTTTGAACTGAGTCATGCTTAACTAATTGTAGGTTAGGCCAATCCAGCCCGCAGGCCAGGGGCCCACAATTTTTAAGGAGCCACTCCCAACCATCAAGTCGAGATTAAATTTTCACGGAGCGAATTATTTACTTTGGATGAATTATTTATGTTATGGTAACTAACTCATATGAGCTCCGCGTGACAAAGCTCAAATCTAACCTTAACCCATACTTGGGCCATCTTCTATGGGCTAGTCTGGACACAAAATTAAAGGCCTAACAGGGCCGGGACACGTCACGAGATGAACGGAATTTGCAGCCTTTTACGACGACGAAGCATTGGGCATCTTCCTATTGGGCCAACCAAGTCCAGATTAAATTTTCACGGACCGCTAAAATACTTCGATTCACATAAAATTGAATATTCAGATCATATTTGCAATGATAGTACAGGAACCTACGGTCTGTTTGGTTACAAATGATTAATGGCAATGATAATGAGTATGAATAAGGAGTCAATCATATTGTGAAATGAAATGAGAAAAATTGTTAATAAAAATGGATAGTGATTAACTTATTTATTACTCTCTCCGTTTCATATTAATTGAGTTTTACAATGAAAAGCAAGAACTAAGAATGAAATATTTTGACTGATATATCCTAAGCTAAAGATTTTGACCATATCAAAATATATCTGATAGATTAAAAAATAGATATATTTTAGGATTGATATCTGATAGATTGGAAAATATAGATATTTTAAGATTGATATCTGCTAGATTGGAAATAGAGATATTTTAGGATTGAGCCCAAGGAGAAAATTGGTAGAACTGGTGAAAAATATGTAAAATGTCAATTAATTGGAAAAGAAAAGACATCTTAAAATGTCAATTAATATGAAACGGAGGGAGTATATACCAAGCACCATAAATGAGGATGAGTCTTCATTCATTCTCATTCCTTACCCCTAAACCCCAACCAAGCGGACCCCTAATTTAATCATATTCATATACCTAACGGCCAAATGGGAAAAGAGTGTCTCAATATTTTTTAAGTTTTTTGTCCTCTTAGCCAATTTTTTTTTTTTTTTTAAATTTTGTCATTTTATACCCAATCTTGTAAAATAGTTATGATTTTGGCATTTTCTTTGAATTCGAACAAAATTACTTTTGATTTTGAACGGATTTCTGAACTCTAACAAAATTACACGTATCTATAATATTCAGATGGATTTTCTCTCAAGCTGCAATACATAATTCGTTGAGGAACATTCCCAATAATTAACTAATTAGTCAAAATCGCAACTATTTTTCAATGTTATAAATAAAGTGACAAAGTTAGGAGAATCACCTAAAATGACAAAAACTTGAATAAGTGACTTTTCTTTGCTATTAGGCCTATACTAGGCTACTAGCACGTTAACATCTACATCTTGTTAGAAAATCTAGTTGGTAAAATAATGATTTCAAAAGAAATAATTTATTATCACTATTTCACCTTCAAAAGATATTTGTTTCTGCAAATAAATATAAAAAAAATGAAATAAAAAATAGTTTTATTTTGAATAATAAAAAAACATTTTAATTAGTTAAAAAATTAAAATAATTTATCAAGAATATAAATTATACAAATTTCTAAATAATTTTCTATAAAAAATTAAAATAATATTTTGAAATTTTTAAATTCAGGAAATCAAAATTTTATTTAAAATTTGAAAATAAATATTAAAAAAATAAAAAATACTTATAAATTATTTTAAAATATAAACATGATATAAATATCTAAATAATTATATTTAAAAACTAAAAAAATATTTTGAAATTTAAAAATTCAGGGAATTGACAAAAAAAAAATCTAGTATTAATTTTAAAAATCTGCAAATAAATATATAAAAAGAAAATTATTTTGAAAAGATATTAAACAAGTTTGTAATAAGCAACTACTTCAATTTGAAAATGATATTTTAACTTTTGAAAACATAGCCCTCAGTACTATTTTGAGATAAAATTGTCTTTGTTAAAAATCTTATTTTGGGACCAGAAGGTTATCCCTTTTTAGTATTGGTTGACAAAATTAAAATACAGGTTGTACATATTAAAAATGTGTATTTCATTTGTGTTTCATATATTGAGGAGGTGACACATGATACATAATTTTAAAATTTTAAAAGTTATGGACCATATATCACCTCTTCAGTGTATAAAATATAAATTAGAATACATATTTTGAAACAGATGATACGATGCCACTAAAAACAACACTTATTAGAGTGTCGTTAAATTCAACTAATTATTAATTTGGCGTTTTCAAATTTGACTACTTTTTGCTGAAAATCTATTTGAAATAGACTTTCTTTTCTTCTTTATTACCCTCACCAAATCTAAGGATGGCCATGAATCTTCGTCAAAACTTGTTTTGTATAGAACGAATAAACATTCAATCAAACGGGCTGCGGGGTGAGTTTAAACCTGGTTAAATAGGTAAGAGTTCGGGTATGATCTCACTAAACTCGCCTCATATATATTATTTATATTAATATTTTTTTATGTATTTGATTTATTATAGTTATATATACCACTTACTATTATTTTTTACCACCAATATACTCACATTTTTATTGATTTTGCTTGTTTTATTGTGTTTGATTTAGTCTGAGAACTTGTTTAGTTATTTTGTTATATATATTTTTATTCAACAATGTGTATTTTATATGATATTTTAATTATGGAATCATTATATTAAAAAAATTATGACAACAATATTGTATATATTGAGAAAAAACAAAAGCAACGGGACGGAGAAGGTAACACCCTGGTTAGCGAAACGAAGCGGGACGAGTTGGATTTTCTGAGAAACCGATACAAAGCGGGTTACAAATTTAATTCTTTTTATGGGAACGTGTCTTGAAAAAAACCAAACCCGTCCCATTATTATCTTCGCCAAACCATCAAGTAGAAAAAAAAAATAATAAAAAAAAAGGCATAAGAAGAAATTATTGAACTGTGATTATGAAATTTCGTAATGGATTAATTACAGCAATCTCACCGAACTATCAGCGTTTTTGCACATAAACCACAAAACCTTTTTCTTGGCATCAATACATACAAATTATAGGGATTTGACAGGTAAACCGCCAAACTTGCTTTCCGGTTTGCAGATAAACCGTCAAACTTATTTTTTGATCATTTTTCGTCGAAATTTGGCACGTGACTTGCGTGTGATAAAGGTTTGAAGGTCCTTTTTTGTCAAAACAATATTTTTAGTAGGCTAAAAGTGTAAATTTCATCACACCTTTTTTTTCCTTAACAATTCATTTGAATTAACGGTTATCTTTCTCAATATCAAGAACCTACATTGTTGAAGATAAGCAGGACCTCTACCTACTAAAAATGTTGTCTAGACAAAAAAATCCCTAAAAGTGTATTACACGCAAGTCGCGTGCGAAATTCTGATGAAAAATGATCGGAATATAAGTTTGATGGTTTATTTGTCAAACTCATATAGTTTATACGTATTTGTGTCAAAAAAAAAAAAAAGGCTTAGTAATTTATATGTAAAAACGCTAAAAATTTAGTAATTTATATGTAAAAACGCTAAAAATTTAATAAAATTGTTGTAATTAACCCTTTCCCTATTATACGAAAGTTCCAAAAGATCAGTTTTGCGTTTTGGAGAACCAAAGTTTCAAAAAATTATTTGTCGTAGCAAATATAAAAATATATACACACAAACATATGATTTCACTTTCTTTTATATACATTCAAGGACGTATTAAAGAAAATCCTAAAGATATATAATAAAATATCAACACCGTCCCACCTTATCTTGCACAGAAGAAATTGACACAAGTATTAAGAAAAGTTATTTTTTGGGATTTTGTTGATTTTTCAAAGATTAATTGAAGATGGAGATACAGAAGAAATTGACACAAGTATTAAGAAAAATTATTTTTTGTGATTTTGTTGATTTTTCAAAGGTTAATTGAAGATGGAGATTGTATTATAATTTTTCCTTTTGATTCGTAAGGGACGAACGAAAGTGGAAAATGTGCAAGATAAAGTGGGACGGAGGTATATACTATGGTGGAGGTGGGGCCCTAAATTCCTGTTGTGCAAGCAAACTCCAAATTCCCAATAAAAGAAAGGATGGTGCCCAACCCATTTAAGAAAAATACGGCTTGGGTTAGCTCAATCCAAAATCAGTTGGAACCAATCCCAATCAGAGTCGTTCTTTTTAGTTACCGGGAAATTTTCATTAGATTAATTAGCTATTTTGTCGTGTAGTTTTAATTACCATTGAGATTGCCAATAATTACTCTAAAAAATTATGTTAATAGCATCAAATTGAAACGAGAAATGATACTATGAAATGTGTGTTTCTAAGTTGTAAGCTAGAGGCATGAAAAAACTCTCCTCAGTTAGATATATACAATATTCTTTTCATAGTGTACTTGATAGATTTGTGTTTAGTTTCATTGTTCCCGCTATTTGTTTATTTTAGAAATTATGTTATATCATATACGATTACTTAAGTAAATTCTTTAGCACATTATTGTTAAAACGGCCTAAAAAAAAAATATTTTCTATATAATATTTTTTCTTAAATCGCAGCAATTTTGCCCACACGTTGTGTGATTTTCATGCTTTGTGCGTCTTTCCATGCTTTGTTCGGTCTTTGATCTCTAGATTCGATGATCTTCTGACCTTCCACATCTTGTGCGGGGCTCCCATCCTTAATTTTCGATGGATTTCCATAATTCTTTTGTTGATATCCGAATCTCCCTAATTCTTTAATAATTGTACAAGCAGTCATAATTTGCAGGAGAAATATGCATTATGGAGCTCAAAATAATGATTAGTGCTTACTTAATTAATTGGAATATTTCTCTGGGCTTCATATACGATGATTTGTAACTATTTAATTAGGATTTTTTCATTGATTTCACATGCTTAAAGTTACAAGCAGCATGGTATTTTTCTTCCCTTTGTCATTTTCATTTCCCCTATTTTTTTTCCTCCTAATCTAAGAATAAAGAAAGAAAAAACCCTCTCCTCCCTCCCAATGACTCGAATCCACTCCCGATGACTCAAACCCAGGACCAAAGATCTAGGTAGTAGATGCTCTGCCACTTGAGCTATCCAACTTCGTCATTTTCATTTCCCCTATGATTAGGTTAAGAATTGTTTTCAATTTTATTAGGATTGTTCATATTTACAAATTCTTTTATTTTTTTAATTTGAAATAAATCACTTAACGAAAGTAAAACTCTCCGTTACACGTACATTAATCGGTGAATCGCATCACCCACTACTGAGTTTAGTGCGCATCAAGCATGTTTATGCACTTAGCTGGCAATAATTCAACCACAAAATAAAAGATGCCTTTTGCAATTAAGCGTAATATTGGCTAGATACTCAGTGTTCATAACCATTACACTGGACAAATTTCCACTAATTACAACATCTTATTATGTATACACACATGTCATGTGAGTAATCACAAAATTGACCAGTTAATTGCGGAGATGGTCAAAACAAGTGTTCTTCAGATACAAAGAACCAACTGGAAAACTCCAAATATGTTCCATTATATTTAAATGAATGAAAAAGAAGTTGCGATTTTACAATAAACGCGTATTAGACGGATTCAAAAACAAAAGGGAATAAAAATTCCTTCATGCTATACCAGTTGTAAGTTGTAACAAAATAATGGGACGCGGAATCTGATTTTTAAATTTTATAATTCTATCTTTTTTATTTCTTTTTCAAAACAAAAAAACATCAATAATACAATCCCGTGAAATCTACAAAGTAACGCGCATGTAAACATACAGGAAATTGATTGTAACTCACTTAGTTGATTATAAATTAACGCAATTGACTTATAAAGAATTGATTGTAACTCAGTTGGTTGAACACTTTGTAATCCGGACAGTGGTTAGGGATCGAATACCATCAATTCCACCCACTAAGATTTCTCCTACTAGGATTTGTACTAAAAAACGATTACAAACTATCAAATAAATATACATTATACATTAATTGTGAACGGTATATTATCTGAAAACTATTAAATAAATATAGTGTAATTACGACTTTATACCCTAGGTTTTAAATTCGAGCTACAATCATGAAATGTACTTGTGAATCATTAACTACGGTGACATAAAATTGAACTATGAATTATGAAGTTCAACTTCGATACCATTATATCATTGAATCACCCAGAATAATGTACTAAGTTGAGAAAAAATAATTATAAATAATAGTAGTTTATTTTGTGCAAGTACTAACATATGATTTCGCGTGGCAAAAAAAAAAAAGAAAAAAGTGAACGATCATGTAGTCTTTCCTTCATCGATAAAGTATGAGGCTGACTGACTAACGCGCAAATTAACAACCCAAGAAAAGAAAAAAAAAAAAAGGAAAAAGAATTTACTATTTCCCTCTAGGCTAAAAAATGTAAACAACTTTCTATCTAGAAAAGACCGACTCTTCTACAATTGTATCCAGGCCCGGCCGCTTCGATCTACACACGGCTAACCTATACTGGTACTCCGGCGCCACCAGTTCCAGGCTCAATCCTGGCCGTCTATCTTCACTCGAATCTTCAACAGGTGATGCCGCCGCCTCCGGAGATATTCTCACGGAGCTACCGCCGGATATCCGCTTCGGCGCGGAATTAGCCGCCATAAGGAAAACAGCTACGTCAGCTGCGGTGACGACCGAATTCGCTCTCCTCATCGGAAACATAAGGTACAGATTTCCGAACTCCAGTTCCTCGTCCGCCGCCAGCGGCGAGAATCGTCTGCCGATGTTTAATGATTTGGAGTTAACGAGGAAAAAACTTGGAGCTTCGAGCATGAGCTCCGCCGCCTTGACCGACTGCCGGAACTGCCGGATTTCGCCGCTGGGGAGAATAACTCTGGCTGATTTAGGACTCTTCAGTTTAGGAGCGGCAAAAGCGCAAGACATAAAATTCCCCATGATTAAGAATGTTTTGAATGTTGGAGAGTGTTTCTGCTATTTGGACTTGCAGAGTAATATGTATATATATATCAAGTATAAAAGAATTGGTAATACGCGCGCAGTTGTTTTTGCGTGTGTTAATAGTCGCTTTCTGGTGGAAAGTGGTAAGGATAGTTATAATGAAAAGGGTGTGCATTCACATGTAGATGGATAATTGAAAATTATTTGTTTTGTGGATAAAATATTTGGTTTTATGTAAAGCAAAAAAGACGTGGGCAGACAGTTGTGGACCGTTTGGGTTTGACGAGAGGAGTCACGCGGCCCCAATTAGGCGGAATGCGGAAGCTGCCAATTTCTGTCACGAGCAAAGACCACCTTCCGACCTTCGTCGATGATTCATGATTCAATGTTGATTCCTCTGCTCGCACTATCCCTCTCTCTTTCCAATGCTGTTTATATCTATAAATAGCGGATAATTATTTTAATATTTTTGGAATTTATTTTACTTCATATCTTTTCACTATTCCATTCATTTATTTTGATTGGATAAAGAAATTATCTCACGTCTCCAAGTAGAGCCGGTCCAATTTTTTGGATGGGTCTAGTGCGAAAAAGAAATTAGTCCATTACATTAATATTATTATTTTTAAAATAATCTTGGATTATGTTTAAACGAGTCTCAAAGTGATAGGTCCATTACATTATTTAATATGTAAAAAATTAGGTTGTTACAACATTGATATTATTATTTTAAAAATGGATCTCGGACTATGTTTAAACGAGCCGCAAAGTGACATGTCCATTACATTATTTAATATGTAAAAAAATGGGTCTGGTGCGAAAAAAAAATTAGGTCGTTACAACATTGATATTATTATTTTAAAAATGGATCTCGGACTATGTTTAAACGAGTCTCAAAGTGACAGGTCCATCAACATCATTTAATATGTAAAAAAATTATTGTTACTTAAGGAGGAATCAATCCCGCCTCTCACATGTCTAATCTTTTCGCTTCAGAAATTGATCACTTGAGTTACGTCGATTTATATTATACTTAGCATATGTTAAATATATATACGAAAATACAAATTTATACAAAAAATAGAAAAAAGAAAAAAATATCGGAGGCCCTCGCCGACGAGGGGCCCGGTGCGGCAGCGCCACTTTGGCCCCCTAAAGGTCGGCTCTGCCTCCACGTAAATACTCCCTAACTGTGTTTACCTTGTTAGATAACATATGACAACTACTTTTGATCTACATGTTTCAGCATTTACTATGTAAGAAATGTCTACTGAGGTTATTCTATTGACTCGGATAAAATGACAAATCCTAGATAATCTTTTAGATAATAGTTCTACCTTGCCTCCATCCTAGCATAACATTGGGGAAATTTCATTTATACCCTCCTTTCTTTCACAAACTAAAAATTGAAAGGGTCTTCAGATGATAATACTATTATCCAAAGCTTCATACATCACGTTGTAAAAGATGAATAAGGATGATTAATATTCAGTAGTGACCTTAAACCTAGGCGATCATGACGATAAGGGACCAATATTTCAAGGGCCCCAAATTTGTAAGTATATTGTACATAATTATATATAGGATAATTATATTCACAACCACAATATTTCTCTTTGCAACCATTATAATATAAATTTCTTATTTAGCCCATAAAGCCAAACTTCTAAGTTTTAACTTGTCTCCTTCCATCTCTGCCCACTCCAAAACCATCGATCTATTAAAATGAATAATCCTTGACAAAGCTTCTCCAAAATTTGATGTGGTTCGTGAACAAATTTATTTAAGTTGATTCGAATTCGAAAAGTTTATTTTCAGTTTAAAATATAAATATAATTAATGTGATTAGTGATCAAATTTAATTAAGATTATTCGAATTCAAAAAGTTTGCATTCAGTTTGAAATACAAATATAGTTGAATCTGACTTGAATAATTTAAATTTTCGATACATTTATCTATCATATGTTTAACTATTTTTTTATAATATATATAATACTAAATATCTATATATAGCATAATTTCTTTTTTAGGGAATATATATAGCATAAATAACGATATGATTAACATCAAATTACATTGATAATATGTATTATCTAAGAGTTTTCCATGGAAAAAAAAAATCATATTTGATTATTTAAAAAATTAAGAATATATAAAAACAAAAATATAAAAGAACTTTTAAATTTTGAATGGAATATCTTCAAATACTTTTCATAAATCAAATTCAAATAATCATCTTTTAAAACCCGATTAATATTCGAATTCGAAGTGTTTCCTTGGGGCAAGTGAACACTTCGGTGACGGCGTCGGAGCCGCACTTTTAGATCGTGGGGCAAAACGTGCCGGCGGCGGTGCTGGGATGGCGGGAGTGGTGGCTGGCGGCGATGCTGGGACGGTGGGAGTGGTGGCTGGTGGCGGTGAGGGAGTGATGGATGGTGGCGGTGTGAAAACGGCAACGGTGTCGATTTGGGCCTTCATTCCGCCGAGACAGTGTCCGCTGTTTTCGCAATGAAGTATCTGCTGCCGACGAAAATGAGAGTAACGACGGTGGTGCCGCCGGTTTGAGGCGGCTGGACGAGGTTGGAGCAGGAAGCGAAGTCTGCCGCCGAAACTTCAGGGACGTCATGATTTAGGGTGTATTGGGAAGCTGCATTCAAATTCACCAATTCATTAGTATTTAATTTCCATTAACCACGAAATTAGAAGTTAGAACCATGAAAAAAGGTGGACTTAAACCTATTCCACATGGACTCGAGAAACGAGCTTGTGCCCTCATCTAGTCCCGTGTATTGAATTGAAAAAAAATAATAAAAGATATATTTTTACGTTACATTTAAAAGGTTATATTGTAAACGATAATTAATCAAAATGTTGTGAATTTTTACGTAATTAACCCTCGTAAAAACAATCCAATATAAAAATCAGAAACTAATTTTGAGAACAAAACCAAACGAGCCTATTAATTCTCACATATTTGACTATATATTATCTATAGATTTGACTTATCTATCCAGAGTTTTTATACATTAATAATACGAATTTTAAATTTTCATAATTCAGGTTACAAAGACTCCGAGTATTCCATCGAATTCTTGAGAACGTCCAATTGGAAATACATAAGCTCAACTATTAATTACTACCTCCGTTTTTTTATATAAGTTCTTTTAGGTTTTTTGTTTTGTTTATAAATAGTTGTCCTTTTAACTTTTTGTCCATCTTTTTCCAATACTATCCCTGTAATTATTCTTAAATAATCTCTAATTATCAAACATATCATATCTATATAATCTAATTGAGGATTTATTTGTTCTTTTAGCTTTTTTTTTTTTTCATTTTTCCTCTAAGATTACCCTTATCATCCCAAATTATGTCTCTATTATATAATTTTAAGAAAAGATGAGAAACTATGGATTACAAGGAAAGAGCCAAAACGAGTAAGCAGTGTTTTTGTCTATTTTATATAAACCTTAATCTTAATTTTCTATTCAAATTGGAGATGATAATGAGTGGTTTAAATTCAAATCCGCATGAAATTCGTTTCAATCAAATCCACTAAAATTTTTATCAAAAGATTTTTTGCGGTTTTGAAGCGGGTAAAAAGTTTTGCTAAACCTACCCCTAACTCGACCCTTATATATAATTTAATAAATATATATAACATAAAATAATATATTTTAATGTAGCCCACGTCCCTTCCCACCTCGGGATGATGTTTTGTTTTACTATTAATTTGAATTCCTTCTATGATATTTTGTATTATTCAAGGAATATCAATGTGTTTGTGTACGTCTTGTATGTATGTTTATTTTTCTGTGAAATGAGTAATGGATGCGATTTCTTTAAGCTATTTAACTCGTATTGTTGAATAATGAAATCTCGAACACAATTATAGTGGGTGATGGATTTGTACACGCTAAGCATATCTCAAGAGATGCTATCTTTAAATGTATAAATTTCTCTCACTACTATGCAAATGGTTTTGAGGAATCACCTTCCAGGATACAAAGTTTATTTCACTTGTAATCGTAAAGTTGCACTCTACAAGAATCGCAAGGTTTATTCTGAGAATAATAAAATGAGAGAATGGAGCGATATCTCACATGGAGGAATTAAATTCTGATTGTTTTAGTTTTCTCATTTGAATAATCTCGTGTGGTATATATAGAATTTGTAGGGTTGTCTTGATTAGACGCATCAAACAATAAGGTGCCTCTTCATCAATGAATTTTTACCTATTCACTTACACCCTTAGAGATCATCACATCTCTTCCTCACACCTCTTCAATTCAATTTATTTATTTCCCTCTATCTCTCTAAAATATAAAACCATTAATTAATGCATGAACGGACTCTAACATGACACTTATTATATGTAATACTCTACATATACAAGTATACAACACATATGTGTCTTTATTTATAAATTAAGTTGTTTATTGATATTTATATAAAAGTTATCGTTAAAATATTTGATATTAATTCCATATCGTTGCACTTTTAGGTGGATTGATAATCCTAAAGGTAAATGATGGGCGAAGAGGGTCACTGTTCTATATTGTGTTTTACGGAACAAATTTTGAATTTAGCAAAATTGGTTCCACACTACTGATCTAAACCTAACAAATAGTGAGAAAAGAAAAGAAAATGAGTTATTATGTACTTATTGAAACGAGGAAATAAAACATGGAATTTCATTTGACAAAACACGCGAGCTCCGTCTCTTTCTGTCTCATCCAATTTCCAATTTTGAGGAATGAAGAAGAAACATTTTAATGTGCCACATATGGAATATCCAAGCCTGATAACTAAAAAAAAGCCCCCTAAAAGGCCCATTATTTTGTGCCCAAATGGGCCGAATTGATTTTTTTATCCTCGTCCAGCGGTGGGCCTGATGCTTGCAAGTTTCTTCAAATTGTAGGGCCTGATACGAGTGGGCCCGCCGGCCCACAAGGCCTTGGAGATAAGCTTATAAGTCCTTTCTGATGGGTGGAAGAAATCCCAAAACAAATGCTCATTTGGATTATTGCATATTGTGTACCCTTCTTTCCCACACTGTAGCTGCCCTCCTAGGCTCCCATATCCACAGCATGCATTGCTTACGTCAGCAAACCCTATCCAATCGTTTGTGTCAATCTTTAGCTTATCAAACAAAAAGCTCTATGCGCTCATGTTAACGTGTTCACCAGTGTTGCATTAAAATCTCATAATAGGAATTTAATCCTTATCCGAAATTAAGGATGAGATTTTTACACATCAATAATGTGCACATTTACTGTGAGTAGGAGAGCAATTCTGTAAATCCGAATCCATAGAGCTTAAAATAAAAAGGAGAAAAAAAAAATTACCATATTTCTTAGGGTCATCTCGAAAAACCTGGATAGTTTTATAAACAGCTCCATAAACAGCAACTGCACCAACATGCGTAGTAGGAAGGGCTTTGACCAAATTGTCAAGGCCCATATTGTAAGTCTTGACCATATTGTTCATCTTACCATAGCACTTATCAACAGGTGCGCCCAAGAGTGCTCTAGCCGGAACGCAGCCCACTGGGCCCAGCCCAAATATGGCAATGCGTCGGGCCCCAAGCCCATATATAGTGTCGACAAAGGTGGTGACTTCAGACAGCATGGATTTTACATAAGCATCTGGTGTTAACGTTGGAGGATCGAAGGGGTAGAAATAGTTGAAGATGTCGTTGGAGCCTGATTCGAGAAAGAAGAGGGATTCTTGGACAAGTTTTTTGTCTATCTGGTTTAGTTGAACTAGGGTTTTAAATTGTTGGAGCTGTACTTGAAGTGGTGTTACTCCCTGCATGCAATATGGACAATAATTAATGCTCTAGATTTATAGTTATTTTTACATTAAGAAACCATAGGCTGGTAATATACTCAGGGTCGGACCTGAAGAGTCCGTCAGACTTGAATCAGAAAAAGTTACGTTTTTTAAGGGGTCCGAAATATTTTTTTTTATATATGTATACACACATTATATATATAGATTGGTTGCTGACTTGTCGTATATAGTTTACAATTATTAAGTGTCCTAGTAACTGGATATTGCTCGTGAGGTTCTACAGATACAGAATTGAATACACTTTTGTTTTTATTGTGTAAATTTGTAATTTGTTGGAGACCTAGGGTTCCTATTGCTAGGCAGGCTGGCTGTTGGGGTTCACCAAAATTTTCAAATATATTTTTAACAATCTTAATTTGTAAGGTAATCGAATTGCGGCAAACAAAATATCCAGCAATTCAAACTTTATTTATCGAATATATTAATGGTTCGCGAACTTATGCGAGCCTTAAACAAGCTCAATATTTTAAGATCAATTTTAGAGACAACTAGTTATATATTTCAAAAAATATTTGAGACACATTTGATACCATTTTTTTTGTTACAAATATATTATTTGCATTCGAATTATTAAGACAACTAATTGATAACGGCATGTTATCTTCAATAATAAAATTATAATAAATACTTATAAATAATGATAAATATTCATTATTTTAGAACAATTTTTTATCTTAAACGACCATTTTTGTAGCGTGTCTTCACATGACCCACACAGGCTCATAGACCCATCAACACACCACGAGAAACTCATTTGTTTACTATGGAATCCAACTTTTAGGGCATATTTGGATTGAGATTGGGCAATTCAGATTAGGAATAATCTGATACGCTTATATTTTACTTTGTGGATCGGTTATTCGTATTTCCCATTCCTCTTCATCCACCTTTTATTATTTACATCATCTTTTACAATTCCTAATCTATCTTTTAAATATTACCTAAGACCATGTTTATCAACAACTCACCGCAACCCAATCCATTAGTAAAATATTCATTTCTCTCGCATCCATACACTACAACAAAAGAGGTTTTTTGTATAAGAATTTTTGACACCACAATTGTGGTCACTTATAATAAGTTATTTGTGACCACTTGTTGTCACAAATCTCTTTACAAATTATTGAGACAACTTTAAGGCTACTTTTAGAGACAACTAGTTGTTGCAAAAAATATTTGAGACGCATTTAAAACCACTTTTGTGGTCACAAATATATTATTTGCGACCGAGTTATTGAGACGACAATAAAGTAGTGGCAAATACTCATAAGTTGTGACAAATACTCATTATATGAGACCACTTTACTTAAGTTGTGACAAATACACATTATTTGAGACCACTTTTTGTGGTGTCAAAAGATCATTTTCCTTGTAGTGATATACACAATCTACTCCACAACCTAAAAAATACATTTTTATATTTTATCAACAACCCAACATTTTAATAAATGTTAATTTCTTTTATTCAAATACGTAGCATATTTCCCGATAAAATCAATATTTCTGCAAAAGTTTAATAATTGCATATTATTTTTAGCGATCTTTTAATATATTCAAGGAAAAAAATTATTTTAATTTCGCAATTACAATGAGGTGATTGTATTTCATGCACTTAAAATAACATGCTCACATAATAACTAAATTAAAATTGCAAAAGTTGAATTATGAAATTAAAAAAAATGAATTAAGTGATAAATACATGTGAGAAAAAAATTAACATTAGGCTCTATCTATAAAGGGAAAAATATAAGGAACTTCAAATTTTAATTCAAAATATGTCACATTAGGCTCTACTTGTAGAGGCAAAAAAAAAAAAAAAAAAAGAATTCCGATGAATTTTTAATTTTTTCAAAAGTAAAAATTATATCATTTTTCTATCATTAAAACTATATCTAATAAATAATTTAATACAACTAATAGGGTATTGACATGTGGTAGGTTGTGAAATGAGTTTGTTGACCAACCTAAACCACAACCTTCTTTTATCATTTTTTTTTAGTTCTTCTTTCCTTGTCGTTTCTTACAACCTTTGGGTTGGTGTCATTGATAAACCTAGTCTAACATCTATATATCACCTTTTACAATTCTCAATATACTTTTTATTATTACTCAATCAACCAATCATTACTTCATCACATAAAATCTATTGATGTGTCATTTACAATGCACATCCTACACTACTACACCCTTAAACAAAAATACTTTTATGAATGAACAAGTTGTGAATGTGCCTCAACAAACGGAGCACATTCTACTCCATCTCAATTCAAATATTCCGTGTTTAGTGTTATCCCTAAACATTAGCTAGGAAATATACTCTTACAATATTTGGCCAAAATTAACAAATTTTCTTATCTTCAAATGATTAATAAAACTAAAAGTACCCATTTCGACTATATAAAAATGTATTTCTGGTTGCAGTAGTCTTAAGGTGAGAACAAATTTATTACAAAGATATTCTATGATAATTCGATTGCTCACTTTCAGAATAAAGCAGGTCACTTTGTCTGATAATTGAATTTTGCTTTCATGCTGCTATACAAAAGATTATAAGTGGGTGGGACCCTCGTATAAAGATAAAGCTCTTATTCTTGAACTTATGAATAATGATTGTCTTCAGAATTAATATAAAATTTAAAAAAAAAACACACGAATTTATAAAATTTATCGATGTGAGGATGTTTTATACCCTCTATAGGATAGTCTTTTTTTCTTTTTTAGTTGTTTATAAAAAGAATCTTAATTTTTTTTAATTAAAAATATAATAAATATTTGTTTTACTAATATGCTCTAATAAATTATTCATTTACATTGTATGAAATGAATTTCTTAAGTTGTGTAAAAATTAAATGAAGAGTGCCTTTTTTAGCCTAGTAATATTGCTTCATTAATGTATGGTGAAGGTACTCACTCCTGTTCGAACCCACTCCGGTTCCTATTAAAGAACATTTAATTCTTATTACCAAACTAAACTATTAAAATAGCCTCACTAAACTCTTAATCTATGAACAAAAGAAAAAGTTTCCTTTTTCTCCCAAAATTACTAACGCCGAAGATTAAAAATCTAGGTGATGAATATTCTGTCATTTGAGTTATCCAACATCGTCGTAGGCTACCTAAAATATGAAGTGAAAAAGGTGCGCATAATATTATCTCGCTAGATTCTTTTGACGCTTTAACAAAAGTTTCTGATATTTTTTTTAAAAAAGAAACCTTGCTGAAATTTATGAGCTGTTACAAGCTTTTCACAAGCCGCATGAAATTATTGTTCGATATTTTGTTACAAACATTAATATTTGTTGAAAAAAGCATGATTTTAATTTAATTAATCCGTAAAAGAGTTAAATTTTCTTACTGAATCATTATTGGTATCTGGAAAAACTCCACTGCCGGCACTGGCGAAATTGATACCGTTCGTCGGAATAGTTCTCTCACTTCCGTTCGTCACCTCAAACTCTATCTCCATATATGGTTTTTGCAATGGGATACCGATAAATTCAGCTGCCCATAAAAAGACATATTAATTCCTACATATACACGTAGAAACGGATCCAGAAATTTAAATTAAGGGATGCAAATTCTATAGTTAATGAGAGTGCACTGTGCATTCTTATATATATATATTACGCGTGTAAATAAAAATTAGTAGACAAAACTACATGTAAATTTTTTTGGGAGTGGAAAGGTGATGTCTCCTGCCCAACCTCATCCGGATAAGGTTTCACTATTTCACATTTATCCTGTTTCAACTTGAGCCAAACAACATGAATCGTGAACTCCGAACACATGAATCATTAATCCCAAACTATGATCTATTGAATTATAAACACTGAACTATTAAATCGTGAATCGTAAAATTATAAATCTACAATAAAAAATATATCCTCATCCAAGAAAGTCGAACCCTATACCTTAGACATGAAATATAAATATGAATCCTGAATCCTGAATCCTGAATTTTAAATTCACAAATTATAAAAAAACTAATTATAATTGCCTCTATTTTAAAGTGAAACACGATTATGATAAGATAAAAGTGGGACAGAGGATCTCATGTGATCCCTGTATACACACGTATATATATATATATGATACATGTTTGTTAGTTCGCATCTTTTAGAATGTTTGACGATGCATTTTAGAGAGAAACATTTTTTGTGGACCCCATTTTTGAATTGTCTATTCACCCATAAAGTATACATTCTCTCAAATATTTACCATGGAGTATTCTAAAAGATCCAAATTCGTATGTTCAAAAACAACAAAATAAACACGCACACACACTCTGTTTGTGTGATATTCTGGACACTTACAGATGAAGTCGGCGACAGTTCTGCCATTGGTGAACCTTCCGGTGGGGTGGTGGAAGAAGGTAGATCCATAGGGCGGAAAATCCGCCTGAGCTGTGCAATTTTTGTTGTAGTGATTGTTTCCAGCATCAAAAATGGAGTCACCGAATATGAAAATCGCAGGAACTTCTGATTTTATTACAGAAAACAGAAAGCTGAAATGCAGAAAAATAATCAACAGTTGTTTGTTCATTATATTTGAGTTTCAACTTTGAGTTTCTGAAAGAAAGTAGAGATGGTGTGAGATTTATATAGTGTGTGTATGTATTTATTAGGAGAAAAGTGGGGAAAAGTTGAAACAAACAGACACGTTGTAAATGCATGCATGGATGGTGAATTCATCAGCATATAGATGAGGACAGCTCTAACTCAACTGCATTTTTGTACTTTTCTTATTTATGTATGCGCCTCTTTTCAATTATTTTGTTTACATCATTAAATTTGTTTTGCTTTTGTTAGAAATGATGGCAGATATTAGTTTTTAATTCCCAAAGGAGAAAGTTGGTGTATTGTTTGTTAGGATTTATGGGTGTCAACCAAAGTTCCTACTCGATTAGATATGAGAAAGATTATGGTTATATTAGACTGTGAATGTTTGTTAATTGGTATAGATATTTTTTATGAAAACTCAAAAATAAATTCGTTAGTGATAGAAAAAGCAGATTATATATCGTACGGATTGTGGAGATTGAAGTCCGACAGATCCTTAAATTACTAAAATGTCAATTCCGCCGAATTATATTAAGAAAGAAAAAGCTTGAATTTCGTGAGTTTTGTATTTCAAAACGATGGTTCATTAATAAACTTGGAAATAAAATTACAATGGCCACAATCAACTAACTAACGTCTCAAGACAAAATTAAAGAAACAAAAAGAGATACTGAGATCCAAACTCAACGGACTAGACTACAAAGGGCTCTGATGCGCACTATGACCTGCCCAAAAGGACAATTTGAGACCTCCAAATTTCGTAGCACCAGACCCCGAAAGGAACTAACAAGTTCTTAGAAGAAAACTAACACAAAAGCTACAATTACAACCAAACAGGTAAAGTCTTGTTAATCTTACTAAATAAAATCTGCACTGAGTGCGAGGCATCCTACGAAACCCACTCTAGCGACTGTTAAAGAAATCTTCATCACATATGCAATAAACAGCAAAAAGGAAAAATGAACCATAATGGTCAATTAGAATTTTGGAAGTTGAGGGAGATTGTCAATTACGGATACAATTTAAAGTATGATTAAATACGTCAAAATTCATAATTTTATGATTAACCATTTGCAGCACATTTTTGAAACATAATATAAAAATAATAACCTTCACAAATTTTCTCAATTCAATTCATCTAAGCCAGTTCCGCAATCTAATGGTTAATATGAAATTCGAACCAATTAGGGTTCTGGGATAAAGGGACACTTCTCATTCAACATTTGTTCACAATCGTTCTTCATGGAACATGCGTTTATTTCTTCAGTCTGACAGATAATTGGGCTTTATAAGTTTTTTTTTTTTTTTTTCCTTCATTAGTCAGAAGATTCTCACTTAAAAGATATTGGTCCCTTAATTAATGTTGATAATAATGAGCTTTGGTATATATATGTCCTGAAAAGACATCAGTTAGGCAGAGTCAGGAATTCTTTTTCTTAAAGACAAATCCCATATGTCCAGCCTGGTCCTAAATATTTAATTTCATATTCACTCCACGTCATTAATTGGAGTTTGATGCCAATCTATATGTATTGAATTAAAAGTAAAAAATGTGTGTACTTTTACATTACGTTTGAAAAAATATGTCATAAATGATACTCCACTTAATAAAAAATGTGTGTACTTTTACATTACGTTTGAAAAAATAAGTCATAAATGATACGTCTAAATGATATTTAGAAATCCTAGGGACAAATTTATTTTTAATTCTGTATATTAGGTCGTATCCAGTAAAAAATTTGTATGTTGGAAATTTTTAATTTTAGTCTTGTATGTTTTCAAAGTTGTCAAATTTAAGCACACTGACCATCAGAAATGACCAATTTGCCCACAATTAATCACGTGCAATGCACGTGACTAATAAATTTGAGAAAGATGAAGAAAGAAAGAAAAATAAAATGCACCTCATACGAAAATTAAGATTTACCTTTTTCTTTTTTTTTTTAGGTGAGTTACTAAAGTAATTTAATGATTTGATATGTTATCTGGACAAATACTTAACACATAAGCATTAACACTCAAAAGCCTTAAATTTATTAGTCCAATTCCGGCTAAATTGGTCGTTGGTGATGATTAGTGTCCTTAAATTGGACAATTTTTGGAACATACAAGACTAAAATTGAAATTTTTTAATATACAGGACTTTTACTGGACAAGGCCTAATATACTGGACAAAAAATGAAAATTTCCCAGAAATCCTATAAGAGTTCAGGAAATTAAGATCCTCTATATGTAGATCTAAATTAAAATAATCCAATGTGTATTTATGTCTTGTTTACCTATAAGTTTTGATTTGCTGATGAAATCTACACACAAACATATATATGTAAAAGTTTTACAAATTGATTCGAATAGTAAAGTATTCTAACACATTTCGATTATAGGAAAATTATATACACGAAAAGATCACACATAAATTTTATTGGATCAAATGAAGTAATTGTGCAAACACAATCTGGATCTATGTGCAATTCTCGCAATCTTCGGGGGAAATAATATTTAAAATTGGATTAATATTTAAATCTAGGTTTTGGATATTGTAATTTCTCGGTGGAATTAATTGTTTAATCTCTTCCATGCTAATCTTTTATAGCTCCGAAACTTGTATTTTACATTATTTGATTGTTAATAAAATAAGATTGACTTAACTGAGTTTAAATAATTTACTTGACAATCATCTCACATGTTTCATTTTATTTTATTTCTCTAACATAGGGGTCCAAACTTTGATTGGTTATATATATTGAATTGATTGGATAAATAAAGACCACAATATTTATAACGTAAAATTGCAATTAAATCAATGCTAAATATTTTCTTTCAAAAATAAAAGTACTTGAAGTTTGAAAACTTAGGTATAACCTACTTTGTTACGATCCTACGGTTCTTCATCTTATGAATAATTACAATTACAATAATTGTTTCTACGATATATTGATTCCAAAACAATCGTAGGCCCATAGGAGGCCCATGTATGCCTCTAGCCCAAGAATTAAATGATTGTTATGAAATCCCGCCAAAAGCCCATCAAGGAATACTTGCTGAGACCAGCTTATACTTGGGCAACAACTTTTAAAAATCGTCCGAACCGCTCAAGTCGCACAGAATTGCACCGTCATATATATTTTTTTAAGATAAACCATGGTTAATTATTTTAAGTAAAATCGCACCTTAAAAACGGTGCAATTGAAAATTTGGTGCATAACCACACCGACCAAACCGACATGGTCACATAGTACTTACTAGTATCAGTTATAGTATTCGACATACTATCACTAAATTATGTTATTCCACTTAATTAGTCATAATATTTTTTTCCAAGTTTTGAGTAGTGAATTATATTATTTCTATCCAAGTGAGAATTCAGGCTACTAGTTTTCATTTTTTGGACACTAAATTTATTTTAGTAGGTTGGTGTTTTGTGAAAATGAAATTAGATTTTGTTAACATTTACTTAAACCGCCCTAAACCGCCCCGAACTGTTTCAAACCCTACAATTAATTTTCTTTGATAAACCGCGGTTGGAAATATAGATAATGAACCGACCGCAAAAGGCAATTCAATTGAAGTTTTGGGAAAAAAATCGCATAATCGCACCGCGAGCACCCCTAGCTTATACAATTAGCAATTCTCCAAAATCTTCCGTCACATCATTTGTTACATTTTAGTGTTTCATCAAATATACGTATATTGATTAATATCACAAGTTAATATGTATTCTATTGAATTAAGTGTAACAGAAGATGTAGCACCTACTATAACAGATGATCGGATTAGCAAAATCTGACCATTAATGGATGACAAAAGTTGTCTACCACATACATCCGGGTCTAAATTCGTGTAATGAATCAGACCAATTCAAACGTAGGATAAATTTTTGGTCCTAAGTAAGTAACTCAATTTAAACGTAGTCATTCAAACAAGATCTTCTGTTTCATCCACTATTTCTAACAAATACGATCAATACTTTTTAAATAATATCATAATCATGTGGTATGCATCAAAATCAGTAAAACACTAGATCAAATAGTCATCTAAAAAGAGAGACCGGACATGATAATATTGAACTTGACTGGTTATATCTCTCTAGTACAAGGTCATCCACAGTACATGAATGATTTGAATTAAATTGGTGGAAATGGGGGTAGCTTTACATTTGGTGGGTTTGGGTAGGAAATAAATTAATTTTAGGAGGTTCAATTAATTGGACCTGAAGTGAAATTACCGGCCAAGAGTGAAAATCGAGGAGAGTGGCGCACAATCGCCACATCTGAGGTAGCAGGACTGACGCGTGGCTCCCAAGCGCTACTCAGGAGAGTGGTGCGGTGGGGCCCGCGCCATTAAATGGTGCCTGCCTCGTTAATTTCCTCTTTTTTCCTTTTTTTTTTTTTAAATTCAATTTCAAAATTGATTATGTTGTGTTACAAAATAGGGGACATATATTATTATTGCCAGCGGTTAATCCACTATTCTCGGCTGTTGACAAAAAATTTAAAAGATAATCTTCCCTATAAAAAATACATGCAAAATATTCATTTTTTCACCAACATCTCTAATTTTCTCCCACTATTTCTTCATATTTGTTTTTTGCAAATTACTCCTATAATGGCAGGAAGATCTGGACGAGAAATTGGTTCAATAATTTTTTAGATGCGGAAGAAAATTTCAATCTTCGTCTGCCAACTTCCACCACCAGCCCCCAAAACTTCCCTAATCGTCTCAATGTAATACCACCTCCAAAATTCCCCTATTCTTCAGGAAAACATGCTTCCTTTTTTTAATTTTTGTTGCATGTTGTATTGTTTTCCCTCTTTGAATTTTAAATACATTTAATAATATTATGTTAAAAATCAAAATAATTTTTTTTTCGAATTAATTTTATTTAAAAAAAAATTCGACAATATAAGTTTTATCTACAAATATATAAATATTAATTAATAATTAATTATACTCCCTTTCCGGCTGAGTTTGCACACTTTCCTTTTCGGGACGCCCATCTAAGTTTGCACACTCTTAAAAAGGAAAGTTTTCTCACAATCTTCACCCTTAAAATCTCCACTTTCAATCTCCACCTTTAAAAAAGTCAACCAAAAAAAAAAAAAAAAAAATTCTTAATATACGTGCCGGCTCAAGTGTGCAAATTTAGCCGGAACGGAGGCAGTATATGTTAGAATTGTAAATAAGATTTAATTAAATTGAAGATGTCAAAATAAATAAGGTGATTTTAAGATGGAACCCTCAAATAGTGACAAATAGTGTTAATTGGACCTGGATTGCATTGGAAAAAATAGACAGCATTTGAATTTGATTTTGAACTTTTGATGTGCAGTAATGTGTCAGGTTGCATTTGGGTTTGCATCGTGGGTGCCTAACCAGTAAGAATATTATAATCCAATTAGACCAATCCTTTGGTCATTAAACAAAGGTAACCCAAATACCAAACTGTGTTAGTATACAATTTCACCAAGAGTTGTTATGATCACATTAAAAACTTTGGCGTGTCAGGTGAACCAACTCAAAAGAATGAGCAATTTTTTAATAATGGAAAACAGAGATATCCCACAATGACCCGCGACTGCATGATTCGAACAAGTAACATCATAAATCAGAACACATGAAGCACAGGACTAGACTGCAGTAATAATCCTTAGACTGGAAGAAATCAATATTAGCTGGTCAGGTCCTTAGCAGCCCCTCCATTAATCTATAATGTCAAATGTCAGCAAGAATGGAGGACTCAAAACTCCAATCTGATTAAAGAGATAAAGCTAAAACTCTGCTAAATTCACTAAAGCCACCACATCTTTATCATCTGTATTTGTAATTTAACAATCTTGTTTTAATTAGTACAACATACAAAAGAAATCATAAATAAAAAATAAAACAAATTGAAATATAAAGTTAAATTTAAATACTGTAAGGGTCATTAAAAAGAATAAAACGTTGAACGTCTGCAGTAAAAAGTAAAAGAAAAAAATTACACACACACAATTAAGGACAAACAGTAAATCTTTCATATAATAAAAAGAGGCTATAATAAGAAGAAGGAAATGAGAAAACTTCTAATTGCACCCCAAAAGTTCAAACAAAGAAAAAGCAGGAATATACTCTATCCGTCCTAGGATAGGCTTTATTTTCACTTAGTCTGTCCCACAATGAAGGGCCACCGTCCATATTAAGCACGTCATTAATTTTCACTTCCATGTACAATTACCCCTTGTAAAAATAACTATATGTCTATCTTTGCAGGACGGAGTTACAAAAAAAAGGTAAAGATTAAGCAGGACCGTGCTTTTGTGCTACTTACCCGCGACTGGGTGGCACACTCCCGTTGCTTCCTTCATTTCAACTACACGCACAGCCACTTACTCATTTTCTCTCCCTTTCCAATTTCAGCAGCACTAAACCTCTTGTTTCTCCCCCACTGTATCATCTTTCACCCCAGTGGCAATTTTACTATTGTCAATAAATTTCCAAAGAAATTGTAGCTCCCACTGGGGGTGCTGGTATGGTAAAGGCATCTAGACAGCGACAATTATGTGAGGTAATGAATAATCCACTTGTGCAGATATAGCTAAAGCATTAAATATATACTAAATTGCTAGCACGCAGATTATCTGTATAAATACCATCTTAACACACATGCAGCAAGATGACTATGCTCAAGCACACGCTGTAATACTTACTACACACGCACAATCAGAGAGAGATGGCTCAATTGTATGCGATGGTCAATTGCTTCCACTACCCGCGAAGTTCTATTCGCATGACATTGAGTTCCCCATTGGATTCAAGGCACACAAACCTGCATCACGTAGAGCTAAATCTGGGTGACAAAACTAAGCAAACTTCTTCATTAGGCCTCTATTCAATGAATTCTGGAGAAGGGAGTAACAGCTATGCTCAAAACTCAGCCTACCAGGTAAGTTTTCCATATTTCAACACGTTTAAACACGGTATTAGAAGGTAAATTATGAAAGTCTGAAGATCACATAAAAGGTTTCTAACATCTTTCTTATATGCAGAGAGGAGTAATTGATGTCATGAAGCCAATTATTGAAGAAGAAATTGCAAAGAAACTCGAAATTAAACAACTTTCTAGAACGCACATAAAGCATTTCACCATTGCCGATTTTGGCTGCTCAACAGGACACAACTCGTTTCCAGCTATGCACATCATCACTAAAGCTATTGAGAAGAAGATCCAAAAAGAAGGGCTGACCTCTGAAATCCCAGATTTTCACGTGTTCTTCAATGATCAAGTAATGAATGATTTCAACACCCTTTTCCGTTCACTCCCACTGGAAAGGAACTATCATGCTTCAGGACTGCCTGGTCCTTTTCACGGACGCCTTCTCCCAAAGGCCTCTCTTGATTTTGCTTATTCATCATTTGCCCTTAACTGGCTCTCCGGAGTGCCGAAGGCAGTGACAGACCGAAAGTCTCTGGCATGGAATGAGAGCAAGGTTCACTACACGGGAGCTAAAAAGGAAGTATTTGAAGCCTATTCAAATCATTATGCTAGAGATATTGAATCATTCTTGGAAGCTCGGGCAGAGGAGATTGTGAGTGGAGGCCTAATGGCTCTTTTTGTTCCTGCTGACCCTGCTTTTGAGAAACATGGTTCATCCTTCACCATCGCATCAGAACTGGACCTCATAGGTTCTTGCCTTGTAGACATGGCGAAGAAGGTAAAGTCTTGTATTCATTTGGCAGCAACTAACAAGCTATTTTTATATTTAATTAAAGTATACACTGTCCATCCCAAAAGAAAACTCATGCTTCCGCATTGTACAACTTTTCACTTTTTGCCAACCAAGTGAAGGTACAACTTGTTGCAAAACATCAAGTTCACCTA
This sequence comes from Ajuga chamaepitys, assembly GCA_958295605.1. NCBI lineage: Eukaryota > Viridiplantae > Streptophyta > Magnoliopsida > Lamiales > Lamiaceae > Ajuga > Ajuga chamaepitys. The sequence goes on along the minus strand of OY282498.1, from coordinate 58,385,624 downwards.
GTCCCCCCTTCACTGGTGTGTTGGTTTGTCTTTTGAAATTACAGTTAACTTAAGAGCATCTTAATAAGAAGTGGGCTTTCGACATTTCAACTACCAACTTTGACTTTTCAAACAGGAAAGACCTTTTTATATAGGGAAAAAAATCAGAAAGTGGTCTCTGTTTTTCTAGACAAATAAAAAAGAAAGAAAAAAAAAAAAGAGGATACTAATTGGACTCCTTTTTAGGACGGATAGAGTACGAAGAACCGCCAAAAGAAGTCTTCCAAAGAAACTTACTTCTGAAATACCAAAATCACCTGAAGGTTAAATATAGATGAGAACACATCACTTGGTTCGGTTGTTATACCAAAATCACCCGATAGTTTTAGAAAACTGTACATCTTTGTTTTAACACTTATTAGGTAGAAACTTGAAAAGTAGAGAAATTTATCATTAAATAGGTGATCAAAAGGTAAATACCACCAACTATACCATCAATGGAACCTGAAATGCAGAAATCTACAGCAACTATGTGTAATCATGGGTTAATTACACCAACTAAGCTATCCAAACTACAGGAGAAGCAAGTTATAAAGTCCAAGAACTTGTATTGCAGGGAATATTTAGCGAAGAGAAGGTAGACACATTCAACTTTCCGCTGTATTTTACTATCCCAGAAGAATTAAAGGCAATAATAGAGAGGAGTCCCAGTTTCAGCATTGAAAGGATGGATATACTAAACAATCCAGGAAAGCGCACCTTGTCAAGTGCCAAAACACGGGCCACATACCTCAGGGCAGCATGTGAGGGCTTGCTGACAAACCACTTTGGCGGTGAAGTCATGGATGAATTATTCTACCGATACGCGAAGAAAGTTGCAGCTTCACCACTCTACCAAGACCCTGAAAATGAGAAATCAATAATAATATCTGTCCTCCTCAAGCGCAGAGTTGATTGATGTTCTTCATATGTATCTTTATAATATACAACCAAGTCCCATAGCAATAGTATCTGTTCTACGCTGTCACCACCTTGTATGAAGTTACCCATCTGTGTTTGACATGATGTCTACAGGATTAAAGTTCACACTTTCACTATTTAGTTGATGGTGGAGTAACAGAATTAAGTGCACAAGAGCTTTTAATACAGCAGTATTCAGAATGATGATTAACCTCGTCCGAAAGATGGATATTCATAATAAATCGAAAGAATGCAGCACATGATCCATCAATAACATTAACTTCATGGCAACTGTAATAGTATAAATTCCTTTGTCCTGATAACACTTTATCAAATTTCTCGTAACCTGACATAAGTATATACCTGAAACAACTACTAAAAAATCAAAACCTCAAACTCATCTCAAACGTAAGAAGAATTTTCCCTGATGTAACTTTCTCGCTCACCAATAAGACGACACCATAAGGAAGATACCCACTCAAGCCAACAAACAGAGCCCATTTTTCCCTGATGTAACTTTCTCGCTCACCAATAAGACGACACCATAAGGAAGATACCCACTCAAGCCAACAAACAGAGCCCATAATAACGCACATATCAGATCCTGATGAAGAGATTAACATGTTGTAAGATTGATACAGACAAACATAAAACAATAAACTCTAGGCATACAGCACATTTGCAATATCAGTACTCTACGATCTCAGATTACCACCAAATTCCTCTGAATATTCTGCAGCATATCCATATAAATAATCCTATACACAGCCATATAGCAACAATATCAAAAGCTACTTCTGAGTATCTGAAAAATAATATAATAGTCACCAGGACCTGATAACAGAAGGAAATAGAACTCATGGCAGATCATGAACTTCAAGTTGTATACATTACATTACTCAAACCAATTGAGAGCTAGGTACAAAAATAAACTGCACTGGATCTATTAGACCGAGACAAATGAGAAGTGACTGTAGAAACAACTATATGCAGATAATATGTAAAATTATCATTGTCTGTAGTAGCCACTCTGGTGGGAAGGTGGATATGGAGATGGAACAGTGTAGGGAGGGCGGGGCATTGATCCAGATTGCTGACGAGGTGCATTGTGGTCTGGACCCCGCCAGCCAGGATATGCAGGTTGCCCATACTCATGGCTCACTGGAGGCTGTTGGTGCTGGGGAGGTGGGTATGGACCTGAAGCAGGTGGGTGATAGGGAGGAGGAGGTTGCTGCTGGCTTCCATGCGGAGGAGGCTGAGAATATGCAGGCATTGTTGGCTGCTGAGGTGGTTGGTAGGTGGGGGTTTGGAGGTGGGATAAGTTGGACATGTTCCCTGGGTCCTGTTGCTGTTGAGGATTATTGGGCCTTTGAGCCTGATGAGGCTGCCCAGAAGAAGGAAAAGAGTAGGTGGCTGTGGTTTTGCCATCCTGGAAACTAAGTCCTGCTATTTGCCTCTGAACATCATCCATCATCTTTCGGCACTGGATGTTTCTAGTCATCACGAAATCACTGCACTGTTGCTTTACATATGTGACAGCATCCTGTTTTACAAAACAAAGATATTCGGCAATGAATCTATTAGTTGAAAGAGAAACTATAAGTGAGCATGTCCAAATGATCATATCAAGCAAAATAATTCATTAACTAGGAAGATAATGAATGTCCAACTACAGAATTTTATTTAGCTTGTGAGGCCACCTCTAACTAGGAATAACGAGAGCATCTCTCAACATTGGTGTTCTCATAGTCATAGATTTGGTCTTTTCCTAGTATTATCCCTTCAGATCAAATCACTATCTTATATGCTACAGCACTGGAGTGGCGAAGGATTCAGATAATCCGGGTCCCTAACCAGCTACTCGAACCTGACCCATTTGGGGAAGTATGGTCAGAAAAATGGGTTTAGAGCTGAGATCATTTCTCTTTGCATGAGAGGAAATTTATGTACATAAAACTGAGAATATGAAGGGAAGGGCCTGGCAAGTCTCTGGATCCAATCTGCCTACTGAAGCATGTGTAGGGGCAGGCTAGGGTCATGGCGAGTCAAATTGGGACATATCTATGGTCCTTTATACCCAGGGTCGAATCAAGAAATTTTGAGGCCTGAGGCAAAAAGTTAAATGAGAGGGCCCTAAGTTTTATATATATACACGCACATGTACACAGTTTAAATTAGAAGAACTTACTGAAATATCTCTTTTCTTTTTTGTTCTCCATAGAAGAAACAAACAAGTTAATAAATAAATAATAATAACATAATAAATAAAATCAATAAATCACTACAAAAATGAATAAATAAATGAAATTAATAATATCAAATAAATATTCATACTTCTTCAAAAATAAAATGTTGTATAGAGACTGAGCGTGGGCCCATATTGTTTATATAAATATGTGTTAAATTGATTAGCCAAAAATTGAAATAAGAAACTGAAGTGGAGCAAAATATGACGTGGATGTGGCCTATGAGCAATTTTATAAGCTAACAATGTTGAGGGAAAATAAAAAGAATAATAATGCTGCAAAGGGGGTTGAATCCCTCGCCAATAAATAAAAACAAATTTTACAAAATAATTCTACATAGGTAGGAGGTACTTAGGGCCTTCAGATTTTCGGGCCTGAGGCAATTGCCTCATCTGCCTCAAGGCAGAACCGGCCTTGAATTTATACCCTACACGGGGCATGTTTCATGATTGAGCTGAACCACGACTCACCCAACCCACTGCTGTCCCTGATTATCCTAACTTCTCTTAACGAATATCACACTTTCTATTTTATATATATATATATGTAACGCCCCGTAAATTATTTAATTATTATTATATTTCAATATCTATTTTTGTTCAATGAGAAATATTTATTTTTCGTAAACTATGGAAATTATTTTAAACTATGGCTAAAAGTATATTTCATGTTATTAGACTTTTAAATATTTAATTTGGATCCTACCCCAATGCATTAGTCAAGCACAAGTTAGCCCATGATGGTTTTTACTTAGGGAACAAGAAATAGGAGTTCTAAACCTAGAAATATAATCTATAAATAAAGGATTCATGTCATAAATCAAAATCGTAATCCAAATCATCTATTTTTCTTAAGAATTTCGTGCATAAGCCCTAGAAACCCTTCCGAGAGCCGTCAACCTCATTTTCCTCTTTCACTCTATTTTCAAGGTATCTTCTTTTAAAAATTCGAAATTCATGCCAATACATATTATTTTTCGATGAATTTTTAGTATGTTATTCCATGACATGTTTTCAAATTCCAGTAAAATTTGTAATCCCATATGAGTTGTATTTTATTTTATATTAATTTTCTATCTTCGCCAATCCAGATTTTAAATATTCAGGTTTTTCAGTTAGAAAATTCGTAATATATAGTAAAAAGTTCTAAAAACTTATGATTTTTGAATATGTTGTTCCCAAGTATGTTATCTATTTTATATAAAAGTTTCAAATCTATCCAACTTATATTTTATTTTATATAATCTTTCTATTACGTCTACACATGAATATTCTGCTTTCTGATTTGAGAAATTCGAAAAACATATTTATACATGTTGAAAAATTATGATTTTTGGATATGTACTGCATATATATGTCTTGTATTTTATTTTATATTAATTTTCTATCTTCGCCAATCCAGGTTTTAAATATTCAGGTTTTTCAATTAGAAAATTCGTAATATATAGTAAAAAGTTCTAAAAACTTATGATTTTTGAATATGTTGTTCCCAAGTATGTTATCTATTTTATATAAAAGTTTCAAATCTATCCAACTTATATTTTATTTTATATAATCTTTCTATTACGTCTACACATGAATATTCTGCTTTCTGATTTGAGAAATTCGAAAAACATATTTATACATGTTGAAAAATTATGATTTTTGGATATGTACTGCATATATATGTCTTGTATTTTATTTTATATTAATTTTCTATCTTCGCCAATCCAGATTTTAAATATTCAGGTTTTTCAATTAGAAAATTCGTAATATATAGTAAAAAGTTCTAAAAACTTATGATTTTTGAATATGTTGTTCCCAAGTATGTTATCTATTTTATATAAAAGTTTCAAATCTATCCAACTTATATTTTATTTTATATAATCTTTCTATTACGTCTACACATGAATATTCTGCTTTCTGATTTGAGAAATTCGAAAAACATATTTATACATGTTGAAAAATTATGATTTTTGGATATGTACTGCATATATATGTCTTCTATTATTATGTAAATTTTCAAAATGATCCCTTTAGTAATGTTCGAGTTATTAAGGTTTTTCCACCGCTGTGCAGAATTTACAGTTTCGACTTATTCGGTTTCAAAAAATTCAAAACCCATAGTTAAACTTCTTTTAAAATTATGAAATTTTAGTATGATACTTTCAAGAAAGTTTATTTCCTTCTGTAAAATTTTCAAAGTTTTATCTCTTACCGTTTATGAAAAATAAATTATTTATCTGCTGCTGCGCAGCAAATCAATTCTTAGAAGTTCTCTATTTCTTTGAAATCTATTTTCAAAATTTCCTAAATCATCAACCAAACACTAAATTCCAAAATTCCAAATCCCATATATTTAATTAGAGATAAAGACAGAGTCATGCATCCTTAAGTAGGAAGGAGACGAGACTACTGAGTGCTACAAACAATAGAGTAATTGCATCTACATTCCGAGTTGCATTACAATTCAGGTGGGGCTTTCTTACTTGTTTGTCATTATTAATTATGTTTGTATGATATGTGTACATGTTTAACTTTTATTATATGATTTGTGCTTTGCATCCCTAAGTATGATTGATTAGTTCAATCCCTCAAGCTTTGCATGCTACTTTGCTACATGCCCCTAAAGTTATACTCCCTCCGTCCCGCTCAGATTTGCACGTAGGGACGGGCACGGAGGTTAAGAAAAAGCTGTTTTTTGCTTTTTGGTTGACTTTTTGAAAGGTGGAGATTGAAAATGGAGATTTTAAGGGTGGAGATTATTTAAAAAATTTCCTTTTTAAGAGTGTGCAAATCTGAGTGGGACGGACCGAAAAGGAAAGTGTGCAAATCTGAGCGGGACGGAGGGAGTATAAGTTATGTGGATACTCGTTACCCACCCTCAAGTTATAAGTCATATAAGTATTTATTACTTACCCTCAAGTTTTATGTCATGTTTATAATTGTTATTACATGTTACACTATCAAGGGTGACAAGCACGAGCTGGATGTAGCTCACCCCCACTACTTTTAATATTTTCAGGTCCAGGGGCTGGACGTAGAGGAGATATTTTCAGGTCAAGGGGCTGGACGTAGAGGAGATATTTTCAGGTCAAGGGGCTGGACGTAGAGGAGATGGCGGTACGGTGAAAGCATATGCTCCAAATATAAATTGAATTTTTTTCCTATTTTTGGTATTTTATTTGCAAGTTAGTCTGAGACATTATTTTTTTAAAAAGTTAGATTTTGCTAATTGCTATGAGTTGGAACATTATATATTTTATTTAAATGATTCAAGTTCTTTCTTCGGTTGTGGTACTTTTGAAATTTAGTTAAAGTTTGTGAAGTTAATTTGGTTGTAAATGTTATTAGAATTTAATTAGGTAGGAATTGCGATTGAAATTGGTTTACAAGTTTTGATTAGTTGATCTATTTTGCATCATTATATTTATTATGGAAATTATTTACGATCAAATAGTGCTTTTAACAACCTAATTTAGGAATTAGTTTTATAAAAGAAAAATATTACTGTTGTCTAATATGATTTAAATACTTTATGAAAATCGGGTCGTTACAATATATATATATTGTTCACCCAGTCTTTCTATTCAAATCATTGGAATTCAGCGTGTTTACAACATGTGATTAATTAAAAAACGGAAGACTTCTACTTTGCGGTTGAAAGTACTTCCTATAAATGCGTGGAGCATTGTTCCCATTGTTGAGACTTTCTTAGAGGTTTAAAAGTAGATTTAAGAGGTGGTTACCTCTTCAGAGATTTAGAGCACCAAAATCCAGGCTTATAAATTTGTTACTTACAGATATCAAACTACAACTTTCATTATTCCCCTCAGAAAAAATAAATGAACACTTCCATCCTGAATTGAAACCTGAGCTTCACTCACAAGCAAGTCCAAACTAGATTAATAAACCAACCTAGGCAGAACAGGGTTTCATTACCTGAAGGGTCACATAAAACTTCAGTCCTTCATTGATGTTCTCCTTAATTTCTCTGTATTTAGCTATGGCAGCCTCAATCTGTCTATAGCCCTTTTCACGAGATGCTGGTAATTAAAAGCAGGAAAATGTCAACAGAGAGCAAGGCCAAATAAATTTCTGGCATGCTCAAACATAGTTCAAGAAAATAAGATTCAGTAATGATAAAGCAATTATCTGCTCATAAACTAGGTAAACATGACTTCATCATATTAACTGCACTGTTACTGTAGGAAAAGATGCAACAAAAAGAGAACATAGCACCCAAAAAACTAAATCAGTTTGCAACCGGAAACATCGCCTTGCAGAAGACAGGAAACACAACATTTATCAGACTAAATAGTCCACAGGCTTCCAGTATGACAACTAAATCACTAACAACAAAAAGTGCTTGATAGAATATGATGACATGCATGTTAATAATTTATAGAAGTATAAGCATTAAGCATGTAAGGCTTCATTGCTTCACGAGAAACATTTTTCGTGTTGCAAGTTTACAACAAACCACAAATTCTTCAGTTAGTTTACAACCAAACCGATTGTAAGTTTTAACATTACCAGTCGCTGCGCATGCCAGAATTTATTATATTAGCTAACTCCCTTAAAGGAACATACATCACAAACACCATTTTGATTTGATACATCAGTAAACAAATTACTATATATTTCCAGGCATCCAATATTTAAGTATTATCAGAGAACATTGTGAACAGGTCACTGTACCTTTATAATCTTCAAGGTTAAAAATAGCGGCAAACTCGTCATTTTGAGCCTGTACAAGATATATAATATCATGTCAGATATATAATTCTCTTCAATGGTTCATAAAGCTTTTAATCTCCTCCCAAGCAAAAACCTAAATAAATTACCCAACAGTGGAAGAAATAGAGTGGGTTTAGAAGACAATTAAAAAAAACAATAAACAAAAGACCCCATAGCAACTCTGATGCTCACTCTTTATTTCTGAAGAGGTACGGGAGCCAAAACAGAATCTTCTTGTTAACAGCCAAAACAAAGTTTTTTTCTTTAATAAAGCACAATCCTAATATGCAAATCAGTGGCTAAGATCAAATTATTCTTTCTCTTGACATATGTAAATCAACAGATTGTTAAGCTGGTAGTTTGGAATGTTTATATGAACCAAACGGGTGTCTTCTATTGTTTAGCAATTTAAATGTGATAATTTGATTAAGCATCTAAATTTAATTATTCGATACAAAACACTAAAGACTCATAGATATGTAGTCGTATTGCCCTCGTCAATGCAATATAGGCTATAAGAGCAGTAAACCAAAATATAATTTTAAAATGAAGCTACATGTGTACCTTGTTCTACAAAGATTTGCAACACAAAAAGCAGGGTTCCTTATGCCAGAACAATCCCCATGATCCACTTCAAAGCCAGACAAATTTTAAAGATGCAATATCCTCAAGTATTAAATGTTTATTATTACATTATTTTTACCAAAAATAATGGCTGGCTAAGCAAGCAAAGAAATGTAGGGCGCAAATAGACATGCTTATCAAGAAATAACTCCCTCCTTGCACAGCTCAAAGGCATATTGCCACATTTTTAAGTCCAAAAACTTCCACAGTTCCAATTCGGTTTTTCGGCATCATAAACAATCCATTCAGTTTATCAAGAAGTTCCAATATTATCAAAACTAAAAAATGCATATTTCAGCTCTTAAAGACAGCTGTAAACAATGGGTTGAATCTGATTATGAGTGCAAGAGAATGTCACGCGACACAATTACTCAAGAAATAAATGAACAAGGTGAGATTGGAACGGCGCCTATCCCAAGGCTTAATCACAATCTCCCCCATAACATACTATTTAAAGCCCCAAAGTAACCTGAATATGCATTAATAGTTGTTCTTGTGCTTCAAGGTTCTTAGCAATTTCTTCACAAATACCGTCATACTTTGACAATTCCTTTCTAAAAAGATCCTCATGGGAGCCAGTATAGGTCATCAACTTGGGCAGTATATCATCCTATGCCACAACAGTTAGAACAGGAAGTCAAAAACATGTGAAAATAATCCAGAATAAAGAAGCGAGCTAACATGAGAGATGGACGTATAAAGTCAAGAAAACAATTAAATCATATTTACTGCACTGAAGTTCAATTTTAAATCTGAATTGCTCTGCAGAAAACCTTGTTACATAAATGTCAAGGCCTAAATCACCTCAATGATGGTCTTATTTCAGTTCTTTGGAACTTATGACAAATTGACAATGCTTTAGTTTCACCGTCTTTATGAAGGAAAAATAAATAAATAAGACAACGACAACGACTACAACAACCACCAGAACAACAAGAAGCTTGACCTGCTCTAACTTATTGTAGTTACAAGTCAATAGGAAAAATGGCTCTGCATCAGCATTTTCTATTGTGAAGGAAATCAACTAGTCATTATCGATGAAATGTCTGCAAGATATTTCTTTGACAAATTCCTAAATAGTGAATTCAAGTGAAGTTAAAACTTTGCTGATGATTTTCAACAGATCAGATCATTATCCCAAGCAAATAATGTAGTCACTTCCAACTGGCAATAAACCAGCTACGAGGCTATCCATTCACAATAAGTATCAATAGGTCAGAACAATAAACCAGATTTCATAACACAGTACGAAAACTGAATGACCAACGAATATTTATGATGACTCAAATCATGTGCATAGAAACACATCTTAAGTAGCACACGGTATAAGTCAGATCAGAGACAGGCTAGTTTGAATATGTTCTGCTGAACAAAACATAAACCCAGGGCAATTTACCTAGCACTGTTAGAGGTGGCTGGTGGCGGTGAGGGAGTGATGGAGGGTGGCGGTGTGAAAACGGCAACGGTGTCGATTTGGACCTTCATTTCGCCGAGACAGTGTCCGCTGTTTTCGCAATGAACTGCCGACGAAAATGAGAGTAACGACGGTGGTGCCGCCGATTTGAGGCGGCTGGACGAGATTGGAGCGGGAAGCGAAGTCTGCCGCCGAAATTTCAGGGACGTCATGGTTTAGGGTGTATTGGAAAGCTGCATTCAAATTCACCAATTCATTAGTATTTAATTTAGCATTAACCATGAAATTAGAACCATGAAAAAGGTGGACTTAAACCATATTCCACATGGACTCGAGAAACGAGCTTGAGCCATCGTCTAGTTCATGTGTATTGAATTAAAAAATTAATAAATTACGTTATATTTAAAAGGTTATGTTGTAAATGATAATTAACAAAAAGGTTGCGAATTTTTACGTAATTAACCTTTGTAATAACAATCCAATATAAAATTTAGAAACTAATTTTGAAAACAAAACCAAACGACCCTATTAATTCTCACATATTTGACCTTTGTAAAAACAATCCAATATAAAATTTAGAAACTAATTTTGAAAACAAAACCAAACGACCCTATTAATTCTCACATATTTGACGATATATTATCTATAAATTTGACTTATCTATCCAGAGTTTTTATACATCAGTAATACGAATTTTAAATTTTTATAATTCAAGTTGCAAAAAGATCCGAGTATTCCATCGAATTCTTGAGAACGTCCAATTGGAAATACATAAGCTCAACTATTAATTACCTTTAATAGGAAAATGCAGAAATATCCACAAATATATATTGCCTACTCTTTTTTTTTACGTGTTGTTTTAGAGTAAGTTAAAATGTTTCAAAATATTTGTTCTTTTAGCTTTACCATTATCATCCCAAAATATGTCTCTATTATATAATTTTAAGAAAAGATGAGAAAAACTATGGATTACAAGGAAAGAGCCAAAACGAGTAAGCAGTGTTTTTGTCTATTTTATATAAATCTGAATCTTAATTTTCTTATTCAAGACAACAATGAGGGGTTTAAACTCAAATCCGCATGCAATTCGTTTCGGTCAAACCCACTAAAATTCTATCAAAAGATTTTTTGTGACTTGAAGCGGGTAAAAAGTTTCGCTAAACCTACCCCTAACTCGACCCTTATATATAATTTAATAAATATATAACATAAAATAATATATTTTAATGTAGTCCACGTCCCTTCCCACCTCGGGATGATGTTTTGTTTTACTATTAATTTGAATTCCTTCTAGGATATTTTGTATTATTCAAGGAATATCAATGTGTTTGTGTACGTCTTGTATGTATGTTTATCTTTCTGTTAAATGAATAATGGATGTGATTTCTTTAAGCTATTTAATTCGTATTGTTGAATAATGAAATCTCGAACACAATTATAGTAGGTGATGGATTTGTACACGCTAGGCATATCTCAAGAGATGCTATCTTTAAATGTATAAATTCCTCTCACTACTATGCAAATGGTTTTGAGGAATCACCTTCCAGGATACAAAGTCTATTTCACTTGTAATCGTAAAGTTGCACTCTACAAGAATCGCAAGGTTTATTCTGAGAATAATAAAATGAGAGAATAGAGAGATATCTCACGTGGAGGAATTAAATTCTGATTGTTTTAGTTTTCTCATTTGATTAATCTCGTGGGGTATATATAGAATTTGTAGAGTTGTCGTGGTTAGACACATCAAACAATAAGGTGTCTCTTCATCAATGAATTCGCACCTATTCATTTACACCCTTAAAGATCATCACGTCTCTTCCTCACACCTCTTCAATTTAAGTTATTTATTTCTCTCTGTCTCTTTAAAATATAAAACCATTAACTAATGCATGAACAGACTCTAACATGACACCTATTATATGTAATACTCTACATATACAACACAAATGTGCCTTTATTTATAAATTAAGTTGTTTATTGATATTTATATAAAAGTTATCGTTAAAATATTAAATATTTAATTCCATATCGTTGCACTTTTACGTGGGATTGGTAACACAACAGATAAATGACAGGCGAAGGAGGTTATTGTTTTAGGTTGTGTTTTACGAGATAAATTTTGGATTTAGCAAAATTCTTCCCACACTACTCATCTAAACCTAAAACAAATACTGAGAAAAGAAAAATAAAATGAGTTATTAATTTATTATATACTTGTTGAAACGAGAAAATAAAACATGGAATTTCATTTGACAAAACACGTGAGGTCTCTGTCTCTTTCTGTCTCATCCAATTTCCAATTTTAAGGAATGAACAAGAAACATCTTAATGTGGCACATATGGAATATCCAAGCCTGATAGCTAAAAAAAAGCCCCCTAAAGGCCCATTATTTTGTGCCCAAATGGGCCGAATTGATTTTCTTTTTATCCTCGTCCAGCGGTGGGTTTGATGGTGGCAAGTTTCTTCAAATTGTAGGGCCTGATACGAGTGGGCCCGCCGGCCCACAAGGCCTTGGAGATAAGCGGTGGTGTTTGCAAACAATTGTGCTTTTGGAAAAGTGCTTATAATTGATTTTGAAAAAAAGTTTAGAATTTGGTAGTGTTTGGAAATAAAATTGTGTTAAAGTTAAAAGTTGATAGAATCTGAGTGTTAGCAGCTTCTGAGAATCAGTTTTTAATTACTTTTCAGAAGCTATTTTGTGCCCTAAAAGTGGATTTGCAAATACTCCAACTTGTAAAAAATACTTTTAAAAATTGATTTTGGGAGTCTAAATGAGTTTGCAAACACCACCTAAGACCTTTCTGATGGGTGGAAGAAATCCCAAAATAAATGCTCATTTGGATTATTGCATATTGTGTACCCTTCTTTCCCACACTGTAGCTGCCCTCCTAGGCTCCCATATCCACAGCATGCATTGCTTACGTCAGCAAACCCTATCCAATCGTTTGTGTCAATCTTTAGCTTATCAAACAAAAAGCTCTATGCGCTCATGTTAACGTGTTCACCAGTGTTGCATTAAAATCTCATAATAGGAATTTAATCCTTATCCGAAATTAAGGATGAGATTTTTACACATCAATAATGTGCACATTTACTGTGAGTAGGAGAGCAATTCTGTAAATCCGAATCCATAGAGCTTAAAATAAAAAGGAGAAAAAAAAAATTACCATATTTCTTAGGGTCATCTCGAAAAACCTGGATAGTTTTATAAACAGCTCCATAAACAGCAACTGCACCAACATGCGTAGTAGGAAGGGCTTTGACCAAATTGTCAAGGCCCATATTGTAAGTCTTGACCATATTGTTCATCTTACCATAGCACTTATCAACAGGTGCGCCCAAAAGTGCTCTAGCCGGAACGCAGCCCACTGGGGCCAGCCCAAATATGGCAATGCGTCGGGCCTCAAGCCCATATATAGTGTCGACAAAGGTGGTAACTTCAGCCAGCATGGATTTTGCGTAAGCATCTGGAGATGTCTTGGAGCCTGATTCTAGGAAGAAGTGGGATTCTTGGACAAGTTTTTTGTCTATCTGGTTGAGTTGAACTAGGGTTTGAAATTATTGGAGCTGTACTTGAAGTGGTGTTACTCCCTGCATGAAATATGGACAATAATTAATACTCTGGATTTATAGTTATTTTTACATTAAGAAACCATAGACCGGTAATATACTCAGGGTCGGACCTCCCGTCGACCCGAATTAGAAAAAGTTACTACCTCCGTCCCAGCTTAACCTGCCTACTTGTCATTTTAGTTTGTCCCACCTTAACCTGCCTACCCCATAAATAGCAAATTTCTCTCACAATCTCCACCCTCAAAATCTTCATTCTCAATCTCCACCTTTAAAAAAGTCAAAGATTCCACAAAATCTGCTTTTTCTTAATCCCCGTGCCCGGTCAACCTAGGCAGGTTAAGCCGGGACGGAGGGAGTACAATTTTTTAGGGGTTCGAATATTTTTTTTTATATATATGTATACGCACATTATATATAGATTGATTTTCGTATATAATTAAGTGTCATAGTGATTGGATATTGCTCGTGAGGTTCTACGAATGCGGGATTGAATACGCTTTTATTTTTATTTTGTAAATTTGCCATTAAGTTTACAAAATTTATCATTAAGACTATATCTAATAAATAATTTAATACAACTAATAGGTATTGACATGTGGTAGGTTGTGGAATGAGTTTGTTGACCAACCTAAACCATAACTTGGTCGTGCTTTCTTTTATCATTTTTCCTTATTCTTCTTTCCTTGTCGTTTCTTACGACCTTTGAGTTGGTGTCATTGATAAACCTAGTCTAACATCCTATATCACATTTTACAATTCTCAATAAAAATTTTACAATTTTTAATACACTTTTTATTATTACTCAATCAATCAATTATTACTTTATCACATAAAACCTATTGATGTGACATTTACAATGCACATCCTACACTACTACATCCTTAAACAAAAATACTTTTATGAATGGACAAGTTGTGAATGTACCCCAATAAACGAAGCACATTACACTACATTTCAATCTAAATATTCCCTAAAGTGTTTAGTATTATCACTAAATATTAGCTAGGAAAAAAATTCTTACAATATTTAGCCAATTAACAAATTTTCTTATCTTCAAATGATTAATAAAACTAAAAGTACCCATTTCGACTATATAAAAGTGTATTTCTGGTTGCAGTAGTCTTAAGCTGAGAACAAATTTATTACAAAGATATTCTATGATAATTCGATTGCTCGCTTTGGGAATAAAGCAGGTATCTTTGTCTGATAATTGAATTTTGCTTTCATGCTGCTGTACAAAAGATTAGAAGTGGGTGGGACCCTCGTGTAAAGATAAAGCTCTTATTCTTGAAGTTATGAATAATCTAAAATCACAAATAAGTTATATGTTGTTAAATAAGTCAAATCAACAAGGAAAGGAATCGTTTAGGTTCAGTTTTCATTATACTCCATCCAACAAATATAGATCATTTACTATATTTAGCACATCATTAAGAGTAGGCCTCTTGCACATTCGTTGCATGAATCTTAAATTCGTATAATCTAAGTCATTGATAAATTTTCATGAAAATGTATTACAGACATGATTGGTATGAAGGAATGAGATGGGAATGAAATAATCATTCACTTATTCATTCTCATTCATTTGATTGGTGTAAATTTGTGACGCAGTGACGGGAATAGTCATTTCAAAGGAATAACATAATTTAACAATAGTCATTCAAATAAGATCTCTCTGGTATAACCGGTAAGAATATTATAGTCCAATTATACCAATCCTTTGGTCATTAAACAAAGGTAAAAACGTCCTGCAGTTGGAAGACAAAACTCCTGAACTTCAAATTGTATTTGCTTGATCAAATTGGTGGCTGGTTAAAAGTCAAACTCCCCAAATACCAAACTGTGTTAGTATAAAATTTCACCAAGAGTTGTTATGATCACATTAAAAACTTTGGCGTGTCATGTGAACCAACTCAAAAGAACGAGCAATTTTTTAATAATGGAAAATAGGAATATCCCACATTGTCTCGCGACTGCATGATTCGAACAGGTAACATCATAAATCAGAACACATATCTGGTACTTCCTCCGTCCCGAATAAACTTGCATACTTTCCTAATCGGGGTATCTCACCCTTTTTGCACACTTTCCATTTCAGGAAATAAAACTTTACATCTCTACCCCACATTAATCACATAATTATAAATCTGTCATCACATAAAGGTTAAAACAGCAGATTTGACTAAGTCAACATTTATCAAAAAACAACTTTTTTTAATATGTGTGTCGGGGGACCAGTGCAAGTTCATTCGAGACGGAGGGAGTAATTTTTTTTTATAAATTAGTGATGTCATAACGATGCGATGCACACTAAGTATACCATTTAAGATCGAATATCAACTGAAGCACAGGACTAGACTGCAGTAATAATCCTTAGACTGGAAGAAATCAATATTAGCTGGTCAGGTCCTTAGCAGCCCCTCCATTAATCTATAATGTCAAATGTCAAATGTCAAATGTCAGCAAGAAGGAGGACTCAAAACTCCAATCTGATTAAGGAGATCAAGCTAAAACTCTGCTAAATTCACTAAAGCCACCACATCTTTATCATTTCGCTAATTTTATCATCTGTATTTGTAATTTAACAATCTTGTTTTAATTAGTACAACATACATAAGAAATCATAAATAAAAAATAAAACAAATTGAAATATAAAGTTAAAACATTGAACATCTGCAGTAAAAAGTAAAAGAAAAAAATACACACACACACACACAATTAAGGACCAACAGTAAATCTTTCATCTTTCATATAATAAAAAGAGGCTATAATAAAAAGAAGGAAATGAGAAAACTTCTAATTGCACCCCAAAAGTTAAAAACAAAGAAAAAACAGGAATATACTCTATCCGTCCTAGGATACGCTTTATTTTCACTTTAGTCTGTCCCACAAAGACGGGCCACAGTCCATATTAAGCACGTCATTAATTTTCACTTCCATGTGTAATTACCCCTTGTAAAAATAACTATATGTCTCTTTGCAGGACGGAGTTACAAAAAAAAAGGTAAAGATTAAGCAGGACCGTGCTTTTGTGCTACTTACCCGCGACTGGGTGGCACACTCCCGTTGCTTCCTTCATTTGGACTACACGCACAGCCACTTACTCATTTTCTCTCCCTTTCCAATTTCAGCAGCACCAAACCTCTTGTTTCTCCCCCACTGTATCATCTTTCACCCCAGTGGCAATTTTACTATTGTCAATAATAAATTTCCAAAGAAATTGTAGCTCCCACTGGGGGTGCTGGTATGGTAAAGGCATCTAGACAGCGACATTTATGTGAGGTAATGAATAATCCACTTGTGCAGATATAGCTGAAGCATTAAATATCTACTAAATTGCTAGCACGCAGATTATCTGTATAAATACCATCTTAACACACATGCAGCAAGGTAACTATACTCAAGCACACGCAGTAATACTTACTATACACGCACAATCTGAGAGAGATGGCTCAATTGTATGCGATGGTCAATTGCTTCCACTACCCACGAAGTTCTATTCGCATGACATTGAGTTCCCCATTGGATTCAAGGCACACAAACCAGCATCACGTAGAGCTAAATCTGGGTGACAAAACTAAGCAAACTTCTTCATTAGGCCTCTATTCAATGAATTCTGGAGAAGGCCGTAACAGCTATGCTCAAAACTCAGCCTACCAAGTAAGTTTTCCATATATCAACACGTTTAGACACGGTATTATAAGATAAAATAAAGTCTGAAGATTACATAAAAGGTTTCTAACATCTTTCTTCTTATATGCAGAGAGGAGTAATTGATGTCATGAAGCCAATTATTGAAGAAGAAATTGCAAAGAACCTCGAAATTAAACAACTTTCTAGAACCCACATAAAGCATTTCACCATTGCCGATTTTGGCTGCTCAACAGGACACAACTCGTTTCCAGCAATGCACATCATCACTAAAGCTATTGAGAAGAAGATCCAAAAAGAAGGGCTGACCTCTGAAATCCCAGATTTTCACGTGTTCTTCAACGATCAAGTAATGAATGATTTCAACACCCTTTTCCGTTCACTCCCACTGGAAAGGAACTATCATGCTTCAGGACTGCCTGGTCCTTTTCACGGACGCCTTCTCCCAAAGGCCTCTCTTGATTTTGCTTATTCATCATGTGCCCTTAACTGGCTCTCCGGAGTGCCGAAGGCAGTGACAGACCGAAAGTCTCTGGCATGGAATGAGAGCAAGGTTCACTACACGGGAGCTAAAAAGGAAGTATTTGAAGCCTATTCAAATCATTATGCTAGAGATATTGAATCATTCTTGGAAGCTCGGGCAGAGGAGATTGTGAGTGGAGGCCTAATGGCTCTTTTTGTTCCTGCTGACCCTGCTTTTGAAAAACATGGTTCATCCTTCACCACCGCATCAGAACTGGACCTCATAGGTTCTTGCCTTGTAGACATGGCGAAGAAGGTAAAGTCTTATATTCATTTGGCAGCAACTAACAAGCTATTTTTATATTTAAAAGTATACACTGTCCATCCCAAAAGAAAACTCATGCTTCCGCATTGTACAACTTTTCACTTTTTGCCAACCAAATGAAGGTACAACTTGCTGCAAAACATCAAGTTCACCTAGTCCCCCCTTCACTGGTGTGTTGGTTTGTCTTTTGAAATTACAGTTAACTTAAGAGCATCTTAATAAGAAGTGGGCTTTCGACATTTCAACTACCAACTTTGACTTTTCAAACAGGAAAGACCTTTTTATATAGGGAAAAAAATCAGAAAGTGGTCTCTATTTTTCTAGACAAATAAGAAAGAAAGAAAAAGAAGAGGATAGTAATTGGAATCCTTTTTGGGACGGATAGAGTACCAAGAACCGCCAAAAGAAGTTTTTCCAAAGAAACTTATTTCTGAAATACCAAAATCACCTGAAGGTTAAAATATAGATGAGAACACATGACTTGGTTCGGTTGTTATACCAAAATCACCCGAAAGTTTTAGAAAACCTTACATCTTTGTTTTAACACTTATTAGGTAGAAACATGAAAAGTAGAGAAATCTAAGGGTAAATAGCACTAACTATACCATCCATGGAACCTAAAAATGCAGAAATCTACAGCAACTATGTGTAATCATGGGTTAATTACACCAACTAAGCTATCCAAATTACAGAAAAAGGAAGTTATAAAGTCCAAGAACTTGTATTGCAGGGAATATTCAGCGAAGAGAAGGTAGACACATTCAACTTTCCGCTGTATTTTACTATCCCAGAAGAATTAAAGGCAATAATAGAGAGGAGTCACAGTTTCAGCATTGAAAGGATGGATATACTAAACAATCCAGGAAAGCGCACCTTGTCAAGTGCCAAAACACGGGCCACATACCTCAGGGCAACATGTGAGGGCTTGCTGACAAACCACTTTGGCAGTGAAGTCATGGATGAATTATTCTACCGATATGCGAAGAAACTTGCAGCTTCACCACTCTTCCAAAACCCTGAAAATGAGAAATCAATAATAATATCTGTCCTCCTTAAGCGCACAGTTGATTGATGTTCTTCATATGTATCTTTATACTATACAACCAAGTCCCATAGCAATAGTATCTGTTCTACGCTGCCACCACCATGTACGAACCTACCCATCTGTGTTTGACATATGTCTACAGGAATAAAGTTCAGCCTTTCACTATTTAGTTGATGGTAAGTAACAGAATAAGTGCATAAGAGCTTTCAATACAACAGTATTCAGAATGATGATTACCCTCGTCTTAAAGATGGATATTCATAACAAATCGAAAGAATGCAGCACATGATCCATCAATAACATTAACTTCATGGCAACTGTAATAGTATAAATTCCTTTGTCCTGATAACAATTTATCAAAATTCTCGTAACCTGACGTAAGTATCTACCTGAAACAACTAATAAAAAGTCGAAAGCTCAAACTCATCTCAAACGTAAGAAGAATTTGACCTGATGTAACTTTCTTGCTCACCAATAAGCAAAACCATAAGGAAGATATCCACTCAAGCCAACAAACAGAGCCCATAATAACGCACATATCAGATCCTGATGAAGAGATTAACATGTTGTAAGATTGATACAGACAAATGTAAAACAATAAACACTACGCACACAACACATTTGCAATATCAGTACTCTACGATCTCAGAGTACAACCAAATTCCTCTGAATATTCTGCAGCATATCCATATAAATAATCATATACACAGCCATATAGCAACAATATCAAAAGCTACTTCTGAATATCTGAAAAATAATACAATAGTCTCCAGGACCTGATATAGAAAGAAATAGAACTCATGGCAGATCATGAACTTCAAGTTGTATACATTACATTACTCAAACCAATTGAGAGCTAGGTACAAAAATAAACTGCACTGGATCTATTAGACTGAGATAAATGAGAAGTAACTGTAGAAACAACTATATGCAGATAATATGCAAAATTATCATTGTCTGTAGTAGCCACTCTGGTGGGAAGGTGGATATGGAGATGGAACAGTGTAGGGAGGACGGGGCATTGATCCAGATTGCTGAGGAGGTGCATTGTAGTATGGACCCCGCCAGCCAGGATATGCAGGTTGCCCATACTCATGGCTCACTGGAGGCTGTTGGTGCTGGGGAGGTGGGTATGGACCTGAAGCAGGTGGGTGATAGGGAGGAGGAGGTTGCTGCTGGCTTCCATACGGAGGAGGCTGAGAATATGCAGGCATTGTTGGCTGCTGAGGTGGTTGGTAGGTGGGGGTTTGGAGGTGGGATAAGTTGGACATGTTCCCTGGGTCCTGTTGCTGTTGAGGATTGGGCCTTTGAGCCTGATGAGGCTGCCCAGAAGAAGGAAAAGAGTAGGTGGCTGTGGTTTTGCCATCCTGGAAACTAAGTCCTGCTATCTGCCTCTGAACATCATCCATCATCTCTCGGCACTGGATATTTCTAGTCATCACGAAATCACTGCACTGTTGCTTTACATTTGTGATAGCATCCTGTTTGCCAAAAAACAAAAATATTCGGCAATGAATCTATTTGTTGAAAGAGAAACTATAAGAGAGCATGGCCAAAAGGTCGTATCAAGCAAAATAATTCATTAACTAGGAAGATAATGAATGTCCAACTACAGCAATTTATTTATAGCTTGTGAGGCTCCCTCTTACTAGGAATAACGAGAGCATCTCTCAAACATTGGTGTTCTCATAGTCCTAGATCTTTTCCTACTATTATCCCTTCAGATCACATCACTCTTATATGCTGGAGTGGCAAAGGATTCAGATAATCCGGGTCCCTGACCAGCTACTTGAACCTGACCCATCTGGGGACGTATGGTCAGAAAAATGGGTTTAGAGCTGAGATCATTTCTCTTTGCGTGAGAGGAAATCTATGTACATACAACTGAGAAAATGAAGGGAAGGGCCTGGCAAGTCTCTGGATCCAATCTGCCTACTAAAGCATGTGTAGGGGCAGGCTAGGGTCAAGGCAAGTCATATTAGGGCATATCTAGGGTCCTTTATACCCTACTACATGGGGCATGTTTCATGATTGAGCTGAACCACGACTCACCCTACCCACTGCTGTCCCTGATTATCCTACCTTCCCTTAACGAATATTACACTTTCTATTTTATATATATATATAGTTCACCCAGTCTTTCTATTCAAATCATTGGAATTCAGCGTGTTTACAACATGTGATTAATTAAAAAACGGAAGGCTTCTACTTTACGGTTGAAAGTACTTCCTATAAATGTGTGGAACGTTGTTCCCATTGTCGAGACTTTCTTAGAGGTTTAAAAGTAGATTTAATAAAAGAACACTTCCATCCTGAATTGAAACCTGAGCTTCACTCACAAGCAAGTCCAAACTAGATTAATAAACCAACCTAGGCAGAACAGGGTTTCATTACCTGAAGGGTCACATAAAACTTCAGTCCTTCATTGATGTTCTCCTTAATTTCTCTGTATTTAGCTATGGCAGCCTCAATCTGTCTATAGCCCTTTTCACGAGATGCTGGTAATTAAAAGCAGGAAAATGTCAACAGAGAGCAAGGCCAAATAAATTTCTGTCATGCTCAAACATAGTTCAAGAAAATAAGATTCAGTAATGATAAAGCAATTATCTGCTCATAAACTAGGTAAACATGACTTCATCATATTAACTGCACTGTTACTGTAGGAAAAGATGCAACAAAAAGAGAACATAGCACCCAAAAAACTAAATCAGTTTGCAACCGGAAACATCGCCTTGCAGAAGACAGGAAACACAACATTTATCAGACTAAATAGTCCACAGGCTTCCAGTATGACAACTAAATCACTAACAACAAAAAGTGCTTGATAGAATATGATGACATGCATGTTAATAATTTATAGAAGTATAAGCATTAAGCATGTAAGGCTTCATTGCTTCACGAGAAACATTTTTTGTGTTGCAAGTTTACAACAAACCACAAATTCTTCAGTTAGTTTACAACCAAACCGATTGTAAGTTTTAACATTACCAGTCGCTGCGCATGCCAGAATTTATTATATTAGCTAACTCCCTTAAAGGAACATACATCACAAACACCATTTTGATTTGATACATCAGTAAACAAATTACTATATATTTCCAGGCATCCAATATTTAAGTATTATCAGAGAACATTGTGAACAGGTCACTGTACCTTTATAATCTTCAAGGTTAAAAATAGCGGCAAACTCGTCATTTTGAGCCTGTACAAGATATATAATATCATGTCAGATATATAATTCTCTTCAATGGTTCATAAAGCTTTTAATCTCCTCCCAAGCAAAAACCTAAATAAATTACCCAACAGTGGAAGAAATAGAGTGGGTTTAGAAGACAATTAAAAAAAACAATAAACAAAAGACCCCATAGCAACTCTGATGCTCACTCTTCATTTCTGAAGAGGTACGGGAGCCAAAACAGAATCTTCTTGTTAACAGCGAAAACAAAGTTTTTTTCTTTAATAAAGCACAATCCTAATATGCAAATCAGTGGCTAAGATCAAATTATTCTTTCTCTTGACATATGTAAATCAACAGATTGTTAAGCTGGTAGTTTGGAATGTTTATATGAACCAAACGGGTGTCTTCTATTGTTTAGCAATTTAAATGTGATAATTTGATTAAGCATCTAAATTTAATTATTCGATACAAAACACTAAAGACTCATAGATATGTAGTCGTATTGCCCTCGTCAATGCAATATAGGCTATAAGAGCAGTAACCAAAATATAATTTTAAAATGAAGCTACATGTGTACCTTGTTCTACAAAGATTTGCAACACAAAAAGCAGGGTTCATTATGCCAGAACAACCCCCATGATCCACTTCAAAGCCAGACAAATTTTAAAGATGCAATATCCTCAATTATTAAATGTTCATTAGTACACTACCAAAATAATGACTGGCTAAGCAAACAAAGAAATATAGGGCGCAAATAAACATGCTTATCAAGAAATAACTCCATCTTTGGACAGCTGAAAGGCATATTGCCATATTTTTAAGTCCAAAAACTTCCACAATTCGAAATTCGCTTTTTCGGCATCATAAACAATCCATTCAGTTCATCAAGAAGTTCCAATATTTCAAAACTAAAAAATGCATATTTCAGCTCTTAAAGACAGCTGTAAACAATGGGTTGAATCTGATTATGAGTGCAAGAGAAGGTCACGCGACACAATTACTCAAGAAATAAATGAACAAGGTGAAATTGGAATGGCGGCTATCCCAAGGCTTAATCACAATCTCCCCCATAACATACTATTTAAAGCCCCAAACTAACCTGAATATGCATTAATAGTTGTTCTTGTGCTTCAAGGTTCTTAGCAATTTCTTCACATATACCGTCATACTTTGACAATTCCTTTCTGAAGAGATCCTCATGGGAGCCAGTATAGGTCATCAACTTGGGCAGTATATCATCCTATGCCACAACAATTAGAACAGGAAGTCAAAAACATGTGAAAATAATCCAAATAAAGAAGCGAGCTAACATAAGAGATGGAAGTATAAAGTCAAGAAAACAATTTAATCATATTTACTGCACTGAAGTTCAATTTTAAATCTGAATTGCTCTGCAGAAAACCTTGTTACATAAATGTCAAGGCCTAAATCACCTCAATGATGGTCTTATTTCAGTTCTTTGGAACTTATGACAATGCTCTAGTTTCACCGTCTTTATGAAGAAAAAATAAATAAATAAGACGACGACAACAACTACGACAACCACCAGAACAATGAGAAGCTTGACCTGCTCTAACTTATTGTAGTTACAAGTCAATAGGAAAAATGGCTCTGCGTCAGCATTTTCTATTGTGAAGGAACCCAACTAGTCATTATCAATGAAATGCCTGCAAAATATATTCTTTGACGAATTCCTAAATAATGAAATCAAGTGAAGTAAAAACTTTGCTGATGATTTTCAACAGATCAGATCATTATCACACGCACATAATGTAGTCACCTCCAACTGGCAATAAACCAGCTACGAGGCTATCCATAAACAATAAGGATCAATAGGTCAGAACAATAAACAAGATTTCATAACACAGTACGAAAACTGAATGACCAACGAATATTTATGATGACTCAAATCATGTGCATAGAAACACATCTTAAGTAGCACACGGTATAAGTCAGATCAGAGACAGGCTAGTTTGAATATGTTCTGTTGAACAAAACATAAACCCAGGGTAATTTACCAAGCAAAGACTGTTAGACTAAGTGCCTACATAATCTTCAAATTAATATACCATCTTACCTTCCTCTTCATCTCTTTTAGCATGTCTTCAAGGCCGGCTCTCTGAGCACCAAGAGTCTCCAACTGCCTCTGCAAACATACACAACCAATCACGAAACTGTTGGTATACAAGTTCCAGAAAAAGTTCTTGAAAGAAGTAAGCTCAGAAATTTGAATTGCATCTCTTATTCTGCAAAAAGAATGACACTTTTGTGTAGTCGGGACTTCCCTCTGAGGCAAGATTCATCATTATTTCCAGCAACAAATGAATTAGCAATTATATCATATTATGATATTGGCTAATCCCGATGTTCCAACAAATAAAGCACATTAAAACTTCGCTCAAGTCACCCGTTTTGAAAGACAGGTATATCCAAGTCCAAGTAAAATGACAAATTCTAGTTACTTTCAAGATACATTTATGATTTATCATTGATTGCAGGTTGGTCTTAGAGAAGGGGGCCAATGGCTTTAAAAAAAATAAAATACTTCTCAAAGCCAATAGATGCATGTGATATTACCCTACAATGCGCATATATTTGGACAGAGCAACCAAGATCAAAGCAGCATCTAAGGTGCTTTAAGCAGAACTTCAGTACAAACTTCACCACTCATGTACTCCCCTATTCCCTTGGGAGTATTGTATCTCTCAAAGTTATTCGATAAATAAAATACAAATTGACGTGGATAAGAATCAAACCATAAGCACCAAATAGTATGTCAGATGCCAAGGACATGCCGGGGGGGGGGGGGGGGGGGACATCAATTAGCAACAGTACCAAGTGAAACCATCTAAAACTGGTAAAATTAGACGCATTAATAACTGAATTCTTTCAGTAACTACTACAAAATGGAACTACAAGATGAAAATGACATTAATATCCCCAAAAAATATCACAACAATATCTTCATTAAAGAAAGTATTTGTTGGTTTGACATACATCTCACGCCTTGACCAAAATTGTTAAGCCAAGGAAAAAAATGTGCTCATATATTGCAGGAAGTATCAAGTGTAATATGAGAAGCAGTCAAAATTAAGATTGAAGATACAGATCATTGACAAAGGTCCATTAATAATGTTAATTTACCAAGCTCTGCTTCAATGCTCCAACCACAGCATCTTCATTTGCATCCAGAGACATAATTGGCTTAGCAAGAGTTGGCAGGGCAGATTCAATCTGTCACAAGCCAAAAATGGACAAAGATAAGGACCATACACGGCATAAATAGTAAGCCTAAAATTTACAAACAACTACGCCAAACATTGACTACAATTGCCAAAGCTACAAACTAACATAGAAGGCTTTCCACAAGTAATCAGTCAAGAAATAAGCTGATATAATATGGCTCATTTCCCCTTTCTAATTGATTTTAGACCTTAAGAATATCATGACAGTCATGAGGCACAAAGGAGATGTCCCTAAGCAGCGGCCTCCCCCCCCCCCCCCCCCCCAAAACAAAAAAAAGAGGGGCCAAAAAGTTTGAAAACCTAGAGCGCAAGACCTATGGAAACAGCCCGGAGCCAACCAGGTGTAAATAAGTCGAGGTTATGAGACTGCTTATAGGGTGTTGGATAAAAATCACACAGGTCTCGTAAAAACAGTGCTTCTCAGATGGCTGGAGCAAATAGTCCATAGTTCATGTCAAAGAGCATGACAAGCATGCCATTTAACGAAATTAATCCACGAATAACTGTGCACGGTGTGCATAAACAACCAACCGAAAATTTCTCAATGTACCCACTGATTTTCTCTGTAAAAAGACACTGCCAACTCAGAAAGCCCAAGGTACTACTCATAAAGTCCGAAACAATTGAGGATCACGGAGCTAGACAGAATTAGCCAAATGAAGTTCAAAGCTTACTGGACGGCAATCAAGGATTGACATAAGCGCTGAATGTTCTCTAACAGATCTCTCAATGCGAGCATCACTTTCTGCAGCTTGCTTCAAATTTCCTGCAAACCTATTTACTCTGTCCTGCAAGTTCTTCGTCAACGTACTGGATTGTGGCCGTGTCCACCGAGTTCCAAACTGATTTCTGAACTGTGAATCTTCTGTTGCCTCCTTCTGCAACTGTTCCTCTATCTGTACCAACATCTCATGGTTCACCCTCCTTAAGTCTTTCAGTTGCTGAAGCTCAGCTTCTAAACCAGCCGGGCCACCACATATTTGTACTGCCTCGACATCTTCTTTTAAAGCTGTAGGCAAAGTGAAATTCCCTTCCAGAGCAAGAATTGAATCAGGTAAATCCATTTCCCTCAGTCTCACCCGAGCTAATTCACTTCCCTGCTGCAATTTCTCAGCCTGTGTCCTAGTGATGTCATCAAGCATTTCAGTGTACCTAGAAAGGGCTTTTGCACTATTGTCAGGAACAAGACTTGCAAACATCTTTTCCCGGCTAGCATCCAATACCTCACTCATGGGCATAGGCTTCACCATGGAAAAAGTAGGAAGTGGCGACAATGAACTAGCAGGAGGAACCCTCATGAGGTACACTCTGTCATTCTCCTTCACAGCCCTCTCCAGGTTACGATTCAGATTAGTTTCTAACTTATTTATTGCATCCAAGAGCTGCTGGGCTGCCCCCCTAGGGGATGACTTTTTTGCCTCAGACAAGGCATTAACCCCACTTTTCAAGCGTGCAATTTCCTCAGCAATCTCTTCTTTATCATGTAGCTCTAAACTGTATCTATAGCAAGCCTCCGCATAAAACAAAGCTGCTTTCAGCTGAACGTGAGCGATCCAGGCCTTATCAAAGTGCTGGTTTAAAGGGGAAACATTCAATGCTGCCAAAGCTTCCTCATAGAATAGCCCAACCTGCAACCAAGGTCATTTAACGATTGTCAAATGCAAGAAGTCAGACCAAACAACTTCAAATTTACGTGTCCAATTGTTCCACTAAAGTTCACAAATTAACATTGTTTTGCAACCACATGGTTGTCAACAATCAGATTAACATGTATCATGCATTTGACTTATCTTATCACATGATATAGATCTGATAAATATTCCATTGCAGATATTTTGTAACTGAAAGACAATACGTATAACCCAACAGAACTACCCATGAAAGACTTACACTGCAATGTCATCAAAAGTTAACTATGCTAATCATCTAAGAGAATCATCGAAGAGACAAGTGTGACTCGATGAAGATAATCCAAGAACAATTTCGTCCAGCTAATAAGCAAGGTGAACTGCAAGTAGAACAATTTCACAAGAATACTGCCGATTTTCATTAAGACAGACATTTTAACTTCGACGAGCATGAAAGGAGCTCTTTGGTTCAGTAATTAAGATCAGAAGGAATTGAAGGACAACTACAAAAGATACAAGAGACCAAAAAAAAAAAAAGGTGGTGTGACCTAAATTTTGAAGTATTTCCAGGATAGGTTCTTAACAATCAAAAGTAGTTACATTCTAAGCTTCGGAGTGCATGTTTAGACCTATGAAGCAAACCCAAAGGGCTTCTCGACCAGTTGTTTTGCCAGGTCCCGTCTCAGGGCTGAGCAGATATCTGGTTACGACAGTGATCAACCAGGGTTGTGACCCTATAGTTACTTTTCTGTTATTAGAATATTTGTTCATTCAATATGAGGGAAGACACACACGAAGAATACTTATCAATGATAAATACACAGGTATGGAATCTACGGGCTATAACTCCTAAAATGAACCATTACCCAGGAAATAACTTTCAACTCACAATTTGACTAATCTTCTTAACAATACGTACCACCTGACAGCTGACATCAGGTCATGTATACCCTCTTACATTCTTGCTAAAAGTGCATGTCAGACCTATATGTGATGTTTTCCTTTTTTCTTCTTTTTCTGTCTTTGGTCACATTCTTCTTCTAAAGCAAATTAGTAAATGAAAGAGACAATGGGAAACTTTTGTTGGCTGAAGCACCTGTCTTGAAATTTTTGCACAGACTCCAGCACTGCTCCCTTTAGCTATGGTATTCTCATACACGCATTCCTGCGCCTGAGCTAGCATTAGCCTCTCCAACATTCCCACACACTCCACAGATACATCCAGCGTGGTTGAGCTTCCGACTGATGCTTTCATTGCCACATTATCCCTCAGAAATGCAAATGCCCCAGCTGCTGCAATAAATGAATGCGATGCCTGCCTCCTTCCCTCCACAGAAGATCGATCAAAACTTAGTCCCATTTGACTATGCACTGACCCCAAATTAAACAATACTGCAGCTTTTTCTGCATAAATTACATTAGGAGATTAGAAATCATCTTGCACACTACACATGAAATTTGTATGCCATATAATTGAACAACAAATATCAAGATATTTATGACTAAAAAAACAACTGATGAGGTCTTTATAGGTGTTCCCTTCCTTGGGGTTAAGTTGCTGGTCCAAATTGATGAAACTTAACCTTGATAATTATATGACAGCAGAACACGTACATGACAAAAATCAATATCTAAACACTATAGACTAGATTAAATAGATTCTAGATAGCAGGTTTAGCAACAGCCATTTGTACCAGTTGTTGCACCCGGAACTAACTTAGTTTGGTAATAAAATTGCAGTTTCAAAAGTGGCGCACAAACTCCTCTCAACAATAATATGACAGTGGTAAGTTTTACAGCACGATGAAAACATGAACACTTCAGATTCAATAATATTAATCAATACGAGAAAAACACCAACCTAGATGTATGTTCTGTTGCGAAGCCTTCTGCTTATTCTTAAACGCGTCAAACCAAGTGAACGACACCGTATTGACATGATCCCTATCCGCCGAAATCGGAAACCTGGACTCCACCGCACAAAGGGCTTTATAGTAATTCTGCAGGAGGTCACGGCGAGCTGATGACGAATCAGATCCTCCGCCGCGCTCGACGTCGGCCCTGAGCTGCTTCAGTGTCTGGAGATCGTCCTCTAAATTCTGCGCCTCGCGCTCAGAATAATTGATCACGATGAAGTTCCGCAGCGGGCGGTAGAGGTCGAGAGGGTTAGTCTTCTTCTCGAAGATCGCCAGCATGATGTTGGTGGTGGTGGTTGACGACGGCGACGCCATCACTGGTAGTTGGAGTGGTGGCGGGCGATCGGGAAGGTGTAATATTAATGAAATAATCAGAAAAGAAAAAGGATATAAGGAAGATTTTAGTCAATGGAGGAAATTGTTAATACTGCGTTTTCTGTGATTATTTCGATGTGTTGATGCTTAGTTGGAAAGGAAGGGATAGGGGGACTGAGTCGGTGGGTGTAAATACGATATAATAAGCAATTTTTGGGCGTTAGTAATAAAATTAAAGAAGAGCTCGTTACAAATCAACAATTTACACGTTATATTGACTTTTACTGCTCAAAGCCTCGAACGCTATCAATTCCGAAAATTGGAAAATTGACGTTTCTTCATATATTTGGTGCCTGTCACTCCCTAGCCCAACAATTAAATTTATAGAACCAAATCGACTTTTGAATTGATAGTGTATGCTCGGCGAATGACTTAAGTCATCCTAGGGATTTCGAACTCATATGATTTGTGAGGAACGCTGGAATCTAGGCGATCGGGCTTCTCGTCATTTAGGCAAGGGAACCTCAACTTTGTAGCTTGATTAATGAAAACATGTACTCGTGTTTGGCTGGCCTCTTTAGTGTACATCGATTTCACATTTATCACTCGTTAGCGGATTGTCTTGCTCATTTTATCATGCCTCCCTTTATCCACGTCTTGTGACAAGAAAATGGTCTTTTGACGTCTGAACTTTGTTAATTTTGACTTATGAGTGGCCAGTTTGTAATTTCCAAAGTCTCTCGTTTCTTCTTTGGTTTCTTTATTTATTTATAATAGAACTTATTTAGTTAGCGTTAAATGGAAATCCTGTTTTTTTTCATTCTTCTTCTAAGAAAAAACAAATATATATATATATATATATTAAATACACCAAAACATCAAATATATTTTTATTTTTGTTTAAAAAAGCAAATCATCGAAAAGAAAAACAAATTTAATTTTACGTCAAACTTTGACTAACGTCGGTCTCTACAAGTCTGAGCACAAACATACAAGGATAGGCTATTTCTTATTTTCTACCTTTTGTAGTTGGGTATTACTCAACTTAATCATCTGTTATTCACTTTACATGGATGCAGATTAATGGGTGTTTTTCATTGCTTGTGAATGTAGAAAAGTGATTAATTTTATAGATTTTGAGAAAAATTATTTTTAATAAAAGTTAGTAGTGTTTAAGAAAAAAATACTTTTAACCCAATTTGAAAAGTGGATATTGTTTGCAACACAATCACTTTTAGTGTTTAAAGTAAAATTACCAAGTTTTCCTCTTATTAATATTTAGATATTTTATGCGAGAACAAAATAGAAAGGGAAAAAACTCAGCACGTTCCTCATTTCATTTTCTTCCTGACGTTGTGCAAGGGAGCTCCAAAGACAAGGGTTTTCCATTATTGCTGAAGCTTGAAAATTTATGGGTATGTTCCAAAATCGAAACATTAGTCTTGTATTTCACATTTTTATCAGAAGATCATAATAAAGATGGAACCCGTTGAGAAATTGAAGGCAAATTGTAGTACGGAATT
Source organism: Ajuga chamaepitys (assembly GCA_958295605.1). NCBI lineage: Eukaryota > Viridiplantae > Streptophyta > Magnoliopsida > Lamiales > Lamiaceae > Ajuga > Ajuga chamaepitys. The sequence continues at coordinate 58,354,821 of OY282498.1, read as the reverse complement.
GATATTGTAAAAATCAGGGTTAGCAATAAATTATAGATTTACACATACCTCTTTCAAATTAAGGCTTTAGATACTGCATATAACAATAATTGAACAATGAAACAATTAGTACTCTACTTCATTTACAAACCGATATACGCCATGGAAGCTCAAGAACGACGATTTGCGTCGTGGAAGCTCAAGAACGAGGTTGCTGTGAATTTGGGGATGAAACGTGGTTTTGCCCAATTTAATGTTTTTTATTTATTTGTTTAATTTTTTTTAACAAGGGTAATGAGTTTAAGTAGAATAAAAGAAATATTTTTATTAAATTAAAGAAGCAAAAACTGAACGTGAAAGCTGAAAATTTCATCTTGTGGATTGTGAATGATTTTGCTTTTTTTTTTTTTTAAGCAAAAGCTGTAGTGAACCAAACACAAAAAAAATAACTTTTATAAGGTAAAAAACAGAATCAGTTGTGGATAAGTGAGGGAAAACACCCTCTAAAATGTCAATAATAAATATATATATATATATACACATATATAACTCCATCCACGTGGCCAGTTGATAGTGGATGATCTAGTTGGATCATATCTAACTAGGTTAAGAAGTATTATTTAACATCGATGCAAGCAAACACAAAAATGACAGAAATGGTCGAAAATAGAAAAGACTCGTGTGCTTAAATAAGCTCCATAAAGTTATTTTTCATTAAAATATATAATATAATATATATATTACAAAACAAAGTACACAAAAATATAAATTATATAATCAGAAAACCAAATATATTTTAGAAATAAGCAAAGAGGTACAAAACACTCTGCTCACATCTTCAAAATTCGTTGTGAAAAACTAAACCTCTTGAAAACGCAAAAAAATCAAATGCCAATTTCAAAGATGAAATAAGGTGCATAACTAAAAATAAAAGTTTATAAGATGAAAAATCTTTTAAATAATTATTCCCTTGATGTACACAAAATTAAAAAAAGACAGGTTATGGTCACATTAGTTCCATGGGTCACATTTAAAAATTTATATGGTACACAGTGGAACAATATTTGATCACTTTAATTTGGTGATCCAACCACTCAATCTATAAAATGAATTAAACCTAACAAAAATAGCCAAGCCTATCATTAGATCACCGACTGAATTGCATAGAATTAGCCATCACGTTCCATCTGATCTTTGATAGGCAAGGTGAATTCTATGGATTGGTCCAGTATTCAAAATAGCAACAACTGGATATTTCTTTTCAAAGTTTCAACCATGTATCATTGAATAGATTAGTAAGATAAAACACAAGGTAAAGAAAATAATACAACTACAAAACGCTCTTCTGAGAAATATAATTGATTTTATTCTACTTACATTTAAATCAGAAAACAATAATGGTTCTAACAAATGCTACGTTAAGCTGATCCTCAAATCTCAGCTTCTGAAAATCAATGGTGATGTCAGAAGTTTTTCAAAATCTTTTCAGTTGATACTCCATCCTCTAAAAATACAGCGGTAAGCTCCTGCAAGAAGAACATCTCATTGTCATCATCCACACAAGCTCTTTCTACTGTTTGCAGTTCTATTTTACAAGCTCATCTTTAATCAAACCTGAACTCAAGAACTATAAAATTGAATCGACTCTCAATATGAATAATTCCAGTACTAAATGAATCCCTATACTATGTATAGTATATAGAAAATTCAAGTAGAACAGGGGTTTCAAGACAATAACCAAATGTTATGAACACCAAAATCCAAAGCAATTGGCGGAAAAGAATATTAAATACATCCCAAGTAGTCGAACAAACAGTTCAACAAGTTAACATATCCAGAGAAGTCATAATGCTACCGACTCCAGCATCACCAAATAGTTTCTTTCTTTAACAAAATGAGGCCCGCAATGGGTACTGTCCGCACTCCATCTAATGTATGACTTGTGACACATTTTGCAAAGTTAGAAAAAATTGATCATTTATTTTTTTTAGATATGCCACATGTCAGACATCAGAAGTGCAGGCACTACCCACCTCGGCAGCACAGAATTCCCCAAATAGAGGAAGAAAAAAGAAATAGAACAGGACAAAAACAGAGAATTGCTGTTTCGATATTAACTGAGATTGATATCTTCGGTCGGTCTCTGTACGTGCAGGGTTTTTCTATTCCATCCCTAAACTGAAAACTGTAATTTGCACCAAGCTACCATATACTCTAGCTGGCGATAACTAAATCATGCCTTACTGTAGTTTTAATTTCTAACAAATCTGAGTTGATAGTCCTCAATCAAAAATGTGGAACATGAGACTGTGTTAAAACTAAAAGTACCAAAATTGGATATTATTGTTAAGCTTATGGTTTATTAAACTCATGGCTTCTGATTTTTGTTTCAACTTCCAAATTTAGAAAAGCAAATACAGTTGCCAAGCAATGAACATAAGTAAATGTTTTGTTTTGCAGTATCCTCTTTATTTTCCTTCAATAGAATGTTTTACGATGTTGAACGATAAAGAGAAACATTGGTTCCCTTTTAATAATAACAATTATAATAATAAAATATAGCAGACTTTGGTGATATATATACAATTAAAACTAAGGAGGCCCAAAGGATCCAAGATACAAGCAATCATGTCTACGACTATAATTTCAAAACTATTCAAAATTATTCTTATTATCTTATAACAATAATTACCGACATGATGTAAATTGATTCACAATAAGAACTACTAACCTCAGCCATCTGTTTTTGGCCACAAAGCACTACTCCAGTAGACTGAGGGTTGGAGATTCTTTTATCTCTGGAAAATGCAGCCTGCAAAGTCATAGCGTTAGGATATGCATACACAAGATACACACTAGTTTCCAGAGGCAAATGTGCAAACAACCTGTACATAACCGCGCTCCCCTGTCCAACTATCATCGGGCTTGGACAGCACCGGCACAATATGAACTCCAGAAGATTTCCAGTCTTTAAACCTCTCCTGGGGTTAGTAGTTTGAAGGTAAGAGACATAAGGACAACATTTTAACCAATATTGTGTATTTAGCAACTTTGCTCAAAATTCAAGCATCAATGATAAGAAAGACAGTGGTACCTGATACGCCATCAACTTAAGGTTTCTAGCTCCATAATAGAGTCTGACATCAGATCTCTTATCAGCACCAAAGCCTGACTCGATTAAAGATCGAATTGGGCTACACATTATACAGCAGAAAGCAGTGAACAAAACGAAATAAACCAGTGGGAGTAACCAATTTCACATATAGATGACAAAGATGACATTCCAATATGGATATAACAACTACTTCACAATCAAAGAAGAGCACAAGGAAGGCACTCTACTAAACTATATTACAGAACCAGAAATTTGGATGCAATAATAGATTAGAAGATATTGTCTATCAGTAAAGAGAAGAAATTGAAACATCAGATGATCACATATTCACATGAGTTTCATACTTTCATAAATTAGCCACACACAAAAGAAGATTGTGAACAATATGCAACGCTGGCTGACTGAAAGCATGATATAGGAGCAGATAAATCCAGTGATAACTGATCTTGAATGCGTAATCCTAATCTAATTCGGACGTTCGTTTACCTAATTCCAGACCCGGTAGCGAAAATCAGCACTGCCTGATAGTCTTCAGGCGGAGAGATTTGGTCGATATCAAATCCCTTGCCCATGGCCGGAGTTAACTCCACAACATCACCTTTCTGGAGCCCGCACAGGAGCTCCGCGGTTGAACCGGCGACGGATTTGACCAAAAATTCGAATACGCCTTTCGACGCGGCGATTGACGGCGGAGATGCAATGGCCAGGAACGATGGTTTGGAGTCAGGATCCTGAAGGCGGAGCTGTAAGTATTGACCAGCCTTAGTGTACGACGCTGCGAGCTCGGGCGATTCTGAAACGTCGATGGTGATATTGAAGAGTGATTCAGCGGCCGGTGAGACTTGCAGTAGCGGTGAGGGAGTCCAGAGAGTGGTGTCCTGGCGGACAGCGGCAGCAGATACGGCGAGGCTGCGACGGCGGAGGCGGTGAGAGAAGTGGCGGAGGGGTTGGAGTTTGGAGAGGGTCATGGGCAGGTGGATGGAAGATAAAGTGCGGTGAGGAACATGGGAGCCTAGGGTTGGAGAGTGAATAATAACCGCCATTTTTTCGAAAGTTTGTATGTTTAGTTTAGATTGAGATGATCGTGGAGGAGGCTCGAAGGCGCCGCCGCGGACGGCGGGATTAGTTTAGGTTGCTTTTCTAGGGTGCGCGTGGGGTGAACTCGACCTCTAGTTCGTTGCCTGGCACATATTGATAAGTTTATGAGATTACATTTTTTTTCTGTTTGTGAAAATTGGCAGAAATCATAACTGGCGAATGCATATTTCATACCTCTAAATTTTTATAGTTAATATAAAAAAATTCCAGTACTTGCAAAGATAATTTTTAGATTTTTTAATTTTAATTTTATATTTTATATTTAATTTCAAGATTTCATAAGTTAATTTTAAATTTTTGGAAATTATTTTTATAAATTAAAAAATTGTTAAATCTATAAATTATATTTAAAAGGCAAAAATAATTTTAAAATATTTGGAAATTATGTTTAAAATCTGAAAATAATTCATAAAAATCTAAACTATGTTAAAAATATAAAAAAGATAAATTTTAGTAATCTTGAATTATATAGAGTTTATTTTTCAGAAATAATTTTTTTAAAATAATTAGAACATCAACAAAATTATTATCGGAAATAATTTTTATAAAGTTAAAATAGTCTTAAAATGTAGTTTAAAATTCCAAAAACTTGAAAAGTATTTTAGAATCATTTTCAAAATCTAAAATAAATTCTAAAAGATCCTAACATTATTTGAAAAAACTCTACAAATTGTTACAATCATTTTTTAATAATTATTATAAAATTAAGCAATGGATAAATCTTGCAATTCGGACATTTTGCTCCATCCTCTCAGGCCCATCAAATTATTTAACGATATTTTAAATAATTTAAATTCTAATAGATTTTTTAAAATCTTTTTTGAGGAAAAAAAAGATTAGAAAAATAATAATTTTCAGATAAAATCCAGCTTAGAAAAAACATTTTTAAATATAATTGCTAGGTTCTTTATAATTATTTTTTCAGATTTAAGAGTATTTTAATATTTAACAAAAAATCAGATTTTAAAAAAACGTTTTTTTTTAAAAAATTTAAATATAGTTCCCAGGTTTTTAATAATTATTTTCCCGATTTGTAAAGGTTTCAGATTTATAAATTGATTTTCAAATTTTCTGTATATTTTTTGAAAATTATAAAAATACCCTTCATAGTTAAAATTTTCACCTAAAAGTTAGTGGTTTATACTTTATATCATCAACAAAGTTACGTCATGTTTTCAAATACCACTTTAATTATTAGATCAATCATTTTTAACAAATTTTTACATACATCATATTATATTTTACAATTAAAAATTATATCTTACACTATAACCACTACCCAACCACCAAAACAAACATCATTTTTTTTATTCTTCCAGTCACTAACTCCAGCCACTATCCCCAGCCAACAAAACCCCAGCCACTCCCCAACTCCAACCAAACATGCACTTACTTTTATAACACTTTTATGCTAATATGTGATACTTTTGAAATATTACAGTAAATTTTAATATTTTCAATATAATAAATAAATATGTAAAGTATGAATGGAAAATATAACTGATTACAAGAGGTTTAAAAACATTACTTTTATTGAAAATTAATATTTGGAAAAAAAATTGCTTTTTTTTTTTTTTTCCTTATAGGAATTGTTATTTTTTAATTTTTTTCCTAATCTATGAACAAAGAAAAGATCCTCCCCTTTCACGATGACCCCACGATGACCAGGACCAAAGGCCTTGAGTTATCCAACTTCGTCTTTTTTTTTTTTTTTATCTCTCATAATCTAAGAACAAAGAAAAACCTTCCCCTCCCCCACAGTGACTTGAACACAGGACCAATAGGGACTATTATTTTTCTTTGCTCTTAAAATGGTTAGTTTTCTCATAAGTATTTTCGCTTTCAAGATGAGCTATATTATTTTTACTATAAAAGTATTTTTGTTGACTTTTATAATTTTTACTGTAGTCATAAAAATTGTACTCTTTTCGTCCCGACTTAATTGGTCTACTTGTCATATTTGTTTGTCCCAACTTAATTGTCATAGCCCATAAATGTCAAATTATCTCACAATCCCCACCGTCAAAATCTCCACTTTTAATCTCCTTCTTTAAAAAAGTCAAAGATTTCACAAAATCTGTTTTTCCTTAGTTTTCGTGCTCGGCTAAGGTCGATCAATTAGGCCGAGACGGAGGGAGTAACATTTTGGTTAAATAGAGATACTTTTATTTACTTCAATAACTCAAACTATATGAAAAAAATAATTAAAATAGTAAAATTTAAGGCACCAAAAATGTATTCACTTTATTATTGGAACATTTCAATTCAAGGGCCCTTTTGTCTTTCCGGCTTTAATGTGGCGTGCAGGGAGGCTAATTTCCAATACTCCCAAACCAGCTGTACTCGCGTCTTTGCATTTGCGATTTCGTCGTATAAATCCGCAAGTTGTTTCATAGAATTTCATCCATCGCTTTTGATTTTCGCGGTTCCCCAGTCACCTGCTCAAAATTTTCCCGCCAAACCACTGAATTTGCTATATCTGTATAAAATAATCTTCCTTTCAACACTTTGCTCCTGCGTTCTCAAGTTTTCAATTTCTAGGGTTCGGTTACGTGTGTGATTTCCCAATTCACAAGGTCTGGATTTGAACCCGCCGTTAAGAAACGATGAGCGCCGTCAATATCAAAGACGTCACCGTTTTAGACAATCCGGCTCCATTTCTCAACCCATTCCAGTTCGAAATCTCGTACGAGTGCGTGCATCCCCTCGAAGACGGTACACAAACTGAAATATCTTAATGATTTTGTCCTTTTTTTTTTCTGGATTCGCCTTTTGTTAATTTGCTGAAACTCTTGTATATTCTTTTGCGCAATTTGATTTTGTATGATTATGATGCTTGGACTTGTTGTCGAACAAGATCTCTCGTTGGAATTTCCTTTACACTTCCCTTTGTTCTGTTACCTAGTCATTTGTTAGTGAATTTGAGTTGTTAATAATACCTCACTCTAGGAATTTAAGCTGTACAAAGAGATATTAATTGTTATAATGTCATTGTTTGAGTGACGTGCTACAGAGGAAATATATGAAGCGTAAGGCGGATCTCTTAGTGGAATTATGTTTTTGGCATAGAATAAAGAAAATGTTTGCCCTTTGGGCACTGGTACCAGTAGTAGTGAGTTTATTTGGTGATGAAGTTTTAGGTGATTCTAGGATTTTATGCTATCAGATGAAAGAAATTGCTTTGAATTTTTGTGGCAATTTGTTATGATGACTATCTAAGTTACAATGATCAATGTCTAACCCATGTACTCTCTGTGCCATCAAGTGAGTCACTTGGCTATTAACTTTGTTCCTTAAGCCTAAGTTGACTTTGTAGCTTGGCACTAAAACACTTTGATATTGCATTTGAGTTTGATGGGAAGATCTAGGAGAAAATTTTCGATTACTTCATATGAACGTTAAAAACCATTACAGATGAACTCATCTAAACAAGTAGTGGATGTATAGTTATATACTTTAAGTGCTTAGCTCCAATGACCTTAATTCTAGTGCAACCTGATAAAATTGATTCAGCTTTAACAGTGATCCTGCTATTTTCACTATATTTGAATCAGAAAATCACCTGTATGCCTTAAATGAAGTAGATACACAATGCCATTCAAATTCAATACAGCCTAAACTAGAGATTTGTGTGTTCTCCTAAAGCAAGGGAAATGGTTTTCACATACCTCGCTACAAAAACTTCTGCACAGTGTGGTGCAGTTATTGAGTTAAAATCTCCTGTGATTTGCAAGATGTCCATGGTGCTCTTTGGTTTTAACCATCAATATTTTTATCTTAATTCCTGTTTGCCATCAAATAAATGGTATTAGAGCATGAGATATAAAATTTCTCATCCAAGTTGATTATGTCAGAAGAAACATCTCTCTGGGCTAGGTTATGAAGCACATATTCGTTGTCTCTCCCTCAACCATTGTTGCCAGTAAAAAAAATACCCTCCAATAACAAACACATATATTTTGAATGCCCCTTTGATATTTTCCTAGCTGTTGTAAGACATATTGTGATACTTAGCATTTCTTGCAGATTTAGAGTGGAAGCTGATATATGTAGGATCAGCTGAGGATGAGACTTGTGACCAAGTCCTAGAAAGCGTGCTTGTTGGGCCTGTAAATGTTGGTAATTTCCGTTTTATTTTCCAGGTACCGGAACTTATGCTCAACGCAGTCTTTATATATATATATATATATTATAAACTTTTTATGCATTAAGTCCTGCATTTCTTCTCATTTTCTTGCTAAAAATCACAGGCTGATCCTCCAGACCCATCAAAAATCGAAGACAATGATGTCATAGGAGTCACCGTGCTACTCTTGACTTGCTCTTATCAGGGACAAGAATTCGTTCGAGTAGGATACTATGTTAATAATGACTATGAAGATGAGCAGCTAAGGGCAGACCCTCCTCAGAAGGTCTTAGTCGATAAGGTCCAGAGAAATATCTTAGCCGATAAACCTAGAGTCACAAAGTTCCCGATTAACTTCTGTCCAGAGAGCAATGATAATGCAGAACCAGAACAGCCTTGTCTATCACCAAATCATGAAAACGCAGAACCAGAACAGCCTTGTCTATCACCAAATCATGAAAACGCAGAACCAGAACAGCCTTGTCCATCACCAAATCATGAAAATGCTGAACCAGAACAGTCTTGTGCATCACCGATTCATGTTGCAGAAATTGACGTACAGGTGAATAAGCCGCTTTGCTCTAACCAGTCTTCCGTTGAGTGTTCTTAAATTCTACACTCTGAGAACAGAACCCTGTTGTTATAGCTAGAAAAACTAAGTTAATGTCTTTTCTATGCATTTATGTTTCATGATACATGCTGATTATGATGTTGGATGGTGTAAACACAGAAACTTATTCGCTGAACATTGGCATGCCGCATGTGCATTACATTTAGTCTAAATTATATATATAATATTTATTATAATATAATTGGATTCCCATGTTTTGTTTGTAAACAATGTGTCCGTATTTCAATAATGTGGGCCTATGTACATGCATTTTTTGTTGGATTGCTGAGTTGCTGTGTATTTTCAACTGCAAAAAATGTGAGTCAGTACATACAAAGATCAAGTTCATATGAAATTGGACCAAACTCATTTCTTACAAGCAATGTTTCACGGTAGCAACATGACCAGATATTAAAAAATACGGTCTAATTAAATAAATTTGTAGTTCGTGAGCATTGATAAGTTTTAAGGGATACGTTGCAATTGTAAATTAAAAAAATTCAAAGATTGTCTATTTTTGGTTTTTTTTAACCCTATAAATAAATTGAAATAATCGCTGAAAATGGAAGACCGGAACTTGATATTTTCCTTTCCCTAAAAACAGAGAGAAACATTACGTGAATTTACAAAGATGTCATCATCATCACAATTTTCTCAACAAACATTCAAACACATTTGAATTCTTTGCAGTTTCAACACTCCCTAATTCAACTACCAAAATACATTCCTATAAGTAAAACTAGAAATAACACTAAAAAACCCTACTTTTTGAGGCCATGCCACATAATTTAGAGAATATGTTGTTCAAGATTTTGAATGTGTTGTACTATTCTAGTGCCCCACTTGCTTGAACTCGATCGACAGCCTTCATCACCTGAGACTCATCAGAACCAAAGATAACACATATGAAGCAACGGCAAGGAAATGAAAACGAATACAGATAGTAACTGAAGCTAAATGATAAACAGCCATGGAAGAAGATATCTGTTGCACAGGGGAAAGAATCTGCTCATCCATTATCTAGCGAAAAACATGGCACAAAATATGATTCTTAAATACGTACGTGAGTAGAGGATGCAATATAGTAGTATATAAGAGTGGCTCACCTCATTATCCCAATTAGTACACAGATTTACTGTGATCAGTGCAACAGCTTGAACAGAAAGTGCACATATTATCCCCATCCAAAGTCCCTGCAATGGCCATTTTTAGCTCCACGTCGTTTTCATGCAGGCAACGGTGTGCATATACAGGTAGTGTGTGTGTGCGTGTGTGTGTGTTTTGAGAGAGAGTATATACAGAGCAACCCACCATGCCCCCAATGTGAAAGACGAAGGAGAGGAGCACTGAGGAAGGGATCCCAACTACATAATAAGCTCCAAGATTGATGACTGCGCATAAAGTTTGCCAACCACATCCTCTTGCGGCTCCTAAGGTTAGTAAAAGATGAATCTATTATCAAGTGGATGTTCGAATTCGTAAGTAATATCTGGTACATTGAGTCCTTAGTCCTTACCTGATAGTACACATTGAAAACCATCAAGAAAGTCTGATAATGCCAGCAGGGGCATGATTTTGCTTACATATTGAATCACTTCTTCTTCATTGCTGTATAGCTTTCCCCAAATATGTCGAACCAGAATTGTAGTTATTCCGATGATTACACCCTCTGAAGTAGCAATCACTGCTGCAACACATACAGCAAGACGCGCTCGTTGTGGGTTACCAGCGCCTAGTTCATTTGACACTCTCGTGCTAGAGTGTGTGAATATATGTATATTTATAGGAAGAGAACTTTAATCAAATCTTATATATTGAAAAAATCAATGTAATAGTGTAGTAGTAAGAATCACCTTACTGCTCCACCAAGACCGACTGAGATCATATACACCATCCAACATGTGTTAAGGCTGTAAAAGAGGAACTCAATTGTGTAATATTCCAACATGAAAAATTGCTTAGATTTGTCAAATTTGATAGGTCACGGGTATACAAAACCTTATTGACAGAACTGAAGTCTCTAATTTCGGATTTGGGAGAAGACCGGATAACAGAACCACCATCTCAAACGACCAATATTCGAAGCTACATCTCACACCAATCAACATAATATCTTCAGTCTTGGGCTAAAAAACGAAGAAAGAAAAGAAAAACAGCTGCAGGTATATTTCCAACCATAAACATTACAGTAATGTTACTAGCAAGGTATGTCACTTATATCTATAAACTACGAAGAATGAAAATGACAATATAGGGATCAATTAGACATACCATATCATTATAGCAGAAGGAATTGCGAGCCTCAGAAACCCGAGTATATCATGAAACGCTTCTCTCGAAAAACCAGTGAAACTTTTCGAACAAGCTGAGGAGAACTTAACATACAAGGCCAAGAACAGCACGTTTATCCAGTACGAAATAGCATTTGCCAGAGCAGCCCCTTTACTTCCAAGCTTAATTCTGAACACGAAAAGCCAACACAAGAAAACATGGAATAGAGCCGTAATCCCAGAGCTTATCATCATGGGAACTACAATATTCTGTGTCTGCAGAAACCGAACAAGACACTGTAGAACGCCGTAGGCAAAAAGGCCAGGAATCATCCATCGGTTGAACTCGCCAGCTCCATTCGCAATATCATGATCTTGACCAAGATTATTAAGTATGAAGCTTGTGTTGTACCAGATGAACGCAAGGGCAATGCTTATAGCTAGGAGAACCACAATAGCTCTTTGAGTAAATACGCCGAGCAGCTGGTGGTGTTTCGCTCCATAGGCTTGCCCACATAGAGTTTCCAATGCACTTCCCATTCCTAGCTTCAATATATTGTGAATTTCGTGATATGCTTCAAATTTGAAAGCAAATTCTGCTCATTTCGACGAAGGTTGCATTTGAATCGAGAAATTTGGCAACATATTTGAGGGATGGATGTGAGATCCATATTAAATTCACTCAAAATGTTTGGCAGAACAAATAAATAAAATCTATGTATCATAATCCCTTCTTTTTCTCCAATTCATTTTATGATTACCACATAATCACGCAAACGACACGCACTACACACACTTCAATGTCACGCACACTAGACACACTACACAAACATTTCACACTTTAGACACACTATACACACACTTCTTCACGCGCACATACACGCACTCATTGTCATCCTTTCTAAAAAAAGTTCAAATAACTCAATTCCACTCATCAGAATTCAAACATCCAAACAAGTACTCAAAATTGAGTTAATTTCTAAATACAAAGGATTTTAAATCAATTCATTTGCAATCACCTTAATTTCCAAATCCATTTATCCAAACTTAACCTAAAAATTTCTTTTAAAAGAGATACAAAATAGCAAGAACAGATGGAGAATGCATACCAGCACACTGAAACCTGTGACTGAAGCGAAAGAAGTGGCCATGGAAGCACTGGAGAGCGGCAATTCACCAAGATGACCAACAAACATGAGCGATATCAGTTGTAAACAGTACTGCAGCATGTTTACTGCTATCAGAGGCAAAGCCAAGCCCAGTTGCTTCTTGCCTTCCTCCATGAATCTTCCGGTGCTACTACCATGACCGTAATTGTGATTATTTCGTTCGCTTTGAAGATCATTGTTTCTGATTTCTTGGTTTCGGATCAGAGGATCAGTTTCTTCTTCTTCTATCATTTCCACATATGTAGCTTGTAGTTCCAAATCAGGGGAGATAATGACAAAGAAATTATCTGAGCTTTGTTTGCTGCAATAATGCAGTAATCATTTGGGATTTATTAATGATTATATACTCAAATTGGAGCAATGTTAGAAAATGGAGTAGTTGTTGCTCAGGAGTAAACTAAGGTTGACTTTGCTTAAGGTCGAGAGTAGTGAGTTAACCTTAGTCGATAAAGTTAATGAGTACATTTTGATTTCCATCAAAGTTAACCTATCAATTAAACAAACACAATATTCATCAACATATGTTACCAATCAAACAAACACAATATTCATCGGCATATGTTGTGTACTTATAACAAAACACACTCTAAGTGAAACCATAAACAAACACACTGAATTAAAAAAAAAAAAAAAAAAAAAATTGTGTTTATTGGATTTAAAATATAGAACTCACATAAAATGTGTCACTGTCCGCGTGTAAAATATTGTAAAGGATTTAAATTTTTCTTTATTAGAGTTTATGCTAACCAGTGGCCCGATATAATTAATTACCAAAAAATTACGATCTTTAGCTTAATTTTTTTTTTTTTTTTTTTGCAACATTATTTTTAAAATTTATCAATGTTGGTCATCAACTATTTTTTTTTTTAATAACAATATCAACGAAAATTTTTGACATCTACTATATCGCTATCACCACTGATAAATGCCTTGACCAGACATTCATTTACCCTCAATAAATTTCACAATCTCTCATTTTCACTGCAGTTAATTGAGATCGCAGAAATGAAATAACTTTAATCACCGATTAACAAAAATGAAAATGACGGATTGTAAAATTAATCGAGGGTAATGAAGGTTTTATCTAAAAGCAATAAAATGCGGCGAGGGCGACACAAGCAGGTGTAAAAAATTTTAGTCGATGTTAAAATAGAAAAAAAGAAAAAATAGTTAATGATTAACACTAATAAATTTTAAAAATCATGTTACAACTGAAAATTGGACCAGAGTGACTTTTTTAATTATAAACTCTTAATTTTAAGTAGCACGTAGAAGCATGTTTAGACATGTTTTTTCCAACTTTTGGTGTATAACAAAATAACTTCAGTTTGAAATCATGTTCCTTCTCAAACACTAGGTTTGATTATTTATATTTTCTAATGAATTTCCCATTTTTTTAATATGCTAAATATTTAAATTATATTTATTTTACCATTTGATCATATATTTTTTACAAATAAAATATTACATAATATTTAAAATAAAATTTACTACATATTCATCTAATATAATATTATTATATTTCAAACATAGTCAGTTAATGGACTCATAACTATCAATTCATCTAATTTAATACATTATATTTCAATCACATCATTTAATGGAACTTGCTATTTAGGTTTAATAACATAAAAATACACGACATTTTGATCGATTGACAAATACAATACGATCCTTCAACTTTTACATATAAAAAATACACCACCTTACAATTTTTTATAATTTAATACATGCGGGTTGATTTTGAGCTCTAATTGTTGATGTGGATGTGGAGCCCGAAGCTGAAATTTTAGACCATTTTTTTTAAGGTGAATTTTGACCTTTTGTTTTAAAAACTCTACTCAATCTGGTGAAAATTTCCTCTAACCTTTTAAACTTAGAATAAGAACTTCATAAAGATTTTCGCTATTTTTCTTCCCAAACTCTTTGTTAGTGGAGGACAGGTATAGGGAATTTCATATTTTTTCTTTCTTTCCCGTTTTTCTTTCTTTTTAATAATTGCGGCATATTATAAAAGTTGGGGCTTGTATCGTTATTTAATTGTTCTTCACTTCTCGATGAATCCTATAAATAAGAGGAAATCAATTTCAGATTTTTTTATGGATTTGTCCACAATATCATATGGCTATTGTCGGAAAAATATTTTTATATGCTCTGCAACAGGGCGCGATACGTGAAGCTGGAAGACTCGCAAAGAAATTTCACGGGTTGTATTAAAAAAATTAACCAGTATCCGTCTAATCAAGTTGAGAATTACGGCATCGCCAAAGATATCGATTGTTGGACTCTGTTTTCTGAATTGTTACTTGTGGATGCATTTCATTCGCAACATCATCAGTACAATTGGATTATGGTTGTTAGAACAGAGAATAAGAGAAATCTATCGCCCAAGAAAATTCATTAGAAGAGAAGAGTCCGCCAGTGAGGACAATGATTCACACTCAATCTCTGTTATTAATTTGTATATCACATCCTTCAGCAAAATATGGGCTTAAATGAAAGAAAAATAAACTTATAATTCCATGTCAGAAAATACGGCCCAAAATTTCAGTTTCTGGCTCCACATCAGCAATTAAAGCCCGAAACTAGACCACGTCTATTGAATTATAAAAAAATAAAAGATAGTGTATTTATACACTAAAATTGAAAGGTCGTGTTTTATATGTTAATTAAACAAAATGTCGTGTATTTCTACGTTATTAAGTCTGCTATTTGTTACTATTTTAAAAATATATTTATATCTAAAATAGGTCTCTTGTACATCAATTAAGATCCGTGTAATTAGGGTTAGGACATATTTTCATTAAAAAGTATTAGTGTTCATGTTTAAAAGTATTACATGTAATAGGTAAAAAAATCTATTCATAAAGGTACCTTCACCTAAACAATAATATCGTTAAACATAAACCGTGATACGCAACTCGAATTGCACTGAACGCCTAATATAAATGAGACATTAGCTTATACGTAACCATGGTGTTCATAAGCATGTCCCATATATTCAAATATCAATCACACAAATTTTTTGAAGTCAATTTATTTGCAACTACCTTGATTTTCAAGTCTATCCATCTAGACACAACTTTTTTTTTTTAATTAAAAGAATTACAAAATAGCAAAGAACGGATGGAGAAAGCATATCAGTGTACAGAAACCTGTGGCTGAAGCGAAAGAAATGGCATGGAAGCACTGGAGGGTGGCAATTCCCAAGATCACTGAAGAACATGAGCATCTACTACTTAGACCTTTGGTCCTGAGTTCGAGTCACTGTGGGAGGAGGAGAGAAATTTTCCTTTATTCTTAGATTAGGAGAATTTTTTTTTTAAAAAAGAACATGAGCGGAATTGCTACGGGTGAAGAAAGAAATAGTAAATCTAGACGTGAAAATTGTTTTATGAATTTTAAATCTAATATTTAATTTGAGATATATTGTGATTAAATTTATAAGATATCATCAAATTATTTTAAAAATTGATCAAAATATATACGATCAATTAAATAATAACTAATGATATTATTTGAATTATATTGTTTCATCCTCCTTCCAAGTAAATAAATTCATAAACAAATATAGCCCCAATTTTATATTGGATAATGACAATTAAATATAAATGAACAAATAAAAAGATACAAAACTGCGATTCTCATAGGACTCATGGGACCGTGACCGATGCACCTTAGGGGTCGGGTCAGTTCCATATCTGTCATGTTGAGTTTCAAATATGGGTTCAATTTATCAATAGAAAGTTTATTGATAATGAGAAGTGCTGAATCACCGTTAATGGAAGAATTAATGAGTATGTTTTATTGAAATTTGATCCATTGAGGACCCCAAATAAACACAACCTTAATTTATTAACATAATGAACTACTCCTCCAGTCCTCCTTCACATGTTGGATAGTGGCAAGGAGCTGAATTTAACAGACCTAAAAGTCCAGGCACAATTTGATACCATCACTAGAGCCAGCAAAATTACCTAAAAGTCCAGGCACAATTTGATACCATCACTAGAGCCAGCAAAATTAGCCTGGTCCGTCTGACATTTTGGATGAACTGAACCATAAAAATCTAGGTCTAAGGACCACCAGGCCTGACAAATCCAACTTGATGGACCAAAAAGTCCAATGAGCTATGGATCAGCCCAAAATTATTTGTAAATTTAAGGGGAATGAGCTAACTTAGGCTCAATGATTGTTGGCCTACAGGACCATCGACCTCAACAGGCCCGGCCCAACTTATGATCTTGGGCCCGCTAGGTTGGTCGGGAATGGCCCAACCAAACCACCTCTGATCATCACAAACCTTAGAACAAGAGATCAATATTAAATTAATGGGCATAACTTATTTATATAAGTAATTTTCTTTTACACGAGCAACTGCAAATCTGAACTTATAAAAGCAAGCTGAGGATAACTACAACAAATGGACACTACCAACACTGAATGCACTGTCTTTGCAAGAACATATTCGTAATACTAGGTAATTATGGAATCATATTTTACTAATTAGCTGCTATATAACCTTAAACTGTAAAATTTATCGGCCTAGAAGCTTAACCGTCCAAGCTCCACCTAAATAAAGGCCCATAAGAGGGACTGCTAAGAGCATTTGAGTAAGAGGATCTGTAGATGGTGTCAGTATAGCAGCTGCAACTACTGAACCCACCACTACGTATCTCCAAATTGACAACATTTGTTCCGATGAAACCAAGCCTGTCTGTCCGAGAAGCAGCTGCACTACTGGAACCTGGAGACGCGGTATGAAAATGTCAACTTTTTTACAGTTTTGATATCTAAGCAACTCGGACAGACATGAAAGACATGAAGTGGTTCGTTTAGTATCTTCATCCAAATGGATACTTCAAAGGAGAAACGACGCATACTAAGAAAGAATGTTACCTGGAATGACAATCCAGTACTAAACATGAGCACAAGGACAAACTCAAAGTATTGATCAATGGACCAAAATGACTCAACAACTCCTTCCGCGTAACTAACAAAGAAGTTCAAGGCTGCTGGAGTAAGAACATAGTAAGAGAAGGTGATGCCCGCATAGAAAAGGATCGAGGAACCTAGGACAATTGGCCCGAGAAATCTTCTCTCTTCTTTTGTCAAACCTGGAAGAATAAAAGCTATGATCTCATACAGGATTACAGGGCTTCCTAACAGAAGGCCACAGTACCCTGACACCTGCATAAGACATGATATTAGTTTATATTACCTTTAGTGCACAGATGCTCCAAGTAATTGTGAGCTCCTTCTAAGTAAAGGATAAAAACATTTCCTCGGCGACGCAATAGTATAACAGCACCAATAACGACATGGTGAACAATTTTCTCTAAGTCCTAACAGTATGATGGAGACTGCTAGGAAATTTCAGTATACATTCCTCTTCTTTTTTTTCTTTTTTTCTGTTAGTTGAAATATTAGTTTAAACTACAAGGTTCAAGATGATATAGGGTTCATGAGGAATATAAGCATAATGTAAATCTCCTAGACAAGAAAGAAACATACGGGTAAGGTAAAATTAAAAGTTATCTGATTATTATTAACTGCCAAGTGCCAAAATACTGTTTAAGCTTGGGTATTACTTAATATGGGACTGTAGAAATGCATTCAATCGCCAAAAAAGAGGATTTTGATTGAGTATCGAGGATCATCCAAATAAACAAGAATACTATTTCTACGGAAAATGCCATTGATGGGGATTTCACTTGAGATCCCGCCTGCACCAACAGATTAAGACAAAACAATCTAACTGTTGTCAAGCCAAGATAAAGTTATTACAAGATCCTTTAGAATCCGCTGAGCCTCATGCTTGTCTGGCGTTACAAGTTACAGAAATCATTTCAGGAAGCACCACTGACATGTAAGATTCACTTGAAGAGTGGCACATATATTGTGGCATAAAGAGTAGCTCAGAATGAGCGAAGAAATAAACAGTCTGTCACTGTGTACGGTGCAAATCTAGAAGTAATGAGATGCAAAATAGAAACTGCAGTATCAGCTGAGCCTAATTCCTATATACTTCAAATTATAGTTGTCAGGGAATAAAAGAATCACGATATAAAGAGTAAATTAAGTGAAGAGTAAGATTTGGATGAGTTTAGACCTTTAGAGTTGTAAAGAAAAATTCTCCAGGTGCCAATTGTAAAAAACGAACTCCTTGTTCTCTCACTGGAGCTTCAAGAAACATGATGAGATCCTTAGAGAATGAAAAACAACCAACCATGGCAGCTCCAACAGCCAAAACAGACACAAAGATTCTCTCTCTCAATTCCTCTAGATGGTCATATATACTCATCTCTTTATCATCTGGGAGGAGTTCTTTACTAGGATAAAGAAAATTGTAAATAGAATTTCCTCCATCATCTGACTCCTTGTTCAGGAAAGGATTTTCATCACTAGAATCTGTAGTACCACAAGAGACATGTCAGAATCTGAAGTCCCTACACAGATGTCTTTCAATAGAAATTCTAACTTCAGGAATAGAAAACCAAGAAACTGAAAATGGAAAAATCCTGCATCAACACATAGAACATGCGCGGTCCAAAATTTGAAATGTGATACAGGTAGACATATATAAGATGAAATCTAACGAGCAACTGAGAAGTTCACAGGTAATCTAGCATCAAACAGGGAAATACCAAATTCATTTGCTACTTTATTTTTATGTCAAAGCAAAGTTTAGATGCAGAACAATATTGCGGTGAGTTCATCGAATCATAAATTAAGAATTTTAACAAGAAAATTGAATAATCCATGTAGCTATAACATCAGTACCTCATAAAAAATACTAAAGAATATCGCCAATGACCTTGAAACCATTTATCTTTCACCATATATGATGAAGAGATACAACGAAGAGTTGATAATTGAATAATCATCAGAAGAAGATTGCTCTTTCTCAGCAGAAATTAGATCTGGAACCATACTTACCAAAGCAATTGCCTCATTATGAAATTAATTTTGTGATGGATTCCTATTTCTTTTCATTTTCATCATCTTTTCATAAATCTTGACATAGCAATGGTGTTAGCAAACTGCTACGCCACATGCATAATCTGGGATGATCTTGAGAGGAAACCAACACATCAATCAATACATGGTGGAAAGTTCCTCAATATCCTAAAATAATGACCGCCTTCCAATATCTATGTTTGTGAAAATCTCTAGTTACTAGTGGATATAACTGCTTCAGTTTAAAGTTGAACAATACAAACTAAAGCGTTTACCAAGCGTCGAAAATAGCACCTGAGCAGTGCTTATATTTCAATTTTGTTCGACCAATTTCACTTGATAACCATATCTACCTAAGCAAAAGATAAAATTTACTTGTAGATACCACAAAGCACATAATCAACAAAATATTGATCTCCATATATCCACAAAACTCAAATTGCTACATCACCAGCCAAAAAAATATAATCAAGTAGCTTATCAAATAAAATTCTTACATTCAAAACCACATAGATCTCAAATTACAGTTTGGTATTAACAACTAGAAACCTACCCCCTTCAGAAACCTAAAATGGTAACCACAACATCAAGAACTCCAAAAGTACAACATGAAACACACAGTGAAACCCCCAAATATTTCAAGACCATTATCCAATTTCTTTAAAGGAATAATAAAAAATCTTTACCAGCTCTATCTTCACCAGTTGAGCCAGCTCCATTTAAGCTGCCACCGTTAAGTTTGCGCTGCTCCTCCGTGACATCTTCAACAGCCGAGCAAACTATTCTGCTAAATTTCTTCAAAATTTTCTTATTTGAGAAGCCTATTAATTTAGGCTTCCTCTGATTAATGCGTAAAATAGTTGTTGACTGGGAATTTGTGTTTAAACAATTGAAACAAAGGCTGTTGCTATTAAGGCGTGTGTTGTAGATGAGCGCTCCTGCGCTTCCCATGGCTGGTTTCTGTCAGTGTGTGTTGTTGTGAAAATTGAGCTGATTTGGGCGCAACTACGTTGATGATTGGTGACGTGGGGTCGTTGAGAGAGATTTTGGGCCGATGACCCGGCGCATCATAGTGGAGACGGGCTTTGGGCCGGGTAATCTATCGTACCCCATACCCTACGGCTGCGGGTCTGACGTCGCCATATGCCAGTATCCAACTGGTCCAACCTCAGTCAATTTGGTCCCAAAGAATTACAAATCCGATGAACCTTATTGGGCTTTTCCTGAAAGCCCATCAAAGTAAAGTATAGCCGCGTAAAATCCATGGAAACCGCCATAGCTTGAAACCGACTTTCTCCATAAAAGGAATGTTAATTGACCGACAAAGTTCAATTAAATTATATCAACGGTTCATTCTGACACCCGATTCCTATAAATATGTATCTGTAATTAGGTTTCTTCTGTAGGGGATTCTCCTTCTCGTGATTGAACTGATGTTGTATTATTCTATTTTTCATGCTTGCATGTAGTGATTTTGCACTATTCTTTGATTGAATCAGGTGTCGTACTGTCCGAGTCTTTTCATTGTGATCCTGACTGTGTTTTGACGCATTTGACTCGAAGCGTTGATGATCTTGCGGTGACTTTGGGTGCTATGTGTTTCAATGCTCTTTTGGTCTGATTAGATCATGATTTTTCTATGGTTTGTTCATGAACTGAGTGAACTTTTAAATCTTCATTGATAAGCTTAAGATCTTATTCTATCTGGTAATTAACTCTGCTGGTTTCCTGATGCTTCTATATCATATAATTGTATCCTTCAGGCTAGATTTTTTTCTAATATGTCTTTTAGTTCTTTTTAAGTGCTTCGTCCCATTTGGCTATGTAGTGAACAACAAGAGACCTGCTCACTGGGACATAATTTCTCTTTTTGTTCTATTTATTTGTTTTCTTTTCATTTTCTAGGTCCTCTATTACCTAGAGAAACTTAGTCCGAGAAGGATGAAGTCGAGGGACAAAAAAATGAGTCATCTGCGTGCAACGGTTTGACCTATTTCTTTGTTTTCTTATGGTATTTTCTTGCTTTCTTTATGCTGGTGTGAATTTTTAATGGAGTTTTTAATATTGGAGAAGAATGTTTACATATTCAATTTGTCCTTTTGTATGCATCTAAAACGTGTATTTGTTTCATGTCAACTCATTTCTGTATTTAGAGGCAAGTTGATAGAACTACTGTTTTTAAATGGGAACGTGAGATTTGCTTTCATATTATTGAGCTTCAGTCTACGGAGGTGCGTGGAGAAGATATCTAACAGTTGATCTTACTCACCTTCTGTTTTATGGGTTTAGTTTCTAAGTTTTTTATTTTTTTCTTAACTTTATTGTAGATAAATCTGACAAGGCTTTTTGCAAGGAGTTGGTCAAAGGCATTGATACTTTTGATGTTACTTTTGAAGTTCTTGATGCTCGTGATCCCCTAGTAACTCGCTGGGCTGACATGGAAAAGATGGTGATGAGTTTGGGGCCTGATAAGTGTATTGTTTTGCTCCTCAATATATTGGTATGCTTCCTCCCTATGTATGAGTTTTAAGTTATCATTGTGAGCTTTGTGATATTGTAGTGTTCATTTGTTTACATTGGAGTCGAATGTCAACTATTTTGTGATTGATTTTATCTACTAGCTTCTTTTTAGTTTCTCTAGTCTGATACTCTTAGTATATGCTTTATTCATTGAGGTCATTTTCCTTGTAGATTTGGTATTACATGTTGTTAAGGATTTGTAAAAAATGTGTTTCATTATGCTACCTTAATAACCGCTCTAATATACACTGCATATCTTGTTCCTCGTGAGGCTGTTGAAAAATGGCTCTAGTATCTTAGAGAGGAATTACCTGCAGTTGCCTTTAAATGCAGCACCCAAGAACAGAAGTCAAATCTTGGGTGGAAATCTGCTCCAAAGGCTGGAAAGGCAACCATCTTCTCCAAACAAGCGACTATCTTGGGGGTGAAACTCTAATAGAATTGCTGAAAAACTATTCTAGAAGCCATGAGGTATTTTTGAAAACTTGAACAATCACCTGGGCTTTTTGGTTGTAGTTCGTTAGTTCTCTGTCTACAGTTTTCATATGATGTTCACCACTATATTTTATTCTATAACTAGGAATCATATGTTTGTTCAGATCAAGAAATCTATTGTTGGGATTATTGGGGCGAATCAAGAAATACAATGTGCGCTAGGGTTTGAAGCATTTGTTGAGGTGATGGTTTCCCCTTCATGGTTATGCATGCTTTCCTTGTACTAAGTATACTAGTTGATTACAATTTACAGGTGAGTTGGGAGTTGCCAAAAGGAACAATAGCGGATGGCGATGATAGTTGTCATGCTTCACTACCTTTAATAGTGGCTGGTGAATGTTGTTTTTATTTTTTTATTTGCTAAGCATGGATAGGGAAATTATTGAGTGTCTAAAAGTATGATCTCAGCTAATTGCCTTTCCTCTTGGGTGTGTAGGCCTCTCTTTTGCTTAATGCCTCTCTTTTCTGGTTGTCTGCTGCGGCTGCGGCTGCGGCTGCGGACGATGCAACTGAAATTTTGTATCATTTCCTTGTAGTTATTAATCCGTCCTAACGTGATCATGCTTAAGTTTCCTAGCATTATTAAATCCTAAGCATTCTTTATTGAAGTGATTGTCTGATTCTCTATGCTAGGTTTAGTAGTCTATCGTTCAGTAACGCATATGAACAATACAATTTATGCTCATATTTCTCTATATATCATTGGTTGGTTGTGGTTTGCACCTTGTTACCCTGTCAAATTTATGTATTGAATTGTTCATATGACTCAACATTTTCTTTCCTCTCTCAGCTAGAGGATCTAAAGGCCCTTCAGAGTCTAGTACGGACTCTTTCTCGTCTTCTGCTCCTTTGTTGAATGATAAACTTCCCCTACCTCTCAAGGTACTCTAAGGCTCACCTATTTATAATTATTTTGCAAAATTTTATGTCTAACATAGGATCTTTCTCCACTTTGATGGCAGACGACTCATTCTGCTACTGGGGGACAATCACCTTCCATGGTATTAGCTTCCTCTGATAAGGTCCGTATCAGTTCATGAGTATTTTTTTCTGGTTATGTCCATTTAAAATCAGTTATTGTTATGTACAGTTTGCCACTTTTATACTGCTTTTTGTACTCTTAATTTATACGGTCTGACAAAGTTACCGTCTACATTTAGTTTTTCCCATTCTGTACCGTTTCCGGTGGTTTTATCAGAAGGGTAATAGGAAAAGCTTGGTTAACAAGAACAACCATCATATCTAAGTGCTCCAACCTTTGATGACTTTCTTTGAACAGAGTCTCAGCTGAAACTGCAATAGTTGTCCTTAGAGGTGGCAATTCGTGCCGGCCGGCCCAGCCGAGCCTGCTGGTTCAATGACATATGTCGGGCCGGTCGGGGTCAGCCTGAAATCTCATCGCAAAAAATAAATGATGAGCCAAGCTCGATTTCACTTCCTAAAATACATTAAGATTTGTTGGTCGGACATAATGATACTTTGGTTGTGATTTTTATGGCCTAGCCGGCATAAGGGGTGTTTCCCTTTACTTTAACTTTTGAATAAATGATTAAAAATAGAGATTGTGATAAAATTGTTCAAAAATTAGTAAGATAAAAAAGGTAAAATTAAAGTTAATAATTTTAATCTTCTAAAAATTTCTCCAAAAAATATCATTTTTGGAATTATTTCACATAAAATATATGCATTATGAATGTCAAATCGAAGATCGTCAAAAAATGATTAATTTGATATATTTCTTATGAAAAATCAAGTTGAGACTGGAAAGTTATAAGATCTTGAAATTTCGAAAACAAAAGATTAAAAAAAAGATAAATGAAAGAAAAAAATAATTGGAGAAGAACCAACAAAAGAAGGTGGATGAGACACATGTCTCCCATATTCTCTAGGATTCTGCGTATTTAAGAGTATTTTTAAAAACTAAAACAAAACCAAAATTTGGAAAAAAATTGTGAGAACAACACGTGTCTTTCTCTATTTTTATGCAACATTCTTTTAATATTAAAGATTGATTTTCATAATTCGTAAGCTGAATCTTGTAGTAAGAATTGAAGTGGTGCATTTGCTTGCTTCATATTTTCCTTTTTCTTGTAGCTTTATGTTTTCTACGATTTGTAGGGTTGGCTATTTGAGCGGTTACCTGCCCATTGAGCAAACGTGATGTATCAGAGTGGGTAGGTTCAAAATTCCATTGGGTCTTTGGGGCCTGTTCGTTGCTTGTCTGATGGTATTTCAGTCTAAGTTTTTATTGTACAGACTGTCTAAACATCGGACGGACAGGGCTATGTCGATTTTGCCACCTTTAGCCGTTGGTAGGGGCTTTGTTTCCATTGATTTTATTTTTTATAACTCACTCTGTACAACATTAATAGGTTAGGCTTGGAAAATCAGGGCATTTGGTGGACTAGCTGCCCGAGAAAATGAGTTTATATTAAGTTTAGTGGGCCAGGTTGAGTTGAGGAATTGTTGGCCCATGGTGAGTTCAAGTGGGCTGACTTGCTGGATGCCTCAAATTATTGGCTCTGAATGTTGGAGTTCAATCGCTTATTTACTCTTGGTCTTCCTTTACGAGAGTTTTCGTCTCCCTCATGAGTATTAGTCTTCGAAAGAATGAGAAATCCGTCATTTATGGTGTTTATTTTAAAGATTCAGTCGTCATTGTGTTTTTCAACATTTATTTGCTCATTTTTTGGGACTTTCACTAGAAAATTAGTTACAAATTCAAAATCATGTGTTTTTTGTACATGGTTGTCTAGCACAATAACTATATGTTTTGATTCATTAGATCTAGATTTGTATAGGTTTATATTTAGTGGTTTTGTGTTTTAATTGTTTCATTTCTATTACGTTGCTTTGTTTTTTTTTTTTGGTCAATCAACAATTTAATGATATTTTATTTTTTTTATAACTAAATTGCTGGAATTTGTGTTGAGTTTTGGTTGGACGTTATTATGTGAAATAAACTTTATGTGAACCAGACGGTTTCTGAATTCAATTTTGAATATTTTATTTCTTACCAAATTTAACTATTAATTAGTCTTGGTCATGGTAACCCAACACCTAGTAGGAATTAATCGGAGCTAATCGAAAATTTTGTAATAGAGGTCTTGGTAAAGAGCAAATTACACACAATCGAGGCACTTCCAATTATCAATCTCTTCAGTCAAAACTAAATAACAAATTGTGCCAAAATAGAAGCGTTGTTTCTTTGTATCCGCCCTGCTGATACCCGAATATATTATATACTATTGAGTTAGATGTGTAAATGTAAAATTAAAAGTTAATATTATTTTAATTTACATCTATGCAGTAATTAAATATTGTGTGACACACTTGGGCATTACTCATAGAGGTAGGATAGAGTTACCCGCATAGAAGGTTGTTGTCACTACGACGGCATAGGTTTTATCTTGGGGGAAATCCGCGGTCGTGTTCAAATGATATGTTTGGTGATTGTATAAATCCATATGGTTATAAAATAATTGTAGGAGATGCATCCAAAATATATTGTAGGAGAGGAATAAAAATCGAAACTCATACTCTCTCTGCATTAGCCCAAGGGTACTATAAAAATGATATATTCCACGATTGAGTAAATTCTATACTATCCGCTTGGGTACTATTTAAGTGAGATCTATAACATACATTTGGTGTAAAAATATAAAACCAAAAAATATTAACATTTGATCTTATATTTTCTCATCAAATGTATAATACTATTCAAGTTGAGCGATGTATAAATCGGGAATGTTATATAATAGATGCGGGGGAGGGATTAATGAGAATTCATACTCTCTAGTCTCTACATTAACCCAATTTTGAAATTAGGGGTGCAATTTATTTGAAATAACATGACAACTCGAATTTCACCCGACCTGAATTTTCTAGATATACTCGAAAACAACTTGACACGAACACGATTAACCTGATTACCACCAGAACTAGCTCAGAATCAATAACTTTTTTAGAAATGCAATCATATATTCTGAATCGACTCCAAATCGAGCACCAATCAACTCGATAATCTAGACTACTACCCATACCTCAAACCCTTCCTTGGAAAACACACAAACACATGCAATTTGGATAATTAGGTTTGATTCGTGCTCGATCGCGTGTCGATTTAGGCTTTCATTAACTTTCATTCGAAACACATAATTATTATATTATATGATAAAATATTGATTTGGGGTCGATTCGAATCATAATCAGGTTAATCGTGTTGGTGTCGGGTTGATTTTGAGTTTCTCTCAGTAAATTTAGGTTGAATTGGGTTCGTGTTACCTGGTCAGGTTGGTACCTCTAAATCTTTCAGGTGATACACAATAACATTTGAGTTAATTAATTACTTTGTCACTACTAATAAAATAAGACATAGACTTTTAAAATATAACTCTAATTCTAGGACAATGTTTGTTTTTAAACGAGACTTTCAATTTGGGAGTCGATAGAGTACATTTTCCCTACTTTCTAAAACAATACTCACTCTGTTTCAAAATAAATGTCGTTTTAGATAACATAGAATATTTCAAGATAAGTGTTGTTTTAGCAAAAATACCACAATCCTTCAAATCTTACCCTAAACAACGTACTTTATTTAGTTCAATATTTCTTTTTCCACATAACATTTCCATATTAAATGGATCCTGTATGGATATATTTGCCCTTTTTACACATTCTTAATTTTTCAAAAAATAGGTTAAAACAATTCTTTTTGAAACGAAGGGAGTACATAAAAATGAGTTTATGCCCCAAAGAATGAATCTAATATCAAAAGTTAATCTCTCATTTTGTTATTAGTAAAAGTAAAATATTAAAATTTTAATTTGATGAATATAGTAATGTAGTTAAATAAGTTAGATGAAAGAATTAACGAAGTCGTCTGAGAGAAAATTCACGATCTTTAAAAAGTTGTACCTTTATATAATTGGCAAAATACAAAAGAAATTGATTGTTTGTTTTAAATATAATTTCTTTAGATGGGAATATTTAATACCGTCCAACAGGCCCAACCTCGTTCAAAAATCCATGTTGATATCCAGCCCAAAAGAATTACAAATCAAATGATACTTATTGGGCTTTTTCTGAAAGCCCATCAAATAGCCGCGTAAATTCCACGGTAACCATAGCTTGAAACCGACTTTCTCCATAAAAGGAATGTTTGATTGACCGACTTTCTACGTAAAAGGAATGTTGATTGACCGACAAAGTCCATTTAAATTTTATCAACGGTTCTTTCTGACACCCGATTCTTATAAATATATGTATCTGTAATTAGGTTTCTTCTGTAGGGCATTCTCGCTTCTCGTGATTGAGCTGATGTTGTACTGTTCTTTTTTTCATGCTTGCATGTATGTCTGTATTAATCGTGTGATTTTGCACTATTCTTTGATTGAATCAGGTTTCGTCCTGTCCGAGTCTTTTCATTGTGATCCTGACTGTGTTTTGGTGCATTTGACTCGAAGTGTTGATGATCTTGCGGTGACTTTGGGTGGCAGGACAGAATCATCGTGATCTCAAAATACACTTCCTGCTGGAAAGAAGAGTTGCCTAAATTGGGAACGGGCAAAGGCAGGCCCGCTCTAATCCGAGACATAGCCGCCATTGAAGAGCTCGAAGTGATCGTCTACTTCATGCTCGGATTTAACCTTATTTTCTGCATAAAATCAGTTGATCCTTCGCAAACTTCCCATCCAATTTCGACTCTCTCTTCGTCTCCAGGGTCGCCGGCAGCACACGCGCCTAAGAAGGAGCGGGCGAATTTGAGTGACGGCGATGATGTGAAGGTGGTGAAAGCAAAGCGTGACCGCCCATTTTCGACGGCGTCTGTAGGAACCAACTGAAAGCTGGTTTGGCGGGAGATGTAGCCTGGCGATTCCGTTCTGCAAACTCTTCTTTTGGGTCTGAAACGTTACGGTTCATTCTAACACCCGATTCCTATAAATATGTATCTGTAATTAGGTTTCTTCTGTTGGGGATTCTCGCTTCTCGTGATTGATTTTCGCCCCCTCTGATCTTGCTTTGTTCTTTTTTCTTTTTTCCATGCTTGCTTGTATGTCCGTCTTAATCGTGTGATTTTACATTATTGTTTGATGTAATCAGGTCTCGTACTGATCGAGTCTTTTTATTGTGACCCTGACTGTGTTTTGATGCATTCGGTTCTAAGCGTTTGCTGTGACTTTGGGTGCTATATGTTTCAATTTGTTTAGATCATGATTTTTCTATGGTTTGTTTATGGACAGAGTCTCTTCCTTTAAATCTCAAGCAATCAGGAACATCTTATCGAATTTGGTCTTCTGTGCAGCTTTTATATCTTCTATATCTGTCTTAGAATATTTTCGCAAGCCAATTCGCAAGATGTTAACAGGTCACTTAACTGAACTCTATCATGCCTTTTCCCTTATTTTATTGTGCAGGTGGCCCTGTTTGATGCTTTCTATTCCCTTTCTCCCCTTTCCTAGAACTTACATTGCACAACAAATACTGTGGAATCACATAATCTATGGAAACTTGATGTTCGCGTGTGAAGGGTCGACTGGTGTTAATGGGGATCATTATGGTTTGATGAGCTAGTTTCCCTTTTCTTGCTTGTTGAGATATTTTCTGGTTAGTTATGACTTCTCCAGCTCATCGGCGTAGGAGATCATAAGAATTCATTGAGATTTTTTTCTTTCTTACCCAGTAACAGAGAATCTTGAAGATTCATCGTCTATCTCCAACTAAGGTATGTTTCTCTTGCTGTCAGGTTTGTTAGTTATCATTTCTTCACTGTCGATTTATTTGAATTTATGATTTCACTCCTTTGAAATAAACAAACGGCTCATTCATGATTCAGTCAGAAGAATACAATGTGCGGTAGGGTTTGAAGCATTTGTTGAGGATCAGGTTTCCCCTTCATGGTTATTTTCTGGACATAATCATTTTCGGGACATTTACCAAATGAAATTATATTTTTCTTAAAAGAAGAGGTAAGTGAACATTTTTCTCCCAACTCATTTTCCTGGATTTCACAAAAGCCTCTCTCTCTCACACTAGCAAATACACAACAACGCACGAAATCGATTCTCTCTCTTGCTCACATCAAAATTTTGCTCTCTGTCTCTCTCTCTCGAGGCCAATTTCTAGGTTTCAATCACTGCCGTAACTCACAAATTGCTCGTGTATCCAAAGCTCAACCCCCTAGCTGCAATCTACAATTTTTCCATTACTTGCTTCTGATGTGAAATTAGGGCTCTGATGTGACGATTTTTGCAATCCAATGCATCAGTATCTTCCGAAAGAGCTTAAGGTGAATTTTTAGTGACATTAAAATTTTCCAATTCTTGTTATACTGAATTGTCACAACTGCACCGATTCATTTTGGGTTTGATTTTATTTTTTTATAATATAACCATTTTAATCTTATTCTATCTCGATGAATCCCTACACTCAGATAATTCGGCGAGCAAGTTAGAATCAGCTAAGAGCATCCTTCGATTTCAAAATTTCAGAGGGATTAATTGTAGAGGGAGATTCAGCTGATGGGAGTGCTAAGAAAGTCATGATCGGCGAGTTCAGGTTATATTTGTGTTTATTATAAGCGGTGAAAAATATGTAGAATTTTGGAGGAAAGATCTGATATTCATATCATGTTAAGCGAGAGTAAAATGCAATTGCGTTATCAAGAGGCCATATGATTACTTAGATGAAGTGAAACAGAAGACTTCTCACCAAGAATTAGACGGTTGAAACTGTGGGATTTCTTTCATTTTTTATTATTAAAGAGAAAAGAAAAGATTGTGAATTGTATTGTGTTTTGCTAGTTGTTGTTAGTTTGTGAGTTGAGCTTAGAATTTTATGTTCTGAAGTAGATATTCAAGCTCAAATGCAAGGAGTGTGTTAGTTTAACTATTCAAATTGCAAAAGAAAAAACTAAGTTAGATTCAATACATTTAAAATTGAATTGAATGGTTAATCATGTTCTTCTTAGAATTGATTAGAATCTTCAGCATTTTTAGGCTATAGGTGGGAGAATTGTTGAAGCAGATGAGTTCATGAGGGTTGGCTTACATGATGGATGGCTTCCTTATCTTTATGCTCTCTTTTGCCTCGTTCCACTCACTGAGTTTATTATAAAGTCCATGTTCACTAGGACAATGCAATGAGATGAGTTAACTCAGTTCCCTCCTATTTTAGTTTTGTGGGCAACTTACTTAGGGGACAGACTGTCTTTGTTATTGGAGCCGGTCGCATTGGATCTGCTTATGCTCGAGTGATGGTAATCCCATCATTTCTCGGTTTCCGTTATTTTCATATGTAGCCACTATTAGTTCCTCTTTTTTATGGTGTGTTTTTAAGCAATAATCCGATATCTTTGTCTTATTTGTTTACGCTACACGGTGAGTAGCTCTCAATTTGGGATACAATGAGGTTCTTGTACTGTTTCTGAAATTCAATCTTCGAAATCCACTGTTTCTGCATTTTCTTTTCACCGCCATCCTTTCTCGTAATGAATCCTAAAGGAGTCCAGATGGACTCTAACAATGGATGTTATTGAGTCGACTCGATACATTGTCAAACTCGAGCTTGATACAAAATACTTGAACCTCGAGCTTGACTCAAACCTGATTTAGCTTAACTTCTTCAGCTTAAGATCTACTTGAAGCAAACTCGACAAAGTTACTTGTACAGATGCATGTTATGATCCAATTAAATAGCTCACATCTCGGCTTTGCTTACTTGTATATTATTATAGCTAAATAACTTATGGATAAAATAGAATGATGTTCCAGGTTTGATATGGATTGATATGGCTGGTGAGCATATCAAATAGGATATTATTAAGCTCAAGTTTTTATCTATCAAATAGGTCTTTTGCTTTTAATTTGCATGCTTACAGTGTTGAAGATTTCAGCATGATTTAGGTTTGCAGGTATCCTCCTCCAAGAACGAAATGTGCTTGTCCTTCATGTACAAATGTATTATTGTCTACCTGGTAATTACCTCTGCTGGTTTCCATTGATGCTTCTATATCATATAATTGTATCATTCAGGCTAGATTTTTTTCTAATATGTCTTTTAGTTCTTTTTAAGTACTTCGTCCCACTTGGCCATGTAGTGAACAACAAGAGACCTTCTCACTGGGACATAATTTCTCTTTTTGTTCTATTTATTTGTTTTCTTTTCTTTTTCTAGGTCCTCTTTTCCCTGGAGATACTTAGTTCGAGAAAGATGAAGTCGAGGACAAAAAAATGAGTCATCTTCGTGCAACAGTTTGACCTATTTCTTTGTTTTTTTATTGTATTTTCTTGCTTTCTTTATGCTGTTGTGAATTTTGACTGGAGTTGTTAATAACTTAATATTGGAGAGACATGCTTACAAATTCAATTTGTCTTTTTGTATGCATCTAAAACGTTTATTTGTTTCATGTCAACTCATTTCTCTATTTAGGGGTAAGTTGATAGAACTCCTGTTTTTAAATGGGAACGTGAGATTTGCTTTCATTATTATTGAGTTTCATTCTACGGAGGTGCGTGGAGAAGATATCTAACAATTGATCTTATTCACCTTCTGTTTTATGTGTTTAATTTCTAAGTTTTTTATTTTTAGTTCTTATCTTTATTGTAGATAACACTGAGAAGACTTTTTACAAGGAGTTGGTCAGAGTAATTGATACTTCTTATGTTACTTTGGAAGTTCTTGATGCTCGGTGATCCCCTAGGAACTCGCTGGGCTGACATGGAAAAGATGGTGATGAGTTTGGGGCCTGATAAGCGTCTTGTTTTGGTCCTCAATAAAATTGGTACGCTTCCTCCCTATGTTTGAGTTTTAAGTTATCTTTGTGAGCTTTGTGATATTGTAGTGTTCATTTGTTTACATTGGAGTCGAATGTCAAATATTTTGTGATTGATTTTATCTACTAGCTTCTGTGTAGTTTCTCTAGTCTGATACTCTTAGTATATGCTTCATTGATAGAGGTCATTTTCCTTGTAGATTTGGTATTTTCCATATTGTTAAGGATTTGTAGAAAATGTGTTTCATTATGCTACCGTAATAACCGTTCTAATATACACTGCAGATCTTGTTCCTCGTGAGGCTGTTGAAAAAGGGCTCAAGTATCTTAGAGAGGAATTACCTGCAGTTGCCTTTAAATGCAGCACCAAAAAACAGATGTCAAATCTTGGGTGGAAATCTGCTCCAAAGGCTGGAAAGGGCAACCATCTTCTCCAAACAAGCGACTATCTAGGGGCTGTAACTCTAATAGAATTGCTGAAAACCTATTCTAGAAGCCATGAGGTATTTTTGAAAACGTGAAAAATCACCTGGGCT
The DNA here is from genome assembly GCA_958295605.1 of Ajuga chamaepitys. Lineage (NCBI taxonomy): Eukaryota > Viridiplantae > Streptophyta > Magnoliopsida > Lamiales > Lamiaceae > Ajuga > Ajuga chamaepitys. The sequence continues at coordinate 58,322,171 of OY282498.1, read as the reverse complement.
TTTTGGTTGTAGTTCATTAGTTCTCTGTTTACAGTTTTCATATGGCGTTCACCACTATATTTTATTCTATAACTAGGAATCATGTGTTGGTGCAGATCAGGAAACCTATCATTGTTGGGATTATTGGGGCGGATCAAGAAATACAATGTGCGCTAGGGTTTGAAGCATTTGTTGAGGTGATTGTTTCCCCTTCATGGTTATGCGTGCTTTCCTGGTACTATGTATACTAGTGGATTACAATTTACAGGTGAATTGGGAGTTGCCAAAAGGAATAATAGTGGATCATGATGATAGTTGTCATGCTTCACTACACCACCTTTAATAGTGCCTGGTGAATGCTGTTTTTATTTTTTTATTTTCTCAGCACAGATAGGGAAATTGTTAAGAGTCTCGAAGTTTGATCTCAGTTGATTGCCTTTCCTCTTGGGTGTGTAGGCTCTCTTTTGCTTAATGCGTCTCTTTTCTGGTTGTCGGCTGCGGACGATGCAACTGAATTTTTTTGTCATTTCCTTGTAGTTATTAATCCATCCTAACGTGATCTTGCTTAAGTTTCCTAGCTTTCTTAAATCCTAAGCACTCTTTATTGTTGTGTTTGTCTGATTTTCTATGCTAGGTTTAGCAGTCTATCCTTCAGTAACTCATATGAACAATATAATTTATGCACATATTTCTCTATATATTGGTTGTGGTTCGCGCCTTGTTAACCTGTTGTCTTTTCAGATTCCCACCTTTTTTCAGGTTTTTCAGATTGTGAAGTACCAATATTGTACTTTCGTACTTCCGTAAATAAACCGTTCTTATTTTTTTGCTATTTTTAATGAAACTATCTTGTCTCCCTAATATTTGCTAACCCTGGTTGAAGACTTCACTTATTTGACGTCTTCTAATTGTCAAATCATCATAAGATTTGGTTCATGTGTTGCAACTACTTTGTAGTTGTTGGAGTGGAGATGGCTCAACAAAGCGTTTCCATTTAATTCTAAATGATCATGAATTCATGTTTTTGTGGTCCCCTTGCTGAGTTATGGAACTTGATGAGCATGTGGAAGGTCGACTGGTGCTAATGGGGTTCATTATGGTTTGATGAGCTAGTTTCCCTTTTACTTGCTTGTTGAGTGGTTTTCTGGTTACTTATGATTTTTCCAGCTCGTGGGAGTAGGAGATCTTAAGAATTCATTTAGGTTCCATCCAAGTAGATCACTATGATTTCGACTTAAGCTGAGTTAAAGGTAGTTGTGCTCATATGGTATCATTTCTGTGTATCTGTCTGATGCCTGCATCAATGAAGTGCTTAGAATAGGTAATTGTGCTATCTTCTTGAGTATGGCCTTTTCCAGAGGAAAATACAACTCTAACATTCACTTGTTTACTGGGGTGAGACTTTTATGTGCATAACAAGTCTTTTTTCTGTTGTTAGACACATGAGTGGCTACTTTCAGGGTAACAAGAGTTCTGGAAGAAATGAAGGTTATATGATGGTGAGACAACATGGTTTTCATTTTCTATGTTTTTATTTTTCTGAGTGTAGATAATTTCTTTACTAATTATGAATCTCCAGTTATTTGTCTGCAGCTCAGGTTATATGGATAAGCTGCGTCGTTTGAGCTGTTTTGAGTTATGATTATTGTGCTGCTTATTGATTAATTGTCTTTGCTAGAGTAATGCAGTATGTGCTAGGATTCTAAGGCAATTGGTTGTGTTATGGTTGATATGTTGTTCGAGTCAAAGCAAGTCCTTTCTACTTAGCATTATGCATAGGGTGCTGATGATCGTTGTCACTTCTTGATGCAATGTGTTTGATCCCTTCTCTTTGGTTTCCAAGTTTCTTGTCTTCCAAATTAAAATGTGTTGATGTTTTCTTGTTCTCGAGGTATTTGATCATGTGAAATTAGTTGGAACGTTCTAATGAGAGGAGCTTACATGTTTACAGGTGGTATGTTCTAGTTTTCAAGCTTTTTCTCCTTGGTGTGCTGGGCCTTCTTGCTGGATACGGAACATGTATTGTGGAAATAAATGGTGCTCTATGTTCATACATTTTCAGATCTTTGGTTTTGGGGGGATTTTTGTTTCGTGTCACTTGATAAATGTTATTGTCTCTTGTGTCATTTATGTGCTTCTTGATCTAGCGAATGCATTTTCTTTCAAGTGATACTGGGTCTTAAGTTGATACCTGGACTGTTTATGTGTGTTTCTATCTTTTTTTGGGCGTTAGGTAACTGGGTGTTTAGTTGAGAGAAGCATGTAAAGTTCTAACTTCTAATGGAGAAGGGAAAAATTTGCATATGGGAAGAGAAATGTGGCTCTGGGAATTTCCGTTCTACTGGTCCATATTAACTTTAATTCCATGACTTGTAGTTGGATAATTTTATCAGAGGAAATTGATTTGGGCTGTGAAATGTGCCTACTTTCCTCTTGTTTATGGCTTTGGTAAATCTCGGCTGGGAGAACTTGTTTTTCTTCAATTTGTGGCTAATGTTTGTTGTTGGTAGATGCATTGTTCTCGTTAATTTGGGTCACAATATTTGTGCTACTTTGAATGTTTTCAACTCTTGCACGGATATGTTGCATGGTCTCAATTTCTCCTTATGATGCTTTCCTCGAACGTTGGTTGAATTGCAGAATCAGAAGATCTGGGTGAGCTAAATTTTAATTTTCTTTGTTGTCTGCCGGGTCATAGCTCATCCACATGCATTGATTTGATAAATCATGTGGTCTAATTTAATCTTGTTCTCAATGAAGGAATAGCAGACCACTCGCAGGATACTAACTAGTGAATTTGGTTGCTCTAGTTACTTTGCGGCTTTTATAGCTGTCCTGAAGTTGAAGGCCTTGTGAGAAAATAACTGACCAATTAACAGTGATGGAGACTGTCTCGATGGAGAAATTCTAAACTTTGTTGTGCATAGGCCGACTGTGTTCCAAATACTAGTTAAGCTGCTGTTTTTGTACCTTTTCTTTTTTGTTATCATTCCTCCCTCACGTTAGACACACTCTGGTTACCTATTTGTTGCAAGCTGTGTACTTGATGCATGGGAAGAAGTAATAGCCTTCTCTTTGTCATTCTAGGAAAAATTGTGGCAGAATTTAAATGGGGGTTATTATTTTGTCTTAAATTTTATTTTATGGTTTTCCTCGATGATTGTTCATTGTTTTAGTTCGAGAAATTTTAACTCGAGGATTTAAGGTGGTGGAGGTGATAAGTCATGTTCCTTATGTTCCCTCTTTCTGGTACTATCATATATTTGTTTTATTTTGTCATTACCTGATTATGTCATTTCTGAAATTCTATATGTCACATTCTTGTTTCCCAACCTTTTTTCTGCAGTTAAGCTGAATTACAATTATGTGATTGAAGTTATAACTGGTGGTGGTAGTATTTAAATCCGGGTACATCGTTGTCTTAAACTTTGTTTTATGGTTTTCCTTGGTTGTCCTTTCTTTCTGTATGAGATATTCTAGATCGAGGATTTGAGGTTGTGGAGGTGATAATTAATGTGTCTCGTATGCTTCCCTTTCTGCTGCTGCTTCAATTTCTCAGGAGTGATTTGTTGTCCTTGGTCTTGCTGTTTTGAATTCTACATTTTACCTCCGTAACTTTTAAATGATGTGAGCCATGTGGCTTGGTATTAGGTCAATTGAGGGCATTTTTTCTGTTTTTGCTGGTTTCTCCCTTGCTGAATTTGGAACCTGCGTTGTGGTGCTGCAAGCATTGGCATTGGGTTGGCGTAAAATGGCTATCCCCGCTTCTACATCTCTCTCCCTCTCCCCTCCCTCTTTCTCTATATTTTTGGGACTATCAAAGTTCATCGAATACAATGCACTTTGATGCCCAGTTGTGTAGTTTTTGTTTGTCTTGATCGATTTTTTATTGGAAGTAATTGTTTGCCACTCTCTTGTTGTTCATGTGTCCTTCTGCAACATTAATGTTTTATGTTTTTTCTGCCTAATCTGGTGGCACGGATTTTTAAGGATTCATATGCGCAAGAGCCTCGAGTAGAGAACTGCAATGTGTTGAGCTGCTTCCTTGAGAGTCATAGAACATTCATGGACATAGTCCCACGGGTTTTCAAGTATTCATATCCGCAAGAGCCTCGAGTAGAGAATTGCAATGTGTGTTGAGCTACTTCCTTGGGAGTTATAGAACATTCATGGACATAGTCCCCTTGATGCTTGCATTGATACTTGATAGCATGGATGTTGGAGATCTTTTTCCTCGGTGGTTGTGAGATTTTTATCTTCCTTACTTGGTAACATGGAATCTTAAAGGTTCATTTTTTTTCGTCAACTATGTAAATAAGATAGGGAAATTCAATGTGTGCTGGATCTTTTTGTTGTCGAGTATGGAACTTGCACCGTAAGTGAAGCCTTTTTGTAGTGTGGAGAGAGTATAATAGTGGTCTTTCTCTAGTCCATCTTCTTTGATGTGTATTTCATTTTCCTCTCTAGGTCAATTGTGTGTCCAAGCACGAGTTGAGCATGACTTGGCATTTTAGGTCTTACGCATGCTAGCAGATCTAGGTAACTGTTGTCCATTGTCTTATGGGTTACTTCCATTTTTTTATTTACTGAATGTATTCCTGCTATGTTGCCCTTATTTATCTCTAATACATGATTGTGGTGGATCATGTTTTGAAAGGAAATTGGTTTGTGGGTTGTGGTATGCGGTACTTTCCTCTTGTCTATGGCTTTGGCCAGAGGCCCCGAGGTCAAGAAGCACTATTTTGTTTGCCAAGTTGATAGTGTGCCGGTGTATGTTTAGCTTTTTTGGCGTGTGTGTGGTTTTTTTTGGGAGGGGGTGGGGGTTATTATATTTTGGTGGCAGGTGCAATGGTTGATTTTAGAGAACTAAGATACATAGGAAGGACACAATTGCAGGAAGGAAAAGATGGATCTTGGTCATGTGCTGTTGTTGAAATTCCTAATTCCTTTCAAGTGTCAACGTGCTCCATGCTTCCGTTGGTCATACAGGTTTTCTTTGCACTTTCTTGGGCAGTCTTATAGTGGTTGTTTTAGTTTTTTCCTCTAGTATGTAACATTCTAACACAGATCTAACATAATCATCGCTTATTTCTGATTTTTTTTATAAGAAATAGAAATATTATTAATATTAATAAAATTACACAAGGAAGAGATTTCCCTTAGTAAAATTAATACATTTGTTCTATTTAAAAATTCTATCTACAAGAGTAGACCGGAAAAATTTGATTGGCAACATAAGAGTAGAAGTGGAATTTAAATCTATGCACTAATTAAATTGTGTGTAACATTCAAATATTACCTACATAAGTAGGATAGAAGTACCTACAGAGAGGCTTGTTGTCTCTACGATAGTGTAGGTTTAATCTTGGTGGAAATCTGTGGTCATATTTATTTCAAATCTTCCAGTTTACTTCTTTTAGGGTTTTAGGGCATTGATGTACGGCCTCCTCTGAGTTCAAAGTGTTTTTTTTTAGCCAACTAAGTTCAGAGTTAAGAATAGCAAATCTGGATTTAAAAAAAGCCAAAAAAAATTCAAGAAATCACATCAGATGAGAACTTTTTTTTTTCTTTTTCAATTTTATTTTATTCCAGAAATGGGTTTGTTGGACCAGTCCAATAAAAGAAGTGACCCACTAAATGATTGAATAAGGTAAGAATTAGCATACGTTTTGTAAGTTCAACCATTTGAGATGAAATGATTGAATTAGGTAAGAGTTAGCACACATTTCAACAACTTTTGACTAGATTATGTAAGTTCTTTGTGATGGTCACTGAAATGAAATGTAATGAAAAAATTAGCATACATTTTGTATGTGAAAATTAAAGAAAACTTAGTTTCTTGATTCAGATGTAAGCCAATGGATGTCGAAGACTGTGAGCAATATATTGATGTTTACTGGACCAAGTTTCATCAGATTAACAATGCCAGGTGATCACTTCTCTTATCTAAATATTTGTGTATTTGTTTTATTTTTAATTACAGTATCTCTGTGTTTAGGAATTTTATACGTGTCGCGAATTATGCGCGTGTTAGGTGTTTCTTTAAGTTTTTTAAGGCGTCAACCTAAATTTGGTGATAGGTTTGCCAAAGGAAAGTTAGACGAGTCCGTTTTTCTTGGAAACCGGATACATCCTATGCTCCGGAATATGAGAGTCTATCTGATACAAAAGAGAAGTTAGAAGGGAGGAGGAAGGAAGTTCTTGCTCGTCTAAATCGTAAGTCGATAATGATGTAAGTTAAACAAATTACCACTTCTTGTTCGAACTCTTGTGAAATCTCCAAACATGGCCAATTGTGCTGAAAAACACTGTTTTTAGCCACAACATTTCTTTCCTTTTTAGCCAATCTTACCAATTTTGCCCCTAGTTCTGTTGGTTCAGGATACTGGCAATACAGGAAGAATGGTAAAAACGCCTAAACTGACTAAAAATGAATGAACATGAGTTGTGGCTATGTCAAATTTATGTATTGAATTGTTCATATGACTCAACATTTTCTTTCCTCCCTCAGCTAGAAGATCTAAAGGCCCTTCAGAGTCTAGTACGGACTCTTTCTCGTCTTCTGCTCCTTTGTTGAAGGATAATGTTGTGGGATAACCAAACAATCGAATCAAAACAATACAAGAAAACTGAAAAGAAAACGACTCAAAATTTACGTGGTTCGGCCAGAGTGACCTACGTCCACGGAGGAGGTTTCCAGCTTTTTTAACACTCAAGAAACGTTACAAGATGATTAGAAACACTGCTGAAACAATTCAACAGCAATGCAAAAGAAAACACTCAAAGAATAATGCCTATTCTCCTATCCAAGTGTATCCTCTCACTATCCTTTCTCTTCTCTTTCTAGATGTGCGCTACAACTGAAAATGAGAGGTACAACATCATATATGAGCTCAGGAGAAGAAACAGTTGAAAATTGATCCAAAAACGCGTGGAAAACTGATCACCAAAACTGCTTCTGTAAACTGCCTTTCGCAATGGTTTTAACAGAAACCGTTGTGTTTTTCTGTTATAACTGCCATATGGCAGTTTCCTCTCTTCAGTTTTTCAGCTCAGATTTGATCCGTTTCTTGATCCGATTTCAACCCGATTCATAAGTATATTAAGTCCATATTCTTCACAAATCTCCACCTGACTTATATACGAATAAACTCCACCTTGAAACAATCTTGAATCTTAACATCAAATATAAAACTCCCTCAACCATGTTCAAACCTGAACATGTTTCTGCAACACAATTCCTTTAACTGCATTGAACCACTTGGATCAAATCCAAGCAATAATTGAACTTATCAGATGGCAAAGCTTTGGTAAGCATGTCAGCTGCATTTTCCTTTGTACTCACCTTCTTTACATTCACATCTCCCTTCTCAATTATATTTCTAATATAATGATGATTTACATCAATATGTTTTGATCTTTCATGATAGACTTGATGTTTTACTAGGTGAAGTGCACTCTGAGAGTCACACATTACTGTCACAGACTGCTGCTTTATCCCAAACTCAGAAATCATACCCTTTAGCCATACAGCTTCTTTTACAGCTACAGTCATTGCCATGTATTCTGCTTTTGTAGTGCTTAATGCCACTATTGATTGTAACATCGACCTCCAACTGATAGTTGCACCAAACAATGTAAACACATAACCAGATTGAGATTTCCTGCTATCCAGGTTTGCTGCATAATCTGAGTCCACATAACCCTTCACAACCTCCTGCAAACCATCAACTCTCTTAAACATGATTCCTCTAGTTGCAGACCCTCTCAAATACCTCATAATCCACTTGAGTGCTTCCCAGTGCTGCTTTCCAAGATTAGACATATATCTGGAAACAACACTCGCTGCATGAGATATGTCAGGCCTAGAACACACCATCAAATACATTATGCTGCCAACAGCATTTGAATAAGGGACCTTTGACATTTCAAGGAAATATAAAGTCATCAAACTTTATATACCATTGTCTAGAGCTTTGCTTGAGGCCATATAAAGATTTCTTGAGCAAACATGCCTTGTTCTCACTTTCTGGCATCTCAAAACCCTCTGGTTGATGCATGAAAATAGTCTCCTTAAGCTCACCATGCAGAAATGCAGTCTTAACATCTAACTGCTCCAACTCTAAGTCCATTTGTGCCACCATTGCTAGAAGCATTCTTATGGAACAATGTTTCACCACAGGGGAAAAGATCTCATTGTAGTCTATTCCCTCCTTTTGAGTGAAACCTCTTGCAACTAACCTTGCCTTAAACCTTATCCTTTCTATCCCACTGAACTCTATTTTGTTGATGGTGATCCATTTACAGCTGACAAGTTTATGCCCAGCAGGTTTATCAACCAATATCCATGTCCCATTCCTTTCCAATGAGTCCATTTCTTCTTGCATAGCAATGATCCAGCTTTCCCTGTCACTACTGCTGACAGCTTCTCTATAGTTTCTTGGCTCAGAGTATTCTGTTTCTTCAGCAATACTTAAGGCATATGCAGTGAGGTAATCACTGCCATATCTTGAGGATGGCTTCACAACCCTCCTTTCTCTGTCTCTAACCAGTTGGTATTGATTCTTATCAGAATCAATTTGTTCTTGGATTGAGTCTGTGTCTTCATCAGTTTCTGACTTTCCATCTGTGTCATCATGCTCCACCTTGAGCTGTGCACCATTATTCTTTACATCACTTCCAGTGGAGCACTGGAACTTGGTTTCATTGGCATTTGCTCTTCACAGAACTTCACATCTCTACTTATGATCTCCTTGTTCATCCCAGCTTCCAAACACCATAACCTATACCCCTTTACACCCTGTGGATATCCCAGCATCATACACTTTAATGCCCTTGCATCTAATTTATCTTGTTTGACATGAGAATAAGCCAGGCATCCAATTGGTCTTAAGTGTGAGCATTCTGGTAAGTTTCCACTCCATTTTTGATATGGAGTTACATACTGATTTGGAGTGGATGGGCTTCTGTTTATCAAGTATGCTGTTGTAGCAGCAGCTTCACCCCAGAACCTTTTAGGCATTCCAGACTCTATTAACATGCATCTAATCCTCTCCAAAATTGTTCTGTTCATCCTCTCAGCAACTCCATTTTGTTGAGGATGAGCAGGGACAGTCTTGTGTCTCTTTATGCCCTTTTCTTTGCAAAACTTCTGGAATTCCTCAGACAGAAATTCTAAACCATTGTCTGTCCTTAAACATTTCAGTGTTGACCCTTTTTCCATCTCAACTTCTTTACACCATTCTTGGAACTTATTAAAGGCATCAAACTTATTCTTCAAAATGAAAATCCACAGTTTTCTTGAATAATCATCTATTATACTCAAGAAATATCTTCCACCCCCCATTGTTTCTACCTTTGAAGGCCCCCAAAGATCAGAATGAGCATAGTCTAGAGGGTGTTTGGAGGTATGTTTACCTGTAGGATATGGCAATTTCTTGCTTTTTGCCAGGATGCAGGTTTCACAGTTTTGTATCTGAAACCTCCCTTTGTGATTGATGACTCCTTGCTTCAGTAGCTCATTCATCCCTGTCTCACTCATATGGCCAAGTCTCTTATGCCATAATTGTGAATCATCAGCAGCAACATTGTTTGCATCTCCAGTCAGAGTCTCTGCAATGAGATAGTAGAGACTGGCTTTCTTGATGCCTTTCATCACCAACTTTGAACTCTTGTACACAAACAGTTGCCCATTCATTGATTTGAAATTGCACCCTTTATTTTCCAGTGTCCCAAGACTGATGAGGTTTCTTTTCAGCATGGGAATATATCTCACATTGGACAATGTCTTCACAGAACCATCATGCATTTTAAGCCTGATATCACCAATTCCTTCAATCTGGCATGCATGATCATCTCCTAACATTACTGAGTCATGTTTGTGTACCTTGAGGTTTTGAAACCATCCAGCATTGGGGCACATATGGAAACTACATCCTGAGTCCAGAATCCATTTGTCTTCTGTTCTTCCTTCAACAATATTCAAAACATCAGCATCTTCTTCACCTTGTGCCAAGTCTGCTGTGTTTGGTTTGTTTGATCCTTCTGCCTTCTTCCTCTTGAATTCAAAACAGTTCTTCTTGAGATGGCCTGGCTTCTTACAATGGAAGCACTTTCTGGTCTCCTTTCCCTCAAAACCTTTTGGCTTTGTCTGCTGTGATTTCTTTCCCATATCACTTGTTGTTGAGGCTTTCTTGAACTTGTGAAACTTTCCTGGTTTGATGTGCAACCCTTCTGCTTGAGGGTCTGGTTTTCCATCTGATGAGCTTTGCAATTCTTTTGCCTTCAGAGCAGTTTGTACTTCTTCCAGGGATATCTTGGTTTCTCTCCCATACATCATGGCGTCTTTAAGATGCTCATAATATTTTGGCAATGCATTAAGTAACAGGATAGCTTTGTCTTCATCTTCTATCTTGGCATCAACTCCTTCAAGATCATCCAGATACTTGTTAAATTCCTCCAGCTGGTCATCCATGGCCTTATCTTCTTGGATCTTGAACGAATACAGTTTCTGTTTGAGATACAAATGGTTTACCATGGTCTTCTTCTTGTAAAGCTCTTCAAGCTTGTTCCAGACAGCTTCTGCTGTCAATTCCTTGGATACTTCCCTCAGCACCTTATCTCCTAGGGACAAAATGATGGCAGAATGTGCTTTATCCAGTAACTCTGCCTTCTCACTGGCTTCAACTTTATCAGAGAAGCCATCAACACCCTTGAGAGCTCCTGCAAGGCCCTGCTAAACGAGGAGAGCCTTCATCTTTAGTTGCCAAAGACCAAAATCGTTTTTGCCATTGAATTTCTCAACATCATACTTCATTGCTGCCATTGTTAATCCTTTGATCCGCTTCAGTTCGCAACCTTCCCACAGACGGCGCCAATTGTTGTGGGATAACCAAACAATCGAATCAAAACAATACAAGAAAACTGAAAAGAAAACGACTCAAAATTTACGTGGTTCGGCCAAAGTGACCTACGTCCACGGAGGAGGTTTCCAGCTTTCTTTAACACTCAAGAAACGTTACAAGATGATTAGAAACACTGCTGAAACAATTCAACAGCAATGCAAAAGAAAACACTCAAAGAATAATGCCTATTCTCCTATCCAAGTGTATCATCTCACTATCCTTTCTCTTCTCTTTCTAGATGTGTGTTACAACTGAAAATGAGAGGTACAACATCATATATGAGCTCAGAAGAAGAAACAGTTGAAAATTGATCCAAAAACGCGTGGAAAACTGATCACCAAAACTGCTTCTGTAAACTGCCTTTCACAACGGTTTTAACAGAAACCGTTGTGTTTTCTGTTATAACTGCCATATGGCAGTTTCCTCTCTTCAGTTTTTCAGCTCAGATTTGATCCGTTTCTTGATCCGATTTCAACCCGATTCATGAGTATATTAAGTTCATATTCTTCACAGATAAATTTCCCCCATCATCTTCTCTACCTCAAAGGTACTCTTAGGTTCACCTATTTATAATTATTTTGCAAAATTTTATATTTAACATAGGATCTTTCTCCACTTTGAAGGCAGATGACTCATTCTGCTGCCGGGGGACAATCACCTTCCATGGTATTAGCTTCCTCTGATAAGGTCCGTATCAGTTTATGAGTATTATTTTCCTGTTACATCCATTTAAAATCAGTTATTATTATGTACAATCCTTCTCTTTTATATTTTTTTATGTACTCTTAATTTACACGGTCGACAAAGTTACTGTCTGCATTGAGTTTTTCCCATTCTGTACCATTTCCGGTGGTTTTATCAGAAGGGTAATAGGAATAACTTAGTTAACAAGAACAACCATCATATCTAAGTGATCCAACCTTTGATGACTTTTTTTAACCGTGTCTCAGCTGAAACTGCAATAGTTGTCCTTGAAGGTGGCAATTCGTGCCATCCGGCCCTGCCAAGCCCGCTGGTTCGATGACATATGTCGGACTGGTCGGGGCGGAAAAGTAATTGCAAACACTCTCTAAATGTTGGGGTGAGGGGGGGGGGGGAGAGGGTAGATTTTGCCACCTCAAATTGTAGGCTTCCCCTGGGTTAGAAAGATATGACATATCATGGCACGATCATCGATTCTATATAAAATTTTATCGTTTCTGTCCGCAGACGTGATCGATCTCTTGATAATGCTTCATCGTACTAAGTGATGAAGCCTTCCATCTGTTGAATGATATCAGAAATATTTCCCTTCAGAATTTATGAATCAAACAATTAATTTGGTGAGGGAGAAACTGAATAAGGTGAATGCTCAAAATTACATGTTTTTTTAAATATATCACGCCTCTTGTGATCTTGATAATTCGTTCTGCAATTTTTCCAAATACAATCAAGTTCCAAGCACACAACGTTTGGTTCTTTCAAAAAGGCGCGCGTAGACAATCGAAGAAGAATAACACGGTTCAAAAATGGAATACAAGTAATTTTGGGGCTAATTTTTACACTATTTTTGTCATTCATAAGTTGAATCTTGTAGTTAGAATTGAAGCGGTGCATTTGCTTGCTTCATATTTTCCTTTTTCATCTAGTTTGATGTTTTCAACTGTTAGTAGGGGTGGCTATCTTGGCGGCTAGGCCCTGAACGTCATGTATCGGACAGGGTAGGTTCAAAATTACGTCGGGTGTTTAAATTTGTGTGTCAGGTCTGGTTCACCCCCTAAAATATACTAAAACTTTTGGACCGATCCGTCGCTTGTTCGATGATACTTTAAGCCAAGATTTTTATTGCCAGACCGTCGGGCGGACAGGGCTAGATTGATTTTGCCAACTTTAACCGCTAATAGGGATTTTGTTTCCGTTGATGCTATTTTTTATATCTCACTCGGTGTAGCATTCATAGTTTTCGCTTGGAAACTCAGGGCACAGCTTGGTGGGCCAGTTGCCCGACAAAATGAGTTTATATTAAGTCTAGTGGGCCGGGTTGGGTTGAGGAATTGTTGGCCCAAGATGAGCTCAAGTGGGTTGGCGTGACATTATGCCTGGGCCTTGCTTGATGCCCCGAATTATCGGCTCTGAATGTGGGAGTTCAATCGCGTTTTTTCGCTTCGTCTTCTTTTATGAGAGTTTTCGTGTATTAGTCCCCGGAATAATGAGAAATTCGTTATTTACAGTGTTTATTTTGAAGATTCAGTCGTCATTGTGTTTTTCAACATTTATTTACTCATTTTTTTTAGCTTTCACTAGAAGATTAGTTACAAATTCAAGATCACGTATTTTGGTAAGCTATTGCTAGCACAATAACAATATGTTTGATTTATTAGATTTAGATTTGTATAGGTTTATATTTAGAGGTTTTGTGCTTTAATTGTTTACTAGATGTCCTCCCGTCTTATGCACGAAATTAATATATTTTATTATATTAATAAAATTTAATGGAGTTATGTATATGCACTACTTAAGAGTATCAAGTGTGATATGTGTCAATGAATTAACCTATCCATATATTATTATCCAATCATTTTTCTTCTACTTCCATGGCATATCTTATATGTATTTACTTACTTATATATATATTACTTTTAATATTTCAATAATCATAAAAAATATATTTGACATTTAAAAAGTTAATATTTAAATTAAATATATACATCATGGATGTCAAATCGAAGATCCTGAAAAAAAGATTAATTTAATATAACATTCATAAAAAAAGGGAGTTGAGACGAAAAAGTTATCGCACTTTTAAAAATTGAGGGGAAAAGATTAAAAAAAGAACAAAGGTGAAACTAATGTGACATAGGATGGAAGTTAATATCCCCCCAAAAAATAGGGACCGTTAGGTTTTATATTATGACATTTAAAATTTTAAAAATTTGAAAATTCAAATTCAAACTAAACAATTTATGGTTACTGATAATATATTTTTGTAGAAAAAAGAAAGGATACTTGTCGCAGCTAAAATAATGGAATTTAAGTAAATGGCTGACTGACACGTATCCTGAGATTCTCTTTTAATACTCCCTATGTCTCACTTAAATTTGCATACTTTCCTTTTCGGTCCGTCCCACTTAACTTTGCACATCTTAAGAAAGGAATTCTGTCACAATCTTCACACTCAACATCTCCTCACTCAACATTCATGTCCGGTCAACCATGCAAAATTAGCTGGGACGGAGGGATTAGTTAAGGAGGATTTCTATTTACGTTGCTTTTTTTTTCTTTTTTTTTTTTCTGGTCTTAATTTAGTGATACTTTATTTTTTTTGTAACTAAGTTGCTGGAATTTCTGTTGAGTCTTGGTTGGACGTTATTATGTGAAATAAATTTGATGTGAACCAAACGGTTTCTGAATTCAATCTTGAATATTCTATTTCTTTCCAAATTTAATCTTGATAGCTTCGCACTTAGGCAAGAATTAATCGAAAAGTTAGTCCGAGATTTTTACAACAAAGATCTTGATAATGACTTTTCTACAAGTACCAAGTATTTGTAAAGAGCAGACATCCGGATCACACAACCGAAGGATTGCCAATTATCAATCTCTGTAGTCAAAACTAAATAACAAATTGTACCAAAATAGAGGGGTTGTTTCTATGTCTCCATGCGGGTGATACCCGAATATATTATATACTATTGAGTTGGATGTGTGAATATAAAATTAAAAGTTAAAATTATTTTAATTTACATCTATGCACTAACTAAATATTGTGTGACACACTCGGGTATTACCCGTAGAGGTAGGATATAATTATTCACATAGAAGCTTGTTGTCTCTACGGTAGCGTAGATTTTATTTTTGGGGAAATCTACGGTGTATTTATTTCAAATGATATGTTGGGTAATTGTATAGATCCATACGGTTGTAAAATAATTGTAGGAGAGGAATAAAAATTAAAACTCATACTCTCTCTCTGCATTAACCCAAGGATACTATTCAAGTGAGATCTATATCATATTTGGTGTAAAAAATATAAAATCAGAAAATATTAACATTTGATCTTATAATTCTACATCTAATGTATAATACTATTCAAGTCTGAGTGATATATAAATCGGGAATGTTAAAAAATAGATGCGGGGGAAGGACTAAATGAGAATTCATACTCTCTAGTCTCTACATTAATCCGATTTTGAAATTAGGGGTGAAAATTCTTGAAATAATATGACAACTCGAATTCCACCCAACCTGAATTAACTAGATATACTCGAAACCAACTCGACACGAACACGAGTAACCTGATTACAACTAGATTTAGCTCGGAATCAATAATTTGTTTAGAAATGCGATCACATATTTTGAATCGACTCAAAATCGAGCACCAACCAACTCGATAATCCAGACTGCTACCCCTACCTCAAATCTTTCCTTGGAAAACACACAAACACATGCAATTTGGATCATTAGGATTGATTCGTGCTCGATTTCGGGTCAATTTAGGCTTCCATTAACTTTTATTTGAAACATATAATTATTATATTTTATGATAAATTCTCGATTTGGGATCGATTCGAGTCGTAATTAGGTTAATCGTGTTGGTATTGGGTTGATTTTGAGTTTCTCTTGGTAAATTTAGGGTGAATTGGGTTTGCGTTGCCTGATCAGGTTGGTACCCCTAATCTTCAGGTGATACACAATAATATTTGAGTTAATTAATTACTTTACCACTACTAGTATAATAAGACATAAAACATAACTGTAATTCTAGGACTGTTTGTTTTTAAATGAGACTTTCAATTTGGGAGTTGATAGAGTAAATTTTTCCTACTTTCTAAAACAATACTTACTAATTAATCTCTCGTTTTATTATTAGTAAAAGTAAAATATTAAAATTTTAATTTGATGAATATAGTAATGTAGTTAAATAAGTTCGATGAAACAATTAACGAAGTGGTTTAAGAGATAATTCACGATCTTTATAAAGTTGTAACTTTATGTAATTGACAAAATATATATAAAAAAAAAATATCTCTTATTTTTGGATGAAAATATTTAATACCGTCCAACAGGCCCAACCTCATTCAAAAGTCAATGTTGATATTTGGGCTCAAAGAATTACAAAACCAATGATACGTATTGGGCTTTTCCTGAAAGCCCATCAAAGTAAAAAATAGCCGCGTAGAATTCATGGAAACCGCCATAGCTTGAAACCACTTTCTCCATAAAAGGAATGTTAATTGACCAACTTTCTCCGTAAAAGGAATGTTGATTGACAGACAAAGTTCAATTAAATTATATCAACGGTTCATTCTGACACCGGATTCCTATAAATATGTATTGTAATTAGGTTTCTTCTGTAGGGGATTCTCTCTTTGCATTGTTCTTTTTTTCATGCTTGCATGTATGTCTGTATTAATCATGGGATTTTGCGATTGAGCTGATGTTGTATTGTTATTTTTTTCATGCTTGCATGTATGTCTGTATTAATCGTGTGATTTTTCACTATTCTGTGATTGAATCACGTGTCGTACTGTCCGAGTCTTTTCATTGTGATTCTGACTGTGTTTTGATGCATTTGACTCGAACCGTTGATGATCTTGCGGTGACTTTGGGTGCTATGTGTTTCAACGCTCTTTTGGTTTGAGTAGATCATGATTTTTCTATGGTTTGTTTATGAATTGAGTGAACTTTTAAATCTTCACTGATAAGCTTAATCTTATCCCCTGTCGATTCCCCTTTCTTCATCTCCACTGATTGATTGTACGCACTTCCATTGCAGTACAGAAACGTGATCTCAAAACATGCTTCCTGCTGGAAAGAAGAGTTGCCTAAATTGGAACGGGCAAAGGCAGGCCCGTTCTAATCCGAGACATAGCCGCCATTGAAGAGCTCGAAGTGATCGTCTGCTTCATGTTCGGATTTAACCTGATTTTCTGCATAAAATCAGTTGATCCTTCGCAAACATCCCATCCAATTTCGACTTTCTATCTCCAGGGTCGCCGGCAGCACGTGCGCCTAAGATGGAGCGGGCCGATTCGCGTGACGGCGATGATGTGAAGGTGGTGAAAGCAAACCGTGACCACCCATTTTCGACGGAGTCTGTGACGAGGGAAGTGTGATCGGCCTAACTGAAAGCTGGTTTGGTAGGAGATGAAGCCTGGCGATTCCGTTCTGCAATCTCTAGTTTCTTTGGGTCTGAAACGTTACGTGTTTTGGGCTTGAAGCAGCGTTGGAGAATTAGGAGCAGTATAAGAACAAGATTTCCACTGGAAATTGCCACCAGAGTTATATGTAACCATCTCGTCATCTCTCTCTAAGTATTGCACCTGGAACAAAATGTGGTTCCTATTCTGATACAGTTTTTTTTACAGGAATATTTTCAGCATAAGGAAAATATTGGAGGCGTGGACTGGACTGGTTCAAGAAAGCCAGGAGAGAGAGAATGGAAAAGATATAATATTATATATGCGAAAGTGGGGATATATGTGCTATATGTTTAAATGCTCTTTTGGCTTGTTTATATCTTCTATATCTGTCTTGGAATATTTTCGCAAGCCAATTTGCAGGATGTCTTAGAATAATTGTTCTCATGATCTGTTTTAATCACTTAAACTAAACTCTATCATGCCTTTTCCCTTTTTCCTTATTGTGCAGGTGGACCTGTTTGATGCTTTATATTCCCCTTCTCCCCCCTTCAGCTAATGGTAGAACTTAATCAGTGCATGTTGAAGTCTTGGAGGTACTTGGGCCTTCTTCTCTACGTGATAAATTTCCCTTCCGTGTCATATGTCCTTCTGTGATATGTGCTTTAATGATTATCTTTTGCTTTTAGGTGTTTCAGATATTTTGGCATGAGAATGTGTGTGTGTGTGTTTTTTTCTTTTTGTGGGGGTTGGGATATGAGGTGTCATGCTTGTCTTCCTGCTGCTTCATTATTTCAGGAGTTACCATACATTTATTTTGTCAGTATGTTGTCCTTGGTTTTGCTGTTTTGAATTCTACACTTTGCTTACTTAACTTTTTAATGATGTGGTTTGGTATTACGTGTTCAACTGAGGGGATATTGTCTATTTTGGCTGGTGAAATGTCTCCATCGAATGAATGGTTTCTCCCTTGCTGAACTTGAAACTTACATTGTGGTGATGCAAGCAATGGTAGTTGCCTTAGTGTAAAATGACTATCCCCATTCTACATCTCTCTCCCTCTCTGTTTATATTTCTGGGCTTGGTGACTTGGTCCCTTGATTAATCACCATGGACTTTGATGCCCAGTGGTGTACTTTTTGTTTGTCTTGATTGATTTATGTGAATTAATTGTTTGTCAATTTCTTGTTGTTCATGTGTTCCTTCTATGACTCTCATTGTTGTATATTTTTTCTGCCTAATCCGGTGACAATAGCTTTTGGCTTTTTTGATTCAGTGTTCACATCCCTAAGAGCCTTGAGTAGAGAAGTGCAACGTGTGTTGAGTTGCTCCCTTGCGAGTCATAGAACTTTCACGGCCATGGTTCAAATGGATGCTTGCATTGATAGGATGGATGCTTGAATTGATAGCGTGTTAAGATTCTAGTTGAAGTTTGATATCAGCTGATTGTCTTTCCTCTTGGGTGTGTAGGCCTCTCTTTTGCTGAATGCCTCTCTTTTCTGGTTGTTGTCTGCGGCTGCGGACGATGCAGCTGACATTTTGTATCATTTCCTTGTAGTTATTAAGTCCATCCAAACTTGATGATGTTTAAATTTCTTAGGTTTCTTAAATCTCCAAGCACTCTTTATTGTGAAAACTGATGGTCTGCTTTTCTATGCTAGGTTTGGCAGTCTATCCTTCGGTAATGCATATGAATAGTACATTTTTTTGTCATCTTTCTCTATATATCATTGGTTGGTTGTGGTTGCACCTTGTTAACCTGTTGTCTCTTTGGATTCCCACCTTTTTTCAGGTTCTTCAAATTGTGAAGTACCGAACACTTATTTCGTGAATATTGTACTTTGGTCTGTAAATACATTGTTCGTATTTTTTTTCTTTTTTTAAGAAACTATTTTGTCTCCCTAATATTTGCTATCCCTGGTTCAGGACCTTACTTTGTTTTTAGGTGCTGTGGTGGCAAGGTTTATTTGACGTCTTCGAATTGTCAAATCATCATAAGACTTGGTTCATGTGTTGCAACTACTTTGTAGGTGTAAATGATCGTGATTTATTGTTTGTGTGGTTCCCTAGCTGAGTTATGAAACTTGATGCTCGCATGTGGAGGGTCGACTGGTGTTAATGGGGTTCATTATGGTTTGATGAGCTAATTCACCTTTACTTCTTTTTGAGTTATTTTCTGGTTACTTATGACTTTTCCGGCTCATGGGTGTAGGAGATCATACGTATTCATTGAGGTTTCATCCAAGTAGATCACTATGATTTTGACAATGGCATTCTTATTCTGTCTTACCTGGTCGTTGTGCTCATTTGTTATCATTTCTGTGTATTGGTCTGATGCTTGCATCAATGAAGTGTTCAGAACAGGTAATTATGCTATCTTCTTGAGTATGGCCTTTTCCAGAGGAAAAACAACTCTTCCACTCACTTGTTTGCTGGGGTGAGACTTTTTATGCCCATTACGAGTCCTTTTTCTGCTGTTAGACACATGAGTGGCTACTTTCAGGGTAACGGGAGTTGTGGAAGAAATGAAGGTTATATGATGGCGAAACAACATGGTCTTCATTTTCTCTGTTCTTATTTTTCTGAGTGTAAACAATTTCTTTACTAATTATGAATCTCCAGTTATTCGTCTACAGCTCTGGTTATATGGATAAGCTGCATCTTTTGAGCTGTTTTGAATTGTGATTATTGTGTTGCTTATTGATTAATTGTCTTTGCTAGAGTAATGCAATATGTGCTAGAATTCTAAGCCACTTGATTGTGTTATGGTTGATAGGTGGTTCGAGTCAAAGCAAGTCATTTCTACTTAGCATTGTGCATGGGGTGCTGATAATCGTTGTCACTTCTTTGATGCAATGTGATCCCATATCTTTGGTTTTCAAGTTTCTTGGCTTTTCTAAAATGTGTTTATGTTTTCTTGTTCTTGAGGTATTTGATCATGTGAAATTAGTTGGAACGTTCTAATGAGAGGAGCCTACATGTGTACAGGTGGTTTGTTCTAGTTTTCAAGATTTTTCTCCTTGGTGTGTTGGGCCTTCTTGCTGGATAAGGAATATGTATTCTAGAAATAAATGGTGCTCTATGTTCATACATTTTCAGATGTTTGGTTTTTGGGGGATTTTTGTTTCGTGTCACTTGATAAATGTTACCGTCTCTTGTGTTATTTATGTGCTTCTTGATCTAGCGAATGCATTTTCTTTCAAGCGATATTGGGTCTTAAGTTGATACTTGGATCGTTTATGTGTGTTATCAATCCTTTTTGGGCATTAGGTAACTGAGAATTTTCGCTCTACTGGCCCTTATTATTCATCAATTCAATGACTTTTAGTTGGATAATTTTATCAGATGAAATTGATTTGAGTTCTGGAATGTGCCTACATTCCTCTTGTCTATGGCTTTGCTAGGGGGAAGCAATCTGCCCTATGGTCGGGAAGCACTATGTTGTTTTCCTAGTCGATAGTGTGCACTGGTTCCACTGAAGAGGTAACATTGACGGCTCTTGAATGGTGCCCGTGAAAATTACTTCTGATTTGATGGTTTTATTTCCCTTACTCTTGCTGATAATGAAGATTCCTGGTTAAGTAAGACATCTTGACATCTTTCTTCCCTCACTTGGTAGCAGGGTCGGTCTTCCTGGTAATCCCCTGAGGAATATTGAATGAATTCGTATGTTATGCTCTGACGAGATTTTGTTAAGGTGATTTTGTGTGTATTTACGTTTATTTCTTAGTTGTTATGCTTATGAACCGTCATAACGTGAAACCGCGTCTCTCTCCCTGCTGCCTAATCCAATGACAGGGAAGGAGTATCGACGAAATTCTTCAACTGAAATTAATCTCATCTTTCCATTCTGACGCCGGACAGCAGTATATATGTATCTCATCGGTTCTCTTCGAACCAGCCTCCTGTCTTTCTGGTTGTTTCTGTAATTGTATTTCATACGTAGGGGTTCTCGCTTATCTTGTTTTTTTTTGCTGTCCGTTTATTCCTAGCTCGTTTTGACAACTGTTTGAATGGTGGGACTTCGATGATGAATTGATATGGAATCAAGTTTTCTATGTTGTTGGTGTTCCAGTGGATCTGATTCAAAGAGTTGATGACCCTGCGGTGACTTTGGCTGCAATCTTTTTCTAGGTTGTCTTTATTTGTTGAGATCATGCTTTTTCTATCTTCTTGGTTTTGGGCTTATATGTTCTATTATATCTGCCAATGCAGTTTCTCAGCAAAGGATGGTAGAATGTAATTGTAAGGATTAATTTTGTTGAAAGGAAAAAGAGAGGACTTAGCTTCAAGGTCTTTCCTGTTTCTGTGTATGGTAAATATCGGCTGGGTGAACTTGTTTTTCTTCAATTTGTGGCTAATGTTTGTTGTTGGTAGATACATTATTCTCTTTATCATAATGAGAAATCTCTCGAAGGGTGGATTCCTTACCATTTTTGCACTTTCGGCACAGGACTTATGTCTCGTTATTTTAAGGGAAATTTGGGTCACAATATTTGTGCTACTTTGAATGTTTTCAACTCTTGCACGGATATGTTGCATGGTCTCAATTTCTCCTTGTGATGCTTTCCTCGAACATTGGTTGAATTGCAGAATCGGAAGATCTGGGTGAGAAATTTTTTAATTTTCTTGTTGTCAGCTGGGTCATAGCTCATCCACATGCATTGGTTTGATAAATCATGTGGTCTAATTTAATCTTGTTCTCAATGAAATAGGAATAGCAGACCACTCGCAAGATACTAACTAGCGAATTTGGTTGCTCTAGTTATTTTGCGGCTTTTGTAGCTGTCTTGAAGTTGAAGGCCTTGTGGGAAAATAACTGACTAATTCACAGTGATGGAGACTGTCTCGATGGAGAAATTTAAAACTTTGTTGTGCATAGGCCGACTGTGCTTCAGATACTAGTTAAGCTGCTGTTTTTTTACCTTTTCTCTTTGTTATCATTCCTCCCCCAAGTTAGACGCATTGGTTACCTATTTGTTGCAGGCTGTGTACTTGATGCATTGGAAGAAGTAATAGCCTTCTCTGTCATTCTAGGAAAAATTGAAGTAATAACTGATGGTGGCAGAATTTAAATCAGGGTACATTATTTCTGTCTTAAATTTTAATTTATGGTTTTCCCCGATAATTGTCCATTATTTTAGTACGAGAAATTTTAGCTCGAGGATTTGAGGTGGTGGAGGTGATAATTCGTGTTCCATATGTTCTCTCTTTCTGGTACTATCATATATTTGTTTTGTCATTACCTGATTATGTCATTTCTGAAATTCTATGTCACATTCTTGTTTCCCAACCTTTTTTTGCAGTTAAGCTGAATTACAATTATGTGATTGAAGTTATAAGTAATGGCAGTAGTATTTAAATCGGAGTATATCATTTTGTCTTAAATTTTGTTTTACTGTTCTCATTTGTTGTCCTTTCTTTCTGTATGAGATAATCTAGCTAGAGGATTTGAGGCTGTGGAGGTGATAATTCATGTCTCAAATGCTTCTCTTCCTGCTGCTGCTTCATTTTCTCAGGAGCAAATTGTTGTTCTTGGTTTTGCTGTTTTACATTTTACTTTCGTAACTTTTAAATAATGTGAGCCATGTGACTTGGTATTAGGTGTTCAATTGAGGGCATCTTTTCTGTTTTTACTCGGTAGTTTAGTGACATCACTTTACTAATTTGTGGTGAAGGTCATAAGTTCAAACCTGCTCATGCGTTTGGAAGAGTTTTACGAATAGAATACAAGGTGATAGAAGATTTAAAAGAATACATTGCATAATAATTTAAAGAATATATCAAGTCAGAGAACCTATTATTTGTAGATAAATAACCACATGACCTTTATTCTTTCAGTAATCAAGATCAATATATCAGAGAGTAGAGACTTTGAACAATCCTTCAGCAGTTAATCTTGGACAGTCAGCGTTGTATCTTGAGCAGTTAACTTTAGCGATCCATTAGCTTATATAAGATTGCCTGCAAAAACAGTGCAAGTCACATGTCAATTGATTAAATTGCATTACTAGTGAGTTTGATCATATGAAGGCAGGTAAAAATCAAATTAATGTGAATGCTAATTATGGATCACATTTCAAAACACGTGTGTGTGATCTTCATATAGTCACTTCTAAACACGTGTGTGTGATCTTCATATAGATTCACGTATCTGGTTAACTAGCTCTCTCTCTCAAATATATTATTGCAATCAGAAATGCAGACATGAATGGAGGGTGAACAATAGAAGACTGAATAGCATTATAGATTTTGAACAGACCGGACAAGAGCGATGGGATTTCAAGCCTTGATGAAGTTCATGCCACGTTATTAAAAGCTTCACGGGGCGAAACTCAGCAGATTGGCTTTGTCCTCTGTTGTCCTCAAACGAGATCAATGCACGACCTAGAAGATGCTCAAAAGCCTAAAAAAAAGCAGTGAATCAATTCACATATATCGATAGATTTTTAGTTTGAGATGTATGAATTAGTTTACACACCCGTAAGCACACATTGCGTGCATAGTAGTCAGATGTTTGGAAGGTGTCATGTATGCCTTTGTACTCTACAAGTAGTAAATGAGCGGTCATGAATGAATTCCTAGAGGATGCAAGAAAGAGACAACAAAAATGTTACAACACCTTTCATTATTGAATTGAAGTTGCATAGCTCCAGCTCTTTGACTTCCAACCTCTTCATGCAAACCAAAATATAAAGTTCTAAAATGGAGCAATCTGCATAAACGAGTTGGAGTTTCAGTCCTTACACAAATCATATGAGAACTTCCGGTGGGGGTACACTCTGCCCCGCCCCCAACAGGCTACATTTAGCTGAAACTTCTAATACTTTAAATTGAAGTTTACAGTGTACAACAATAAAAATAATGGAGCGTATGACAGTCATAAGGTAAATCTCAGTTTAAAAAAACTCACTTTATGTGTCAGTATAATAATTGTGTAATCCCAGAAAATCAACATTACAAGGAACTGCACAGACGGCCTAATATGCAACAGAAGTCTTCTGATGGATGAACACAGATACTCAATCATCACTCACATTAAATTATTGGACAAGGCTCTTTGACTTCACATTAATCAGAAGATTCACTAGTTCATTTTAACAAATTTCAGTTTCCCTTGCTTCTAGGTGATTTCGATCTTGAGATCCTTATACTATTTGGTCTGAGAATCCTTATAACATAATGCTAATCAGTGCAAATGGATACATACAAAATTTGAACAACAAATAAGTAATAAGTTGCAAAAACCCAATGGAAATTCTGCCAAAATGCATTTGTTTTCCCATAATGGATGATCCACCAAGTAGCAACTCATTACAATTAGGAAAACATCGAAAAGTGGAAAACCACCACGAAATAAAGAGAACAATTCATTTTGATTGCAGCAAGTGCATAAAAAGCAAATTGTGCACGTACCTTTCAAAGCCTCCAGTTTTGGCAATCTTTGTATGCATGTAAGTGCTGATTTAAAACTCTCAAGTGATAGGAAACCAGAACTCAAGTCCATATGACAGATAGCAGAGAACCTGGGCAAATAATCCAGGATATCATCAAGCAGAAACAAACAGTACTATACCCACAACTATTTTCAGAAACATATCGAGTTATACTTACAGAAATCTGGATAAATTGCTGACGGTTGAATCAGAATAACATAATGTATCAACGATACCTTTGAATTCCTTATCTGCTAGAATATTCTGTGAAATGTTAAGGAAATCTAATCTTGTGTATCTAGAGTACAACATTCAAGATCATGCGTTGCATGAAACTTTGTTTAATTAGCCAAAACTTTTGTTTGAAAAGTCCCTGAGAAGAATACAGGCAAAGGTTGCTTTGTTCTCTCCAGCTAACAGCTTCAAAATGTAATTCTGGATAGGAAAAAATTATAATAATAAATAAAAGAGGGCAACTTCACAATGCCTCATCGAGACATGATATACAAGCTAACATGTGGTATTGCTTATTCCAAATAGAACGTGAAATGTAAATGAACAGACACAATCTTCTCACTGTATCTTGCACAAGGCAATTTCTTTTCAGCAACTTCTTTAACATGGATGAATCTACGTATAGTATAGCTAGCAAGAATTATCATTTCTTTCCCCTAAATGTGAAAATAATAATAACAATGATAATAAGTAAATTTTCATAATTTAATTAGTGGGACCTGGACCTTAATGTCTAATTAATTTCTGATTACATTTGTAAGAGCCAAAGGATGATAATATTATCTTCTCGTTACATTCTTGTTGGAACATATAGAAAAGAAACAGCAAAGCACATGGTAAGATATTCAGCATTATAGAAAGATGTGGCATTTGAAATATTAAGTTCTAGTTCTGTCATCAGAGTCGAAAACCAATTCCAAGAGATTTTGCAGTTACTGTGTGAAAATCTCATTTCATTCTGGACAAAAGAGCTCAAGGGAAACGTAAGAGAATACTTCCAGGTTGAGGATACAAGAAGTTTTGCATTAAAAGCAGCTGTATAATCATTTGGAAGCTTTGAATCTGTTGGCAATAGCAGAATTTGCTCTATGAGTCTGCACATTAACATCAAAGTCATGATAACAGAACTGCTGCAAAAGAGTCAGCATTGCACATGAAACAAGAGAAAACAATTCACCTTTGAAAATCTTCTGTTGATGGAGGAAGAAACAATAGCTTCCTATGCGAAAAACGAGATCTAACTCTTTTCTCCAACAGCTGATCAGCATCCTATAACCATTGGTTTCAAAGGGGTTAATATAAAATCCCAACATGACGTTTAGTGTTTTTTCAATTTGATACATGACCTTAAAACATCTCCTATTGCTGCCTATTACAATTCCTTTTAGTTGCTACCTAAACTATTATTTTCCGGCAAAAACAAAATGAAAAAATTGCAATAGAGGTCAAATTTAGTCTAATTTCTACTTTTGGCCCGAAAACATTAAACTAATTTTGGGGATAAAAATAGAAATTAGACTAATTTTTGTACCTCAATTGAATTTTTTTTTGTTTTTACTGGAAAATAATAGTTTAGGTAGCAACTGGCAAAATTGTAAAATACAGAGAGCAATCGATGACGTCTTTAAGGTCGGGTGCCAAATGGGAAAAAACACTAAAGGTCCGGTTGCTTTCCGATAATAGCCCTTACAAAAAATTCCAAAAGCCAGTTGTTAGTGTTTTGGTGCTAGTGTGCCACAAAACTAAGAGAAGCTTTTGCTATAGAGCTGCTGGTAGCACAGGAGGAAAACGTGCTAGTAATATACAAAATTATATGAAACAGAAGCAACATACCAATCGGCAACTCACTCCTACAACAACAGCTTGTGATGTGATAGATTGCATTGCATCAAGCAAACTATAAAGTAGTCGCTGTTTTCCCTGCAAATATGAAGTAATGGCATAAGCAGTTGGTGCATAAATGAAACCCCAAGTCACGTATTTTTAGCCATTTTCTTCTCCAATGGTGGTATTACCTGTGTAAAAAGGTCAAACTCATCTAGCACAAAAACAATTGTCTTATGTGCTAACCCACACTCCCTGGTTCAAAGAGCAGAAATATTGATATCACACTGAAAATGTTAAAAAAAAAACGAGTACAAGATCTTCCAAAAAATGTTAGTAACAACTGTAATGGATTTACCGCAACATGGACAGCAGGAATTGGGAGTTTTCATCAAATGACGCCTGTCAAATTATTTAGGATAGAGCACCAAATTAGTGAGATCATATGTGTATGGAACTAAAACAACCAAATATATTACCATTTTAGAGAATTGCAGCTGATGCTCCAGACACAACTGCCTAGCTATCTCCTACACGTCACAATATGTAGGATCAGGTGAGGAGCACGATTAACAATTTGGAAAGACTTGAGTCCCTAGCATAAAAGACAAATTTCCATATAGGCATGTTGAAAATAGAAACTATAACTGTTAGACCAAACAAAAGAGTGATATTTTGGCTCAGGGCCCTGATGGATCTCATTATCCCAGAAAAGAACTAGTTAAAAGCATTTCCTTTATTCGAGAAAAGATAAAGGCAATACCATAAATTTTAAATGCACAAAATTTGGTAATGATTTCAATCGATGTATTCTCATATTTGTATTTCCTTCACCAGAATATCATGATACTGAGAACATGTTGGAAATTAGACTCACATGATTGCGGTAGCACTAGAAAATACTTCCTACTTATCTACTTATAGCTAATTTTGATCACTAAAATTTCTTACAGAAAATCATAGCATCTTTTTTCTACAGCTTAGCTTGATAAAAATACTGAAAAAGAAAACGAAGCTAAATTGTATATCTTGCAATAATGCTTTTTGAAACTATATACAGTTCAATAACTGACCTAGCCATGTTGGTCAATTTCCAAAGCTATATTTCACTAGGCCAAACCTTCAGTTGTTTACTCTAAATAGTTATTTTCTACGAGAAAAGAAATGCAAAGTATAAAATTAAAGAAAAGATGAAGTAAGGATAGTTTTAACCTTCATTGCGCAGTTGTTGTCACTATGCAGAAGCCCATTTAGCTTAATCTGAAACAACACAACACAAAAACAATAATCGTGACAAAATCCACAACGGCATGAAAAACCTTTACTCGACTTCTTTAGTGAAAAGGCATAATACGTTCTACAAATTGACATTTCACCAATACTTGAATTCAAAATTCATACCACAGTAATCATGTCCGGATACTCTTTCGGTAGTTCTTCAAGAACTAGCTCCAATACCTAACCAAAACAAAGGGTAACGAATCACGTGAACATAAATAATTGCCCATAACATTAATCCACCCGCCGAGATAAAAGGGAGAAACAAAACATACCGCCATTTTTCCACAGCCTCGAGGTCCCAAAAGCAGCACAGAATTGTTACATGCTTCAGTTACCGAACTTGATATAATATACTTCAATTTACTGAAAAATAGACGGTCAATGATTTAACTTTTCAGCGACCAATTTCCTCCACCATAAAGCAAGTAGCAATCAAGGGGGTGTCACTAAATAATCACAGAAAAATCACTTCAAATCATGTGTCCACTTATAGTGTCCTAATGTTTTAATCCAATGTTTTGAAGTTAGAATCAAATCAATGACTTAAAACAATGTAGTATAAGGTGTACAGAGGATCTGAAGTGAAGAAAAACATGAAATATGAATAATTGATGCTAATTAAGGGTTTTGATCAGGTGCATAAAAATTCGTGCACGACACAGTGTTATCAACGTTGATAACAGTTTATTGCGTTCTCAACGTTGAGAACCAACGTTTTTTTCTTTAAAAAATATTGAGAGGAAATCTAGCAACCTGTAATTAGATTCGGGGGATTGGGTGGAAAGGGAGAAGATTAAGGATGGATTGGTTATCCTGCTTCTGATAATGCTTTGGGCTATGCTCGGTGAATCTTCGAGGCCCATTGCGTCGGCGACACCTTCTTCCGGTGGGTATGTGCGGCGGAGAAAATTGGAGGGAAAGTTGAGTTGCTGTGGATTTCCCAAAATCAAGTACTAGGTATTGTTACTTTTTCCACGAAGCGTTGTTACATTTGGAGGGAAAGTTGAGTTGGTGTTGCGCCAACAATTATTATATTTTCTACAAATTATTGTTCCATAATAAGAAACCTTATTTAAAATATCTACCTTTTTTTTTCAATTCTCCAAAAATTAATAATATAAATTCATACGACTTGTTTTTTTTTTTTTTTTTTTGCTAATTCATATCTGATTAATATATAAAATTACAAAATTTAAATTTTTTAAGATAATAAAACGAGACATTAGTATTTCAAACACAATTTTTATTCCGGGACAAAAGAAATTGATATATAACTATTTTTATTAGACGAAGGGAATATTTTTCTTTTAAGAAAAATATATTACTTTTACAAAGTAAATTAATAATTACAGGTAAGAGTATTATCTTTTACTGAAAAACTATAATTGTTTTGCTCTGTTAAAAAGTATCAATTTGCTGAAAATAATAATTATAAGTAAAAGTACTATTTTTTTCTTGAGAAATATTAATGTGACCCTAAAGGATATCTTTTTCTAAAAGGTATTATTTTTAAAAACCAAAT
This sequence comes from Ajuga chamaepitys, assembly GCA_958295605.1. Classification (NCBI taxonomy): domain Eukaryota; kingdom Viridiplantae; phylum Streptophyta; class Magnoliopsida; order Lamiales; family Lamiaceae; genus Ajuga; species Ajuga chamaepitys. Next base: position 58,293,091 of record OY282498.1, on the reverse strand, counting down.
GGATAAGAATACTGTTTTCTCTAAAATATAATAATAAAATATCTTTTTCTGAACGAGGCGGTCTTACACAAATTTTATTTTAGTATATTCATCTAGTACATTCTGTCACAATGTTAGTAATAACTTTATTTGATAAGTTGATCAACAAATGGTAAGTATATTTTTTTTTTTTTGGGAAATAAGTACGCAGGACTCACAAAAACAAACTACATCATATCTTTGTATTTTGGTAAACCTTTTTATAATAACTAGTAAATCCCCCGTGCGATGCACGGTTATGAAATATTTACATATCATACATGCATGACATTAATAATGGATGAACTGCGAATTAAATAAATTAAATCCATCATCTGCACAGGTAATAACCAAAATTGAAATATAATCCCTAATAAATAACTAAAATATATAAAATGTATAGCTAGACCATCCGTAATCGCTCAAGACTTATGAAATATGAACACTTGGAATGATGAGGGTGTAAAATACTTAAATCTGATGGGATCACATTGCCGAATCTTTGAGACTTCGATAAAATAAGACCGACCATCTACAATGTAGTAAAAAAAATTCACGGAAGATAACTCGAACATCATGCAACATACCCTGAGACATATCAAGCTTGAATTGTGTCGGAACTTCCTTGGAAAAGTTTACGTAGAACTCTTCAGTAACAAACTACATTTATGGATAAGAAAACAGTGAAAACCAACAGGCAAAAATTATTAGATTAAATAAATAAAAATAGATTTTTTTTATTACAATACACTTCACATGCTTCGCCGGGTTGAATATCACACAGACTTCCAGTAGACAAGTCGATATGGATCCTACTTAAAAAAATATCCATCGAGGACTTCAACGAATACATACATATCCAATTTTGATCCTATTTTATCTGTATGTGTGTATTATTTAATAAACACAGATTGTAAAATACCCGGACATAATATCACAAAGGGCGTAAAATTTATTTAAATAGTTTGAGAATCTACTTTAATCGGTTCAAATATGATAGTTATATATTATAATCATCTGATTTGCTTAATTAACTCGTTTGATAAATGTCAGCAACAAAGAAAGTTTGACTGATAAATCTGACGTTGAGGAGTATGACGGATATTTATAGATAGAAAGTTCGTCATTTTTCCCTCAATTTTTGACCGAGTAAATGTGCATGATTTGAACTTTTCCGAAATAAATGATAGAATTTGACATTTTCATTTATAGGTACTATATAATTGGACGTATACAAATGAAAAAAAATAAATAAAAATAATAAATTATTAAGATGTATGATTTGAACTCTCCCAAAATAAATGTCACCAACATATACGGTTAGAATTTGGTCGAATATCACTACAAATCTTACTTACTAATAATTGAAGATTTTTCTTCAATATGGGAGTAGATTTTGACAGATAATGGCGAGTCATTTTTATATGACTGGAAACCTTTCCTAAATATGACTGAGTGATTATTGACATAATATCATTACAAATATGTCTAATATATGATTGGAGAATATCATTGCAAATATGACTAATATGAGATTGGAGATTTTCTTTAAATATGGGAGTAATTTATAGCAGTTTATGACCAATTTTGGCAGAATATCATTTAAATGTAGCTAATATATGATAGGAGATTTTTTTCTCATTATAAAAGATTTTACCATAAATTAATATTTCTTGATTTAGTAATAGTATTTGGGCGGGAAAATCAGTTGTTTCTACTTATAGAGGGTTCCTCTTTATTATTAAGTAAGATAATTAAATGAATCATTTAATCGATATAAAAATTTCCACATTTATATTAACCTTTCATTGGAAATAGTGTAATTTAGTTGACTCAACCAATAAAATTTAAAATTTGGTTAAAAATGGTCCAACTCCTAATATCTATATCTATATCTATATAATAACAAAATCCACCTAAAATAGTAATCTAGAAATTTTCCCGCCCAAATTCCTTTGACATTTCTGGAAAATACTATTTTTGGTATGAAGCATTTAATTTCGGAAATATTATTTTTGGTATAAAGTATATTATTTGGAACTAGCTTAATTTGAATTTTGTTTCCTTTTTTAATTATTTTCTTAATCATATAATAAAATAAAATTGAATTATTTAGTAAATATTTTATAATTTCACTTTATAATTACAACCTTTATTTTTCTTCAAAAAAATAATATAATTTTTGGAATTTTCTTTTATTTCATGTCTAATGTGATTTTTCTGTATAATTAATAAATTAAATTAGTCATCTATTATCGATCTATAGTTTGACACCATATTGTATAAATATATTAAATTAAAGATAAACAATTGTTTGTTGGTCGATTATGTGGGTTAATTATTAGTGTATTTATGATACAAATAAAAATTAATAAAATTAGAATGTAGTGTTATTGATACTCACTAAAAGCTTTTGAAACTTTCTTGAACATTATATTTGATCAAATAAATTTTTGTTATACTTTGGATAAATATAAACATTTTCACAAATTATAAATATACATATATACACTCATCATTTGTATAATATGGTCAACATATGACCTTCATACATGGATCCTAGAGATATTCATATATTAAGGAAAAACAAATATAAATATTTTGTAACTTACTCAAATTTATATATTTTAATTTTTAATGTTTTTCATTTTCATTAACATGTAACTTTTAATCTCTTATTATATATTGACTGCAGTATTTTATTATATTAAAATTATATAAATATATAAAAATATTATTATTTATTCATTTACATTTACAAACCGTGCATCGCACGGGAATACTGCTAGTTTGGTCAATAATGAGAACGGTATATTTCCTAAAATAATATAACCATAATATTTTCTCCAAGTAGTGATATCAAATTTAAAATAGTTCTCTTGTATGGTAGATCCATGCAATTAAGATATAAACAATTTTTCGTGAAAATGTATTAGTGTTCATGTTGAAAGATATTAATTTTTATTAGGAAAAATTGGTAAAAATATCCCGTAAGTTTGCCATATTTAAGAAAATATCCACTAAATTTGGCCATTTTTAATAATGCCCCGTAACTTACAAAAAATTGGCAAAAATGCCCTGCAACCGGGTATAGCAGGTGACACAATCGGTGACAGCTGATGTGGCTTATTTGAGATGATTTGGCTATGTTACGTGGCATTTTTAATTTATGTGGCATTATGTTAAAAAAACATGTGTCATTGTAGTTATAACATTCTTATTTGGATAATAACAAAATGTGAAATTATTAAAAACTCAAATTTCAGAAAAAAAGAAATTCTAAAAAAAAAGAAATAATAGAAACCCCCCCCCCCCCCCCCCGTCTCTCCCCCCCAACACCCAGCCCCAAACCTGTAACCCCCCCTTCTTCTTCTTCTTCTTCTTCATTCCCAATATATGGATACATACATATATATATTTCTACACACATATACACAAATTCAAGGATCTAATTCCGGTTTCTCCGCCGTCTACGGTGTCCGCCGACGTACTGCCGTGGTGGAGTGCTCCCGAACCCGCCCCCCCCCTCTCCCCCCCAACACCCAGCCCCAAACCTGTAACCCCTCCTTCTTCTTCTTCTTCATTCCCAATATATAGATACATACATATATATATTTATACACACATATACACAAAATTCAAGGATCTAATTCCGGTTTCTCCGTCGTCTACGGTGTCGCCGACGTGCTGCCGTGGTGGAGTGCTCCCGAACCCGCCCCCCCCCCCTCCCCCCCAACACCCAGCCCCAAACCTGTAACCCCTCCTTCTTCTTCTTCTTCATTCCCAATATATAGATACATACATATATATATTTATACACACATATACACAAAATTCAAGGATCTAATTCCGGTTTCTCCGCCGTCTACGGCGTCGCCGACGTGCTGCCGAGGTGGAGCAGCGGCGTGGGTTAAAAGGGATAGACAGGGGAGGGGAAGGGGGAGGGGAGGGGGATGAACTACAGTTCTGGGTTAAAAGACACACCACCTTAAAAGACACACCACCAAATCAGCAGTAAAAACAAAATATTAAAAGACACATCAGATAAAAAATGCCACATAAGCCCGTCACCGGATGGGTAACTGGCTGTAGCCGGTGGCGAGCCATTTTTACCAATATTTTGAAAGTTAGAGGGCATTTTCATTAAGTGCCAAACATAAAGGATATTTTCTTAATTAGGGCAAATTTACGGGATATTTTTATCAATTTTCCCTTTTTATTAAAATATGTACCATGCTGAAAATTAATATTTGGCAAAAACTTGTATGCACCAAGTTTTAACGTGAATTTAGTCAAAATTACCCTATTAAATTTAACCCCCTCCCCCCCCTCGTTACTTTTTCTTCACCGTCTTGTACAATTCATCAGCGTATTCCTCCTCCATCTTCTTCATCTTCTCGGCCAAGAATAAATTTCTCGTTTTAGATCATGCTCGTTGATAGGGATAACCCGATCAGCTCGGGCCGGATCAACACCAAAGCCCACCATGCCAGAGCCCAGTAAGGCCCAGCATGCACAAGCCCAGCGCGTAAAGGCCCACTACGCGTAGGTCCAGCAGGCCCAGGAACGCGCGGCGGCCCAGCGAGTGGTTTGTGCCGTAAATCAAGGCCCATGATCTCCTCCCAACTGCCATGCAGATTTGGTGGGCGAGATTATAGGGATTTAGTTAGGGTTTTGATCTAGTAGTATAAATAGGTGAAAAGAACTCTGAATGAGGGTTCGGACTTTTGCATTCTGAATTACGACTTGTAAACTCAGTATTCCAGAAAAAAGAAACACCTCGGCGATTGCCGTTTTCTCCCCGTGGACGTAGATCTCCGGATCGAACCACGTAAATTCTGTGTTTTTACATTCTGTTCTTGTTGATTACTGTTCAGTTGTGTGATTACCGGATTGCGCATTATCAAATTGGCGCCGTCTGTGGGAACGACAAGGTAGTATTTTGTAATATCATTGCCTTCCGAAATCATGGTGACAACTCGTCAGAATCAATCTCGCCAAGGAGATCAACCTAACCAAGATCCACCCGTGGATCAAGTTTTGCCGCCGAGGCAATTCCCGGTGGAAAGTACGTCCAATCATCAGGGTAATCAAAACCCTCCACCCCCTCAAGATCAGCAAGACCCTAATATTGCTGCTGCTCAACCACCGGTGAACATTCAAATCACCCCAGAACTGCTCCAAGATTTCTTACAAGAGCATGCACATGTCCTACAAGATTGGGCAGTTAATCGTCTACGCCCAGCGGAGCCTGCCGCAGAACCTGTTAGCCATAATGATAATCCTGGGGTGCCTCCACCCCGCCCGCGCGGACAACGGGAACCGGGCTACCGCGGGCGTCAGGATCGACGACGGGAACGACCTGGTTCTTCCGAGGACCTTGGGAGTTCAAATGGATCACGACCTCGCAATGAGGAACCAGCTGATGTGGATCGCCGCCGTCCACTTAATGCGGCTAAAAGAGTTCGCTACGCTGATTCTCATGTTTAGGATCTCCAAGAGTATGAGCGAGTTCAACGCAACGTTGAACTGGATAGAATCCTAGGCCTTGATGCCAATGGAGAGATTATCACGCCGTTCTCCTCCGAAATCATGGCCATCACCCTTCCCGAAGGGTTCAAACGGCCAGCTATATCACCTTACAACGGCACGGGAGATCCGGCCAATTTTCTTGGCGCTTTTAGGCACAGTATGCTTAGTCATGATAACATCACATCCCTTCAGTACTGTAGGATTTTCCCGGAGTACTTACAGGATGAAGCTCGGGTCTGGTTTGATTCTCTCCCGCGAGACAGCATATCCTCTTTCAGAGAACTCGCCGAGCACTTCTGGGCACGGTTCGAAGCCCGGGCGAAGCCCATGGCCACTCTGGCCGACGTCATGAATATGGAGCAACGGGACGGTGAAACTGTTACTCAATTTCTGGACCGTTTCACAGCGGTAAGCCTCAAGGTGGGAAATTGCCCCGACGATGTGGCCATCAACGCCTTTATGAATGGACTCCGCCCTGGAGCACTCCACACCGAGTTAGCTCGGAACACCCCGGTCACAACTCGAGCACTGTTCAAAACAGTGTGCAAATTTGCTAAGGCCGAGGAGCAGACTCGGCAGAAGCGTGAGAAGCACGCAATCAAGCGACAGGCCGACAAAGCACAAACTGGGCCTAGTACGCGAACTAGTGCATTTTCACGCTTGACACCGGGGCATTCAGAATCCCGAAGTGCAATTCCGCAATTGACTCCACTGACGAAGTCACGGGCTGAAATTCTTTCACTCCACAAAAATGATTTCCGACCTTGTCCGCGGATGACAGCGCCTCCTGAAAAGAGGAACCGTGGAAAGTGGTGCGCGTACCACCGAGATCACGGACATGAGACAGAGGAGTGCCGAGAACTCGGCAAGGAGATTGAGGAATGCCTCAAGAAAGGGTTTTTGCGGCAATACGTTGCGCGAACCGGAGACCAACCTCGGGCAAACCACAATGGGGGCTCGTCTCATCACCGCGGAGGTTACCATGATCGAGATACTCAACAAAATCGGCCACATTGGCAGAATAATCGGCAGGGGCCCAATTACTACGCACGACAAGATTCTGGCAATTGCCAGCCGCCACGTCTCCCACTTCCACCTCCTCCTCCGGGAGGACCCGGGGACAACGCAACCCCTCACGTGATAAACGTGATATATGGAGCCCTACCCACCGGTGCTTCACGACATGCCTTAAAGGCAGAGGCTCGACGTCCTCCTCCCGAGGAGCCACGTCACAAACGCCTCCATCAGTCCGAGACTGTCAGCTTCACGGATAGGGATCCGGTTCCAGAGATAACACCCCACACTGACGCTATTGTCATTGACATGACTGTAGCCAATATAACAGTACGGCGGGTCTTCGTGGACAATGGTGCTGCAATAAGCATTATATTTGCGGACTGTTTCGAGAGGATGGGGATCTCCCGAGACCAACTTCGACCGGCCCCCGGGCCCCTACAGACTTTCACTCAGGGTGAAGTCCGGCCGGAAGGTATCATTACTCTCCCAGCGTCTTTGGGGACTTATCCGAAGATAAAAACTATCTTCGTGGACTTTTATGGATCCACAGGATGCTATCATCGATCAAAAGGCCGAAGCCATTACGGGGTACGTGGCACTTTGTTTCTTAGATCTGTACAAAGGCTATCATCAGATCTTTATGGATCCACAGGATGCTATCAAAACGGCGTTTATCACTGCCTTTGGGTGCTACGCTTTCAAGAAACTGCCCTTCGGGCTCAAGAATGCTGGAGCCACCTATCAGCGTCTAATGGACTTTGTCTTCCACGACCAGATAGGTCGCAATGTTGAGGTTTACGTCGATGACTTGGTCATCAAAAGCTCCTCCCATCCGTCATGTGTGCAGGATATCGCCGAAACATTGCGCACCCTGCGGCGCTATAACTTGCGACTCAATCCGGCAAAATGCACCTTCGGTGTTGGCTCCGGGAAGTTCCTCGGATACATGGTTTCACAAAACGGCTTGCAAGCCAATCCAGCTAAACTCCGTGATGTATTGGATTTGCAGCCCCCAAAAACATTCAGGGAAGTTCAACGCCTTACAGGTGGCCTAGCGGCCTTAAACAGATTCTTATCGAAGGCAGCGGAGCGCCAGCTCCCATTTTTCAAGATCCTGAGGCAAGCGAAGTCCTTTGAGTGGACTCCAGAGTGTACCGAGGCTTTTGAAGCCTTGAAACGTCATATACAGCAGCTGCCTACTTTGTCAGTTCCTCTCCCAGGAGAGCCGCTATACTTATATCTGGCTTCCGCCGAGGAGGCTGTTAGCGCTGCTCTTGTGCGAGAAGTGGAAGGGGTTCAGCATCCCGTGTATTTTGCAAGCCGGGTGCTTCATGGAGCGGAGACGCGATATTCCGAACTTGAGAAAACCGCTTTGGCCCTTGTTATGGCAGCTCGGCGTCTTCGGCCATACTTCCAGGGACGTGAAATACGAGTCCTGACCAATCACCCTATACGCCAGATCCTTGTGAAACCCGAGGTGTCCGGGCGCCTCGCCAAGTGGGCAATTGAGTTAGGTGAGTATGATATCCAGTTCCTCCCCCGCCGAGCAATTAAAGGTCAAGCACTTGCCGACTTCCTGGCCGAAACCCCGGCCGACAATCATGAGTCCCCCGCAGACAATGATACACCGCACCGCGTCACACTCGCTCTCTCACCACGGATGTGGCAACTATTTGTGGATGGAGCATCCACGGTCCGAGGAAGTGGTGCCGGGCTGCTTCTCATCGATCCCGAGGAGGTCGAGGTTAAATATGTCATCCGATTCAAATTTAAGGTGACTAACAATGTAGCGGAATACGAGGCAGTCCTCGCCGGGCTCCGGCTCGCACAATCTTTGGGTGTTCGTCACTTAGAGCTCTTCACGGACTCCGAGATCGTGTCTAAGCAAATCCAGGGGACTTATGTCGCCAAAGAAGAAACAATGGTCAGGTATCGCGCTCTAGCACTCAAATTCATATCAACTTTTGATACAGTTATTATCCGGAAAATCCCGCGTGCTCAAAATTCCAGGGCAGACACACTCAGCAAGTTGGCCTCCGCGGTCCAAGCTAATATATCTCCGGATATCAAGGTTGAAGACCTCTCCCATCCAGCAATTCATGAGGCTACAGTTTCGGTACTGACCGACAGTGATCCGAACTGGATGACTCCGATCATTCAGTATCTCCAAGATGGGATTCTGCCCACTGACAAGCTACGAGCTCGGCAAGTTGTGCTCAAAGCCCCCAAATACTCCCTTCATAATGGAGTTCTATATCGACAATCGTACCTACAACCGAATCTTCGGTGCCTCGCCCCTGCCGAGGCCATTCAAGTTCTGCGGGAGGTTCATGAAGGGGCCTGTGCAAGCCATATCGATTCCCGGACTTTAGCAAAAAAAGTTCTTCGTTGGGGATATTATTGGCCTACCCTGTTCAACGATGCTCACGACTTAGTGACTAGATGTAGCAAGTGTCAGCTACACTCCAGGGTGAAGCATTTGCCACAGACCGAGCTCACCGGAATCCAAAGTGCATGGCCGTTCATCCAATGGGGCATTGATATTGTTGGGCCTTTCCCTGTCGCTCCGGGAGGGTTGAAATTCCTGGTCGTCGCTGTAGACTACTTCACTAAGTGGGTCGAGGCCGAACCACTTACGGCTATCACCGGACAGAACATTTTAAAGTTTGTGTGGCGCAATATTGTTTGTCGCTTCGGCATCCCGAGCACTATCATCTCGGACAACGGTAAACAGTTTGCCAATGATCCATTCCGCTCATGGTGTGAAGAACTCCACATCAAACAGATTTTCACTTCGGTGGCTCACCCTCAAGCAAACGGGCAGGTTGAGGTCACCAACCGGACCCTTCTCACGGGAATAAAAAAGCGCCTGGATAATGCCAAAGGTCTCTGGGCTGAGAACCTTCCACAAGTCTTATGGGCTATTCGTACAACGCCGCACACCTCCACCGGGGAGACTCCTTACAGCCTTACTTACGGCTCCGAAGCCGTTATCCCCGCTGAGATCAGTGTGCCGAGTCCTCGCCTCCTCACATTAGTTCCGAATGATAATGACGAGGCTCTTCGCGCAAATCTGGATGAGCTCGAGAACCGCCGAGAACAATCGTTCATTCAGCAGGCTAAGTACAAACAGCGAGCTGCCCAGTATTACAACCTCCGGGTTCGAGGTACACAGTTCAATGTCGGGGATTTAGTCCTTCGGCTCAACTCGGCCAGCAAAGCTGCCCCTGAGGGCAAACTACATGCTTCGTGGGAAGGCCCTTACCGAGTCGTTGTTGTACATGACTCTGGATCCTATCAGCTTGAACATATCAACGGGACCCCGATCCCCCGAAGTTGGCACGTCACAAATTTGAGGCGATTCTATCTGTGAGGGCCACATCGCAAGTACTATCTTTCCTTTAATTCCCTTTTTAGTTGTTATTTCACTTTGTACTTTTGAGTTAGCTCCGGCATTTATCATTGAATAAAATTTCTTGCTTGTGTAACTTACTGTGTTAATTCTTTACGTTACGGGGACGCCCTAACACTATCGTACTATTATTATTAGTCTCCGGACAATCAAACCTCTCTCCCTCGGACCGCCCGAGGAGATTCACACTTAGTCCCCGGACTCACGTCACTTTCTCGTCTGTTTAATCGGAGAAGTGTTTTCTCCCGCCTGATCCGTCCGGGGAGACATTACTCCTGCCTGATCCGTCCGGGGAGTAATTTATTCATACTGTGTTTCCGAACACTCAATTAAATAGTTAACAATTAAACATTCAACAGCTCTTACTGTGTTCCCGAACACCCGATTAAAGTTATTAATAACTTGTTGCTTTCTTTCAACTCGTATATACACACTATAACGGTTTTATTATTTCCAAAATAATACAACATCAAACAGTTTTCCTAACTAGTACAACAAAAATCTTGCTAAAGATTCACTACGTTATTATCTATTCTTTTCCGGAGCCTTCTCCGAGCCAGTACCCGAAACCACGTCGTCTTGTCTCTGGTTGAGAATGTCCCGTCCTCCGGGATGGCCCTTGCACGTTCCGACGATGCCCGGCTTCACTTCGGCTCTGACGATGACCCATCGCTTGGGGACCCCGGTCACCTACAGCGGGCTAAGCTCTTGTTCTTGGCCCTGACATGCTGGCCCATTCTGCATGGCCCCATTCTAGTGGCGCCAGAGGATCCATCACCTCGGGGGTTTTCTTTGTGCCTTCTCTCGTCTTGTGCCGAGTGGGATTTGATGATCTCTGCGGAGTTGAGCTTTTCCTCCTTTCTCTCTCCCGAGTGTTGGCCCATTCTACAGCATCCCACTCATCGGCAGGCATTTCGTCGATCTCCTTGGCCAGTGCCACAACTGCCGGACCACTAGCCTCTGGCTCTTCGGCGTGAGTTCTTTCCGGTTCTTGAGGGGTATCAGGCTTTGTGTTCTTGCCCCGACGTCCTTTTTTACGGCTGGGCTCTGGTTCGCTTTGCTTGGCAATGTCCAAAGCTTCATCCCGGGCCTTGACTTTCTTTTCAAGATCTACCAGAAATCCTAGCACCAGCCGGCCCCTTATGATCTCAGGGTCATTTGCATCACCTCGCTCACTCCGCTGTCGGATGTCTTCCCGAACCTCGGCTCTCCGGGCTTGAACATCCTTCACTGATAATCGTCCGCTGTCCACGAGAAGATGCTCACTCTCTTGCTGGTTGATACGAAGCTGTTCTAATTCGAGATCTTTTACAACACAGTGTGCTTTGTACTGCTTCGTTTGTTGTGCGGACTCTTTCCATGAGCTCTCCACCTTGGCATATCTTTTCTCCATTAAAGCAAGGTTCCTTGATAGTCGGGGGACTTCATGCAACATCAGCATATCTCGCTCTTTCTGCAGCCAGACTATGGATGAGTTGAGTTGCTTTATTACCTCATACGGGTTTTCAATGTTTTCCTGGCAAAGGAGACACCTCGGTTTTCTCAAAACTTTATTAATACTCATACATTGCGTAGAAAGAGAGTAACAGCATTTATTATTCATATCCAAGAAGATTTTTCATTACTAGAGAAGACAGCTCGGGTTTTTTCATTACAAAACAAGTGATTACATGGAATCCTATTTACATGCTTATCTACTCTACAGTCTTCTCATGAGTTGGGAGGTCACTGACCTCTCCGGGGGTAGGGTTGGCTTCATTTCCTCCCGGGGCCTCCACAACATTACTTGTATCCTCAGCTGCCTTGCTGGGGCCTTCGGTCAGAGCAGGGGGAAAAGCTAGCACCTCTGGGCGGGGGATGGGAGCTCGGTCCCTCATCTCCCGTACGTAGAAGCCGTTGCGGAAGCCCAAGAAATCCTTGTCTTGATCCTCGTTGCACCGCTGAATGATCTCGGGAGTGAGGATGGTATTCTTCTTGGCTAAGGCTTCAATTAATGGCCACTTCGGGGCCTTCGTCAGCGCCTCAAAGTATGCGCCATCTTCATTCCCGACCGCGTCGTAGTCATACCCAAAGCCCGCGTCATAAACGTTGACCTCCGGGTATTTATCGTGAACAGCTTCCAGCAGCTCGCTCCGAGTGGCTGTATCACCCGCAGCCACGAAGGTGCTCAGGAACTGCAGGAATGTCCCGGTTTGCATCAGCTTCTCGGCAAACGCTTCCAGTACAGCTCCCTGACCCGTGACGACCTTATTCAGCTCTTCCCGAGCTGCATAGAGGTCGCCTTTCAAACTGGCAGCTTCGACGGCCTGCTCGCGCAGTCTGGCCGCCTCTCTCTCGGCAACCGCCGCTCTGTCCCGAGCTGCTTTGACGCTTCTCTGGGCCTCCCCGAAGCTGGCCCTTAGTTTAGCCACCTCGGCTTCCAGCTCGGCAATCCTGCCTTGGCAGGATTCCTTCTCCAGCCTACCCACCAGCCCGCGGATAGGCTCCAACAGCTTCTCAAGTTCGGCTCCGGCGGCCGACACCTCTACTCCTTGCCCCTGCATTAACTTGCTGTTATAATAGGTCTGTGCAGAAAATAACGGAGTCATTTACAATTATACCTCGTGAGCCGGGGTCATGTGCAGTTTTTTCGGAGGCGGTGGTGTCAACGGGGAGGTGACCCTTCTCTTTGTGCTCGGGGTCAGCCCCGAAAGAGGGATGGTGTCTTCAGGGTCCGCCCTGTGGCTACCCCCAGCGGTTGTTCTCTGTGGCTCCGGCGTCTTCGAGCTATCACCTCGGCCTCCCGAGCTGGCTTCGGTGCTTTTCCTAGCAGCGCTCTTGAACTTGCCCACTGCACATGACAAACACACATTCAGAGATTGACATTGGTATATTATATGCAACTTATGACGGAATAACAGCCCTACCCTCTACTTCTGCCCCGGTTTTTGTTCTCTCCCCCTCGGACAAGCTCGGTGTCCGGTCAGAATCAGTACCAGTAGGGGTATCGCTCTCTGAGGAATCCGAGGTTCCACCGGCCCACTTGGAGTAGTACGGACTCATCCCAGCTTCGTCCAGTACCTCCTCCGGGAATCTGGACTCCAGCACACCGACTCTTTTCAGAACGCTTGCACCCTGAGGTTCACCCCCCGGGGCACTATCCACCACTTCTAATGTTTGCCATTTGGGTAATATGGCCTTTTGCCTAACATATATAAACCTCCCTCTCCATCCTTCGATTTTGCTTGGGTTTTTAACCCTAAACTTCTTCCCCGGCCTGAGGTTAAGGTAGTACCAACCCTTATTTACCCCCATCGTCTTCAATTGGAAAAAATGCCTAAATAAACTAATGCTAGGCACTAATCCACCCTTGCTACACTCTACCATAAAACCCACCACCTGCCTCACAGCGTTAGGCCCCAACTGCCCCAGCGCTATTCCATAATAATCCAATAGCTTCACTAAAAACTCCCAGAGGGGAAGCCTCAGACCTACAGCGAGCTGATCTATATACACAGATATGAACCCTTGGGGAAGGCAACAAGCTTTGTCATTACCCTCGGGGATTATGAATTCTAAATCAAAGGGCAAAAAGAAGTTCGGCACCCATCGCTTGATCTGCTTTTCAGTCACTGTGGGTCTTACCCCCGCTACCTCGAATCCTTCTATTTCCTCCTCGCACCGGGGGAAATCCACTACTTCTACTCTTATCTCACTGAGATCCCCGCGATGGATCTGCCTACTCTCACTGTTCATGGGATAAATCACTCGAATGGGAGGGGCTCTAACGGGTACTCCTTCTGGGATAACCTCTCCTACCTTAGATGAAGATGAAGATGAAGATGAAGAGGAGTTAGACATACTTACTTGGGAAGGATTTGTAAAGGTTGATTTGAGAAGATTTTGATCAGGGATGAACACGAATGCAGATTTCTTCTTTTTCCCGCTTTCTAAACTGATGAGTTGCAATGGAGAAGGTGAATAGTTACAGTGCAGTTAAAACCTATATAAATGCAAAAAATCGACGGCTCTGATGCAGCCTATTCAAATTCAGTGATGGAGATTCACGCGTGTTCCACACGCGCTTTACAGTTACCGAGGCGCGTGGGGAACAGCTTTCTTGGGACTCGCAGAGCGTGTCACTTCACATCCCTCTCTCTCATAATGGCGCCGCCAATCACATCAGACTCACTCTTCATCAAGAAGATTCATACTACACCCCGGTGCACCCTCCACCTCGGTTAAACAACAACACTCCGGTGTTCTTTCCATTTTGGTCAGAATCATCATCCCGGAGTACTCTCCACCTCGGTCAAGTTGCCAAGTCGCGTTTTTTTTCGTTTCTGAGAAGTTCGGTGTCTCACTGTATGCCCCGGGCACCCCGACCTAGCTCGGCACTGCGTCCGCCAATCACTCCGCAGAGTCCCAGGGACGCGGATAAGCTCGGTCCTTCGTAGACACTTTGGCTCGCCAGCAACCCCGGCCCTTATTACTAACGGTTCCACCCCGGTGACGACCGAAGCTCCAACCTCGCTCCGGCTAGGGGGGGCATCTGATAGGGATAACCCGATCAGCTCGGGCCGGATCAACACCAAAGCCCACCATGCCAGAGCCCAGTAAGGCCCAGCATGCACAAGCCCAGCGCGTAAAGGCCCACTACGCGTAGGTCCAGCAGGCCCAGGAACGCGCGGCGGCCCAGCGAGTGGTTTGTTCCGTAAATCAAGGCCCATGATCTCCTCCCAACTGCCATGCAGATTTGGTGGGCGAGATTATAGGGATTTAGTTAGGGTTTTGATCTAGTAGTATAAATAGGTGAAAAGAACTCTGAATGAGGGTTCGGACTTTTGCATTCTGAATTACGACTTGTAAACTCAGTATTCCAGAAAAAAAAAACACCTCGGCGATTGCCGTTTTCTCCCCGTGGACGTAGATCTCCGGATCGAACCACGTAAATTCTGTGTTTTTACATTCTGTTCTTGTTGATTACTGTTCAGTTGTGTGATTACCGGATTGCGCATTATCACTCGTCAAATTGAATCTAATCTCCACAACTTTCTTTGAGGAGCTTTGAGACAAGAATTTGATAGTCTCTTAAAACTTTTGTACTGGCTTTGCGATTTCTATTACCATCCAAGCCAAAAATCTCGACTTCAGAATAATGTTGATCTTCACCGGAGTTTACAACTTCGTAACCGGCACAATGTAGGACGTTATGATGCATGTTCAACCATGAAATCAATCGCCGCGGTGGCGATCTCGAATCCGGCCTTCGAAATTCATGATGTTACGGCCGTCGGAATACTATTTCCGCTCGGCGTGAAAGGGTCGATGCAGCTTGCGTATAAACTGATTCAGATCTCCGCTGTCAGAGGGATTCAATTGACGCAAGGATTATCGTTCGCCATTTGAGATTTAAGATTGGCTTCAAAATGTCAGACACTTGTAGTTGAAAATGTGCTGCATTTTAATAAAATTGGACACGTTTTCTCTGATAGATAAACTGAAAAAATATCGTTCGCCACAACTGATGTGAAGTATTTTTTTGAATTGATTGGGGGAAGGAGGAAGAAGAGCATAATCAGTATTTAATTTTGTGAATTTTAAGATTGTAGTAGAAATGGGTTCATCTAGAGATGAAGGCGACGAAGGAAAGGGTGGTATGTGGGTTTTGGAGCAGAAGCTTGATCAGCATATGGATGAAGCTTGGCTTAAGAATATGTATCGAGAAAATGTAGCATAATTTGTAATTTATGCATGTACAATGTCGGATTTATGGAAATAAGTATCTAAATCTGTTATGACTAGAGCAGGAACTAAATCGGAGGCCGCAAAAGGCATGATAGACGTAAAAAGCAGAACTCATAAGACACATTGACATGGAACCCGCACAAGATGTGTAAGACATATAAGGCATAGAGACCATACAAAAGGCGTGGACGCAACACCAATGCAATGAAATCTCATAATGGTACAAATCTAAGGAGAAGAAAAATAAAAATAAAAATATCAAATAAGTTTTAATAAATATATTAAAAGAAGTATTATCTCATCTTACAATGCATGAGGATGGGAGAAGTAGGGACAGGAGGTGAGTTTCGAGGGATGGAAGATATTATATAAATTATTTTATTGATTATATAGGAGCGAGAACTATTAATTGTGTTGTTAAATATAGTTATATATATATATATATATATATTTACAATTTTGCCGTCAAATTATTACGATTTGACTTCTGTACTTAGACATATTATTAATTTTCACTAAACGATCCGAACCTATAAAATATTATTACTTCCGTCCCACTCTAACTTTCCTACTTTCCTTTTTTGTTTGTCCCAACTTAACTTTCCAACCCATAAATGGCAAACTTCTCTCACAATCTCCACCCTCAAAATCTTCACCCTCAATCTCCACCTTTAAAAAAGTCAAAGATTCCACAAAATCTGTTTTTTTTTAACCTCCGTGCACGGTCAAAGTAGGAAACTTAAGCTGAAACGGAGGGAGTACATTTTTAAAGTCGTCGACCAATTTCTCGCCAATCATATAACACGTGAATTGCACACGATTTTAAGATGGATAGTTTTGTCTTTTCATTAATTAAGCCCATAAAAACAAAAATGATGAATGTCAGAGCACAATAAAGAAAAGATAAAAAACATTATTTTAAAAGAAAGACAAATGTTAAATAATAAAAATGAAAAGCAACAAGTGTGGTTAAATTAAGAAGAGGAAAATAACGTTCTCAAAAAAGAAAACAAAAAAGAACAAATAGGTGAGTTGAATACATAACATCCAAAGTCCAAACTGGCTTTTACTTTTTTCCCCATTATATTCTCCAGGTTTATGACACTCAAATGCATCACGTAAGAACTTTCATAGATGTCGATGTTAAATTACTACTGAAAAAATAATTATTCTAAAGGTTATACTCCCTCCGTCTCGGCTTAATTTACCTACTTATTTTTTTGTTTGTCCTAAATAATTTTGTCAGCCCAAAAAAGAAAATTTCTCTCACAATCTATACCCTCAAAATCTCCACCCTCAATCCTCACATTTGAAAAAATCAAAGATTTCATAAACTCTGTTTTTTCTAATCTCCATGCCTGGTCAGAGTAGGCAAATTAAGCCGGGATAGAGGTAATATGCTTATGATGAATTGCATTCTTGTTTTCGGCGGGCAGTTTCTCTCTCGTGTTTTTGTTACAACCCTAAAATCTTACCTGGACTTTGAAAGATGGCATTAACAACAGAGTAATCAACAGTGGAACAATATTTTCTGGTAATTGGTCACCTCTCAGAATACAAAATTTTGCACAATATTAGAAAAGCCAATTCACTGACATTACAAATTCACACCAGTACATGAATCCCTATAAAGTTCGATGAAATCCATATCTAATCTGATATAAGTAATCTACAAACACAAGAAATCTAACAGAAGTGAACAGGGATCAAATCAGAGTTTACAAATCCACTTGAAGAGATAGCACAGTGCAATTACAATTTAGTAAGCACAATATTTATGCAAATATAAAATCCTTCCAAGGAGAGTGAGTTGCATTGACCTCCTCATCTACTCGGGTTTTCTCTTCCTCCCGAGCACAGAAGCCATCTGAAATCGGGGTCCACCCATCCGCCACTTCTTGAATGCAGCTATCGAAGATTGACCAGCTTCATACACTGCAAAATTATCACAGCCAATCAATCTCAAATTTGAAAAAATGACATAAGAATGTAAAGTTCCAAAAGCAATGTGAATTTGCTATCACAAATTTCGTCATTCTCACACTTGGTTTCTTCGTTAGTGAGAAGTGTCAAGTATTTGGGGGCATATGCCAGTGTCAGTGTATGGGCCTTGACCAAGACTTCCTTGTATCTGGTCCGAAATGCTACAAGAAGGAATGGCCCTATAGTTTTGTCTCCGATGCTGATCATTATAACCATCAAACAGTAAGAAGGTGATCGAAGTGATAACCAGTACCAACCCATAACAGCTATTATGAGAGTCGAAAATGCTGCATCTACAATGGTTCGCAGTTTGTCTAATTAGGCCATTAACCATAATTACTGTAGCAGGAAACTAGAAGTGACTAGCTGTCATAAATGCTCTCTCAAAATTATGTCATTTGGAGGTCTTATTTGTTAGATATCAAAGCATTCTTCTATAGAATCGGTGTGCTTTGGGTGGAAGGATAACGCAAAAGTCGCATTTTCCTTCCAATAGCATGAAGTGGGAGTCACAAAACTAATTGCAACATGTTGCTTCAACATATGGACACATATGGATAGAAAAATCTGAATTCTTATTTGTCCACACGCAAACAGTATAAAAAAATTGATTAGTTTGTTTTCTTTGCATGCAATCCTGAGGCAAAATAATTACAACAATAGGGAAGCTGAGTGTTCAGACAATACACAGAGTTGAAAAACTTACAGTGGTGCAATCTTACACCCTAATTCGTAAAAATATTGACATCGACTCCTTAAATCCACATGAGCAGCATCAGCTGCAATTTCTTCCCTTGTCTTAGATCTGGTGAGGTGGGAAAAGAAAAGAAGTGTTGAAATATTCCATAATATGATATAAACAACACAAAAATATGCAAGAAATTTAAGTAAACATATAACGAGTGTTCTTTGTGAAAACTCAAGATAGCTCACTGCATAAAACTGTAACAGATGAAAAATAAGCGAGAGATGTTCACAGTTTCACATACTTCAAATTCATACTAATTCGTTTTCATTGCTCTAAACGGAACTTATGGATATATATTACATTATTTGGTTGCCAAACTTATCTTTTAGAGCATGAACAAATGATTATTTGGAGTGCAAACTAACGGAACCCACAGTTTGTGAGTCCTTCATTTTATAATTTCATGAAAAGGAAAAAGAAACAGAATGAACGATGATTTAAATGAGATATTACTCTCTGTCAAAACATGGAGGAACCCTTATAGATATAAGTTGTCTCAAGTACAATTCACGAACCAGCCAATATGGCAGTTCCATTCTGGAACCAGCTTCCACCTAAAATTGAGAAATAAGAATAATTCAATAAGAACACCCTATACTTCACCGGCTTAAATTACTACAAGAGGATAAAAACGCCATCGGCTTCAAACCTTATCTGTATCATCACTCGAATCGAAGAGCCCAACCCCATTTGCACTGTGTTGGAATACTGATGGAACAAGCTAACCCCGCAAAATACATTAGAATCGCCATTTTTCAACTTAGGACACACATAAAACCAGAGAATTAAAGCATATACCTCTTCTTCAGCTAATATATCATCAATGTCATAATAATTGGCCATGTAATTGTCCAAATTTGTATACAAATCCACCTTCAACGGCTATTTAAAGCACCAGCCTGCACAAACTAAAAACGAAAAATGGAGAGTTAAAAACAAAGAACTCGAATACATAAAATAAGAGTGAAAAGAAGATGAACTAAATTCGGCAGTTCGGATTACAAATCTAGCAACAAGGATAAGAGATCGCGTAAAATTCACCAAATTAGACTGGAGCGCGGAACTGGAAATTACCCTTCGATAATCCAAAATGATAACAAATAACTCGGGAACTAGATATTCAAATTGAGAGAGAGAGAGATGTTCATACCCATTTCTCAGTAAATATGCAGAAGAGACGGAGCTTGTTTTGAAATTTTACTCTGTACCGCTGCGCCAACAATTTGGGGGGATGTTTTGGGGGGAAGAGCAAAAAGAATGGGAAATTGAGAACGGCAGTGAACTCGGCGGCCTGGACCATTCGGGTAATCTTTTTTTAATTTTTCTTTTATGGAAACCGGTTGGATAATCTCTTTTTTTTGTAAAAAACCGTCTGGGAAACCTCGGCAATTAGTAATTTTAAAATACAATTAATCAATTCATTTGTTTTTTTTTTAAATCTTAAATTGTATTTTTATAAAATAGTAAATCTATATATTAAATAATATAAGTGGACGTCGTGATTATTTACATGAAATTAAATTATTTAATAAAATAAATGAAAAGAGTGGGAATACGTAAATAAGAAACAAAATATTTTTCTAATATATTTATTCTATTGTTTTACCAACTAAGTTAACTTATTCTATTTATTTTCAATTATTATCTTATCTTAATATTTTTAAAGAGTCACTTATTATTAAGATATCTTGTGTAATATTTTATATGTTAAAGTGACATTTATTATAATTAAAAAAAAATACAACTTTTATCTTACAGAAAATGATCTTACATAGAATATTACTGCCGGAGAATCGTGCTATGTCTTTCAAGCAATGTGAGGATATAAGAAACCTAAATTTATACTAAAAGGTCCAACGGGACAAAATTATGGTCAAAGTTACATAAAGTGATTTTTCCTTACGATTTCACAACTTATAAATGTTCACACATAAATTCTAGTAATTGTGGGTGTGTTTATTTTAGGTTGGACTCGGTAAATTTAGAGGATCGAATCTCAATAAAGTACATTCATTAATTTTCTCAGTCTTAAGCAAATACATCCTATAAGAAGGTATGTTATTAACCTATCATCTAATTTTTATCGATTTAACATTTTTCTACAGAGCTTCTTTAAGTTATAGTTGTTTGAGACGCAATTTGAATTACTCTATTTTGTATACGAGAAGCAATCAGATTAAGGGGTATTTGTGAACAAATGCGCTTCTTAAAAGAATAATTTAAATTAATATGTTGTAGTAAAATTAAGCTTTAGTCTGTGTTTGGTACTAAAGTAACTTTCAAAATAGCTTCTCAAAACCTAGTTCTTTACTTCTCCACATTGCAAACACCTTTCAGATTAGTAGTTCTCGAAAGTAATTTTAGTGTGTTTCTTTTGTGTCCTCTTCGCTTACCAAACTTGTAAGCTATATACACACTGATTCGATCGAGAAGACACTCATTACCATTTGAAAATCAAGGCGAGAATTATTTACTTGAATTTTAATTAAGCTGCAAATAAGAAACATATTCCACATATATATAATTTGCAACATATGCAACTTTACAACACTCCAACCAGAAAACAACTCTGGATTTCACCTCAACAAGATGTACGCTTAGAATAGAAGCAAGAATTTCTTGAAATCTTTTTATTACATTAGACTCACAGATCAGAAAGACCATGATCTCGCTAGTTATAACGCCGGCCGAGGATTCGGTAAGATTGCAATTCAAGCAGAGCATCATTTCGTTCATGCACTATTCCCAGTTGCCTTCGGCAAAGAGGTGAAACTGAACCTGTTCGGACAACCGAATGTTTAAGTGAACACTCCATAACATAACATAACGATGATGTTCGATGCGATCAATTTGTGTAAATGGGTAGGTACCTGATGAGGGGCTTCTGAGCAGGCACTTGTGCTGATGTGGACGCGATGGCAGTTGTCACAGGCAGTTCCAGAGGCTACACACAAGCAAAGGAAAAACATGCACAAGAACGTCAATAGTAAACAAAAAAATAATCCATGGAATATGATGATGAGTAGATGGATGGTTGACAGCATAATAATCAGACAGAATTTCATTCCAGTTCCAATATAAATGCACTGTAATGCACAAACAAACTACAGCCTGAATTAATGTGATTCGGCAGTGCAGAATACAAGATCGAAAAAAAGAAACACAGAAAGACAAGATTTTGAAACAGAGACACAAAGGAAGAAGATGAAAAGACCTCTAGCTCCTCCAATTCACGCTCGGGTTCTGCTATAACTGCAGTTAGTTGTGAAGTGGACTCCAACGGCTTATTTCCTTCTACCTCACCATTTTCTTGCATTCAATCTTTGGCTCTAACCCTTCTACGATATCCTCATGTATTTCTGAAGATCCATGGTGGTTAGTAATAGTCGTCTGTACAGGAGAAGATTGCTCAGTTTTCTCCATTGTCATCGGAGAAGGTGAAAATAACGGCCCAGCACCAAGTTTGCTTTTATCAGGTTCAGGCTCCATCTGTTGTTTCTTTACAATTGTTTGATCAAACGAAGTTGCATCACTAACACATGTTCCCGTGCTAGACTATGTCAAGCTGACTCCCCTATTGGCTTCATCCTGTTTTCTTTTCCTCCTTCTCATAACAGCCTCACCTTGACGATTGGATCCGAGTGATTTCAGAACGGAGCGACTGTCGGAGCTTCTTGCAGGGAGAGATGGGCGGACACCATCTGGGAAGACGAAGGTAGGTATGTCCTTCCTTTTAATGTTAATCTGAACTACACAACCCTAGAATCTGACCCCAACAACTCAATCCATAATATGCATGCGCTGCAACCCTGACTGGCTGCTAGGGGACAAAGTTCCAATAAAGCACACTCATTAACTCCCTCAGCCAAGTTTGACTAAGCACTTCCCAGCGTTAAGCAAACACTAATTGTATGCGATTTGTGACACACTGTCACCTTCATTCATTATAGGTGTTTACTAGGATCATAGGTAGTGTAATGTTCCTCCCTCAACTTTATTCATTTTAGGTGTATGCTAGGATCATAGGCAGTGTAATGTTCCTCGTGAATTAGACTAGTCTTGATATAACTTTTGCAGTTAGTAGAGTAAGTTGTTATGCTCATAACACTAATACTTGAAATATGTTAAGAGTCAAAATATAAACCAGTAAGTTAAACTTAAAAAATATATTGAGGGACATCAGTGAGAATCAACCGCTTATACCCCCAAAACACAAGTGAAACGAGGCTGTCTTTTGTGATGGAAGGAGTATTTACTCACAGGATTTCGGTCATCATAGATGTTGTAATATGTTCTCCAAGTCTAGCAACCACTTCATCTCTGGCCTTGATTGCTGCTTGTCATTCTTTTAGTTTTCGTCTAGGTTTTCTGGAAGTTAATATTAAACTAAGGGAGAAGCCAAGTTAGTCATAAGACTCATAACAAGTACACAACATTTCACCTGTTCAAGCTTTAAGTAAACTTCAGATCCTCTAATACACTAAAAGAATGCTACAAAAAGAACACACTAGTTATACTTTTGGGAATAATAAGGGCAGTATAAGTAAATAAAACAAGGTCAAAATCCGGATAGACCTCTATTAAACGTCAAGAATCAGAGTGAGTGTTTAAAGTTACAGAGATCATATTACTCTCGTGCTTCATATAACAACCTAAAATGGGATATAAGTATATAACTACCGAATAAGCAATGATTACTGACGAATAAAAGTCCCAGATAATCATGTACATTGCAAGGTAATGCAATGAGAAGCGTACTAGAAATTCCAAATTTATATGCATAGAACAATATCTCATTTATATGTGAGCTTAAAACAACCACAATATGCTTGCAAGATTGAGTGCCTTGATTTAACAAACCAAGAAAACCAAATACCCAAGGATATTCTGAATACTCCATGTGAGGATAATGGAGAACCAATGTGTCTATAGAAGATATAACAGTATAAACCTCATATTTTGACAAGAAACTTGATTAATAATAATAGCTTACAAAATTGTTCTTCTTGTTGATATCTGTTATGATCTTAATGCTCCACATGATGAAAGAATATCTGGCACTAGAGCTGTTACCCTCTGGAAGTAGCTAAAGGCAGCTCCAACTCCTGGAACAGCGTAGATTCAAGTTCATTATGTTCTTCATCAGCATCAAACTCGCAAGTATTTGGAACATATCCTGAAAGCCTCATCATTTTAGTAAGCGTTTTCAATAGTAAGTATATCTCCTTCTTCTGTGAATGCCTTTTATCTTTGGCCATGAAAACATGCATTTGGCTCTTTATTTCAATCCAACTACAACCAGGCTGTTTGACTACACCCCGCTTTCTCATCAGTTTCCGAACTCTTGTTACATCTCTCCATCTCCCAACCTCAGCATACATGTTTGAGAGCAGAACGTAGGGCCCAGAATTTTCAGGATCAATTTCCAAGAGTTTTTCAGCAACAAAACTGCCCAAATCAATGTCACGGTAAACTTTACAAGCAGCAAGCAAAGATCCCCATACAACACTATCAGGAGGCATTGGCATCGAAATTATCAAATTTTTCGCCTCAATAAGCCGACCAGCTCGACCTAGTAAATCAACCATACATGTATAGTGGTCTTTCATAGGTTTCAGACCGTACTCTTTACTCATCAAGTCAAAGTAGCGGCGTCCTTCCTCAACCAAACCCGCATGACTACAAGCACAAAGAACACCAATCATGGTTACATGATCTGGTTTTTCCCCAGATTCCAACATTTCATTAAAGAACTCAAGAGCTTCAGTCCCTTGTCCATTCTGTGCATATCCAATTATCATGGCATTAAATGAAACACCATCACTTTCGATCATGTTACTGAATACACCGCATGCATCTTCAACAGACCCACATTTCATATACATGTCTATTAGTGAGTTACCAACAAAAACATCAGGCTCTGGCCCATGCTGGAATCGGAATCCATGCTTCACAACATGGGTATGAGCTTGCCTCCCGAGCTTCAAGTTTGCAAGATTTGCACAGGCATTCAGAAGATTCCCAAATGTGTAGTGAGTAGGCCAGATAGATTCTCTTTTTAATAAAAGAAAGAGGCCAAGCGCTTCTTCATTGTCCCCATTCTGAGTGTATCCAGAAATCAATGCATTCCAAGATACAACGTTCTTTTCCATCATCTTACAAAACATACTTCTTGCAGTCTCCACACTAGCCACTTTGGCATAACCACTTACCATAGATGTCTCAGACACCACATTTCTTTCTGGCATCCTGTCGAAAATCCACCTGGCTTCCTTTATCATTCTACACTTAGCATACATATCGACTAGTGCATTACATATTATGAGATCATTGTACAACTTTTCAAATTTCACCACTTGTGCATGAACCGCCTGGCCCTCTTTTACCGCACACAAGGTTGCACAAGCACTAACAATACTAGCAATGGTCATCTCATCCGGCTCAACTGCACATTCCATCATCTTAACAAAAACCTGAAGTGCTTTACTTGCTGGTCCATTTTGTTCGTAACAAGTGATCATACTATTCCAAGATACACTATTCCGCTCGGTCATCCCATCGAAAGCCTTTTTAGCACAATCCACATCTCCACACTTAGCATACATATCAATAAGTGCAGACCCCATATACACATCTGACATGAATCTCGACTTAGCAAGTGAAGCATGAACTTGGATACCTATTACCGAGTCTCTAAGCCCAGAACAAGCACCAAGCGCGCTACCATAACTAAACTCATTCAGTATAAAATTTTCACCATGCATTTTCACGAAATATTCCAAGGACCTATCATATACCTCTACCTGAGCGAAACCGGACACCATCAAATTCCACGAGCACTGATCAGGTTGAGGCATTGAAATGAAAACTCTCACAGCTTCATCAATCACACCTGATGTAGATAATGCACCAATTAACGAGTTATAACTGAAGACATTCTTTGTTGGCATAATAGCAAACAGCTTGCGAGCATAATCAAGGTACCCACATTTCCCATAAACATCAATCAGTCTGTTGTTGATGAAGACTTCATAAATGAAGTGGGATTTGAGAACGCAAGCGTGGACGGTCCGCGGGTCGGATGAAGGCTTGGACTTGGTGCAGTTTCCCAAGATTTTTGCAAAAGGTGAAGATGAGTAAGTGAGTGAGAGTTTACTGGTGTGGAGTAATGAATTTCTTGCCATTCCATTACTAGGAGAGTATTACAAAGCGAAATGCGAATTCTGTTCTACATTTGAAGCTTTCAGTTTCGAAGATTCTCCATACATGAATCCATATAGAGTTCGATGAAATCCATATATAATCTGATATAACTAATCTACAGACACAAGAAAACTAACAAAGTGAACAAGGATAATCAGAGTTTACAAATCCACTTGAAGAGATATAGCATCATAAAACTACAACTTAGTAAGCACAATCTTTATGCGCGCCTGGTGAAAACGCGAAGTGTGTGACAATTATGGAAATCAGCTCCATATTGCACACATATAATCTGATTCAGCCGCCTGCTTTAAGCAAAATAATCATAATTATGCAATTGTTGTTAAGTGGAAATGGTGTGTTGTGGCCCTGTCAGGGCATAGTTAATGTTTTTTTTTTTTGGATAGTTTGACTTTTTATTTGAAAAAGTAGCTAGCCTGGATGGGATGATAATATTATCGTGTACGCTAGTCGTGTACACGATAATTTTTATTATCGTGTACACGATAATTTTATATCGTGTACAGATAAAATATTATCTTGTACATGTAATAAGAAATTTTCGTGTACAACATAATTTTTATATCGTGTATATGTGTACACGATAAATTTTTTTATCGTGTACACGAAATAAAAACTCTCTTTGAAGACTTTGATTATTTTTTCATGTAAAAAGCTAAACTATACAAAAAATATCTCACTATAACTCTGAGAGAAATTTGTCATTTATGGGATAAAAAGTTAAGTTGGGACAAACCGAAAAGAAAAGTAGAAAAGTTAAAGCGTGATGGGGTAGTATTATTAACCGGTTACCTGTAAAATTGGTCAGCATACATATGATTGAACCCATCCTAATAAAATGGTTAATTGCCTTATCCATCCAAGCAGGTGCTTTTACTTGGAGTTATTTTTTATTTTTTAAATAAATAATATTTATATATGATTGATGCAATATTTTTTTCTTCTGAAAAAAACATTCCAAATGATAAATTAGCAAAAATTCTCAGAATTATCACACACACATCTTGATACACTACAATCTTCATAAATTAAACCCTTGGACTAGACAAAATATATTTAATATATTTTACGTACTTGGCCTCATAAAATAAAAGGGAAACAAAAAGTTATATACTCACTTCATTTTTTTATTGTTTCAATTCAACGCAAAATGTCAATAAGGCCTTTTCTAAATTCAAAAGAAGAAAATATTATTGTATGAATTATGGATAGCGTTTTTGACACAAAACATGATTTGATCAATATTTATTTTCTTATGATTGATTCATAAATAAACTTAATAAAAGGTAATGCATTAATATATATATAAACCAAAATTATATTATATTGTACATAAAAATTGGATTTATTATTTAGAGAAAAAAAAAAAAGGAAGAAAAATAGCATATCAGGTATTAATTCCACATTGTAACATTTTTCAATATTTAATTTGAAGTCTAGACACATGCCTCATTAGATGTGTAATAAAATTAGATAAATATGGTGTGGGTCCTACACAATTAACTAAAAAGTTAAAAAAAATTGTTCATTACCTGCTACAACAGGTAAAAAGATCAGGTGTATTAAAACACCAGGTGTAATAATATTAATATTCCTGTGAAAGCATTATGAAATATACATAAGTTATGTATATGACGGACTGTCCCCACACGCCAACACAAGTATTTTTCAGTGCATTTTGTCGGTGTATATGAGGGAACAACGGACTGTCCCCACAAACCAACACAAGTCTTTTCCAGCGCGTTTTTTCCTCACTCACGCGCACCCTAACGGACTGTCCCCACAAACCAACACAAGTCTTTTCCAGCGCGTTTTGTCTTCACTCACGCGCACCCTAAGAAACTTCCAAGTGGGTCACCCATCCTGAAAAAACCAACACAAGTCTTTTTCAGCGCGTTTTGTCGGTGTATATGATTGAACAACGGACTGTCCCCACAAACCAACACAAGTATTTTCCAGCACGTTTTGTCCTCTCTCACGTGCACCCTGAGAAATTTCCAAGGAAGCCTTTTTCAGCGCGTTTTGTCGGTGTATATGACGGAACAACGGACTGTCCCCACAAACCAACACAAGTATTTTCCAGCACGTTTTGTCCTCTCTCACGCGCACCCTGAGAAATTTCCAAGGGGGTCACTCATCCTGAAATTACTCTCAGGCCAAGCATGCTTAACCTCAGAGTTCTCAGAATGAGCTCCGGAAAAGAAGATGTACCTTGTTGGTATGAGTAGCACTAATCAACTCTTTAAGCCCTCTTCAACATATGCAGCCACATACCTACATCGCCTCGAAATGCCCCTCAAAGTCGACTATACGAGATTTTTGAGACGGATTCTATGAAGTTATTTTATTCTCATCGCAGGAGGGAGGATGATTTCACGTATTTTGGCAATATAGTGTCGGATATTTTAATTTATGCTCTCGTTTTTTTTTCTTCTGTTAATTGGGTTAGACGATCATCTAATTTGGTCGCTATGGTCTTGTTAGATTAGCGTTTGATTCCATATGTTTGTTTCGATCGAGATGATTTACCTAATCATCTTCGTGACTTTGTTTTTTTTGAGGTGGTTGCCGAGTAATATAGGTTGATGGTTTCTCAAAAAAAAAAAAAAAAAAAGTTATGAGTTTACTACAATTACTTTTTCTTTAAACACTACCCACTTTTGATTTTAAGCAATTTTTTTACAATCTCTAATTTTAATCACTTTCTCAAAAGTAAAAGCAACCACAAACACTCCCTTATTTTTTTATAGCTAATAAGTTATAAAAGTTTATTTTACATCTTATGAGTTATTTAAATTTTAGGGTTAATGACAACAATCACACCAAACTATCAGCGTTTTTGAACATAAACTACTGATTTTTTTTTTTTTTTTGCACTTATACATATAAACTACAAGGGTTTTGTCATATACAGCACAAAACTTATTTTTCAATCATTTTTCATCGGAATTCCACATGTAACTTGCGTGTACTTTTGATCCAAACACGCTTTTTAGTTGGTAGAGGAGCCGCTCATCTTCAACAATGGAGGTTCTAGATATTAGGAGAGAGAACTATTGATGATTCAAAAAAATTGTTATGAAAAAGAAAGGTGTGAGAGAATGTTACACTTTTAGCATGCTAAAAAGGTTGTTTGTACAAAAAAAGTCATTAAAAGTTTATCACGCGCAAGCCACGTGTGGATTTTTGACAAAAAATGATCAGAAAATAAGTTTGGTGGTTTATCGCCAATTCGAAAATAAGTATTGTGGTTTATCTGCAAAACTTGCAACAAAAAAAAAAAAAAATTAGTGGTTTATATGTAAAAACGCTGATAGTTTTGTGTGGTTGCTGCAATTAACCCTTAATTTTATTATACCAAACACATTTCAAAAACTTATAAATCTAACCAACAAACAAACACTTTCTTAACATCTTATAAACTCCACAAACAACTTATAAGATGTTAGAACTTATAAGATATTTTAAATAGACGGTGGCTACTAGCAACCCACTAAATTTCTCAACGCAATCCACTTCTCAATGCAACCCACTTTTATTACAAAATTAGTATAAAAATCTTAATACAACCCACCGAATATCAGTTATACTCTTCATTTCTTGGATTAAATTATTTAAATTAAAATATTATAAATAAAACTAATAAAAGGAAAGAAAGAGAAGCGATCTGATTGTTAGAAAGAAAGTAAGAGAAACGACGAGATTGTTGGTTTTCATATATTGAATTGTTTCTCGTGAAAAGAGACCCCGTCACAAGTTCGTTATCACATATTGAATTGTTCATGTCCATTATTAATGATGTCAAGCCATATGAGGATTTGGTGTTATATATGATGGCCTTTCGATTTCAACAACGCGACGGTGTTTTCTTGAATTATCTTTAGAGCGCCATCAATCTTATTTTGGTGTGCACATGAAATCTATTCAATCATTTGTAATATAAGATCTCCTGATGATTTTGGAATCATTGATTTTGAGGAACACACCTCTCTCCCTATTGAAGTTTCAAATATGAATGATGAGATTTTTTTCTGCTGTGTTGCCATTTTTTCTTCACTCCAAAGATTCAAAATTTTTGCAGTCATTTTGACTTCCAACATAGAAATCATTAAGTTCAATATCTACTCACAATCTCAGTTTTTCAATCTGACGATGAAAGAAATGATAACCACATACTCATAATAATTAAGTGAATTTTCGTTGTTATTTATTCCCCTCCATTGATGAAATATTTTTAAGAAATTAGGGTTTATGAAGTTCTGTAAAAAAGAGATACGTGGGAAGAAGATGATACAGAGAAAATATTATAATTTTTTTGGTGTTTCTTAAATTTTGAATATATATATATATATATACATATATATATTGTATTGATTATGTTAATTTTTCATTAAGGACATTGTAATCTTTTACTAATAATATTTTAGTTTATTAAACGTGTGAACTGTGTCGAGAAATTTTACGGGTTGCAAATAGTCCGTCGCCTTTTAAATAAATTTAGCCACTATTCCAGCCAGGGACGGATTTACATGGGGGCCAAGGGGGGCCACCCCGTACAAATTTGTTACTATGTATGTGTATTTTAGTCAGTTCTGATACAACTTAATTAAATAAAAATAATAATTATATTGTTTAACTTTAATATTTGTTTAATAATAATCAACGGGTGTATTTTTAAGTGTAAACAATAGGGATATATATTTTAAGAAAATAGAATGAATGACTACAAACACTATATCTTAATTATTCATTTTTGTAATTGAATCAATTTATTGTTTTCATCAACACTATTCGTACTTTCTAGTGTTATAGTTGAATATTATTGAAACTTTGGACTGATTAAAGGGTCCCAAAGGGGTGGTCCAACATTTCTATTATCCAAAATTTTATTTTCTAATATAATTTATCCAATATTATAAAAAATAGAGCTTAATATATGAGATTTTTTTTTTTTTCCCAGTCTCCTCAAACTGCGTCTCATTTGGCATAAAAAATTTCATCCAATCGAATGTAATTCGAAAATTTTGTCCAGTAAAATAAATTTACAGATTTAACTGTAGTTGAGGTTCCCTCAATAAAATTCTTGGGTCCGTCAATGATTCCAGGTGTGAGAAAAACCTTTACTCCCACGCACCGAGGCGGTCCAGTTAGACCTCCCCTCCTCCTCGGTAGAAATCAAACAAATATTGGTTCAGAAAAAGGAAAACGAAACCAAAAATAAGTTTACGACCCACCCATTCTCTCTCCAATTTAACTTTTTCCGGTTTCCTTACTTTGACAGCCATCGGCCAATCGAAGTATAACGGCCTTCGTTAGGGACGTGTTTGGATTCTCTGACTACAGATCTCATTGATTTGGGTCTAGATTTTCATACCCCTTCCATGGCTGTCAAAGACAAGACCCCACCGACCCCCGTAAATCTGATCCGCGGGTTTTTTCCGGGCGACCCAGGTAAAAAAAGCGGTTCTATGAGGGGTTCGGACTGACCATGCACCGGTTCATTATCAAGTCGGTTGATCCCACCGACCCAGTTCGATTTTGATATTAATATTAATTAATATATGTGCCTCTCTTTAGTACACCACTTTTGCCCCTTTTCTATTGTACTATTTTATTAATATAATCTTTTGTTCTACATCAATTATTTTGTGCGTATTCCGATTGCCTCCGCCTTCCCGCAGTCGCCGACTCTCTCTCTGTAAGTACTCCCCTACTCTCTCTCTTTCCATATATATTTGTATTTGTATGTATATAGCTATTTCCATTATGTTCGATTAAATTGGATGGAGCAATCGGTTTTTGAGTTGTGAATAATTTGGGCGTTTTGATTGTTTTTAGGGTTACGGACTGTTTCCAGAAGACCCAAAAGCAACGTCAAGGACGAAAGCCAGAAAACAACAGTTATGGCTGCCGTGGTCTCATTCGATGTACTGTTGGGTTCTCAATTTTGATTATAGTATACCTGTAGAGAGAGAAAAATAGTAGAGAGAGAGGGATATAGAGGGAGAGCTTTATCTGTTTATTCAGGGGTTTTGTTTCACGATTGTGCTTGTTTTTCTTCCTCTCTTGTAGCATATCTGCAATTGAATAAGAAAAAAGAACGAATAGTAATACTTTTTTTTTTCTTTTTTTTAGTTGATTAATTGTCTAAATATACTTATTGTCTTCGTGTATTTTTTGTTTCGGTTTTTGAGTGTTGATTGTTAACTGTTACTGGAAATAAAAGGAGTGATTCCTATTGTGCTTTTTTATTCGTCATTTACTTTTACTGTCTTAAGAGAGGAAAAAAAGACAAAAAAAGAAAAAAAAGAACAAAGAAAAGGAAATTATTTGTTGTATTGTTGTGGAAAGGATAGTTGATGGGTAGCCCTGGATCAAGTGCTTTGGCTACTGCTGCTCGTATTGGATTATCAGAGCCGATATCAACTGGTGGCCCCAGTGAGTGTGATGTTATTAAGACTCGTGAGTTGGAAAAGGTTGGTTCTTTACATTCATTTTAACTAGTTTATACATTGTTCTTTTGTAATCTGTACTACTTGAAAGGTTGTTTTTGTTTATGAGTAGTGTTTTGAACATATTATGTAATTTCTTCCCTAAGGTTCTTAGGCTTTGAATTGGAATATACCATTACTTTTACTTCTCCTGGATATTATATCTAAATTGGTTGAGGTTTAAGATGCCTTCTGAAATATAAGCTAAACATTGAATTTTCTCATGAATCTTCTGCACGATGCTTTACTTGGACGACCATGTGTGTGCCTCTTGCTTGGTATATTACTTTTTTCATGATAAAATATTAGTACATTTTAGAAGATAGTCTTGTTTAGGATATGAAAGCTAACGCTTTGCCTACTTGGATGCAAAGAAGAAAATGCATCTCGTTATCTCCTGATTACATATATACAAATTGCATTAGAGAAGAATTATAGCACCTTTACTATATAAAAAAAGAAAGAACAAGAAAAGAAGGATAATGTCAGTTTTCTTCAGTTGAACATAGTTTCCTGGTGTAAGTTGGTGCTAATTTACAGAAGATAATGCTTAAACAGCTTTTCTTGTCACCCTTATGTTTTAGTATGTTGTGTATCTTCAGCTTTTTATCCCCAACTTTATGCAAGTGTTCATGTCCCGAGTCTGATGTTCTTGTGAAGGTAGAGGCTGAGTCTAGTTTTTGGCAACATTGTCTATGTTCTAGGATTTATTGCATTTTGTTTAACATTCAGATTCTTTTTCTGTTTAGCCTAATTCTTTGAGTAATAGTGTTGTAATCACCCTTGCTTGTGTATGGGTCAGTTTCTTGTCGACGCCGGATTGTACGAAAGTCATGAAGAAGCTATCAAAAGGGAGGAAGTTCTTGGTAGATTGGACCAGGTTACCAATGCTAAACTTATTCTATCAATTTTGTTCGTGCTCTAGTTACTGATCTTGGAATTAAACTACAGATTGTGAAGACATGGGTGAAGAATATTAGCCGTGCCAAAGGTTATAATGAGTCAATCGTTCATGAGGCGAATGCAAAAATTTTCACGTTTGGTTCCTATCGTCTTGGTGTATGAACTTCGTCCTTTATTTTCTGTTTTTATCATTTCCAGTCCTCTTTACTTCATCTTTTCTTTTCTTCACATAACTGACCTGTTTGATAAGTCTTACAATCCTTTAGATTTATCTCATAGTTTCGTTCTTTTAATTTACAGGTACATGGCCCTGGTGCTGATATTGATACCTTGTGTGTTGGACCAAAGCATGTTAGTCGAAATGTAAGCTTCTTGGTTTGTATCCTATGGAATTGATACTTGTTGGCTCGAAGAAAGTAACTTTGTCATATACAGGAAGACTTCTTCGGTGAACTCCACCGAATGCTTTCAGAGATGCCCGAAGTGCAAGAGCTCCATCCTGTACCTGATGCTCATGTTCCGGTTATGGGGTTCAAGTTCAATGGTGTCTCTATAGATCTACTTTATGCAAATGTGTCCCTCTGGGTTATTCCTGAAGTATGATATTTTGTCTGAGCATGTACACTGATTTCCTTTTTCATTACCTGAAATATTTTCTCAAGTAAATATACGATGATGGCTGATGCAGCATTTTGTTTACCTCTGAGATGTCTGTATATTCTATGTCCTGTCTTTGCATATTTTATGACTCATGACACTATTAATTAGATAAAATCTGGTTCTGCAATATGTCACTTGAAATTTTATTTGAACTAGCAGCCAATCAGCGTTGCAGCGCATGCATATTGTGGATTGAGTTGTTGGGGGTCAGATTCTAGGGTTGTTTAGTTCAGATTTAACATTAACGAATCATGCATGAATTTTGGTTATGATCCTTTTTGGCGTATTACATGATCTTTTCTCCCCATTCTTACAGGACTTAGATATTTCACAAGAATCTATTCTTCAAAATGTTGATGACCAGACTGTTCGTAGTCTCAATGGTTGTAGAGTCACTGATCAAATATTGCGTCTGGTCCCAAATATTCAGGTGCGTAAATGGTGCAATTTCTACTTGTTCTGTGAAAACTATTTCTAAATAAAGTGGTTCTTTTGTCTTATAGACTTTTCGTACTACATTACGATGTTTGAGGCTGTGGGCAAAGCGGCGTGGTGTTTATTCAAATGTGAGGACTTATGAGTAAACTTTCTCTTACAAGTTCTAATGCGTCACCTTGTGAATAGCATATGCAAGCATTTCAAATATATGTCAAGTCCGTTAAACTGCTTCTCCATATTTCAGGTCACTGGTTTCCTTGGTGGTATTAATTGGGCATTGCTTGTTGCCCGCATTTGCCAGCTGTACCCAAATGCTCTACCTAGCATGTTGGTGTCTCGGTTTTTTAGGGTATACAATTTGTGGCGATGGCCAAATCCTGTCATGTTGTGTCCAATTCAAGAAGGATCTCTAGGACTTTCTTTTTGGGATCCTAGAAGAAATTATAAGGACAGATTACATTTGATGCCTATAATTACTCCTGCATATCCTTGCATGAACTCCAGCTACAACGTGTCAACAAGCACGTTGCGCGTCATGATGGAGGAGTTTCATAGGGGGAATGAAATATGTGAGGTAATTCATTTTGTTATCGTCCTTTTTCTCTAATTATGATTGTAGGGATATATGCTATTGTAAATTTGTGCTTAATGTTGGAACAAAATTCATTTGACTGCAGCAGTCGTTTGCGCTTTTTTATTCTATATCTTTATTGAGCTTGGCCTGAGTCTGTTCTGTCTAGCCCTTTTCCTTCTTCCTTTTGGGAGTTTTTAGATGTCAGGATGTATGCTTTAGTGTTATCAGTCACTTATGTCGAATTCACCAATACTGTGTGTTAGGCAATTGAAGGAAACAAGCTTAGCTGGGATGCTCTTTTCGAGCCTTTTGCGTTCTTCGAAGCATATAGAAATTATCTGCAGATAGATATTGCTGCAGAAACTGATGATGACTTAATGAATTGGAAAGGTTGGGTTGAGTCCCGAATTCGCTTGCTTACCCTAAAGGTATTATACTTTTTCTATTTTTGTTTTGAGGAGTTCAATATCAATTAGTTTATGATTGGTCTCCTTGCGTTGGACAATTGTGTGCCAATAATTCAGATTGAAAGGGACACAAGCGGGGTACTTCAGTGCCACCCTTACCCTGGCGAGTTCTCCGATAAATCCAAGCCATTTCACCACAGTTATTTCATGGGTTTGCGAAGGAAACAAGGAGCTAACCCTCAAGAAGGTGAACAATTCGATATTAGGATGACTGTTGAGGACTTTAAGCGCGATGTATACGCATACTCATTCTGGAAGCCGACAATGTGGATCCACGTATGTCATGTTAAAAGGAAGGACATACCTACCTTCGTCTTCCCAGGCGGGGTCCGCCCTTCTCCCCCTGCAAGATGCTCCGACAGTCGCTCAGTTCTGAAATCACTCGGATCCAATCCTCAAGGCGAGGCTGTTATGAGAAGGAGGAAAAGAAAACAAGATGAAGCCAATAGGGGAGTCAGCTTGACAGAGTCTAGCACGGGAACATGTGTTAGTGATGCAACTTCATTTGATCAAACAATTGCAAAGAAAGAACAGATGGAGCCTGAACCTGATCAAAGCAAACTTGGTGCTGGGCCTTCATTTTCACCTTCTCCCATGACAATGGAGAAAACTGAGCAATCTTCTCCTGTACAGACGACTATTACTAATCACCATGGATCTTCAGAAATACATGAGGAGATCCTAGAAGGGTTAGAGCCAAAGATTGAAATGCAAGAAAATGGTGAGATAGAAGGAAATATGCCGTTGGAGTCCACTTCACAACCAACTGTAGTTGTAGCAGAACCCGAGCGTGAACTGGAGGAGCTAGAGGTCTTTTCATCTTCTTTCTTGCTTGAGTCTCTGTTTCAAAATCTTGTCTTTCTGTGTTTCTTTTTTTTCGATCTTGTATTCTGCACTGCCGAATCTCATAATTCAGTCTGTAGTTTGTTTGTGCATTACAGTGCAGTTATATTGGAACCGGAATGAAATTGTCTGATTATTATGCTGTCAACCATCCATCTACTCATCATCATATTCCGTGGATTATTTCTTTGTTTACTCTTGACGTTCTTGTGCATGTTTTTCCTTTGCTTGTGTGTAGCCTCTGGAACTGCCCGTGGCAACTGCCATCGCGTCCACATCAGCACAAGTGCCTGCTCAGAAGCCCCTCATCAGGTACCTATCCGTTTATACAAATTGATCGCATCGAACATCATCGTTATGTTATGTCATGGAGTGTTCACTTTAATCATTCGGTTGTCCTAACAGGTTCAGTTTCACCTCTTTGCCGAAGGCAACTGGGAATAGTGCATGAACGAATTGATACAACGCTGGAATTGCAATCTTACCGAATCCTCGGCAGGCGTTATAACGAGCGAGATCATGGTCTTTCTGATCTTCTGATCTCTGAGTCTGATGTAATAAAAAGATTTCGAGAAATTCTTGCTTCTGTTCTAAGCGTACATCTTGTTGAGGTGAAATCCAGAGTTGTTTTCTGGTTGGAGTGTTGTAAAGTTGCATATGTTGCAAATTATATATATGTGGAATATGTTTCTTATTTGCAGCTTAATTAAAATTCAAGTAAATAAATCTCGCCTTGATTTTCAAATGGTAATGAGTGTCTCCTCGATCGAATCAGTGTGTATATAGCTTACAAGTTCTTAGAAAATTGGTAAGCGAAGAGGACAGAAAGAAACTCTTGAGGGTGTTTCGAAACACACTAAAATCACTTTCGAGAACTACTAATTGGAAAGGTGTTTGCAATGTCATGTTTAGCTACTACGATTATTATTTTTGAAAAGTGATTTAAAACTGCTTTGGAGAAGTAAATAACTAAATTTTGAGTAATTCAAATTGCACCTCAAACAGCTATAAACTAAAGAAGTTCTGTAGGAAAATGTTATATAAATTAAGAATTAGATGGCATGTTAAAACTTACCTTTCTTGTAATTACAATTTATGGGTAACATTTATAATTTGTGAGAACAAAAGGAAAAATCACTTTATATAACTTTGACCACAACTTTGTCCCTTTGCAACTTTTAGTATAAATTTGGGTTTCTTAGATAATTCTGTCCCACCTCTCACATTCCTTGAAAGACATAATCAGATTCTCTCACAGTAATATTTGCGTGTGTTTATTTTTCTGGAAGATAAAACTTATCATACAAAGGTGTCACTTTAACATATAAATGTTACATTCTTCTAAAAAATTATTATGTCGTAAAATTATTACTTTTTTATGAAAGTTAATTCTCAAAATAATACTACTATTGTTTTTATGAATAAACTAACTCTTGTCTTACAGAAAGACATTTATAACAGTGAGATAATTTTCAGTCGGTAAAAAAGCATTAATCTGCATGTATAATTTAGGGCCCGCTTGATTTGGGGGTTAGGGATAAAGAATGAGAATGAATGATAACTCATTCTCATTTATGATGTTTGGTACATAATAAATAAGTTAATCATTACGTCATTTTATTAACAATTCCCCTCATTTCATTTTATAATATGATTGACCCCTCATTCATATTCATTATCATTGGCATTGATAATTGCAACCAAGCGGGCCCTAAATTATCGCAAAACATTGATGAAGAAAAAAATAAGAGAAGACACCGATTCATGGAACTGTGTAGCCACCTGTACGTCCTGAGTGCACCGATCCATATGTACATTGAATTAGTTACGTAATGCAAGGACAAGAAATGCATATCATTTTCAAGTTTGGATGAATTCAAGAAAGATATTTGGTTTGGAATGTAGTTGTGCATTCCATGTTTGATGAGGTATATTTATGAACGGGATATTTAAAAATGTATTTTAGTTTAAGGATATAGTAGGGTGTAATGTATATTGAAAATTATAATACGTGAATTAAAATTGTAAAATGTGAGTTGGAAATTGTAAAATGTGATATATATATCAGGGTGGGGGATATGAAGGAATGAATCATCTGATGTAAAATGAAATACATTATGGATGATCCATGCCCTATCCGAATGGGAGCATGGCAAAACAAATATCCACTGAATGCTGCATTCTAATTAATTTTCCAAACTCACTTATTTGTTGCGTTTTCTAAATGTTGGGTACATACATGTATGCACATTTGAATATCAAAATGTCTCCGTCTAATTATGATTAGGTTCCATCTAGACGCTCAACTGTGTTATTTATAGACTGATAGGTATGACCCAGTAACTTCGGGTCGGATTGACACTCCGGACCAGATCAACCCGACCCGAGCACCTGAGCTCAGGAGGATAAGCCCAACAACCGGCCCAGAAACGTGCGCTCAAAATACTGTGGCCCAATTGCGGCGTACCCAAGGGCGGCGTATTGGGGAAACAAGATTCCCACGTTCTTCTCCCACGATCTGCTCCCAACCTCCATGCAACGATAATAGGCGCGATTGTAGGGAGTTAGTTAGGGTTTTGAGTTGAGTAGTATAAGTAGGAGAATTGTACTCAGAATTAGGGTTGGCATTTTGTGTTCTGAAACAGTTACGTGTAATTTCAAAAGGATAGTGAAGAAACACCTCGCAGGTGATATTTTCAGCCCGTGGACGTAGATCTCCGGATCGAACCACGTATATCCCGTGTTCTTTAAGTTTTTTGCATTGATTTACGTTGCGAAAGGGGTTTTTTTACGTTGGGAGTTTATTTGATAACCAGATTACGCGTTATCATAGACTATTACCTACTTAATTCCACCTAAATTCCTCTTCATCGACTTAAATTCTGATTAGACGCTAGACCCTAATTCACCGTGTGAAGCTGTTTT
This sequence comes from Ajuga chamaepitys, assembly GCA_958295605.1. Lineage (NCBI taxonomy): Eukaryota > Viridiplantae > Streptophyta > Magnoliopsida > Lamiales > Lamiaceae > Ajuga > Ajuga chamaepitys. Next base: position 58,254,129 of record OY282498.1, on the reverse strand, counting down.
TAAAAATTGCTTTCAATTTAACTACTGTTCAAAGGAAAAATTGCTTTATTTCGTTACTTTTATTTACTAAAAGTATTAAATATTTTCTTCCAATTTTGCTCTTATCTCTACTTTTGTGATGAATCTTATTGAAAATTTGAATAATTGGATGATTTATGTACCTATCTTTTAAAATTGGATTAATTAGCAAAAATGAAAAATAACACAGATATATGATTCAATTTTCAAATACAACAACATTTTTAAAACTTGTTAATGTCACAAACTTTTGGATTTTTTGTTTTGTTACAACATTAACCATAATTGACTATAGGAAGGATGACTTGCTGGGTTGACGAAGTTAGATAACTCAAGTGACAGAGCATCTATTATCTAGGTCTTTGGTCCTGGGGTTCGAGTCATCGTGGGAGACGGAAGAGTTTTTTCTTTGTTCTTAGATTAGGAGAAAAAAAATAAAAAAAAAGGATGACTTGCTGGGTTTATAATATGGTCTCTCTTATTTCATTTTATAGATGTGGGGCAACTCACATGCAAAACTTTTTCTTAATTAATTTCTCAAAATCCTCCACCAATTTTACAATTCGTCGCTTCTAATTTCGTTAATGGAAGAGTGGTAGATGTGTCAACAATGACTTTAATATGTGATTCAGACGAAGTTGGATAGCTCAAGTGGCAGAGCATCCACTACCTAGGCCTTTGGTCGTGGGTTCGAGTCACCATGGGGGGAGGGGAGGGTTTTTTCTTTGTTTCTTAGATTAGGAGAAAAAAAATTTAATGACTTTAATATGTGATTCAGTATAATTGTAGCAATAGATGACAAAACATGCTATAAATATCAGACGATCTCGTCAAGGCATATTTAATGGTTGTGGTAATATCAGTGTTCTAAAAATCGACCTAGGCCGACGCCAACTAATCCGTCAAGTCGCCGTCTAATCCGCCCAGTTGCCATCTAATCCGCCTAACTGCTGCCCATATTTTATTATTATTTTTTTTTTAATTTTTTTTTTTACCTTGTTAACGTGTTTGACTTTAGGTGAGCATTTTTAAAATTTTAATTCTTTTAACACCCCTAATTAAGGTGGTGGTGTTCATTTTATTATTTTCAATATTTTTTGTATGTGTTATTTATTCATTAAACAATTAAATTACTCGTGTAAGGCAGTGCAACCTAGGCGCTTTAGCCGCTAGATCCCAGTGAACCGATCGACTACCGACTAGCGATTTTTAAAACACTGAGTAATTTGACACAATTAGTTCTCAAGAAATTCGGCCGATGTTATAATTGAGAAGAAAAAAGAACCATAATTTATAAGAAGCATTTATAAACATCATGTTGCAATTCAAAATATTGTAAATATATTCCATACGCCATCAATAATTTTGTATTCACTGATTATAATAACATCCACGATATTTTTTTTCTTTCTAAAATTGGTAGCGACATTGATGCGTATGTAAAAAAAAATTGATCCAAAATTCTGATCGGGCTAGGCCGGCTTATCGGGTTCTATAGACTGATGTTCTCTAACCAAAAATTAATAGCCACTAATTTTTTTTGAAAAAAATTATAGTATATTTTGAGGAGATATGTTTGTTTGTTTATTTATTCATTAAATTTTGATCCAACATAATCTTAATATGAGCCGGCCCAACCAAACATATAGGGTCCGTTTGCTTAAGACTGAGAAGTGCTGGATCAAATCTGACTGAAGGAGTAAATGAGTATACTTTATTGAGATTCTGTCCTCTAAATCTACTGAACCCAATCTTAAACAAACGGACCCATAAATTTTTCTTTTAAAATAAATATATATTTAATATTATTAACAAAAATTGAATTAGTTTATTAATTTATTCAATTATTTAATCTTAATATTTTGAAAATAAATAAATATTTTAAATTATACATCGTACCATGGGTGATTTTAGTAGAAATTGAATAGCACTACTATATGTTGGCAAATATTAGGACGCTAAATAAGATGGTGTTTGGCTAAACTTATTTTAAACATTTTATAAGTTCCAAAATCTTATAAGCTTCTTATAAGTTGTTTTAAGAGCTTATAAGATGTGATTTTTAAGGAGCTTATAAGTTAACAAAGTGTTTGGATAAAATAGCTTATAAGCTTACAATTTTTTTTAGGGTTAATTACAGCAACCACAATAAACTATCAGCTTTTTTTCACATAAACCACTGAACTTTTTTTTGTGGCACTTATACATATAAATTATAAGGGTTTTGACATATACAACACCAAACTTATTTTTCAATCATTTTTCGCCGGAATTTCACATGTAATTTGCGCTTTATCAAATTTTAAGGGCATTTTTTGTCCAAGCACACTTTTTAGTAGGTAGAGGAGCCGCTCATCTTCAACAATGGAGGTTCTAGATATTAGGAGAGAGAACTATTGAGGATTCAAATAAATTGTTATGGAAAAGAAAGGTGTGAATTTTTTTTACACTTTTAGCATACTAAAAAGGTTGTTTGTACAAAAAAAAGTCATTAAAAGTTTATCACGCACAAGTCACGTGTGAATTTTTGACAAAAAATGATAAAAAAATACGTTTTGTGGTTTATCTGCTTATTGAAAAATAAGTTTGGTGGTTTATCTGCAAAATTCGTATAGTTTATATGTATCGATGCAACAAAAAAAACTTTAGTGGTTTATATGTAAAGACGCGGATAGTTTGGTGGGTTTGCTGCTATTAATCCCTTTTTTTTTTTTTGATAATTTATAAGCTTACAACTGAATATAGTGATTTAACTATAATTTTGGGGTCTAATTTAAAAGTTAATATTAAACACACATTTTAATTAGTGTGTGAAATGCGTGTAGTGTGTGTTGTGTGTGAAGTGTGTGGGTAGTGTGTAGTGTGTGAAGTGTGTGTAGTGTGTGAAATGTGTGTAGTGTGTGTTGTGTTTGTAAGTGTGATTTGTGTGTGAAATTTGAGTGTAATAATTAAGATCTTAAAAAATAAGATGGAAATAAGATGGGGTATAACAACTTATGTTTTTTAGATCTAATAAGCTCTTAGAGCTTATTTTTGTGTCTTATAAGCTCCTAAACATTTTTTTTTGCATCTTATAAGATACTTTCAGGAGTTTATAAGCTTACCCAAACACCCTCTAAGTTAAGTAAAAAATGTTACACTTCCTTAGTTGATATACAACTTAGGGCCCACTTAGTTGGGGATTTTAGGGGTAAGAAATGAGAATGAATGAAGACTCATTCCCGTACATAATAAATAAGTTAATCATTACCCCATTTTATTAACAATTCCTCCATTTTATTTCACAATATAATTGACCCCTTATTCATACTCATTATGATTGTCATTAATAATTTGCAATCAATCGGGCCTTATATAATTTTCTTTTTAAAACTATACCATATCATATTTGCATGCTTATCCACAAGAAGCATAATTCTGTCGACACGCGAAATTGAAAAATGACACCGCATTTTCCTGAGAAAAAGTATAGGCACAAAAATACAATTTACGGAAACTGACGAAAGATTGATGTGCTTGTTTTTAACTTTAGAAAAATGGTAATTTGAGCAACTAGGTCTGATCGGGTAAAATTAAAATTTAATTAGATTTAAAATTAATTAGTTTGACCTAACTTAATTCTCTATAATATAGTAAGCTTATCAAGTCGGTCTGCTGACCTATCGAACTGTTAATTCATTAAATTGAGTTTATTAAGTTAAGTAATACTTCGAGTCAAGATTTTTATAACCCTGTCCATTTAAAGTGTCAAGCCGGATCGATGTTTACAGCTCTTACATCAGAGACATTAAGGTGAGGTAACCTCCACGTTATTATCCGAAAATAATGATAATCTATAGTTTTAGATATTTTTAGAAAAAATGAGATCATCTTCTAATGAAATTGGTTGGAAAGATACGCGTCTGTTTTCTAGTATTAATTATTTACTGAAGGGCCCCACTGCCACTAGATTTTTGCTGTAGATTCGTCATTGCAAATCTTTTTCTCGCAAGAACCAGGGATGATGGATTTGGGGTGGGACCCGTTGTTCTTTAGTCGATTTTCTTAATTTTTATTATGTTATATTTTTTTTGGTAAGGGTTCATTTGTCTAAATTGATAAAAAATTATTGCTTACTTTTATATTAGGGAAACTATAAATAATTATCTGTACCATATACATTTTATGTTGTATTACATTGCGACTAGGACTAACTATCAATCTCACATTTGCACGATTACAACTACTCATCTGAATAAGTGTTTGGCCATGCACTAGAAAATACAATACACGTGTGATATTGTGGTGTAGAATGAACTGTTATTGTTGCAATTTACCATTCAAACTTTGTCTAATTTACTAACATATCAACTTTACTTTTCAATTTTTTATGTGGGATTTCATAATCTTACTGTATCATAAAATGGAACCCTCTCTAAAAGAAAATCACTTTATTTTTCCGCCTATTTCACCTTCTAAGCATAGTAGGTTTAATTCATAATTAACATAATAACGATTTGTATGAATATGGTATAACCTTTTCAAAATTAATTAGTTCCAAATATAAATTTTGTTGACAATTTAATATATAAAAATTATAGGTGACAACTTTTGATTGATTCATTTTATAATAAAAAAAGTAAATTTAAAAAGCAAGTAATAAAATTAAAATAAATAAAAAGACACCTAATTTCTGGTTCTTTTTTCGTTTTAATGTAAAATATAACAAATTAATGTTTTTCATGACTTTTAATTTGACATTCACATTAATATTTTAAAAAATTTATATTAAAAAAAATGCAATTGTTTATCGATTATTTAGTTTAGATTTATTTATGTAATATGAATGGTCTGAGATACATATAAAAATTAAATAAATATTAAAATATTTTTTTTTATAAATACTTATTAACTATTTTTTTAAAATATTAGATAATTCTTTTACATTTGTAAAACTTTATTTTTATTTTATGAACAAAATGTAAATATCTTTCCTATAATATTACAATTGTTCAGAAATAGTAAAAACTAACTATTTTTCGATTTTAAATTCACGGATAATATTTGATTTTTTTACAAAGAAAAAAATAGCATAGAACACATGTGCCCATATTAGAGATAAATCTGCTTTATTTTTTTTTAAATCCATGCCTCTCAAATGTAGTGATTTTTCCAACATCTTAAATACATTAAAAACATTTTTTTTTTGAATCAATTCTTTTATTTACAATAGATAAAAAAACAGATATTTTTTCTTAGTATTTAATCTGATAATGATATTAATTTTGATATAATATATTAATTATAAAATAAACGATTGTTAATTGGTTGATTATTGTGCTTGAATTTGAATATTTTTTGTGAGTTGAACTATTTATATTTGAGATGAGTTGCAAATAAAATAATTTTTATTAATGCAATTAAAAGTTATTAGATGATGTAATATTATTTTATTTAACAAAAAATGAGTCATTCAATTAAATTTTTCGATTATCTATTTTTAATTTTTATTTACAAATAAATATATTTTATTGTGCATCGCACGACGGAAAATTCTAGTAATTATTATACAAGCTAAATAACATCACATCAATCATCATAACTTATATCCAAGGATGAAAAACTCGCGAGATGTCGGCGAAATCTTACGAAAAATAGGAGACCGATATAAAAAACAAGTGTAATAGCTTCTTGTCATAATCTCGTCGATATATCGCGCGATATCTGCGAGATTCTCGCGAATTTTTCGCACCAGAAGATGCCGCCTTGCTTGTTGCAGCAAGCTTCATCCGTTGAATCTCGCCAATTAATCGCCATAGCTTTTCTTTGTTTTGTTTTTTTTTAAATTTTAATAAAGCTCAAAACTTTGATCACCAAACCAAGTCAACAATTTGTTATAATTTTTAATAACATTTATATAACCTATTTAATAAAATTATACTTAGAATAATATATAACATAATTAGTTATCAAAATGAAAATTACAAAAAATAAAAACTAAGTATAAAATAATAATTGGGCATTTTTGTAAATATTTTATTTTGTTTATATGTTATGATGAATTTATTTATTAAAGTTGGTTATAATATTTTATTAAATTTTCAGATTTTTAATATAATATTTCCGTACTAGTATCTAGTAATGTTGTATGAGAAAAGGTCAAAATTCAATTCTATCAAATTTTAAGATGGGTATATGTATTTAAGTTTGTTATTACAATTTTAAGTTTGTTATTACAAATTCTTATCAATAATTTTTTTAAATTGTACCGATATTTCTTCGAAATATCTGTAAAATAAAACATCGATATTTTCAGAAATTAGTTACAAGAAACCCCAGATTATAAAGCATTTACAAATTGCAATGAAGCTCCTCGTATAAAACTCATTAAAGTATTTAAATAAATTAATTCTTCAATATTTGACTTAAGAGTTTTCAAAACATTCTTATAAAACAATTAAGGAAATATTTCTCACCAATTTTTAAACGTTGTGACGAAACTCCTTAGAGTTCGTAGGAAAATATGAATAAACAGAACTAGATAATTGCAATTTAGATTCTCTGTTACAATAGGTGTTTCATCCTCTATTACACTCAATTCACTAGGTGACACATATTAATTTGTGACATCATACCATACACGTGTCGGTTAGTGAATGAGTGAAACACAAGATGTAACACCAAAGTGTAACAGGTGACCTCATGGGAGATAATTGCACCCTTAAAGTTATAAAATTAGATGTTTAGTATTTTTTAAAAATTGTGACGGAATTCTAGGAAAATGCTCGCGAAAAATATATTATAAAATTAATTCTTGAATTTCAATATATTTAATAATTTGATGAAATCCCTAGGATAATACTCTAAAAAATTTCTCCATTTTTTTTTTGTTTCTAAAATTAGTGATAAAACTCATAGTATCAGATCAGTTATTTCTTTTACAAATTTTCAATGTAATTCAAAATAAGATTATTTAGCTTAGTTGATTATTATGTTTAGCCTGGAGATTTATTATGAATATGACACTTTTGACAATTATTTTGGATTTACTTTAATATTTTCAATAATAATAATAATAATAATAATAATAAACATGAGAGTGATGAGTAATTTAGTGGGTATACGTATACGTGTTATCTTGAAATTTGTAGAGATGATGTTGGTAGGAATAGGATTGTGGTGTAGGTGGACACTTTCTAAACTTACGCATGGCATCCAATTATCTCCCACGTGTATAACCGTAATACTGCTTCTTAAAAACAAATACTACTATAATTAGATATTTTTTTATGTTTATTAAATAGAAACGCGTCACATACGATTGCTTTTTCTCTAAATATAGATATAGATACAACATACAGGTTAAATCATAATTCTTGATTCCGTTCCGTTTCGAGTCGGAAGGTACGTTTCGACAATCAATCACTATATTTTGTTCAATTTTTTAGTCGTTTTGATCCGAAGTAACTGAAATAACATCGAAATTACCAAAATTTTCGAGATAACCGACATAATCGGAATTGTAATCATCAATGATAATTGAATAAGCCTTACAAATTAATATATGATCTGAAAAAAAATACATAATATTGAATCAATATATTAATTAGTTATTGCAATATGTATATATATGTGTATGTATGTGTATTTTCTGAAACGGAATGCCAAAATATTTCAATACAGAAATATCTCGTTCCAGATTTTCTGATGGAGATAAGATTAGAAAATCTAATTAAATATATTATTTATTAGTAATATTAGATTTGACATAAAATATCTTTTAAAACTATTTGTTTTGATTTCTTTCCTTTTAATTACTATGGTAGTGGTTTATCATTATTAGGGTTATAGATTCAATAATTAGTATAAATAGGAGTTTTCAGTATTGTATTAAATATTTGATTTGATATATTGACATTGAAAACGGGTTCATTCCCAGTTTTCGTTTCTTTCTACGTATTCTTAGAATCAACGGATTTAGACTCCGTATATTATATATTATTGTTCGTTCCACGCTTCTACCTGCATCACTTTCAGTTGCAAATCCAGGACGGTATTGATATGGATTAAATTTACTCAATATATATAGCATAAAATATCATATTATGTCCTCCCTTATTTCTCACCCCTTATTCCTTATATACTAAAAGATAAATTATTTAGACAAGTGGCACTTTTTGTAAGATTTTGGGTATAAAAACTATTTTTCAATATTTAATATTTAAAATTTCTATTTTATTATTATTAAAATAAATTTGAAATTCATATTTTATCATGATTTACATAATTTGCAATAGATTTGATACGATTTTTAGTTATAATTTTTTGAATGATTTATTAATTTAACTTTTATTTTTAATATCTCACATTTTTATAAGATAAATTAATTTATCAAAAAGTGGATGACAAAAAATTGTTATCATTGCATGCGTGATTAAAAAACTTTTATCATATTGAATCATTTTTATCATTGCATGCATGACATATATATATGTATATATATACACACACACATCTATTTATAAAAAAATATATTTAGGGATTAATTTATTTATGATTTTTATAATCTAAGTATACATATATATTTAAATCGTAATATTTAATAGATTCTTGAAAAGGATTAGGATATGCAAATATTTTATATTTATCACTATTTTTCTTCCTTTATTTACAATTTTATATTATATACAATTGTATTCAAGAGTCTATCTAGATATAGACGAAATATATAGACTTTCTATATAGATTCTTCATCATTGTTATTTTTAAATGAAAATCCGTGATTCTTAACTATCAACGTAGAGATGTTAGAAAAGTCGAAAATCACAGGGCAAACCCGAAACCTCTCTAAACTTGCTGGGTTAGGCTCATTATATTGTTAGCACATTTAAAATTACTCAAATAAACCAAGGCCCTACTAGCTCAAAGCCCTATAGGGCCAGCTTGCTTAGGGTAGGGTTAGCCTGGTACTCCGGACAAATTATATATATGTTGTAATTATTGTTATAATGTATGTATATATATATTTAGAAAAAAAAAATATTTTTGTAATATTGAATATATATATATATATATATAAATGGAGAGTTGAATTTGAAATATCATGTAATGTATTTTTATAGGATTAATTACGTGACAATTCACGACCGTTAGGACAATAATCATTTACAACATGACATTTTAAACGTTACATAGAAATACACTACCTTTTAATTTTTTCAAGTTTGACATGTGCGAGTTAAATTAGGCCCAAATTACTGGGTGGAACCCAAAATAAGAATTTTAGACTCCACGTCGATTATACCTTTTTCTTCAACTAGCTAGGACGAAATGATGTTGTTTCACACTAATTTATTTTGTAAAAAAACATAAAACTTAAATTGAAATCATGACTTGAAACAAATGAAATCACCAACTTAAAACTAAATCTAGCACACATGCATGAATAAAAAATGTCCGAAGAGTTAGAAACGGCCGCGCTCATGAACCCTAACTAAGTTTTAGTAATGACGTCATCATCAAATTCAGCCAACTCATAATATAGTTATTCATTTTCGCTGTAAAGAAATATTATCCTCAAATTTCACCCAGTCTCTTGGCATTAAAGACAGATCTCCACCAAGCCCAAAATTCTTACTTATCGTTTGAGAGGGATGAGAATGAATTAGTATTCAAATCTCTTATTTCTATAGGTCGAAAGAGTTATTTGGCTCTCTCAGTAGAGGGTGGGGCCAACGGTGAGTAAGGGGCTGAGACGCTTTATATTGGAAATATTGTCAATGATGAATGTATGTTTGCAACTTGTAGATGATGATGTTAGATGCCATTCGAATGACAACAAAATTTACATTAGGCCTTTCTTATGAATAGTGAGTATCGGTACCACTATATTGTTGCAGTCATTGGATAATAAAATATTTAATCTTAACCATTGAATCGTAAAAAATAAATCTAAAGGGCATAGATGTCATATTATATAATGGTATTCACAATACAAGAATATATAATTCCATTATAACTTTTCAAATCTTCACTAATTACACCTACTTTAATTTAAAAGTCTTCTTCTTACCGCTGAAGTTCCATTCGCCTTGCTAGTTGATACCTTCTCTCATTAGTAATCCAATAAGACAGTAACACGAGATAACAAGAAATATTTAACTTCTAATTCATCTTGCTCTTGGATCATATTTTATCCGCTTTTGATTCTTCAGTCTCACACCACAACATAACGGGAATCGAACCGCATCTTCTCCTTGACAAAGAAAACTCATATGAGATTCGGTCTACAATTATTACATTTTTGCAATACTTGTCTTTGAATAATTACTAAAGGCTACTTCGGCTGAAAATGTAACATACAAACGCACATTATATATTCACAAGGTTAATGAGAAGTATGCATAAATTTTCTTCTGCTTCTTGAGGGTAGATCATTACATAAGCTTACTTCTAGATGACAATTCCTTCAAATTCTGGCATACATTATACAAGTTACTCAACAAATTCTTAGCAGAAACTCAGTGAATGGGAAGACCATTTCTTCATGTGAAGAACTCCATCACTTTTCTTCTCTAGGCCATTGTCCCCATTTCGTGAAGGTTCGTCGTGTTCTGAAATTTTCATTGTCCGATTTGCTTGATTTTAATTTTTCTTCTTCATTACCTTAACTAGGGGTTCTGTCCATGGAATTGACAAATTAATTAATTAATAATAATAATTTTAGCACCCAATAATGAGGTGACTGTTAAATGATAAAAAGAAAAAAAAAAGTATTTAATTCTGATGGTCCTATTCCTAGGACTGATGTAAAATACCAATATTGTCCTCCAATGATATTAGTATGATAGTAGTACCATAAAATGATCCATAAATTTATGGTAGCGGATCTCTTATGGTAGTAGATATTGGATAGAATTAGCAATCTTCCATATCACAATATCTATACATAAGTATAATATAACTATAAGCTTTGGTCTAATTAATTATTCCTCGAATAACTTATGAGCTCATAGTGAAGCCACTGAGGGACCCGGTGAAATCCAATTAAACTAAACTTCAATAATAAATTATGACTCAATCAACTCTTAAATAATTACATTAATTTATTAATCGAAAACATTAAAGTAGCACTCTTTTGCACACTTTTTATTTCAGTCCATCCCACTCATTTTTGCACTCTCTTAAAAAGAAAAATTTTCTTACAATCTTAACCCTCAAAATCTCCACCATCAACCTTCATCTTTGAAAATGTCGACAAAAAACAAAAACCAATTTTTTTCTTAATATACATATCCTACCCTACGTATAAAATTGAGCGGGATGGAGGGAGTAATATATAAAAATATTGGATACAACAAAGAAGAAAGCAGTGACTTAACTTAATAGAAGATACTAGAATACTCTTTTGACAGTGCATTTTGCGTAATTTAAATAGAAGACCATACCATGAAACACGAAAATGGGGGAAGTTGGACCCCATTCAAGTCATCAAGTGTATCTCCAACTCTTTTGGCCCTTTCTCCTCTTCCAACACCACACTCCCTCTTGCCTGTCTTCCCCTCCCTCCCCCACGTTACCCCCTCCACCCCCAATCCACCCACCCCACCATTTCGCTGCTAAACATAGATATATACATACATATGCAGAAAACAAATAACAACTTTCTCACACCCAACACTTGAATTTATTGCAACAAATGGGTCTACACAACCAGCTATCCGACGTGTCATCGGAATCGATAATCGTAGTGATGGTGGTGCTCATCGGCAAGAGCGTAAGTTATCTCCACTCCCTTCTCCTCACTATCGTCGACACCCTCGGCCTCTTCTCCCAGGCCGATCGGAATCACCACCTCTTGACCTCCCTAAACGACGTCGTTGGGTCGGGGCTAGCTAACCATATTGTCCTCTGCGATCAATTGAGTCTCAACCGCGCTTGCTCCTATCGGAAACAATCGGATGGGGATGGCGATTCGGATCCGGATTGCGTGGTGTGCTTGAACCTGATTGGTAACGGAGACCACGTGCGCAGGTTAGCGTGCAGCCACGTGTTCCACAAGGAGTGCTTCGACGGTTGGCTTGATCATCTCAACTTCAACTGCCCCGTCTGCCGGGCGCCGGTCGAGACCGATGACCATATGGAGTACACCAGGCGAAGCGTCGCCCGAGATCTCGTCGCTTGGTTCTCGTTCTAGTGATGGAGCCATGGCGCGTGATAGGATTCTGTTGCTGCTGCTTTTTTTTTATTTTCTTTTTTACTCTTATTCTTTTCTTTGGGGGTGGGCCGAAGTTTTGTGACGTCACATTTACATTTTGTTTCCAACTGTTTTTGAGGGATTCCATTGCGGCTCCCTTTTCCAACCTTAACAAATTTGTTATTTAATTTATCGAATAGCTATTTTTTTTTCCCTTGAAAAATGCATCTACGTTTAATAAAATATAATCGTAATACTAATATATAGACTATAGATCTCGTAAAACAATTTGCGCCTTTCTACGCATTTAATGCAACATCTTTTACTATAAGTCTATAACAATATCAATATCAATGTATCATGTATGGCACATTATTATTAGTGAAGTATTGCTATGTCATACTCCCCCGTCACAAATACATGTCGTGTTATGGAAAATTATTTTTTTACAATTATTTTTTTCATTTTTTACATATTTCTTCCAATATTGTCCTTGGTTAAATCTTAGAAAATTTTCATACTTATCTTTATAATATTAAATAAAGAATGTTTGGAGAAATTTATGATAATAAAGAAAATGGAGAGAAAATTGAAGGGGTATTGTTGTTCATTACAAAATTTCTTAAGTTCCATCTAAAAGTCTAAAATGATATTTATTTGTGAACGAAGTGAGTATTATATACTTGTTGTGCATATATAATGTAGCAGAAGATGTTTGCTAAAAAAATTGTAGTGGAAGATGTTAGACTAAATATAATTGAAGATGTCTCATTTTGTTTTATTAAATGTTTGAAAAACTAGTCTCATTTCCTTATAGTAGATACATTAAATGTTGCATTGCCTAATATGTTTCTACTAAAGAATTAACATTTTATAATTTACCATATCAAATAAGAATATAACAAATCTTCTTATATTTGTTATAGCTTTTTAATTCGTATGAAATTCGGAATATGAATTATGTTTGTGAGATAGAGGGAATAACTTCTTCATTAAATAGTTGGCATCGGACATCACTGAATGACAATAAAAAAACAATGAGAGCCTAATGAAATATGAAATAATTTAAGAACAAAACTATTAGATCTAAATTTGTACAGATAAGTAAATCAAACAAATTGCGACTATGTTGGCAAATTACATACCAAAATATTTGATCATGAATTTGTCATTTCTTGTAAAAATTCTAACAAATGAACAAATTGATGTTGAGAAACTCATCGATAAAGGAGTATTTAAAATAAACACCACGAAAAATTTGTCTTCCATTACTTCGATGACTAATACTCCCATTTATTTCATTACACTAATAATACATAACAAATATTATTATTATTATTATTATTATTATTATTATTATTATTATTATTATTATTATTATTATTATTATTATTATTATTATTATTATTATTATAAGGGACTATAGAATGTGTAAACAGTATGATGTGAGGAAAACAAAATTACTTAAGACTTGAAATAATATAACAAATAATTTGTTTCATTATGCTAATAATATGTGACTCTATTTTATTATTGTTAAAACGGACTATATATTAGTAGCCTTAATGTCTTATTTTATAAATTCAAGTACAAAAATTAAATTTTTTAATATAATTGAATAATTCAAATACAAATAAAAAATTTATCTTATAAGTGCATAACAATGATTTTTTTAGAGTTAGTGGGTTTATTAAACTGATTAAAAAATTAACTCTTTGTATGACATATGAAGTATTTATTTTAAAAACGGACGCGCCGGCCCAATAAATTGCAATACACAAGTCCAGGCTGCCAATCAGGATTAAGTGGGCTATGGCCCAAATGGTCAAATTAGGCTCCAATTCCCATATAAACTAAGAGGGTGTTTGCAAACTCAACGACACCCCCAAAATCAAATTTCAAAATCACTTTTCACAATCAGTTTTGTTTGCAAGCTCATGTTACTTTTTCAGAATCAATTATGTGAAGCACTTTTAAACTGCTTTTGAGAATCAGGGGGTGTTTGCAAACTCAATAACACCCCCAAAATCAATTTTCAAAATCACTTTTCACAATCAGTTATGTTTGCAAACTTATGTTACTTTTTCAGAATCAATTATGTGAAGCACTTTTAAGCTGCTTTTGAGAATCAATGAGAGAGCAGCTTCTGTGAATTAATTCTTAAAATCACTTTTTTTCCAAACACTACCAAATTTTTATTTTACTACAACAATCAATTTTAATCACTTTTTCACAATCAGTTTTGTTTGCAAACACCCCCTCAATGAGAGAGCAGCTTCTATGAATCAATTCTTAAAATCACTTTTTTTTCCAAACACTACCAAATTTTTATCAACAAGGGCTATAATATACTACCTCGGTCCCGATTTAATTTGCCTACTCTAATTGAGTACGAAGGTTAATAAAAATAAATCTTATGAAATCTTTGACTTTTTCAAAGGTAAAAATTGAAGGTGGAGATTTTAATGATAGGAATAGTGAGAGAAATTTCATTTTTTAGGTTGACAAAATTATTTGGGACAAACCAAAAAGACAAATAGAAAAATTAAGCAGGGACGAAGGGAGTATACTCTCGGGAAAAAAGAAAACGAAAAAGAGAGTTGTAGTATAACAAATTTACAAATGTTTTTTTCAACCTAAAAATAACAAATGATACCACAGTTTTATATGTTTCTTTTATCTAAATTATTAAATTTATTCTAGATTTCATAATAAGAGTATTATATATATACTCCTTCCGTCCCGTTCTAATTTGCACACTTGCTCCGACGCGTATGTTAAGAAAAAATTATTTTTTGGTTTTTAGTTGACGTTTTCAAAAGTGAAGATTGAGGGTGGAGATTTTAGTGGTGAAAATTGTAAGATTTCTTTCTAATTTAGAGGTATGCAATATAAGGCAGGACTGCCAAAAAAAAAAAGTGTACAAATTAGAGTGGGAGCGTATTTGTTTTTCCCTTTTTCACGGAATAGGAGTTTTATTTCTCAATCTTTGAATTCTTTTTGTTCTCGTCAATTATAAACTTCTGAGTCCAACTTATATCTACACATAACTTATCGTGACATGAGATAATATTTCAATTTTTATTTTACATAAATCCACATATTAAATGGATTCAACTGTAACTGAATTACTATAATGATGATGATGATCTTTGTTCGCCTTTCTGTTTATAAATTTTTATAGGGGAATAGAAAATTGTGCATAAGATATATTAACAAAATCGAAAATTTTAAATACTCCATTCGTCTCACCTTATCTTGTATAAAGGAGGTTGACATAAGTATTAAGAAAAGTTGTTTTTTGAAATTTTGTTGACTTTTCAAAGGTTGATTGAGGATGGAGATTGAGGGTGAAAATTTTGAGAGTGGAGATAGTGTTATAACTTTTCTTTTTAAGAGATATGCAAATTCGTCTGGGACGAACGAAAACAAAAAAGTGTGTAAGATAAAATGAAACGGAGTGAATACATTTTATTCACCTGCACATTGTATTGTTTAACTTCATCTTATTTGTATTTCTAGTTCGAAATACTCCAATTAAGTTTTTATGTCAATTTCAGTAATTTTAAAGTACTTTTAAACTAAGAATCTGAATCATTCGATGCCATGATAAAGAGTTGAGCGTTATGAATAAATTTATCAACTCAAATTTAAAAAAGAAAAGGAAAAACATTTTGGGCCCCAAAAAAATTACTTTGAGATCATTAACCAATTTGGGAAATTATCCAATAAGCCCATCGCCCATTGCCCAATTGATGAGAATAATACAATTATTATTTCTTACTTATTTATATATTTTCTTATTTAATACTCCCTACGTGTCAAATTAATTGACATTTTAGAATGACGAAGAAATATTCAAAAATTTATAAATTGAAAAATATATCTCTCTCAGCTAATTCAGTTCTCGCACTTATTAGTTTCTGAAATCACGTTCCCATATTTGTCCTCCTAATCTATGTGGTATTATAGAATCAAATATTTAGTGGTACGATGAAAAGTAAGATATTTTAGGATTGTGAGAGGGATAAAATTAAGAAAACCGTGAGAAATATTTAAAACGATAGTTAATTTGAAGTATCATAAATAAGTTAAAATGTCAATTAATTTAAAACGGAGAGAGTGTTGACAATATCTCTAGTATTTTTTTTTTTTTCATTTTCTAATAAAAGACGCTAAGTGGGTGATAGACGAGAAAACTATAAAAAAAATGTCTTTCCAGATAATAATAAGCAGTCTAAAATAAATATTTGTCACAATTTTATTATTAGAGAAATCAATGATCTCAATAACTCGAACGCAAATCATATATTTGTAATAAAAAAAATGGTCTCAAATTCATCTAAAATATTTTTTGCAACTAGTTATCTTTAAAAATAGTCTTAAAATGATCTCAAATAATTTATAGAGATTTTTGTGAACAAATGATAAAAAATAACATGGTCTAAATTTTTTTATAAATAACATCTCTTTTGTTGTTGTGGGGGCCAGCCATTACTAAGGTCTAGGTCGGACTGGTTCATGTTATTCAGTTACAATCTCTTCGCTCGGGGAATAGATATCATTAGAAGAACGGAACAGAAAAATATGAGCGGTCAGTAAAAGTCTAGGATCTACGCCGTGACAAATAATTTTGGCAAACAGAGGCTAAACTACGTAGCCTAGGAGATGTGAAGTGCTCAACGCATGGTTGACAATGGCTGGGCTGTCTCCCACTTTGAGGTAATTAGTTTGATATTTTGAAGCTTTTGGTTTTCAAACTCTACATTTTGACTAATTGTCCCCTAATTATGCCACTGGCTGATTGGACCACAGTAAATGGTAGTATATAATTAAGGGATAATAATACCACAATAATTATAAACTGAATCAAGTCTGACTCTTCTTAAAAATATAAATAATTAAATGAAATGTCATATTTCATCATAACACTATTTTGTTTTACAAATTAAATATGAACATCAATTGTACAGAGAATATTCTAAACTCATATTTGGTGAAGTGGTTAAAATCAATGTTCTAATTTATACTACGCGTTAGACTTTAAATTAGGATTTGACGTTTAATTAAAATTCAAGTGAAGGTAATCTCGTCTGAGCGGGATTAGGTGGGGTGGAGTCAGGCCAAAAAACATCGATGACAAAGAACCATCTAATACCTAAATAAGGTATAGTCGGAGGTACACGGAGACTTTTAAAACAAAGGTTAATATCGGAGTCAAATGAAAGGTTAAATCTCATTGAAAGATACATATATATAAATAAAAGAATAAACTTCTCTTATATTTAAAGCTAATAATTAATTTGGTATGTTTCATGAAATTACAGAAGTAGGAGATATATTATTATTATTATAACAAAAAATATAACTAGTTACTCTTCTCATCACGCCAATTTAAATAATTAAGTCACACCAAATTCTCTACTTCCTATCTATTTATATTTCTATTATATATTTAACCATACGCCAAAAAAAGATTATTTCTTATATAGTAATCAGGGTCGGTCCTGACATTCAAACATTTTTTCTTCACATGCAACTATCGGAACATAAGGTAACATAACATTTCATTTACAAATTAAACAATATTGTTGCATCAATATTTTCAAGTTGTAGCTTGTAGATACATATTCAATTCCTACACTTCAAAAAGCTGATTCGCCGAGAATTATCAAAGCTAAATTTTGTAAAATAGGATCATTTTGAAATTTATTTTAAATTCACAAATTAATAGAATAAAAACAAAAGGAATGAGAAAAGATGTTAAGATTTCCAAGAAATTGAATAAATAACATGGAAGAAAGGACATTGGATGTTGTTCGTCGGCCTAATGACTGAGTTTTTTTATTGGGATTAGGAAATATTTGTATTTTATTTTATCCTTTGCATACTATTTTTTTTTTCTATTTTATTTGTTTGTTTTACTATATTTAGGTATTTGATGGGTCTACTTAAATAATAATCTGATAGACCACTAAAATTAGGAAAAATTGGTAAAAATGTCCCGTAACTTTGCCATAATTAAGAAAATATCATTTATATTTGGCACTTAATGAAAATGTCTTCTAACTTTCAAAAGATTGGTAAAAATGTCCCGCCACCGGCTACAATCAGTTACCAATCCGGTGATGGGCTTATGTGGCGTTTTTTATCTGATGTGTCTTTTAATATTTTGTTTTTACTGCTGATTTGGCTTAATAAATAAATTTTAATATATTTTAAAATAAATTTATTAAAAATATACTTAAAAACAGAAAAAAAAAAAAAAAAAAAACCCTGGGGGGAGGTGGGGAGGGTTTAGTTCATCCTCTTCCCTTTCCCTGTCTATCTTTTTCTTCTTCTCAAAATACAGTCGCGTGGATCCGGCGGCGGATCGATCACAGTTGGCTGCTCCATCACCGTCTTCCGCGTCACCGGCCACCACCGTCTTCTTCGCCGCCGACCATCACCGTCTTACTAATACATATATACAGATACATATATATATACACATATATATTATAGATACATATATACATATATATATATGTATGTATATACTGAACAGAGAAGAAGAAGAAGGAGTTAAGGGTTTGGGACAGGGGGTTGGGGTGGGGGGAGGGGGGCGGGTTGGGGAGCTGGTGGGGGTGGGGGTGGTTCTGGGGGTTGGGGCTGAGGCGTCTCTAGAGAGAAGGGGAAGGGGAAGGGGAAGGGGAATGGGAAGGAGAAGGGGAAGAAGATGAACAGTTCAGGTTTTTTTTTTTTTTTTTTTTCTTTTTTTTCCTCCTGTTTTTAAGTATATTTTTAATAAATTTATTTTAAAATATATTAAAATTTATTTATTAAGCCAAATCAGCAGTAAAAACAAAATATTAAAAGACACATCAGAAAAAAAATGCCACATAAGCTCGTCACCGGATGGGCAACTGGTTATAGCCGGTGGCGGGGCATTTTTATCAATCTTTTGAAAGTTAGAAGACATTTTCATTAAGTGCCAGACATAAAGGATATTTTCTTAATTATGGCAAAGTTACGGGATATTTTTACCAATTTTCCCCTAAAATTATTTTTACTCATTTGCCATTCTACCTATATTTTAACTATGGTTTTCTTTTTATTTTTTCTTTTTCCTTTTTAATTTTAATTAAGTATAATTCCATCAATTTGGACATATGGCATTTGTATTTCAGATTCTTTATTTGATGTTTACCACTGTTGTTGAACATTGATTCGTTGAGAATTTAAATAAATATTTGGAGTTAAATAGCGATAATATATTCACATTATATTATTTGTAATTTTACTATTTTATGTACTAGTATTACTTCCGTGAGATGTATGTTCATTTGAAAAGTAATGATTTAATTAAACTAAATATTATGTAATTTTGAAAAAAAAAAAATTATGTAATTTAATATTTAAAAATGTGATTGTTGTATCCAAATGAAATAAATACTTAAAAATTCTAAATTGAACATAGAGAAATTATAAGTAGTGTAAATATCAGTTTGTCCCAAGTGATACATGGATTTAATATAATTACTTTTTATAAATATATTATTTTATAGATTAACACTATAATCATACATTAAATGTAAAGTATATTTATTTTTGAAATTAAGACACATATTTAGCGTGTTTGTATCATTCTTAACCTATGTGAATACCCACAAATAGCTTTAATTAATTATGAATATAAATATTCAAATAAACACAACTATCTACATATCATACAACTCATCAAAATATATTATATTAACTTAATTAAATAATGTTATATGAAAATTATTAGTTTTTATTTTCTCATTTTATTTTAAATATTTCAATTTTATCTAACTAATATTTTACTTGGTAATTTCAAATATACTAAAATACTTTATATGTTTTAAGTAAATCCATGATATTAACGAAATAAAATTCAAAAGTTGTTCAATAGTTGAAATAACAAAATATTAATAAGAAGAGACAAAATAATATTTAAGTGCACTAATAAAAAACAAATTGTAAGTTTGTTTACGGATGGAGTAATACATAGAAAACTAAGGGTCTGCCAATCATATTGTGGAATGAAATGGAGGAAATTGTTAATAAAATTGGATAATGATTAACTTATTTATTATGTACCAAACATCATAAATGAAAATAAGTCTTTATTCATTCTCATTCCTTACCCCTAAACCCCCCAACCAAGCGGGCCCTAAGATATTAAAATTTCGATTGTATAAATTCTAGATCTAACGCTTGTTTGGGACATGTCGTTATAAAATATATAATATTGTCAAATTATTCCTACAAGTTAAAAATGATCAAGTTATATAAAATAATTAAATAATAATTAAAGTTATTTAATTTTGATTGTCCTTTTAGACAGAATTGTTAAATTTAAAACTTATATAATTGAAGAAAAAGATAATATAAATTGAAGAAAAATATGATTGAAAAAGAAGTAATAAAATAAGTAAGAACAAAACGGAAAGATAAATTGAAAGATAAAATAATAATAATAAGAAGAAATGGTTGGCCCCCCTTCGTAACAAGAAAAAAAAAAAAAGTTTAAGATCCGGTAACCTGCTTCACTGGTAAGCGGTTACCCTTACCTTTTAATGATTAAGATTTAAAGTTGTGTAATCCAACAGCTAAGATTTTAGGTGTATTAATACACCAGGTGTATTATAGAACGACCCTATATTATAATATTACTACAAATTTTGGGTCCCCTAAAATTTGGAGGCCCAAGGAGAATGTTCCCTTGGACTATCCTCGGAACCAGCGCTGACAGTAATAATACTATATATAATTTAGTTATGTGTATTGAAAAATGTATAACATGTAAGTGAAAAGCAAGAAATAAAGATAACTTCAATATTCAATAATAACTAATTAATTGAAGAGAACTCCAATACAATAGTGAAGAGGTGTAAGAAATGCATGCCCAGCAGCATCAACTAGTTAACCTTGTATGCATCTCTTACATCCCTATTAAAAAACTAACCAAAAAAAACAAAAATAAAGACCTAAATTGAAGCATAAATTCGGACCGTTATCCTCAATTCCCCTCAATGCAATATATCGCTCTCCCAGTTCTGTCGAGTCGAAAAATTCGACTTTAGTTTAAACAGGACAGAACTCAGAGAGCGAAATTGCGAAGAAATTTGGTTTCTTGTTGCTAGCCTACATTTCCACCCGGCGCCGCCTTTGCCACGGCTGCTGCCGCCTTGTTCCTCCACCGGAGCCGCCAACCATGATGCTATTAGCTATAATGGATATGGGCATGAGTGTAATAACGTAACTTGGAAATATTGGTCGGCAAGAGAGAGAGAAGAAAAGTAATAGGAGTATGTGAAGTGGGGGCATTTGTGGTGTATATAAAGGCAAGAAAAGCAAGCTTTTTTGTTCTAACACAGTAACATGAGACTAATTGGATTATTTAAAGTTATTATATGTATAGACTTATATGCATGCATACACATACATTTATTTTGATTCAACTTATTAGGGTTCGTTTGATTAAGATTGAGGAGTGTTGGGCCAAATCTGACTGAGGGAGTTAATGAGTATGCTTTATTGGGATTCGATCCTCTAAATCTACTGAGCCAAGTCTAAAGCAAACGGATCCTTAGAGATTCAGGTAGAAAGATGGAAACAAAGTAAGCAAATCTTTTTTGGTTGTATCGAAGAAATTTGCAAATTAAAGATGGGATTCGGTTGTTGGATAATACCTATGTAAGTAAGGGTCCGTTTGGTTGTAAATTATCAATGACAATGATAATGGATATGAATAAGAGATTAATCATATAATGAAATGAAATTAGGAATTGTTAATAAAAAAGGGTAATGATTAGCTTATTTATTATGTATCAAACACCATAAATGAAAATGAGCCATCATTTATTCTCATTTTTTACCCCTAACCCCCCAATCAAGCGGACCCTAAATAACAATGAAAGGTAAAAATAGAATAATTAGTAACCGAATAGCAGAGGTGAAGTCGACTGAATTCTCTATTTCAAGTAGTGTTTTATGTCTTATAGAGAATCCAATCGAAAAGATAATCTTAATTTATCCAAATATTTTATAATTTTGAGGCTGACCAAAATACACATATTTTTTAAAATAAATACACAACATACATATTATATATATTTTAGACATAAAAGTAATGAGAAAGAAGATGTGGTGAGGGGGATAGGGCCACCCTCACCCCTCATATAGCTTTGTCCCTGCCTATGATAATTATATCAATATATGTTACGTGTATAAAATAATTTTACGTTGATATCAGTAATAAGTAGATGACAAATATTGATTAAATTAAAATATGTAAGATGATACTATTTCAAATAGAGAATGTTGTTATGAGTTGAACATTATTATATCCCTATAAATAGGTAAATTTGTCCAAATTTTTGCATGCGTGTAAAAAATACAACCGCTAAATTTAGAGGCAAAAAAATCACGCTTTTTAAATTTGTTAACCACCATTATGGTGATGATATTTCACCTTGAATATATAACGATTATAATCAAAACACGAATTATGTGATTACAAACTAATTTCAACGTTTAGAATTAGAGGTGGCAATGGAATTGATTGTAACTCAATTGATAGAACATATTGTCATTAGATAATAGACTGTGATCAATTCTCACCGACTCACCCAAACTACAATTTGTACTCAAAACTAGGGGTGAGAAAAAAATATTGAAATGTCAAACTACCACATACGTGTAGTATAAAAAAATACTGAAATTATCAAATTTTTATGTGTATATATATATATATATATATCGAATTTTTAGTATGGTATGATACCGTACCAAAAAAATTTTGATAATTCAGTATATATTGGTAAATCAATATATATTTTTTAATTTTAATAATTTAATATTTCGATATATCAAAATTTTAACAGAATACCAAAATAAACAGTAAGTATCAGTATATTAAAATTGTGCCCACAATATCAATTCATATTAATATTAAAAATATATACAATAACGATAACGATATAAATGATTCGATGTATCATCCTATCCGCAATTTAACATAGTGGGTTTATGAATGAAATTAGTAATAATATGTGTGGAAGTCCGCATGTTTGTAGGCACACGTGGGCATATTTATTAGGAAATTTGTCGGTTATGTAGGGGTATAATAGTGATAGAGTAGAGTTAATTAAGGGCATAATTGTGGGGAAGGGAGAAAAGGAGTCCACTAGTTGGAATTCCAATTAAGGGCATTGGAATTTTATGGAAGGCCAAAAAAGTGGGCTTCTGTTTGTCTGTAAACGTGCCTTTCTTCGCTCACCAATGCAAAAATCTTCATTCATCACTAACTTTTTCACACTAATTACCTAATTATTGTGTGTGAAAGAAAATAATGCGTCTATGATGACATTGTGTATAAGGGGATTAACATTTTTTGAATTGTATTCTAAGTTAAGTGGGTGAATTTTTATGCCAAGTACGATGTGAACTTTAAAAAGATAAGGCAAATATAATACTTCCTCCGTTCCAAGCTAATTTGTCTACTTTGATCGGTCACATAGGTTAAGAAAAAACATATTTTGTGAAATTTTTGACTTTTTTAAAGGTGAAGACTGTGAAGAAATTTGTCATTTATGGACTGACAAGTTAAGTTGGGACAAATCGAAAAGAAAAGTAAGTAAATTAAAGCGGGACGGAGGTAGTATATTAGATAAATTATATTTATAGATAAAATTTTAGAAACTAAGTGGGAGTATCGTTGCTTTATTGATAAACATGATTTATGTATGATAATGTCAAAATGAACAAATTTATTCAATTACATCAACATAAAAAATGAATAACCAAATACAATTTTTATAGTATTTCTGTTAGTTTCTCTCAAATTTTTTACTTATTTAACTTTATTGCTAATAATTGACTAACATCCATCAATTGTTGGATAAGAAGTAAATAAGTGTTTGGGCTACTAAAGTCCT
Source organism: Ajuga chamaepitys (assembly GCA_958295605.1). Taxonomy (NCBI): domain Eukaryota; kingdom Viridiplantae; phylum Streptophyta; class Magnoliopsida; order Lamiales; family Lamiaceae; genus Ajuga; species Ajuga chamaepitys. The sequence continues at coordinate 58,229,991 of OY282498.1, read as the reverse complement.
GCCTCACGGGAAAATAGTTGGAGAAATGACAAAACCCTAAATTTTTCAATACAAAACCAAAAAATCGAAAAAGTCACAGATTATTTTGTGAAAGAATTTTTTACCAAAAATTTGTGAACTATGTAGAGTCAAGTTTGTCAATTCTCGGGTATGAAAGGGTGATGGCAAATAGAAACAACAATAAAATCGAGGGTTGTGCAAGTACAATATTCTTAAAATGGATTCGTCCGCTCTCATTCGGTGCTAAGATATTCGTGAACGAGCGTTTTCTAGTAAGAACTATGGGACAAACTAAAATTTACAGTACGACGAACTGAAATTGTGTATGACTTGTATCACGAAACTGGAGAGCCAGGGAGGAAATATAGGACAAATTGGAAGGAGAAAAATAGCAGGATGCTAGAAATATTTTTTGTATCACTCTCAGATTTTTCAGTGCCTAAACAGGCTGAATGTACTATTATTTATAGGCTTTTGATGGACTGTTGGAGGACCCATTATCAACATCTTAACTCCACGGTGTTATCGAGATTTAATCCCCATTACTAACACTTGAAGTTACAAAAACATGGAGAAACAAGAAGACATCAGTTAGAAAGTTGAATAAGACACGAGAAGACATCAGTTAGAAAGTTGAATAAGCACGCAAATAGGGAAGAAAATTAGCTTGCGGGGCCACCCCTCAATCGGACTTAAATTTGTGTACACAATTCATGCTTGAACACAAGTCCCTGGACACGAGGCTCAAAGGGCCCTTGATTTGCACACACCTTACATCTCTGTGCGCGAGAGAGAACCCATTTGTTATTCATCAACAGAACCCTTAGAAAATTATATTTATACTTGTCACTTTTCTTCCACATTTTCAATGTGGGATAATCTTTAAAAACCCACTTCACACTCCTAACTTTATACTTCAATTTTTCATTCACTCAAACTCCAATTTGGACAAATAATATATCGTTTCGAACCTTTTCGGAGGAGAGCACGATGCGAACTTACGATTCCACGTTATAATATCGGGTCCCACCCGAAACTTGCCCAAACAGGCGGCCTAAAACTGGGCGTTTTCCTCCAATATCCCCATATAATAAACATGACGTGACACATAAAAAAGTATTCCGAGCGAAGGCGTATGTACTAAGGTTTAAGGATATGTAAGTGCATACCCTATTTTTTGCCACTTTTTTTACATATATATACTACGTAGTTTATATTTCATACAACATAATATTTTTTAGGATTAATTATAACTTACAACATAATGTTGGTGAATGGTTCTTTGTCGGTGAGCCACTAACCATATGTTTTGGATCCGTTTCTAGGTACAAGTTTGTTGATCTTCTTTTTTTGGTATTTAGTGGAAGTTTGTTTACCCTTTCTTTACATTTTAAATTGCAAGAATTTATTTTAGTATTTTATATAATTTACACATCCTCTTTGTAATTTCTAAATCCGTCACTAATTCCAAAATCATGCGACCCTTTTCTTTTTACCTTGTGATGGTGAATATTTACGACGATAAAATTCTAGTTGTATATGGTTGCATCATAAAATAGCACTCACTTTTCAAATAGTTTGAATTTACTCTACAAGTATTTTCTGAACAAAACCATTTTTCTGAAAGGAACTTTATGAACAAAATTCCATATCTGCGTTCTGGAAAAAAAAAAAAAAGAGTAAAAAAATAAATACAGTATTAGATTCTTAATAACTCTATCGTAAAGTTCCACAGTATCCCTTTTTTCTAATTTTTGAACTTTTCAATATTAGTTTAAATTAAATAAAAATTCCCTGCTATAAATGATGTGTATGGTCCATCTGCATGTGCTAGTTGGACGGAAAGAAGGTACTACATATGGAAAAATATGAAATCAATCCATAAGTCAGCGATTATCTTGTCCTATTATCTACGTAGATAAAGCTCAATATATATATATATATATATATATATATATATATATAAATAGATTTTTTTTTTTTTTTTTTTGTATGTGCTAATTTTAATATATATCGTCAGGGTTAGTCCAATATATTAAGAGGCCGGAGCAAAGTTATAAAATGGCCCCTTCTATATAATTAAAATTATTAAAATGTTATCCCTTCCGTCCCGAATAAACTTGTACTGGTAAGTGGACACATATATTAAGAAAAAAATATTTTTTGGGTTATGTTGACTTCACAAACCTATTTTTTTGCTTTATTTGGTAAATAAAGGTGTATTGTGGGAAAAATTTATGAGATTTATTTCCATTTTAAAAAAGTGTGCAAATTGCTTGGAATGGATCGAAATAGAAAGTGTGTCTATTCATTCGGAACGGAGGGAGGATTACTTTAACGAAAATAATTTTCATCGACAGAATACAAAATAATATGTAAATGATATTTCAATTTCAACTATACTAATCTCACCGAAATGGATATAGGTATAATATTAATTTTATACATAGTTGAGAAAATCTAGTTGAGAAAAATGAACTCTATGTGAAAATAAAATTTTTTATATCATAATGCACAATTTTTACTAATGAAAAAAAACAATAATCTAAAAGACAATCTCTCACTATAAAAAAATTGATATCGTACCTAGGTGAAAACAAATCATAATACATATTTTTTCTTGATAAAAGTAAAATAACAAAAATCTAAAAATAAATAAATTATAATAAAAAGAATAAGTTGTAATAGTCAGTTAAGCTAAATTTCAGTTAACTTTTATATATATTATTATATACATATATTTAATTAAAAAATTAATCGGAGGTTGCGACGGCACCGGACTGACCACCTCAGTTCTAGTTATGTATATCATAGATGATATCATTAGTTTAGACACGTATATCAAAGTCAGTGTATATGTATTATATTAGGGGATCACAAATAATTTTGGAGGCTCTGTCAAAATATATACTCCTAATATTCTAAATTTAATAGATGACACATATTATTAGTGACATTATTTGATACAGATAACACTTGGTAAATATTGTTTGTGAAAGGCAAAAATGTAAATTGGTAATCTGATCTGTAATTTACATGATTGAAGCTACAAAGTCGGGGTTTATAGAATTCTTTCCCCTCCCTTTTGAGGAAGCAGGCTTAGTTTCACTTTAGTGCTCCACTAAACATTTCTTAGTCCTGACAAAAAAAGGAATCTTACAAATTTCTATTTTGCATTTTTTGACTTTTTCCCAAACAAGTTTTTGACATCACCACTATGTCATTGTTGCATCACTCCTTAAGTAACCGTTTCAGATTCAAACTCAGCTTGAATTTTGTGCCCATTTTGTTTCCGGATTCGTATTTTATTCATTTACTTGAGTTGAAAGAGTAATTTATTTGATCACTGGCAGACTAAAATCTAAATCTTAGTTGAGGTTAGGGCGGAATCTAGGCGAATTTAAGCAAGTTTTACAAAAGCACTTCCCGAATGCTCTCTTGTTTCCCAATTGGTGTGTCATGTGCAGATATAACTCAGAAGATCTGAATCACCTTTTCTTGCACTGTCCCTGCCAGAGTTTTTAAAATATAGCTCTTGAGGAAATGAGCCTACTGTGGGTAGGTAGTACCATGATCAATCTCTGATCTTCTAATGTCCAATCTTGGTGGCCGCATTGACAAGAAGGATAAAATTCTTTTGGGGATCATTGTACCAGTCTTATGCTGGTCTATTTGGCTGAAAATGAACGGGAGGATTTTCGAAGATAGTGCTGAAACTGAGGATGTGTGCGGGAGGATTATATTTAGAGTAGTACTTTGGTTGTCTAGTCGCAGGAAATTTAAAGGTTTTCATGTTTCAGACTTAGCTAAGAATTAGTGCTATATCATGTAATAACTAATTTCCTCTACCAGATAGATGTATGCCGTTTATAAAGGGATTCCTCATCCCTATTTTTTTTATGGGAAACATAATTTTATTGGTAACTCAAGATGATACAGTCATGGGAAGAGGTAATTTTTAAAATTTCTCATCCCTATTTTATTAATAAAATTTGTACGTTTCTTAAAAATAAAAAATAAAAATTATGAAGTCGTACCTGAAAACATGGAGATGGCGCAAACTCCTATCCAGATGAATCTGATGCAACTAGGAGATGATTAGGCAATTCCCTAATGAATAGAATGTGATAGCATTCCACTCAGCAACATGTGATATAAATCTTACATATTTTAAGCTTGAAATAGTCGTAAATATAGTCCTCAATGTCTTAAGAAAAAATAAATCAACGTTCAAATGCATTTGTGAAATCCAGAACTGGACTGAAGGTACCTCCCAATTAAACATAGCAGTCGCAGCAAGACCTTCTCGTGAGTGCTTACTACTACTATCAGTGTTGCTTAAGGCATGAAGTCCTGCCAAGCTCTTTAAGAAACCTGCTGTATCTGAAAGACCATGATGGTCTCCATGCAAAATTTCAAAATCTTCAGTCCTACACATTGAGAAAAACAGAAAAAGTACATCATATTACCTCCAAGTATCAATAATTGAGGAAAACAGTACATCTTAACAACATAAAAACGCAAGACAACTGTTTACATTTTAACAGCAGTACTCTGGATATTCTCGTCTGGGAATGGAGTGCGAGCGTCAAGTGCAGTCTGTGCAAGTGCATACCACTCAGGAACATCTACATCTTTCCCAGAAACTCTCTGGGGTTGATACCCAAGGACAATGGCATCCTGCAGCCTTCTTGGTCCACTAAGCTACATCACAGAAGAAGCCTAAAGGAGTAAGATATATTGCTGAAACCATAGAAAACTGTTTCAGAGAGAAACTAGTAAATCAATGTAATAGATCATCATAACATTGTTCCGTCATCGTATTTCATATCATAAGTTGAATTAATTGCACTTCCGGCATAACTGAGCATTTACATGTACTTACCACATCATATATCCTTCAGATTCAATACTTGTCATAATGTATTCTTAACATTATAATTGATCAGCGTCAGATGAAGCAAGAGCCAAAAAGCAATATTCTACTCCACGAGTGGACAATAAAACGTCGCAATATGATATGTATAATAATTTATTCTCTGAACCACGCACTAGCCTTATGAGTTAATAACATACTTCATCGAGTTTCTTTAGGAGCAAAAAATCATTTATTTTATTTTAAACTTTCAGCTGGATCAAGTCAAGGGGCTTCAAGTTAATGGAAAGATCAGTACCTTTGGAACCACTACTAGTACTATGTTAAGCTGGCTGCAATGGTCCCAATTACTACACAGGCAATATCCACAAACAGAATGACACTCAACTACCATATTAACTGTCCTACCATTATTATCTTTATGCATCATACTCAAAGATACTACCAGATGATACTAATTTTATAATTTGTTATTCTAGTTTTAAGCGACTTTGATAACTTTGGATACTGATTGTTTGATATATTTCTCGGATCAAATTTCATTATATCTTTGCTCCTAGAGTCTTAATTACAAAACTACTAACACAAGATTATATTGGATGCAGAGCTACATGCAATTGGACATGCGCATACGAGAAGAAGAAAGAATGGTTATAAGTTGTCGCAAACAAAGTTTACCTTAGCTGGAGTAGGATTTTTTCCCAAAGCTGTATCCTATAGTATTTGAGCAACCACCTTTAAAGTTCATCAGAACAAATGTTAATTGAAACAAAAAAATCTGAGATTTTTAAGGTCATAAGGACACCAGAAAATATAAAATCCTTATTGAGATAAAAAAAAAAAAAAAATCAAAACAAAGTTGTAGATGATCATATTATCATCATAAGAATTATGAGTTTAAACATGTTATGAAACTTGGCCTTCATTCAATATATAATCTAACTAAAAAGTTACTACCAGAACAAAGTAAATAAAAAGGTAAGATGAACAAACGGATATAAAATGGAAAGAACGGAAACAGAACGATGATCTGTGAGGCACTAGAGATGGTAAACTCATCTAAAGAGTTCTGCAATGATCATTAAACATGATTATTTGCTCATATCCGCCAGTTTGTGAATGCACGTGGATGAAGAGAGAGAGACAAATTACCTCACCACCATTTATTCCCGCATCATAAAAAGGTCTCAGGGTAGTTGCACGTTCAATATAAGGAGCCCAGCGCCCAGTAAGCAATCTCTCCTTATTATCTCCCCGCCACATTGAAAGTACCGTTTATACAAGAGGATATAACTTTGTAGGAGCTCAAAGGACTACTGATTCTGCTTTGACAAAGCAAGTGACTATAATAAGAGGTTTGGCAACCAATTGTACCTCCAGCATGTTCCTCACAAATGGTTCTTCATTAAAATAATCCCTTCTTACAAAGATCAGAGGCACCTTGTATGCCAAAGCTTCGCTAACTGTACCATAGCCAATTTTACCTGAAAGATACAAGAGTCATTGCGATGTAAATTGAGAATATTCATATGTGACAAACTTGTTCGTTTGCAAAGACAGAGAAATACTTCAAGAACTCATCTTTGAAGTACCTAACATGCAGTCTGCAGCTGCAATTATGTCAGGCGTGTAATTATCCTTCGGAAGCTTCACAAAATTTTATGGAAGTTGCTGCCCTTCTGATGCTCCACACACCTATATCAAGTAAAAATATACATGCCAGAATTTTTTTCACTTGAAACAAGAATCACGTAGTCAACACGCCTACATAGTGCTGTCAGGAAACAAACCAAACATATCCATCCATCGGGTAGGTACTCCTTATGTAGCTCCCATCCAGCTGGCTGGAACATTGCATTGTGATATTATTAGTAATTGTTTAACTTTATATGCTACAAACCATCTCATCATGGTCATGGAAGCATTTCTTATCAGGACTGACTTGGAATCAGACGGAAGCTCTAGAATTGATGTGAAAAATTGCTTTAAATCATTCCTTCCTTGAATGAAAAACAAATACATTTAAAATAATGATAACAGAAATATAACATGTTCTTACTTGTTTGATAAGTTAGAACTATAAGATCTAAAGAGAACATTGCTCGTGATGTGATCACAAACAGCAGAATCTCATACTGTAAAAAAAAGCAAGAACTTTACCTGCCCTCCAAAATTATAAATCAGGACTTTCTTTTCTTCTGTAACTCTGAGCTCTTTCCTGACCTGATCAGAAGTAAAATGATTAGTAAGTAATTCAACTCAGACCAGCAGGGCTCCTCTGGTAGAATTAACCAACCTCTGTCCTGGACTTGCGTAATATTCGTACTACAAGAGGCACATCAATGGCACCGCGGAAAGCAGGCACTGAAGATTCAAGAATATATGACAATTAGTTTCATAAGGACTCAATCACATAATTACTCCATCATCTGCTCAGCCAACTTCGGCAATAGGAAAGACAATCAGTTTGTAATTCAATCTTAAGAGTACAGCAACTTTGTAATCTTTTGGCATAAAGAAACTAGAAAAAAAGTTGACTATTACTATCTTAGAAAGGCATGTTCCGCTGCTAAGACTTTAATGTCTACTAATTTAGGGCAATGAAGAACTGAGTCCCTCGCAAATGACCTGAAACTTTTTTTATGGAAAAATAAAGGTTCTCTATTCTTCATCTTAATCACTTCTTCAGTTTGCTGATATTATTCATTAATCATATTTAATTCTGCCTTCTTGATGATATCTCTTCAAAACCTGGATCTGGGATGATGTATGATCACAAATTTTAACAAGCAAACATGTGGAGTACATACAATGTTCCCAATTATTCTGTGCTTTTGGTAGATTTTTTGGAGAAGAGGATGATGTTAAGCACAATTTACAGCCAGGGTTTGTAGTTAAGCACTATGTTACTACTGCAAGGAATTAGTGTTAAGCACGAAATTACTACAGCCTTATACAAATTAGCGTAAAGCCCAAATGCATACACGGGGACAAAACAAATGGTATTTGTATGTACGCTGGAACTGGAGTCATATTCAGGACTAACAGGAAACACATGAAACAAAGAGAGTCGAATAATAATGTTTCGAAAAAATCAAAGATTGTAGGAAAAGAACAAGAGAGTATAGCACCACAAATAAGAACTAACATACTTGGGCAGTATCCTGGGAGCCGTATAACAAAGTCACAATGAGAATAATCTTCAGCTATCTGCAAATATCTCATATAAAAAAATGGATTTTCAAGTTCTTATGAGGAGAGGAATAACGGACCGTGAAGAAGTAACAAACTGAAAGTATCCAGAATGACCTAATAATTTCTTCGCCGACTCATATCAAGACTTGATGCATGGCCTCTAGTTACTAAATAATCAAGACAATGTTCCTAACAAATTACATCGAAGTCAAAGGAATTCTCTAAATAAGTAGCAATCAACATTTTCAATGACAATCACAGAAATTCTTTGCTAGTACCCCAGTACATTGAGTATCCTGAGTATTTAAACCAACCTTATGCCTTGAGAAATAGAATACAGTAAATTTATGGCCGTCAAGTGATAATATCTTGATTGTGCTCTCATTGCACATGGAATGATAACTTTCAGCTCTTTATTGACCTTTCCCAAAAATGAAAACTCCTGCTCTGTGTGGAGAAACGTGTGTGTTTTGTTTATGATAAAGTAAAGAGCAACAAATCAAAAGGATATTAAAGAAGATTTGTTAGGGGTAAACAGCAAAGGGATTTTATTGAAGAATTTGTTTAAATATACTGGAAATAACTGACGAACAAGGACTCCCAGAATTCTCCCATCATACCAACTATGGCCTGCCCAAAAATTCTGAGATGTGTCATCCTCTACTCTTGCTCTAGTTTATAGATAGCATCTACATTAATACCCAAATTATTTCAGTCAAATCTAAATTAGCATCATGCCTAAGATCAAGGAGACACAAAAGGAAGTGATCCTCCTTATTCCACCCAAAATTGAAGGAGACTCAAAAACAAAGGCAAGCATATCCCGAGCATCTTCTCTATCACTTTATGCCGCATTCTCCAATTTGTAGATGACTTGGATGTGGTTTCTTTCTTGAAGATACTTTTACAGTGTATTATCGACCAGCACATAAATATACATTTTCTCTATCCTCTCATTTATTTACTTAACAGTACTTAAAGAAACTAAGATGTCATAATGGACTTCTAATAAGTATATACACCCATCTTAACTTTTTTTTGTATCTATAGCCCTTGCCCCAGGTAGAAAACGAAGCCATATATCAACCTAGCAGGTATCCCTCAAGATCAGAAGATGAGGTCCACTTCGGAGCCGCATCCCTAATTTTGGAAGCAAAAGTAGTGTTACAGGGTGAAATAACAATTCTGGGGTTAAAGCCTTTCTCAATTCACTCTGATCATAGAGGACGCTTCTTCCGAGCATAGAATGGCAGTAAGTCATACAAACAGATCATGATAACAATTTATATTTTCACCAATAACAATGTAGTGGTGAATCATTCATAGGGTCTTTCGGCACAGGAATTCTCACGGGTTATCACAATCAAACAACAGAAGAATTCTTATACATGGTTTTGATGCAATAAAGTAAGAACAGGTTCTGGTGCAAAATAATATCCATTCCATGGACAGCTATTAATACTGATCGATGGAACTTGAGTGCGATGATCATAATTTTACCTGCCAAATAATAGAGTGGCTATGACGTCCAGCCTCCATCACGTACTCAGCATAGATGAAATCCCAACTAAAAAGAATTGCAAAGCCGTAAGAGAAACAGCAAATTATTGCTATTAAGAAGAAAAGAACCTTACTGCATATTTTCAGGCTGAAGCATATCCCTTTACAAGTAAATTTGTATTTTTGACATGCTACCAGAGCTATGATAATCTTGTTATAGTATATATAAGATAATCTTGTTATTTAAACACCTATTTAACATAATGTGGCAGCTGAAGGTGAATTTGGTTGCAGGAGTCTGAAACTAACAGCTTCTTAAGAGAACCCTATTAAATTGTTCCCTGACAATAAGAGCATCTCCAACCATTTTCAGTATGACTGCACTAAGAGCATCTCCAACCATCAATGCCAGTATGGCCGTCAGGTGATAATATCTTCATTGTGCTCTCATTGCACTTGGAATGATAACTTTCAGCTCTTTTATTTCTTCTTTCTTTTTACTGCGATGTTTGATTACCTAAAAGATCTAATAAGGAAGTTATATGACTTACCCTGTTTATCTTTTGTTTTTACGTCTCTTCTACACTGTATTGATTCTCTACAGCTCTTGGGTTATATAAATCACCATTTTTTATTGTATATGTGAGAATCTTTGAAGCGTAACTTTTATACATGTAATTTTTTATTTCACAAATATGTAGGAATTGACCGGGTACCAAAAACACCTGAAGTTGGTCACACAAACTGCACGAATCCCAGCATCAGCTGCCGCTCGGCATGCAATAAGAACAACATCAGATACCTATAGATCAAGAAAAAAAAGGTCTTACCCGTATTAGATCCAACAGATAGTAGATGAAGATTGTAATTTCTGTTATGTTCAGGACAGCAAAAAGCAGCTATATATGCAAGTATTTATAAGGGAAAAAGAAAACAAGGAAAACCTAAGGTGAGATGTACCAGTAAATTAGGCGACTGTATTTCAGTGGTAAAAATATAGTCAGGAGCACCAGTAACCACATGTACTTCATGTCCAGCAAGGATGAGATTACGCATTACCTGTTCAAGACCAAATTTCTATAAGATCATACGAATGAACTCATGTTTAATTTGGCATTCAATACTATTAGACTTGTAGCTTCATATTCATCAGCCTATTAAAGCAATCACTTGTTCGATCACAAGTTCGCAGGTATGACGCCTTATCAGCAACAATGTCTAGATCAAAAGAAAAAATTAAAAATAGAGCACCAACCAATGAGATTTTTGGGTGAAAAGCAAAGAACATAGCCTTTGAACTATTAGCCCATAGTTATTTGATCACATCCAGTGAATCGTAGTGATGATCTTGATGCACATTGCATCAGAATAAGAAACCACAAAATAATCCAACAGATTCTACAACATTTAAATCGAGATTAAAACAAATCAGGGTGGCTATGAGATATAAATAAAAAGAAAAGAAAACCTCAACAACACGGGTGGCGTGGCCAAATCCATGACTGGAGACATAGTAGGCAAAAACGAGAGTCTTTTCCCCCATTATTTCATCCATGCTTGATCGATCCTGGAACAATACGGCAAATGCAGATTTGTTTCTCTACCTATTTTTTTTTCTCTGAGAAGCAGCATGAAGTATGAACTATATATATATCCGTCGTCTAGTCAAACACCTTTCCCTCCTCTTTCTCGCACCGTCATATTTCTTTCAAAAATAATTAGATCCGTTATTTTATCACCGTCTTCCCAAAATAATACCTATTGTTTCCTTTCCTGAATAATACTATCTTTTAATTATTTAGATCCGTTATATATTTCACCGCCTTCCCCAAATAATAGTAATTGTTTAGATTTTTCATTTAATGTATATGTATATATGGAATATAGCATTAATCATTACTCATTATTTCCTTTTCATAAATAACGTCATTTTAGACACTTTGAAAAATTTCACAATAAGTGTCACTTAACCATAAAAACTACAATTATTCCAATATTAACTCAAACAACCTACCTAGTTTAGTTTATTATTTCCTTATTTCAAAAAACATACCAATTAAATATCAATCCTTAATTTCTCCAAAAATAGCTAAAATGACATTCTTTATGAAACGGAGGGAGTAGTAATTTTTAATTATTTAGATCTTCTATTTTATCTATATATTGTGTATAGAAATAACATGAATGATTAGAAATAAATTGTAATTCATTTGATAAAGTACTTTGTATTTCTCAATTGGAAGTGCACTAAATAATAATCTTACTATATACTCCCTCCGTTTCAAAATAAGTATTTTGTTAGAGACTTTGTGTAACGCCCCGTTTTTCTTTTAGAACATAAATAATATTCTTTTAGATTCGTTATTTTATTTATATATGGTATATAGAAACACCGTTATTATTAGTCATTACACATTATTTCCTTTCCAAAATATTATTATTTTTCGTAAAAGTATTACTTTTTTCCTGTGAGAGTGTATTCCGTCACACGTGTGACCGTCACACACAAGACTCGCTCTATAAATATATGTGAAAGCCGTAGTCCCATGATTAGTTATAACAAATTAATATTTGTAAATACAATAATTTAATTAGTCAATCATTAAATTATACATTAACTTTTACTTTTAATTTAAGAAAGTATATATTCATTTATTAGTGAAGATAATACTTAATATTGTATTAATTTGAAGAAAAAATATAATTAATGCCTTAAAAGAAATTAATATTGCATTAAAAATATATTTTTAGGGAAAAAGTAATTTACAATAATAACCCTCATTTTGCTTGTATATATACTAGTAAATAACCCGTGCGATGCACGGTTATAGATGTTTTCTAAATATAATAATAAAATATCATTATAATTTAAAAATATATATGTAATTGTGAGTAATAAATGTATATGATGATTAAATACAATTAAAAAAGTTTTTGTATACTTTCGCATATTCGAATAAAATATTTATTTCATTTAGGAAATAATAAATATGGGATTTTAAAGAAAATGATAAATGTAACTTTACTTTTTTATATTGCATATATTTGTGTATAAAAAATATATTTACACATTCCTAATCACTTCCTTATAAACAACATTATATGTTTTGTTAGAATTTTATTTTCTTGATTACAAATCAATATCTTCAGTTATTTCCTGTTCGTGACTAGGGGTGTTCACTATTCGGTTGAAACCGAAAAAATCGCCCGAACCGAATCGAAATGTAAAATTTAGTTCGATTTTTCTTTTTATCAGTTCAGTTTCGGTTTTATATATAACAATATTTCGGTTTTCGATTTGGTTTGGTTTTTTTCAATAAAAACCGCATTAGAAACCGAAAAACCGAATTAAGTACCTCTTAAATTAAAACCCCCCTCCTCATTTGTCTTTCATTTGCATTTTAATTTCATTTCATTTAAATTTTATTTTCTATCTAACAAGTAATAACTAAGGTGCAAATAAAACCTAATCTGCAGCACCGTAGTTTGTTGCTTTCTCACTTCCATTCTGATTAGCCTCATGTACAGATGTACTCTTTTGGATAACAAGAAAAGTTGACTCTTCGACTAACTCATTTTTATATCAAGAATCTTTATTCAAATGCAGTTAATCTTCAAAGTTTTATTTTAGTGAAAAACTTAAAAATTAGTGTAAAAATTCGGTTTTCGGTTGTGACTGCAACCGAACTGAAATATTTCGGTTCGGTTGATTTTGGTTTTTGATAATTTTCAGTTCGGTTTCAGTTAGCATTTTTTTAGGATTTCAGTTTCGTTAATTCGGTTCGGTTCGGTTTCAGACCGATGAACACCCCTATTTGTGACTCTTAAAATTGCAACGTAAAATTAGTCGTGACTGAAACTGGCTTTTTATTTATTGTCATAGCATATGAAACAATGATATAAAAATGTTTGCAGTGCAATTTAAAAGACAATGTGGGGCCAGATGGCATCATAAACATACTTGGGACCAATACCAGGTGGCCAGCATTACTACTCGTCAAAACTTCACCCTCTAGTATGTGAAACCCCTTGTAATGACTAACCTGGTACTATTACACAATCCAATAGAAAGATCTATATTTTTGCAAAAGCATTACTTGTATTCCAACATTCAATGTCAACTCATGGTTCTGAGTTCCTGTGTATCGAATTTTGTTCAAAAGTCAAAATCACCAACTATCAAAGTAGCGACTTCGGACGCTGAAGGCAGATTATATCTCCTTGCATCAAAACCCCCCCCCCCACCCCAAAATTGAAGCCGAACATTAGAACACCCCTTACGGGAATTCATGCAATTATTAATCTCGTTACTTGTGTCATAGATACACAGTGCACAAACATTGAATTTCCCCTTCAAGTGGCAAAAAGCTTCCCAATAAGTGGTAGTTCTGTCCATTTAGCTTAAATATTGGAGGTGAGTTTCCAATATTGAGACTTTTATCAATCTTTCCTCTAACCAATGTAAAGCCAAACATACTATTATACAAACGAATATCCTCCAAAAAATATTTGCCTTTTCTACAGTCATTAGAAAATAATTGAAGTAAACCTTCAGTGGTATCTTCATCTCGGGCAACTATACCTTGCTCTTCATACAATACAATGAGATCATAGGTTCCTTCAGTCTATAATTAGATCTTAGACGCTCGTCATACCAGAACAACGCCCGTCATCATTGACACTTGAATAGTGGATCTCCCGGCATCCCAATATTTGTTAGCTATTAAGAGAAAAAAAAAAATTGATATAAAACTTCAAAATATTTCTTATACGTATGATTTACGAAAAAGAATAAACACAATTGTAGTGTTTTAAAAAAAAAAAAAAACTTACAAATAATATAATTTTCTCCTTGACATGTTTCGTCAAACTCATCATATGGGTCCTCATCTGAATTGATGTCAGTCTGATTAACATTTTCCTCATTGTGTTCATATACGACCAAATCTCCAATTGAATCAGTGTGTTTATGGTTTGGCTCATCTCCAGTTAAATCAATAATCTCTTAAATAACTTGACTATTGGATGAAGTACTACTTGGCAGAGTACTAATATTTGTGAATGCTGTCATTCTAAGATTGTTGATAGGACCTCTAATACGTCTTGTAACTAATAAGAATAAAATAAAATAGAAAACATTGAATATCACGAACTATACAAACCAATCAGATTAAGAAAAAAATATAGGTTTTATGAGTTTTTTTTTTTTTTTTTTTAAATGAATAGCATTTACCATTAGTCACATCACTAAGATGACTATGAAAATTTGAGGAACGAATTTGTGAAACATCACCGAACACGTGACATACACTCGTGTTGTATTCATTTAGGAACAAAATTTCCCCCCACTCCTTTTTTATTTCTTCGTCGAACCCCTCGAAGTACAGATCTAGAATCCTCAACTAAAATCCTCCATCCTACTTTTTGTAATTGCCATCCCTAAATCGTCTGCTACTGACCTATGCGAGATCTAATAAGCTGATTTTCTTTTTTACTACATTCAAGTTAACAATTTGATCTCAAAAATCTGTCAAGGATCCCACTTAATAAAATACCTGTTAAAAACTTCGACAAATATCGACATATTGAGATCGGATTCCATTTAATAATCCGAAATGAGTTGCTACAATGCAATTAGAACCGCATGTTGTACGACCTAAACCCCCAACTAAATACCCTGTGAAGATTACATCAATGCACACAGATGATAAGTTTCTAATTATGCTGTAATTATTCTGCACTAATTGTCAATTAACATTTTATTATCTACAGATTATGGAAAATCTGATCAATCAACCGCTTACGTCACTCCAAACCAGCAGACATGTTTAGAAACTTGCAGTATAAAAGGCAGGATGCATTGAACTCCACTAAAATCACGGAACAATATGACATAATATTTTATGCGGGCAGAATTAATTGCCCAGTATAATTACCATATAACAGCCTCTTAACGACATCAACAAATCAGCAAGGATATTTAGCCGAGAAATTAAAGTCAGTAGAATTTCTGCCTTGTAAAAGCAATTTCCACAATTAGTATGTTTATTTGGGCAGGAAAAGTTGGAGTCTGCGATTTATAGACGGTTCCACTTTTATATTAAGTAGGATATTGATATAGATAAGAGCATGAAGAAAGAAATAAATGGATTTTTTACAATGCAATGATTGAACTAACACGATTATGTCTTCTCGTGAGGAATTCGTTGTAGCTCCATTAATAAAGTATATTGTAATCCAATTAATTGATCAGTGATCACCTTTCATCAACTTCGGCCACTCCAAGCAAGAGTTGTACTAAAAAAAGAACCGTCTTACCGAGGTTAAAAGATAATCACATTTTCATTTTGGTTGTCTCAAATTATAGTCAATGCTTATATATAGATGATACATTTTCTCTAAAATCTTCTCATTTAATGTTTGTTGGAACTATCAATCCTTCTTCAATTTTTTAAGCATTCACTCCATGCACCCAAAATAAATAAGGGTATAATCGAAAAATATTAAATACAAATCGCATTTCAAATACCATTAAAGATGTTTTCTTAATATATGTGTAAACCTAAGTGATTATAAATAAATAAACACAAATACGATGTCCAAAAACAATTAGAAATAATATTTTTTTAAATTATAAATAAATAAATACAAATACAATTCCAAAAATGATTTAACAAATCAAAATGTAGATGGAGTTAATGCTTAAAAAATATCGGTGTAGTTTTTTAAAAAAGTTGAAAAATGTATTAAAAATCTGAAAATTTAATATGATATTTTACAAATTGTTATAATTAACGTAAATGCACATGTTCAGGGAAAAAAATTATACAAATGAAATGTTTACAACTAATTTATAAATATTAAACAATATAAAAGATGTCTGACTATATGCTACACATTAAAAATATCGACAAAGTGTTGTTTTCTGTCATAATTTCTTCCTTTTATGTGTTCAATAATGTCTTTAACTCAAATGAGAGCCAATTGCATATTATGTCAACCATTTAAAAAAATCGAAAATATTCGAAATTTCACCGAAATTTTGGTAAAATTTTCACGAAATTACAACAAATTATACATGGAGATAGTTGAAATCGAAATTTCGGAGATATTTTGGAGAAATTTTGACAGAAATTTATTACATCCGAATTTCGCTTCGAGATCGCAAAAAAAGAGAGATTTCGGAGAAATTTCGGTGAATTGTGGAGATATTTTAATCCTTGGATCCAGAAAGAAAAACTAGAGTAGAGATTTAACTATCCTTAAATTTCAAGAAAATACAAATTAAAAATGTGATTTTTTTGTTACTGCTTTTTTTTGTATGATATAATTGCTCATCTATCTTCATGTTTCTCATTGGTAACAAAGAATATTGGAACAATTGAGATTGAAAAATAGACTAGCTAGTAGACATATGAACCATTTGCAAAACTTGATAACAATGGAGCAAAATTGGACTTCACATTTAGTGAAACAAAACAAGAAAATTTAGGAGAATGTCACAAAGCATTCTTGAGTTTTTCCTGCTGATAATCAATCACATATGTACAGCGCATACGGTTCGCGTGCAGCTTCAGAAGCTTCGAGTCGCATTGGCAGAGCCACGTGCGAGGCCTTCTACCTTCAACACGTGACTCTTCGCCCGTTTCTTGAAGCTGGACTTGGACGTTGGAGACGCTTCCTTTTCATGCCTGATGCGAAAAATAAGAACTAGCTACAAGTTTGATCCACATTGTCAAGAATTATGAAGTTGAGACTCACCGTATAAGTTTTTTATCTTTGTATCGCGTTATTGCTTTTTGTTTACCATTTGCGTCGTCTGTGTTGTGTTGAGGAAATGTTGAATATAGCGCATCATCCGAGCAGCTGCTTTCGCCTGTAATTCTTGAGATGGAAAACGACGATGCTGAATAAGATGACCGGTTAGGATGAGAAAAACTAGATTGTGATTGATGAACTTGGTTATGAGTATTGGTTTCTCTGTCTACATCATTGGACTCCTGCGAAAGGGGCATTGTAGAGCAAAACCAGATCTTAGCATTTAAACAATGGAGGTATAATTGAAGCCAATTCTTCAACACAACTAAATATCATGTGACGTTAGAGAGACATTTTGGCATATAAAAGCTTAAGTTGTTCTTTCTGAAGTACAAAATTCTATCTTCTCTCAATCCGTCGCGATGTCTTCTGAAGCTTGAGACGGTCGAGAATTCCACTATCTCGAGCTTCATATGCTTGAGACATTTACTATCTTTACCTTCTGCGAGTCTTGGGACGTGTGAAGAAGATAAAGATTGTTCTTGGTCATTTAATATGACAAATACGCTTTATCTAACCCTACCGGCACTACCTGCATCCATTGGATGTGTGGCACGTGGGCAATAACATAGTTTTTCTATCATTTTGTCTACGTGATGCACGTCCAACGTAATGCAGACACTACTAGTAGAGGTAAGTAGAAGTTCCGCTAATTTGACTATAACTTATATGGCCAAAAATACATATTTATTGGATGGTTTAACCAGAAAAACCAGATTCTAAAATCATCAAACAGATGTAAACAAAACCCCACACAACATAGTAACATGACAACCTCAGAAATCTGAATCTTTGAGAGCATAATAACAGATAGGTATAAAATCAAACCTCTGTTATTCTTGTGCAGCCTCTATCTAATTTACCATATACTGGAAGCTCATCGACAAACGAACCTTCCATATTAACGTCATCGTCCACCACAGCTCTGCTTGTCTCTTTCTCACAACCAAAAAGCTCTTCAAAGTTCCGGAACGTCAAATCAACATCAGGTATGTTAACATCATCAAAACATCGTACTTCATCGCACACTCCTAAGTCTTGCATATTTTCAAGCCAAATCTGCAGAAAATTCAAGCATGCACGTACGTAAATCTTGCAATCCTGTAAACTAAAAGAAACAGAATTTTGTGTAAATAAACCTCGTTATGAAGAGGGCTTTTGTATTGCCAGAAAGAGTCCCCATTCAAGGGATTCCCGTTATCCAGCTGTGAAAATGGGGACGACAAAGGTTCATCCGTCTTATCATCAAGAGAGCTGCCCTTGTTTTGCAAGTCAAGAGGTCCAGTAGAATACTCGAGATGACTGTGTTCTCTCCACATTGTATCGCGCCTGAATGCTACTCCGCCTGTTCGTTCTTTGACGTGTAGTAAACATGGATTGTCAATTCCCTCTGATAGTTGCAGTTTTTCTAAGTCCAGGATTTGTTGCAGAATCAAGTAGCTTCCATTTTGCTGGTTATTATTATTAACTACCTAGGATTAGCATACTAACAACAACTCGTACGACTCGACTCATTTACAACCCTACAAATGAAGCTATATGCGGTCTTGGAACACTGTTAATGAGCCAAATCAGTCTTACTACATAAGAATGATCAAACTGAATAAATGAATTGGACAAAATATGCTTCAACATACATACCGTTGTTCCTCGACTGCTCGATCCTCCTTCAGATTCTGCACAAACAACAGAACACAGATGAATCACAACAGAACCAGAATCAATAATTCATCGGAAAGTAAAGATACGATAATTACCAACACGATTGTTCTCCAATTCTTTGCAATCAAACCCCCACAATTCAGCTAGATCTTTAGCAGAAGGGCATCCCATATAGCAGCTGATCACATTTCTACTGTGGTGCAATGACAGATGAAGGGTAGCATCACACGTTTGACACATGAACATCTCATGGTCAATACATCGAACAAGTGACGGGTGGTATCTGCACGACTCGCAGACGAGCGTACGAAGATGTCGGTAGGAAAGAGCATTGGCAGAATGGACCTTAGCATCACAGGAGAGGCAGAGGTGTGCTGCATCTGACTTACAGTACACAACTGGCCTTAATGCCATGCAGAATTCACATTTTTTCTCCATTGCCCGATTTCGTTTAAACTCAATCTTATCCAAATATTAAACATGGCATCTGCCTCTCTCTCTATCTATAACTGTGATCAACAGATCCAACACAGCAAGATTTGAAACGAAACGAACACTAAAAAGGATAATTAGACTGCAAAAAGAAATAGTCATAATCAAGATCGGCAAACTAGGTAGTGTAACCGATGATCCGAACTGAAAAATGTAAGTTGATGTAGGTAAACAATAAATTGGCAAGACATATATTGGATCATTGAACATAAGAAATAAAAAAGAACAACATATCATTATGAGATCAAATTTTTAATTTTAAACCAAGCTCGATTAAAGCATATTATTCGAGTTTAGTTGAGTTGCATTAAAAATAAGTCAAACTCTAATTTTGACATCTAATAACGATGAAGCTCGTTGACTTTTTACTTCTACTCATAATGAAATTTATTTACTATAGTTTCTTTTTGTCTCGATTCAGCCCTACCGCTGAATAGTCGACATGACAGTTAATGTCAGCCAACTATTCAGCTGTAGCGGTTGAACGAATCTCGTAACCCTAGTCTCCTTATTGATTTGACTAAATTAAAGCCAAATAGTACTCCATCATTATAATTCAAATAATTTGCCAAAATATAGAATTCAAAGATTACCTATGTATTAGTTTCAAAGTAGATCCGTAACAAGTGACTTTAGTTCATGTAAGAAGTACTAGTATTTCACGTTGCTAGACTGGATTATCTGTATAGTAAAATACTAGTACTTCTCCTTATAAAACGGTACGCAGATCCAAATTCAAAAGACTCTTCAAATTAACAAGACACAGTAATAAATTGATTTGGCTATAATTTTACTACGTAATTGACCAATCTTGGATTTAAATCAATCACAAATCAATTTTCATTAAACGTTAGATCAGGAATGCCGCGGTCGACCCCTTGGACTTTTCTTTAAATGTAGTTTTGTGTTTAATATATAATAGTCCGTTCCTTTAACTATAAATTTCGTCCCAATACTTCACAGTATATCTCGGGTCAAAATCCAAGATCCATTCTTGCATCAAATTTGATCATAGCCACCACAACCAAATTAGAGTTTTCTAAATTTATTTCTTGCATCAACATCCTAGTAGCTAGTAAACTATGTTCCATACAAATTTCACAAAAACACACACACACACACAGAGCAGAGGCAGCTAACCTGTGATCGTCTTCTGGAACAGAATGAACAGAAAATGAGAAATAAGAAAAGGGTGAAACAGAAGAAAGATGAATTGATGAGATGAAGATTTAGGTAAGATGATAAATAATTGGTGATGTAAGAAAGCAGGTTAGGCTTTCAGTTAGTTGTTTGGCATAAGTGATGTTATCTACTTTCTCTCTCTTCTATCTACTATCTATCTTTTGGGATACACTTTTCTGCTGACGTGGCCATTCCAAGTGTTGCCTAATCTACCATGTGACATAGTTTGCCGCCTCACCCAATAGGGACGCGCCACGTCATGCCCTCAAGTATGGGGAAGTTGATCGTCATCACAGGAACAACTGGGACTTTATTTAACTGCCAACTGTCTTGTTGATATAGTTATTACATCAATCTTCTATTCTATACTATAATACAGGATAAACCACTACCCAGACTTCAATATTTTTTTCACTTACACGAAATTATAAATCATCACGTTGCGATAAGAGATACACATCATAGCCTAATGATGAGGAATCTTTACCAAGTGAAAATTCTGGAACACTATTCCGTGAAGTGGACTTCGGGATTAGGATATGCATCAGTTTGGAACTTAGGTTGTATTTGGACGTAAGGTTTTGGAATGAACTTAAAATTCGTAATTTAAGGATTTGAGGATGTATTTGAAATTCATAATCTCAAATCTATTGATGTTGTTTGGATTATCATTGATTTAAAAATTCATAATTTCATTTCGAGCTATTTTTTAAAGGATTTGAGTAGATTTCAAATATTCTCTATTTTTGAAGGGATCTGAAATCCATTGATTTTAAATTCATGCATTTCAAATTCCTCCTTTCGAAGCTAGATTGAGGTTTTAGTAGCTCGCACCGACGTCGAATAGTGGGATTCGGCGGATTTTAGTCCGTGGCGGATTTTGGTCCGTCCCGCCTCACGAGCCCGTTGACAACGTTATATGTTATCTTATAGAATTTGTATACTATACATTTAAATTTTATAAACATTGAAAATTGGGTGAACTTTGATAACTATTTTGATCTGTACTATTAGCAAATTATGAACAAGAATATGAATTGTCTAATTGTTAAAATAACTAATAAATAGATATTTTGGGTTAATTATTGTCCATTTTTTATTTGACTTTTGGATAATGTGTAGTTCCGTAGACTTGCAAACTATATTTTATACTTTGATAGAATTTAATTTAAGACTATTTTAACATGTATCTGAAAGATGAATTATATTTATGACTTTTTAAATTGTTGATAAATAGTTTATTTTATCTTTTGAAAAAGTTTTAATCATAATGCTTACTCTGTTTTGATAACTTTCAAGATTTACCCACAATTTATATGTATACACATAAAATGAGGCGAGATGGCCCGATCTAATCCGCCGTGGGCTGAGCTCAGACCACTTTATATGTCCCACAATTTATATTTACAAAAAAAGGCCCTGTTTAACCAAGGGCATGCAAAATTCCGTGACACGTTTGTCCGAGTAATTGGTCAAAATTCATTCGATAGGATTACTTATAAACCACTTTTATATGATTACTTATAAATCCCACAAAGATTATATAGTCATTTAACTATTTGTAGTTTCCCTTATTTTATTACCAATCACCATATAATTTATTTATTGTCGATCATACCAGCACAATAGCAAGGAATATTTGTGCACCAATTGTAAAGTCTCAGAAAAAAAATAAGGTTGCATCATGTATGAGCCAGAGCAAATGAAAATAACAAAAAAGAAAAAAAAACAAAATAAAAACCCTCATCCTACGATGAGTTGATCCAACCAATTCCATTTTTTTAATATGGATTTTAAAATCGCTCTCCGAATTCGGGTAAAATATTTGAAATCAAACTACATGCTAGTAAATAATCTCACTTAAATAAGACAGATTCAGGTCCATAAAACATGAATTGATTTTATCATAATGTTACTTTAAGTGTTAGCTTTCATACAAAAGCAACCATTTTCTAAAAGTAACAGTTTCTTATGACTGAAAGTGACCATTTTTAATTTCTCCACTTACCAATCTTGAATGGGCACAAAAAACAGAGCTCTTACAAACTCAGAAGAATCAAAACAAGAACAATACTCTGGGAGAGTTGCTGGATAATGTGAACAATTAGTAAGCCACTTTCAACTTTCACAAAAGCTTTCTTTGTTTCCAGTTAAGAGGAAAGCAAAAAAAGAGATTAATATACATTTGCAGGGTGAATAAACAAAAACGACTTTAGCACAATTGTATCTTCTGCAGGTCACTCGGCTACCCTGAAAATAAACCAGGCATCAAGAGTTGTGCAAATGAAAATTAACAAAACAAAACATGACTAGAAAATCGATTTCCATGGGTGACTCAAATTTCATCGTATATTTGAAAGGCCTATAGTTAAACGATAGAAGTCACTGGAGAGCTTTCTTACCACGATCAACTTGACTTCATGTGCACTTCTATGATGTCATTATCCTCCATACCGAGGCTATCAGGTGTTTGCGTGGGACTAACTTTGTCCCCATCGAAGCAGAAGACCAATTTTCTCACATCAAGCTTAGTTTTTTCAGCATACGTCTTGAACAGTCGCTCAAATTTATCATCCTGCACATTTATCATTGTGAAACTCAAGTGAACGAGGATAGTTCGTACCATATTGCAAATATTAAACGATTATTGATGAAGCAAAATCTGAGAAATAAGTAGATGAAAACAAAGAATCTACGGCATAATGGAGAAACACTGCTGCAGTACTCGTTGAAATGAAAAGAAAGAAAAAAGATATCCAGCTCTGCCTGCTGTTGACTACTTGAAGTTTTGAAGTCACCATTCACATTGATACATAAAAATGCAGAGAATTAGAGATAGTATCATTATCCCTGGACAATAAAATTCCAAAAAGCCTACAATAAGCCACAGAACTTCTTAAATAGTTCTCATAAACATCGTACTCTTCTGTACATTACATTTCATTCTGCTTTCATCTTAATACATTAATCATCATTCGATGAATGATACTCAAATCATAATCTCTCAACTGAAATATCAACCTAATAATCTCTAAAGGCCACCAGCCCCTGGTACCACTTAGAGAAGATTCAAGTTAATAAAGAGGATAGCATACCATGTAAACTCGAAATTGCTTAAGCCCATCTTTGTCCTGGATGGATATAACAAGTTTAGCCCTCTCACGAGCCGGCTCCAACGGCTGCTTGGTGGCACTTTTTGGAGAAGCCTGTAAGGAAGCACTCAAGTCTTTTCTTACAGATTCTTCAACAGCTCGCATCAGTTCCTCAGCTGACTGGGGAAAAGATTCTGCCAACTCCTGCCTTTTTAACCTAAGAAGGCATTGACAGAAAAAGGTTAGTCAACAAAACTTAACCATGTACTTAAGAGAAACAGAATGCCCATCAGTTTAGACATGTCATATACTCGCACACATTTTTGTCGTGGATATGTTTTACATTTTCTATAAGTACTTGGAAAATTCAGACATACTATGAAATTTCAAAAGATGTAGTCTACGTTCGCTCAATAAGAAACTAAATTTCACATCCATAAAAAAGAAAAAGTCATCTGCATATTCATTAGCCAAAATGCTCAACACATTAATTAACTTGACGGTATCATAGAGTAAACATGATAAATTCCACCTACTCAAAATCCAGATTTAGACAGCACCAACCATTGTCCCAACTATAGTGGTGCCTGAAGTTCAATGAACTAATAAAACCACAGCAGCATCAAAGTTAACTATTAAGTTCTGCCAAAGAAGTCCTCTGGACATTTATAGCCATCCCAAAAACTTGATTCATGCGATGAATCAATTTCATATGAGATTACAAATAAAACATGCACAACCAGTCTAAGATGGGACAATGAGCCCCTTGTGGTACACAATGTCATATGTTTGGACAATGGATGAAGTCAAGCATAGAGGTACAACTGCTTCACAAACCATATGTTGTTTTCTATAAAGTCCTAGCTGAGTTAAAATTATAATTTCAAATCTAATGGTACAAAGTGCAATTGGGAAAACCGCACTCTCACTCTCAGAGAGTACTTTTCTTAATCAGTTTTAAGCAAAACTTTTCATTCAACAAAAGGTTACAACAAGAAAACAGCAAGTAGACTGTCACTCAGAAAATAGTGACAATTATCACAAAAGAAGTAAAGAAGAGTGCTTCATGAACTCTGCATCTTATGGAAATACAGCAGCACTGATAGATGGTGGTTCCCCTAAATTGACCGATAATAGCTTAACCTCGAAGTGCAATGAAAAGTTGGTTAATGCAGAACAACATCAATCCACAAAAAATGCATTTTCACAAGAATACATTAAGCAGTGCACTTTATCATTCCTTGTATTAGAGTTTTTTCACAAAACAAAAGGGATATGCATCCATGTAAGTTTTCATTAGGAAAGAAGCTCTACCGGATAGCTATTTGGGTGTGTATCACAAAGAAAGCAGAAAACACAATGATCACAATCCAATGAAGCAAATTGAACACTCATCACTTCCAATAACATTACCGGTAACCATAAGCAATTAATAGGAGGAATCCATTGTTGTAAAAACTATGAAATTCAACACAGGAGGTAAATAAGAAGTTTTAATTTCAATTATTAGTATACCTCAGGGCCTTTAAAGTCGAGTTCTCCTGGAGAGTTTTAGAACTAACATCTAAGTTCTTTGGTGGTGGAGGCAACCAATCCTCTTCCTCATCTTCATTATCATCACAATCAATCACCTTTATATCTTTCACATTGACATCACGTTCATTCTTTTCTTCCTAATAGTTGCAACCAGAGAAGGAACATAAATTGGATCTTCATATTCTGGAATTACTAACGTGAAACAGGAAAAAAAAAAAATCTAATCTTTCATCAAGCAAAGTTTCTTACAGCAGAATCTGGGGTTTTCCGTTTTTTAGAGCAAAATACAGGAGATTCATCAACATCGTCGTCTGCCAATTCGAAAGTAAGAGCGAGAATCAATCAATCAATTGAAACAAGGAACATAACATTGAAAAATCCAAATTACGCGCGCACACAATAATGAAAATCATTCGCACGGAACTGACCATCAAGGCAAACGACGCTGACTGGTTGAATGCGAGTGTAATCAAACAGCGGTTCGAATTCCTCGTTGGATTCCTCCTACAAAATTGAATAACAAAGTCAATTTTGAATGGAAAAAGAAAAACCCTAGAGTTAGGTTTTGCAAAGGAGTAAAGTTCATTTATAATTGAAAGAAGCTAACAACAATGGTATGAGAATCGCACCATAGATGAAGCTCTCTTCTTCTCTCTCTAACGCACTGCCTGCTGCTCTCTCTATCTACAACTTTCTGAGCGTGGATTCGAAGTTCGAGAGTTCGCGGCACGACCGTTCGCATACGAATTGCAGGAATATATATACATATATATATATAAAAATGTTATATTTTTAGGGAAGATTTTCTTTTCTTTTTTGACAAAATTTAAAATAAATTAAATCGAGGGGCAAAATGTAAAATCGACCCTGTCCAAAACTCAAAAGGGCACGTTGCATTTTAGTGATGAAAAAGTAAATATTGCAATTAAGTTCTGTAACCTCTATATTATTGTGGATTTAGTCCTCCGGTTACCTAAAATAAGAGATATTATTTGAAAATTGAGTTTTTTTTTATATTTTCTGAGCAATTAGACAGAACGTGGACAAATAATCCTCTATATGCAACAATAACTGACATTGATAGCTCATTATTGAAATATATTTAAGTTATTATTTGTTTTATAATTTTCGAAATTTTAAGTTATCTTTGGATTTCTTCTTTTTAATTATTGTTTCTATAAATTTTTGTTTATATATTTTAATTAATTTATGTTGATGAATCATCCATGTTTGCACGTTAGATAGCAGGCGCTTGAATAAGACGGTCTATGAATCACTTTTCGGAAAATGAGATTTACCTTTATCGTAAAAAGTATTAATTTTGATATAAAAATTAATACTTTAAGTGTTAATCTTTAATTAAAAAAAGTAACAGATTTTTTAATAAATATAACATATATTGTGACAAAAGTAATATTTTTTTAATAATAGAAGTAATTTTATCTTATGAAAGACAATCTTACATAAATATCAGCGCTTCTACCAACTTTCCCGGGTTTTGGTATTAGCAAAAAATCAAGGTTTAATCGCAATAAGAAATACCAAACGCCTATTTTAATAGGTTCATTTTTATAATTTTCTTTAAATGAAAAGATCTATAAACAAATATTGTTGTAGGACTTCAAATATAAATTAACAGTTATGCGTGTATTCTTTTAGGGGTTAATTCATCAACCTCAGCAATATATCATTTTCTTTCACATAAACTATTAAACTCTCGTTCTGCATTCATGTGTACAAAGTACAAATTATACAGGTTTTTACGGATAAACTATTAAACTTATTATTTGGCCATTTTTTGCTGGAATTCTGCACGTGATACATTTTCCAGGATATTTTTAATGGGAAGAAAAACGACTTAACTATGAAGACAAAAATACCCTTAATAACATATCATGTGCAGAATTTTGGCATAAGACTGGAAAATAGGTTCAGTAGTTTATCTACAAAACTCATATAGTTTATATGCCAAAAAAAAGAGTTTAATCATTTATGTACCAAAACGATGATAGTTTGATAGGATTGCTGTAATTAATCCTCTTTTAATTCGAGATTATGAACCATTGAAGGGGGGAAAAACAAACATACACCCAACTGTTTCTAACTCAATTTGTCCTAAACTGTTATTTTGGCCCAGTAAGATCTGGATAAGTCCCAAATATTGCAACTGTCTAGAAACCAGAAACTACTGCATAAAATGGTAATAAAACTATACTTACAACATAGCTAGTCCTCTTGCCAACACTTGATGCACCATATGCCGAGTGATTTTCACCATATATTTCACACACCTGTGTACACATGTGTGTGTAAGTGTCTGCAATTGTGCGGTGGAAACCACCTGGTGCACGGTGCAGCGGGTGCAGATAACAGGAGACCATTAAGACAGTCTCGGTACAGATACAACTGAACCACTACTAGTCTATTACTACTTCAGATATTAATATTGGTTACAGGGCCTTTAAACCAGTGCCTTGCACCAAAAACCCACCAAGAAACTATGATAATGAGTAGCCCTCCAACTGCAACTGGGGTGTAGTTGAGAGTTTCCGAAGTAATCGGGTACTCTACGGGCAAGGAGAACAGCACCGCAATTGTTGCTACCCAGAGGACTGCTATCCAACCCACAACGACGCCATATCTTCCCAAGTTGAAAGGCCCCGGAGTGAAAGACTTTCGTGCCAAAGTAACCCTGAAAAAGATCGGCAGGGCGTAGGCGATGTAGAGCCCGATTGTAGCTATCGATACCATGGCTTGGAATGCTACCAAGCTTCCCAGTGACTGCAAGTTTTACATGGATTTAGATAGGGTAGTATACAACACGAAAGCTAATTTTGGCTTTTAACCTTGTTTATGAGTATAGGGATAGCCACTTGTTCGAAAAATAGGATACAACCATGCGTCCAAAGACGTGCAGATGCTTGAGACAGTGGATTTCTTGAGCTGTAAGTCTTGGGAGCATGGAAGAAAGACAACCTTATCTTTTACGAAAAGGGTATCTTAATCTCTTTATATACCACAACGATTGTATCCCATTTCTTCAGAACATGCTATATTCCATCTTGTAATACCTTAACTGGGTTCTTTCTTTTCGATCTTATAACAATGTGTATAGATTGCGAGATGGCTGACATACCGTTAACGCCATGCAGAACGCTATAATTGCAGATAGCCAGACGGCATTTATGGGGACGTCATTCGAGTTCACTTTATGCCAAAACTTGGAGAATGGCACCGCGCCATCCCTCGAGAATGCATACACCATCCTACAAAACACAAGATTGCATGTCCTTACACAACTTTACTCGTAGAACTTCAAGACAATATCGAACAATTACCTAGAGTTGCTCGTGATTGAACTCATGCCACAGAAAAATATTGCGACACCAACTATACCAAGGCAAACGATTCCACCGGCACCACTGCCGTATCTAGATTTGAATGCCTGGTAAAATATTTCAGCAATGGCATAACCACCAGAATCATTGTCCGGATTCAGAAGACTTGGGATGTCAGTCACAGCAAAGGTGATACCAAGAATGTAACCCCACCCTACAATAATTGATATCCCTATGGCGCTTATTATTCCCCTTGGACCGTTCTTATCTGCATCCTTCGTCTCCTCTGTCTGAGAGAAACAACTTGTCAGAAAATTGAACGAACATGACAGATTGATCATCGGTGATGTGGGTATATATGTAAGTAGATCTCATTAGTAGGCTGGCTAGAAAGAAGGAAATCCAAATTTTCTGCCCTGCATTTTGTTTCACATTCACCCTTAAGAAAGGGGCTAAATTAGAGCAGTTTGATCCTCTGTCCCACTTTTACAGTGTCCCGCCCGTGTCCCTCTCCAAAATCAAACCCTACAATATAAATGGTGAACCCTGAATGCATGAATCATGAATCCTAAACTATGAGCTGAATTATGAACCTTAGCACATTAAATCATGAACAGTGAATTGTGAAATCATGAATTTTGAATTAGAAAATATATCCTAGTCCCGGAAAATCGAAAAAATAAATCCTAAACATTGAACCTGAACATGAATCAAGAATCATGAACCCAAAAAATAATAAAAACATATAAAATATTATTCTGAGACGAGGCATAGCAATTTTCAACTTAAGTGACGGCATTCAGATTCATATCAAGTATGGATATTTCAACAACTACGTTGTCTCAATGATCAAGCAGGTACCCTTTAATTACTTTAAAACCAGTTCAACATTTAAATAATTATGATCGACAAAGGTTATATGATTTATGAAATGAATGAATAACATAGCTCACCATATGTGCGGATGCATCATACCCTGTTAGAGTATACTGACTCATGAGCAGTCCTATGACAAATATGTACAACGAACTGCTGATTCCTTTCCCATTATCTGTATTAAATTCGGTGAACACAAACTTGGCACTGGCTCTTTCACTCGCCACCAATGGGATGAGGATCATAAGAACAAAGACACCTAAAATCACAAAAAGCATCACATTTGAATGTTTGTAATCACAAAAATGTGATTGATAATACTATAAACGAGAGTTGTGTTACCTAGAACATTCCAAGCAGCGGCAAGCTGTCCAAAGAAGGATAGCCATGAGATAGGGAGGCTGTTAAGGATAGCGTGCAAGAGCAAAATGCCGGCATGCAATGCAATAACAACGTATTTAGAAGCCTCGTATCCTCCTCCGTTCTTGCCACCTGTGCCTAGGAGAATCATCACCTGAATCAACTGCGCTAGTGAAAAATCTACGCTTGTTGTGACAGCCCACTGCAGAAGATTACATACATGAAGTGATTAGTGATTATTTATGGAGGTATCTTTTCCATAAAGAAAATTATCGAAGAATTTTGAGATGAAGAGCAAGGTGCTTAAAAGTACCTGGCCAACAATGTTGAACCTGCACAGAAAAGAGATAATTGATCAATTTAGCATCAAAGATTACAGAAGAACAGTTAATTCTGCATATTCAGACTATGAAAGCTTTTATACCCGCGGAATCCAAAGGGGACTGCAGTCAAATAGTGCACTAGGAGATATTAGTTATTAGATATAAGGTTGCATTTAAATTTAATGATTTGAAGATGGATTTGAAATGAATAGAGCGGTCTATTGCATTTCATTGAGGGATTCTGTGGATTTTATTTTTGGGTGAATTTAGAAAACCACCGTAAATTTCAAACCCCTCAATTCAAACAAAACCTTAACAATCTTAGACTGAAAACTATATCAATGCCACTGGCTGGCTCGATCACCCAAAAAGGGGGTAATCACACCGTTGCAAACTATATATGTGATTCTAGGGTAACCATGTAATGCTGGTCTTGAAGCTCTAGGTTATTAAAGAGATAAAATAAAACAATCATCTCTCCAGACCAAATTTCCACAAAAGTATACTATCCAAAGGTTAAAAGTTTATCAGCAAACATAAACATTACACGGAACCAAGTACAAAACTAATTAGGCCAATGATAATAGACAATTAGATTCGTACAATTTCACATGCTAACAATCGCAATCTAAACATGAAGGTCAAAGTAGGTAACGCCAAACCAACCTTTACTAAGAAGCAAGCAAACAAGTAAAAAGAAACAAAAACAGAGTACACTTATTAAGGCAAAAGCTTGCTATCATCATCAAGCATTGACTAAAACTTCCAGCATCCAAAAAACCATAATTGCAAGTTTAACGTCCACCCCTCAAACACACTTACAATAATAGAAACATGATATTACACACAATTATAGGGGAAGTTCTTATCTACCCAGTCGAGTACTATCCGACTGGGACAATCCACCGTTTCTTGCTGGATTAATGGGAATTAGTAGAGCTCCACCACCAAATGGATAGTGGATTGCCCTTGTTGTATAAGAATTAGACAATGCCATTGCAATAGGGAGTGAAGTATATTAATTGGATGAATGAATAGAAGATACTCAAGATTACCATCCAGTTATCCAGGAGGCAAAGGGGGCCCAGCCGGGGCCGGCGAGCATTGCGCTCCAATAATAGAGGCCACCGGAAGTGGGGTAGGAAGAGCAAATCTCAGCCATTGAATAGCCAACGATCAATGTGAAACAACCGGCGATGAGCCATCCGTAGACGAGGGAAACGGCTCCCCCAAAAGTCAACCCAGTGTTGTATAGGGTGGTCACACCAGTCAGCACCGATATTATGGAGAATGAAAACGCAAAGTTTGACAATACTCTGCCCTTCCCCCAAACAAAACCCAATGAAAAAATGGAAAATTAATGAATAAAGATCAAGTGTTGATTTTACAGAAAATATGTGTGTGTATGTGTGTGTGTTTTGGGTGAAAAAAGGATTACGAGAGATCACGCTTGAGTTCTTGTTTGTAGCCAAGCTGATGTAAACGTGCATGGCCCGAATCAGCAGAATCTCGGGCAGTTTCTTGGACATGTAACGGAAGTGGTGACTGATTCTTCCCATGTTCCCACCCCATCTTTTAAGAGAGAGGGAGAGGGAGAAAGAGGGATGTTCTGTTTGATTGAATCAAATGAGTGACTGCATCAGCAAATCTGTATGCCCAAGTTTTCCAGAAATGAATATTCAAAAAGTGATTTTGTGTTGAAGGGAAGTGTAAGAGCAATTTGTGTGAGTTTTCCAATCTTGATTCGTGCCAGCTATAACAGAGAGGCTTTTATGATTTGTTTAAGATGGAATATTGGTGACTTCAAAATTAAAAGAAGAAAAAAGGAAGATGGAATGTTATTGGCTTGATTTGTTACATATTTAGAGGTGCGGCTGGAAGCATGTGGTCAAAGAAAGACGCAGACCACTCGTGTGAACAAACAGCTTTATATTATATTACACATATGTATGGATATATACACATACAGGTAGCACAAAAACACAACACTTCACAAAATCATGGCAATTCTCTGAAGAGAAAAAATGGTATATTATTGATGCACTAAATCCACGTGGTGTTTTATCTTATTTTTCAACTATATTAATTCAGTCAAGTGTATAAAATGATGTTAGAGTAACATTACCAATAAGTGAGTTTCATGGTAGGGTTCATATAATACTATTTAAAGTAGATAATTTTATTTACTTTATTCGGGTATGCTTGTTTATGGTAAAACACAAATATCACTTATATTAATGTTCCAATATTATATTTCAAATATGCTAATTATGATAATATTATGCTTCTCAGTTCTCCCTGAACAAGTTTTATATGATTAAATAAATCAAATTAAATAATATAAATTAGATTTTGTAAATTTTTAGGGAGATATAATTTCTTAAGCAAAAATAGAAAGTACTATTCATATTCTTGGACGGTGTGATATTAATGCACTCTTATCTATACCAAATATAAACGTGTTGTGAATAATTTGAACTCTTTTGGCAGCAGTAATTTTCCACTAATTATATTTCAGTTAAGATTTCTATAGTCCAATTCAACTAAGATGTTGTGGGGACTTAATCGGATCATCGAACCCAATTAATTTTCACATAGAGCTAGGTATAGTATAATATTTTCTCTCCTTAAAAAGTAGATTTCCGATCTTTATGGTAGTTGACTCTAAAATAATTATTTATTATTGCCCAATTCTTACGTGATCCAACAGAAATTTGACTAAGGAATCTTGAATAATAGTACTTCTTTCATGATTCCCAAATCCATATAATACTATTTTATTAGGGTTCGCTGATTGGAGAATTGAAGGTAGGTAATAAAAATAAAAGATGACTTATTCTCATTTATCATGTTTGATACATAATAAATAAATTATTTTATTTTATTAACAACTTCTCCTAAATCATTTTGTAGTATGATTCCCTTAGTAATATTATAACAACGCGTAAGATTCAAACATACTAAATTGACTAAAGTTATTAGGGTCGGCTACCTAAATTATATAAATTCTATACGCAACGATTTCGTAAACCGTGGCAATATTGCCACATTAATGAAGAGATCCAAAGGATAATCGAATTTCAAATACCAGAATTTTTGTGATTATGATTTCAAAAGTTTCTCAATTAATTTATTCATTATTTTTAAAATAAATAAAATTGGAATGAAGTGGGAAAGTCAACGCGGAATAAAAACAAGAGACGAGTATGGAAATTGGAAAACCAAAAACTAGGGACCCCAAAATATTTCCAAAATATGCAAAATGCAAGTACAGTTTTAGATCTTTTGTCATAATAATGTTATACTCCCTCCGTTCATAAATAAATGTCATTTTAGACGTATAGGTGGAATTTAAGAAATTATATAATGGACGTCAATACCCCTCCAATTTTCTCTCCATCATTTTTTTTATTATCATAAATTTCTCTAAACCTTCTTTATTTAATATTATAATTTTTTGTAAGGAAATTTCCTTAAATTTAGCTAAGGATAATATTGGAAGAAACATGCAAAAAATGCTAGAATGATACTCTTTTGTGAAAAGATATTTTTTCTTAGAATGACATTTATTTGTGAACGGAGGAAGTAATATTTGTCCCCATTCTATTCTTCATCGACATATTATAATTACTTTATTGTTTATAATAACACAATATTAAAGCACTTGGAATATATAACCTCTGAAAACATAATATGTTCATGTGAAATCGGGACAATTCTTGTTAATTTCATTAAGTTTATACATTTTTTCCTTTATATAATTATTAAGGTATAGTATTAAAAAAAATATAAAGGTAAAAATAATTAAAAGAATAGATATTTATAAACATTCCACGAAACTTAAAAACTACAATAAAAAATAACAGAGGTAGTATATAAGAGTATAAGATCATCGCATGATATTTCTGTGAGAGAGAATCTAAGTTTCTTGGGCTTAAATGCAAATTAAACCATGAACTTTCACAAATTTATAGTTTCAACACTACTTTCTAATATAGCAAAACTAATTAAAATTTATTATGAGTTGTATGTATACAAATATGATCACATATGCAAAATTTATTAATATTTCTCGCAAAAGATTGCATATGTGATCATATTTTTATACATACAACTCATAATCTCGTAAGAGCGTTAAAGTAAAAATAATCCATAAAACTTCAGACAATAAACATGTTGTCTTTTCAAGTTATCAACCTAAAATATTTCGATTATGGCGTCAAAATTATATTTACCAAATTTTTAGAGATGTTGAATCACTCGAACCTTTTATAATTTTTTCATTGCAAAATTTGACGTCCACGTGTATCTAATATTTAATTTTTAATGAAAATAGATTATAGAGAATATTTTTTGTGGTCAAAATTAGTATTTATTAATTCCCTTAAAAAATAAAATTGGGAAATACAATATCCAAAATTCCAAAGTATAAAATTGACGGAACATTCTGCAATTTGTTGTCGAAAATTTACACCATCATAAAGAGACACACGTAGTCAAATATCAAATAAAATCAGTGGAGTATCATTTGCATATTTTAACAAGCTTATTTTACAAACAAATATTTTAAACTTTAACAATTTAAATTTTGGAAAACAAGAGGAATGCTTTTTCAATTTTTGCTGTTAACATTATGATCTAATTTGCAATTTACCTACCAATATATATATATATATATAGAACCACAAACATTTACACACGTGGGCATTTTGATGGTGTGTTTAAGATATTTTTACTAGACATAAAATCAACTGGGTCATAGCATGAAATAAATATAATTGAATGAAATGAATACTTGGGGGTTACACGTAGCTATCACATATCAATAATATAATTTAATACAAACAATAGATGCAGTGCAGTGGCCCATTTTCGTGACTAATTTTTATTTAATCTTCATTTATTTTTTGAATGAATACTAAGATTATTCAGTCGGATAGTGATAGATTGCCATTTCCTTAATTGGGTCTTCAAAAAAGGAGAGATTTTTAAGTCACCATTATTGGAATGGTTTAATTCAAATAATTTATTAATTATTATATAACTATTTAATATATTTTTATCACTTATTAAGGATGTTTTGATAATATTTTACAATTTTTATTACACTTTATTCAAAACAAATACTCCCTCCGTCCCGGCCTAATTTGCACACCTGTTCCGACGCGTATAATAAGAAAAAATTGCTTTTTGAATGACTTTTTTAAATGTGGAGATTGAGGATGAAGATTTCAAGGGTGGAGATTGTAAGATTCCTTTCTATTTTAGGAGTGCAAAATAGCGTGGGATGATAAAAAAGTGTACAAATTAAGACGGATCGAGAGAATATTAGATTTAAAAATTCATACAATTATAAATTTATAATCACACATCTAAAATGTCAAGTCCACCCCACCCCACTCCCACCCAATCTATCCATAAATAAACGTACACTTAAAACTTTACTCAATTAGAAAGAAAATCTTGAACTGACAAAGTCCAGTCAATTTTTGTTTTATCTTTCTCGATTTATGGATGTATAACGTAAATATCATCGACAAAAAATGAATAATAGCATGTAGATCAAATATTTATTTTCAAGTTCACTTTAAAGAATTTTGAATAATTTATTTTGCATATGTTTGATTTTTAAAATTTATGTCACGTAATTTCATAATTTTCTTTATTTGTTTTTTAGAACTTCACAACATATTTTACAGGCATGATTATTTGAATATATATCCAGAAGGCAGTTTAACTATTGGAGCTAACTAACAAAAAAGATTATAAGAGGACAATAGCATTCAAAGCAGCACAACCACCCACTACAGTAAAGTCTGTACGTTTCCTTTATATTGAATTTTTGTACCCTCCGTACTCCCTTCGTCTCAGCTTAACTTTCTTACTTTGACCGGACACGGAGGTTAAAAAGAAAACATATTTTGTAAAAAATTTTATTTTTTTAAAGATGAAGATTGAAAGTGAAGATTTTGAAGGTGGAGATTTTCAGATTTTGATTCACTTGGGGATTCGATTTTGATTATTGGAAAGTTGAATGTAGGCAAGTCGCAAACAGGAACGGATCTAAAAATTCATTGTGGGGGACGAATTTTTTTATAATTATGTTATATAGTATAGGGGCGAAATTTTCGAATTAAGGAGGGGGAAGTTTGAAGAGTAAGAGAGGCAAACTCTCATATATTAACGGTGTTAACTAAAATTATCAGATAAAATTATCGTGCTGATAACGTGTTGTAGAGAAAACAGAAAAGAAGAACAATAAAGAGAGACGGAAGAAAGACACGAAATAATTAGGGTTCTCTTATTCATCAAATCCCTTTATATAGGGTGTCAAATACAAGTGTTTTACAATTACATAATATTTAGTGAATACCTAAATTGCTCTTCATCAATTACTTTTGACGAAGGCACACTAATTGTATTTTTCCTTCAACAACATGTAAATTTTTTTCTTAGAAATCCAGGGAAGACGACCACCGCCCTCGCCCCACTTCCTCTAAATCCGTCCCTAGTCATAAATATAATCAACACATATTTCCCAAACCATCCCCTTCCAAAAAAATATATATAGCTTTTTCAAATTATTTATCAATTTATAGCTTGGGACGGCTGATAATTCCTAACCCAAGGGAATGCGAAATCAATCCAACACGAACTTAACTAACTTATTTTTTTATCCAAAACAACTCAAAAATAATAACTTATTTTAAAATGTAATAACTATATGATTTAAATAACTTTTATACATGTTATATATAACCTAAATTGACCCAATATCAGAAACGAAACGGATCTGATAGTCTAAACTATCACTCCTTGAATGTTACAAATAAAGCTTTTGCTTTAAGAAAATAATATTATTTGTCATTTTAATATATATATCTAAATATAGAAATGCCTAGGAGTGTTTGCTCAAGAAAAAGGAAACGCAGTTCACCATTTTACTAAAATATACCTGTATTTTTGGGTTTCACCAAAATAATTGTCATTGAGGACGAACTTGTCAAAACAGTTTGAAGAAATGAAATACAAAAAATCAGCATATTTTTTCTTCTATGGCAAAAAGCATGAGAAGTGGTATAGTGAAGCAAAAAGCCACTAGTTGTGAGAGTGTTTTTCTTTGCTTTGATTTTTAAATAAGGAATTGAAAATAGAAATTATGGTAAAATTAGTTAAAGTTAAAGTAAAAGTA
This sequence comes from Ajuga chamaepitys, assembly GCA_958295605.1. Classification (NCBI taxonomy): domain Eukaryota; kingdom Viridiplantae; phylum Streptophyta; class Magnoliopsida; order Lamiales; family Lamiaceae; genus Ajuga; species Ajuga chamaepitys. The sequence goes on along the minus strand of OY282498.1, from coordinate 58,192,549 downwards.
GATCATATTTGGAATAAAATTAGTTTTTGTCAAATATAAAAGCTGATATGTTTGATACTTAAGAAATTTTTAGCTTTGAAGGAAAAATAAAATTCTAATTTATTTACTAACATATCAAAAAGTTGAAAAAAATAGCTCTTATATACTTTTCTTGGGTGAACTCTCATGTACTTAAAAATCCTATTAGCCCAAAATTACTTTTATAAAAGGAGGATCTGTTTTCCAAACATTCAAAAACATTTTCCCTCAAGTTATAAATTAATACGCGTTTAAAAAAAGTTGTTGCAAACACGTTCTAAATCTAGGTGCAAGTGCTCTATCATACCCGCTCCTATAATAACGAGAGATCCTTTATGAAATGTACAAAATTTCTTATTTTAATCAATTTATTCAAGATGTAATTCTCTAAAAATCTTCAATTAATTCTTACATGATTTTCTTTTTTTAATTTAACATATTTAATTATATATAATTAATTTGTAAAATTAATTTTTTAATTTTTTTCTCAAAATAATAAAATAAGACATTGAGTTATAAAACATGACTCTCAATTTGTGAAATAATACTAATGTTGCAGAAGTTGCTAGGCATTAGGCGGGAGGTGGATTATGGTCTAGCACTTAGTCAAGGACTAGACGCTACAGGGCAGGTTCAGGCGTGGTAAGACGGGAAGAAATTGGAAAAGAAGACTTAAACAGTCAATAAAAACCTAGCATTTAGGCGAAGATTAATCGGAATTAATCGAAGATTTTTTTTTTTTTTTTAAAAAAAAAATAACTGAGCAAACGCTCTACATCCCATAAGATTCTCTTAGTCTTAACCAATTGATTACATTGTATAATACTCCCTCCGTCCCAACTGAACTTGTCTACTTGTTATTTCGGTCTGTTCCAACTTAACTTGTCAGCTCATAAATGATAAAATCTTTACACAATTTTCACCTTTAAAAAAATCAAAGATTCCACAAAATTTATTTTTTCGTAACATTCGTACTCGATCAACTAATCAAGTCAAGACGAGACGAAGGAAGTATTATGATAGTTATACAAAGGTTGGTTGGTAGATGAGAGAAAAGCTCAAAATAACTTTCGATAGAGATTATAATTTGATCAGTCTAATCCAATTAAATCACCTAATTCGTTGGGATAACAACCATATCGAATTAGAGGCTTAAATTTGTAACTTCAGTATAACCAACTCCACTCTTAAAAATTACAAAGCTTTTAGTTCTATCTGCCGCCCATTTCAAGTTGAGCCTATTATGCTAAGATTTTTATATTTCAGTATTTTTAAATAGTAGGTGAACCGAGCCAATCCGCTGGACCGATCGATTTGCCAGCTCGAAATTCAGAAGACCGAAAGAGTGATACATGTCCAACTTTTGTCTATGTTTTTTAATTTTTTTATCTGGCGCCGCCATGTGAAGATGGGTATTCTGGAGAATTCAATTTGTTCCGCGAATCGAGAAATCCCCACGACTTTTTTGTCCTCATTTCCTCGCGGGGTATGGGGCCTGCCCACATCACCCGCCTCTCCAGTACCATTATAGATGCCTAGATTGTGTATCTTGTACTCGTACATAAATTCGTCTAAAATATAGTTGCATTTCGTAAATTTAATATATATTAATATTTATTTAGTATTCTAATTATCAAGAGGGTCTTTATAAACTCATTATCAACACTAAAATCAGGGATGGATCTAAGAATTCGTTGTAAGAGGGACAAGTATTTTTATAACTATGTTATATAGTATAGGGGCGAAATTTTTGAATTAAGGGGGGCAAAGTTTAAAAGAGTAAGGGGGACAAACTCTTATAAATTAAAAGTATTAATGAAAATTATCAGATAAAATTACATTAAAAAAAAAAAAAGAAAAACGAATGGTTATCTTGATTCATTAGAATGGTCAAATTCTACAGGATCAAACCTATCGCCTCCCTAAAATCCATCCCTGACTAAAATCACTTCTAAAAAACACTATAATTTAGAGGAGTATTTGCAAACTCTTATTTGATCACTCTAATTACTTCCTAAAAGTTATTTTGGGAATCCCCAAAGAGAAAGATTTTGGATGCTTTTGGCTTTTTTTCAAATAAATGGAGTTATTTTTTATTTTACTTTATTTATTTAGAATCACTTTTTTTCCAAATATTACAAAATTCTAACTTTACCACAAAATTAATTTAAAATACTTTTCTAGAAGCACAATTGTTTACAAACGTCCCCAAGTTTTCAATATAAAAGATTGGTTGTTTACTTAGGTAATTTAAAAAATTAATTTGTTCGTATTTAAGTGAATGTACATTATAGCAATTTCTAAACCGAACCAACGGTTTCCACCTAATCCGACATGAATTTATTGAGAAAAATTTGCAATCAACTCGATACAAACTGATTAATTTAATTTTGATCGAATTGACCCGAAATTAATTGACGTTTTAGAAAGAAAGGAAAGAATTAAGAATGAAATTTTTTGACAAATTTATCCCTCACTTAATTATTTATCTCTCTTATATGACTCCTAAAATTTAGCATCTTTAAATATTTATCTTTTCTCTCTCTTAAATTCCATTTTTTCTTGTACTCGTTGAAGAGTGAAACTCCGACATCTTTAAATATTTATTTTTTCTCTCTCTTCAATTCCATCTCCATCCTACAACTAACCTACACTAAAATCTCATGGAAGTACTAGATAATGTCTAGCTTTTAGAGCATCCATTGTATGCTTCTCAATACTAGACAATTATGGATAATGATATTAGACATATATCCAGACAATTCCATAAGGCTATATTTAATTTTCCTCATTGTATCATTAAATCAAGCTTTCCATAAGGCTATATTTAATTTTCCTCATTGTATCATTAAATCAAGCTATCTGTTAGAAATGTAATCTAGGGAAGTCCATAAGTAACTTAAGATATTTCTTTTATTCAATTTTAAATTGGGGAATGAAGGAGGAAGAGGAGAAGAAAGTCTGGATTAAGGAAGGAGAGGGAAGAATGCGCTATAATAAGCGGGAATATTTTAGGAGATAAAAATTTAACCAAATAAAGATATTTCTGATAGATTTAAAAGTAGAGATTTTTAAGGATTTAGTCCAGGGAGAAAACTGGTAGAATTAGTGAAAAAAATGTAAAACGTCAATTAATAAGAAAAGAAAAGAACCTCCTAAAACGTCAATTATTATGGAATGGAGGGAGTAATATATAATCTGAATCGACTCGAAATCAAATATGAATCCGACCAGATGACCCAAATTGTCACCCTCATTCCCCTTTGTGATTAACTAAACCGAGCATAAAAGTCTCAAGGTTCATCAACTTGAGGAATTTTATGTTGGATTTAGTTAATTGGAAATCAGTTTGATACGATTATGTCTTCCCAAGGTTGTGGACAAAATATTCGAAACACATGAGAATTTGTAGCTAAATTGATACAAATCGGCGACGAGATACAAATTATTGCAAAATACTAAATAGACATCAAGCAAATAAGAAGTTTTCCATAAAAAGAAGAATAATAACTAGTACATAAATTATATACATTGTATAACATCTCTAACTCATTTCGTGCCGTGGCGTAACCAGGATTTAAAAATCGGGAATGCGATACATAAAAAATAAAAAGAATCAGGAGTTGAATTGAAATTTGGGGGTACATTCTTTTTTTTTTTTTTTTAATTCAAATTGGGGTACAACTGTACCCCACATGTATATAGTTCCGCCACTGATTTCGTGTACATTTTATAGAAGGTACATCAAAATGTAACCTCTCAAATTATTCTTAAAATATTATGATTAGTAGTCGATAAATTAATTTGGTGAAATTAAAAGGTTATTTTATATGATCATGAAGCTCAATAAGATCTTCTAAATTTTATATTTCAGTTTACCAACAATACATAGTTCATATGCGCGCGCGTACACATATATATATATATCAAATTAAGAATTACAATTTAATATTCATGACTTGATTCAGAAGCTCATTGAGTTGAATTTGATTTATATAACAACACTGTTACTCGAGCTATAGTCTAATTAATGCGAACTATAACTTTTAAAATAAGAAGCTAGAACACACTTTTTAAAGCTTAATAACTATTGAAACAAGCTAGAACACAATATTATGCTCGGTGTCATTTATGATAGGCAAATCTTGTGGAGTACTATAAAATAAAGAATCCTGCACCTAAGAAATCATATTTTAATTCTTATATAATACTTCCAGCAAAGTGCTTAAATGCCTAAAGTTTAAGAAGAAGTCAATTAAATAATTATTCATTTGCTAATAACCAAAAATGAAAAACACCCTATCATGGTATCCTAAATCATTAACCCACATTTAGTTTAGCAAGAATAAAAGAAGGCAATAATTGCTGTAGAAAAACACATAAAAAAGAAAGAAAAGGAAAGAACAGAAGAAAGAAAGCGTACCAGCCTGTGAGCCACGATGCAAAAGGGGCCCAATCATCACCGCAGAGCTTGGCGCTCCAGAAATACAGCCCACCTGAAGTTGGGTAGGCCGAGCAAATCTCCGCCATAGACAGGCCCACGATGCAGGTCATTAGGCCGGCGATTGGCCAGCCCAAAACCATAGATACAGGCCCACCAAATGCCAGGCCCTGACTGTATAATGTGGTTATGCCCGTGAGAACTGAGATGATTGAGAAAGTCACTGAGAAATTTGAGATGGCCCTGTCAATAAACAAAAACAGGCCCAATTAGCCCAATTCATATCCTAGTCAGACCATACAGACTGAGAGAGAGCGAGAGAGAGAATTTCCTGATCCTAAGTTCCTAACCATCTCAAAAAATGATGAGCGAGAGAGGGAGGGAGAGAGGGAGAGGAGAGAATTTCCTAATCCGAACAATTCAAAAAAACGATGAGAGAGAGAGTATCCCAATCCTAAGTTCCTTACCATTTCCCCTCAAAAAAATAAAAAAAAGTTCCTAACCATTTCAAAAACTGCGGAATCTCCGAGAAAAAATGATTTGAAAATTTCGACAATAATATAAGTGTAATTATTGGTTAAATTGATGCGTACGAGAGGGTGCGATTGAGCTCTTGCTTGTAACCGAGCTGATTGAGGCGAGAATCGTCCGGCAGCAGATGATACGGAGCAATGGCGGAATCCGGTAGCGCCGCCGTCGGAGTATTCATCATCTGGCCGCACTAATTCGCTGATCAAGTTCTAAGAAAATCTAGATCTGATTCAGCGAATTTTCGTCAATGGGTTTTGTGAATCCGTTGGACATGTGGTAATCAGTATATTTGTGTAGCGTGAGAGTGTGGGGATGGGGATGGGGGTGGGGGTGGGGGTGGGGGTAGGTGGGTACTGTTATTTAGGAGGTTATTTAATTAAGTGATAAAAACCGTTGAATAATAAATTATGATTCACGTTTTAAATCGTTATATTAATTAAATAGTATTGAGATAATTAAACAACAAAGATGAACAGTAGTATTTCAAAAAGAGTAGGACTTACCTTAACCCTCATGCATTGATCCGTTTACATATAAGTCATGAGTCCAACTCCAGTACCATTGTAGTACTGATGTCATTGTAAGAGAATAAATATGAGGGACTCATTAAATTATATAATTTCATTTTTCTCTCACAATAATACCGATACAACTGTAGTACCATAAAATCACCCACAAGTTCTAACTAGTAGATCCGATTCAAGCGAATTTTAACTTTTTGCTTAATGGAAAAAAATTGTCATCGAGTTAAATTATACTAATCTTAAAAATCGTAATGCTTTTTCGAAAAATGTAATACTCATTCTTTTAAAAAATAAAGATTGTAAAAGTTGTTAAACGGTGTACATGGATCTAGTGACTAGTCGGGGTATAAACGTGGTTAAGCAGAGATAAATCGTGAAATGAACATAGGTTATCTATGAGAGTCTAGCGCCTAGACGAGAATTAATCCAAGCTAGGGATTTTGCAGCCAAAAAGAAAAAAAACAATATATGTATTTTTTTTTATAAATTATGTGTTCTTATCACATTTATATTAATTTCCAAAGTCAAAGTTTATATAAGCCCTATATTTTATAACTCAAAATTTAATTCAACTATTATTTTAGGGAAAAGTGACACGTTTTCTTGAAAAGTATTAGTTTCTTGGAAAACATATTTGTTACTTTTACTTTCAATAATAATTTTTTTTTAGAAATTGTAATATTTTTCAGTAGAACTAATTTAATTTTAATAAAATTTAATAATTCTTGTGTTTTTTAACATTGTATTTTTATAAGTTTTCTTCATCAAGTTTATATACAAGTATACCATTTATAATTCCACATTGATATCTCGTTAAATAACTTTAAAAGTATCATTTTTTCGCAAATAAATAATAATTGTTGTAAATGGATGTCAAATGAGTAGACTCCAAAATTTCTACTGTTTTGAAAGAGTGTCTTTTTATAGGTTCTCTCGGTTCGGATCAATAAGGTAGCGAAAAATATCAATTAATTAAGCAAAAAATAAAAAAGTTATACGTCTAAAATTAATTTAATCATTTATACATAAAACAGAATACACATATAATGTATATAGCTTTTTGCCAAGAGTGAGTCTTGTGTGTGAACGGTCACATGTGTGACGGAATGCACTTTTACAGAAAACATTGATACTTTTACAAAAAAAAATGATATTTTTACTATATTTATACTTTTACAGATAAAGGTGATACTTTTGTTACAAAAAGTGATATATTTTTTTGTTCAAAATATGTGATACTTTTACCACAAAAAGTGATACTTTTTCCCGTCACACCGTGTGACGGTCGTGTGACGGCACATCCAAGTTTTTGCCTTTTGCCAAACTAAGAAATTAGTAATATTCCGTGCAAGAATTTGTTGGGTTAAATAATAGAAAGAACATATTTTGGTTACAGCTCATATCATAAAATAATTATTCTTTCCTTTAATTTGTATTTCTTATTTTAATTTAATGTATTTACTAATAAAATTTAAAATATAGATATAGATATAGAAATAATATTATCGATCTCTATGGAAAACAAGAGGAGAAGTGTCTTCCTCATCCCCAAGCCCGTCTCTGCTGAGGAGTACAATTTCCTTCCCTTCCCACTCGCGGGGGGAATAAATCTGGAATTCCCCATCTCGTTTGGGGCAGAGCCAAACAGAGAACAGGGATTCTCTCCACATTACTATGCCTAACCTGATTTGCCTTGAACCGAGACGTTGAGTTTTCCCGCCTTGTGGCTCATGGTGGGACGGGCATGGATCATGCAACCGCTCCGTCTTGGCCCCACAGTAATAATATATAGGCGCGTCATTTACATAAATTAATCAATATAATATGTAATATTTAATAATCATGCAATATTTTAAATAATAAAATGTATCAAATTATACCAAATAAAATATAGCATGCAATGTTAAAATTATTAATTATTTTTGCACATAAATAAACATTACAAAATAAGATTATAAATATATTCTAATCACTTAATTCTTTTATTTAAAGATGACTCTTTAAAATAATATTTGTATAAAATATATTACATTTACAGTTATTTTAAATTACAGTAACTCAAGTTTTAAATATATTTTTAGAACAATGGATCGACCACCCAACTTGTGACTCGCGGTAGGTCGCGCTGCCCTACGAGTTCAAAGGATAATAAGTAAGTATGAGTATCCAAGTATCCGTCAATATCCTGTCCAATTGTTATCCCTAACTTTCTAGGTGTTTGGCCACTGGGCATCTCTGATATCTTTTCTAACTCCTCCCAAATAACATTGTTTAGGCTACGCTTGACCCAACCTTACTGTTGTTAGATGCTAAGCACCAATCTACTATCCGATTAGCACCGAGTACCTGACGTCACAAAAGTATTTTCATGTCCTTTACCTACCTATAGAATAAAAGAATGGGCATGAGAAAGGTAATAAATTTGCTGTCTCAATTATTGGTCGCCTTCACTGCTAGGCTGGGGAATATTGTTGGTCCAATTCTTTTTGTAGATGTAACGAATTATTGAAGGAGGCTGTACTTCGTATGAGTTTTATCTTAGTCATCAATAGCATAGAAATTTTACTACAAAACAGAAAAAGATATTCACTTTGACGATACTTGTTCCGAATAGAACCATGTCAAACCCAAATTAAACACTCATTTTTTTATTACAATCCTAATACTCGATTTTCTCTCTTATCGGTGCTCAAAAACTTGGGCTAAGCAAACTCTAAGGGTATATTTGTTTATGATTTTCCACGTCCGGATGGGAGATGAGATAATTTACTTCAAATAACTTTATTAATTACTTCCTCCGTCCCGGCCTAATTATCCAACTTGTCATACTTATTTGGCACAAGCTAATTGTACAAATTCTCTCACAAACCCCTCCCTCAAAATCTCTACTTTTAATCTCCACATTTGAAAAAGTCAAAGATTTCACAAAATCTATTTTTTCTTAGTCTCCGTGCCCGGCCAAGGTTGGACAATTAGACCGGAACGGAGGGAGTATTATTTAGATTTTTAATACAATTCGATCACTTTTCATATATCATTTAATAATATCTTAACAATTTTACTACATTATTTCCCAAAATAACTAGTATTATATTTTAAAATTCATGCCATCAAAATTTTCTACGCCCACTCAATTCAAGGTCTCGGGTAGTACCAAGACCACGAACTCTGGCTAAGGAGTTCCATACTTTGATTTTGAAACCAATTTTGATCTCGTTGTTTGTGTTCCAAGGAGTTTGCTCGGAGATGCAACAAAAAGGGAAATTCAAACACGGCCTTCACAAGTCTAATTTGAAATTTCATCGATGCAACATAAAGGAATAACATGGAAAACACGAAATAAAATCTCGTCATTAAACAACTCAATTTTTTTATATTTATATAATATATATTACAGGCATCACGATCATAGGATGTCTTCATATTAATATAATATATACTACAGGCATCACGATCATAGGATGTCTTCATAAAGATGAAGCCCAGGAATAGTGAAATCAAATGAATGGATCTAAAAAATAAAATAATAACCAGGAACAAATATTCGTTCTACCTTCGTCCAGCCTCCATAATATCATAACTAGAGTCTACATTTCGATCTACATTACTAGACTGTTGACGATTCATTCCTTGCATGCTGATCCCATTACGCGGCTCGGCTACTACAGAACGAGATTCTTCCATTGCACGGAAATATGCATAAGGACCCCACCCTGCCATCAAAGAACATATATGATCATTTTTTATCCTCTCTGCATCCATGCAAAATATGGCACATTTTCATGTTTTTAGCTACATCACATAAATTACTTCTTATGTTTCAGAATTGTCTAAATGTGCTGAGTAAAAGAATGCTAACTAATCTGAAACTGTAGTGTGAAGATAACGATACTTTGGAAGTATGAACACATTCAGCAACCCACTCCATAGTATTGATAACTTTTAGGTTCTGTCTGGATTGAGAGATTTAATATCCCAAGTGATTATAAAAGAATAGATGGATTTCAAATTGTGCGGGTGTGTGCATGAGTATGACTATTTTGTGTGTGTGTTTATACTGTCTCTCTCTCTCTCTCTCTCTGGACTGAGTGATTGCATCTATGATCTATGTGCCTGCGTGTGTGACTGTGACTTGTACCTTGGAAAGTGTGGGTGATGGATTTCAAATGACCATGGAAACGGATTCCAAATCGTAAAATAATAGTATAAAACTCAAGAAAGAACTTAATGTCCACTGATCTGAGCTTTTCGCCAAACGAGTAGATTTGGCAGTGGATTATAAATCCATCTCTCAAATCCATAGTCAAATCCCCCAGTCCGAACACAACCTTATATTGAAATTTCACTTTAATCCTACTTCCCTCCATAAAGAAGGTGATGGATAAAGGTAACTTTAGGGCACCTCAGTCGGGGGTACAATTAACAATTTGTACCCACCCACTAGGTACAATACCATTGGGGGAGGTGGTACAATGAGGAGAGAAAATGTGGATACATTTAGTTGTACCTAATCTTGCTGAAAATGAGAGTAGGCAAATGATGAATTTACCTTCAGGGTGGTAAGGAGGTGGGAAGAACTGCAGGTAGCACATTGTAGCAACTGTGAGACCTGTAAGAAAGGTATGCAGAAGTAAGTATCATCGAACAACAGGCAGTAATAATTAGGCTTCTTTATTTAACTTCCCAGTGTAGAACAAATGGAGCATACCTAGGAGACCCCCAGCAAAAACATCTTGCCAGTGATGCCAGTAGTCGTCTACACGGGAAATACCAACAAGGCATGCAGCAAGAAGAGGAAAAAAGATGACGCATAATTTTGCCACATGTCCCTTGCCATCAAAGCATTTTATTTTTCCTGATAAGTATAATGCTAGGAAACCAAGACCCGCGAATGACCCTGCAATAGCATCAAAAGTCCATCACATTGTCAGCCCACAAACCAGTGGCTTCAGCCTTTAAAATTCAATGAGTAATATAAAGATAAACAAAACCATAAATATTGTCAAGAATATGCAAATACATACATGTATTATACAAATATGACAAAGACCACTTGGAAGTAAGTGTAAAATAATTATGGGTAACTCATTTTTTGACATATAATTTGACCTTACTCGTATGATTTACTAGTTCAAACTCCAAGTCCCGAATAGCATACGATAACACGATCGTATTGTCAAGCATAAAGCCCATGTGCACCTCTAATTGTGCATAATTTGGATAAATAGTATCATAAACAAGAAACAAACTTACATGAAGTGTGACCACTTGGAAAACTCTTGTGCCCTTCTTTTATCTCACTATCTTTACCATGGCAAATCACATTGCCCAACTGGTCATATACCTAATAACAGGAAATATACAATAAGTTCCAAATAAAAGGACAGCAAAAGAACTGCATACAGTCCCCCACCCCCCACCCAAAGAAAAAAAAAAGGAATTGAGTACTTTTGCAAATCAGAACTGCATAAGAATAAGTGGTAGCATAAAATACGTCGATATTGGGATTTAGAGTGGCATACATCTCGTCCATCGGGAAAGCAGCGCCAAAAGAAATTAGGCCGCGGTCGGCCAACAGCATTTTTTATTGAATCTGTGAGGACTCCAGTTATCAGCACAGCAAATAAGAGACCTGCAATTCAGTATTGAGCATGTTATAAGCCAATCTCCTAATCAATCTGCTAACTGGAATTTCGCTCTAACTGGTATTGGTACCAACGGCTGTACGTAACTGCAACTGTAAGGTTGCGTTTGGATTGAAAGATTTGAATGCACGCAATTGCAATATTGGATCTCAAAACCACCCACATCAGAGTGATTTCAATTTTCAAATCCATCCAAATCCCTCAAAAATTAATTCAAAATAGAAGTGATTGATTTCATATAATGTGCTATGTATTTCAAATCCAAGTTAATCCACAAGTGATATGATACTATGGAGTTTAAATCCACTCCCAAATCCTTGAATCTAGACGCAACCTTATATTATAATCAAAATAGTAAAAGAGAACATAGAAAATATATTACCTAGTATACTATGGTGCAGATCATGTACATCTCTCCTCCGAAGATAGTATATGACGAAGATAATCATAGGCAGCAAAACTGCATACAACTAATAACACGAAAAATACATGTCTCATTAATAGCAGCAACAGCACCTCTAGGTGCAAATCATAGTGCAAAACAACTATGGTTTAAATTAACAAAGGGAAAAAAAAAACAGATGTCTCAGCAATGGGGAAAACTCACCGGAACTGACCATACTGGCACTGTATTTTCTTTCATAGGATATCTAAGATCTGTCATCATGTCTCTCCCAACATAACGATAGAACGGGTGAGTGATATTCAAAACAATCTCTATGGCCCCAAGCAGTATCAGTATCAGCCAGTCATGTTTGTGACTTCTTGCAACTTTTCCTCCATGAGACTTAATTGTATATTGGCATCCCAGTTCAACCTCATTTTGTCTAGCCTGTTCGTTGGTTACCATATGAGTTGTAAATTAGAGTTTCCAATGAAAGATTGATCGATACAGGCAAAACTGGGGGAGGGAGGAAGGAACATCCATAACAAGGACGACTGATGATAAAAAATTGATATTCCAAATGAATTTTGAACAAGTAATTGGATGATTGACCACTTTTCCCTGCCAATTCAGGATAAGCAACTGGATTTAAAACCATACTTTATGGCCACAAAAGAACTTTATGAATAGTTAAAATCAAGGCAGGTGGTTAATCTTTTCACCTTTTCTCCAGATCATCACACTTTTTAACATTTCCTATTCAAGCAATTGCATAACTTGGCCAATTAGAAATGTTAGAGATCTAAGGGGGTTTTCAATATTAAATAAAATTCATAAGAGCTATTTTATGCATAAAACAAACATTGAAATCTTTTCCTATCCAAAACCTGGAATCTCAACCAAACGGTTTTGTGCGCGTGTACACAGAGAGAGGGAGAAGCATTTTCGCGATAATGCTCCTAAACACACACAAAAAATAAGGCAAAGAGCACAAAAAATAGGCGAAAAACAAACCTGAAACATGCTTCGGACGTTAAACATATTTCTCCAAGCCATTTGTAGGCAGAGGGAATCAATCTTCCAACCGCTGATTACCAGAATCTAAGAGACATATTATACCACAAGAATAAGACCTCCGCGTTGTCCATTAACAAAATGATGAAGTAATTTACAAAACAAAACAAACCAACGATTCGAAGACAAGTGATAAACGACAATGTTCCAACAACTAACACAGTTATTTTCCTTGAATTTGAAGAAAACGGAGACCAAGTCATACCTTAAAGATGGTTTCCTTGGATTGCGGTCAACGACGTTTACAAGGGGATTCAACCGAGATTCAGAGAGAGAATGGGAGTTTGAAATGAAGAGACGGTTGAACAAATCCTATAACGTCGTTAAGAGCTAAGCATTTCAGAGCCGGAAAATTAAGGAGTATATAAGGACAACCACCATTGGTTTCTGGGATTTTATAGTCAATGCCGTCTCATTCATTTGACATTGCCCTACGCGGCAATATCAATATTGGAGTAGTATTTTCTTTGTAGGTGGGTATTTATTGTATATGGAATATTGAATTTTCTTCCCATTTTCTTGTTTCTATGAACCTTCTAAAGTTCTAATCATACCCCCAAAAAAAGAAGAAAAACAGAATAAAAAGAAAACGAGGAACTTTCTAATCATCCTCTGTGCTGAGTTTAATTCTTGTGGAAATGGAAAATAATATTAATGCTACACTGAAGTGGGACGTAGAAAATCGGTTTAGTGTTATTTTAGCATCAAATGTGGCAAAATTTATATCACATTGTTAAATCATCTTCAAAAAAAGTGATAAAAATATATTAAATAATTAAATAATACTACCTTCATGTTTTAGGTTGAAAGGGAAGAAATAAGGATTGAATATTTTGACAGATATAATAGATTGAAAAGTATAAATATTTTAGGATTAAGTTCATGGATAAAATTGATAAAAAATATGTAAAACGTCAATTAATATGGAATGAAGAAAGTAATTTATAAAATTATTAAATTAAAGCGTCACGTCTCTATCCGAGCGGACTAATCCATAACAATCATAGCTTATGGATTTTGTAACTGTTATTGTAACGTGGTGTGAAGAGACATTCATAAATTGAAAACTGGAAAAACATAATTAAGTGAAAGTTGCTTAGGCTATGTTTGTTATAAATTGGGAGGGGGAGTTGATAGATTGGATTTAAGTGGATTAAGAAATCTTAATTTTAATTCTCAATTAAAATACAAGTCTGGTTAGCCCATGCTTCGTCCGGCGCATATATATAGACAACCATATGCTTTTTATATTTTCTCTTATTTGGATTACACAAAGCTTTAATCATTACCCAATTATATTTTGTAAATAACATGATAATATAAATTAGAAAAACACTCTGATACAAATATAGTTTTTATGTTATATGTGGAATCTATTTATATACATTTGATGGGTTTTATAACTCATAAGAGCTAACTCTAGTTGTCGTAGAATCTACTACTAATTCACTACATGTGTTGCACGATTTGTAATATATATAATAATAATATAATTATACATTTGTGTATGGGAAAACAATATTAATTTTTTAACAATTATTTAATTAGCATATGTCAAATTAATAATATTGATATGAGGATTAATAATCATATCTGATTTCAATTAATCATGTTATCTTTATCTTTATCTTTATTTTAAATAAAAATACAAAAATAAATTGGTTTTAATTTGATCTAATATATGTGTTATAGTATAAAATTATTGGGTCATGCTAGTCATGTCGTGTATTATCGCATCATTTTATCCATGTATCAGGATGTACACCTTACGGCTTTGTGTCAAGGATTGTCAATTTGCCATCCACCTAAGGACTAATGATCTTTTGTTCTCTTGTTCTTGTATTTTTATCGGAATAAGTTGGTAACCTTATAAAAGAGCAATATATATAAGAAAGTTCTAATTAAAATATGTGAATGATCACAACATACAATATCTTAAATAGTAAAATTTTGCAAACTCAGCCAATTCCATTTAAGCTAAAAATGCAAATTATAAATATGAAGTTACATCAAGAACTAATAGTGTGGATTTACGTAACCATTTAATATAAAGCTAACACACTCACCACAAATAGATAAGTTAATAATAAAACTTCATTAATCAATAAAATATACATAGTATTCCCTTCGTTCAAAAAATAAAGTTATTTTAGACGAAACAATCTATATATATATAAAAGTAAAATGAGGGTTATTATTGTAAATTACCTTTTCCCGCCTAAAATATATCTTTAATGCATTCTTAATTTCTTCTAAGACATTAATTATATTTTTTTCTTCAAATTAATACAATATTAAGTATTACCTTCCTTAATAAATGAATATATACTTTATTAAATTAAAAGTAAAAGTTAATGAATAATTTAGTGATTGACTAATTAAATTATTGTATATACAAATATTAATTTGTTATAATTAATCATGGGACTAGAACTTTCACATATATTTATATATGATAATTAATCTTGAAATTATTTTTCATTACATATTCATATTTTCTATTTATTAGTATTTTTTTTTATAAATAATAATTACACGTTGCAATCTAAACTATGAGATTTTACATGTGCTACTATCTATATTTCTATTTAAAAAATAAAATTAACATGTTTGAGCTAACTAGGTTTTTTACAGTTCTCAACATAAACAATACGTTATCGCATTTTTTCATATTTTGCAACCCAAGAAAAATATACATATATATATATATATATATTTATTGTATCTTTAAATAAATTTCAACATAGACATATTATTCAGATATATTGAAGAATATATATGCTTTATTTTGTTAGTCCAACTATAGAATAATCATTGAATTTTATTTTATTAATATCAAGATTTATTTAAAATCTAAAAAGTATTTGGGTATATTAAACCACCATGTAAAATATTAAAACTTAAAAATTAATTATTCTTAAAATAAAGTAAATATTTATAGTTAAAATTTGAAAAATTATTTGGATAAATCAAAATATTTAAAAAAAATTGAAAAAAATAAAAGAAAACACTAATTTTCTTATAATACAATTCAATTTATTTTATTTGATATATTTTGGTGTGTCGTGTGATATTTATGTAATTGTGTTTATTTTAATATTTATTTTTAATTAAGTTATTGTGGTGTTCACATAGGTTAAGGTGGACATACACACACACACACAAAATATATGTTTGAGTTTCAATATTAGGAGATATTCATTCTTAAAAGTAGATATAATTTATTTTTTACATTTAATAATTTATCTTAATGTAAATTTATAAAATAATATATTTATAAAATTTAAGTTATATTAAATCCATATATCACTTGGGAGAAATTGATATTTACATTATTTATATTTTGCGTTTATATTATTTTGCAACATGTAGTATGCGCATTTTTCATTTTTTTTTTTTTTTCAATCACAACCTGAATTATATATTTTCTCACGTTTGCAACCTCTACTAGCAATTTAAGTGCGGAAAATAAAAAGAATATTAGAAAATATTTAAAAATTCTAAAAAATATTTTTTAAATTGTAAACTTCATTTAAAATACCAGAAAATTAACTTCAACATGTTGAAAAAATATAGTAAAAAATAAGTTTTTTTTTTTTTTTTAATAAAAAAATTTCAGCTCAAATCATTTTAAGCAAGAAAAATAAAGAAGTTATTATTTTTTTTAAATCATAAAACTATTATAAATTTCTGAAAATTAACTTTTAAACTATAAAAATTTATTTAAACTATTTGAAAGTTATCTTGAAAAATTATTTTAAAATCTCTAAAATTTCTTTTAAGACATGTGGAAGTATCTATGAAAGTCTAATTTTATGATATAAGTATCTTTTCAATTATTTTTTTTTTAAAAAATAAATCCTTTTAAAAATATTTATAAATTATTTGAAGTAATATCAAAATTATTCGATCTTTTTTTATGAAAATTGATTTTTTTATTAAACTATTTTCTATATTTTTTTAGTTAAGTTTATGATATTTGAAATATTTTTTTTTAGAATTTAAAAATAAATATTGTATTGTCTAAATATTATTATTATTTGTAAATAGTTTATTTTCTCTCCAAAAATTGCTACCAAAGGTTGCAAAGGTTGAAAAATGCAAAGTTTAGGTTGATTGTAAAAAAAATGATTATTCAAATATTCATTTAGTTGGAATATAATAATTCTTTTTTTTTATATTAGATAATATTATATTTAATTTAATAAAATAATTATTTTTTAAATAAATTTCCGTGCGATACTAGTTTTCTCATAAAAACAAGTCATTCTAGCAAAATTTCATATATCTTCTGATATTATCTTTAGGTAAATCTCATATTAGTATCATCATTACCCAAATTATATGATCTCCCTATTAGTAATTTGTGGTATTAAAAGATTTATTGTAGAGGAAAATAAAATTTAAGATTATAAGAATAAATTTTCTAGAGGTATTTTTGTTCATTTTATAATTTCTTAATTTTCATCTGAATGTCTAAAGTTATATTCTTTTATGAACCCAGAGAGTAGTGATTAATAATAATTTGGGTAATTTAAAAAATATCTACGAGCAAAGAAAAATCTCATTAATATGAAATTGACTCATTGCTATAAAAGATAAAAGAATAAATTGAGATAATTTTCAAGACCTTATTTACAAATCCTAAAAAATTAAAGGAAAACTTATCCCTAATCAATTTGTTTTCATTCATGCCGAAACACAAAATCACTGAATATAAGTATAAAGATATACATATTTTATGATACGTGGTTGTAGCAAAATAAATATTTCAATAATCAATAAAATATGAATTCAGGAGATAATTATATGTATATATAAACATGTACATGATCGATATAAATGGACGAAACAAAACATTCATACTTTTATGAAAAATGTATAGATTAGTCAATTTACTTTATTAAAGAAATATTGATTTTATTCTCGTCATTTATTAATACACATTATTGTATATTAAATGATGACGTCATAAATATTCATATGATACATTGAAAATTAGAGTAAGTCTCTTATAAGTAATTCGAGTCATGGGCAATTTTTTTCATAAAAGATATGAGTGTTTATAGTGTCTCTGCATAAAAGTATTACGTGTTATGAGTAAATGTAATATAAATATAATACATGCACACATAAGGAGTAATAACTTTCAATATAAACAGTAATACATTTATATGAATAATTCGAATTGTACCGTGTACTGGTCCTAGTGTGTAGAAGACTTTGCCACAAAATAAAATAAGGTTAAATACTTATATCATCCTGCACTTTGTGAGTTTTTACACTTCAGAACCCAAACTTTGTTTTTTTACCGATTGCACCCTGAAGTCCACGAATCGTACAAGGTGCAACCTCCTCAGCCAAATATCAAACATGTAACAATCACATGCCAAATTATAGAGGGTTTTGCTATTTCCATGATTTGTTGAGGTAGATTCACAATTCAACGGAGGTTTCAACTTAGCAATTGTAAAGTGATTGTCACGTGTTTCGCATATGAATCTGTCTCAACAAATCATATAAATTGCAAAAATTCTTCCAATATGATATGTGGTTGTCACGTATTTGGCTGGAAATTTTGGACGAAAGTTGCAACTTGTATAATTTGTGATCTTCTCGTTGCAATCAATCAGTCAAAAAATAAAATTTAAATATTGAAAAGTAAAAAGTCGAAAAATACACGTTGGTTGAAGTATTTAACCCAATAAAATATGATTAAAACTGGAAATCCAATTGCAAGGACCTCCCATCCGAATTCAATAATGGGCTAAATACTACCTCAAAAAAAATAAAAAGGGCTAAATAAAATTTAATGGGCTGACAGAATGGGCTAAATAAAATTTAATGGGCTGACGGGCCTCCTTCGTGGATTCTTCTCAGCCTCATGGGCCTGTTGTTGGATCAGGTATGAGGCAGGCAGACTCAATAGGCAACCAAGAATACTGAAGAACCCGACCAATTCGGCCAGAATTTACTGATCAATCTAACACGAACACGAATAATCTAATTTTGATCAAAATAAACTTTAAAATAAATAATTTATTTTAAAATATAATAATTATATGTTCTAAATATTTTTTTATGTATAATTGAAATCAATTAAAATCAGACACGAACTTAACCTGATGATCGTAATTGTCACCAGAAATGGACCCACCCTTATGGATGGGGTGGCCCTGGCCCCCCCAACTGCGGCCTCAATCCACTATTTTTATATATAAAATATGTATAATATGTATATTGTGTATTTGTTTTGAATAAAATGAGCGTTGGGCCTCCCTTAAAACTATAAAATACGAGGATATACGTAGATAATTTCCATTATATACAATAAATATACTCTAAGTTTTAATATATAGATAACTAGTGATATATTTCGACATATATATAATAATTAATATTGTTGATATTCTATTAAATAATAAATGCATTCTTTAATATTTATTATCACGTGTATATATGAATGTTTTAGGAGATTCTTTTTGGTCAGCCCCCTAACCATGAGTTCTGGATCCGTCCCTGACTGTCACCCCTAACTAGATCCATTTATAACGTCACTGCTCATAAAATATGAGGTCCCATTTGGATGGAGGGATTTGTGCTATGAATTTATCAATCCATTATCAAATCCACTCCATGTGTTTGGATAAAATACTAAATGAATGGATTTGTAAATCCAGATTTTTAAATCAACTCATTTAGAAATCCAAGATTTGAGATTCTCCATTTTACACTATATTTGAGTGGATTTCAAATCCTTTGACAAAGGTAGTCATTTACAAATCCCTCCTCACTCAAACCTCTCTCTCCCCTCTCTCTCTCTCGTCCCCCCCTCTCTCTCTCTCTCTCCCCTCCCCGCTCTCTCTCTCTTCTTCTCTTCTCTCTATCGCTATCTCTTCCTCTCGTTCTCCAATAAAATGCTCATAATATTTTTTTATTTTTATTTTCTTTTATCTCCAATAAAATGCTCACAATAATTTTTTGGGATATAAAATACATAATATGTATATATGTGTGTGTATATATAATTGAAAAAAAATTGTTCGGTTAATTTAGATGTAGATAAATATTATTTTATTTAATAAAAAATATAAATTGTTAGTTTAAGCTTTAAAGAAAAAAATTAAATTTTACAAATATTGTATCAGTTTTTTGCCAAATAATGGATTTGAAAATTTTGGATTTAAAAATCCTTTCACAAATCCACCATAAATCCAAACAAGGGATTTCAAGTCTATGATTTCAAATCTAAGAATTTTGAAATCTATTAATTTTAAATTTCTTGGCAAATCAAATCCCTCCATCCAAATGGAGCCTGAGTGTATTTTATGTCAAGATTATATTCTTGTAGCATAAAAAAAAAAAGATAAAAGAAAACATATTATATTTCACCGTCTCGTTCAATTATGGGACTGTTGATTTTTTCGTGTCGTTCAATTACGGAGGTAGTAGTTGTTACTCAAACACTTCAAAGGAAAACTAGAGTTTCTAAACAAAGAAAAATTAAATAAAAGCTTTGAAAATGACCACCTCTGTTTTAGTACGAGATCACGTGTTCCAATTTTTTCCTATTTCATACGTACTCCACTTAAAAAAATATTAATTTTCCTTTTCTTTTTCTATAAATAATATGATTCGGGATTTATGATTAGGGGTGAGAATAGGTCAGACTACCTAATAGGGATCTATACCATGATCTTGTTTGGCTCTTTAACAAATAAACATGGACCGTTGGAAAAGTCTTTTAGGTATATGAGGTTGCCTACTTTGAGCCCATGTACACATATATATATATATATATATAATAAATATAATTTTAATTTAAAATAAAACCCTAATCCATCTATTCATTTTCCTAATATTAAATGTACACGTATGTAAACTTCTCCTTCCACCATCCTATTAAACCGCCACATTCCCCTTCCTAGTTTTTGCATTCGTCAAGTTCAGCCGGGTGTTAATCCAGGGTTCTGCAGCCTTTGATTTTGATCTTTCGATTTTGATTATTGT
Organism: Ajuga chamaepitys; assembly: GCA_958295605.1. Classification (NCBI taxonomy): domain Eukaryota; kingdom Viridiplantae; phylum Streptophyta; class Magnoliopsida; order Lamiales; family Lamiaceae; genus Ajuga; species Ajuga chamaepitys. The sequence continues at coordinate 58,171,921 of OY282498.1, read as the reverse complement.
TTATATTTTATCTCGATTTAGTATTATAGATCTTAATTACAAAGTATTGAGTGTGTAGTGAAATAAACTTTTAAAATAGGCCATAGGTCATGCTTGGGCTTAACAAAAAAAGAGCCGGTTTGATATAATAGGCCAGACATAGACCAAAAAATTTAAGAGTAGGCCCAGGTCGTCCACCTAAAAGCCTGGCGTAGCTCGACCTATTTTCACCCCCTATTTATAATTATGTTTCATGGTTCATGGTTCACTGGTACATGAGTTCATGATTTTTGTTCAGATTGACCATATCTTGATTTAAACTTTGTAATTAACCTGTACTTTTATTCCTTAATTCATGTGTTCATGATTCATGAATTTATAGATTTAGGCAATTCATGGTATAAACTTTTTGGCGTGAATATAAAGTGGAACATCGAAAATGAAATAAATGATTTCATCCATTCTATTTTACACTCAAACTAATAATGCTCCCGTGTGATGCATGAGTATATCAATTTTAATACGTATAAATATGTAAAGTCATAATCTATGTTATTCTTAATTTAATTTTCAAGATTAAATATAAATTTTTAAACATGTTTCTTCCTTTTTTCGATTTTCTTTTGTAAAAACTATCAGTAAGTCTACCTAGAGGCCACTTCATGTTGAATTAGTCTAAAATTTGAAAGTTAGTGACCAATTTAGCGCCCTAAAATATTTAAAGGTTTTTGGGTCAGCCTCTGGCTGGTCGGGTCATTGGCCCTTTAAATTAAACTTGGTGGACCTGATGATACTTCGACCAAGATTCTTATCGCATAGCCTATCGGACGGGCTTGGTCAAACAAATTTTCTTCTAAATACTTGAAAAAGTAGATGCAGGTTTATGTGAAACACTGGAGAGATTTATTGAGTTTGATAAGTTACAAGAATATTCACTTATCTTGGTACTTAATAGTAACTGTTTAGATGGTTTTTTAGCAAATAATTTTTCATCAAGAAATCATAGAGACATGGAACGTTTGCATGTCAGATGAAATAAAATTTCAAGAAAAAATGAGATATGTGGATTAGAAAAAAAAAAAGAAAAATCTAATATTTAAGGGAAAGCAAACAGAAAACACAATAATTGATGTTTTAAATCCGAATAATTAAACGTTACCTGTATATCTTGAGCATCTTTGTGAAATGGATATACTAACATAATATAACGGTCTATGTAGGGTTGTGCGTCGGACAGTACAATTCGGTAAATTACGAAATTCAGTACCATCCCACTCTTTTGGTACTTTCAAAATTCAAGGATCAAAACTGAACCAAAACATATAAAGATTCAGAAACATCTCAAAATTCAGATAGTTCGATAAATTATTTTAGTTCTAACGGATCTAGTGAGTCGATTGGTTCAGTATGACATACTCGGATATGTCTATAAATTTTCAAGATTTTTTAATATCAAAGTTAAAGCTATAAAACAAAAATCAAGATACTCTCAACTATAATTAAAATTTATGTCTGCATAAATATCATGTCATAAGCAAAATTTTCAAGTAAGATTGTCCAAAAATAGAAACGTATGAATTATGCATAAAAGTTGTAAGCTATTATGTTTGAAATTATTAATAAATTTATATACTTATGTAATCTCGGTTTTTGGTATGAGATGGTTCAGGTCAGTTCAATACAGTTTGGTATGATCCTCGGTATGGATATTACTGAATATTCAAAACCGTAACATAATTTTTTCGGTACAATTCGTTCTAAGAAAGTCAAAAATCAAAAGTCAACGGTTCTTTTCGATTCGATATGTTTTCTGTTCGATTTTCGGTACAGTTCGATAAATTCCGAGTTCCATGCACATCCCTAGGTCTGTGTCGATTAGTATACTTTTTTCCACTTTCTTTGTAGCTGATCTTAAAAATCAGACATTGTTCAAATTCTAATAATATCACTGACAGTATGTAAACTTTGTATTAAGAACTTTTTAATAATGACTATTGATCATCTTATCATAATATTGGATGTTACCCAAGTTGGAACTTTTTTAAAGATAAATTTTGTTGTGGATTTGCACATAAGATTCGATGAACGCTTAATCAAAATATTCTCTCCACATTTTCCCATAAAGTTGTTGAGACAATGATTTTCGTGAATCTAGTGTTGATGGTACGGACCCTAGAATTGTGAATATTATTTATATTTAATTGACCATTATTTGTTATGAAAAGTTTAAAGTCTGTATTATTGGCAAGATTAATAAATGATAGATGATCATTTTGATTTGATTAAAGTTTGAGTTATTTAGAAATCGACTTTGCTGATTCGGCTATTGAATTTTAATCAAAACCGACGAAATCGAACCATGAATACCCCCACTATGTTTACGTTAGAATCTTTTTGATAATTATAGTACCAAGAAACTATGCCCAAAACAACAAGTACAAGGAGATACTGCCATATTGGATGGTATTATGATGTTGGGCCATAATGGGCTTTAAGTTCCAGTAGCATGGGGCACCATTATGCCTTATATTTCATTCTTGCAATTGGATATATTTAAATTGCAGTTGCAAAAAAGGTCCTTAACTGAAATAATTGGGCCTTTGTTTCTAACTTTAATATAATAATAAATTAAAAAAAAATGAATGATACACAACCTGCCTGTTATAACCAGAGTTCGGGTTGGAAAGGTGCAGTATTTTTTATTTTTATTATTTTTCTTTTAATTTTTTTTTATATGTACCAGTTGGAATCAGTGAACACTGAAATATAAAAAATGGGGGAACAAAGTGTCAAACAGTACGAGTCATAGAACAAGACTTGGCAAAAGAGAAAACAAAATGTGCCACAAAATTATCTAGTTTACTGATTCAAAACAAAATGCAAGGCGAAAAAGGAAGAAGAAGCCACTTAATGTCATATATATGTAGCACTAAAAGACAAACAACCGAGCAACCAACCTCGCCAAGTGAAGCCAAAACGGCGATGCTAGAATCACCGAACACATGGAAATTATTAATCCACGAATATTGTGCTAACGAGCGTGTTTCATGAAGGACCAAAAACCTCATTAGTTCTAGATTAGAGATCCCGGGAAATGATCTTGCAAGAGCAAGAAAACAAGACCCGGCATGGCTACATATATATACCCGCACCTAGAAACAATTCTTGGCAACCGAAATAGCTCCATCCAAAGATTTCGACCGAATTAAAGTTCTGATAAGTATAACTTTTTAAAAATTATCAATATGCGTTTTGTCGATTTATTTTATTTTTTATTTGACTTATTTAATCATAACTAACTAATTCATAAAAAAACACTATATTATTATAGAGATCAGTAAAACAAGATATTAATTTACTCATTGTGATAAGTCTATCACTAAAAAACTTATAGAATCCGCCAATGTGTGACCATACTCAAATAGAATGGCATGTAATGGACCATGGATTAGAATATTTAGTTAAATTAATGTGGTCTTATTGAAATAGAAAGAAGTAGATCTAACATATAATAAGGAGTTGATAATTTTAACTTTAGGTAAAAATCTATGTAAAAAAATTACAGGAAAATGTTAATGAAATGACAACATTTAGAAGAAAATGTATCATATAGATTTTATGAGAAAGCTTCTATTTAGACCACATTTTGGATGGGGACTTCTCAAACGAGGACGGGTCAATCTAATTTTAATAATTATATTAATTATTATCTAATTATTTAATACATTTTGATAATTTATTAAGCATCATTTGACAGCATCTTACCAATTTATCTTATTCTACCAAAAAACAAACATTATATTTAGATTCATACAACCACAATCTACATCTAGATTTATTAGGGCAATGAGAGTTGGTGTTAACAATATCCAAAGAAAGACTATCAAGTGTACGTATGTTAGATTCGTGCCAATAGTTGTGGGCGGATATGTATATTATGTGTAGTATTTTTTATGAAAAACATTATTATTATTATTATTATTATTATTATTACTACTACTATTTAGGTTAAAAGGTTCTTCTTTTGTGATAAAAACTAGGTATTGTTTGAGAATAAAATTTATTTTGGTCAAATATAAAAGCTGGAGTATTTGATATTCAAACAACTTTTAGTTTATGAGTAAGAGAAAAACTTCTATTTATTTATGAAAATATCAAAAAATTAGAAAAACAATTATTTCTTATTTTTAGCTTTTGGTCTAAAATAACTTCTATTAAAGATGAAATTGTTATTCCTTCTCCCAAAAAAAGATGAAATTGTTACTTCAAACACTCTAAAACCATTTTTTTTTTTTTCGTGTTATAAGTTGAAAAACACTTGAAAAAAATAATTACTAACTATCACCTCTAAATATGATATTACAAATATCCCTGAGCTTTGAAATGTTTTTGAAAAATAGTTTTATATCTCCTATTGATATTGGAAAACTCCGAGTGGGAGTCTCTACTTCGAAGCAATCCTATATATTTATAGCACTTCAAATTAAGATGGAAAAAATAAAACAATAAAAATAATTAGGGTTTTTAAAACCTATCAGTTTGGTCCGGAAATATTTATAGGCTTTATAGCCACGATTCAACTTAGGAGTTTACCATATGAACAACCCTGGACCACAGATTCACCAAATTCTATTGAGTTTCATGAAAAAACAGAAAGAAAAAAGAAAAAAAATATCCAAGAGCATTAAAAAATATAAATATTATCGGCCCACGTTCTGATACATCGAACTTGATCGAAACAATGATAACATCAAATTGCAAGTTATCACTTATCATCTTTTCGTCTTTCTTTTCTTTTTTTTTTTTTTCTTACAAATTAAAAAGCATGATGACTCCGTTCGGCAAGCTTGCCAATATGTGAAGAATCTTAGGACGTTTGGTAGGGTCTCACACCTTGAAGCTTGTTAATTTATAAAAGACACTTTAATGGACCTAACAAGCTTCGATTCTAAAATCAATTTGTAATAAGAAAAATGTGTAAGTACATTTAAAAGATGATATTTCTCTTCTTCTAATTTATTAATGCAGTACATGTTATCTTTTCAACAAATATTTTAGCAGATTACCACCAACCAATTTTTTTCATCAGTGGCGCAATTATTTTGGTCGGAATAACTCTATTGCATGACATATAACTTATAATTGGCTATATATTAGTGGGTTAATTTATGGCAATGTTTGGTTGGTGTTGGGATGACTGAATTGGGGGAAGTGGCTGAAGTTAGTTGCTGGAGGTGTTAGATAGTGATGTTCGGTTGGGTGGCTGGGGTTGTAGTTGGAGTGTGATATTTAATTATTAATTGTAAAATGTAATGTGATATGTGTAAGAGGTAGTTATTAATGATTGAGAAAATGATTAAAGTAGTGTTGGAATTTGTGATTGATGTCCCCCCACCGAACCCTCACACCCCGACTTGACCAAACCAACCCAAAAAAACATGACATGAGTTGGGTCAACCCCAACCAAACATGTCCATAATGTGTACGTGTAATGTACTAATACAATTGAAATCGCACCATTTATTAAAGGGAAGATTACCACCTATATCTTTGCTTATTATTGTTATTACGACCTTCGTGTTTTCTTAGTTGTCATTATAGCTTATTTATTTTGTTTGTAAATAGTTGTCATTCTAATTTTTTTTTTAATTATTTTTTTACAATACTAACTCTATGATTATGGAAAAGGTTAATAATATATAAAAATGATTAAAAAAAAGGGAAATTTAAGAAAATTAGTTGAGGGTTGATGTGTTAACTTCTTAAAAATTCCTTAATTTTCTTATTTAAAATCAGAATGACAACTAAAAAACACGAAGGTAATATTATTTTAATTTTGGTTTTCGGTTAAGTGAGGTAATGACACACACGTGCATGGGTGTGTTTGGGTCCCGTGCAAATCATGCCCATAAATGGGAATAAAATCTGAAAAAATTCTCATAAAAATTGGTTCCATTGTCCATGCACATGATTTCCCATCATCAATACCCCACTTAAAAATTTATGCAAATATAAATCATTTCGATTTATTTAAAAATTAGGGGTTGGTTTCCTTAAAATTGAGTTCAGTAGATTTAGATGATCGAACTCAATAAAACATACTCACTAATTTCCTCAGTCAGATTTTGCCCAACACTCTTCAGTTTTAAGCAAACGAACCCACGTGAATATACTCATCTAATCATCTGAGATAATCCACGTAGGACAATTTACTTTATGTCACCTCCAGCTTAGTAATAAAAAAAAGTAATTTTACTTGCATCAATTTGATGGTGATTATATGATTGACAGCTTAAATTAACGTTATTATATAACTTTCCATGTTTAAATTAGTAATGGGTGGACTACCGCGGAAAAAGCAATTCAATTATTGTGAAATTCAAATCAAGATGCTTTTACTAGACTTTAAATGAAAAGATTATAACAGAATCAAGATCAATCTAAAATAATTTTAATCCTAGAAAATACTCGATTCGATTTTGTTTATTCAAATCATGAGTTCAATATATAACTAAGGGTATGTTTGGATAAGGATATGTCCATCCGAATAGGGGATAGACCTAGTCGAAAATATGTTTGTCTAAGATATAGAATGGGATTGTTACATTCATTTCCATGCAAAATTCTATTCTCTTTTATGAATCTCCACAGTATTTTTTAATCATTATCTATTGAAAATAGGTCATTTGGGCAGTCCTCTTTGGACAAATCTCTATGTGAGACTCGGTTACGGAAAGATGAGGTTTATGATGGTATCGTGTTCTTCGAGACGGTACATTGTCATGTAATTCGATGGTGGAATGAATAAGAAATTAAATCTCAAAATAGATTGAATAAGCTTTCTAAGCTTATCCCACGTTTGGTAAACAAGGGAAATTTAGCTTGCTTATATATTGTTGCACTTCAAAGAGTTATAAGATGTTTAGCATTGAGGCTATCTTTATATCTTGTGCCCTTTGGGGAGGGAGTCCTGTCTCATGAGACTTGTGTGCGAGTGTGACCTGCACAAACGAATATGTAGTGAACGTACGAGTCAATTTTTTTGTCTTAGTGATGAATTTCATTCACGATTATCTTAATTAGCACTTAGTGAAAGATGGTGAATATGTTCTGAGAACACTCAAAACATACACTTGAAACAAATGACTCCATTCAATTATCATCATTTTGTGCAACCATCACCCCTTTATTGCTAATATTATCAATCAACAAATCTTTACATATATACTTTTTTTTCTTTTTTATGATTTAATAATATAAATCTATCAATTAGTTTCTTTTTTAATCATTACCCATCAATTCCAACAACTTTTCAATCATTAATCACTGTCATCATACCTATTGATTTATCATTTACGGTACATATTCTACCACTCCTCTAAAAACAAAAGTCTATTTATACTACTTAGGTGACTGTAGACATTTTGAATGTGTTCAGCACAATATGCTCCATCCACTTACATCCCAGTCCAAACATATGCATCTGGGGCTCTGAGTTTGGGTCTGCTGCAAGATTGTTATGTAGGAATATTTAGAGATGTTAATAGGGGTCGGGCCGGTCCTACCCGATCCAAGCCCTAAAAAGTCCTCGCCCTAAAATGTCGGGCTAAAAACCCTGATACTATATGGGCCTGAAAATGTCAGGGCCAAGTCCTGTAAGTCCATTTCTCTCTTTTTCTTTTTCAATGTTTTTGTCTCAAACACTAAAATCGATATTTTTAAATTTCAAACAAAAAAGGAGATAATTAAAGCATGTTTCCCAAAATTCAATATGAGAAAAAAAACAAAAGTTAAGTAGCAAAGGATGATTTCTTCAAAACATTAGCAAAAACGGTAATATCCACTAATATTAATATCGTACAAGTAAGTACAATCTCATTACTTCATCTTCGGTTGCAACATTTAATTCTCCTCCAAAGGCCATAGGTATCAACTTGTTTTTTTTTTTAAAGTGCAAAATCCTGGATTTATTTATGTAATTATGTGACACTATATAAATAATATATATAATTTAAAATAAAAAATATTTGGTCCTCATGGCCAACCTTATCCTAACTCGACTCAAGTCCTAGTAGGACCGGACTCAAAACTTGAAGCCATAGGAACCTATAAGGCATATCCCTTGCATTTTTAGGGCCGAATCAGGATTGACCCTAAAAACATGGGTCAATTTTAACATCTCTATATATTAATTAAAATTCTTCCCTACACTAACACTATTCGTTAGGAATCAAACTTCCCTAAAAAATAATATATCAAATTATAACTTTTGCTTATACTAAATATAAGTACCATAATGATAACTAATAATTGAAAATTGGTAGTTGCAAAGAAATAGATAATAATAACTACTATGAAATATATTAATAAATTCATTAATAGTATTAGTGCGACTACGTAACAGTAATCTTTGGCAATAATGAGAATTGTATGTTTACAAGATATTTTCATCATCCATGTAGTGTGGCTATATATGAATCACGCCATTGACTAATTATTATAATTTTTGTTTAAAAAAATTATAATCCGCAATTTTCATTGAAATCTCGGGTGGGTGGCCCACCTGGTTATGTGTACTCTGTTTCTAGCAGATCAGGCCAGGTAATGACTCATTTGTATTTGTCATAGCTAGTGATACCAAAGTCTCCATTTTATAATCTACATTTTTATAAATTACAATTTAGGAAGGTCAATTAGAATATATAATATAAAATGGTATTCAATGTACTCGCACAGCAAAAAAAAAAAAAAAAAAAAAAAAAAAACTCTAAGAATACAAATATTGCGTCTAGCATGTTTTCTTCATTTCTCTCCACTTAATTACGTCTAGACATTACGGTTATGTTTGTTTACGAACTTACTCATGTAATGAAGGACGAGTCGATCCAGGCTTGCATTTGGACTGAGACTTAGTATAACTGTATAAGGATCCCTTAATCAAGTCTAAGTCTATTCTATCTCTCCATTACCCTGTATCTATCCATGCTAATTACAAAATATTTTAATATTTTTTTTATTATTTTGCAGCACATAATTGTATATTTTACAAATTCTAGAATATTCTATAGTAGGATAAACATGAGATTTTATACAATTTTTTTCATTCATACATTCTAAAATTTGCACGAGAATTCTAAAACATAAGATGCTACATATAAAATTTATTGTAACTTAATTGTTTGAGCATCTTGTAATCAGACAATTGACCGGATATTTTCCATAAACCCCAGGGCAACCAAGATTTACTACTGCATTTGATATGCATTGGCAATATTAAGCAGGGAATGTTTTTGGGATAATTAAATTGAGCACGAGAATAGATAAATGGATACGTGAGATTTTATTTTAATGAAAAAAGAATACCATACAACATGAGTAACACTACATTTTTAGAAAAAAATTAATCATTATTCATTAAGTAAATTAATTGATATTACTATTAAATAAAAAATAGAGATAAATAATGAAACAGCTGGGGAATATAAAATGAGGCCAAGTCCAACCAGGACAACCCCCTTTCCCATTTCTCTCTCATCTTCTCTCTCTCTTTTCCAACTCAACTCCTTCTATGGAGGCCCCACCACTCTCCACTCCTCCGCCAACGACCCCCACCACCCCGACTCCACCGGCGCTCTACCCGGACTCTGTCGACTCATCTCCTCGCTCTCGGAAGAACGATTCCTTCGACGCCGATCCTCCGCCGCCGGCCAAACTCCGCCTCATGTGCAGCTACGGCGGCCACATAGTCCCCCGCCCCCACGACAAGACCCTTTGCTACGCCGGCGGAGATACCCGAATCATCGTTATCGACCGCCACACCTCTCTCTCCGAACTCCACCGCCGCCTCTCGAGGAATCTCTTCAACAATCAACCGTTTTACTTGAAGTACCAGCTCCCGAGCGAGGATTTGGATTCCTTAATCACGGTCACGTCAGATGAAGACCTAGACAACATGGTGGAGGAATATGATCGCCTGAACAATGCCGCCGCCGGTGGGATGAAGCCTGGCCGCCTCCGGTTGTTCCTGTTCGCCAAATCGCCGTCGAGTATTGAACAGCTATTAGTCGAGAATGCGTCGTCTAAATCGGAGGACTGGTTTTTCAACGCTCTCAACGGGAAGACTAGCACTGTATCTGCTAGTGATCGGGCGTATTCTGAGTCTTCCTCGGTGAATTGTCTACTCGGATTGGACGATGAATTCGTGGGAAAGGCGACGGTGGTGGAGAAAGACGTTGAAGCTCAAATTGAGGGCTCAAAGAGCGGCGCACATGGAAACGTTAATGGCAATAATGGAATTAATCACGATGTGCATTCGGTTCCGGATTCTCCAATGCTTGATACGACGTCGTCCTTCGGATCGACTTCTAGTTGCCCTTCCGTCGCCAATTTGCCGCCGATAAGGACGCGTGTGGAAGAAAAACCTAGGGTTGGAGGTTTGGGAATTGAGGAGCAATTTCAGCAGATGAGCGTTGGGGTTGTTGGGAGAGCTAATCCGCCGACGCCGCAGAAGTCCGAGGAGGTCGGGGCTTCTGTGCCCGGCGGCGCTGCTGTGGTTTCTGGTTTTCCGGCGGTGGTTGGTGGTGATTACTCCAATCGTGTTATTTCCGATGATGAAAGATCAGATCATAGTGAGCATAGAAAGGCACAACAAATTCATCAGGCTCAGGCTCAGTTCCAATCTCAGCAGATTCCTCAGTTTCAGCAGAAACAAGCTAGTGCCTTCGATTTGCCTTCTCCTGATTCAGTTTCAAGGTACATATCCTTTTAATTGCTTCTCTCTCTATCTCTCGATGTTTGTGTTTATTTTACATCCCGTTATATGCTTAGAACATGATCATAATAGGGACGATGATTGGGGTGAAAATCAAATCAAACTATTTAGATGCTTGATTCGCGACTCTTCGTTAACAGTTCGGTTGAAGTGCTCCGATTAAAGTAATCAAACAATCTTGAACATAATTTTACATTTGGCACTATCTAATTTCAGCTCTGTGTTCGACTCGTTTAAGCTCGATTTGATTAATAGTCATATAAGCTCCACTAATTTCAAACAACCTTAAATATGTTTGCTCGATTCCAGTCATTTACCGCCCTAAGATGATTAATTTATTCTTGCAGTGAGGGAAGTTTAGCAAACAGGCAAAGACAACAAGCTATTTATCAAGAACAAGTTATGCAAATGCAACCAGGGAACACTATGGATCAAAACAACAGCAAAATCCAAATGCAACAACAAATTCAAGAATCCAGTTATGTACTCACCAACCAATACGATCAAAATCAACCTCAGTTGCATCAACCCCAACAATTTCTTCATCCTGGTAACCATTACATCCCTTCAAATGCAGCCCCAATCACATCATACTACTCTGTATATCCTCCCCAGCATCAAAACCAACCGCACCAACCCGCCCTCGATCAGCATTACCCCGTTTACTTCATGTCTGGAAAACAGGCCCAAGCCTACAACTTTCCGATGCAACAACAACCTACTTATAGTGAAATGTCTCCTTCGAACATAGCCCCTCAAACGGGCTACAATCAGACAAGAAATGTTCCTTCCTCCAAGCCCGAAATGGCTGGTGCTGTATACAGAACAGCACCTCCCCAGCCACAATATGTTGGTTTCAACCCGATTCACCAGCCCTCTTCAGGGCCCAATTCTACATACCCTTACGAGTTTCCTGATCCAGCCCATCAACAAGTGTACTACGCGCCTTTGCCACCTCAGTTTGCCGCTCAGTACCAGACAATGACGTCAGCACCGGATGCATCGGCACAGGTCCCTGCGGAGAACATGAAGCAGCAAGGTAGGAATTTGCAGCAATGACAGGTCAGCTTTGCCATGGATAAACAGTTTTGAAGTTGCTTGAAGCTTATATTACAGTGTTGGAATGATTTTAGTTATTGGTTTGTGTTAATGTAATTGTAATAGGTAAATAAGATACTCTGGTCTTTTTCCCTTTCTTGTTTGTGTTATATTGCTGTGGTCAAGTGAAAATTGATGCTGGCTGGTCTCATACTGTAAAATTTCACCTCTCAAATTGTCAGTATATATAAAAATATTTCAATTATTTATGGATCATTGTAATGGTCAATCGTTTCTAATTTTTTCAACAAATGCCAAATGTCACACATCCTACCGTATGAAGTAGCATGAGATGAGATATCCGATAGTAAGATAGATGCGGTTTTATGCTGACTGTCAATTTAACGCGGGGTTTGGGACCGCCTGCTTATAGGCAGTTGCTGTCTCTATCATCATCAAGATTCATGAAGAGATATCTTTATCCAGATTCCAGAAAATGATTTTCTTACTACCTGGATTCTTGAGATAGAATATAACTTTCAGACAAGAAGTTTAGACACCCTTTTTGAATCTATTTTATTCGAATGGGTTTGTCTGGATGCATTATGCTTTGGGCAGCTATGGCGTTCCATAATCTGCGTCGTAATTGTTGGTGAACACGACTTTATGCTTACATTGCAGCTGAAGTGATTAGTATGCTTTACACTTTTGTTTAGTGTGTTGCTTTACTGCTTACGTTTTTACTTGTCTTCTAATCTAATGTATGTATGGACTGTTGTTTGTAGTAATTGGCTCTGCTTAGACGATCATTTCCACTTTACGGGCTAGTTGGTGTATTCTGTAATGAGGGGGGTGAAATAATTTTTTTGAAATATATACAAACGTTTTCGTAAATTTGAGGGTGGCGAAACTAATTTTTTAACTATAATTACACTGTATATGTATATATACAATACACCGATCGGAAAATTTGGGGGGAAAGTGGCTGCCCCCTCCAGTTTCCCTGACTCCGTCACTGGTGGGAATATGCGCAGTCCGAACCGACCCGGTTCACTCATTGGACCAATGTAATATATCGGGCTAAGTTGAGCCTATAATTAAGTAAGTTCAGCCCAGTTCACTCTCCTATAATTATTTTGGAAGGGAAGGAATATATATGGGGCGACTTATGGAAAGCTTTCTGGTCCTTAAATTGTTCATAGTTTTCTTTGAAATTGGACTACACTAGAAATGTGAAGCATCTCTCTTTTTTTTTTTTTTTTTTTTGTTTTGTCTGCGGATATATTATTTTTTAAAACCAGAATAACAAAAAGTTAAAAGCTCCATTTAGCTGCTGGTATAAGCTAATAGGTTACTGCTTTCCATGTGACTCCACAGTGATTCTTCCAGTTTCTTGATGCTTTGTACAACTATAATTTAAAAATTACTTGTAATTGATTAGGGATTAGCATATGGTTTAAAAATAGTACGAGGAACACGCATTCACTCTCTCTCTCTTTCCCCTCTAAAATCTAATTTCTAACATAGAGAAAGAAGAAAATTCTATGTTATTCAATCGAAAAGTATAGTCTGATAGATTCAGAAATAGTGATTGAATTTAAACTCTACAAAAAGTAATCAAGTGTATAATTGAACCATCTGGTTAGGGCCCATTTACTTTGAATTGTGGATAATAGGGGGTATAAGATTATTGTGTATTAGAATAATGAATTGAAAGAATATGTATCATCCTATTCAATGTCTACTAGGAGTTATATGTTTTATTATTTATACAAGATTAATCCTATCCTGTCTCATCCAGTATTTACTTTAGATGATCATGTTGAATCCGATGTCTACCAGAGGTAATTTATGCAATCCTTGAAGTCGGATAAATAAGCCCACCTCAAGAGGTGGAATTGCTATTGGACAATTTCACATCAAATACTGTCTTATCCTGAATATTTAAAATTATTTTACTTTTATATTTTAATGAAACAAATATTAAATTGTTCTGAATAATTTATCTATTCAGGATTATCCTATAAAGTAAACGACATTAAAAGTAGCATAGAATTATACCATAACAAAGTAATTTTGATTCGTCCGACAATGAAAGGTGAAGCATCTCCTGGCTTGATGATTCATGGCAAGTCCGACTTGTATGTTATAAATGCTGGGATTATTATTCGTGTCATCGCCACATCATCTTTTCTCTCTCTTCTGGTCTGTTTCGACAGCCCTTGATTCCTGCAAGAAATTTGTTTGCTGTTACTGACCTATAAAGTACTACCTCCGTCTCAACTTAACTTGCCTAGTTAATCGAGTAGGAAAATTAAAAAAAGATAAAATTTTTAAAATTTTTAACTTTTTCAAATGTAAAGATTGAGGGTGGAGATTTTGAGGATAAAGATTATGTGAGAAATTTATCATTTGTGAACTAACAAGTTAAGTTAAGACAAATCGAAATGACGAATAGGCAAATTAAACTGGATGGAGGGAGTAGTTCATATGTCGATTTTAGTGCTTGCCGCAAAAGTTGTCCTTTAAAATTTAGTCCAATTATTATAAAAGTAGCATTTTTTTTTTTTTTTGGTGTGCTTTTATTGTATATACTATATAGCTCATGTACTTATATAACCATATTTAAGGTGAACTTTAAATAGTACTCATATTATTCATAAAACATTTTGGAAAAAATCAATTTCCTTGTCTTTTTTAATAATTTTCTTAATCTTTTTATAAGATATTCTTTGTAGGGATGTTAATCGGACTAACTTTATTAGTTTCAAGCTAAACCTAACAGTTTTCAGGTTAATCGGGACATGATTTAGTCAAGTCATTTTATCAGGCTGACAATATTGTGAAACTAATCCTAACTCTACATATTTTCGGGCTAGTTGGATCGCTATCGAGCTATGAGTCAGAAAATTTAAAAATTTACTTGAATCTAAAATTTGCAAAACATACATGCTTTTAGCCTTGGTACTCATTTAAGGTTCGCAAGACAATGACACTCATTATTACTAATAATATGAACATGTTTTCAAAACCATCAAAACCATCAAAACATCAACGTTATTACGTACAAATTGAAAATTCATAGTCGTTGTAAGAAATAAGTATTTACATATACTGAAAAATATGGTACTAAATAGTAAAAAGATCATATCATCTAAATATAAATATCATTACCCCATATACTAAATTTATGAAATAAAAAAAATTAATTCATGCGACTAACACACACATATATATATATATATATAATTTGTTCGGGTTATCGGACCAACTCTCTCTCTCTATATAATTTGTTGGAATTATCGGACCAACTCTAGCCTTAAGCGAGTTAGCTTTATAGGACTTCGAGTTAATCGAGTCTCGATTTAATCGTGCCATTTTAAGATAATATGATCAACCTACTTCTGTTTCAGCAATGGATTTGCTATGTAGGATTTTTGCATACCTCTTCATCCGCCAATCGTCCACAAAATCTATTTCCCAAAGCAAGGTAATTTGAATTATCGGATTTTTGACCCTGTTAATGTTGTTAATTAATATGTAATCGTCCCCTTTGTTGGATTATAATTTTCATAAAATATTAGTCACAACTCTTTTTTGGTTGTCTCTACTTTAACCATTATGTATGTGGGATAAAATGTAGGGGTGGTAATTTAAATTATCGGGTTGGGTTCGCGTTCGGTTTTAGGTTGATTCGAGTTATATATTAAAAAATATTTAAAATATATAATTATCATATTTTATGATAAGTTATTGATTTCAAGTCGATTCAAATCAAATTTGGATCAATCGATTCGTGTGGTTACATCGTTTTTTTTAATAAATTCATGTCGAAGTGGATCAAGTTCGTCGAATCTATTGATCGGATCGTGATTCCTATTGTAATGCCCTGAAAAAGAAGGTTAAAAATGAGGCACTAGAGCCTAGAGGTACCAATTATTTTAATAGTACATCTACAAAATTGTTATATTTTAAATTATTATTTTGTCACTAGACATATGTTTGTAGAGAGGAAATTTATTTTTGTCCTCTAATTTAGGGCCGATCAAGAAAAAATAATGTATGTTTTGAATTATCAATTTTAGTCTTATATGTTAGAAATAATTTCAATTTTAGTCTTATATATTAGGTAGGGGTGGTGGAAAATACTGAATTTTCGGTATACCGGCCGTACCATACCGAAAAATACTGAAAATACCAAAATTTTCGGTATACTAATATTTTCGGTACGGTATGATATGGTACCGTACCGAAGATTTTCGATACTGTATCGGTATAGGAATGTCGGATTTTTTGTATATACCGAATAACGAAGCAAATCGGTATGGTATGTCGTAATATATCGAAATTATTGGTAATAACGGTATTTCAATATACATCGTAAAACTCGGTATATACCGAATAATTGGTAAATAAGATTTCGGTATTTAGGTAATAGGCTCTTTTTGGGTGGTAAAATAATGAGTTTTTTTTTTGGGTGGTAAATACTTTCACAACAATAAGATCTGATTTGTTCTCCCCACTATTACTCATATAATAAAGGAAACTAGTTGCGCGTTCGTGCAATACACGGGTAAGACAAACATTCGTAATATTAATATCACCAAACTAAGTAATGTTGTTAATTGTAATATAAATGAAAACATTATGCATAATGGGTAAAAAACGAAAATATTATATTAGAGGAATGATTAAATAAACATCTGTATAATATACAAAGAACAGAATAATATCTAAACTATAAATTACAAATTTCTAAACACTTCCCTAGATACAACATTTATAATTTGTTTAAATGATTTCTTTTATTATCACAAATCAAGTCTTTCAAGTCTTTCTGATTTGCCACTCTTGAAAAAACAATATATCACTTATCATGACTAAAAACTGGCTTAATATGGACTACATTAGTCAATGATTGATATTAACTTACATAAGCTGAAATTTAACCGGTACTTTAGAATCTGATGGAGTCATAAATAATCTTGGGATCAATATCATTTGACCTACAATTGCTCTAGTCATGCTTTGCTTCAAGCACATGGCCTTTGTACGAGTGATTTTCACCCATTATTCCTATATAAATTTTAAAATTGATACAATAAATAAAACAAAAAGATTTATAAATTATAAATAATAGATAAAAACAAACATTAATTTAATATAACATGGCATGTGAATATATTATTTTATTCATAAACTAAATAAAGTATCATATTGCAATTCACATATCTAGAACATTTCAAAAGTATTTTAAACTAATTAATTTTCGAAAATTATTATGTAATACATGCAATGGTGTGTGTATGTTTTTAACAAGGGCCGATCCAATTTTTATAGCTTTGATATACTCCCTCCGTCCCGGCTTATCTTGCACAGGGGGATCGGCACAATTATTAAGAAAAGTTGCTTTTTAGTTGTTTGTTGACTTTTCAAAGGTAAATTGAGGGTGGAGATTGAGGATGAAGATTTTGAGGATGGAGATTATGTTATAACTTTCCTTTTTTAGGCTGTGTAAGATAAGGTGGGACGACCGTTTAAGGAAAGTGTGCAAGATAAGGTGGGACGGAGGGAGTATAACGTATTTATTTAATCTATAGACAGAGACCATTTATTTTTATAACATGAGCACATAATTGTTTTCGAAAAATCAATATGTTGCGGCCCAATTTAACGTATTAAATTTTAGAGGTCTATATCCATTCTATGTCGGCTGAGAGGATGTGAAGCATCATAATTTATAAACCCTAGCCCGTATATATTAGTTTAAGGCCCCGTTTGGTTGGGGTGTTAGGGGTGTTTGTGTTTGTTTTTTCAAACTGCTTTTCAATTTATAGCTTTAAAAAAATTATTTATACTTGGATAGAACTCGTGTTCGAATTTGACCTCAGTAATACTCGACCTGAGAGTCTCATAAATTTAATCAAGCTTGTGTTAAATTAAAATAGCTACTTTAACTTTTATAGTCAATATAATTATAAATAGTACTCCCTCCGTCCCGAATGAACTTGCATACTTCCCTAATCGGGGGTGTCCCACCCCTTTTGCACACTTTCCATTTCAGGAAATAAAACTTTACATCTCTACCCCACATTAATCACATAATTACAAATCTGCCATCACATAAAGGTAAAAACAGATTTGACTAAGTCAATATTTATAAAAAAAATAATTTTTCTTAATATGTGTGCCGGGGGGCCAGTGCAAGTTCATTCGGGACGGAAGGAGTATATAATAATCCTAAAATATAAATGTATCTTAATCCCAAAATAAATAAGGTGAAATCCTAAAGTTTCAACTTCATTTTCAGCAATGTAAAATCAGCTTCTACTATAAAATAAGTGCTTTCACGATAAACGCTAAAAAATTTCTTTTACTAGTTTTCTATATTCAATGACAATTCTGTAAATAATTTAATATCCTTTATTACATTTTTATCCCTATATATTTTTTTAAAGTTCATCACTACCCTTACTAATATTTAATAAAAATAAAAGAACAGAACATTCTCAAACATTATTGCAGATGAACAAAAAGAAAATTCGCTCTTCTCCTCCATCGCTAATAATCGAACCAACTTGCTGTTGCGAGCCTGCGAGATCATCGTTTTATGCTTGAGTTGTTGAAGTCTACAACCGTTGAACCAGAATTGTTAAGTTTCTTAAGGTATTTTTCAATTTCTCATAAACCCTAGAGTTACAGCTTTACTCAGACCATCTTTATCTATGCCCTTTGAGGGCAAGGGCATGGGAAAAAGACAAAACTTTCAATTAAAAATAAAAAGCAAAATTGTATAATCATTGATGCCCTTAGGTTGTGGATGAGTTGGTCAACCAACCTATTCCACAACCCAACCCCCATCCACAACCTGCCACATGTAGTACCTCATTTGTTGTATCAAATTATTTATTGGATATAATTTTAATAATAAATAAATAATATAATTTTTATTTTATAAAAATTAAAAAAATTATCAAATTTTTTTTTTTTTCTCTACAAATAGAATCTAATGTTGACATATTTTGAATAAAAATTTGAAGCTCTTTATTTTATTCTTTTTATAAATAGTTGGCTCGTCTGGACCGATCCGATGGGCCAAATCCCCGGCGGATCCCGGGCCGATCCGATAATCTTAGTATATTATAGGGAAATACCACGGGCCGGACCGAATATAGTAATTTAGTATTTCAGACATGTATTTGTAGCTTAATTTATTTTTTTCGATTTTGTAATTCAACTTTTGCAATTTTAATTTGGTTATTATTTTAGCATGTTATTTTAAACGTACCGAAAAAACAAAATCGACTTATTGTAATTACGGAATTAAAATATTTTTTTATTCTTGGAATATATTAGAAAAAGCGTGAAAAATAATATGCAATTATTAAACCGTATCAAAAATATTGATTTTATTGGGAAATAAGATTTGCATCTGGATAAAAGAAATTAATATATATTAAAATGTTGGGTTGGGTTGGGTGGTTGATAAAGTGTGAAAATGTATTTTTTAGGTTGTGGAGTAGGTTGTGTATGTGGAAGAGAGAGAAATTAATATTTTATTGATAGGTTGGGTTGTGGGAGGTTGTTGATAAAGATGGTCTCAATATATACAATCTGGTTCATGTTTTACCAGTATGACATTTCAAATGAAACCAAGGTACTTGCCTTTTAATCTTCAGTTGTTCTTTGCTTCTCTCAAATTTTTATTTCATTTTCTACAATCATTAGTGGAATAATTGTGAAAGTGTTTTTTACTTAGGATATTTTGATAATGTGTCACATAAGTGATTTTTTACTAAACACTCAAACTTTTACTTTTTGTTAAAAATTATTTATTTAGCAAACAATACCTACTTTTCACGTAAGTCCAAAAAATATATGGTTATTTTTAAATTTGATTTGAAAAACTTGTTCAGGATACAAATTTGATTAATAGTATTATTTATTTTTTATTATTCATCTAACTAAGTTGGTCATTTAAATTAATAAAAGAAGAAAAATTGAGAAAAATCTACTTTTGTGACATGTGTATTGTGCAAAAAATCAATTTTTATTTTTTTAAACATTAAAGATAGATAGGAAGACAATTAAAGAATTTTTTATGAGAAACAAAATTTAGATGGGATTATACTTTTTCATTTTCCCTTCCCTTAATTAAGCAGAATCCAGTTACACATCACAAGCCCGAAATATGGCCAACATATATTGAACAATTAGTTTACGAAATCTACGTGAAGAAACCACTAAAATTTAGTACTTCCTCCGTTCACAAATAAGTGTCGTTGTAGGATAGATTATTTTTTCACAAAAGATTGTCATTTTAACATTTTTCTCCTACTTCTTCCAACATTGTCCTTGCCTAAAATTAAGAAAAATTCCATACAAAGCTTACAATATTATATAAATAAGAAAGATGGCGAAATTTATGGTAATAAAAAAAATAATGGAGAGAAAAATGAAGGGGTAGTGTTATCCATTTTTAAATCTCTTAAATCCTACCTGCAACTCTAAAACGATACTTATTTGTAAATGGAGGGAGTATAAAATATCTATTAACAATTACGGTTCCAGGAAACAAAATTAATTATTAGCGTTAACAATTAATATGAGAGAAGTTTTACGAAATAGGAAAGTAGCCTACTAATCTTCTTGAAAATTATATACTTCTCCTATTAGTAGTTTTTTTCCCGTTAATATTTCAAATTTAAAACTTATCTAAAAACTGAAATGTCGGCAAAATTTGTTGGTAAGAATGGGAGTAGATTTATTTTCCTAATCTGTCATCCGATTCTGCATTGTTTTAGAATTATTAGCTGGACTTGTTACTAATGGCTAGGGTTAATTTATTAAGGTAAGTATTTCTTCAACCGACCTAACATTTTTCTGCCCGTTATAATTTGAATTTTTTCACTTTTCTCAGGAAACAGGGTAAATAAATTCCTAAATTAGTTAGATTTCTCCAGTTGAAAGAGAATAGGGTTAGTAATTCATGTGGATTCACATCTTAGTATTCTGAGTTCATCTCATATTGCTTCTGTGTCCACCTCTTCTGCTATGCGTCCCTTCTCAGTTTCCTAATCTTAGAACCCTCAAGTTCGCAACTGGCGAAGCGTGGCATCAGATAATCGTTGGAACTGGTATGTTTTCTTCCCTTCACGAAACTTTCAGAAAGTTTTGTTTTGTGTTTTTATTATTTAATATGATCAGGATTCTTTCATGTCTTAGCATTGGTTTGAACTATTGCTGATTAATATCTTTCCTTTTTACCGTGGACCAAAAAAGTGAGAGAAGTTCAGTAGCTACTTGGGTTTATTCATCCAGAAACTAACGTTTTTTGTCCAGTTGCAACTTATATGTTTGCAACCTTCGATTAGATATAATATTTTTTCTGCTACAAAATTTTTCACTTTTCTCATGAAACAGGGTAAAAAAATTGCTAAAGTAATTAGATTTCTTCAATTGAAAGAAAATAGGGTCAGTAATTCATGTGGATTCGCATCTTAGTTAGTATCTAGTTAATGGTGAATTTATTATGAGTTCATCTCATATTGCTTCTGTATCCACCTCTTCTGCTATGTATCCCTTCTCACTTTTCTAATCTTATTTTAGAAAGCTTTAATCATTCAACTATTTTATTATGGTTGGAGACAACAGATTTGCCAAAAACCTAATATGAGAAGAACACACGGTTTTTTTACCCTACCCCGTGGATAACACCCGAATGGGTTATACGCCATTAGATTGGATGTCTAGATGCAAACTTAAAGGTTAATATTATTTTGATTTACGTCTGTACACCAATCCCATGGTATTTTCTTCCTAAGCATTGCATGGTATTTACTATTTAGCATGAAATTTGCTTCTATAAAGTTAAACTGGAAAAATATTCTCTATGAACCATATTGTTCATATAGTCTGAAAAATTGTGTGGTAGGTCCCAATTGTTTATATTAAGTAATACTAGAATATGTATTTCCACCATGAATCTATGATATGTAGCATTTATTATTATTTTTTCTTGAATTTTTGAAGCAAGAAACCATCCGTTCGGCAGCCTGTAGAGCTCCACTAGACAAATTTGGGAGGTACAATTCCTATTCCCTATAATATTTTTATTTTTTGTTTCAGCATCATTGAAAGCTTACAAACTCACTGCTTCATTGTATCGATTCTAGTTCTATAACTCAGTTGGTTAGTGAAGTTTTTTTTCATTTATTGCCATTGATCGTCAATCCATCAAATCTGATCTGAGCCTGGGATGAAACTGATGACGCTGCTATAAGTCGCCAACCTGCGAAAAGAAAAATAACATGTGTACGTGTGTGAGAGAGAGATTTGCTAATAAATTCAACCAGTTGTTCCTCCCTTTTGATTATACACCATTGGACGTTTAGATGCAAAACCAAAGGTTAATATTATTTTAATTTACGTCTACATACCAATCCAATGGTGTATAGGTATTATCCACGGGTATGGTAGAATTAGCTGGACAAACAAAAAATTAAGTTACTTACCTTTAATTGTATTTTCTCTTCTCGAGCATTGCATGCTATGTAGCTTGAAATTTTTTGTACAAAGTTAAACTGGAAAACATATTCTCTGTGAACCATATTGCTCATATAGTCTGAAAAGTTGTGTGGCAGCATCCAATTGTTTGTATTAAAGTATACTGGAATATGGATTTCCACGATGAATCTAAGATATCTAGCATTTATTATTATTTTTTCTTGAAATTTTGAAGCAATAACCATCCGTTGGCAGGACTGTAGAGCTCCACCAGACAAATTTCGAAGGTACAATTCCTATTTCCTATAATATTTTCATTTTGCGTTTCAGTGTATGTTTAAAACAGTGAAAATTTTGAAAAAATATAAATTCATAGATTGTATAATGCAAAAGGAAAAAATCAGTTTGAACTTACAAACTCACTGCTTCATTGTATCGAGTCTTAGTTCTATAACTCAGTTTGCTGGTGACAAAATTTTCTCTTATTTCCATTGATCGTCAATCCATCAAATCTGAGCTGAGCCTGGCACGAAACTTATGACGTTGCTATAAGTTGTATAACCTGTGAAAAAGAAAAATAATATACGTGTGTGTGTGTGTGTGTGATTTGTTTATCCAAAACTCTGATAGTTATAAAATGTCTGTATCTGAAAAGAAAACCAAATGTTCTAACATTATTTTTTTAGTCTCTGAAGATTGTGAAATTAGAATATTTCAAATTGAACCAGTTATCCTCCTTTTTGAGTTAGAGTGCTCAAGTTCAAATCAGGGAAAAACAGCAGCAAGTAGGCCCCAGCCCCACGAACCACCGTCTGCCATCGCTTTGAAGTCATGGCTATCGAATGCCTCGTCCTTGGTAAATAAGCCTACTGCATTTGAGAAACTTTATAGCTATCGGCTTTCTGTTCGATGAATTTACTCAAAGAGTTCTTACTTCCTTTGAGCATGCATATATTTTACAGGGGCGAGACAAGAGGTGGGGAAGAGCTGTGTGGTAGTGGCGATAAATGGAAAGAGAATAATCTTCGATTGTGGGATGCACATGGGCTACCAAGACAATCGCCAATATCCCGACTTCTCTTTGATTTGAAAATCTGGGAACTTCACCAATTCACTCTCTTGCATAATCATCACACACTTCCATTTGGACCACGTTGGCGCCCTGCCATATTTCGCTCAAGTTTGTGGCTACAGTGGCCCCATTTACATGACAGTATAAGCTGCTTCTCATACTTGAATAGAGTTTTATCAGTATCAGGTTTTCTAGATTTGTTTCAGCATTAAATCTTTAGCATTCTCATGGATACTTTGTTTAAATTTTACTTACAGTATCCAACGAAAGCCTTGGCACCGATAATGCTTGAGGACTATCGGAAAGTTATGGTTTATAGAAGAGGAGAGGAAGAGCGATTTAGTTCTGAGGATATTATTGAATGTATGAAGAAAGGTACAGGGACACATTTACGTTATTTTCATGATTTTCATTCCTTCTGCATCTTGGTATATTTTCATCTTTCTCTACTTTGCTGTACCATTTCAAAATTTGAGTGCTATCTCTGTGCTTAGCCATTTCTGTGGGCTCATTACTGAACTGTGCCATTCTGTTGAGGCTTTAGGGTGGTTCAATACATAAAGAGGGTTCAATTCCCAATATTTATGAGATATGTGTTGCTTGATTATTGTGCTATTCTTCAGTTATAATATTGCTTTAGATTTACGTGTGTTATGGTTTAAGCAACATAGTCACTGCAGTGGATCTGAAGCAGACAATTCAGGTTGATGAGGACCTCCAGATTCGTGCCTACTATGCAGGTCATGTAAGGGCATCTAAACTTCTTCGTTGATATATATGTGTAGAGTTTTATTTATATATAATAAATATTTAAATCTTCAAATATATACAGATGCATGCTCATGATACTTCAACAATTGGTCTATGAGATGTTTATACAAGGTTAACATGTCATATGGTGGACTCATCTTTTTTCTGATTTCCTTCCTGAAATGAAGTGTCTTTGAAATATAACTTAGTAGATACTGTTAGTTCAAATCAAATTAATCCAAAAGATAATGCAACTTGGGGAAAAATGCCAAGACTATTTGATAGTTGGAATTAAGATTTCTACTTGTCTTTCTGTTATCCTATCACTTTTGTACTCGTGCAGAGAAACTTCATTTGAGCTAAGTTTTAAGGGATTAGGGTAGATTTGAAATCCTTTTATTCAATTGCCTTCATTTCAAATTCTTGTATCCAGATGCAACATTAGTGATAATTTTGGTGCATCGTTATTTCTTTTCTTCTGAGTGCAAGTTAGTATACGGTCACAAATGTTGTGATCAAAATATTTGTTTCTTCCATGGTTCTAATTTAGACACATCTTCAACATAGCAAAACAACCTCTCCAGCATCTTTGCCACCAACTGTTTTTGGGATTTCAATTGGATACTTAAAATGTGCGTAGGTTCTAGGGGCTGCAATTTTTTTTGTAAGGTAGGAGATGCTGCATTAGTGTGTACAGGTGATTACAATATGGTTTCTGATAGGCATCTTGGAGCAGCTCAAATTGATCGACTACAGCTGGACCTTGTTATAACTGAGTAAGACAACATTGGTACTTCAGTACATGCATGATAATTTTTGGTTATATTGAATTTAAATGGATCAGCACTTAAATCTAGCTTTCTGTTGCTATGAAAATATAAAGGAAACATTGTTCTTCACTTCATTTCCGAAGGTCATATCAAATTAATTTAGTTTTAAACTTTTAATTTAGTGTTTTGTTTTTTTGTTTCTGCTTTGGCATCTCCTAGTTGATGTATTTTCTGTTTGGGAACATGATTATATTAAAGAACCTGCTCAAAATAATTATTAGGAATAACGATCCCGGGAATTCTCCCGCCTGACCAGATTACTGTGGTCTCTAATATATCGATCACCTGCTTCTACATGTGTTCCTAAATTATTTCAGTTAAATTAAAACGGGAAAATTGAAAACTTACATACATGGCATTTCCATAAATCATAAAGTTAGAGAGTATTATCATAAATATTGAAAACTTACAGGGCATTTTCACCAATCTTCACCCATCTGTAAAATTAGAACACCGATATTTTCATCCTTGAACAGGACTAAGAAACAAAAAAACAAAAAAAAAACCAGAAAGTTGATAACTGTCACTAGGCCAGGAACATTGCCTAGATTTCCCTATGTATATGGCCGAAACATTAATTTCTTTCATCTAGGGTGTGAACACACTGACTGTATAAATTGGACATCTGTTTGCATGAAAGTTCTGCAGGATGGATATTTTGTGTTTCATATTCTACCCATTCATCATAATGTTGCTTTCTAATATGATGTCTCTATATTTCTTAGTGTGATCAACTTATTGATTCTTTTTGCAGGTTCACAAATGTGTTGCTGGTGGAGGGAAGGTTCTAATTCCTACATTTGCTGTTGGGAGGGCTCAGGTTTTTACTTTCGTTAATCTATATAATCTACGATGTAGTCGTTAGTTTTTGTTATGTGAGAGCCACTGCATAAGATTGGGATATGAAATATAGGGTACGTCTGGGAAGGGCTAGTTTGGAGAATCCTGACTTTGAAATCTAAAGATAGAGAAATCTTGATAAATGGTAAAAATGTATGTTTGTTTTGATTTTATTGGGTAAAGTTTTTATTGTAGATGTCAAATGAATGCTGAAAGTGTAGATTAGTGTAGTATATGGGAGGAGATGTGTTATGACTGAATGTGAAATGATTAGAACTGTATTAGATTTTGAAATCCTCTTCTGTGTCTTGTATACATCATAGAGTCTAAATTTGTTTTATCCTGAGTGTCTTAAAAGGTTGATATTTTTTGTAAACCATCTTTTGTATTTGTGCACATGAAGGCCTTTTAAGCTAGAGATGCCTAAAGAAATATTCAACTTCGAGGACCTCCTCACGTACAACATTCTGCAATGGTCTGATTTTATCTGTCTTCTTTAATTAATCTTGAATGTTTATTCCATGCATGTTTTGATTGAGTGGTTCCGCAGGGGTCTGGAGAACACTTGAAACTCTTCTGCTGTGGATATTCTCTGCTTATTTATTACTCTGTTGTAGGAAAACACGATGTTTGTAGTCAATCTAATGATAATCTGTTCATCTGTTGGTGCATAAGCTCCTCTATTACTGAGAAAAATCTCATGTATTTAGTTGATATGCTTCTAATAAATTATCTGATGTTGACTTTCCAAATCGTAATTTAAATTTCTTGAAGTGTTTGCATTCCTGCCAACTGTTGTACAGGAACTGTGTATGTTATTGGATGACTATTGGGATAGGATGAATCTTAAAGTTCCCATATATCTCTCAGGAGGTACACCTTCTTATTACTGCCTCCCTTCATGCTTGATTGTTGACAATAGGTTATAAATGTATAATGATGGCATATCTTTGTAATTTGAAATTGGGGTCATTTACCTCCCTCAATTCAATAATCTATTACATCCCTATGAGATTCAGTTGGCGCGGTATATGTCGTTTATGTATTATCTAATCATTGATCAGAACCAACAAGGATTTTGAGCTCTGATATCATGCAACATACACATGATAGTGTAACCCCATCAATACTGCAAGCTATGAAGGCATTTGTTATTGAAAGTAATATCACATATCCTAGTTGCCAGCATGCTTCTTGTGTTGCTCATCTTTGTCCTGGGCTAGTCGATCATTGACATTATTACTCATCTGCTGTAAATCTTGATTTACAGGTTTGACATACAAACCAATCTTTATTATAAAGTTTTCATCAATTGGACCAACCAAAAGGTCAAAGATACTTATGCTACTCGCAATGCATTTGACTTCAAAAATGCTAAGTCCAGCATTTCTCTTGATTTTCAGTAATTGGCAGTATTGTGTTGTCCAATAATGACTCAGTTTTTCGTAAATCAACACATGACTATATTTTGCGAGTATGCTGTCTTCTTCATCTGATTAGTGCATTACATTTGATGTTTCTTGCTCTTCTGAAATAATATTTTTCTGAAAAATATATAACGTTAATAGTGATGGGTTTTTAAACACTTGTCCCAACCACACTTCTTAACTGCTGAAGAAAGTTGTTATTATCACTCTGCTGATTTATTTTCTGCTAGCTGGAATAACATAATTTAAACGGGACTAATGGCTGTGAGAATATTTTTCTAGAACATAAAACTTGTGTTTCTTTTGCTGTAAATTATATAATTTGTAGTAGAGTTTAGCATAAATAATTAGAATATATGCACATGATTGACATATTGGTACAAATGAAGTGAGATGATTGGCTGCATTGGAACTTAACATATATGCAAATTATTGTCTTCTTAATATGTGTGTGTGTGTCTACGTGTTTTGTTTCAAATCAGATTTTATGTAACTTCCTGTTCTCTGGAATCTGAGGCACATTGTAGTTGATGAATCTAATAGAATTCCCTTGGTTGTTTGGATTGACTCGGATTAGAAATCCATCAATCCAAATTTTTTGGTGGATTTGAAATCCACTCTAACTTGGGTAGATTAGAAATGCTTTCAGTTTCAAATATTTTCATATGAAATCCTTTGATAAGAATAAACTCGGAACAATCCTAGAAACCCGAGATTTTACCCTCGAATGCCCCAGTAACCAGCAAATTCGCTGTACGCGAGAAGAATTCTCTTATGATAAAAAACAACGTAATAATCAAAATCCAAGACCGTCAACAATTATAAATAAACCAACCTAAAGCCCATGGGCTCAACTAGATAAAAACTAAATCCTAACTAAAATCAGCAAAGATAAATAAAACAAAAACAAAAACAAATAATAAGAATAAGCAACTGTCATCAAAGCTCGTTACTTTCATCCACTTCCACTCTTGGTCTCTTCCTTGCATACACCCGTAACGGGATCGTATCATCACCCCCGCCCTCCAAACGAACCTTGTCCTCAAGGTTAAATGCAGGAAACGCAACTCGAAGGACATCCACCGACTCCCAAGTCGCATCGTCCTCCGACAGCGACGACCGCTGAATCAAAGCTTCCAAAGTCCGCCGTACGCCACCGGTAACGCAGCACCTGCTCCAGCCGAAGGTCCGGAGCCCCATCAGCCGCATA
This sequence comes from Ajuga chamaepitys, assembly GCA_958295605.1. Classification (NCBI taxonomy): domain Eukaryota; kingdom Viridiplantae; phylum Streptophyta; class Magnoliopsida; order Lamiales; family Lamiaceae; genus Ajuga; species Ajuga chamaepitys. The sequence goes on along the minus strand of OY282498.1, from coordinate 58,143,498 downwards.
AGGGGGCAAAGTGGCCCGGGCCACCTGACCTGTTCCCACACGCCGCTTAAGCAATGACACATGAAGTAGCGGGGAGGTCTAGCCTATAAGCCACTGACCCCAATCTCTCCAACACTTGAAAGGGCCCAAAATATTTGCTCGCAAGCTTCTGTTTAATGCGGCGCAACACCGAATGCTACCGGTACGGCTGCAAGCGCCAAAACACCCATTCGCCAACCTCAAAGTGCTCCTCCCGTCGTTTACCATCGGCATATTGCTTCATCCGATTCTGAGCAAGCACCAAATTGGACTTTAGCTTACGCAACAATTCATCCCTCGCTGTCAACTGAACATCCACTTCGTGGACGGCCGTCGAGCCCGGCTCGTGGGTCGGAATAGGCACGGCCGGCCGGCCATACACTGCCTCAAACGGTGTCATATTAATTGACCCATGGTAGGTCGTATTATACCAGTATTCTGCCCACGCTAAGTGACGATCCCAGTCTCGCGGTTTGTCATATGTCATGCATCGTAAATATTGCTCAAGACACCCATTAACAACTTCGTCTGCCCATCTGTTTGAGGGTGAGAGGCGGAACTCATCTTCAATTCAGTCAGTCCATTGCAATTTAAAAAGTTCTTGCCAAAACTTACTGAGAAAGACCCGATCACGATCTGACACAATAGTTTTAGGGAATCCATGCAAGCGCTTAATGTTGCGTACAAAAAGGATGACTGAGGGCCACAAAATAGGCATACTTGGTCAGACTCCACCACAACCAAGATGATGTCCTTACCATTCGATCGCGGCAACCCTGTGATAAAATCCATTGACACGTCAGTCCAAACCTGTTCCGGAATAGGCAATGGGGCCAGTAGGCCCGCCGGTTGTTGCGTGAACACCTTATTTCGCTGGCATGAGTTACATGCCCGGATGAACCGCACAACATCCCTACGCAACCCCGTCCAGTCAAATAGCTTACGCAGCCGTTTAGTAGTGCGTAACACCCCGGAGTGACCCCCAAAAGCTGAAGCGTGGAAGTCATGCACAAACTGCTCCCGAAGTGGTCCCTCAGGCACCACTACGCGCCTCTGCCGCGAGAGGCACCCATTCCGTAACGTCCATGCCTTATGAGATTCCGTCCCATTCCGAACTCGATCCAGTCGGGAGCCCAGTCGAACATCGGCCGCTGTGGCTGCCGCAATTTCTTCGAATTGCTTCCAATATCGCCAACATTTCCTTTTCATATATTGACCATGATTGTTTGGTCACCGCTATCCCCTTGCTCATATACGCGATAGGCCTGTTTCGCTGTGAAAGCATAGCGCCAATACCCACTCTTGATGCATCAATTTCAATCACAAATTCCTCTTGAAAATTGGGTAGGGCGAGCACTGGAGTCGTGCTCATGGCTTGTTTTAACTTGTCAAAAGCCTGTTGTGCTTCTGATGTCCATTGGAATTTATTCTTTCGGGTAAGGTTATTAAGGGATCGGGCAATCTCCCCAAATTTCGCACAAAACTTGCGATAGTACCCTGCTAGCCCCAAAAACCCCCGTAATTTCGTGACGTTCCCTGGTTGTGGCCATGTCACTACTGCTTCAATTTTTCGCGGATAAAATGACCCAAATATTCAACTTCTTATACAACAAAGAAACATTTGGCAGGCTTAATCACAAATTGATTATTTTTCAATACAGTTAGCGCAATGCGCAAATGCCCTAAATGATTCTCCCTAGAACGACTATAGATAAGAATGTCATCGAAAAATACCAGAATGAACTTGTGCAAATAAGGCTGGAATATGTGGTTCATGATCGCCTGGAATGTAGAAGGGGCGTTGCTCAATCCAAACGGTATTATTAGGTATTCGAAATGGCCACTATGCGTTCGAAATGCCGTCTTTGTGAATGTCGTCCGGGTGCATCCGAATATGATGATAACCGGCCTTCAAGTCTAATTTAGAGAAATATAAAGCTCCATGTAATTCATCAAGCATGTCGTCTACCGTTGGAATATGGAAACGGTCCTTGACTGTCACCGCATTCAATGCCCTATAATCTGTACAGAATCGCCATGTGTTGTCCTTCTTTTTGACGAGAATCATTGGTGACGAGAACGGGCTGGTACTATAACGAATTAGCCCGGCTTCCAACATCTCTTCTACCTGTTTTTCAATTTTATTTTTCTGAAAGTGCGCATATCGATATGGTGCCACATTCACGGCTTTGCTCTCGTCAGTCAATCGAATTCGGTGATCAAACTCCCTTGAGGGGGGTAAGTGATTAGTGTCACTAGTGACCTCCGGAAATTCTGAAAGGATTAGTGTGACTTCGTCGGATAGTTCACCACGTGTTTTCATGGCGTCAATCATTCCTACATCGGCCAACGCGTAGCAGTCGGCTCCTTGCATCCATTCGTGATATACTTGCTGAACCGCGTCTCCTGTGGACTTCTATATCCTATGGCTTTGGGAAGGAATAATTCATTTTTACACCACACACTCAAAGATAATGCTTTACAATCTAATAACATTGGACTAACAGCCTCAAGCCACGGCATGCCCAATATCACGTCGATGTCATTCAGTTGAACACCATATAAGTTCACCCCAAACTGAAGTCCTTGAATAGATATTGGCACTTTTTCGTACCAGAAGTGAGATTGAATTCGTTCCCCTCCGGTCTGAATGTTTCTCGGCTTAGGAATTTGCAATGCATCAGCTAACTTCTGCGATATAAAATTTAGGGTCGCGCCAGTGTCAACTAAAATCAGGATCTTTTCAAGTCCTATTGCTCCGTGAAATTTTAGCGCTTGGGTTCCTTCGGGGCTTCGTAAAATATGCAGCGCGTCTAATTTGACAGTCGGTTTGCCCATGGTTGTACTCGACTGTACAACTTCGTCTCCCTCCTCTTTGTCCCTGTCTTCCTCATCATATTGTGGGGGTTGATCGTCCCCCTCTTCCTCCTCTACGTCAACAAACAGACACATTACATGGTAACATGTGTACAGACATGGTTCCATGTGAACCTTTCATTACATGTAAAACACAATCCTTCCTGCCGCCTACGATTCACTTCTTCATTTGTCAGCTGGACCCGTCCTTGTCCAGGTCCCACCACGGCTGGTTTCATCGTCGTGGTTGGTGCCCCCGGGTTCGGCCCCCACTGCTGGATTCCCATGCCCCGATTTGCATGGAAAATCCCTCCTCGATGATTCGTCCCCTGGGGTCTCATGGCACGTAATTGCTCGTCTTTCGTGTTGCCAATTTGACCGCTTCTTGCAGCGTACGTGGTTTCCACATCTTTAACTCGTTGGCAAATTCAATTTTTAGTCCAGCCATGAAAGCGCCTTTTATTGTGCTCGAGGGCCAGTGTGGCACACGATTGACCAATTTCTCGAATTCCTTAAGATAGTCATGGAAACTTCCCGTCTGCCTTAATCTGTTCAACGCCTCATCAGCGTCTTCAAACTGCGAATTTCCAAAACGAAGCAACAACTCTTTCGTAAATTGTTCCCACGAAACTTCTAGATGGCCCCCGGTCTGCATGAACCATCGCCACCACTGGCGCGCGTCCTCCTCAAGGTAGTAGGACGCCACCTTCACCCAGTCTCGTCTCTGCATGCTCGTGAGGTCAAAGTACTGTTCAGCCTTGTCTATCCAATTACTTGGGTTGTTACCGTTAAATTTCGTAAAATCAATTTTAATTCCCCTCGGGCGATGATCCTAGGCACTACCAGAATAACGGCTGTAAACTGATCCCTCGGAATTTGGCTCGGACTCTTCAGACTGGTCATCATTTTCTTCTGATTCATGTTCTACCCCTTGGGGTCTAAATCCTTCTGGAGCTTGGTCGAATAAATTCTCACCGTTTCTGTCCCATTCGCGCTTGTCGCGGCCCCTGGGTCGTCGGCCCGAACATTCGCTTGGCGGCGAACCCTCTCGCCGGTATCTATCGCGCCGTCCCTTCTTGCGCTCGCGTCTGTCCATATCGCGCACGATGTTGCGCCCCCGATGGTCATTCTGTTGTCTGTTATCAGCGCCTCCCAGTTGCATGGATAAGGTCTGAAGTGTTTCGGTGATCTGTTCCATTCTGGCTTCAATTTGGTTAAATAGTTGCCTATTGAATACCCTGTTAGCGGAAGTGTGGGTTGATCAACCTGGCTCTTGATGCCAATTGATAAGATAAACTCAGAACAATCCTAGAAATCCGAAATTTTACCCTCGAATTGCCCTTGTAACCAGCAAATTCGCTGTATGCGAGAAGAATTCTCTTATGATAAAAATCAACGTAATAATCGAAATAAAAAACTGTCAACAATTATAAATAAGTGGTATATATCAAATATGGCCGGATAACCCGGCTTATAATAAAAAATAGCCTTCTTCATGTTTGACTAAATTTAAAAACAAAAAAAAAAAAATTAGATTTTGAAATTCAAATTGATTTCCCCCTCATTCTTCATCCTATGTATTCACTCTTTTCTCTTCTCTTCCTACTTTCTCTCATTTTTTTCTCCCAACTCTCTCAATTCTCCATTTATCTTCTTCTTTTCTTTCATAGCTCCATCATCATTCATGTTCGGATTATTTTTGTAGGTGAGTTTTCTTTCATAGTCTGCCTTATTTTGCTTCTCAAACACATAAATTAGCAAACAATATTGTAGTTTTGTATAAAAAATGACTGAGTTGTTTAAAACAACAACCGAGTTGTTTAAAACACTGGAGTTGTTTTTTAATCAAATAACCGAGTTGTTTAAACAACTCAGTAGTTGTTTAAACAACTCGGTAAACAATTAGGATGTTTAAACAACTGGGTTGTTTAATATGTCAAAACATGAGTTGTTTAAACAAGAGGCTATTTTTTATTATTTAGAATAAGTAAGACCATTCTTGATAAGTCATACTTTGACTAGGCCATTTATGAAAATAAACCAACCTAAAGCCCATGGGCTCAACTAGATAAAAACTAAATCCTAACTAAAATCAGCAAAGATAAATAAAACAAAAACAAAAAGAAATAATACGAATAAGCAACTGTCATCAAAGCTCGTTACTTTCATCCACTTCCACTCTTGGTCTCTTCCTTGCATGCACTCGTAACGGGATTGTATCATCCTTCAATCCAAATGCTAACTTATATTGTTTCTTAGTTTCAGTAATTGACGTCAAAATATTAAGCGGATTTTAAGCTAACTGTGGCAGTAGGAGCCGCCCAGAGGTCCTAGACAAAAGTTTATTTAGAGGAAGATCAGTGTCATACTTATCATGAAAACTCACAACTAGGAGAGAAATGGGAGTCCCATGAATCATATCTCAGGGTTCACTCTGTTTATATATCATTGGTCGTACTCTATTAAACTTCTTGGTGATAGACTACCATGAGACTGTTGACATTTGTATATTCACTGTCACAAATTTTGCATCAGCCTTGAAATAGAAACTATTTTCCACGGACGAAACAAGAAGTGGAGCTTTGAAGCCTCAAATTTAATAATGCTGGTTATCTTACCAGTTAATTTACTAGATCTGTAGATGGACAGATACAGCAATGTGATAGAACCTTCCTTGATCCCATATGAAACATATCGTACATTTAGTAAATATGTTCATATTTTGAACATTTTCAGGTGTGTGTTTTGGTTGATTGAATGTGGCATATTTGATTCTGAATCTAGTAAACAATTCTATGTGCTCATCCTTTACAGAAAGTCCAAGTACATCACTGAGATATTAAGTGACCTCCTCAACACCCCCACCCCCCAAGAAAAAGAAGATCCTTTCACCTTCATAGATGCCATTGAACATTTATTCGGGACTATCCTAATCTTCGTGTATGTATGCACGTGCGTAAAAAGGCCTCATTGCAAGTGAACTGAGATGTGAATTTTGCTCCTAGACCTTGCGTTCTTTTTGCCACACCAGGAATGATTACGGGTGGTTTCTCACTTGAAGTGTTCAAGCAGTGGGCTCCATCTGAAGAGAATCTTGTCATACTACCGGAGTATGTTTTAATCTTATGATTTTTAATTTCTCAGTTTCTTAAGACTAAAAACCTTATGTCATAGTCATTATTTGTATAAACTGATTCAGCAGATAAACATCAAGACATTTTTGTATGCTAGTTTGAAAAAAAAAAAAGGAAACAAAGAAAAAAATAAAACAAATTTTGTTCATATATTGCAACAAGATAAAACTGGGTTCTGTTTCTTGTTTACCATCAAATGCCAAACAGAATATCCAGCTCGGGTGTCTAATGTAGCAGGCTTTCTTCTAGCCCCATTCCACATAAATGAAACACAAAAAATCGTCACATCTCTATTAACTTCGTTAATGAATTGTCACAAGTTTTACTGATTTAACCAAAAAATGGTTTTCAATTTAAGAGGAATCTGCACTAAAGGAAGAAAATTGGATGCTGATGCATTTAGTAGAGTTTTTTGGATGACCTTTTGTTCAGAGGTTCGGCAGAATGAAATTTACCAGCCACTTGAAAAATGAATTTGCCGCAGAATTTCCCCTTTTTTTGCTTATGCATTTTAGAATATCCCATTTTCTAAAGTACTCGGATGTCCAGAACTTCTTTAGTGCGCTTTTAGTTCACTACTATCTTACATGACGCCGAATTTGTAAACATTTTTTATGAATGACCACCACATAAAAAATCTTAATATGGTAGATAGGAGTATCGTGATAAATATTTAAGTTAATACTTTCGAAACTCCCGATGTTCATGCTGGTTACTTTCTATTAACATCTTCCACAGAAAATCGTTGTAAATGATGGCAGAACACAAGACCTGTTGTTTGCCTTTGCTTTGATACCACTTCTTGGGCTCCCCGGACTCTTCATGTCCATATTGGAATAATATTAGTCATGCTCGCGTGGTCTCACACCATGCTGAAAGGTCGTCTCATCTAACAGGTTAAGTTGTATAGAGGAGTATTATTGTAACATTTAATTTTAAGTTGGTATTTACAACAATTTTAATAGAGCCTTCCTGCATTTCACTTACAAAATCCTTTACCCAGTAATCATTGTTATCAATATCCTTATCTTTGTGAAACTTAAACAGAGGAGATTAGATCATCTGTATATAAAATTTGAATTTGGGGGTACAAATCTTCACTAAGGTTGATTAACTCATTTTCTCAGTTTATGATTTATTCAATCTGAATTTTGACTCCGTGGTACATATTATGGCCTCTTATTCAGTCAATTTGTTGGTCTAATGACTTGTTTAGCTTAAAGTGCTACTCATCAACCATCTTAAATTGACGTGCATGCATGGAAAGTAGGTTGTATATTATATGCAAAATAATATGAACTCAATATTGCAATGAGAAGGCTCAAGTCTGATGTATCATCTCTCTTTTGCAGCTATTAATTTATTTCTTTATGATGTTAACAATTTCACTTGCGTTGATCCCATCAGATATTGTGTGGCTGGGACTGTAGGACACAAATTGACATCAGCTAAAACACCGACCCAAATTAAAGTTGATGAGGATGTCCAAATCGATGTGCGGTGTCAGGTTCCTACTCCTCCCTAGCTATTTGGAAACTGCTCAAAAGAAAGTCAAAATCTACTCAATTTCTTTAATCTGTTTGAATCTTACTCATGTTATGGCTTCTATTTTTGTTCCAGATTCACCAATTATCTTTTAGTCTACATACTGATGCCAAAGGAATCATGGACCTTGTCAATTTTCTATCGCCGAAGCATGTGATTCTTATACATGGTGAAAAGCCTAAGATGGCCACTCTTGCTGAAAAAATTCGTTCTGAATTGGAAATTCCATGTCACTATCCAGCAAATAGCGAAACTTTGTCCATACCCTCAACTCAATGCATGCAAGCTGCTGCCTCCAACGCATTTCTGCAGAGTTGCTTGTGCCCGAATTTCAAGTTTGTGCAGTTGGGAAAAGGTTTTGACTCGAGAACAGTACCTCCATTACGGGTTCAAGATGACCGAGTGGCTCTAGGGATGCTAACCCAGTATCAAAACCAGAAACCAAAAGTTGACCTGACAGAAGATCATGAATTGACGTTTGCTCACTGTTGCCCGATATATTTTCATAGTAGAGATGCATCGGACAGTTTCCTGCAACTAATATTTGACAAACTTAGCGGAGAATTCCCTGATTCAGCTGTGGACCATTGTCAAGAACACGTTCGACTAGGGTCATTCGTTGTCTCATTGTGTTCGGAGGGAAAATGTCCTAATACGAGAACAACTGATGCTGGTTTTCACAGTGTACATCTTTGCTGCACTTGGTCAGTGGCAGATGAGGAGCTTGCTTGGAAACTTATTTCAATTATAAAGAATTTGAAGCTCTTGTGACATAATATTCTTTAACTTAGTAGTTGGACTCTGTCCAGCTAGAGAAATATGCTCACAGATATAGGGCGTGATGACTTATTGACTTGCCAACTCATTGAGGATTGGGCTAGCCGAACCGTGTTTCCTTTGGGGTCGTTGACTCGCTGGCAACATATTTAAACTCATTACATCACATTTTTTTCACCTTTTACACTAAAAATGACCTCATGTAAATTTCCAACTAACAAAATTAACTCATTTATTTAAAATCAATCTTCTATTTACGCTTTATTTCTCCTATTCTATAGTACTCCAATGTCCTCCGTAAGCACAGCCATAGTGTTTCCTACTTAATTGTTTTTGCTTTAATGGAAGATTTGTACAATTTTGGTTATTCATTAAATCATTGTAAAATTGGAATACTATGGGTCTGTTTGCTTAAAATGGGACTTAGTAGATTTAGAGAATCGAATTCTAATAAAGCATATTCATCAACTCTTTCAGTCAAATTTATCTCAGCACTCCTTAATCTTAAGCAAACGTACCCTAAAAGTATTAATACAAAATGGGTCGCAAGAGCTTGCCCAGATGATGTGCTTATGGGCTTCTTGCTTGGCAATAATAATAATAATAATAATAATAATAATAATAATAATGCCCTTTGTGGACCGGTATTGGATGACTGAATTTGAACATAAACAGAAAATGAGGGTAGAGAGGATGAGATTATTGAGATGGATGTCCACACAATGAATTAGATAATATGAGCGAGGGTAATTATTTTTTAACTCTATTAAGTATTATTTTTTCTTTTGGTCGTTTTAATTGTGATCCTTTAACATTCGAAAGAAATTGTTTTTTTAACTTTTAAAAATTGATAAATTCAATAAATTGAACATTATTTTTGTCGCAAGTGATGATAGAACTGGGGATCAATTTGTCGAATTTTAAAAATTGAATAACAAAAATTAAAATGATAAAAAGTACCGTCTTTCACCAAAAAAATACGAAAATTAACGGATTAAAATTTTATTTACCAATAAGTGGTAAATAAATAAATAAATAAATAAATAATGTAATCTTGGTGCATATAAAAATAAAAAATACGGCGCTTAGCATGGTGGAGAATAGAGGTTGATGGTAGTAGTAAACAAAAACTAGAAACCAAGGCTCATGTTAGACGTAGTTTCCTTAAAACTAATTCATCCCCTCACAGACGTTGATATGAGGACCATTGGATGTTAGATTCTCAAGATATTATGGTGGAAGGGGAGATTTAGCATAAAAACATCAACCGTACAACGAACTAAAGGTAGTGCTCGATTAGTATCACCAAGACAGAAGGCCAATGAAAAATTATGACAAAGTTGGAACAAGAATAGTAGCAGAATGCTGGAGTAATTTTTGTTCCTCTCTCAAATCTTGTGTTAAAAAACCAATGATAGAGCTATTGTATATAAGCTCTAATTGGAAGGATCGTGACCTTGCCACTTTACTTGAGAAGTTATGGAGATTTAATCAACATTTAAGGTAAAAAATGTGAAAAGAACAAAAGACTTCGAAAATGCATGCAGATTGAGAGAGAAAAAAATAGCAAAAAGAATATGGATTCATTCATACATTCATTAGAAGACATATTATATATAACTTGTCTCTTGAGATTAATTTAATAAAATAAAAGAACACAACATTCTCAGACATTCTTGCAAATGAACAAAAACAAAATTCGCTCTTCTCCTCCATCGCTAATAATCGAACCAACTTGCTGCTGCGAGATCATCATTTTATGCTTGGGTTGTCAAAGTCTACAGCCGTTGAACCAGAATATCGTTAAGTTTCTTAAAGTATTTTTCAATTTCTTATAAATCCTAGAGTCACAATTTTACTCAATATACAATCTGGTTCATGTTTTATACTTCATGGATTTCTTCAGTTCTGAACCCTAAACCAAGGTACTTACCTTTTAATCTTCAATTGTTCTTTGCTTCTCTCAATTTTTTGAATCTTGCTCTACAATTATTAGTGGAATAATTGTGCAGTTGTTTTTTTTTTACTTAGGATAATTTTATAAGACATAAGTAATTTTTTACTAAACACTGCCGCTTCTACTTTTTGCATAAGTCTACATAAATAATTATTTTGAAATTTGATTTGGGAAACTTGTTCAACTTACAAACTTGATTTTTTTTTTTTTTTGTTTTTTGTTCTTTGTTCTTGTTTTTGTTTTGTTTTGGTTTTTTTTTTGTTTTTTTTTATTATATATATATATATATATATATATATATATATTTTATCATTAGTCTATCTAAGTTGGTCACTTGGGTAGAGGGCATTAATTTAAATTAATAAAAGAACAAAATTTGCAAAAAATCTACTTTTGTGACACGTGTATTGTGCGAAAACTCGGAAATCTTCTTTTAATATTAAAGATAGATAGGAAGACAATTAAAAGATTTATTATGAGAGACAAACTTTTGATGGTGTTATATTTATTTCATTTCCCCCTCCCTTAATTAAGTAGAATCCAGTTACACATCACAAGCCCGAAATATGGCCAACATATACAGTAAAATTTCTATAAATTAATAATGTTGGGATCGGAAGAATTTATTATCTTAGAGAGGTATTAATTTATCTATACATTAATAATTTATTACTTTAAAGAGTTTTTTCAGTACAACGAGTGAATTTTATTTTTCATAAAGGTGAATGCATCTAATTATTATATATTCATCGAACTAATGTAACAAATATATTCATCATAATAATCAAATACATAATACCATAACTTTAACTGCAAATAAAATCCAACGTATAAAGTGAATGTGATTCATTTGCAACCATCATCGACAATAATGTGGAAGATGATGACGAGAATGATACAGTACCGTTGAAACCAGTTACGAGGAAGGAAACATTTGTAGCATCAAGAACGCTTCACAACTTTTTGATGCAATTTGAAAATATAACACCAGAACTCTTGGGTATATATATATATGAGATGAGCTCTAAGTAGATTTGAGTTCTACCAAGAAGCAATCAACTATGGATTCTTATTTTAATAAATTGTCATAGTTATTTTTGTAATTTGAAGAAATTATTATTTTATGATATCAATGGGACCATTAATTTATTTAGAGGTTTTTAAAAAAAATTATTATCTTATTATCTTGTCAAAATTGGTCGATTTTTGAACTGGACTGAGTTGGGACCGGGGAAAATTATTATTTTAGAGAGTTTATTAATTTAATGAGTATTAATTTATAGAGGTTTTACTGTATTAAACAATTAGTTTACAAAATCTACCTGAAGAAACCACTAAAATTTATATAAAATACTTTATCCGTCCGGGTCTAATTGACCTACCTTGGCCGGACACGGAGATTAAGAAAAAATAGATTTTGTGAAATCTTTGACTTTTTCAAATATGAAGATTTTGAGAGTGAATATGTGTGAGAAATTTGCCAATTATAAACAAAAAGAAAAAATATGCTAATTAGCCCGAGACGGAGGGAATATCTATTAACAATAACGGTTCCAAGAAAACAAAATTAATTATTAGCATTAACGATTAATATGAGAAAAGTTTTACAAAATAGGAAAGTAGCCTACTAATCTTCTTGAAAATTATATACTCATCCTATCAGTAGTTTTCTTCCCGTTAATAAACACTGAAATTCGGCAAAATTTGTTGGTAATAATGGCAGTAGATTTATTTTCCTAATCAGTCATCCGATTCTGCATTGTTTTAGAATTATTAACTGGACTTGTTACTAATGGCTAGGGTTAATTTATTAAGGTAAGTATTTCTTCAACCGACCTAACATTTTTCTGCCCGTTATAATTTGAATTTTTTCACTTTTCTCAGGAAACAGGGTAAATAAATTCCTAAATTAGTTAGATTTCTCCAGTTGAAAGAGAATAGGGTTAGTAATTCATGTGGATTCACATCTTAGTATTCTGAGTTCATCTCATATTTCTTCTGTGTCCACCTCTTCTGCTATGTGTCCCTTCTCAGTTTTCTAATACCCTCAAGTTCGCAACCTGGCCGAGCGTGGCATCAGATATTCGTTGGAACTGGTATGTTTTCTTCCCTTCTCGAAACTTTCAGAAAGTTTTTGTTTTGTGTTTTTATTATTTAATATAATCAGGATTCTTTCATGTTGGTTTGAACTATTGCTGAGTAATGCTTTTTACTTTTTACCGTGGACAAAATAAAGTGAAAGAGAAGTTCAGTAGCTACTTGGTTTTATCCATCTCGTCCTAACGTTTTTTGTCCAGTTGCAAGTTATATGTTTGCAACCTTCGATTAGATAGACTATTTTTTCTGCTATAAATTTTTTCACTTTTCTCATGAAACAGGGTAAATAAATTCCTAAAGTAATAGATTTCTTCAGTTGAAAGAAAATAGGGTCAGTAATTCATGTGGATTCGCACCTTAGTTAGTATGTAGTTAGTGGTGAATTTATTCTGAGTTCATCTCATATTGCTTCAGTATCCACCTCTTCTGCTATGTATCCCTGCTCAGTTTTCTAATCTTATTTTATTATGGGTGGAGAGTGGAGACAACAGATTTGCCGAAAATCTAATATGAGAAGAAGACACGGTTACCCTACCCCGTGGATAACACCCGAATGGGTTATACGCCATTAGATTGGATGTCTAGATGCAAACTTAAAGGTTAATATTATTTTGATTTACGTTTGTACACCAATCCCATGGTATTTTCTTCCTAAGCATTGCATGGTATTTAGCATGAAATTTGCTTCTATAAAGTTAAACTGGAAAAACTATTCTCTATGAACCATATTGTTCATATAGTCTGAAAAATTGTGTGGTAGGTCCCCATTGTTTATATTAAGTAATATTTCCACCATGAATCTATGATATGTAGCATTTATTATTATTTTTTCTTGAATTTTTGAAGCAAGAAACCATCCGTCGGCAGTCTGTAGAGCTCCACTAGACAAATTTGGAAGGTACAATTCTTATTTCCTATAATATTTTTATTTTTTTGTTTCAGCATCATTGAAAGCTTACAAACTCACTGCTTCATTGTATCGATTCTAGTTCTATAACTCAGTTGGTTAGTGAATTTTTTTTTTCTTTTATTGCCATTGATCGTCAATCCATCAAATCTGATCTGAGCCTGGGATGAAACTGATGATGCTGCTATAAGTCGTAAACCTGCGAAAAGAAAAATAACATGTGTATGTGTGTGAGAGAGAGATTTGCTTATAAATTCAACCAGTTGTTCCTCCCTTTTGATTATACACCATTGGATGTTTAGATGCAAAACCAAAGGTTAATATTATTTTAATTTACGTCTACATACCAATCCAATGGTGTATAGGTATTATCCACGGGTATGGTAGAATTAGCTGGACACACAAAAAATTAAGTTACTTACCTTGAATTGTATTTTCTCTTCTCGAGCATTGCATGCTATGTAGCTTGAAATTTGTTTTGTATAAAGTCAAACTGGAAAAAATATTCTCTGTGAACCATATTGCTCATATAGTCTGAAAAGTTGTGTGTGGCAGCATCCAATTGTTTGTATTAAAGTATTCTGGAATATGTATTTCCACGATGAATCTAAGATATCTAGCATTTATTATTATTTTTTCTTGAAATTTTGAAGCAATAACCATCCGTTGGCAGGACTGTAGAGCTCCACCAGTCAAATTTGGAAGGTACAATTCCTATTTCCTATAATATTTTCATTTTGGGTTTCAGTGTATGTTTAAAACAGAGAAAAAATTGCACATCACTCTTTTAAAAAATATAAACTCATAGATTGTATAGTGCAAAGGAAAAAATCAGTTTGAGCTTACAAACTCACTGATTCATTGTATCGAGTCTTAGTTCTATAACTCAGTTTGCTAGTGACAAAATTTTCTTTTATTTCCATTGATCGTCAATCCATCAAATCTGAGCTGAGCCTGGGACGAAACTGATGACGTTGCTATAAGTTGTACAACCTGTGAAAAAGAAAAATAATATATGTGTGTGTGATTTGTTTATCCAAAACTCTGATAGTTATAAAATGTCTGTATCTGAAAAGAAAACCAAATGTTCTAACATTATCTTTTAGTTTCTGAAGATTGTGAAATTAGAATATTTTAAATTGAACCAGTTATCCTCCTTTTTGAGTTAAGAGTACTCAAGTTCAAACAGGGAAACACAGCAGCAAGTAGGCCCCAGCCCCACCAACCACCGTCTGCCATCGCTTTGAAGTCATGGCTATCGAATGCCTCGTCCTTGGTAATAAGCATACTGCATTTTGAGAAACTTTATAGCTATCGGCTTTCTGTTCGATGAATTTACTCAAAGAGTTCTTACTTCCTCTGAGCATGCATATATTTTGCAGGGGCGGGACAAGAGGTGGGGAAGAGCTGTGTGGTAGTGGCGATAAATGGAAAGAGAATAATGTTCGATTGTGGGATGCACATGGGCTACCAAGACAATCGCCAATATCCCGACTTCTCTTTGATTTCGAAATCTGGGAACTTCACCAATTCACTGTCTTGCATAATCATCACACACTTCCATTTGGACCACGTTGGCGCCCTGCCATATTTCACTCAAGTTTGTGGCTACAGTGGCCCCATTTACATGACAGTACAAGCTGCTTCTCTTTCTTAGAGTTTTATCAGTATCAGGTTTTCTAGATTTGTTTCAGCATTAAATCTTTAGCATTCTCATGGATACTTTGTTTAAATTTTACTTACAGTATCCAACGAAAGCCTTGGCACCGATAATGCTTGAGGACTATCGGAAAGTTATGGTTGATAGAAGAGGAGAGGAAGAGCGATTTAGTTCTGAGGATATTATTGAATGTATGAAGAAAGGTACAGAGACACATTTACGTTATTTTCATGATTTTCATTCCTTCTGCATCATGGTATATTTTCATCTTTCTCTACTTTGCTGTACCATTTCAAAATTTGAGTGCTATCTCTGTACTTAGCCATTTCCGTGGGCTCATTACTGAACTGTGCCATTCTGCTGAGGCTTTAGGGTGGTTTAATACATAAAGAGGGTTCAATTCCCAATATTTATGAGATATGAGTCGCTTGATTATTGTGCTATTCTTCAGTTATAATATTGCTTTAGTTTTACGTGTGTTGGTTTGTGCAACATAGTCACTGCAGTGGATCTGAAGCAGACAATTCAGGTTGATAAGGGCCTCCAGATTCGTGCCTACTATGCAGGTCATGTAAGGGCATCTATACTTCTTCGTTCAACATATATATGTATGCGTAGAGTTTTATTTATATATATATTAAATATTTAAATCTTCAAATATATACAAATGCATGCTCATGATACTTCAACAATTGGTATTTGAGATGTTTATACAAGGTTAACATGTCATATGGTGGACTCATCTTTTTTCTGATTTCCTTCCTGAAATGAAGTATCTTAATCCAAAAGGTAATGCAACTTGGGGAAAAATGCCAAGACTATTTGGTAGTTGTAATTAAGATTTCTACTTGTCTTTCTGTTATCCCATCACTTTTGTACTCGTGCAGAGAAACATCATTTTTGCAATGTTTTTATTAGAGTTCAGAGTCATATAGTGAAATTTTGGAGACTATTAAAGAAAATAAGAGACAATTTAGCGGCATTTTTTTATTATATGAACCTCTAGCCATCAGTTTATAACTTAAAGTTGGCAGAGTGAAAGTAACTTGAGGAGCACGAAATTACGGTTGACGAGTAGCTGTCAAATCTACCTGATGTGGAAGTTGTATAAACAATTTTTGGGAGAACTGTTCAGCATCCTGATTTGCTTTATGCGTGTACTATTTGATAGGACACCTGAAATAGTCTTGATAACTTAGGTTTGATTTGGATGGAAGGGGACGAATTTGAAATCTACAGACTACAGTAGCAAGTCCCTAGTTGTTTGGATTGTCATGGGTTCCATTTCATTTTGAGCTAAGTTTTAAGGGATTAGGGTGGATTTCAAATACACTCAGACTTGGGTGGATTTGAAAATCTTTCATTTCAATTGCCTTCATTTCAAATTCTTGTTTCCAGATGCAACATTAGTTATAATTTGGTGCATGTCATATAATGTGTTGAAAATCATTGGGCATCATTATTTCTTTTCTTCTAAGTGCAAGTTAGTATACGGTCACAAATGTTGTGATCAAAATATTTGTTTCTTCCATGGTTCTAATTTAGACACATCTTCAACATAGCAAAACAACCTCTCCAACATCTTTGCCACCAACTGTTTCTGGAATTTCAATTGGATACTTAAAATGTGCGTAGGTTCTAGGGGCTGCAATGTTTTATGCCAAGGTAGGAGATGCTGCATTAGTGTATACAGGTGATTACAATATGGTTTCTGATAGGCATCTTGGAGCAGCTCAAATTGATCGACTACAGCTGGACCTTGTTATAACTGAGTAAGACAACATTGGTACTTCAATACATGCATGATATTTTTTGGTTATTTTGAATTTAAATGGATCAGCACTTCAATCTAGCTCTCTGTTAAATTGTTCTTCACTTCATTTGCGAAGGTCATATCAAATAAATGTAGTTTTAAACTTTTAATTTAGTGTTTTGTTTTTTGTTTCTGCTTTGGCATCTCCTAGTTGATGTATTTTCTGTTTGGGAACATGAAACCCATAGTGGATCGAGGTCCTATTGATAAAGTAAAGAGCAACAAAATTGAATGATTAAGATTGGTACAGACAGTTCTTCAAAGGGGATGTTTATTAAAAACCCTGCTCAAAATAATTATTAGGAATAACAATCCCGGGAATTCTCCCGTCAGACCAGATTACTGTGGTCTCTAATATTCGATCACCTTCCGCTACATGTCTTCCTAAATTTTTTCAGTTAAATTAAAACGGGAAAACTGAAAACTTACATACATGGCATTTCCATAAATCATAAAGTTAGAGAGTATTTTTATAAATATTGAAAACTTACAGGGCATTTTTTCCAATCTTCCCAATTAAAACTAGCATAAGATCAAGAAAACACAAGAAAATGGTAGCCCTTATTCTATCTAAAAATGAAGGGAACACAGAAAGAGTCAAGTGTCAACATTGCAGATCTTGAGTATCTCCTCTATCACTCATCCTGAACTTTGAATGGGTTTGCGAACATAGTGGGATAATGGCTTATTATGTTGTTGGTTGTTGAATGGAGGAGAATTTTGAAATAAAAATTGGATTCTTAATAGGTTGATCTGCAAAGTAGCTTTGCATATATTATACGAGGGCAACCATATCTGTTGCATTTTTTTTTTTTTTTTTTTTTTCATTTTCTGTCTCTGGGTATGCATTTTAGCTTCATTCTATGGTCATACATGGCCACAGTGCTGGTTTATGTAGACAAGTTATGCGTTAAGAACTTTGTCCAAACTTTTTTTGTTGAACAGGTCGACTTATGCAACAACATACCGTGATTCAAAATACGCTCGAGAGAAGGAATTTCTACAAGCAGTATGAATCTTTAGTTAATAGACTTTTATATGCTATGCTAGTTTATCTTTTATACCCTTGTGTGTTTTCTTATGTGTACATTACCATTTTCAAGCACGGTTTAATTTGGGGGTGGGGGGTCCTACAATTATTATTTAATATTTTTGAACTGAAGTAATTTAACTCCTATGGAATTAATAACATTCAATGAGCAATTTATTGTGATAAAAATTCTGGTATTTCAAATATTTAATAAGTAGAGGCCGCTATTATACTTTTTGATTTCGAATATTTCCTCCCATGACTGACTAGCATGCTTGCTCGATACAACAGCTAGCTATAGGGTAAATAACATATATTAAAATACCTTGTTGCTAAATGCTAATGACGATCAATTTTGGATGCACACTTGTGGGGAGTTATTAGTATGGATTTCAGTCTCCATTAGGCCTTGTATGCTTGGAAACACATGAATTGCTCAAGAACTACTGCCTTTTTGATGTAATAGGACCAGAGAATGAAAATCCCAAGAAATTTTGACGAAATTTTGGTGTATTGACCTCCCAAAACAGAGTGAGGGGTGCAACATATTTCTGTCAAAGTTTCGCCAAAATTTCGGTGAAATTTCGGCTAATGTCGATTTCGGTTGACATAATGTACATTTTGTTGTAATTTCGGCGAAATTTCGGTAAATGTCGATTTCGATTGACATAATGTACATTTTGTTGTAATATCGCCGATATTTCGGTTAATTTCGATTGTTTTGTTTTCTATTTGGAATGGTGGGGAGCTGATGGTGTGGCAGATTGACGTTTTGGAGATAAAAATCTTATATTTTAGGATAAAGGAGTAGTAGGGGCCCAAACAACGCTTATCATGTTGCCTGATAATGTTTATATTATTTAATATTTATAAATAAATTAGTTGAAAACATGTTAATTTGTATAAATTTTAAGATAAATATGTGTATTTAAGTTAGTTATAACAATTTATATCATATTAAGTTTTTCGACTTTTAAAATATTTTCCAGTATTTTGAAAAGTTGCACCAGTATTTCCACCGATACCTATTTGTAAAATTAGAACACCGATATTTCCGTAAAAACTGATATTATCGTCCTTGAACAGGACTAAGAAACAAAAAAAATAAAATAAAGCAGAAAGTTGATAATTGTCACTAGGCCAGGAACATTGCCTAGATTGCCCTATGTTTATGGCTGAAACATTAATTTCTTTCATCTAGTGTGTGAACACTGACTGTATAAATTGGACATCTGTTTGCATGAAAGTTCTACAGGATGGATATTTTGTGTTTCATATTCTACCCATTCATCATAATGTTGCTTTCGAATATGATGTCTCTATATTTCTTAGTGTGATCAACTTATTTATTCTTTTTGCAGGTTCACAAATGTGTTGCTGGTGGAGGGAAGGTTCTAATTCCTACATTTGCTGTTGGGAGGGCTCAGGTTTTTACTTTTGTTAATCTATATAGTCTACGATGTAGTTGTTATTTTTTGTTATGTGAGAACCACTGCATAAGACTGGGACATGAAATATAGGGTACGTCTGGGAAGGGCTAGTTTGGAGAATCCTGACTTTGAAATCTTAAGATAGAGAAATCTTGATAAATGGTAAAAATGTATGTTTTGATTTTTATAGGGTAAGGTTTTTATTGTAGATTGCAAATGAATGCTGAAAATGTAGATTATATTAATAATATATGGGAGGAGATGTGTTATTAACGAGTGACTGAATGTGAAATGATTAGAACTGTATTAGATTTTGAAATCCTCTTCTGTGTCTTGTATACATCATAGAGTCTAAATTTGTTTTATCTTGAGTGTCTTAAAAGGTTGATATTTTTTGTAAACCATCATTTGTACTGTGCACATGAAGGCCTTTTAAGCTAAAGATGCCTAAAGAAATATTCAACGTCGAGAACATCCTCATGTATGACATTTTCTTCCACTGCAATGGTCTGATTTTATCTGTCTTCTTTAATTAATCTTGAATGTTTATTCCATGCATGTTTTGATTGAGTGGTTCGGCAGGGGTCTGGAGAACACTTGAAACATGATGTTTGTAGTCAATCTAATGATAATCTGTTCATCTGTTGGTGCATAAGCTCCTCTATTACTGAGAAAAATCTCAAGTATTTAGTTGATATGCTTTTAATAAATTATCCGATTTTGACTTTGCAAATCGTAATTTAAATTTCTTGAAGCATTTGCATTCCTGCCAACTATTCTACAGGAACTGTGTATGTTATTGGATGACTATTGGGATAGGATGAATTTTAAAGTTCCCATATATCTCTCAGGAGGTACACCTTCTTATTACTGCCTCCCTTCATGCTTGATTGTTGACAATAGGTTTTAAATGTATAATGATGGCATATCTTTGTAATTTGAAATTGGGGTCATATTACCTCCCTCTATTCAATAATCTGTTACATTCCTATGAGATTCAGTTGGCGCTGTATATGTCGTGTATGTATTATCTAGTCATTGATCAAAAACAACAAGGATTTTGAGCTCTATATCTGATATCATGCAATATACATGATAGTGTAACCATCAATTCGGCAAGCTATGAATTTAACAAGATGAAGGCATTTGTTATTGCTTCTTATTTTGGACATGGATCATAATTCCCTTGATTGATATCTTCTATCAGCTTAACCTCACCCTAGATATATTTTCTAACATCAGAAAATTTCGGTTGGTAATAAAGTAATTGTTTTCTGTCACTTTTTTCGCTAGTCTCATGGTTTTATCATTTCTTATGTCTCGAAATATCATTATTTTTCTCCATATGGAGTTCTTGTTACTTTTTTAGTACAAATTATTTAAAGCCTAGTGTTGGATTATCTCATTGTATGTTTTGTTTGTATTTGGTCAGTAGTATTCATTAACTATTTGATTGATGATCTTAGTTTGCTCTCGACAATAGGCTTGATATAATAATTGTCGGTGGCCATTTAGTTTCTAAAATTTCTCACTCAAATAAATAAATCAAAGCAAAATAAAGAAAAAAAGAAAGAGGAACAAGAAAAGGAAATGAGGAAGAAAGTAATATCACATAAGGATTTTGTCCGATATGAAATTCCTAATTGTCAGCATGTTTCCTGTGTTGCTCATCTTTGTCCTGGGCCAGTCACTCATTGACATTATTACTCATCTGCTTTGTAAATTGATTTACAGGTTTGACAATACAAACCAATCTTTACTATAAAGTTTTCATCAATTGGACCAGCCAAAAGGTCAAAGATACTTATGCTACTCGCAATGCATTTGACTTCAAAAATGGTAAGTCCAGCATTTCTCTTTATTTTTTCAGTAATTGGCAGTATTGTGTTGTCAAATAATGACTCACTTTTTCTTAAATCAACATTTGATGTTTCTGCTATTTTGAAATAATCTTTTTCTGAAAATATATAACGTTATGAGTGATGGGTTTTTAAACACTTGTCCCAGCTACACTTCTTAACTGCTGAAGAAAGTTGTTATTATCTCTCTGCTGATTTATTTTCTGTGAGCTGGAATAACATAATTTAAACGGGACTAATGGCTGTATGAATATTTTTCTAGAACATAACTTGTGTTTTTTTTGCTGTAAATTATATAATTTGTAGTGGCGTTTAGCATAAATAATTCGAACATATGCACATGATTGACATATTGGTACAAATGAAGTGAGATGATTGGCTACATTGGAACTTAACATATATGCAAATTGTTGTCTTCTTAATATGTGTGTGTGTGTGTACGTGTTTTGTTTCAAATCAGATTTTATGTAACTTCCTGTTCTCTGGAATCTGAGGCACATTGTAGTTGATGAATATCAATGTATTTGGAGTGAAGGTTTAATAATAGATATAAAATCCATAATAGAATTCCCTTGGTTGTTTGGATTGACTCGGATTAGAAATCCATCAGTCCAAATATTTTGGTGGATTTGAATCCACTCTAACTTGGGTGGATTAGAAATGCTTTCAGTTTCAAATATTTTCATATGAAATCCTTCAATCCAAATGCTAACTTATATTGTTTCTTAGTTTCAGTCATTGACGTTAAAATATTAAGCGGACTTTTAAGCTAACTGTGTCAGTAGGAGCCGCGCAGAGGTCTTAGACAAAAGTTCATTTAGTGGAAGATCAGTGTCATACTTGTCATGAAAACTCACAAATAGGAGAGAAATGGGAGTCCCATGAATCATATCTCAGTGTTCACTCTGTTTATGTATCATTGGTCGTACTCTATTAAACTTCTTGGTGATAGACTACTATGAGACTGTTGACGTTTGCATATTCAATGTCACAAACCCTGGATCAGCCTTGAAATAGAAACTATTTTCCACGGAAGAAACAAGAGCTTTGAAGCCTCAAATTTAATAGTGCTGGTTATCTTACCAGTTAATTACTAGATCTGTAGACGGACAGATACAGCAATGTGGTAGAACCTTCCTTTGATCCCATATGAAACATATCGTACATTTAGTAAATATGTTCATATTTTGAACATTTTCAGGTGTATGTTTTTGTTGATTGAATGTGGCATATTTGATTCTGAATCCAGTAAACAATTCTATGTGCTCATCCTTTACAGAAAGTCCAAGTACATCACTGAGATATTTAAGTGACCTCCTCAACACCCCCACCCCCCAAGAAAAAGAAGATCCTTTCACCTTCATAGATGCCATTGAACATTTATTTGGGACTATCTTAATCTTCGTGTATGTAAGCACGTGTGTAAAAAGGCCTCATTGCAAGTAAATTAAGATGTGAATTTTGCAGTCTTCGAGTTTGATCGCTCCTTCATAAATGCTCCGGGACCTTGCGTTCTTTTTGCCACGCCAGGAATGATTACGGGTGGTTTCTCACTTGAAGTGTTCAAGCAGTGGGCTCCATCTGAAGAGAATCTTGTCATACTACCAGGGTATGTTTAAATCTTATGATTTTTAATTTCTCAGTTTCTTAAGACTAAAAACCATATGTCCTAAACATAGCCATTATTTGTATAAACGGATTCAGCAGATAAACATCAAGACATTTTTGTATTCTAGTTTGGTAGAACTATTCGCTTGAGAAAAGAAAAAAGGAAACAAAGAAAACAATAAAACAAATTTTGTTCATATATTGCAACAAGATAAAACTGGGTTCTGTTTCTTGTTTACCATCAAATGCCAAACAGAATATCCAGCTCGGGTGTCTAATGTAGCAGACTTTCTTCTAGCCCCATTCCACATTAATGAAACACAAAAAGTTGTCACATCTCTATTAACTTCGTTAATTAATTGTCACAAGTTTTACTAATTTAAAAAAAAAATGGATTTCAATTTAAGAGGAATCTGCACTAAAGGAAGAAATTGGATGCTGATGCATTTAGTAGTTTTTTGGATGACCTTTTGTTCATAGGTTCAGCAGAATGAAATTTACCAGCCACATAAAGAATGAATTTGCCCCATAATTTCCCCTTTTTTTGCTTATGCATTTTAGAATATCCCATTTTCTAAAGTACTCAGATGTCCAGAACTTCTTTAGTGCGCTTTTAGTTCACTACTATCTTACATGCCGCCGAAATTGTAACATTTTTTATGAATGACCACCACATCGAAAATCTTAATATGGTAGATAGGAGTATCGTGATAAATATTTAAGTTAATACTTTCGAAACTCCCGATGTTCATGCTGGTTACTTTCTATTTAACATCTTCCACAGAAAATCCTTGTAAATGATGGCAGAACACAAGACCTGTTGTTTGCCTTTGCTTTGATACCACTTCTTGGGCCCCCCGGACTCTTCATGTCCATATTGGAATAATATTAGTCATGCTCGCGTGGTCTCACACCGTGCTGAAAGGTTGTCTCATCTAACAGGTTAAGTTGTATAGAGGAGTATTATTGTAACATTTAATTTTAAGGGCCCGCTTGGTTGCAAATCATCAATGGCAATGGTAATGGATATGAATGAGGAGTCAATCATACTATGGAATGAAGGGGGGGGGGGGGAATTGTTAATAAAATGAGGTAATGATTAATTATTTGTTATGTACCAAGCATCATAAATGGGAATGATTCCTCATTCATTCTCATTCCTTACCCCTAAACCCCCCAACCTAAAGGGTCGTAAGTTGGTATTACAAAAATTTTAATCTTCCTGCATTTCACTTATAAAATCCTTCACCCAGTAATCATTGTTATCAATATCCTTATCTTTGTGGAACTTAAACGGAGGAGATTAGATCATCTGTATATAAAATTTGAATTTGGGGATACATAATCGTCACTAAGGTTGATTAACTCATTTTCTCAGTTTATGATTTACTCAATCTGATTTTTGACACCGTGGTACATGTTATGGCCTCTTATTCAGTCAATTTGTCGGTCTAATGACTTGAATAGTCTAAATTGCTACTCATCAACCATCTTAAATTGACGTGCATGCATGGAAAGTAGGTCGTATAGTATATGCAAAATAATATGAACTCAACATTGCAATGAGAAGGCTCAAGTCTGATGTATCATCTCTCTTTTGCAGCTATTAACTTATTTCTTTATGATGTTAACAATTTCACTTGCGTTGGTCCCATCAGATATTGTGTGGCTGGAACTGTAGGACACAAATTGACATCAGCTAAAATACCGACCCAAATTAAAGTTGATGAGGATGTCCAAATCGATGTGCGATGTCAGGTTCTTACTCCTCCTAGCTATTTGGAAACTGCTCAAAAGAAAGTCAAAATCAACTCAATTTCTATAATCTGTTCGAATCTTACTCATGTTATGCTTCTATTTTGTTCCAGATTCACCAATTATCTTTTAGTCTACATACTGATGCCAAAGGAATCATGGACCTTGTCAATTTTCTATCGCCGAAGCATGTGATTCTTGTACATGGTGAAAAGCCTAAGATGGCCACTCTTGCTGAAAAAATTCGTTCTGAATTGGAAATTCCATGTCACTATCCAGCAAATAACGAAACTTTGTCCATACCCTCAACTCAATGCATGCAAGCTGCTGCCTCCGACGCATTTCTGCAGAGTTGCTTGTGCCCGAATTTCAAGTTTGTGCAGTTGGGAAAAGGTTTTGACTCGAGAACAGTACCTCCATTACGGGTTCAAGATGACCGAGTGGCTCAAGGGATGCTAACCCAGTATGAAAACCAGAAACCAAAAGTTGACCTGACAGAAGATCATGAATTGACGTTCGCTCACTGTTGCCCGATATATTTTCAAAGTAGAGATGCATCGGACAGTTTCCTGCAACTAATATTTGACAAACTTAGCGGAGAATTCCCTGATTCAGCTGTGGAACATTGTCAAGAACACGTTCGACTAGGGTCATTCGTTGCCTCATTGTGTTTGGAGGAAAAATGTCCTAATACGACGACAACTGATGCTGGTTTTCACAGTGTACATCTTTGCTGCACTTGGTCAGTGGCAGATGAGGAGCTTGCTTGGAAACTTATTTCAATCATAAAGAATTTGAAGCTCTTGTGACATAATTTTGTTTAACTTAGTTGTTAGACTCTGTCCAGCTAGAGAAATATGCTCAGAGATATGGGTTGTGTTGACTTATTGACTTGCCAATTCATTGAGGATTAGGTCAACCGAGGCGTGTTTCCTTTGGGATCGCTGACAATATATTTAAACACATCACATCACATTTTACACTAAAAATAATCTTAACCCAATCTTCAACCAACAAAACCAAACACTCATTTGTTTAACTCAATTTTCTATTTTCGCTTTATTCTTCCCACCCTATAATATTCCAACTTTTTCCAGGCATAAGTAAACACAGCCATAGTGTTTCCTACTTAATTGTTCTAGCTTTAATGGAATACTTATAAAATTTTGGTTATTAAATTATTGTAAAATTGGAATACTGAGGCAATGTTTGGTTGGGGTTGGCTCAACCACTCATCAGTTCAACCCAACCACATGTATTTTTGGGGGGTTGAGTCAAGCCGATTTAGGTTTGGGAGACATAAAGTCATCTTTTAAATCTTACATTTCACATCACATTTTACAATTAATAATTAAATCTCACACTCCAACCACAACCCTAACTACCCAATCAAACATCACTCTCTAATAAACCAGCCACTAACTCCAGCCCCCCACCCAAACATTGCTTAAAAGTATTTGTACAAAATGGGTCCCAAGAGCGTGCCCGGATGATGTGCTTATGGGCTTCTTGCTTGACAACAACCTGGCGTTCGAGTTCATCTTCTCCTAGTATGGAATAATATCAAGATATATCAGTAATATCTTGATACGTTTTGGAGATGAGTGAGTCTTGTGTGTGACACTAGTATGGAATAATATCAAGATATATCAGTAGTATCTTGATACTTTTTGGGGATGAGTGAGTCTTGTGTGTGACGGTCTCACGTGTAACATAATACACTTTTATGGAAAACATTGATATTTTTACATGAAAAAGTAATATTTTTATAGATAAAAGTGATACTTTTACAGATTAAAGTAATACTTTTGCTAACAAAAGTGATACTTTTACAGACAAACGTGATACTTTTACTACAAAAAGTAATATTTTCTTCCATCACACCGTGTGACCATCGTATGACAATCTCATATAAATTTTTGTCTTTGGGTATAAATAAATATAGTAAGATTGACAAAATTTAAAATAGTGAAAATAAATAATAATAATAATAATAATAATAATAATAACAATAATAACAACAACACTATATGACCCTTTATGGACCGATATTGGATGACTGAATTTGAACATGAACATAAAATGAGGGTAGAAAAGATGAGAATATTGACATGGATGTCCACACAATGAATTAGATAATATAAGCAAGGATAATTATTTTTTTAAGTCTATTAAGTATCATCTTTCCTTAAGGTCGTTTCAATTGTGGTCCTTTAACATTCGTAAGAAACTAACTTTTTTACTTTTGAAAATCGATAAATTCAAATAATTAAGTATTACTTGCCGCTAGTGATGACAAAACTGAGGATTAATTTATCGAATTTTAAAAGTTAAATAACAAAAATCAAAATGACAAAAAATGACGTCCTTCAATAAAAAATACGAAATTTAACGGATTAAGAAATTATTTACCAATAAGTGATAAACGCCTCCATATATAAATAAATAAATGTAATCTTGGTACATATGAAAATCAGAAAGAACGGCGCTTAATTAAAATAAAAACAAAGGGGAATAGATAAAGCTAAGGACCTAGGAAGGAAGTATTTGAAAAAAAATATACTCCCTCCGTCTCGATTTAACTTTCCTATTTTGATCGGCACAGAAGTTAAGAAAAAATAGATTTTGTGGAATTTTTGACCTTTTTAAAGGTGAAGATTGAGGGTGGAGATTTTAAGGGTGGAGATTGTGAGAAAAAATTATGCACTGGAAAGTTAAGTTGGGACAAATCCAAAAGGAAAGTAGGAAAGGTAGAGCGGGACGGATGTAGTATATCTTTTAACACGACGGAGAGATATAATGATATTTATGTGCGGGATTTGATTAAGTTTATAAGCTTATTGAAATATGTAATAGTGATTAGATATTTATAAACTCATAAAATATGTTCAACAACTTATAAAATATAAAACTAATCTATTAGAACTTATAAACTCCAAAACTAGTAAGTATCTCTAGTCCCTGCGTTGTCTTATGATCTTATACTTCACAATTAAATTACACACACACAAAAAACACCACATGCACTTTGCACACTAATCAAATCATGGGTTTGTGGATTTCAAATTCGCTAGCCAAATTTTCAACCAAATCTTTTCATTCAGTTGCAGGCTTATAAGCTTTATTGTCTAAAGATTTTATTAAATTATAAGCTTTCGAGAATTACAACTTATAAGTTTTTTAAACAACTTATAAAGTGTCAGATCTGATGACTCCAAAAATAGATGAGCTGATAATTTTTTATTTAAATACATCAAAATAATACAGTTTAGCATTCCATGTGCTTAAGGAACAAATGTTATTGTGGAACCTCATGCTAATAAACTAAATTTAATATATATGACTTTCAACTAAATACTTATTAAAAACACCTAACATTATTTCACTTTATACGAATATATAATTATATTAATATGTTATTATAAATGTTACAAATATACAATGTCACTAAATTAATGTTATCTAAGGTAGAAGCAAAGTTATTAAATTCGCGTGTCTAACTTGAATCGGTGGACGATCTACAGAATCGAATCGTAGAATCGGATTGTAAAATCGTAAGATTCTACAAATTATGAAAATACAAATACAAATATATATTTATGTACATATACATCTCAAATATGCTTATATATATTGAAAATTGCTTTCAGCTGGTGAAACTATGATTATAAATGAAGATTTTGATTCCATTAATACGTTTGGCTTAAAATCTCTCCACAAATGTTTCTTTTGTTTTTCCTCTCAAAATAAAATGATCTTTAAAATTTATGTTTAAGTATAAATGACTCGCAGAATCGTAAAATCGTATGAGTTGAATCACTAAGGCATAAATGACTCGTATCATCGTAGAATCGTACGAGTTGAATCGCGAATTTGACAATATTGGATAGAAGAGTTCACCCTCTTCAGCAATTGCCTCGTAGGATTTTTGCACGCCTCTTAATTCCTAAATAATGCCAATATCTAAATTAATATATATGTAATCGTCCCCTTTGTTTGATTATAATTTTCATAAAATATTAGACACAACTGTTTTTTGGTTGTCTCTGCTTTGTATATCTTGATTTACACGTTCGACAATACAAACCAATCTTTATTATAAAGTTTTCATCAATTGGACCACCCAAAAGGTCAAAGATACTTATGCTACTCCCAATGCATTTGACTTCAAAAATGGAAAGTCCACCATTTCTCTTCATTTTCAGTGATTGGCGGTAGGGCCCTTCAAAAATGGTAACGTGTTATGTATAGTTTTATTTTTTACATGTAAAAGTACCCAATATCTATCTGTATGCGATAAAAAAAATTATCGTCTACACGATATAATTATTTCTTGGTACTTGTACACGATATAAAATTATCGTGTACATCATAATATTATCATGTACACGATCATGCTGCATGAGATAATACATGAAACTTAAACCTACTAACACGTACTAGCTGCTTTAACAATTCAAAAAAAAAACTTTTACTATTTTTGTGACAGGCTACTGCGGCCCATTTCCACTTGGCAGTATTGTGTTGTCAGATAATGAAGTCGCTCTTTTTTAAATCAACACAGTACACAGCTGACTATTTTGCGAGTGTGCTGTCTTCTTCATCTGATTAATGCAATTAAATTTGATGTTTCTTGCTCTTCTGAAATCATATTTTTCTGAAAAATATATAACGTTATGAGTGATGGGTTTTTAAACACTTGTCCCAGCTACACTTCTCAACTGCTTAAGAAAGTTGTTATTATCTCTCTCTGCTGATTTATTTAATATCTGTGACCTGGAATAACGTAATTTAAATATTTTTGTAGAACATAAACCTTGTGTTTCTTTTGCTGTATATTATATAATTTGTAGTACTCCCTCAGTCCCGGCTGAGTTTGCACACTTTCCTTTTCGGGACGTCCCATCTAAGTTTACACAACCTTAAAAAGTAAAGTTTTCTCACAATTTCCACCCTTAAAATCTCCACTTTCAATCTTCACCTTTAAAAAAGTCAATCAAAAAGTAAAAAACAGTTTTTCTTAATATACGTGCTGACTCAAGTGTGCAAACTCTGCCGGGACGGAGGGAGTAGTGTTTAGATTTGTATAAATAATTAGAAAATATGCACATGATTGACACATTGGTACAAATGAAGTAAGAAGATTGGCTGCATTGGAACTTAACATATATGCATATTATTGTCTTCTTAATGTGTGTGTGAGTAAGTGTGTTTTGTTACAAGTCAGATTTTATGTAACTTCTTGTTCTCTGGAATCTGAGGCACATTGTAGTTGATAAATTTTATCAATATATTGGAGTGAAGGTTTAATAATAGAGATAGAATCCAATAATACATAAACCAAAGGGTATGTTTGTTTACACAGATTGCCATTACAAACCACCACAAGTTCCAATACCATTTTAATCATAAAATTAATCATTATTAACAGACTCTTACAAACATCACATCATATTTTACAATTAAAAATTATATCTACACTATAATTACTACCCAATCACTCAAACTAACATCATTTTTTTACTATTCCAGCCACTAAGCCTATCCCCAATCAACAGTACCCCAATCATCTCAGCCCCAATCAAACATGCACTTAATATGGTAGATAGGAGTATCATGAAAAATATTTAAGTTAATACTTTTGAAACTCCCGATGTTCCATGTTGGTTACTTTCTATTAAAGTCTTCCACATAAAATCCTAGTAAATGATGCAGAATATGAACGGACACGTATATTAAGAAAAAATTATTTTTTTTGTTGACTTTTTTAAAGTTGGAGATTGTAAAATAAATTTCTTTTATAAGAATGTGCAAAATTAAATGAGACGGATCGAAAAGAAAAGTGTGCAAAATTGAGGGGACGGAGGAAAGTAATTAATAAGAAATTTTAGAATATTTAAATATTTGTGAATGTTATGTACTTTGTTTTTTATTTAATAATATAATTTGGATATGTTAAGATATCTTTCACGTTTTTACAACTAATCCTCAAATTTTCCTATAATTTGAAGATGTTCTATTAGCGTCCCAACTCAGCTTATCCAAATTAGAGTCGCTCTTACAATAATACACTGTCTGAACTAAGGGTGTATTTGTATTAAATTGATCGCAACAGTTTTAGGACTGAATCTCAATAAAGCACACTCATTAATTTTTTCAGTCAAATTTATCTCAGCACTCCCTAATTTTAAGCAAACACACCGTTAAATGTATTACTTAAGCAACATTTATTACTTTGTTATGAAAATGTGATAAATATGCAGAAATATAATAATAATAATAATAATAATAATAATAATAATAATAATAATAATAATAATAATAATAATAATAATAATAATAATAATAATAATAACTTCAAATATTCGACATTTGAATGGAAAAATACGACTTTACAAGCTTAGGAGAATATAAGTCGCAGTTTTGTGGGCATCAAATTTGAACATTATCGTGAAAACTAAACTGAGGCACATAGTTGTAAGATACCGAACATTGCTAACATTATATGAAATGACGAAAATATTGATGAAATATCGATATCGAGAAATATAAGTGAATTTCTTAAAATTTACTGGAAAATGTTTAAAAAATAGAAAAAGTTTTACTTAATATTTTATAAATTGTCGTAACGAACTTAAATATACATATTTATTCTAAAAATTTATACAAATTGACATGTTCACAACTAATTTATAAATAATGAATGCTATAAACGTTGTTCGTTGTCAGACAATGACAATTTGATAAACGTCGTTCAAGCCCTCACTATTTTATTCCTAAAATATGGGATCTTTATCTACAAAATGTCCAACATTAGTTAAATAGACGTCATATCGTGAACTCCTCACCACTTAAAAAGAAAAAATAAATAAAAATTAACTACAAAAAGCGAAAGATACGATAATTTCAATAAAATTTTGACAGAATTATATTACACCTCTTGTTTTGTTTCGGTCAAAAAAACCAAAATTTCGGTGAAATTTACGAATTTTTCAAGCCCGACAAATTTGATAAATGAGCTAATGCTTCTTTCTTGCCAATGTATCCAATTCAACCTATGTTGATCAGTTATCTTATCGCGTGTCT
This sequence comes from Ajuga chamaepitys, assembly GCA_958295605.1. Lineage (NCBI taxonomy): Eukaryota > Viridiplantae > Streptophyta > Magnoliopsida > Lamiales > Lamiaceae > Ajuga > Ajuga chamaepitys. The sequence goes on along the minus strand of OY282498.1, from coordinate 58,111,966 downwards.
TTCATACTTGGACAGCTCTGTCATCGCGTGATTTTCATACTTGAGCAGTTTTGTTATCGTGTGATTCTCGTAATTGATCGAACATATATTAAATTATTTTATGTCTTGTCATAATTGAATGTAGCTCTTGACTTTAATAGCATGCACATGTTTAGTCTACGATATAAATGATATTTGTCCAAATTAGGCACTGCAGTTGATGCTCCTCCTATGAAGGATGCAATTTGATGACATTGGAATTTGAGGATCTAAGGTTGAATGCTTCATTGCTTGTAATACCACATTCAATTTTGTTGATTATTAATTTTTTGCACTGATTACAGCTTCAAGGCGGTTGGACTAGTTCGTGCTAATGGCATAACTATGAAATTCTCTGAGTATTACTGTCTACTCTAAGTAACTTCAATGGGTTACTCAAAGTAGAGGGGAGTATTGATATGGGTAAATTTATATAGCTTTCAAGCCGGATAAAACAAAAAAATCAGAGCTGAAACTACAGAGCTGAGTTAAAGGAATAGGAGCATGATTACCAGAGCGAACACCTTAAACGTTGTACGTCTGCCTACTCTTGAATAAGGTCAAACCGGGTTGGGCTCAGGACGATATCTCTCAGAACTGTAGTGGTGGAGAGATGATTTTAGGGTAATCAGAATTATATGGAGTTTGAGTTAAGGAAGTACAAAAAATAATCATTACCCAGCGGGTAAGTATTCATTCATTCCAAAAACATATACATGGACAACTCACTACTCACTTTTTCTACTTCATTTCCTTTATTTCTCTCTTCCGTCATCGGTCTTTCTTCTGACTTGGAAATCGGAGGTTTTTCCACCGAAAATTATTCAGGTGGTTTTGTAGGTGTTGTTTGGTTTAGGCTTTGCACTGACGGATTTTGGATGTTAAAATACTCAATTCCTGTTTGTTTTAAGATTTAAACTCAAAATATTTCATCCAATATAATCCTATCCTATAAAACCTACCTACACCTATCCTATACACAATCAAATTCATATATCTATTTTTCAACATTGATTTAACATCTATAGTACAATCTTACCCTATACAATCTCAAAACAAACATACATCTTTACTATTTATCTTTATTTTCAAATCCTAAGATTTCAAAATCAGGATTTTCTCCGACCCACTTAAGCTTAAACCAAACACCCCTGTAGGGATTATCAAGGCCATTCCAACCGGAGGAGCGAAGATAAAAAATAAGTTTTATTTTTAGTCCCCTTTGATTAATTTTCTGGGTTTTTGCCGCATTGATTTATAGCTTTTCTCTTCTGAAAAATTTCTCGATCTCTATCATGAGCTGAATCCTTGATTCATATCAAACCGAAATTTCGGTGAAATTTATGGATTTTTCAAGCCTTTCAAATTTGAATAAATGAGGTAATGCTTCTTCTTGCCACTGTATCCAATTCATCCTACAATAAGTCAACCTACAAATAATCAACCTTAATTCAACAATTAAACATATTTAAAGGGTAATTCAACAATTAATAAACTAAACACTAAACGAGCACGTTTTAATGACCAAGATCCGAAACATCCCAACCTGGATCCGAATTTAGATCCAAACACACGCGGTGCCTTCCCCCTGATCTTACAGTCTCCTTCCTTGCTCCTTCAAAATCTTCCGTTTCGAATTTCAGACTCGATGTCGTCGCCACCGACTCACGGCCGCCGTCGCGCTCCTGAAAATACTTGACGGCTACCCGTATGCGCTTCAGTATGGCGAAGAACTCCTCCACCTCCTCATCCGGCGGCACCTTAACGCCGTCATTATCCTCCTCCAATTTCGCTCTCTTGGCGTTCGCTCCTCCCTCATCCTTTCGATTTCTCTTTTCCAGCTCCATTATCCAGATGAAAATGGAGATTTCGAGTTTAATTGTATAGTGATGGCTTCTGATTTATAAGGCAAGGACCGACGGTTGTTGAAATAAGATAACGTCACTTAGAGACGGCGTGATGACGTAGGTGAGTGATTCGATTAAAATATCTGTTTGGCTGGGTGCAGAATAATTGTACTAAGTGGACAAAACAACAACCATATGCTGCATAACATTGTTGCATCATAATGATGACATCACCCATTCCGTCAACACACCAAACAATGTTTTTGGCGTGGAAAGGAAAAAAATAAAACTAAACGAAGCGTAGCTAGCGAGTAGGTGAATAACCAGGTGTAATTTCGTGTTACACGGTGGATGGTGCTGGGGCTAACTAACGAAGGCGAATCGAGTTTTGAATTGTTAAAGTAATGTTTGCTGAATTTTAAAGTGAATAAAACTCGAACGAACTGTTAATTTGGTGTTTATTATTTTTTGTCAATTACTCGCAAACAATAACAAACATCAAATTTGCTAATATTTAGTGTTCCTAAATACAAATACTAGATATTATTCTAGTTTTTTGAAAAAAAATAAAAAAAATCTTGAGTTTTGTTAGCTAGCGATAAATGAACATAATTTTCGATGAACTCGAGATTAAGCTCGGTTATTGAACAATTCTTTTAGCTCGATTGATAAAGGAACAAAGTTTAAACACATTTAAAATCAGTGAACATTTCACGAATTTAGAATTCAACTCGACTCGACTTAACTTATTTACATTCTACTTTATTTTATGTGTAAAATACATGTAATATATTTATATAACTAATCATTAATATTTTTAAAATATGTCATATGTCATATATATATATATATATATATATATATGTGATATAAACTAATGGAATAGTGGCACTAGCAAAACTATCAAAATGTGTCGAGATATAAATCTAATGTGTGGTTATGTTAATGTATGATATTTTGAGATATTGAAATTGGACTAGTGCCCAAATTGAAAACGTTTTGAACGGAAAATACTTTATTTTTCTATTTGAATTTTTTTAAACTCAATTGTTCTAACAGTTTTTCTTTTGTTTTTTAGTATGGTTTTAGAGATTTCCAAATATCTTAATTGCATATGGAGCCCACTAAGTGGGCAGAATCTGCTTAAAGGTAGAATCTTTTTTTGTGTTTTTTTCCTATCATTTTCTAACTAAAATTGCAAAATATAATTAACAATTGTTACAAGAAGAAAATTAATTGTTAACTGTCATTTTGAAGCAACTAAAATTTTGGCGTGTTTTCACATTAAATTGGAAGGAAAATATTGGAGATCGAAAATCAACGGCTAGACAACAAAGAGCCCTGATGTCAATCATAATCTACAAAAAAGTGACAATTTGAGACCTTCCAACTGTTGATCTGCAAGTGCAAGCCACTAAAAATGGCAATAATCTTTCTGTCTAGTAATGGGCTTTCAAATTTAGTTGGTCCATATAATTTTCCCATAATTTGGGTCCATGTTCTCTACACTACTGATATTAAATGGGCCCAAAAGCTGCTTTAATTGGGTCAAATGGGTCCAAGAATTGTTCAGGCCCAAAAATATTCAACTTTAACTATATAGTACAAGAATCCATGTAGCTGCCTCCCTAACAGAAACTTTTTATGGAAAAGATCTCCCCATACTATTATTGTAGATATGATAATTTACTTATTTGTATAAAAAATTGGTATATAAGTTAATAAGGACGTTAACACATGATAATGTAAACACAATGGATTACATACTTTCTCACTCCATATTTTTTAGTTGTCATTCTAACTTTGGATAGGAAAATTAAGGTATTTAAGGAGCTGACAAATCAACGCTCAACTAATTTTCTTAAATTCCTTAATTTTTTTTAATCATTTTCATATATTGTTAACACTTTTCATAAATATAGCGTTAGTATTGTAAAAAAAAATGATAAAAATGTTAGAATGACAACTATTTATAAACAGAACAAATAAATTAGAATGACAATTAAAAAAAGGAAGGTAGTAGTAAATTTAACCATTCAGGGAGAAAAGATGTCAAAATATAAATCAGCACCCTAAAATGCCTAATCCAACAAAAGATTCTCGGCATCCTTTAAATATTTCTAATTGGAAGTTAATATACTTCATCACTAATATGTAAGTAAATAAAGTGTGTATATTGTCTGTAAATTGTGTGAAATGTGTGTATTGTGTTTAGTATGTGTGTAGTATATATGAAGTGTGCGAATTGTGTGTAGTATTTGTATTGTGTGAATTGTGTGTGAATGTGACATGTGAAATTTAAGTGAAATAATTAAGATCTTAAAAAATAAGATGGGATATATCAACTTATTTGTTGAGATCTTCTATGCTCGTAGAGCTTATCTTTTTATCTTAAAAGCTTCTAAATATCTTATAAAATATTTTTTTGGAGCTTATAAACTCAGTCAAATATCCTCTAAAATTTGAATAAAAATAATTTAATTAGGTATAATCTAATTAAGGGTGTATTACGCATGTTTCTAAAAAAAACATGTGTTATGTATCAAATTTAATGATAGAGAAGAAAAAGTCAAAATATAAATCAGCGTCCTAAAACTCTCATATTGGATCTTCTACTACAAATAGTGATACATTTTATGTTGAAGTTGAATAATACACTGACACATATACACAGTGACATCATCAATACATCACAAATGTACATATCTACTATGTTTATATAATTGTAATAAGAGATGTAGCACTATATGTAGCAGAAGATCCGAAATTTAAAAACCCTAATTTATCAAAAGATTCTAGATATCCTTTATTATTTCTAATTGGAAATTAGGTCTGGAAAGATACTTGTCAACCGGCCACTTTTTGTCTGCACCCAAACTATAATGTGCTTGTTATTAATAAATGTGTGATTTTTTTGGTAAGAATCTTGTCGAACGAAATTGCGAATTGGATTCAATATATCTACAAATTCTGATGCTTACAACTTTCTACCTTAGTATCTACTTATTCAATGCCGGCTGATTCTAAAATTGTAAATAATTAAAATTGTAAATAATGCAACTTTTGTTGAACAACTCGTTAATGCGCGAGCTCGTTTTTAAAATAACTCAGCTTGAATATAATTGACTCGTTCATTAATAACTCGTGAACAAGTTTATTTTAATAATAATAATAATAATAATAATAATAATAATAATAATAATAATAATAGTTAAAATAAAAACAAAAAGGACAAATTTATACTACATATAATATACTCACTCCGTCCCGGCTTAACTTTCCTACTTTGACCAGGCAAGGAGGTTAAGAACAAACAAATTTTATGGAATCTTTGACTTTTTTAAAGATGGAGATTTTGAGAGTGAAGATTGTGAGGGAAACTTATCATTTATGGGCTGGAAAGTTAAGTTGGGACAAATCGAAAAGGAAAGTAGGAAAGTTAGAGCGGGACGGAGGTAGTAATATTCTTATATCACATCTTATTATGATGAACATTTGGTTAAATTCGTTTATTTGTATAGAGATTTAGGAAAATGTGTTTATTTTATTTTTGTAAACAAAACAAGTAGTTGTTCACGAGCATAAATGCCGACGAACATGGCCTAATACATTCATGAATATATTCATGAACAAAATCAAACACTCTTAAGTAAAACTCGACTCGACTTAAGTTTATTTAAACATTAAGAAAACTAAATTCGAACATATATAAGCTCGATTCGACTAGATCCGTTCACTCCCCTAGTTAGATTCGAGTTATATGATGAAATCTTTTTTATGAAGAACTATGTATGAATATATCATATATATTCTCGCCTAAAGTAGTGAATTCCACTGCAATGAACTATTCGAAATTTGGAATATTTGACTATTGAACACCAAGAAACAACAGGAGGCTGTCAACCTTTTCTGAGAAAAAGGAAAATATTTTTTTAATTTAAAAAAGAAAAGAAAAAAAGTAAAAGTAGAAGAATTTTAGGTGCTTTTAATGGAGTGCATGATGATTTTGAGAATAATGAGGTGACAGCAACATGGCAATATAGTTGCATATATTAATTTTAGGATTAATTTTTGCACAAAAATCATAAATTATTTTTTTTAGCATCGATGCAGATAACTTATCCGGATTTGGTAGATAAATCATTCGGCCATTTTTTGCTAGAATGTCGCACGTAACTTCCGCGTAACAAATTTTAAGGCTTTTTTGTCCAAACAACTTTTTTAGTAGATCAAAAGTGTAAAATTTTCTCACATCTTTCTTTTCCCAAACAATTTATTTGAACCACCAAAGGTTCTCTCTCCCAAAATTTAGAACATTTATATTTGAGTGTCTTCTCTACCTACTAAAATTGTTATTTGGACAAAAAAAAAAACCTTAAAAGTTTATTACGTGTAAGACATGTGCGAAATTCCAACAAGAAATGGCTGAAAAATAAGTTTGATGGTTTATCTGCCAAACCGATATAATTTGTATGTATCAACGTCAAGAAAAAGAATTTAGTATTTTATGTGCAAAAACGTTAATAGTTTGACAAGAGTTACTTAACCCTTAATTTTATTGAGTTCATACTTTTATTTTATTTCATTTTTATTTTTGTAATAAATTCTTACACTAAATTAAATAAATATAATTGAGATGGTCCACTTTCTATAATGTAACAAGGCTCATATATTTCTTGATGCCATTATATATTGTAGCTTTAATCAATTTGATATAGAAGTCCTAAATTATTTGAATATGTTGCTTGTGCGATCAAAATCACACTTTGATCATAAATGATCACCTAAATCTTTGGTAATCTAATTTATTATTTCATGCATTATTATACGTAATTATATGTGTGTGTATTAGGCAAGTAATAATGGTGGATTAGATAACGACATGAAAGTTAAGTTAAGCGATTATTAGACACGCTTATAATGCGATTCACCAACTGTCATGTAATTGTGCTTCTTCTTTTGTTTTCATTATGGATGCAAAAGGCGGTTTAGGCGGTCGTTTAGGCGACGGCACTGTCAATCCATTTCGCTTTTACCCAAATCGCCTTTCTTAGACGTTTTTGGACTAGGTGCCATCTAGACGGGGCTAGGCGCCTAGAGGGTCGTATTTTTTATTTTTATATATTATTTTTTTATTTAAAACGTCGTCAGTTTTTTTGAACTCTAAGCAACTTATTAAATTAAAAAGATAAAACTTAAAAATTAAAACGCCCACTCTCCTTATTTTAATGGCAGAAAAAATGAAGCAAAAATTAAAACTCTCTCCCCCACAATTCGAGTTCCTCCGTCACCTCTCTTTTCATTCCATCTTGCATAATTAATTAACTATATTAACCTTTGTAGTAATATTTGATTTACTTTAAGCATAAACCTTTAAATTAGATATGTAAATATTAAATTTGAAAAAAAAAAAAAAAAGGAATTCTTTTGGCTTAGGCGGTCCCAAACCGCTACGCCTCCACTTTCCGCCTTCTGCAATCATGGTTTCCAGCACTTAGACTATGCAATGAAGGATTCATAATATTTTTATTGGACTTTCATATAAATAAAATTGAGTCTATACGGGTATGAGATGTTGCAATTAAAGAGAGTTTAAAAAATATTAATTAGTGATACTCATGCTAGTAATATGTATCTTCTCTTCACGTAGTGAGAATTCTGAGATAAAATGAGTTTAGCTTGGAGTAGTTACATGATCTGTGATCTAATGAAAATTTTTTCAGTTGAGCAATTTTATGATCATTAGTGACTTCCTAAAAAATTGCTCAGAGCACGTGAGTGAAGACAAAACACATTAGAAATTATCGAAAGTTTTTTAGGGTGTATGTAAGTGAAACAAAGCGTACTGAGAATGAACTTCTCAGGATGCTCATGAGTTCGAACAACGCGTTGGTAATGAATTTTTCAAGGTGCACGTGAGTGTAGACAATACGCGTTGTGAGTAATTGATTAATCACAGGACTAGACATGGAGTAGTCCACGAGGAGCCTTGGTCTAGGACCCCCGAATTTTGGAGGCCTTAAAATTTCTATTAATGTTATATATTACGTATATACATATTTTATCATATATCCCAATAAGATATTGTAACATATTTTAGAGGCACGTCAGTCTTCTTGGGCCATCAATTTTTTTGCGTTAGGAGGCTCATCAAATACATAAATCTAACAAAAATTGATAAATAAGAAAAAAAGGGTAACAGAATCAGAACCAAAAAAATCAATTCTGAATTGTAAAAGAGAATGGAGAAGTAATACCCAAAGGGCCAAAGCCTACCGCCGCTGAACAGCTTCGAATAAGCATATATGCGGCTCTGCTTAGTTTGAAATTCTTACTCCCTACGTCCCGGCTTAACTTTCCTACTTTGATCGACACGGAGATTAAGAAAAAATAAATTTTGTAGAATTTTAATTTTTTTAGGGTGAAAATTAAGGGTGGAGATTATGAAATTTTTTTATCATTTATGAGCTGACAAGTTAAGTTGGACAAACCGAAAAAGAAAATAGGCAAGTTAAAGCGGAACGGAGGTAGTATTTATTTTTTAGAATAACAAAATTCAATTCTTTTTCTTTCAGCCTTCTATTGTCCTTATTTTTTTCTGAGTTGCAAGTGTTGCAAATGTATTTACCAACGGAAACAAAATCACAAATTGAAGTTTTTGAGTTTGTGTATTCTAAATCGTTTTTCTAATGTTTCCATTAATAATAGAACTTTATTTATATTATTTGTTGCTGTAACTTTAGCATAAAGAAGTTTTTTAAAACTAAAATTGATAAAATAATATTTGCGTTCAATTATGTCTCAAACAAGACTATATAGGTTGGCAATATTGTGCATTGAAAGAGATGTTGGAACAACTTGATCTTGAAGAGTTTATCTATGATTTTGCTTCTCAAATTGCTACATGATTTTGATATTTTCAATACAATTTTATTTTAACTTTTATCTTTTTCAGTAGGTAATATATTCTTCAACGTTCTAGATATCAAAAAATGAAGTATATAATTCCGCTTTGGTAATTCTCGATGCATGAGTTATTGAAGAGTAGATATAGAATATATATCTACGATTTGAAAATATTGATGCAACAATATTGTTTAACTTGTAAATAAATATTATCTTACTTTATGTTATGATTATTTTTATGTTAAGAAAATATTAATTAGGGCTTTTTTTGCTTTATGCCATGGATCATAAAAATATCAAAGCCTTTATGACCCTTACAGAGTTTTTCTGATGACGTGTATAAAAACAAAGCGTGCTGAGAAATACTCGTTTTTATTTGTAAAAACATCCTGTTAATTTTGAAAAGCAATGTAACCACAAATTCATTTTTTTCTTTTTCTATGAGTTTCCACTGATTTCCACGTTGGCGAAAGACTATTCTAATAGAGCAGTATACTTTATTAAGTTGTAAAATGTATGACGAAATAAATACTCCCTCTGTCCCGATCAAAGTGGAGCACATATGTTAAAAGAAAAAACAGCTAACTGTATTTTCTTTGACTTTTTTAAAGTTGAAGACAATGTCGAAATTTTGAGGGTGATGATTGTGGGAATTAATTTCCTTTTCTGGGGTTGCAAGTTTAATTGAGAAGGACCGAAAAGGCAAGTAGACAGTTTTAACCGGGACGGAGGTAGTAACATATAGAGTGCGTTTGTTTAAGACTGGAGATGGCTGAACTAAACTTAACTGAGAAAGTTAATGAGTGTACTTTATTTAAATTCGATTCTCTGAATCTATGAGACCAACCTAAAACAAATACACCTATATAATTATTAAATTACTGAACTAACCTTAATAACAAAAGTCATATATAGACAACAAAACACATGTTATTCACAATTTTATTGTGGATGTGAGAGTGGCAACTGCTACAATGGAACGGGCGGCCCTAATCACGCCTCAATACTCATGTCCTGTTTGATACCCACGATTGTTTGCTTTATCGTACAATGTTCGTTGATCGGAACATATACCCACTAATTAACTCAATCAACGCTAATTCGTAATTTAGTAATGCATGCGTTAGGTTGGCCGTTTATTTCTTGTTGCACCAAAAAATTTACAACATATAATTTATTTATTATCTCATTACACACATTCATATATAAATCCATATGTATTTTTATAAATTTACGGTAAATAAAGCGCGTGGTGTAAATCTCCAAGTATAGTATTTCAAAGATCAAGTTTCTACACCGTCTTTCCTTTTACTAATTATATAACTAATACTACCTCCGTCCCAGCTTAACCTGCCTACTTGCCATTTTAGTTTGTCCCACCTTAACCTGCTTACCCCATAAATAGCAAATTTCTCTCACAATCTCCACCCTCAAAATCTTCATTCTCAATCTCCACCTTTAAAAAAGTCAAAGATTCCACAAAATCTGTTTTTTCTTAATCCCCGTGCCTGATCAACCTAGGCAGGTTAAGTCGGGACGGAGGGAATATTATTCTTGTGTGATGCACAAAATTCTATTATTTATATTATAATAATTATTTTAAAATGTATTACTACATCCTTAGCGAAGTACTACACTGACTTGTACTAAATATATAGACTTGTATATTTTTTCACACATATTCAAATATTTTAAATCCTTTCAAGTATATCGTACACATAAAACCTATGTTGTTTTGGTCCAACTCTTACGATTCTTATCGACTTGTATGCTTATTGGAAGACTATTATAAAATCTAATAGGAGGTGATGTGTAGGGATGGCGGGTGGGCGAGTTTGGCTCTTTTTGGAATCTGTCCCTAATGAAATAAATTAGATTTGCAACTTGCTCCACCGCAACTTTACCTGCTTCGGGTGGTAGATTTACTGCTCCTCTCCTCTCTGTTGTTGTTGTTTATTTTTTATTTATTAAATAAGTTTTATATTGTTATCACTATTTTTCTAATATAGTCTTCTAAAATTAAAATATAATATAAAATATATATTATAAATTCATTTACCAAAAAAAACTAAATAAGCTCTCAAATTGAATCAAAGAAAAAAAAAAAAGCAAAAGCAATAAAAAAGTCGAATATATTGATAGTAAACATTAGGAGTAAGTGTAATTATATGTTTATAACAAATGAAAAATATATAAAATATTAGTATAAGTAATATATGTGGGAAAAATTTAGCAAAACTTAGTATCCTGATTTAAAATCCGAAAACATCTATTTAACCGAGTTTTTACTCACATGAAGCTATTTTGGTGCAGGTATGATTTGCGACTTAACTTATCCTGACTGTATGAGATATTCTAAAATTGGATATACAATATCTGTTACAATTAATATTTAGTTACATGATACAAGTATAATATGATATTACTATTATATTAACAATAATTATGTATAACACAGTTATAGATCATTATAGAAGATGTTGCATCTCTCGTCTCCGATTGTGGAAGATCAGATCCGCGTAGGGACGGGACGGCCTTTGAAGTTTGAAATATACAAGTCCGATGAATAAGCTACGACTTTCTGGAATATTAAAGAAATGAATAATATTATATATTTGAATTAAGTGTGGCAGCGTCGTACTGTACCACGACTCAATAATTTGACCAATTGGTGTTACGTACCAAGCAAGTGAGGTGTTGTAGATTAGTTGGAATCTTAAGATAGATTTGGCTTTTTGTTAGTGCACCAGATATAATTAAAACATGCAATTATTATGTTTTATTAAAAGCCCCTCTTAGTGCGGCAAATGTGGGAACTAGGTGCTTTCATTGTCCTTTTTCTGCAACTTGTCCAATATACTTGTTTTTTTCATTTACTAAATATACCCTTTTTTATTTTTAGTATTAATTACAAAGGAATTTATCATTTTTTTAGTGAATTTTTAATTACAACATAAATTTTAAAAAATAATAAAAGAATTTATCAATTTTCAAATTTTCTCAATTACAACATCGATCATATTTTCGACCTCTAATTATGTAGACACCATTATTATTAGATCTGTTTAAAAAGAGCTCGTCCTATATTCACCACCTAATTTGTCGGATATTGTTATAATTGTGATAAATCAATGGTTGAAGTCGTGGTTCTCACAACTTTTACTATCAATTCACTGTGATTGCGATGATATGTTATAAAATATGTGATGGATATAGAACGGTCTCGTCAAGACATATCTAATGATGGTGGTGACGATGCAATTAGATGTAAAAAATTGGGTTCATGTTGCAATTGAAAAAAATTAAAAGTTGAAAAGTTTTCTCGTTACTTATTAAAATTCATGTTGTAATTGAAGATTTACCCAAAGTTGATGACTTTTTTTGTAATCGGCCCTTATTTTTATTAGCTAAATGTAGGTAAAATTTTCTACAAACCCTAAATTCCCATTTCAGCGGTTCTATTTATTTGGCAAAAATTTAATTAACTAGGGCACTGTTCATCCCATAATTAAAATAATAAGCGCCTTTTTTTTTATTTACAGATTTAAGTGAACTCGCCTGTGCCACATTTTCTGACAAATCACTGTTTAAAGTCGCCCCTGCCAGGGGCGACTTCTGTTTAAAATAAATATATATATTTTTTTTATGGTGAAAACGCCTATGCGAGAGGCGTTATACGGTATGTATACGATCCAAATACTGAAAGTCGCCCCTCCCAGGGGCGACATCTAATTATTTTTTATTTATTCTTTTTTTATTTTGAAAACGCCTCTAGGAGAGGCGATATACGGTATAGTTTGTTCCATACTTAAAGTCGCCCCTCCCAGGAGCGACATCTGACTTTTTTTTTTTTTGGCCTTTTCCGTCGTCCAATGGGGTTGGGGCAGGGTAGAGGTGGCAGTGGGTATGGGGTTGGGGCAGGGTAGAGGTGGCAGTGGGTAGGGGTGCAGGGGTGCAGTGGTTGGTGGGGGAGGCGGTGGTGTGTTGCAGTTAAAGTAGCAGGGAGTTGTCACATCCGGTTGAATTTTTTGAGTGAAAAATTTGACCGGATGTGTTATATATGCAGCATCCAGCAATACACAAACTCATATTTTTATCATCTTCAACCCACCTTACAGTCTCATTTTCTCTCATTTTTCATTCTCTTGTAATCTTTTCTTTTATCTCTCGTCTTACTATACAAGAAGGTGTTGGGGCATTATATTCTGTAGGCGGTTTAGCTAAAATTGAAGAGGTATTTGCTAAGGTTATAATTTGTTTATATTTACACATTTTTCATAATTTATATTATAAATTTCGTATGTTATACTTGTGATAAATTTTATGTAATTATCTTCTAATTATTTTGAAGGTTTTTGAAGCTCCTTCGACCAAAAGTTAGTGGACACATTGCTGGTTCTCGTTTGGACTAGAAGAAGGCTTATAAATACATCTACATCGCATCTTCATTAAGGTATCAAGAATTTATATGTAATTTTAGTTTATTTTATTTTCAATGAATGTAAATTGTAAAGAATTGAACAAAAAAAACTGTTATGTATGTGCACTTTAAAAAAAAGATATTTTACTATGCCTCTTAGATTTGCTATTATAGTCCATAATGTGATTGCCTCAACTGTGCCTAATAGTTGCCTTTTTAGTGTGGATGTTTATGAAAATTTAGTTATTATTATTATTATTATTATTATTATTATTATTATTATTATTATTATTATTATTATTATTATTATTATTATTATTATTATTATTATTATTATTATTTTTAGTATTATTATGGCCATGTGTTGTTACTGTCATTATTATAATTGTTAATACTATTGTTATTTTATTATTATTAACAGTATTATTAGTATTAGTACTAATAATCTTATTATTTTTAAACTTACCGATATTTATATATATATATTTGTTTTTTCATAATTTTACTATGTTTATTTTTACTATTATTATTATTATTATTATTATTATTATTATTATTATTATAATTATTATAATTATTATTGTCATGATTATTATTATTAATACCACTCTTGATATTATTTTATTATTATTATTGTCACACTACAGGATGTAGCCTTCATTTGGGGCTTGAAAGTTGATGGAAGGCCGGTGATAAACGGAGTTACTGAAGCCTCGTCTGAGTACTGGAGATGTAGGTGCGAAGCCTTGTTAGGTTGGACTGCAGACGCAGGTGAGATTCTTGGTTCGAGATTCTCATTGACAGCACTCGGAAAGCATCTAAGGGATAACCCGGTGGATGACGAAACAGAAGCCGTCGAAGTAGAGCAGTACTCGCGCGGGGTTGCGTTGATTCTGCTGGGATCGATTATGTGCCCAGACACGTCGGGAAACCTCGGATCACTGCTGTACTTGACTGAAATGGAAGATGTATATGAATGCTCTGAATACAGCTGGGGAAGTGCGGTGCTGGGATTTTTGTACCATCAATTATGTTGTGCAGCCCGAAGAGAAAGAAAGTCTATTGACGGGGCTATGCAGTTACTTCAGGTACACCGTAATACTTTGCATTTATTTTAGCTTGTTCTATCCAATTCATTGCACAATAACAATAGATCTATGTTTTGAACTTTCTTTCAGATATGGGCCTGGACGCGCATAACATTTATGCGGCCTAGACATGTAGGTAGGCGATTCGAGCTAGGAACGATCGATGGAGAAGCAGGTGAACTACCAATTGCGCCATACGGAGCTGAATGGCTGCAATACCACACTTTCACGCATAGCCTCAACAGCAACGTGAAGACTATCCAGGAGTACCTAGATAGACAAACCCCAGATGAGGTACAAAACCTTCATTCTTCCCTAAACCCTTTCTAATACAAACTTTAATGTAACGAATAACTTTTAGATGACTTTTACTTTGCAGTTTGTTTGGAGACCGTATGAGCCAATCCCTCCAGCAGTCCAATCATATCTTGATGGCAACATCATTAATGTTACGTACACATGGATATCAAAATGTCCACTGATCCATCACTCAATCGTTGAGCTATATTATCCTGATCGAGTGTTCCGGCAATTCGGTATGCGACAGTCCATCCCTCCGTCGATTGCAGCTGAACACAAAAATTTGCATGGTAGAACAGATCGACGTGGACGTTCCAATCAAAACTGGCTTGTAACCCACGCGCAATATGTGGAGCAATGGAACACTCGAAATCAGTACATTGTGACTGCCCCTCAGATCGGAAACCAAGGTGATGAAGTGGACGTTGGTTACATGGGTTGGTATCAAGAGGTCACACGAAGGTTAATAACTCCTGGTATAGGTGTACAAGAGGGATCTCAGCCGTCAAGTTATGCATATCTCGAAAATTTGGTGGGTAAACAACTTCCTATGGAATACACATAAATAGTACCAATCCGCATAAAAATCATTCTCACGTATGTTTATTTACAATTTTTACTTTTAGGAAAGAATCGTTGAGGGAATGCATCGAGTAATTGTCGGAGAGAGTGACTATATTAGAGAGCCGGCGAGAAGGTCGATTGAGGAGTTTTATCAAGCAGCACAACAAAATTTTCAAGATCAACGTGCAGCCTACCATCACCCACAGCCAGACGCACAACACCAAGCAGCTGGGATGCCCATGCCACGTGACGCACCCCAGCAAGGGCGGAGACGTAGTACGTCCACACGTACTAACTTCGGACAAAGACCTGGTGGTACTACCTCGCGTAACACCCATCCATCTAGGTCTGTGTCTGGCGATCGACCCGGGCCTTCACATTCTACGGTTCAAGAGCACCCTAGTGTTGAAATGCAGTCAAGCTACTACGTGCCTCCGATGGTGAACGAAAATGATTTTTTCACTCATCATCGGGATTCAATGCGGTTTGATCAGTCCTTCACCTCTCTCCTGGAAGTCGGCAACTACACAACAACCGCCGAAATTTATCCTCACCCGCCGAATTTGGCGGGTCATCCAGGACAGTTCAATATGTCCCCGATTCCGTATTTGGGTCAAACATCATCTTCATCAAGTCGCCCCACGTTTAGTTTGAATATCGGCACACCAGATGATGGTTAATCACAACGCGCCCAAGAAGCGGAATTCGATGCACCAATCGAGGAACGGAGAGGGAGAGCCAAACGGAACAGGAAAAAAATACGATGTGGGGCTGGTCATGAATATTAGACATTTTATTTTTTTCAACTTAGTTGTAATAATTAGATAAAAAGAACTTCATATTTTAAGTATTTTTGACTAATCTAAATATTTTATTTTTGGCGTAACAGGATTAAAAAATCGACTATACTCGGTTCTAATACAAACTAATAATAAAAAAAAAGATGAATTCCACTCAAATTAAAGAAAAGAAAAAAACGATGAATACGACCCAAATTAAGAAAAATAATAAACGAAAGTTCTTTAAATAAACAATCTAACGGGATAATTGGATTAGGATGTCCCACTCCGGATACATCCGCACCCTATTACCTACCTCACCTTTTACAATTTCCAACACACCTTTAACAACTTTCAATACACCTTTCATAATTTCCAATAGACATCCTACCCTACTATACCCTTAAACTAAAATATCTTTTTGAATGTCCCGTCCGTGGATGTGCTCCATTGAACGTGATACATGTCACTACATCCCAATCCAATAATCCCCTAAGATAAAAGGAAATATATATATATATATATATATACAAAGAAGTAATAACAAATTAATTGGAGTAAAAGAAAAAAGAAAAAAAAAAAATAAGACTTTTAGTATTAGTGATTGTATAAATACGGTATATCGTATAACGCCTCTCGCATAGGCGTTTTCACCATAAAAAAAAAAAATTATTTTAAACAGAAGTCGCCCCTGCCCAGTGATTTGTCAGAAAATGTGAACTCGCCTGTGGCACAGGCGAGTTCACTTAAATCTGTAAAAAAAAAAAAAAAAGGCGCTTATTATTTTAATTATGGGATGAACAGTGTCCTAGTTAATTAAATTTGCCTGTTTATTTTCTCTTTAACTTATTTAGTCATGTTAACTTATTCAGTGAAATTTATCTTTTCAGTTAAACAAATAAGACGAGGCAACGGCTTTTAAAACCGGACTATTCTTGTAGGATTAAAAAAAAAATTAAATCGAACTATTTTTATAGGATAGAAAAGTACATCTTCTAAAAACTTATGCATTTAGGATTTAAACTGATTTTCTTTAATTTTTATATAAAAAAGATCAACATTCTGCAATAAAATCGCAGAAATACTGCAAAATTCTACTGTAAAAAATTGCCGGGAAAAAAATTTATTGTACCCCTACAAAAAGTAGGAACCTCTTTTTTGCCCTTTAACTTTTAAATTGTAAAAATATTCATAATTAATTTAATTTATCATCATCCTCACCTACTTCGTATACGATGTATCATACACGAGTATCATACACGACATATATTTCGTACACGACATTCATTGTGTATCATATATTTCGCACGACATATGTTGTGTATCATATGATACACGCATATAATATAAACGACATACGTCATGTATCATACATGATGGAGAAATCAATGGAATTTGTGAGCTTGTGAATCATAGTCAAAGTCATTTTAACTAATCCCTATAAAAGCAGGGATACAAACGATTTTGTGGATATTTTTACAGTAAAAGAGTCAAAAGTAGTAGGAAAAAAATTTGTACTCCCTGCGAGGGCCGGCGGCCCATTTCCACAAAATTGCCCAGCTTTTTCCTCTGAAAATCTTAGTTCGACTGATAAAGATGGAGACGGTTGAGCGAGGAGGTTTTATGAGTCAGCATTAATTTGTGTTTGTTAAAGCTGTGAACCACTTAAAAATGTTTGTATATGCACCTGCATCTTAACAATACTACCAACTTTATAAGGTTTTGGGGACGCATCGATACTACCTATTCGGATACTTTGTCCCACATTTATGATGTTTCAATTCTGTTTCATTTTAAAATCGAATCATATAATATGAATCGTGAACTCTAACACCTGGAACATGAGCCCTAAAGTATGAGCTATTAAATTATAAACAATCCTATATTTTGAACCTCAATCATAAACTTTAAATTTACAAATTGCAAAAAATCGCAAAAAAACAATTATAATTAATTTGACTTTAAAATAAAATAAAATAAAAATAGGATAAAAGTGAAATAGAGAGTGAGTCGTCCGTATCTACATCATTACCACCTCAAACGTAAAATAGTACCTTGAAAATAACAAAATGAAATTGGCGTTCAACCCTAAGACGCATTCAATTCGGACCACGCCCCCTTTGAATTTCACATTAAATGCCTGCGGTTTGCCTCCCCATAATTTATTACTATATTACTTATCACTGGTCCCTCAAATAATTTAATTTAATAAAGATAAATAAAATAAACGTGATAGATATGCGAGAAGGAAATCAGTTATTGATTGTCACAAGATAAGAGATAACGGGGACAATAATCTATTCTGGATATTAGTGATACAATATATAATATAGATAAATAATTACTAAATTAATTTACAAAAAATATTAAGAAAATAAAAATTACAAAGAATACAGAAGTATATTTTTGTCTCTTTTTAGCACATCAGAAAACTAGGGGCCGAAATCGAGTCCGAAACCCTACTTATTTATTGTTTATCAAGAATTATGTCATTGAATTATATGGTTTAAATTATCTCCTATTTAACCATCTTATATCTTATCCTACATCACCGGACAGTCATGAGAATGCATTTATTAGCTCACAAAATAATGGGGAATAGTACAATTTACCATCTCAGTTTTGTCGTATTTTTTTATACTTCGTCATATAAATTATTTTTTGTTGTATTTATCATATGAACTTATGATTTTGTTACATATTACTATATGAGATAAATCTCAGCCATCAATAGATGGACACAGACACATCAATCAATGTTAAGATTCGTTCGAGATGACAATTTGGACTAGTGTTTGTGGAACATGACTGACTCAATGACTGGTGAGTAAACTGATCATGCTATCGATTCACGGTTCAAACGGTCTGATCGATTTAATCGGTGTTTCGACCGAAAATAATAACATTTTAAAATTATATTATATTATATTTTCGCAGAACATAATATGTATTGTATTTAGAAATGACATAAATTTTTAAAGGACAAGAAAAAATATATAATATAATAAATAAAGATATATGACTAAATAAAATATCTAATATTGTATAATTATTATTTTTCAAAATAAAATTTTAAAAGTTTTTAAAGTATGAAACAGTTTTTTCCGGTTAAACTGGTCCAATTTTATCTGGGTTTTAAAGGGTTTGACAGTTCTAACACCATCTACAATTTTTATATCCCTACCAGATCGGGCTGGTGATCGGTTTATGGTTGAACTGGACTGTCCACTCCGGTTCCACAAACAGTGATTTGGACAAAAAAGTTTATATAGGAAATTGCAAAAGCATGGAAAGTTGGGATGTTAAATTATAATATTTCTCCCCTCTCCCAAATAAAGAAAAAAAGAAAAAGAAAAAAAGAGCCGACTGAATTAATTTTGGCGGAGAGTTGAATTGATTTCAGAATCTGCTTTTTTTTTTTTAACCTCCGTGTCCGGTAAAAGTAGAAAACTTAAGTCGGGACGGAGGGAGTATTACATTGTTTTAATCTAATTTTTCAAAAGGTTAATAACAACAACCACACCAAACTATCAACATTTTTGCACATAAACCACAATATTATTTTTTGTGTGGCACTTATACATATAAAGTATAAGAGTTTTGGCATAAACAACACCAAACTTATTTTTCAATCATTTTTCGCCGGAATTTCACATGTTACTTGCGCGTTATAAATTTTTAGGATTTTTTTTTTGTCCAAACACGCTTTTTAGTATGTAAAGGAGGGGTGCATCTTCAACAATAGGGGTTCTAGATATCAAGAGAGAGAATTATTGATGATTCAAAGAAATTATTATAGAAAAGAAAGGTGTGGAATTATTTTACACTTTTAGCATGCTAAAAATATTATTTGTAAAAAGAAATCCATTAAAAGTTTACCACGCGCAAGTCACGTGTGAATTTTCGACAAAAAATGATCGAAAAATAAGTTTGGTGATTTATCTGCCAATTGAAAAATAAGTTTGGTGGTTTATCTGCAAAACTCGTATAGTTTATATGTATCGATACAAAAAGAAAAAAAAAAGTTAAGTGATTTATGTGTAAAAACTCGGATAGTTTGATGTGATTGCTGTAATTAATCATTTTTCAAAATTCAAAATCAAATTAACACTCATAACAATATGATATTAGGTGTGGGGCATGATCAACCCCGATCAAAGCTTACATACAAGAAACCAAAGAAAATTGAAAAAGAAAATTAAAGTAATTAAAATTAATAAAAAAAGGCAAAGTCTTATGTGCATCAGTTGCATGGTGCAATTTAGGTTGTGTATCACAATTCATGCTTAAAAGTATTACATGTATTGGGTAAAACCTTACACAAAACATGTAATACTTTTAAGAATAAATCGTGATACATTTTCACCGTGATACATTTACTAATCACATATAATACATTTAGGGATAAATAATAATATATTTTGATCCATGATCCAAATTACACGAATTCAAAATTCGTGCAACTAGTGCACAAGAGACTTCCATAACCAAAAAATATATTGTTCGAAGCTCACATTCTTTTCTAAATATAATCTACTACTTTTAAGGGTTCGCTTAATTGCAAATTATCAATGACAATGGTAATGAGTATGAATGAGAGGTCAATCATACTATGAATGAAATAAGGGAAATTATTAATAAAATAGAGTAACGATTAACTTATTTATTGTGTACCAAACACTATAAATACAAATGAATCATTATTCTTTCACATTTTTTACACCTAACCTCCCAACTAAATGACCCTAAAAAATGAAAACATAAGAAATAAAAATTAATTATCTTTCAATTTTATTATCTACCCCAAACCCCTGTTTCTAGCCGTCCCGTAAAAATTGAGTTTGGACGGTTATCGAAAATTAGATTCATTTACTAAAGTTTAAAAAAATTATATACCGCAAACCGTCCGCACGAAAAGAGAAAAAGAAGAAAGAAAAGGGGAAATTCGGGACAAGAAGCCGTGGGTCGTGATTGACTATGCGATAGGTATGGTGGGCCCACAGATCCGGACTTCAAACCTCCATTCAAATCCAGTTAATCACGAAAGTCCAGAAATTCCAGAAAAAGGAAATAAAGGTAGCACGAAGAATACGAGATAGCAGATGAGCAGACACGTCAAAGGAAAGCAATATACAATGCCGAGGCCTCCGTGATTTGGCCCCCATGTTCCCTCCACGTCACCATCACTCCCCGCTATAAATACCATTCCCCCCAAATTACTCCTCTATCGCAACACTTGCTTTTTCTCTCTCTACAATTATACATTTTTTCTATCTGTGTTGGGGATTTTTCTAAGTCATGGAAGAATTGAAGCTGAAAAAGAGGGCGAGGGATGACTCGGAGGATTCCGAGTTGGAAATCGACTCGCCGGAGGTGAAGAGGCTCCGTGAAAACCTCTTAGATAGCTTGGATGACGATTCCGAGCTCTGCACCACGAGTCAGGACCTCGACTCGTTCATGAAGAGCTTTGAGGAGGAGATTACTGCTTCTCCTGCCGGAGAGGCGGTCCAGGTGGTGGATCTTACGTCGGATTCCGGCGAGTCTCGTCCGGATCTGGGGTACTTGTTGGAGGCTTCTGATGATGAGCTTGGGCTGCCGCCGACGGCGTCGTCCCCGGGGGGACTGGAGAGTGAGTTGAGGACTGAGTTGGTCCGAGTTGAGTCTGACTCGTCTGAACTCGGTAATGAGTTTTGGGAGATGCCGGCTTATGACTCTTTCGAATCCGGATTCGGTTTATTGGACGCTGAGTATAACAACGGTGAATATGAGGTGTTAGATGGATTGTTTGATTATTCTGATATGGGTTTCGGGTCGGGGGATTTCCCATGGAGACCCGAAACGTTGCCGGCACAATAGGACATGTGATGTTAGATGTAGGGTGCAAAAACATACTGTTAATATCCTTTATTTATTTTTTAAATACTGAAGATTAAAATTATTGTCAGATGGAGAAATGTAACCAACTAGTTGGCATGAGTAAAATAAGATGCTCGCCTTGACTGACTAAGCTCAAAAGAGGTTGAAGATTGATGACTGTTAACTGCCTTGTATACATGTTTATAATAATGATAACAATAATTTTATTAATAATAAAATTAATCTTTTATTTTATTTATGTACTTTCTCCGTTTCATTTAATTTGTCATAGTTGATCGGGCACGGATATTAGATTTGTAAATTTTTTATTTTTCTAAAGGTGGAGATTGAACGTGAAGATTTTGATTATGGAGATTGTTGACTTTAATTGTCATATATGGGTGTGAAGAGCTAAAGTGGGATGGATAAAAATGAAAAATGTGACTAGTTAAGCAGGATAGGGGGAGTAGTTCTTTATTTAAAACTGCTCATGGTAAGTGCTAAAAAGATAAAAAAATATTTTTATTATTATAATATTTAATAGATTAAAAATATAAAAACATTTAAAGATTTGGTGAACACATCTAGTTAACATATTCAATTTGTAACTTGCGAATATTAACAAAAATGAATTAGACCTATATTAATAAATTTGAACGAGTCATGAATTGACCTATATTAACAAATTCGAATCACCGGTTCAGCACTTTAAAATTTATTAACGTTACTCAGAACTCATTCATCTTAAAATTTATTAACATTACTCGAATAATTAGAACTTGACGAGTCTTGATTCATTAATAGTCCTAATTATATTTTAACCAATTCTGGAATAATTCCTTAATAGTCGTAGTTACATTTTGACCGTTACTGAATAATTTCTAGTTGTATTTTAAACATTATTCGGTTCAACTTTATGTTAACATTACTCGAATAATTAGAACTTGGTTGGATTCAGCTGGCTAACCGTCTTAGGTACATATTAACCGGAACATTTTCTAATTACATCTTAAACCTTACTCCTTTATTTATTATGTACCAAACATCATCAATGAATTCTCGTTCATTCTTATCCTTTACCCCTAAATCTCCAACCAAGCGCGGGCCCTTAGTGTTCGGCTCAGTTCACTAGCAAACAATATATATTTGGTTGGTACTACGGCAATTCGTCCATTCACAACGGCTAGAGCGCGTATGACGTATATATGGAATGTATTTTCGAAAATAAATAAATGAAAACACCTTTACTTGTGCGTTGGGGTTTTCTGCCGCCTATCTTTTCAACTATAAATAACCTTTCACCGCTCCAAAATTACAGACTCGGATAAAAAAGTTCTGGATAAAAAATAGGAAAATTCCAAGGATGAAGATTTCCGTGAAGACACTCAAGGGCACCAAATTCCAAATTGAAGTGAAACCCGAAGACACGGTTCGTTTTATTTCGTGTAGCTTTCTCAATAGAATTCTCTCGGTATAAGTCCTATGTGAAATTTGCGTACACTTGTTGGAATCATTGTATCAGAACTTGTTTATTCGATCGAATTTTGCATGTGAATTAGTTGATGAAGTGAATTAGAACAATTTCGTGCCTTCGTTTGTCTAATTGCTTTGTGATGAATTTGCAGTTTGCCATACTCTACCTAGTTGCGTAGTTGTGATGTTGAGGACTTTTTTTTTCTTCTCAACTTGTTCTGAATTTGATGTGTGTCTTCATTGTGAATAGAGAAATTCTCTCAGTTCGTATTGCTATTATAGTAACGCGTTAAGATGATTTATGCTCTTAATCGTTATGATTAAAATCTGAAGTGATGGATTCTAACCAAGAACATGAGGAGATTTTCGATGTAGGGTGAAAGGCTTGATGAATCTTGAGCGATGATTTCACAGTTATTATAAGATATCTGTTTATATAGGCCTAAACAAAGTAATAGGGAGAAAAATCTAGCCGAAGTTCTATAAGTTTCTTGTAAATGAAGAAACGAGCGATTAAAGGAAATGGCATTATGGATTCTCCTTAGTAAACTCAGACGAGAGACCTGGACAGGGCGCGCCAATTCACTTGGAGTATGCGAAAACCGAATGATCTTGTAATTGCATAAGAGGTCTCTTGCTTCAAACCAGTTATTTCCTCAGTTATATCTGCTCGAGTGCTGGTCTATTATCTAAACCTACTGATTTTCTTCCAGCACTTGGTTGACCCGTATTAACCTGAAGGTGCTCCTGAAGGTGCTCAAATAAAGCAATCAGTTTCTCAATATGGCTCTGCAAATTAGATTTTGTCTGTTGTAGGTTTAGAAGAGAGACATGCCATGGATATTCAATATTCATTTTAAAATAAGAAGACAGATTAGTTGGAGAAATGCAATTAGGTTCATGGGGCACATGTATATATTGTGTGCTACGCTGGTGTAGGACAGTCAGCAGTGACTAGTGACTTTTCGTTCATTAAGATTGGAGCTTCGAAAGAGATTATTTTCCTGTATTGTTCACGTTGTGAGCAATATGTGTTTAATCTTAGGTGTCATTTCCATAACCAAGAAAACATGCTGACTGGAATTACTGAAATATATATCCTGTTTTCTCTACTCTTAGTCTGTACCTTAATATTTTGGCTCTCTTGCCATGAAGGCAGATTTTTATATTTTTAATTTTATTTATGTTTATGTGGCAGGTTGATGATGTGAAGAAAAACATAGAATATACGCATGGAGCTGATACTTATCCTGCTGCACAACAAATGCTTATTCATCAAGGGAAGGTTCTTAAAGATGGGACAACACTTGAAGAAAATAAAGTCGCTGAAAATGGTTTTGTTGTTATTATGCTGAGTAAGGTAAAGGATGATCTGTTGTTATCTATGTTTCGAACTGCATCCAGTTCCTCTTTTGATATTAACTTATTGTTACTTTTTTTTAATTATTTGATAGTTTCATACTCTATTTTCTTTGGTAGTTCTATTTTTTGAAATTTCATTATAAATTGTGTAGAGCAAGGAATCCAATGCTGAAGGGTCAACAACATCAAGTGCACCTACTGTGAAGGTAAATAAACACCACCTTTTATTGGATACTTTCTTGGTTACATGTTTAAACAACCAGACATGCTTCTGTATTCTGTTTTATGATTCTACTTCTGCATATCCTACAACTATGTGTACTTTTTGGTAATCTTGTGGAGATTATACACATTAGAATCAGATATAGATGGCGGTCCTGGCAAGGCAGGTGCTTGAAGACTCACGCCCGCGTTTCACTGGATGGGATGTGTCAGTCTAGACCCATGGATAAAATATTATAAATTATAACGTGATTTGTGTTTTTTCCATGTATTGACTCGACCATTGAAATACAGAATTTTATACTTCTATTCTCTGATATCTCTCACTTTTGTTTCCTTAGGTTGCTATAGAAAGTCAAGTTCTATTTATACTTTTATAAAGAAATATATTTTAAACTCCTTATAGGCACCACAAACAAGTGCCACGCCTACTACAATTCAAGAGTCCACCCTACCTCAACCTCCTGCGGCAGCGTGAGATATTTTTGTTTCTTCTGATATTGCTGAGACTTACCATTTATCTCTCTACCCCTTTTTGCCTTGATTGCATGTATTCTTGATTGGTGGTATAAATTTGTTATTAATTTGCGTCTTGCATGATTTTTTGTTATTACTTCATAGGGCTACGGCTGCGCCTGCGCCTGCACCTGCACTCACCACTGCTCCTATTCCGGCTGCCAGTGATGTGTGAGTACCCGTCAGATGAATCTTTTTGTAAACTACTTTTCTGCATAGTTCACTTGAAGACTTTGAATGGTCTGTTGAGCGTTAATGGTTATTTTCTAATAGCAGCTCTTTTGGCCTATCCGTACCCACTCCTAGTCTAGTTTCTGATAACAACCTTGAGGGATCAATACAGCAGATTCTTGAAGTGGGTGGCGGAAATTGGGACAGAGATACAGTTGTTCGAGCCCTTCGTGCTGCTTACAACAATAAAGAAAGAGCAATTGAATACTTGTATTCTGTGAGTGCAACTTATATTCTACATGTACTCTTAACTTGTGTGATGATTTTACTTATGGTCGGTGGTTTACTTATGCCGTAAGCTTAAATCCTGGAAATGGAAATATGCGTGTGTGTGTTTTTTGTGCTGGGGGTGTATCTAACCCCTTGGGCTAAAATTTCAGACGTTCTTTCTGGGATGGAGATGAGACTTTTCTGTCAAGTTCATTGTCACTTTTTTCCTTTGAATGTACAGCTCATCATTCCTTACTTTAGTAACATCACTTCATCCTTGGTGGTCTTTCATGGGGGCCTATTATTCGCTTCTTGTATGATTTTCTTCGTCCTGCTTTTACGGTGGTTCTGGTTCAATCCACATGTAGATTTTTGGTCCCTTATGCTTGGTGCTTTTTGATATTGAAGTATTCCCAATATTACAGGAGATATTATAGAACAACCGTTGGAGCAGCAATTATATATGGATCAGATTGTTGGGTGACTAAATTTGTAAAGCAGAACTGAGAACATTGAGATGGCTGTGAGACACACTTGGTTACATGGAATAAGCAATGAATGATTAGAAAGCAAGTGGGAGTAGACCTAATAGATGAGAAAATTAGAGACACGTGCTTAAGATGGTTTGGGCATGTACATCGAGAGACCTTTTTAGATGCTTCAGTTTGATGATTAGAAAGTAGACTCGTTAACTCAAATATGTTAAACTTAACTATAAATGAGAACATTGTGTCTTAACAAGCTCGATGGAGTGAGATGAACTATATAGCTGACCTGACATATGGGATGAAATCTTAATTTCTTTTGTTGTTCTTGTAGCATGTCCATTGCTTTGATGACCATTATTGATGTCCGTATCTCAGGAGTCATTGCCTGAGTTTGATGACGTATTTTCGGGGATCCCTGAATCAGCGGAAGCTCCACCTGCTTCTGGAAATGTGTCTAGTGGGCAAGCTGCTAATCTTCCTGCTCAGCCTCAGGCGGGGCAACCATCACCTGTATCTTCAGCTGGGCCCAATGCAAACCCGCTGGATCTTTTCCCGCAGGTTCATTGTTGTTTATGTTTTTGTTATTCATTCATTTATCTTGATGAAATAATTTGGGCCAATGACTGATACTTTTTAACAGGGACTTCCAAATATGGGCTTAAATGCTGGTGGTGCAAATACCCTAGATTTTCTGCGTACCAATCCACAAGTAAACGATATGAACTTAAAGCCTCAAACAGAAAAATATTTGCAAATTTATAAATAAAATTGTGAAAGAATTAAGTTGTCAATGTTTTTCTTCAGTTCCAAGCCTTGAGAGCGACGGTACAAGCCAGCCCGCAGACCTTTCAGGTATTGCAGCACTTGTCATGAATGCCCACGCCCCTCTGTTTTTCCATTGGTAATGCTTATGCTGAGTGAATCTGTATTTTCTGGCAGCCCATGCTTCACGAACTAGGAAAAGAAAATCCTCAACTAGTTGGACTGATTCAAGAAAACGAAGATGATTTTGTTCGCCTTATCAATGAGCCTATCAGAGGCGAAGAAGGGTATCATAGACACTTATTTTTCTTAATATTCTTAGAACTCGCTTTTACATTTCTTGCAAGTGTGAATTTTGGGTATTAATTTATCGTTCTTTTCCATGATGTAGAATCGATAACATATTGGGGCAGCTTGCAGGAGAGATGCAAGAGGCTCTAGAAGTTACACCTGAGGAAAGTGAAGCTTTAGAGCGGGTAAGTTACTTACGAATTCCTTAGTGAGGTTCTTAGCTGTCAATGAGTCTACCATCCTACTCACCCACATGACTATATATCATATATGTATGTATACTGTATATGTAATATAAATGCACGCAGTCATATATGTACATAATTATATTACTTACTCATATGTGTAAGTATAGCCAAAGGTACTTTTTCCTTGAAATTATACTACTGTATATTATGATCAGAATTCGTGAAGAAAGGAGAACAGAATTCGTCCATAGTGCAGCTAAAAAATAAATCAATTAGGAAGTTCCAATGATTTAGTTAGGCAGTTGATCGAGAATTTCTACAGAGAATCTAAGACAATATAACATTCCTGGAATCCAAATGATGTGGGGAATGTTTGCGTAAGTATTGTGTTAAGAATTTGGAAACGAGCATGGAAAATGCTGCTTATTACAATGAATAAAGATTGGAAATCATGTGCCTTTTTTGGTCGTATTTTCTGTGTTGGGAGAAGAAATTGTTGTGAAAATGTTACAAGTGGAATATAGACAAAACAAAGCCAGACTGCGCCCTGAAATTTGAATTTTATACCCCTATTTCTTCTTTGGTCCATAATGATGTTCACCAAACTGATAATTATTATTGATCGTTTTGCTTCACTTTCTCCAACTTGTTTTTAGCTTGAAGCAATGGGGTTTGATCGGGAGCTGGTATTAGAGGTGTTCTTCGCCTGCAACAAGAATGAGGAGTTGGCTGCAAATTACCTCTTAGATCATATGCATGAGTTTGAAGACTGATAATAGGAACTAATTTGAACACGTAGCCTTAATATGCTAATCTTTCCACCCTTTCTTAGTTACCTCTATCTCTTACTTCTGCTGCATGTATAGTGGTGAACTGTAACAACTGTTAGCATTTTCCGATGACTTCATAGGACGTAGAGGATTTGATGGTAAGACTAATATAATTTTTCTATCATGTCTGATTCGTATATGTAATATTCGTGTCAAAATTTCTTGCAATATATTTCATAAAAACAATGGATGATAGGTTCTAGTCAGTTTCAAAATTCAAGTTTGGTTGGCCATATGATAGTGGTTTTGCTGCATAAGCATGATTGATTACTCAAAATGCTTTATTGGGTAGAATATTTGCATGTTTAGATGTGATCTAAATTTCTAATCCCTAATTTTGGGTATGTCCTTTTTAGCGTGATTGCGTCCCTTTTGATCATTTCTAGAGTGGGTATGTTTTAATGCAGCCTCACTCAGTCCTTGGGTTTGTTCTTTTCTGGGATGTGATTGTTATTGATGAAAGTGGCGTTTTAACTGAACAATAATGTTGTATTTGGACGGAGAGATTTGAATTGCATGAATTTTAAATAAATGGATTTCGGATCCAATCAATCTTTCAAATCTTGTCTGTTACCCGAGACACGTGTGCATCATCGAGTCGGATGCCCAAAACCTAGACACAGAAGTGCACCGGGTCCAGCGAATCTCTCTTACATACACGCACTGTATACTTTTTCCATCTCTCTGTCAGACACTGTAACCTCTCTCTTTCAAATCCTTCCTAGCTACGCCCATACACAGGCGCATGCGTATGTGAAGTTTTTGGACAGATACTATGGCACCACCAAAATCAGTATCACCACCATGTGCAGCTGACACGTAGAGTGAAGCCATAGAAGGCAAGCCCAATTCCTGAATGTTGGACCAATGAGTCAAAATCAGTCGAGCCCACCCCACTACATACTTTTTTTGTTATATATAACATGAAAAATTAAACTTTACTATTTCATTGGAGGGGAGAGAGAGAGAGAGGGGAAATCGGAATTGATCAGTTTCTCTTTTACGACCAGAAAGTAGTAGGCCAAATGCGCAGTGAACATGTGGTTTTGTGCCAGCAAGAAAGGTGCATAGGGTTGATTCTATATAACTTAGTGGCTGCCTACTATCCGACGATAATCTAACCACACATTTAATTATTTTTTGTTTAATTTCAATTTACTTTTTAAACTGTGTTTGCATGATATGTTGTCTTACGTCACCTTGTAGTTCCTAAATTGGTGAATTGTATAAATATATCTAACTCCAATACTTGGTGCAAGTATGAGTAGATGATATCATATATTCCTCCAATATTATGAAATAATCACTGTAAGTGATATCATTAATTAATACATGACATGTATTAGAAATAATAACTTTAGATCAAATATTACAAAGGAATAGAGAACATCATCTAATATATAAGAATATTTGAATACTAGATAGAACACTATGCAAGTCATATGCACAAGATGCCCCAATTTGGTGACTTGACATTATACTACGAGGTGAGGAGCTTATGTGGACATGGACGGATTATAGTCGGCTCAACGTAGTGTTAACTTGGCAGAACTTTATTTTTAATAGTATATTTTTTATTATTTTAGTTGTTATTCGCTCTATATTTTAACTCAGTTCACTCATATCTAGTTTTATTGCTCACACGCTAGTCTGCTAAAATCACTTTTTGTTCTTTTAGTTTTCATACAAAAATTATTTTTATTTCTTAAATTTCATCCCATAATTAGAGAAATTGCTCTCGTTCAAACCAATTTTCACTACCGATGAGCAATCAACTGGAAAAACACATATGGTTGTTACGAAACACCAACTTTCGGTTGATTTTAATTGATGTGGCACCGGCACTGGTTTATTCGCAATGAAATGTAATTTCACGTGACAGTCACATGCGCTTTTCCTCAATTTACTAATCGGCGGCATAAATTGATCCAAGTATGACCAATTTCTTAATTATGGGACGAAATTGAAAATAGAATAATTTTTTAGGCGAAAATTCAATGAGTGAAAAGCTATGGAACGAAAAATTATTTCAGCCCTACTCTAGTCTATTATGCCATAAATAAATAACTCATACTCAAAATCATGGCCAGCCATTTTCTTGCAAACTTACTATTAATTGTTTTAATATAATTTCTACTATTGAAAAGAAAAAAAGTAACTTTTATATAGATTCTATTACTAATATTTTTTTCATCTTTGAAGGTTATAGTAAATGATTTTTTTTGAACTGTATCAACTTCTCAACGTATATAAATATTTAAGTTTTAAACCACCCCATTACCAAATGCTAGATTAGGCCTGTGTATGATATCAAGAGGTTCACATAAATTTAAAAGTTAAAACTAAATTATATATTCTCTCCATTTCAAAATAAGTGTCATTTTAGACACTTTGAAAATTTTCATAATAAGTGTCATTTTACAAAAAAAACTACAATTTTTTCAATATTATTTTAAACAACTTACTTAATTTAGTTGATTATTTTTTTATTTTACAAAATATACCAATTAAATATTAATCCTTAATTTTTAAAAAGATATTTATTTTGAAACGGAGAAAGTAATAAATATGAAGAATAAACAAAGTCTCTAATAGTAATTACATTTTGAGAGTGGTTTGTACCAGAATGGTGGGTGTTTGCCTGCCTTTAATAACTACACCATACGTGCAAAATATAGTAAATGTCATAATCATGTATCATAATGCTAACTATAGCATTAATTAAGGGCTATATTTGTGTTAAATTTCGTCACTTCTCTCATTAATAATTTTGAGTTTGTATTGATGACATATCAATCGTTAACTCAACGTGATAATTCGGATGATCATGCTCGTAGCTCGTTGGATTTTTAGCTTATTTAATCGAATTTATTGATCTCAATAGTATTTTAAACCTATATTTCTATGATCTTGTCCATTTAATTTATTAAAAGAGTTGAACTGACATATTAAACCGGACTGATTTTGACAGCTGTAATTGTAATAGCTCATTCATGCCATTTGCATGCAAATTATGGCCCAAAAAGTGCATATAAAGAACTGTGGAGAATTGTACCACAGTAAATGATAATATATGTTATAATTATGCAGGGTGGGCCCTAATAATCTTGTGGCCCATGACACAAATAAAAAAACTAAAATCATTTATAGTTCTGTAATATTTCATTCTATAATTTTGGTACCAAAAAAATTAAAAAATTAATATAATCATGCAGTGACGGGCCCAAAAATTTTGTCGAGGGGAGTCCATCTATAAACAAATCTAGGTACTCATTTTATCGAGGTAATTTTTTAAAATTATACTCTAAGATTAGAAGACAAATTTTATACCAAGTAGGTGGCTCATTTTGAGAAGGCTAGAAAACAAACTCCCATACATTATACTCTAAATTTAATATTTGGTTAAATTACATTTAAAACTAAAGTTTTAGAAAATCTAAAAGGAACGAGGCACCTCTATATTGAGCTTCAACAATATTCAACTATATATATATAATTAAAAAGTAGTAATGATATTGATAAGATTAATAAATCGATTCAATTATTAAAAAAAAAAAGATAATCAAGATTTAGTGTTTCGAAACATTTCATTCTATTTTTTGAAATTTTTATCTCAATTTAGTACACTTAAAAATACATCGATTGATTATTATTATTAAATCATAATCAAGTCAGACAATATAATTATTTATTTTATTTAATTACGTTGTATTAAAATCGACTAAAAAACACTTATATAATAGCACATTTCGACCGGGGCTAAGGGGGCACTGTAGGTCCGTCAGTGTAATCATGTATCTTTCGAATTTATTCATATTATTATAAGTTAAATATTTTATTTATAAGTTGATATATAATCTACTTCTACTCTTAAAAAACTCATATGTTGAGAATTATCAAAGTTGAATTATATACTTCACTATCCAACATCTTGAACATTGAAAAAGTGTCACAGCCAACAAAAATGATGAAAGTCAAAATTAATATCGAAAACATCTAGACCCTCCAACATTTTGATAGTAAAATCACCGATAAACTCTTCAAAATCAAGTTTCTCCAACGCCTCATCCTCTTGTTATTTTTTCTCTCTTTTCTGTTCACGTCTCCCATATATTTGTTTTGTAGGTAACATAATTATACCCAAATTTTAAGTGCAGAAAACACACACACACAGAGTCAATTAACAATTCTAAGTTTAATAGCGTAACACTATCCCCTTAAACTAATATTGAAAATGACATAACACCCACACTCCTTTAAATCTTCAATTAAATATGTGTATGGGCTCTAGCTGTTTCACAAGTTTTATTTTGTATGGGACATTAACATGTGCTTACGGTGTGCAAGGGCAGCGGAAGTCGAAAACATACAAATAGCAATATAGTGTACGATACTAATGATGCGATGAACTCACCTATTCTAAGTGGTGTTCTATTTAGGGATTGCAATTTGAGTCATCGATCAGGTTCGGATTTTATTTTGGGTTAATTTGGGTTAAATATTAAAAATGATTTGAAATATTTAAGTATTACATTTCAGGATAATTATCGATTTTCAGGTGAACTCTAGTGGTTTATCAATTCGTGCCGGGTTGGTTGCAAGTTTTCCTCAGTAAATTTATGTCGGTTAGGTTGAATCTGTCAGGTTCGTCAGGACAAGTTAGAAATCGTCACCCCAATTCCATCTTCTATTTCAAAAGGGTATTTGCCGCTACTCTTTTTGCAACTACAAAAGTGGTTACTAAAAATAACCTTTTTTTTTTTTTTTTTTTTAAGCTATTGGTAGTAACATAAAGTATTTCATACAATTTAACCAAATTTGCTATAATATGATAAATTCTTTTGCAACTACTTGTAGTTACAAATACATTAGTAACTACAAAGTAGTAGCGAAAAATTGTTACAAATATATTAGTAACTACAAAATAGTTGCAAAAAACTTTTTGCATCTTACTATATAGTAACTATATTCAAATATTTAGTTACTAAAAATACTTTTGTAACTATATTTTGTAGTGACAAAAAATCTTAATGCTAGTAATATATGCGTATATTGTTAATGTAGTTATGATGTCATTTTATATATATATATCAGATGTCACTACAAGGAAAAGGGTCTTTTGAGACCACAAAAAAGTGGTCTCAAATAATGAGTATTTGCCACAACTTATGAGTATTTGCCACAACTTTATTGTCGTCTCAATAACTCCGTCGCAAATGCGTCTCAAATATTTTTTGCAACAACTTGTTGTCTCTAAAAGTAGTCTTAAAGTTGTCTCAAATAATTTGTAGAGAGATTTGTGACAACAAGTTGTCACAAATAACTTATTATTAGTCACCACAATTGTGGTGTCAAAAAATCTTATGCAAAAGACTTCTTTTGTTGTAGTGTTTAATAATGTTGGAATCGGAGATAGAAGTTCACAATTCTATCCCACAAACGTTGTACATGTTTTAATGGAATTGAATATCTCAACTGAATTCGATGATGACATGAAATGTTTCAATAAATGACGGTTGAAAGCAACTTCCACTTTGGTTTTGAATTCGTATTCTGTTCAAACATCTCAATAACTAATTATTATTATCCTTCTAGTAGTTATGATTTATATTCATGATTAATTAATTTGGCTAAACACAAAATTTCAAGAAATCCTCACATGCTTGTCAATATATAGTACACAAAATGTTGCTATCTTAATTAAATTAGATAGGACCAAATCTTTATGCATTTTCTTACTTTTCCTTTTTGATATAAAAAGAGTATAATGGAATTGCGTGATAGTGACATTTCGTTCGGTGCATAACAATTTCATATCAATCATACATATAGATAGGGACGGGCCGATTTATTTATTTACTTTTCAATTATATTATTGATAGGGATAACCCGATCACTTCGGGTCGGACTCATACTTTGGCCCACTGATCGGCCCAGCACGCGTAGGCCCAGCAGGTCCGAAAGCACGCGTCGGTCCAGTAGCATACGCTGGCCCAACTTATGGCCTGTTCCGCGACTCAAGGCCCATTCCCAACTGCCATGCAGATTTTGTGGGCCAGATTATAGGGATTTAGTTAGGGTTTTGATTTGATAGTATAAATAGGAGGAGAGAATCCTGATTTGGGGGTTCGCACTCTGTGTACTGAATTACTCCGTGTAAACTCAACATTCTAGAAAAAGAAACACCTCGGCAAGAGTGATTTTCTGCCCGTGGACGTAGATCTCCGGAGCGAACCACGTAATTCCTGTGTTTTTACATTCTGTTTGCGTAGATTATTGTTAAAATTGTGTGGTTACCGGATTGCGCTTTATCAATTATAAAGTATATAAACTGTTATGACAAAATTTCATATTTTGGACTAGGAATGATAATGGAATAGGTTGAGCAAGTATTTAAATATTCATGCCCGCTCTATCTTTCGAGCAAGATGGGGCACGGTGATTCGCTGCGGGGAACAGGTCGATCCATTATTTCTAAAAAATATATATATGAAATTTGAGTTACTACAACTTAAAATAAAAGGGTTAAATACTCAAATCTAACCTATATTTTATGAGTTTTTACATACAGTACATAAACTTTTTTTTTTGACCTATTGCAATCTGAAGTCCACGAATTATACAAGTTGCAACCTCTGTCGACATATTACATTGCACATGCTAAATTGGGGGGTTTTTTGTTATTTCCATGATTTGTTGAGGTAGATTCTGTTACGACATATTACATTGTACAATTCGTGGACTTCAGGTTGCAATCGGTAAAAAAAGCAAAGTTTAAGCACTGTAGTGTAAAAACTCGCAAAATATAGATTGATTTAAGTATTTAACCCTAAAATAAATGTTGACCTTGGAAGTTTAAGGGGCAAATGCGCCCCTTAAATCGCAAATAAGGGCCCGCTTGGTTGCAAATCATCAGTGACAATGACAATGGGTATAAATGAGGGATCAATCATATTGTGAAATGCAATGAGGGAAATTGTTAATAATGGAGTAAAGATTAACTTATTTATTATGTACCAAGCACCATAAATGGGAATGAGTCTTCATTCATTCCCATTCCTTACCTCTAAACCCCCCAACCAAGCGAGCCCTAAGATTGTCTATTCGAGATGGTATTCCATCTAGTATCCATTACTTCTAATATATCACAGTGTCACTAATGCTACTCCCTCCGTCCCACTTAATTTTGCGGGGTTAATCGGACACGGATGTTAAGAAAAAATTATTTTTACTTTTAAGTTGACTTTGTCAAAGGTGTAGATTGAGGGTGAAGATTGTGAGAAAATTTCATTTTTAAGGGTGTGTAAAGTTAAGTGGAACGAAAAAGATAAGTGTGCATATTTAAGTGGGATAAAGGGAGTATATAGCATGTCATAATTATTTTAGAGTATAAGAATAAGATGAAACACTATCTGAAATAGATGATTTATCTGCTTAAATACATCCCTCCATACAGGACTGGTAACGAACAGAATATTCGGTAAAAAACTCGTGTTCGAGTTCGATTAACGCTCGTTCAAATACATTTATTTATGTTCGTTTATTGACGAACATAGCTTGAACACTGAATGACTCGTCCCTTAACAGCTCGTGAACATTTTATAGGCTCGTATAAGATAATAATAAAAAATAAAAAATATTGATAATAATTTATATTATTTATGCAACTCATTAATAAAATGCTCATAAATTTGTTGTTAAAAGAATAAAACTCATTTTATGAACTAAAATAATATATAATATTCACGTTTACAAACAAAAAATATTAACAAATTTGGTGTTCATTAATATTCGTAAACATTAATGAACACCAATACGATAGACTCGATTTGCTTAAAATTTAACAAACACTACTCGAACAATAAAAAAATTGACTCGACTCGATTCGTTAACAACCCCACCTGCACATATATGTATGCATGTGTGTGAGGATATATATATATATATGAAGTAGAAGCAAAACAAAAGTGCAGAACCAGAAAAAATCTAACCAACCGCAAATGGAAGTGCCTCAACTTTAATTCTGGCCACCAATTGCATCATCACTCACACCTGTCACCTACAAAGCTATTCACTATTTCTCTTCCTTTTTATTTTTATTTTTTGTCTTCTTTTTCTTGGTTCTTTTCCTTTGTTGCTTCCTAAATTTATATGCATGACATGTTTGTAATTCCATTTGTTTTGTAATCATGTCCATCGGTAAAAATATTTTTACAACAGTAACATTTTTTAGGAATGGATCCAAAACAAATTCATGAAGGGACACAATCATATACAAAACGCATAATTATATACAATAAATATAATATAAAAACAACTAAGTACTCGGTACTATTTTTCACCTAATTAATATATTGATCTTATAAAAAATTATATAACAAAATTAAAGATCTTAAGAAAAAAAATTGTGGGACACGTGCCACGAGAATGTGGGTTATGCATCCCTCACTGCCAAGCATGGCCAACACTCTATGTCGTTTTAATTTAATGCTTAAAACTTATAATCGTATTGACGTTTTAAAACGATATAATATTAGGTGTGAGACATGGTTGGAACACTATAGGAATAGATAATGTGAATTGGCGGTGGAATTACTAGAAGAGTGTAATGCCTATAAATACCTGACTTTAAGGCTCATAATTTGAAACTTAACTACACACTACATTAATAACAAGTTGCAAGAAGATGAAAATGATGATGATGAAGAAGAAGAATGGGCAACAAGGTGGCATTATCACTATGCCATTCATCTTTGGTAAGCTTTAAACACATTCTTCAAACTCATAATTCATCATTTTTGGATAACCTGATATCTTATTATTTTGTTTATTTCAGCAAATGAAATATGTGAGAAATTGGCTGTGGTTGGTTTTGGTACAAACATGATAACCTACTTGACAAGTGAGCTTCATCTTCCACTTACTAAGGCAGCCAATACTCTCACCAACTTCGGCGGCACTTCTGCCATGACGCCGCTGCTCGGGGCCTTTATTGCCGATGCCTTCGCCGGAAGATTTTGGACTATAACCTTTGCTTCAATCATATATCAAATAGTACTTATCTTCTTCATCCTTCTTCTTTCATGCAAGAAAACATGACTAAGTTCTATTCTGCTTTCTGGAAATTACCAGTTTGGATCATCCGCTGCGCATAATTTTCTGTATGAAGTACTCCCTCCATCCTACCTTATCTTGCACACTTTTCTTAAACGGCCGTCCTATCTCATCTTGCACAGAAAGTTATAACATAATCTCCACCCCCAATCTTCACCCTCAATTCATCTTTGAAAAGTCAACAAACAACCAAAAAATAATTTTTCTTAATACTCGTGTCGATTCCTCCTGTGCAAAATAAGTTGGGACGGAGGGAGTACTAGTAATTCACGTTCATATTGAAAAAATTGCAACTTTTTACAACGTGAAGTACTGGTATTTAGTTTTCCAATCCTAAAAGAAATGTCAACCCAACACCAGAAAGACAACAGTTTTCAAAGAAGCGTTGTCTATTAAGTTATAGCCGTTATAATAACCCCCCGCTGTAACATATAATTCAATCCCAGTACTACAATAAAATTGTCAGCCACCACACTTAATAGACAACGGTTTATCAAGAACCATTGTCTATTTAGTAACAGTTGTAATAACCCGACCCGTTGTAATATGTTATTCAAAATTATTAACTATGCTCCTGTCCAATTTATACAGGGAATGATAAGCTTAACAATATCAGCAATACTACCCAATCTAAGACCACCCCCTTGCAAAGGAGGCGAAATCTGCGAAGAAGCTGATTCAGGCCAAATAACCATACTCTACCTCTCACTTCTACTAACAGCATTAGGCTCCGGTGGAATCCGGCCCTGCGTCGTCTCCTTCGGGGCCGACCAATTTGACGAAAATGACCCCAAGCAGAAGACCACAACTTGGAAGTTCTTCAACTGGTACTATTTCTGCATGGGGGCATCTATTCTTGTGGCTAATACTGTTATTGTTTATATCCAAGACAACATTGGATGGGGATGGGGCTTAGGGATTCCTACAGTCGCTATGTTCCTGTCTATTGTTGCGTTTGTATTCGGGTACCCTTTGTATCGGAAACTGGACCCCGCCGGCAGCCCCTTTACGCGGCTGATTCAGGTGTGCGTGGCGGCGTTTAGGAAGAGGAAGGTGGCTGTAGTTTCTGGATTGTATGAGAATGATGATCTTGATGCTGCTATTTCTATCGGCGGAAAGCTTGTCCATAGCAAGAGCATGAAGTAAGTAGCCTTCTCATTTTAGTTTTGAAACAAATAATGATCAAATTGATGGTCACACGTAGGACTGCAAACGAGTTCGAGCCAGACCTAGTACTGATGTTGCTGAGCTACTCGATTATAATACTTGAGCTCAGTGCAGTATAAATTTATTGAGCTTAAGATCAACTCGAATTACATAGAAAAGAATTTTAAAAAGATTAAAAAAATTATTAAAAATAAAAATGTTAGCTATACTGAAAAGGACGTCTGTAAATGAATTGAGAATCACACTGTATTTATTTTAAAATTAGGATATACCTATAATTATATAAACTACAAAGAAAAAATTAGTAGTTTAACAAAAGCTCAATTAAACTCGTGAGCATGTCGACAAGTATCAATGAGCTTGATCAACTCAACTCGAGGCTTGTCGAGTAGCTCGAGTTTGAGTTCGACTCGTTTATTTCGAGTAAATTTCAATCTTTTTATCGTGTCTGATTGGCTCGCGACAATTATACCACATTAATCACAAATAAAACAACCTTTAGGCTTAATGATAATGTTCATTTTGTTTAAATGACATATATTGATGATAGTGGAATAAAACATGGAACACCATTTAAAGTGGGTGATCTTATTAATCTGTCATTATAACAATTGTGCTCTTAAATGACAGGTTTCTGGACAAGGCTGCCGTTGTAACAGAGAAAGACGACCCGAAGGCCCCAAACCCCTGGAAGCTGAGCACAGTCCACCGGGTCGAAGAACTCAAATCTCTGATACGAATGGGCCCAATATGGGCCGCTGGAATCCTCCTCATCACCGCCTCGGCCCAACAAAACACCTTCTCCCTCCAACAGGCCAAATCCATGGACAGGCACCTCACCAGAACCTTCCAGATCCCACCGGCATCCATGACCGTATTCACCCAAATCTCCATGCTCTCCACCATCATCTTCTACGACCGGCTCTTCGTCCCCCTAACTCGCAAACTCACCGGCCTCGAACGCGGCGTCTCCTTCCTAACTCGGATGGGAATCGGCTTCTTCATTTCCTTAATCGCCACATTTGCCGCAGGTTTCATCGAGATCCGCCGCAAGCACGCCGCAATTGAGCACGGCCTAGTGGACCAGCCGCAGGCGATCATTCCGATCTCGGCTTTTTGGCTAATGCCGCAGTACTGCCTCCATGGAATCGCGGAGGCGTTCATGTCGATCGGACATCTGGAGTTTTTCTACGACCAGGCGCCGGAGAGCATGAGGAGCACCGCTACGGCGCTTTTCTGGCTGTCGATTTCGGCCGGAAGTTATACGAGCACGCTTCTGGTTACGCTTGTGCATAAATTTACGGCGCGGCCTGATGGATCGAATTGGCTGCCGGATGATAATTTGAATAAGGGGAAATTGGAGTATTTCTATTGGTTGATCACATTGTTGCAGCTTGTGAACTTGGTGTATTATCTGCTTTGCGCTAAGTTCTACACACTTAAGCCGGTTCAGGTTAGGGATGAGAGAGAAAGAGAAGATGGGTTTGAGCTGACAGGCGGCCATGTTTAGTTTAGTTGCAGGGTTTTCTGTATTTTTATCCATGTATGTACGAAGTAGAAGTGTAGTAACTCTGCATATGCTTTTAGGTTATTAGGTAGAGGTGGAAATACCGTTCAAACCGTAGATTTCGATTACGTACGACGGTTCAAAAATCGTTTTTTCCTTTAAATTAATATCATAACATCAAACTATATTTTGGTTATGCTTTATAATCCCTACTTAATATAAAAGTAGGATAGTTTAGGGTGATGTGTCTTCACCACCTTAATTCTAGGCTTTAAACAAAAACAATAATAATAATAATAATAATAATAATAAAAAGAAACCAATCAACGTCCCCCTTTTTTTTTTTATATATATTTCCAATTATAATTTAAATTGCACATAACTTTTTCGTTCCAAATCTATATTCGACAAATAATATATCAAATTAATCTTCTTGCTAGGATCTTTAGTTTGACACCCATACTAAATATATAAAAACTAATTACTTAAGAACAAAATATTAGACCTAAAATATGAACTATAATTTTTTGTAGTATTGAATTATTTGCTTAGTTTTGTAATATGTACATAATTAAATTATTTTTATGGGTTTTAGCCCAAGTATTTAAATTTTAATTTTATAATAAAAAATAATCCGATTCTTAAATTTATAATAATGATTGTTTCATTATAATATTTTTTAATATGTGGTTATTTCTATTAAAAATAATTATTAACAAAATTGTAAAAAAAAAAAACCCTTTACTATTACAGTAAGAGGAACACACATGTCATCTATATAAGTCATCTATCAGGAAAAACATGTGTCAATCATACAGACTGTAGGAGTTTGTTTTTATTTTTATTTTTAAAAGGAAAAAAAAAGAATTGGACGTACCAATCAATAAAATTCTCTCTTCAATTCTTTTTTCTTTTTAACTTAAATTTTTGAATGTTTATAACTTTTCATATCAACTTAATTCTTGATGAAAAATATATCAAGTTAATCATTATTCAACGATATTCAAATAGACATCCATATTAGATATAATAAATTTGTTAGATTTACATTGGTGAATTGTACAAAAACTGTATGTTAGAAAAAAAAATATGGGTATGTTTGCTTATAATTTCTCTCAGTAGATTTAAGAGACCAAATTTCAATAAAGCACACTCATTAACTCTCTCAGTCAAGTTTGGCTCAGCACTTCCCAACTTTAAGCAAACACACCCTATGTGTATTTGTTTCCAATTATTTATTTCATATTAGGAAAAAAATATGGTACACTACAAAAGTTCAAATAACTTATTTCATTTTTTTGTGAAATTGGGTTTAAAATTCATATTGCTTACATAAAAAAATAAATGTTAATATTTACTTAATTTTAATACATAAAATATAATAAAATGTATAATGACTTATATATGTTTTATAATGACTGGTAGCAATATTAGAATTTAATCACATATTATTAATGTAATGAAATATTTTATTCCGTGCATTGCACGGGCGAACATCTAGTCGTTTATAAAACGATGGTTCAGTTAAAATTGTCGATTTTTGCTTGTTTTGATGTTTTGAGCCAGTTTCGATTTTAAAGGATCAGTTTCTCTTCGACTTCATTTAATTACTATTGTTTATCTCAAATGACTGTTTAATCTCGAGCATCCACGTATTTCAAATGACCGTTTAGTAAGGATAGAAATGTAAAAAACTAGAGGGGAGTGCTCGATTTAAGTTTAAGTTGAGTCGAGGCATCGAAGTGTAGCTTTCTTCTTTGCAATTATGGGAATTTTACATCCATATTCAACTCTTGGCTTGAACTACAAAGTTGTAGATCTAAATCTTAGCTAGCAACTTGAACACTAGAATCTAACTTCGAACGAAGTTGTGGTCAAAATATGAAACTGCAACGTGTCGGGAGAAAACCAGGGGGTGCTCTCAAGAAGTCATACCGCAAGCGGTAGGGCCCATTTTCACCCCGCGTTTGATCGGCGGGCGTTCCCGACTCCAGTCGCATGCGCCGTCTTCGTGCATCACCGTTTTGAGGCATTTTCGCTCTTTTTCTTGACCCGAGTTCATCACGACTTTTGTTCACGATTCAATGGTCTTCGAGTCGGGCCTGACTCGGGCCTAATTCGAGACTATTTGGGTCTCGATTTACGGGCTGGAGTGAGGAAATAAGTGTAAATGACACTTCGAGTTCCTAACCTTCAAAATACGACTCGGAAACATCCCAAAGCGCATCAAATCCTATTAAAAAGGAAATTCAACCCGAAGATGCAATAGAAAATGAATTTTCACTTATAGGCTGTAAACACTCGCATTTCATAATAAAAAATGAACGTAAAGAATGCAAGAAAAACGAGTATTTCGACGTTCACCATCCCACAGACTTGAGCTATGTTCGTCCCTGAGCAAATCAAACAATAAAGCACAAATAAAAACCAGATTGGAAAGCCATTGGAATTACCTAGAATTGAATTTCTCTTTTTTGTTGAACATTTTTTCACTTTTTGATTCACCACATTTACCTTAACCATTTGATTTCAAGGAATTTGATCAACAAGTAAGGGAATAAAGTGGCACAAGACTTAGAAAAGGAAGTAGTATTTTATTTCACTTAGTACCCTAGGTCATGCACTAAAAGCTCTCACTCCAATTCTAAAACGTGCTTATGTGAATGATTTTGGACCAGTGACGGAGCCAGGAATTTAAAGTTGAGGGGGCAAGACCAAATTTTATTTTGATCTATTAACTATTAAAGTAGGACAAAAAGAGTAGTCGAAAATGTTCTCTCTATTGTTGCAGTACCATAGAAACTGAAAGAGTAAAAATATTTACATATATATTGTGGCACTATTGCATAGTTGGGGGCAGGGAGGGCGGCAGCCCTTGCCAGCCCCCCTACTACCTCCATCTTTGGATGACTCATTATCTTTCAAAATCCTAAACTCTAGGTGGTTCGGCTAGATTCATTTTGATGAAGATGGCACGTACTCAACCGGTGTAGGTGATGCGACTCTTTTCTTCCTCGAGGCAACAAGTTTTCATTTTTATCTTCCAAGTTCTCTTTTTTCCGCAGGGTTAGGTCAAAAAAGAAATGAATGCTAAAATTCTAATTTTTTTTCTTTGAGGCTTCAACACTTTTTTCGAGTTACACACGAGATTTTCAATTATTACAACACTTGATTTCTTTCTTGATTTTTTTTTCTACGTTTGATACGACGTATTCTTTTTCTTTTCAAGTTCAACTCAACGTATAGGATATACAAATATCAACAAGAATCTATCAAATAAAAACAATTATGAATTGCGTATATGAACTCATACACTATGAACACAAAATTACATAAAGCCCAATCACAAAAACCATATCATTTATCCTAAATTTGAGGCCGAACTACGGAACGC
Organism: Ajuga chamaepitys; assembly: GCA_958295605.1. Taxonomy (NCBI): domain Eukaryota; kingdom Viridiplantae; phylum Streptophyta; class Magnoliopsida; order Lamiales; family Lamiaceae; genus Ajuga; species Ajuga chamaepitys. The sequence goes on along the minus strand of OY282498.1, from coordinate 58,068,433 downwards.
GAACTATGAATTATGAATTTTGAAATCAAACCAGGAACATCAAACAAAATAAGTAAAAATATCTTATTTGTAGTGAAATATAAGTAAAATAGGATAAATGTCCATGAAATCATCTGTTACACTTGGTGTTACACTTACATCTTATTTTTCACTACATTCATTAATCGATACGTATATGGTATGATGTCACGAGTTAAATATATCACGTAATGAGTTAGGTATAACAAGAAATGAAACAACTAATGTAACAAAGAATCCGAACTGGAACAAATGGACCGAGTTATTTTATTTGAATTTGATATAGCGAGTTGGTTCACACGAGGGCATCTTATACTGACTGCATCACGGATGATTCTTGTGGGGGAACGATTCGATTTTTTTTTTTTTTTCTTTTTGTTTTTTCCCCTTTTTGTTTTTGGATAATTGGACGATTCGAAAGTTGGATAAGCAAGATGTAGGCCCAATAATAGCGTAGAGGCTACATATTCTTAGTAAAAAGGTTATGGGCTTTCCAGAATCTTTTTATGCTTCATTATTTCAGATGGGTCTTCAGAACATACCCACGGAATACATAATGTATTTATATTATGTCATCAGCCCACTACAATCCATTGATCTTACTTACATTATTTCAAAATGTTTTACGTCAGTTCCAAATTCCACAAAAAAAAAAAAAAATTGAAAACAAGATCAAACATGAAAAACTGAAAAACATTAACTTCTGTCAGAAAACTTTAGAATCACAGATAATTTTCAACTATAAACTCTCAAAATTGTGAACACCTCCTCCAAGGAGAAACAAAGATAACTCCCTCCGTTCCGCTTAAAGTTGTCTACTTATCTTTTTAGTTCGACCCAATTAAAGTTGTCATCCCAAAAAAGAAAATTAGTCACACAATCTTCACCCTCAAAATTTCGGCCCTCAATCTCCACCTTTAAAAAAGTCAAAGAATTGTTTTTTCTTAACATTCATTGCCCGATCAAAATAATAAGTTTAATCAGGACGGGAGTAGTAATAATAATAATAATAAACAAGTCGGCTGGCAGAGTTTTCGGGATAAAATGTTGTTACGTGTGGACTTCCATGTCAAAGATCTTGACTTGATATTTTTGGGTTACTCTTTCAAATGAATATGCCACCGCCCTCACCACATTTTCTTTGCTGTGCTGTTCTTTGCCACATGTCTCGCTCTCTTATTTATGGTGAACTTTCGTAAATTACCGCTTCGTAGTTCGATTGTATCACTTATTTTTATAAATCGTAAATAAAAGATCAAGGATTCTAGACTTAGTTTAAAATAAAAGACGGTGGACATACGTTAATTACTCATGATCTGTCGAAATCTCATAATATTGAGTAAATTATTTTATCTGAAATATATTAATAAGATTTTTATATACCAGTAGTGAACTTATTAATATGTACCCATAGTGAGTTTGAGAACATGTCCGTAAAAACTAAACATGTTGCGCTTATATATATTTTAGTTTTGATTTATGATTTGATGGATAATCATCAAACAGAAAAAGTAAAGGAACAAATTAATTTCCTTTCTCATTTCCAAACCTGTCTCGGTCACTTTTGTTAATCTCGGTATGTTCCATTTTCCTATATGGAATCAGATTTCTCGGTCAAATAGAACAGAATGGAATGAAATTGATAATTATGGTTATAGTTTGTTTTTCAATAACTTATTATCTATATTTAATATAATAACAAAATTTGCAAAAAATAAAAATTAAGAAATTTTTCCGTTCAAACAAATATTACTATTAGTGGAAATTACGATTTTCAGTTTTAATTGGCCGATTTATTAAATAAATTGCATGTTTTGCTTATTCACTAATTAAGGAATATATAACATTTGTGCTTAAATTAGGAAAATTAAGAATTATTCCACTATAAGAAAATCTTCCCCTATATATGGTGAATATAAAAGTCATTGTATTGTATATACTAATTTTCTCCTAGATTTATAAATTTCTTTTATTTACTTAACCAAAAAAAAAAAAAAAGATTAGTCAATTAATTTTTGTTAATTATTTGATCTTATTTTTATCTTTTAAAATGAATATATATTTTAAATCGGGTATTGAAAGATGAGTGATTCTAGTAACTGTAATTAACCTTAGGAGCTTGCTATTTGGGCAGACATTTTTTATAGTTAAAATAAATAAAAATCAATCATCTTCTAATTGAAATTACACATATAATTGATGATTAAAACTAGACGAGATTAAATGTTTACTATCATTTTGAAGCACTCTAAAAGGTTGGTATATTCTTTTTCCGGTGACGTGTTAATGTTAAAAATTTAATTATCGCATTTACAAATAATTTTTAATATATTCTCTCTGTCCCGCTCTAATTTGCCTACTTTCCTTTTCAGTTTGTCACAATCTAATTTGCCAGCCCATAAATGACAAATTTTCCTCATAATCTCCACCCTCAAAATCTCCACATTCAATCTCCACCTTTCAAAAAATCAAAGATTCCACAAAATCTACTTTATCTTAACCTTCGTGCCCGGCCAAGGTAGGCAAATTGGGTCGGGACGGAGGGAGTATTTATTAACAAAATTAACTTTAGGAATTGGATCCGACTGGTAAAAGCAAAAGTGGAGACGTAGAAAGGTCACATCACATGGCTAAACAACTATTCGTCAATGGCGCCAATTTAAACCCAAATTCCCCATTTCCAGAAAGGTGGAAGCCCGCAGCCCCAACTCCATATAAACGCATCAACTGCATTCACCACGATTACACAAATACAATATAGGTGTGCGCATCGAAATTCATTTCCTTTGACGGTAAACCGCAACATTCGCATGGCCCTCAAATTTCACTCCTTTTTTTCACGAACATGGAAAAAGTAAGCCTTTCAATACTCGCACTTTACTATATTCTTCTCTCCTCTCTCTCCCTCTCTTGCAGCATTTGTGTTTTCGTGATGTGAAATTCGGATTTTGATGATTGATGAGTTATGAAATTATGTTATTGAAGGAGCGAGAAAACTGTAGCAAGTTCAAGGATTTCGATGGGTGATGATGAGTGTTTTGAGGATACTAACGCTGAATTCACGCCCCTGTCGGCGATTGCCGATGCCTTTGAGGAACTTTCTGCGGTGGTGAAGGCTAAGGGTTTTGATTATGATCTCGATTTGAAAAAATTCTGCGACGCGTGCTCCCTCGTCTCCGTTCTCTTTGGTTGTTTAGGCATCGCTTTCAAATTCGCTGAATTGGAGTATGTTTCTAAGGTTTGTCCAATTTCCCTTTTAATTTTCCCCAATTGTTAGGGTCATTGCTTTCTATGTGATCAAAACCTGCACAGTGCACACTCACATACAGAAAGAGTATCATTTCTGGAACGGGAATTATGATTCTGTCTTCTGTCTTCTGTCTGTATATTTTGTCAGTACCTAATATCTGATGTCGATGAATGGAGACATGAGAATGTTTCTGCATTTCATTAAGAAATATATGTTTGAATGTGATTTAAAAGGTCATTTTTAGGGTTTCTCTGGTTTTCAATTTTGATACTTGGCAGCAGCATTCTGGTTATGGCAGTGTGTTAAATATTCCTGCAGAATCATGTAGTAACTTGATAACGTTCTTGTCAAAGAAAAAAGCAGAGGGTCTTGTCTTGGATCATGAATTGGGTTGCCGGTACTTGGGTCATGAAGCTAAGTTTATTACAAATTATACTACGTAGCGAACAATTATGTACCCATGCCTCAGGGGCTCAATACAGAAAAGTCCTGCATCACTATTATCACTAGTCTATCTTCACAGTTCAGACATTGAAATGTATCCAACCACATGTTTTATCCTGCATAGCCAATACTAGATAAATTGTACCTTTCTTATGATTTGGCTGCAATTATATTGTTCCTTTTTTGTTTTTGGCCATGCTAACCTTCTTGGATTTAATGCTTATGTATAATTGTTTTCAGGTAAGTGATCTTGCGGAAGCATCTAAACGTTACCGAACATTAAAAAAGATACTCGATTTTGATGCACAAAATGACACAGTCAGGACACCAGGCAGTCATTCACGTAATTTGCGGAGAGTCAGGCAGGGTCTTGATCTCATCAGGGCTCTATTCCAAAACTTTTTGTCATCAGAGTACGTGGAATTCTTCTTGTTTTTACTTCCTTGTCTGAAAATCAATATAAATCTAGCGATGCATTTTCTTGTTTCTATAAACCTATGACGTTTGGCGCAATTTTTGACTCGAGAATGTGTGTGTATACATGGAGTCCCAACATTTTTCATGGAGTATTAACTTGTGACTTGGTGAAAACAATTAGAAGTGGTACCAGTGAATTAAATTTGCTGCCTTGGCACAATGTATTGTTTAGTTCTATAAACAAATTCACTGTCATATTCTTGAAATTGATGCATGAGATTAGCAGATCAGATGAAGACGTACTACTACTGCTTTTCAGTCTTGTCTAGGCTTAAATTTCCAGGCATTTTGCTTGTTCTTCCTATCTTTTTTTGCACTATGTATCGGTCTTTCACTTCCCATTCTTTCTGTATCATAATCTTAGATCAACAGTAGCTAAAAATGGATGTGGAGTGACATGTGATGAGAATAGTCAAATCCTAGCGGCAAATAGTGAAATTGTTGTTTATATATGGAGAATTAGCTTTTTACGAGCAAAATATCTTGTAGTATACTACTGCCTTCATCCCTAATAAAAGTTATGTTTTATAGGAAGGCATGATGTTGTATACATATTGCTTCGATTAATATTCTTCGATGTGTTTTAGAGTGCAAAACCAAATATAATTTCAGTCCTCCCTAGATGATGGTTTTAGTGTGTGACTCTGTGGTAGACAAGGTAACACAAAGCATCCTTGTGTTTCAATTGTCAAGGATCTTCACATATTTCGGGTCTCATGATGAAAAAGCAATTTTTTTATAAGAAAAATGCTTTTAAATGGACTTGGAAGTTGGAACTTTTCCTTTTAAAAATGCTTTTAATGGACTTGAAATTTTCAATAACATTTAAAAAACGTTTGTGTGTTCATGTATGAAAGAATGACCAACAGTTATAATGCTGTTTGCAGTGATGGCTGTTTGAAAGATGCGGCATCAACAGCTTATACAAAAACATGCGCACCTTACCACACATGGCCAGTGAGGACCGCTGTTTATGCGGGTATGTATGCCCTGCCAACAAGGGATCAGCTTCTTCTCAGGCTAAACGAAACTGGTAAGCTAAAATCTTTCTTCTTATTATTGTTTTTTGTTTTAAAAAATTAGCACATTTTCTCATTTTACCTGTTGGTACCCTAAAATAATGGGTATAATCAGTATTCTTGATAGTTACTTTTAGTTTTGGATGATGATGAATTTGAAATCTGTAACAACTAGGGGTGTTCATCGGTTAGAAACCGAACCGAACCGAACCGAATTAACAAAACCGAAAATCAAAATCCTTAAAAATTGCTAACCGAAACCGAACCGAAAATTATCAAAAACCGAAATCAACCGAACCGAAATATTTCGGTTCGGTTGCGGTCAAAACCGAAAACCGAATTTTTACACTAATTTTTAAGTTTTTCACTAAAATCAAACTTTGAATATTAAATACATTTGAATAAAAATTCTTGATATAAAAATGAGTTGGTCGAAGAATCAACTTTTCTTGTTATCTTAAAGAGTACAAAATGCTAATCAGAATGGACGTAAGAAAGCAACAAACTACGATGATGTAAATTAGGTTTTATTTGCCCCTTAGTTGTTACTTGTTAGATAGAAAATGAAATTTAAATGAAATAAAATTAAAATGCAAATGAAAGACAAATGAGGAGGGGAGTTTTAATTTAAGGGGTACTTAATTCGGTTTTTCGGTTTCTAATGCGGTTTTTATTTAAAAAACCGAACCGAACCGAAAACCGAATTATTGTTATATATAAAACCGAAACCGAACCGATAAAGAGAAAAACCGAACCGAATTTTACATTTCGGTCCGTTCGGGCGATTTTTTCGGTTTCAACCGAATAGTGAACACCCCTGGTAACAACAAATATGTTGGTCACTGTTTGGATTGATATGGACATAACATTTGAATAGTCTGATAGGTTTGAAATCTAATCATTGTAAACCCGCTGTTGTATTTCAAAACCCTCATCCCTCGGTCCGAACACAACCTAAAAGTACCGCTAATAAATTTGACTTATTTCTATCCCAGGTTTAAATTTACCATCAACACCATTTTGCAAATGTATAACTAGCCTAATGTGGTTAAATTTTGAACTTTGTTGACAGATAATTCAGCACAGAAGGCAATGATCAGGTACATCAATGCATCGCTTCCGGTGATTGAGTACATTGACAAGTTGTACATTTCGAGGGATATCAGCTTGGATTGGTAGAGCTTTTGGTGTGTAGAATTGGATTTTGGCTTATGACTAACTTATTTATGTATTGACATATTTTTTAAGGCTTAGGCAGTAGTAGTCTTAATATAGAAAAATAGGAATGCACTTCTGCATCTTGGTGGCTCTCCAAGCTTCCAAGATTTCTTAGCAATAATAATATGATCTTTCTTCTATGTGGTATGTAAGTTATAAGTCTATAGCTGCAGTTATGTAGTAGGTATTACTTTTCCGACAACAAATCGCGGGGGCACACACACAAGATGCGATGCACGGTGAAAAACACCCACTGCAGTGTGAAGCATGGAGGAGACGTAACCTTACATGTAATCAAACCGGTCCTCCTTGCCTAGTCACTTATCGATTAATTATAATTTTAAATTTTAAATATGAAATGATACTAAAGTCCAAGCATAAATTATTTCATATATTCTAAATTTTACACTTCTAAGGAATAAAGAATCTTGAAAACTAACCAACCAAATTAGTTTGAAACAGCTGAAACGAACCAAATCATCTTTAGTTGGTTTCCGGGCCAATTTGAGGGGTTTAGATTACGAGGATGTTTAGCTAAGCTTATAATCTCTGAAAATAATTATAAGATTTTTTAATAAGCTTAGCGATAATTGTCAGTTTCAATCAATTACACCTACTGATCCAGTATAGAAAATACTAGAGAACTGGTTCTTATATAACAAGATGTGTGTGTGTCTGTGAGAGCGGAGGCACAGTATTAACAAATTCAACACTAATCTCGTTACATGCTGCTAATTATTTGAAGAAAAGCTAGAAAAATCATTATTATCCTCTTCCAAACACAAAGCGCATCGAAACATCTAAAGAAGTTTTTGAGAGCCTTGATGTCAAAATTTGCCTATATCCCCAACTGTCTGTCTAACCTCACTGACGGGAAGAGGAAAGAATCAAATACAACAGAATAAAAATGTCGCAAGAAATCCTACGAATGCCAGATAGAAGCTTTACTTGGACTCACACTGTGCCTTTTACACTTCCTCACCACTTCATTTACATCGTCAAGCTCTCGGGGTTCTCAATGATCTTCGAGAAGGTCTGGAGGAACGCCGCCAAATCAGCGCCATATATGATGCGGTGGTCAGCTGTCACATTCACCTGAAAAACATGTTTCTCAAAAATCATTTAGTTTTCAATTGCTGTCAACAATTATTTTCTCCTAAACTCTAATACGAAACTGTATTTTCAAAGAAACTGACACTTTCTTTTTCATGCGTATTGTGAAATGTTTCTCTTACTTCTCTGTGACTGATTCTACCACAAGACTGAATCACAAATAAAACACTTTTAACAAATCTAAAATAAAAATGGTCTATGCTTTACTCGGGAATTTTGTCTAATGCATCACTAGAAGTCCTTGATGCAAAGATACTGGTGTTTAAACAACAGCCAATAAGTGTTGGAAGATGATTAAATCCTTGGAAGGGTTTGGGTTATATGCTTCAAATCTGGCTATATTTAGTTTTATGTTGATGAGTACCAAAGTACCACACCGATTAACACTGTTTGTATATATTGGTGTAGTTCTTTATCAGATATATTAAATAAGGATAAATACAAAATTAAGTGCCCTATACGATCCGACCCACTGTCATGGCTCGAGAAGGGTCAGATGGCGAATTAGTGATGTTAGCTGCATACTACATGGAGGGCAATTTTGTTATTACTCTAGAAACCCTGATTTCACCTATTATCTGCACTATATCACAATTCACACTCACACATTGTTAAAAATGCCTTCAAATATAATGCTTATCACAAATTGGAATATATTATAAGTCAACAGATGCAATATAAACACGTGCTATCAATTTCTATCAAAGACGTGCAATATAATTGAGAAAAGTTAAATATATAGACAATTCAGGATTTCATATCAAGCTCTATTTTCTCTAGCACAGAACTTTAATAAGCTCTTAAATCGACATGATGCTAGGAAGATGATTACTTACCAGCATCTTGTTTTTTACGCTGAAAAATCCATCTTTTCCGGCTACAACACTAGGTTTTGAGGCTCCAACTGCCATTATAGCCCCCTGAAATCATCCAATTATTTAAAGCAATGCATCAAATACTTTGGTAAAGTTATACAATTACAAAATATTGAGTATCTTTCCACACCTGGCCTGGTGGAAGGATAGCATCAAACCTATCCACTCCAAACATGCCCAAATTCGATAATGTGAAGGTCCCTACATGTCCAAGAAACATATAAATAATTGTCATCCTATCTTTATTGTCAAAAAATTGCATTACTTATGGTGCCGAAAATTATTACAGTTATCGCTGTCCAGTACCTGAATTGTAATCCTGTGGCTGAAGTTGCTTAGCTCTAGCCTTCTCGACAAGCTCCTTCCATTTTTGAGATAACAGATAGAGATCCAACTATAATCAAGAGAAAACAAGTCACAATCATCTAATACTTCAAGACAGACCATTCTAAGACCAAATAAGATACGAAGAGCAAAATATCTGCTATATATATTTGATTTGTACCTTATCAGCATCCTGAAGAACAGGGGTGATCAGTCCACCATTGATGGCTACAGCCACAGCAATATTTATACTGCTGTTATATGTAAAACTTTTCCCATCTTTACAAGTAGCATTCACCACTGGATGCTGAACCAATGCCATCGCTGCAGCTTTGGCCAACAAGGCAGTCATGGTTACACCCTTTGGCTTCACCTGTCATTCATGGAATAACCATAAATTCATTTTCGGAAAACAAGCTTGTTCTTCAAGTATTTCAATTATCACAAAAAGTGTGTTCTTCTAACACGTAAAACTGCCATTATGTAAATCCATTTGACACTATAGACTATAGTAACTTAAGATCAATACCTATTATGCATTTTGACATTGCTTAAGTAGCCAACATGACTGATACAAGCACAATGTAATATAATAAGAAACTAAATTGCTGTCAGAGTGCCAATATGACATCAAAGGTCCATAGAAATCCAATATTAAAAGGTTAAAAGCATAGCTTAAACTTGACCTCTGTCCGTCCCTCTCCCCCTCCCTCGCACACACAATTCTGCACAGAGTAATACTAATATGTAAAATCTAGCATGTCATGTGTAATCCAGACGATTGAAAGATGCTTGAAGCTGTGCGAGAGAGGCTTCAATTAAGTCGATCAATAATTTTCATACAAATCATCCATGAATTCAACAAACTATCATCCTCTTGCAAGGTATAAGAATTTCTCGATACCACAATTGTCATAATTAAGTATAAGTTTCAATTAAAGTTCATTCATATAAAATTCTCCATAAGAATTATGCATCTTTAACTTTTTATATCCATTGTCCTAACATCTGCATTCCAAGTTCCAACAACTTGAAATCCCAACTTATTAACCAAAGTAACAATCTTTAAACAAATGTACCTTCTCATAGAGGGCATCAAGCGCATCTGTAGCAATCGGGTAACCAACTCTGAAAGTCGGCACACTCAGACTCTCCAGCATATTCTTCGACACTGCAGCCTGCATTGTAGTGAACGGCACCACACTCGATCCTGGAATCTCCGGAAAACTGGTTGCAGCTTTCGGTGGAGACGCAGCAGGAGCAGCCACAGCCGGAGCTGCAGGGGCCGCCACATTAGCCTTCGGAGAAGGCGCAATTCCAGCAGCCTTCTCCACATCCTCTGGCGTTATCCTTCCAAATAGACCTGTTCCCACCAATTTATTAACATCCACCTTATGCTGCTTCGCCAATTTCTTCGCATAAGGCGTCGCCACCACCTTACCCGGCGTAGCCGGAGCAGCAGCAACTGCCGGCGCTGGAGCTGGAGCTGGAGATTCCACTTTGATAGCGGATTCCTCCACTTTCGGCGCTGACGTGGCGGGGGCGGACGATGATTGCGAAGCGGCTTTTGCCTTAGCCTCCGCAATTTCGTCCTCAGTTTCAGCCAAAATCCCAATCGCGGCGCCGACCGGAGCCGTTTCCCCTTCATTAACAACAATGGCGGCTAATATTCCGTCGTAGAAAGTCTCGACGTCCATGTCGGCTTTATCGGATTCAACGACGACAACGGATTCGCCCTTGGACAAGGCGTCCCCTTCGGATTTAATCCAGCTGACGATTTTTCCCTCGGTCATGGTGGAGCTGAGGGCGGGCATGAAGATCTCGCGGATCTTAGCCCGGACGATTGGGAGGCGAGAGGCGGATCGGGGCCTGAGGAAGAATGCGGAGGGGCGGAGGAGTGGGGTGGAGGAGGAGACGGATGCGGAGAAAGAGATGGAGGGGGTTTTGGGGTGGAGGAGCGCGGCCATTGCGGCGGTGGCGGAATGAGGAATGGTATAGTTGAGTGTGTGTAAAAAGTGTGAAAATGAGAGAGATGGTGTGTGTAATGATATGGAGTTGAGGGCGGAGATGACGAGGGAGAGTTGGTTTTTAGTTGGCTAACTTTGAGTAGTCCGCCACTTCCACTCTATAACTATAAGTCGACAAAATTGGGTGAGAATCCGATTTTAAACTTAATATTTTATTTATTCATTTATGTAGAAGAATTAAAATTTAAGTTTGAATTGATTTTATTTTTTCTTTAATAGTTAGAGTGAAAAAACTTATATAAATCAATGACGAACAACTTCGTCCAAAACAATATGTCCGAGTGAGGATGGAGTCTCCCAAACCACACTATTCAGACTAGTTAAAGAAAAACTAAGTTGTGTCGGATGATGGGCTAAACAGTTAGCCGATCGCCGAGACAAATTAACCCGAAATGAAATAAAACTAGCACTAAACGATAAAACAGACGAGATAATACTTCAAATGTAACTAAGGTCTTCACTTCTGCGTTTTAACCTGTTAAATAGGTAGCATTATCAACTTCAACTATCGACTGATCGACTTAAAGGTTCGCTGCATACATCACCCCCTCGAGACAAGCTGCTGCCTCTGCAAGTTCAATACTGAGGCTTTCTTCCAGCCTCCTTCTGCCGGTGCGCACCACACCACCAACTGTGTCTCTAATCACCCAACCGAGACCTGTACCCGCTCCAGCCACACATGAGGCATCAAAATGCAGTTTCACGAAACCTGGGCCTGGAGGCTGCCAAACAGTCGCCGCTATTGTACCTGGTAGCTTCAGCAACGACATTTTTGCTGAGCTGAAATCTGACAGGGTCTTAGCTGTTATTCTAGGATTTAACAACACTTCTTTGATTTGTTTTCGACATACGGGTGGTTTGGGGAAAGAAAGAAGAAGGAGAAAATGGAGGCACGTGAGGAGGGAAGGAAGGAGTGTTTCTTAATTTACAATTTATTTTTTTATTTTTTATTGAAAAGGGCAAAAGAGTCAAGTAGTGTAGTGTGCAAAGTAAAAAGATTGTATTTTTAATTTAATTGTGGTGTATAAAGTAAATGTGGTGTGAAGAGTAATTTTGTGGTGTAAATAGAATTGACCATATATGTATCCTTGTTCTGCGAGTAATAAAATAAGAAAATTGTTCCAGCCATTATTTTTCATGGCATCAGAGTATAATTCGATCTATAACATTATTTAGAAATAGTTCAGTTTTTTCCTTCCATTTTCTCCTTTATCCGTCATGACCAGTGACGAAGCTACATGTAGCCCCAGGGAGCCTTGCGCGGAGCAATATATGAAATTAGTCCAGTTCTTCAGTGTTGAGGCTGGAAGCTCAAAACAAAATTAGCCCAATGTCAGTATGACCAGTAAGAGAAATTTTGGCTCGCCCTGAATCATCGATTCCGGAGATACCGAACATACTACTTGCAATGCAGGAATTCTCAAAAACCAACGGGCATATGAGGTCGGAGTCCTTGTTGAGATACCAAATGGAGAAAGTGTTCCAAGTAAAAGCATTGGAAACACTCGTTTGCTTAGCGGGGAGAAAGTTGGCCGTGTTTTAAATATTCCGGATTTTAAATGTAACTTGCTCTCGGTTAGCTGGTTGACTAGGGAATTGAACTATGCCTAACTTTCCTCTCAGATTTTTGTCTCATGCAAGACTTACCTTCGAGGAAGCTGATTGGAGTTGGCAAGGAATGCGATGGTCTGTATAGTTTGGAACCTGTGAAGAAAGGAAGTGTGGTATTTTCTGTTTCCATTGAGCCGAGGGTCTGACATCAAAGGTTATGACATGCCTCTGGCATGAAGCTTCGGTATATTAAGTCAAAGGTTGGTCATTGTGACCCTTGCCTACGTGCAAAACAAACTCGACTGCCTTTTCTTGTTAGTTATACTAAAACTAATGCATGCTTTGGACTTTTATATTGTGATATTTGGGGGAGTTAGGTTGCTTCTTTTTCGGGTGCGCATTATTTTTTCACTGTTGTGGATGATTATAGTAGGGCCGTGTGGGTCTTCTTATTAAAACGTAAATCTGAGGTGGTTCATTACTTAATCATGCTTTCAACATGGTCCAATGACAATTCAGCAAAAACGTGAAAACGCATTAGAAGTGATAATGGTGGGGAATTCCAATCAAATGAAATAGTGAATTACTATATCCAAAATGGCATAATTCTAGGGACTTCATGCACTGAAACACCCCAAAAAATGGTGTAGCTGAAAGAAAATACATACACATCTTTGAAGTAGCGAGAGCAATTAGGTTTGAAGCGGGATTGCATATTGAGATTTTCTTTTTTTTGGGGGAGGGGGGGGGGGGGGGGGAGTGCGCCCTTACTGCCGCAATTATCATTAATCGCTTGTCATCTAATGTTATTGATAATAAAATTCCGTGTGAAGTTTTATCAAATAAAGAACCTATTTACGACAATATGCGAGTGTTTGGATGCCTTGTTTACGTGCATGATAATAAACAAGGGGGATACAAGTTTAGCGAAAAGGGGGAGGCCTTTTATTTTCGTGGGATATCCTAATACTCAAAAGGGGTATCAGGTATATGATTTATGTTGGCGCAGTATATTATTTCAAATCTTATTTCTAAAAGAATATTTATTTTTAAGTTAAGACATTTTTTTTAGAATCCATTTATTTAATTCAATTAAGCATATTCATATACATAATCTCATCCATTTGCATAATTGGCCCAATATTTAGGCTCAATCAATAATTATGGATTCAATTTGAGTCCAAAATCTATAGAGTCCACAAAGAATAGATAGAATTTTAGAATTCAGAATATTTGTTTTGTGAACGTGGAGAAGTGGCGTGAAGGAGTGGACCGTGGAGGAGTGGCGAGGAGTGGAGACATCAATAGGTCACGAAATGCAGTTATAAAATGACACTATAATATTTCAGTGCAAGATCCGAACTGAGTGAAAATATTTCGTATATTTTCAATATTGATTTTAATATACTTTATTTCGTAAATATTGATTTTTTCTTTAACCAATATTTTTTAACTAGATAGTAGTTGAATAAAATTATTCAAATTATCCAATTTGTTGACTACAAACTGTCCACTGTTTTGCCTTCCATAAATAAATTAGATTGCAAATTACATCTACACATATTTTTTTCTAAAATAATCTTTTTTCTCTTATACCTATCCCCCAAAAAAAAAATGTAGATGACACCCACTAATAAACTTTATACTGCCTACGTCCCGCTTAAAGTTGCCTACTTGTCTTTCGGTCCGTCCCAACTAAAGTTGTCATCCCAAAAAGAAAACTAATTCCACAATCTTAACCTTCAAAATCTCAACCTTTAAAAAAATCAAATAACTGATTTTTCTTAACATATGTATCCAATCAAAGTGGTAACTTTAACAGAGGGAGTATTAGCATATCTTGTTAATTTAATTGGCCCAACTAATTTTTTTGTCAAAGCCCAAATTTCTTGTAATGGGCCCAACTAAATCTTGGTCAAAATCCAATATTTAGCTTAACAATTTGGTGAGATGCATAGATGGTAAATATAGTAAATGAAATTCTCGGAACTTTTCACATTTTCTCGTTTATTCATCATTTTTTAATTAAAAAAAAAGGCAATTAATACTTGAAATTTTCAAAATATAGCCATATGTACAAAGATATTGCAAATATTATCCGTATAATTCCCCAAAAATGAGAGGCTCTTGTAGTACTTTTATTTTATTTTATTTTCAAATTTCTAGTTTAGAAGTAATATGCTTTAAAAATTCATAGAAATAAGATTACAACTTAGAATTATAAATTTAGTAAATAATACAAGTTTCAATAAACTTTAATGTTAATCAGTAGTAACACATGTAGATCATAAGAAAATTCAAAATTTATGAATTCAAAATGTGTTTTATAAAATAAAGAAAATATAAGTAGTATACAAAAAATGATATAATCATAATACAATCGAAGACATTCTAACAATAAATTACAATACTTATAAAGATTTTTTATACTATTTATGTTTGAGATTATTTTATTTAATGAACTTAATATAAATAACATAAAATATGTTCAGTAATTGATAAACCCTGAAAATTTATTAAAATTAACAGCTAAACATAAAATATAATAAAATTAAGAAATATATTTAAGATTATTAAAATTTTAATTTAACGTATTAAACCCAATTTATTTTCGAAGAAGTGCGCTGAATTTGGTCAATTAGACAAAATTTTCCCGATTTCTTTCGTTTTATTCACGAACTAAACCCGAACTACATATAATTGACAGTGCTGATTAATAAAATTAATAAAGATATTAAAGATTACGAAAATTTTAATTTAACGGATTAAACCCAATTTATTCACGAATAAACGCTGAAGTTTTTACCGAAAAGTTTTTCATTTTTTTTTTTTCGTGTATATTCTGTGGATCCCTCTTTCTTTTCAGATAGAAGTATAGAACTCCAAATAGAGAGATTTACAATAAATGAGAGATAGTTTGAAACGTCGTCGTTGCGACTATTCTGATAATTTCCTTTCACACCCCAAATTGCAAAAACCCCAAACCCCAGTTGACAAAGAGCCTAAACAATGGCGCTATTCAGAGCTCGCATTGGTTCCTCCTCTCTCCTCCGCTCACTGCTTCGTGCTCCTTCACGCTCTCTCTCTTCTGGTAAGGATCTCTCTCTATGTATTATACACAATCGTATATGTATACATTTTCGTATGCACCAGTTTTCTTTGCTTCAATTTAGCGTAGTATATCGTTTATGACGTTATTCTGGTGTTAATGTGGAATACACATTTAGAATTCATCGGGGAAAGGTGGAAACATTTTCGATTTTTTAATTGGTTTATAGCAGAATTTTGAATGGAAATAGAAGTAATATTGAATCTCGGCCAAGCTGTACTTTTGGCTGAAACTAGTTTCAAACAAATTGCATAAAGCTTTCCACTTGACTAATTAATATGGCTGGTCATGCAATTATTACCCTTCAGTCTGAATTTAGTGCTATTGTGATTTGCAGGGGCGATTGAGGAGGCGAAATCTAAAGAAGTGCCATCATTGAAATCGATGATGAACCAGATGTTCACGCTTGACATAAGCTCTCAAGTTGGAAGCTGTATGCCTATGTCTATGATGCGAATTGGGACCCACATCCACAACATTGAGCTCCGACCAGGGGAGGGTGCAAAACTTGTACGATCAGCTGGGACCTCTGCAAAGATAATGAATGAGCCAAATAGATCAGCCAGGTAAGATTTAAATGTAGAAAGTCTATTTATTGCTAAAAATTGTTAAAACAAAAACAAAATAATGGATATAATGATATTCTTACTTGGCCTTCATATGAGTGTAACTGATTAGGTAGAAGTAGGTTCAACTTGATACTGTGTTTTGATGTTGAATTACTTGGCAAGGCATATTCAATGCTTTCTTCTAAGGACTGAGCGCGTTGTGTAGTGATATTGCCTATATTGTAAATTAATAGCTAATGAATTGTGCTAAGTAGTATTCTAGATATATCTAAATTTAGATCTTTCTAAAGGAGGGGATTCAACATCAAGGGCTTTAGAGAGGTAGATTTGTGACCATACCATGCAACACTTCGGTGCTACTATGTCCCCGTTTATTTGAGGTTGGCTATGAGCATCTGCAATGCTGGTCACGTTCAGAGTGTACTCCTTAGAAACTGTACAAACATGCTGCAGATTGTAGATTTGATTGTTTTACTGATTGAGAATGTTAGATAGGTCACCGCTACTATAAAGCACCGAAATGGTGGTCGGCATTATGTTTTTATAGTTTCTTTTCACGTTCTGCCATGATTATGGACAATACGGCGTGCCCCTAATCTCTCTTTTGGGTGAACCTTTTCTTCTGGACTTGGCTAAAGTGAAGTGTTCTTAAATGGATTCGACTCGGCAAGAGATTAGGTCCATTGAGCTTATCTTTTAGCTCAAGTTGATATCAAGCCATGTGGTACCAGTCCCATAGCCATGAATTTTCCTCTTAAATATATACATATATTTTAAGTATCACAATATTTGTTTTGATACCCATAAGCCTGCTAAATAATTATCCAAAGGTTGTTTTTAGCTTCTCATAGCGACCCCTCTTCCTCTGATGCTGACATGTGCCTCTATTCTTCGCTCAATTGATTCTTTCCATTTTACAATGGGTTATGTAACTAGCATCATATACGATGATACTAACAAATTATTTAAGCGAACATGTTGAGTTTATGATTCCTTTAGTTTGTTGAGAAGGAAAAGTAGTGGAGAGCTGAAGGATTGTAATTTGTAAGTGGCAACAGAGGGAGGCAGGTGCCTTAGGCTGTGTTTACTTACTTTTGTAGGGACCTCGTTTTTGGTGTGAATTTTAGTGGTGGCTGCATGTATCATAATGATTTTGGTCCAGTACAGACCTACGGACAAACAAGGTTTTTTAAAAATCTGAAAATAAAAAGTGTTTAGGTATTTCACCAATATATCATGGTCAAATTCAAATAATAAATCATTCTAGCAACGTTGTTGTTGTTGACGCCAAGGATGACTTCATCTGCTCTATCCCGTGCCCATTTGAAGCCTCAGAAGATACTATGGTGTGTTATCTCAAGGATCAGCAGAGTGAAGATTCATCTCACCCTATTTGATGTCTTCAAAATTGAGTCTGATTTTGGAAAATATATTTGAGAACTAATTCAAAGCAAGCCTCACAATTTTATTGAAGACACCGAAGAGTCAACCAACCACTATGACCCACAAAAAGTACATTTTAGTGCAAAACAGGAATACAAGTTGTCTAATTACAACCTTAATTTTACATT
Organism: Ajuga chamaepitys; assembly: GCA_958295605.1. Classification (NCBI taxonomy): domain Eukaryota; kingdom Viridiplantae; phylum Streptophyta; class Magnoliopsida; order Lamiales; family Lamiaceae; genus Ajuga; species Ajuga chamaepitys. Next base: position 58,050,868 of record OY282498.1, on the reverse strand, counting down.
TTCTTCTTCCATAATGTTCCTGAGTCTTTCTTCCTAGGGTGTTATGTTAATTGGTCTCGAAAATGAGAGGAATTCATTCAACTTTACTGAAGGAATTCGCATCATCAGTTGAAGCATGAAAGAAATTTAATGAAGCATAAGGGATAAAAATACGAGAATAAACCAACTGAAATTTGTCATATGACTAATAGTACTGTATATTCTTTTTACAAGGTTGTACTCTGCAGCTCTTACATGCTCAACAGGTTTCTGTTAAAACACCTAGAGTCTGTGAAGTGTATCTTTTATGACCCCATAACTGTTACATTACATTTTTTATATTTTTTTAAAGAATTCAGACTGATCATTGTTTCACTTTCTGATGATTCTTCAGGTACGTTGAAATAAAACTGCCATCTGGGGAAAAGAAACTGATAGACAAGAGATGTAGAGCAACTATTGGGGCAGTGTCGAACCCAGAACATGGATCAAAGAAGCTTTACAAAGCGGGCCAAAACCGATGGTTAGGGATTAGGCCCACGGTGAGAGGTGTGGCAATGAACCCTGTGGATCATCCACACGGTGGTGGTGAAGGAAAGAGTAAGAGTAGTGGGAGTCACGGCAAAGTTTCCCGGACACCTTGGGGAAAGCCCACAAAGTGTGGCTATAAAACAGCCCGTCCCAAGAAGAGGAAGATTTGAGTTTATCTTCTATACCTTTCTTATGTGCTTCTTTTCTAGTGTTTCCATGCGCTTTTCTAATCATTACTGAATTGCAAAGAATAATGAACTCGTTTTGGTGGGGATCCGAATCTCAATCGTTGTCGTTGTCAAGGTTCCGAAGATCTTCAGCTGTATGAATTTTGCTCTAGTACTGTTTTTCCTTTAGCTGCATACTGCAACTCTTTCTATTATTATGGTTTTCATAACAGCCATCCTCTCTTTTTTCACACACACACACACACTTAAAGCGCTACTTTTGATGTCATGCAACATGTAACTCTGTAGCCCACCAAAATGGTCTTTAGATACCTGATGGGCTATGGGTCTAGAGCTAACCCAATGGACTATTATGATTAAAATCATATGCAATTGAAAGCAGAAGAAATTGTTCGTATTGGGCTCAGCCTATTAGAAATACTTTAAGTTTGAATTTATGCATCACAATATACTGTGACGATAATATTAATTAGTAGGAGTCCTGCCAAATTAGATTTACCAAACTTCATTCATTAATTAATCAGGTAACACAAATAAGTTGAAAGAAAGAAATAAAGATAAAAACACATCAAGGCTCATCAATAAAAAGTTGAAGAATTAAGGTTTAACATGTCCACTTGTAAGAAGCGAACTAGCCACGCATCAAGATCTTACTAAAATTTTTACCACAGGTACGGAGTTGGATAACTCAAGTGGTAGAGCATTTACTACCTAAACATTTGATCCTGAGTTCGAGTCATCGTGGGCCGAGGGAAGAATTTTTTCTTTGTTCTTAGATTAGTAGAAAAAAAAATAAAAAAAAATAAAAATTTTACCACATAGAAGGGAAAATAGTTGGAATATTTGTGATAACTGTATAGATTTTTTTTTTTTTCTTTTTTGATAATATTGTTTTTTCATATCTAGTCCACGGTCTGTGGCGCCAATTGTTTCTTCTTGTAACTCCTTTTTAATTTTTTCTTTATATCACGCCTATGTAATCGAGCTTATAGGCTTGCGGCTAACTAATTCTTGGGGCATTTTTTACTTTTTTGTCCTTTTGTTAGTAATTGGAGGTTAAAATCCGGTTAGGGTAAACTATGGATCACAACACATTGTGTCATTCAATTGTCATCCCATCGTCCAATTTGTGTGGTTCATCTCTCCTTTCGGGCCAAAATGATTTCATATTTATCCATTGGTCCAAGCTTATTTCTATTGTCTCCATAACCACTAAATTAATCAAGTAAACAAAAAAAAAAAAAGAAAAATAGGTTGTGTTTGAATGGACGAATTTGAAATGAATGGATTTAAAATCAATAGATATCAAATCCACTCAAGATAGAGGGATTTAAAATCCACTCAAATTCTTGAAATAATAAATTAAAATGAAATCATGGATTTGGAAATTCATGGTAATCCAAACAACACCGATAAATTTGAAGCTATGAATTCCGAATTCATCATCAAATCCCTCCATCCAAATGCAATTTTTAGAGTATTTGAAACCAAATTGAAGATAAACAGAAAATGCAAAAGAATAAAATAAATTAAAATCTAAGATTGTAGTCAGGAGCTAGACTATGGTCTAGCGACTTAGGCGGTAAAGAACTTGCTCAAAACAATTAGCCTATGGTCTAGAAATAACAAAGTTAAAAACACATTATTTACCATTTTGCACAAACTCTCTTGTCACAATTACATAACCCTTGCTAAGTCCCAATAAAGGAAATTTGATGTGTACAACAATATTGTAAACCATGTCCAAATTAGTGTACAAAAAGGGACAGTATTTGTACACATGTAAGTGCTTCATTAGTGTCATATTGTTTTCTGTTGCCCTATCATTTGACATGCCACAAGCTCAATTTCTTGCTATATCAACATCTAAAATGCTTGGTTCATTATCTTTTTGAGGTGTCATTATCTATTTATTTTTGTGAAATGACAATACTTGGTTGTTATTTTTCACTTTTTATTGCCACGTTGAGAGCTGCACTAAATAATCGTTATTGGCCTATCATAGAACCACATTTGTACTTTACAATTTCGCTTTTGTTTGGACAGTCAATTTTCAATTATGGTTTCTGAAGCATGTCTCATCATGTTATCTCTATCTGTCTGATAATAACTGGAAATTACACAATTTAAATTAGCTAAGTTTTTTTTTTTTTTTTTCATAACTTATACAATTTCTATCTAGGTGGTTTTCGTAGAGCCCATAAAGGTTTAGTTTAAAAATAAATATGTGCAGACTTGATCTAAAAACACAATAACATCTTAATTTAAAATTTAGAGTCATCATTAATTCTCAAGAAAGAAAGACATAGTTAGATTATCGTTTGAGGAGAAGCGTGGTCGTCTTTGTTGAGAGAGATTGTTGAGATGATTAGGTAGTGTTTGCCAAAGCTTTAAAAATGAGAGGTTTTTTTTAAGGGGGTAAATTTGAGTGTTTTTTAATATTTGTTTTGCTTCAATAGTGATATACAATATCTTATTTTAAGCAGAACATGTTATCAAAAAATTATTTCTACTTCTTATATTCGTTAACATACAACTTCTATTTAGAATCACTTTTCCTCAAATAATACAACTTCCACTTTTATATAAGTCACTTATTATTGAAAACACTATTTACTTTTATTTAAAAATATCTTATTACAATATCTTTATATAATCAATTATTCTAACCATAAACAATCGCAAACATTCCCCTAATCTAATTCCACATAATTTCATCTCGTGAGAAGTATGCAAATGCAAAATTAATAATTCATGTGTAAGGGCCCTACCGTTTTGATCACTAAACAAAATGTAAACGAAATCGTCACAGCTTTTCACAGTTATTTCAATGCTCTAGAGTGGTATGATGTCGGCATAATAAATATATATACACATCATAGATAAATTAAGTTGTTTATCAAACTTGGACCTTCATAAATTCGCCCACCGCCAAAAATCTGTAACTGATTTAGAAAAAGACAGAAAAAATCTTAACTGCTAAGAAAGATTTGTTTTTAGATAGTTAAGTCGAGAAAAGCACAAAAAAATACTCCTCTTCTATATAACCAGTGTACATTATCGAATGATTGTTGTGTGTATACATTTACTAACTCTTCATATAGAAGGAGCCGACTGCATTAATTTTAGGAGGAAATAAAATAATTTTATCCACTAAGGTCATACTTATCAACAATCGATCACAACTCAACCTACTAATAAAATATTTATTTATCTTTCATCTACATACAAAACCTACTCCATAATCCAACTTATATTTTAACAATCCAACACAACTTAACATTTTAATAAATATTAATTTTTTTCATCCTCATACATAACTTATTTTCCAATAAACCAATATTTTTGCTACGGTATACTAATTGCATATTATTTTGGGAGCATTTTGTAATATTTTTTAAGGAAAAAAATTAATATTATAATTCCGCAATTACAATAAGGAGATTTTTTTTGATAATTTTTAATTCAAAATATGTCGACATTAGACTCTACATGTAGAGAAAAAAAAATCTAATATTTTTTTTATTTTTTAAGATAAAAATTATCTCATTTATTTATCATCAGAATTGTATTCGATAAATAATTTAATTCAACCAATGAAAAGTTGATATGTGGCAGATTGTGGAATGAGATTGGATTGGAATGGATTGGTTGACCAACCAAAACCACAACCGGATCGTCAAAATTATACTACCTCCGTCCCGCTCTAACTTTCCTTTTTGGTTTGTCCCAACTTAACTTTCCAACCCATAAATGACAAATTTCTCAGACAATCTCCACCTTTAAAAAAGTCAAAGATTCCACAAAATCTGTTTTTCTTAACCTTCGTGCCCAGTCAAAGTAGGAAAGTTAAGCTGGAACAGAAGGAGTATTATTTTCTGCTTTTTTTTTAATTAATTTTTTATCGTTTAGGCCACAACTTTACCTTCATGTCGCCGATAAACGTAGCCTAATATAGGAGAAGATGTAAAATACTACCTCAGTCCCAACTAACTTTTCACAGTTGGTCGACACGAATGTTAAGAAAAAATAATTTTTAATTTTTTTTTTTAACTTCTTAAAAAGTGGAGATTGAATATGAAGGTTTTGAGGATGAAAATTGTGAAAGATTTTTTTTTTTTAAAAATAAGTTAAGTGGAACAGATCAAAATAAAAAATAGAAAAAGTTAAGTGAGACGGAAAGAGTAATTATAGAAAGAAAGTTGGGGCCGCAAAAATTAGAAGTCAACATCGGTAAAGATTACGCAGTGGATTTTGTACTGTTGCGATATAGGATTGCATGATTTGCACGGAGTTTGATTCTACCAGATGGATCTATATTTTTAATTTATCCTTTTCCCATATTTATCCACAAATCATCTTTTTCTAATAAAGGATAATGTATTTTCACTTGTTTAATTTTCTTGAGTTTCAGATTTATATTTATTTCGTCTTAAACACCCCAATTTAATTTAAAGAATAATATTATTTGACTAAGACGAATAACTCCATCGCTAGTTTAATTTTTATTTATAGGATACTTTAACTTGTCAAGATAAAATTAGGATTACTTTAATTGTTGTAATTGTTGTTGGCACCAATCTTGGAGTATACTGACCTGAGTAGGTCTTTTGTAGACGACTTGTGCAGATTTTAGATCCGTACAATGCAGATTACAGGCAATATTTAGTATTAGTGTTGATGTTTAAAGGTATTACTTGTTTTGAAAAAATGTATCATGATGAAAAGTTATTAATGTTTAAGTTGAAATGTATTACTTTTAGTTGATATCTACTATATTTATAGTTTTTTTGTGTACTAGTTGTACAAATTTTAAACTCGTACAATTCGATGGACAATTTTTTATGAAAATGTATTAATGTTTATGTTCAAAGGTATTACTTGTTTTGAAGAAATTTATCGTACTGAAAATGTAAAAGTGTTTATTCTGAAAGGTATTATTTATTTTGAAAGGTATTATACAAAGAGATACAAAATATCTTTATGTACTGAAAGGTAATAATAAGTAATACCTTTCACTACTTCCACTGATATATATTCATGGATCCGTCCTTTAACCCAAATTACATAGATTTAATATTTGTGCTACTGGTGTACATGAGAATTAATGTTTTATTTAAGTCCATTTACTAATTTTAATGCTCACACTTTAGACTTTAACCTTAGGAATGTCAATGGATAAGGTATGGTACGGGTAAGTCTTTCACATGCTCTACCCACATATAAAATACCCTGCTCATACCCTACCCTATTAACCTATCTTTTGTCTCGAATAGAATACTTGTAAAATTCGACAGGTACATGAATATCTGCGGGTAAACAGATTGTCCTGTTTTAAAAAAGTAAAGCGAGAAAATGACAATTTAAAATCAAATCGGAAAATAGAAAATTCATCCACAGATCTTCAAGAATATCTTAATGTGATTAATGATCACTTAAATTCAATTTCCCCATATATAGTAGTGTATCATACAATACAAAGTTACAAACCACAAAATAATCAAAGGTAGTGCACCCAATTACTGCAGCCTGTAGTTACCCAATCATAATTCACTTACTAATTGTAAAATTGCACCTAATACGATGATGTAAAAATTTATAGACACATTTATATACATAATATTATATATAAATATATATATTTATTATATTGGGTCGGTAAATAAGGAGTATAATATTAAACTCATACCTTACCCTTATCCTATTACAATTTGACGGATGAGGATGATACCATGCTCGTTATCCTAAGTTGCAGACAGTGCCCAACTTATTTACCACGTACTTTACCCACGGATAATCATAATCTGCGGATAAAACTAACATCTGTATTTACCTACTTGGCTACTTGTAAGTAATTATGTCAAACTCAAAACCAAGCTCAATTCTTTCGATGAACCCATCTATTTATCTTTTTGGGCGTGTCTTTTTTTTTTTTCTTTTACAGAGGAACATCTATTTATCTTTTTGTTATTTCTTTATAAAAATATCAAAATTTTCGCTATATTGAAAAATATATGTTAATATATAAAACTTGAGTAAGACCAATTTTATAAAAAAACATGACGTTTTTAACTAACTTTCTCGACTTAGGGCATCCCTAATTATGGGAAATATGTTGACATGGCAAGTGTCAAAATATTCACCATTGGATATTTTACCAATATTGAGAAGGAGTTGGGCAAGGGGTATTTTTTTTAGGTAACAATTTTGCTACCTGGGAAGTTTGGGGTGGGGGAGAGTGTGAAGGAAACGCGGCAGAAAAGGGTGCCCAGGCGCGTGGACCCCAATCGTGCGTGGGCAGCGTGCAGGCCGCCCCCCACTCACATTATTATATATATTTTTATCCTTTTTTTTTCCCTCCCAGAACAACATTAATTGCATTTAAGTGATGTATTTTTATTTCTTTATTTTTTAGTGAAGGTTATGATGTACGAAAAAAATAATGTATGTATGGATTTTTGGTGCTACTGAAAATAATAAAATGCGTTGTTAGACACAAATACTATTACCAAGAATATGTAACACTTTTAGCACGAATACTACTCTCTCTGTCTCACTCAGTTTTGCACGTAAGGACAATCACTTATATTAAGAAAAAAAAAAAATTTTGCTTTTTTTTTTTATTAACTTTTTCGAAAATGAAGATTGAGGGTGAAGATTGTAAGATAAATTTTCTTTCTAAAGGTGTACAAAACTGAATGAGACGAATCGAACAAAAAGTATACAAAATTGAGCGAAACAAATAAAGTAATACTCCCTCCGTTTCATAAAGAATGTCATTTTAACTATTTTTGAAGAAATTAAGTATTGATATTTATTTGGTATGTTTTGTGAAATAAGGAAATAATCAACTAAATTAAATAGGTTATTTAAGATAATATTGGAAAATTTGTAGTTTTTTTGGTAAAGTGACATTTATTGTGAAATTTTTTAGAGTGTCTAAAATGACATTCTTTATGAAACGGAGGGAGTATATTTTAATCTGTGATCCCGATTGCACTGTGCAGAACAACACAAGAGACCTCCAAAAATATTTTAGTTTGTTAAACTAGGGGTGGCAAATCGTGCGGGTTGGGCCGTTATCGTGCCAACCCGATAAGGTACAAATCAATAAGGGCTAACCCTAACCCACCCATTAATCTTATTGGGTTGAAAACTCAACCCAAACACGAACATAAGAGCCCGATAACCCAACCCGACCCAATAAAACCGTCAATACTTGCATGTCTATTTATGTCTTATTGTTTTGCTTATGCTCACTACACGTATTACTACTATTATTTTTGTAAAAAGTGCAAAATAAATTTTAACATTCAAATTAAGTAGCACACTTCTATATTTACTTACATTCTCATAATAGATGGAAAAAAAAAAACGAAAAAATTATGAAATAAAAAAACACAACTAAAGTTTAGAACATTAAACATAGCTATTGAACAAAATTCTTTCAAATTCTCTAATCAACATTTCCTTTAGGCAGCGAAGCCTTATGTCATCAAACTCTTCTTCAAACAAATTTTTTTCACTAGATCAATCAACTCAAATATTTTCAAATAAATTATTACTAATATGTAGTAGTATTGGTGGTGCTGGTCGTAGTAATCATAATAATTGGTTATCGGGTTGATCCGATATGACCCGAATTTTATCGTATCTTATCGGATTGACTCGATAACGATCCAAAACCAATAAACATCAACCAAAACTCAAAATTATAATACGAATTCGTATCGTGCTATCGAGTCGTGCCGAGTTTTGCCACCCCTATGTTAACCCAGCATATGATTACATCCCAAGTCCATGGTGGAGATGTAGTATCTAATCACGGTCAAGCACATAATAATATGTGTACCCTACTTAGATACATGACTATCCTTATTTAATTGATTGTCCACCTTGGATACACCTAACAAGGTATTATAAAAAGTCCCAAATAATTGAGTCGTTATCAATCGACACGTTGCGAGATTTGTATGGTTCAATTAGTGCAACATAAAGAAAAGGACATATAGGCATATGGATGACATAGGTGTGACTAAATTATGTCAAGATTTGTTGCACTTAATTGGCCCATTCCAGCGTGCTTACTGTTACTATATTATAATTTATTTCCACTTTTCGACCCCTCATTGGTTAATCAACCTATTAATCTATCACATTTTGTGTGGAGCCTTTCTCATTTCGGAAATTAATGGAACCCACATTCAATTTTTTAATGTCCTTGCCTTTGATAGATTCTTGCCATCCCCCGCACAGGTGCTAATTATTGGTGCGCATACTTTAATATTAGGGAAAATCGATAATGTAGCCTGTCAGAGTTATAATGAGATGTTTTTTGCATAGTCCAATTTTTTACATGTAAAAGTAGTCAAAGTTAGTCAAAGTGAGTTTTCATTTCGGGTACACGATATAAAATTATCGTGTAGTAAAAAAAATTATCGTGTACACATATACACGATATAAAAATTATCGTGTACACGATAAAATAATAAATTCTTGTTACATGTACAAGATAATATTTTATCTGTACACGATATAAAATTATCGTATACACGATAATATTATCATCCCTGACATAGGCTGACTACTTTTTCAAATAAAAAGTCAAACTATCCAAAAAACATTTAACTATGCCCCTGACAGGCCACTGCACACCATTTTCACTTAATATTACCTCAAATATGGATGGATTTTCGCCAGCTTTTAATATGGAGTAACACTTGTGTGCATGTAATGTACAATAGGTTTATTGTACATCACTACAATTTAACACATGAACTCCAAAAAATCGCTGAAATATAATTTATAAAAAAATCGCGTCCGCGAAATGGGTCAGCGTGCGGGTCGCGCCTTTATTTAAAAAAAAAATCTACTACAAGAACACAATAAGTTTATTGTAAGAACATAATAAGTCTACTCTAAACACAAAATAACTATACTGCAAAAACACGATAAGTCTATTGAAGAACACAATAAGTCTACTCTAAACAAAAAATTATACTATAAGAACATAGTAAATCTACTGTAAAAATACAATAAGTCTACTGTAAAAACACAAAAAAAAAAAAAAAAAAAATCATGCGGGTCACGCGCGACACGGGCCAAAATTTAAATCTGGTTGTACATTAAGCATTATTGCACATCATATGCACCCAAGTTTTTGCCTTTAATATGTGGTAGTATCAATCTTTAAAATAATAGAAAATTTATTGTTCGTAGTATCTTTTTCAAAAAGGAAAAAGGTACAAATAAGCACTTTAGTTTTTAGTCTATAAATAAATTAACACCAAAAATATTTTTTTGTCCGATAAAATACTTGAACTTTTTAATTGTCGTCCATCGTCTTCCGGCTCGGGCTTATCCACCGCGTCATTGTTAGAGTGCTTATTTGTACGATTTCCTTTTTTGAAAATTCAGTTATCATTGAGCGTTTAAACATTGATCTACTCACTTTTTTGGGCTTTTAATATCACAAGAATAGTGATAAATCCGAGTTTCTTTTTTTTTTTTTTGGTGCAGATTTGTCTAGTGCATTAGTGTGTTGTCTAATTTACTGGTTTAGATCTATAATTTGTGCTTGAAATGTTTCATGTTTCTTTGTGTTGTGTTATTTTTCCTTCTTGTCAATCTGTTGGTTATTTCTCGCAATTTAATGAAATTATATGATCTAAAAAAAGGGGATGGATTTAGGGGGATGCAGGGCGACGTATGCCCTCCTTGATCTTTGAAAAAATTATACGTAATTTTTTAAATAATATTCATTAATATTCTAGATATATAGGCGTTCATGCATCTTTACTTTTTTTAGCGTTCGTCCGTCTTAGTTTTATCTCAATACACTATACTATAGTAATAAAAATCACGCTCCACTTAAAACGAGATCCTAGAGCCGTTCCTGACCTCGAACAAGCACTTGTTAATATGCATATGGATGTTTTGCTTCACCAAAATGCTTAATATATATATTTGTAAGTTAATATTTTTGAGATAGACAGAGATGCATGGCTCAGGAAGGTTAAGGTGGTTCCACCACACACCTATAGCTAGCAAAGTAATATTAAATATCACTATCCAAAAAAATGTATATACGCATTAAAGACCGCTACTTTTATCAATTGATATCATTGATAAGTGTGTTGAAAATGACCATTTTTCAAATTACTTATAAAAATTACCAAGCGCTTAATAAAAATTAGCATGGATCCTTCAAAATGTCGAACCGACACTAAAGATGCATATCAAAATATTAACCTAGACAAATATGTTCTTAACTGTTCATTAGTTATTCAAACATTCAACAGAGTGACCTTCACAAATGTTTTTTTTTCTCCCTCTTTTAGTACAATTTTAATTAAGAAATATATGGTGAAATTTAATTTTTGATCTATGTCTTGTATTATAAAACGTTTTATCAGTTGATCTATAATCAATTCCCTCACAAAATTTTTAAAATTTGGAAAAGCTTTACAACCTTTCCTATAACAAAATAACCTTTAAAAATTTCATTAATAACTAAAGAATCCAAAGGTGGATTTCAAATAACATTTAAAATAAGAGATGCAATGCCAATAACGGCAAGTAAGAATATATGTTTAGTCATACAAAACTTGTACTACTATCTAGTACAACTAAACTCACACATACCCCCACCCCTCCTCCATTTGTGCAAATGATCCCCCAATAAGCATGAATAGAGTGTCATACAAGGAGACAACCACACATTTGGATTCCAAGACTATGCTTCCTCTACTCCAACCACCTATAACAAAGTGCACCATTTTTACTACTTTATTATTTACATGCCCTTTTCTTTTCCTTTTTTTTAATTATTTAAATTTGACAAGTGTCATTAGGTGATGCCTCCACGCTTCTACTAATGGCGCCAACAACAATCTCATATTTTTTAAGGAAATACAGCAAGCAAAATCTGATACTTTAGCTACCAAATCCAAATCTTGCACTATTTCGCCAACCTTAAATTAATAATTTATTTATTACTTTTTGCTTTTCTTTTTTGTTTAAACAAAATCATGTGGTTATGTTTCACTTTCAATGTAGTGATTAATCATCTCTCCCTCTCTCCTTTGGGTATTTGCCTCACAATATTACAAATTTTAAGTCAACAGGTAGAGGGGGTGGGGGTGGGGTGGGGTGGGGGTTCACGTGTGTCAATTAGAACTCAGGCTGGAATCCCCTAACCGTAAGTTATTTGGTTGTGTTTGATACATTTCAAAGTTTCCGTCTATTTAGGGTCCGCTTGATCGGGGTTTAAGGGTAAGGAATGAGAATAAATGAGAACTCATTTCTATTTAAGGTGCTTGGTACATACTTCCTCCGTTTCATAAGACATTCTGAAAAATTTCACAATAAGTGTCACTTTACCAAAAAAAAACTACAATTCTTCCAATATTATCTTAAACAACCTACTTAATTTAGTTGATTATTTCCTTATTTCACAAAACATACCAATTAAATAACAATACTTAATTTCTCCAAAAATAGCTAAAATGACATTCTTTATGAAACGGGGGAGTAATAAATAAGTTAATCATTACCATCTTTTATTAACAATTCCCCTCATTTCATTCTATAGTATGATTGACCCTTCATTCATACCCATTACAATTGTCATTGATGATATGTAACCAAGCGGACCCTTAATTAGATCATTTCTAGACGCTAGACTGTCAACAATATTATGATAGTAAATGAACAAAGTTTTTGTTATCGAACTCGTTTATTTAAATAAACGAACAAATTTCTGAACTAGTTTTATAAACGAACAGAACTTGAACAAGATTAGCTCGTTTATTAGTTATTCGCGAACAACTGTGAACGAAATCCAATTAATAATAACATCAATTATCGAAGTTCTGTTCAAAAACCTCGTCCGAGTTTTCCACATCAAGCGTACGAAAGCCTAGCACCCCTTTTAAATAGATGGTGGAGATCCAACTAAAATAAAAATAACAATAAAAGAATAATATTCATGCTACATATGATTTTTTTATATTACATCCTATTATAATGAACATTTGGTTAAATTTCTTTATTTGTACGAAGATTTAGGAAAATGTGTTTATTTGATGTTCGTGAACAAAATCGTTAGTTGTTTACGAATACAAATATCTATGAACACGGTTAAAGACATTTATGAACATAATCAAACACTCTCAAATATAACTCAGCTCAACTCGAGTTCAATTAAGAATAAATGAACCATACACGAACACCTATGAAGTCGGGTCGCTTGGGTCGCTCGGAGCCCTACACAACCGTTTATGTATTTTTTCCAACTCCTCCAAGTTTAATCCTTTATAGAGCCCACTTAATCTCATTCGATTATGCGTTAGACCTCATCTTGTTATGTGACTAGAGCATATCGTCTTTTAAACCATTGAGTATAACCTAATCTAAGTCGGTTGGTTTTTTTTCTTTTTTAATTGCTTTAAGTTTGTTGATTTTGAGGGGGTGTTTGTAAAAAAAATTCACAAATGTTTATCAGTTTATAATGTAGGAAAAATTCTTTTATGGTGTTTGAAAAGACAACTTCAACTTTAAAAAAGTAATTTCGGGGTAAAAGTTGCAAACATAAACTTAATGTTTTATATACTTAATTATCTGAAATTATTTTTTTATCGAACACTATCTACTTTTTCTACAAATAATTATTCTAAAATCTGTAATTTTAATCACTATTTTTGAAGCAAAATCATTCGCAAACACCCGGTCAGTGGAGTAAACTAGATGAAGCATTGGGTGTAGCATCGCCAAAAACTAATAGTTGTGGTGATGTAGTATTTTGTCCATACTCATTAATTACCTATGTATTTTTACACATTACTCAACGAATTTCAAGGATAATATAGACATCCCTTTTCATTTCTTTTTTGTGTGCAAAAATTAAATGTTACAATTATTGTCAAATAGGACAAGAGTATAAGATTAGTGCAATACGAATCACAACTTAAATAATATGCTCGAAATCCTAACTAATTTTAAAATTCATATAACTAGTGTACAAAATAATCAGTCGAAAAGTAAAATAAAGAATCTATATAATATACTCCCTCCGTCCCTGCTTATCTTGCACGGGGGGTCTGCGCGGATATTAAGAAAAGTTGCTTTTTGAGTGTGTGTTGACTTTTCAAAGTTGCTTTATGCTTTATTTGCTGATAATTAAGGACAAGATTACTTTTGCTAAACTGATATCAAATTTTCTGCATACCACCATAAACAATACCTGCTACTGTAGCAAACAACTTAAAATTGTACACAATCTGAAAATGTGAAATTACTGGGAAATGAGCCCAAATCTGAACCCCAAATTGAAAAACTGAAATGTTGGGAAATTTCCCTCCAATTAATTTCAGTAAGGAAGATTACATCCAAAATTTAAAAAATTTCCAATTCCCTCCTTAATTTAAACTAAATCCAACAGCCTATTTATTGAGCATTGAATGTGAAACAACCACATTCAATGCTCAAATTACAGCAGCAAATTTCAAACTAAACGTTCCAACAGCAGCAAATTTCAAAGTTCAGATTACAACAGCAAGATAATTACACAAGATAATATGGTATGCAACAAGAAAGGTTGGAAGAATTTGTCCCCGTCAGACCGCTCCTTGATCGCTCAGTTTCTGATTGATAACAGCACAAAAAGGTGGTTCATCATGGCAAAATCGGAGAGGCGGCAGCATCATTCGGGGTTAGTCGTCGAACCATTCATAACATTTGGGCGGCTACAAGGCAACAAATGGCAGCAAATGTTCTTATCAGTTTCAATACCAAAAGAATGAATAAAGTAGTCGTAAGTAAAGAGCTCGACAAAAGCCGGCTTAAGGGCATTCCGTTCAACAACAGGGGGACAATAAGGCGACTTGCATCAGAAATGGAAGTAAGCAAAAGTGTAGTTGGGAGATGGGTTAAAGCTGGAAAAATTAACCCCCATACAAATGCAATTAAACCAACACTGACACAAGTCAATCAGGTACAAAGGCTTAAATTTAGTCTCTCTTCTCTACATTTTGATAGTGTAACAAACAAGATTAAGTATGACACGATGCACAATGTGGTCCACATCGACGAGAAATGGTTTTATATGCAAAGGGACAGTGAAAGAACATACAAGCTGCAAGAAGAAACGGACCCATATAGATGCTGCAAAAGCAAACGCTACATCACGAAAGTGATGTTTATGTGTGCTGTTGCAAGGCCAAGGTACTCAAGCCAAGGCTTAATTGAATTTGATGGGAAAATTGGGTGTTTCCCGTTTACAATTCAAGAGCCGGCTAAGAGAAACAGTGTTAACAGACAAAGAGGCACACTTGTGACAAAACCAATAGACTCAATCACAAAGGAAGTGATCAAGAAGTGCATATTGCAGCAGGTAATTGATTGCTATCAGATTATATATTCATCATCTAGCCATGTCACTCAGTGAGTCTCCAAAAATGATTCTTACCAGCTTTGAATAGGCTGTTAAGAATCATTTGATGACTTCACAACAACTAATTGACATCAAACTTCAGATTATACCAGCAATTAAATCCAAGTGGCCAGAAAATGCAAGCAAGCATATCATAATACAACAAGACAATGCCAAACCACACATTAAAGACAACGATACAGAATTCAGAGAGGCTGCCACTTCAGATGGTTTTGAGATTAAAATGATTTGTCAACCACCCAATTCACCAGACACCAATGTGCTGGATCTTGGGTATTTCAGAGCAATTCAGTCGTTACAACAAGAAAGACCGTCGAAGACTGTTGAGCAACTGGTTCAGAATGTAATTCAATCATATAATGAACTAGAGGTAAGAAAACTAGACCATGTTTTCTTAAGTTTGCAGGGCTGCATGAATGAGATCATAAAGTGTAAGGGCCACAACTGCTACAAATTACCTCATTTGGGCAAGGCTTCATTAGAAAGGGCTGGTATTTTGCCTAAAAGTTTGGAAGCTGATGAGGCTGCTGTCAGAGAAGGGATAGAATGCCTAATAGAGATTGAAGAAACACAAGGGACATACCAAATTGGTGAGCTTAAGGCTGCTTTAGGTTACATATAGTTTATGTAGACTGAAATTTGTGGGAAAGCTTCTTTTAGTGTAGTGTTTATGGCGTAAACACTATTGTGTGTACGTTTTGCTTAAGCCATAAACACTGTAATAGGAGCAATTATTTTGTCATGTGATTTGATCTTTTAAAGCAAAACCCCTCAGATAAATGTCATCATAGGGGTTTCAAATCACTATTTTATGTTAATCTGCCACTTTCTTAGAGAGCAACAGAAAACCAAGTTCACTCAATCTAAGAGAACAGCAGTTAATAAGCTAAACAGTGACCTAGGTGGCAAGCATCCACAAGAATGAAATCATCATTTAGGCACAAATCACAGCAGAATCTAAACCCCAGCAGAAGCACAAGCATCAGACACCAATTAGCCACAGTAATTTGGCCAATAGCCAAATTAAATGCATAATTAGCATTGACACATGGCCTATCAGCAAACAACAAATTGAAAGCATCATCTAGCCACAAATCACAGCAACATCTTAACCCCATCAGAAGCACAAGCATCATGTACAAATCAGCAGAAATAACTTGGTTCAGAACCAAATTAATTGAGATTCTTATCACTGAATTAGGCCTATCAGAATTTTTTTGACAAAAAAAAAAAAAAATGAAATCATCATTTAGGCACAAATCACAGCAGAATCTAAACCCCAGCAGAAGCACAAGCATCAGACACCAATTAGCCACAGTAATTTGGCCAATAGCCAAATTAAATGCATAATTAGCATTGACACATGGCCTATCAGCAAACAACAAATTGAAAGCATCATCTAGCCACAAATCACAGCAACATCTTAACCCCATCAGAAGCACAAGCATCATGTACAAATTAGCAGAAATAACTTGGTTCAGAACCAAATTAATTGAGATTCTTATCACTGAATTAGGCCTATCAGAAGATAAAATGAAATCATCATTTAGGCACAAATCACAGCAGAATCTAAACCCCAACAGAAGCACAAGCATCAGACACCAATTAGCCACATTAATTTGGCCAATAGCCAAATTAAATGCATAATTAGCATTGACACATGGCATATCAGCAAACAACAAATTGAAAGCATCATCTAGCCACAAATCACAGCAACATCTTAACCCCATCAGAAGCACAAACTAACAGATGCAACAGAAAACACTAGCCAAGCAGTATAAAATCAACATGCAACCAACAACCCCAAACAGATTCACCAAACCAAGCTCGTAAAAATCATCAACCACCCCAAACCGGGGCACAAGCAGTAAAAACGAAGCGTGATAGGGCAGAAATACATAACCTTTCCGAGAATCGGGAACCATAAGGTCAACAATGCCTGAAAATTTTGTCGTTTCTCCTTCGAATCCAGACACGGACTCGTACAAACGGCCGGAGAAGGGACATCGGAGATAACCTCAACAGCGTCGTCTCTGATTTCAGACGAGAATCCCAGATCTGCAACCAGATCGGGATTCTTCGAGTCTTCTTCAGGGACACTGTCAACCGGAAATTGAGACTCCTCAACGACGGTTTCGTAGGAGTCATAACAAATCTCCTCTAAATCTGGGGAATCCTCCATGAAAATCAAGCCGAAGCAAAAAAACCCCAAATTTAGAGTGTAAGGGTTTGAAAAGAGCACAAAACAGTACTCCGATCTAAGGGAAGACCAGAGCACCGACGAAAGGATGGTGAATCGAGGGGTTGTGAGAGCAATATCGAAGATGGGGGAATGAAGCGGCTAGGGTTTTCTGAGGGAGAGTGAAGAACACCAAGAGTTAGAGTGAGAATCGGGGTAGTGAGAGAGAGAGACAGACTTGATTCTGATGTGGGTTGGGCTGGTATTGGTATTAGGGGGGTGGGTTTAGTTAGGAATAGATGAGAGGATTTAATCTCATTTTGGGCTGGTTTTACAAAATTTAGAGTGTGTAATTAATTTTTGTAAATAATTTTAGTAATGGCATTTTAGTTATTTTCGTAAGTTTAGTGGGTATAATCGGATTAAAAACTTTTCTTTTTTGAGGTGTGCAAGATAAGGTGGGACGACCATTTAAGGAAAGTGTACAAGATAAGGTGGGACGGAGGGAGTAGTACTCATAGGAAACTATTGCCACACATCTATTAATTTCTTGATAATTACTTTTAGATGAAATCTAGATTCTAAATATTTACTGTCTTGAATCTCGACATCTAATAAAGTAGGCAGGCAAAACTTGTCTCGTTTTTATTGGTACACTTTTCTTTGGGGGTAAAATTTAATTTATTGTGTTTCTTAATTTTTTTTATTTAATGTCTATAATGCATCAGGTTAGACGTCGCATGACTTGGTAGGAGTATATATTTATTATTATTATTATTGTTGTTACTATTATTATTACATACTATTATTAGACAAAATGATCCAAAAAATAAAAATATTGAGGTTGGCTTTATATTGAGCTTGTAAGGTGATATTGACCAAATGTACATAATATTGTTGTATCTGAAAATTAGAATTGAGTTTAAGATTGAACTGAATTTAACTAAACTAAACTAAAAAAAAAAAAAAAAAAAAAAAATCAATATGCACAAAAATAAGGGATAATTGCACTTCCTACCCCAAAAATGTTGGATATGTTCAATTTAATCCTCTTCTTTTTGTTGTCATCCTTACTGCATATCTAAGCTTAATTTGAGACACTTTAAACCGATCCGAGCCGTTCTAACTTGGTTAAGTTTTCAGTTTTCTACTATAGTCAATCAAAATTTCACTTCAGTTTGGCTGGTTTTAACCGAATGCATACCCTTACTTACAATAGAAACGGTAGCTCCTGCATCTTTTATGCTTGCTAACTAAAAAATAATAATGAAATTGATGATCTTCTTTCGTTATTTTTAAAATTTCATATTGTATAAGTATTCTCTTTCTGCAAAAAAAATTGATTTGATTATAACGTTATCAGATAGTAAAAAATCGATTTAATATAAAATGATTTGATGGTTTATTAAATATTGTGCAACAAAACTATTAGAAGAAAAGAAGTTGCTCCTCCATCCTAAAAATGTTTTCATAGAAAATATACAACTTTCCTTTTTTATGTTAATTTGATGAAGGTATATGCACTTACACAACTTTATTATATGTTTGTATTTTACTTATTTAATTATATCTAATTAATTTATTTAATAAAAACTTTTACTTATTTACTTAAATTAGTAGATGAGATATTAAATTTTAAAACAGAGTTCTTATTTTAAAATAAGAATTTTTCTCAACGAGAATCTATATAAAATAAAACTCTATATCCTCATTTCATAAAAAATAGATAGAGAGCACACATGTAGGCGTGACAGTGGGGCAGAGAATCCCATTATCCGCGGGATTTCGAGATACCCCAATTTTTTTCCTCGTTAGAACAGGGTTGGGGTGAGTTTTTGCCCCAGTAACGAGATGGAATAGTGTTTCCCGTACCGCGGGTCTCGCTATATATAATTACTACCTAACACTTATATTTAGTGGAATATATTAAACTATCCCATATATATATATATATATATATATATATATATATATGTTTTATACATTGGCAGATTTTTTATGCATTTTCAGCGATTTTTTATTTTTCTGTCATCTGCTTATTTTTCGGGCATTGACCGATTCTTATTACTTATTTTTTTTAAAAAACATATATTTTCTATTTTCTTAAGCCGACGAAATTTTGTGCGGGTGGAAATCTTTTCGGACTTTGGAAAGACTATTGCACCACTTAGAACGGAAAATGTCATTTTATACGCATAGGATGTAGATGAAACACCCCCTTCCTCGCTCCGCCCATTGCTAGGGCTATAAGCGAATCCTTGGAGATCATATACTGTGTAATCGACAAGAAGTAGAGCCGAGATTAATTATAGGTGTTCATGTTCGTTCATCTATTTTTAATTGAACTTGAGTCAAGCCAACTGGTATTTGAGAGTGTTTGATTTTGTTATTATTTTCTTAAACGTATTTGACCATGTCCATGAATATTTGTGCTTGTAAACAACTAATTATCGTACTCACTAATATAAAATAAACACGTATTTTTCTAAATTTTCATACAGAAATACAGATGTAACCAAATACTTACTTGCATAACAAATAAACTACAAAAATTAGATTATGTACAGTATGAATATTATTGTTTTTGTTATTATTATTATTATTAACATTTTATTAATCGAGTCTTGAACGAGCTTATTCATGAATTATTACTAAACGAATCAATCAGTATTCAAACTTTATTTATTTATAAAATAAGTTATAATTTTTTTTTTTTATTTATCCAAATGAACGAATTTGTTTACAAATTATTTAACGAAAGCTCTTTCATTTATATCCCCCCCGTTATCAAGCCTATACACACACGCGTACAGTCTACTAAGAATGGGAATACTGAGCAGAAAATGGTCAAAAGTGCAAATATATTAAATTCAGTGTCTGAACATGATTCGCTTAGCTGTGACTCCAGCCCAACGCTTTTGGCGTCTTCCCTCCGACAATTGACACGTTGCACTTTTCTCAAAAGGCACCACCCACTCGCTTTCCCAGCGCGTGTATCACACGTCACGAAAATATCCAATCTCCCAAACCAGAGACCATAACGTGTCACATATCACGATGGAAAAAGGGTAAGTGGTGGGGCCCATCCCGTGACCCTTTCGGAAATATCAGAGCCATCTGGGTAAGCTGCCCTGTACAGACCCGACCCGGACAAGGCCCCCCACCCCCCGCCCACACTTATATCATGCTGTCCTCTCACCATCAGCCATTGAATGCTAAATTTTCTGCGCTCTTTCTCACTCTAACTCTATCTTCCTTTCTCTCTCTACAAACCTGACTCTGGATTTAGGGATTCGAGCAATTACGCATGCGATGGAGGCTATTAATGGCGGCAGTAACAGTAATAATAGTACAATTGCGCCGTTTGTGATGAAAACGTACCAAATGGTGAACGATCCGTCGACGAATGGGCTGATCACGTGGGGAAGGGCTAATAACAGTTTTATCGTTCTGGAGCCGCTGGATTTTTCGCAGAAGATTTTGCCGGCATACTTTAAGCACCATAATTTCTCCAGCTTTGTTCGTCAGCTCAATACTTATGTGAGTTTTTCAAATATCTCCTATCTTATCTTATTTCCGTCAAATTAGTGTTTGATTATTTAGCTATTTGTGCGAGAATGAACTTTATTTGCCGAATTGTATGTATTGCGGGAATTGCTTTTACTTTTCTCTCTCTGAATTTTCGTCTGCGATTTTGGCTTGGTGATGTCAATCGTGTTCTGAAAGTCAAGCAACGGTACTCTCTCTCTCACACACAGATATAATTAACTGCCGGTTGCATGGTAATCAACATTTTGAATGCTGGGATTCAATAAAAATGAAGGATAAAGTTCAGAAAATAAAAAAGGAAAAAAATTAAGAGAATAACTTTTTGTAAATTGTAGGTACTTTTTGTTAATACTTACCGCCCCATTTTTTTTAATTATCATTCTAACATTTTATATAAAACTTAAGGGATTAAGAGGTTGATAAATCAATTCTCAACTAATTTTCTTAAATTCCTTGATTTTTTTAATTATGTTTATATATTGTTAACACTTTCCATAACTATAGGGTTAATATTATAAAAAAAAATGTCAAAAAAATAGAATGACAACTATTTAAAAAAAGAAAAAATAAAAAAACTAGAATGACAACTAAAAAATTCGAAGGTAGTATTTATTAATTCACGAAATGACTTTTACTTGCAAATAGTTGTGAACTTGATACTTGTAATTTCACAAGGTATATTTATAATTATATAAATACAATATAGTTTTTGAAAATTGGTCTATCTTATCAAAAATTGATTAACTTTTATTTTATCCATATAGCATTAATTATTAGGCAAGTACTAGTGTACTACCTATCTAAAACTATATATATATTTTTTATTTTTTTTTAGTAAATTTACAAAATATATAATACTCCCTCCGTCCCGCTCAGATTTGCACACTTTCCTTTTCGATCCGTCCCACTCAGATTTGCACACCCTTAAAAAGGAAATTTCTCAAATAATCTCCACCCTCAAAATCTCCATATTTAATCTCTACCTTTGAGAAAATCAACCCTAAAATAAAAAATAGCTTTTTTTTAACCTCCGTGTCCGTTCCTACGTGCAAATGTGAGCGGGACGGAGGTAGTAATATATATGACTGATCTTGGTGGGAGGATGACTACTTGTCTGAGAGTGAAACTGCGGCTGCTCCCTCGAAACTTGAATAAAAGCATGTTTTGACATTATTCTTGATTTCCTTCTGTACTAAAAAGTCTTACCTTTGGCAAATGACTAAAAGGGAAATTGCAGTTGACTCCCTCAAAAGGAAACCCTATTTTGACAATAAACCCCTCTATAGAAAAGGAAACGACAACTCCTCAAATTAAAATTGGATCCTCTATTCAATTTTAATTTTATTATGTGTTCCGTTAGTTATGTGTTAATTAGTGATGTCATCAAATAAACTTAATGTAGAATCATTGTTTTAGAATACAAAATAATATATAGAATAAAATAGAAGATATCACGTGTCCCAAATTTACTTCCAATCAAAATACATTGTAAGATAATGTATGATATATAATATTTTTTCTATATAAACAGTGATACATTTTCATAGATACTTTAATTTCAAAATAATAAACATTTTTCAGTGTAAACATTATTATATTTTTTTTATAAATTTATTTTTTAATCCGGATTGCACGGAACGCACGAGAGAATTACTAATTTACAATAGTTTTTAGTAATCAACAATTTTATTTTATTTGTTATATTATATTAAGCACCATTTGGACCAAATAAAACTAAGAATATCCCGGGTAACGGTTAATTTTGCAGCTCTACCTATTTTTGCATGTACATATATATATATATAGGTACCGCTCAGTTCAATGACATTTAAAGCTGCTTAAATCATATAAATTTTAAAGTAAAGTATTATGGAATTTAACAGATCCGATTAAATAGGCCAATGGTTTATCAAGCTGCAAATCTGCTGAGAATCTTAATATATTTTAGAGTGATGAGCTGAGATAGATTCACTAGTTTTCAGTTTAACGAACTCCGAGCATAACCAACATATGATGTTCCACTTCCAACATTAGGGGTGTGTTTGTTTAAAACTTCCCTCAATAAATTTATAGGACAAAATTCTACTTAAACAAATTCATTAACTTTTTCAATCAAATTTGATTCAGCATTACTCAACCTTAATCAAACACACCTACATGTATAGACAAACGATAATTTTTCATAATATAATAACACGGTTAATATTTATGAATTGAAATGAATCTCTTATCTGAGTTCCTAAATCTCAGGGTTTCAGAAAAGTGGATCCAGACAGATGGGAATTCGCCAACGAGTGGTTCCTACGCGGCCAAACACAGCTCCTTTGCAACATAGTAAGAAGGAAGCACACAATCCGGCCCCACTCTTCACACCTCAAACACGAAGACGAAGAAGACGATGACCTCATAATGGAGATCGCAAAGCTAAAACACGAGCAGAAGTCTCTAGAACAAGAGCTCGAAAGCATGAACCGCAGGCTAGAGGCAACGGAGAGACGGCCCCAACAGATGATGACTTTCCTCTGCAAAGTCGTCGAAGATCCGGAAATTCTGCCCCGAATGATGCTCGAGAAAGAGAAGATGCGGAGGCTAACGTCCACCAATGGGGATAAGAAGAGGAAACTCATAATTTCTACCGATTCGTCCAATTCCTTGTCCGGAATGGCTCTCTCTGGTTCCTCGATTAAGAGCGAGGAGGAATCAACTCCGATCTCCTCGCCGGAAGGGAATCTCGATCGTGATACTTATTGCCAGTCTTCGCCTTCGATCGATATGTCGTCGCCGGAGTGCTGGAGCCACGGGCGGAGTTTCGGCAGTGGCGGTGGACATCTGATTGCACCGGAATATTCGAATTATGTTAATTTCTCTAGTCCGACATTTTTGAGCTCCGGCAGCGAAAATAGTGGTTCACGGGCGGTTGCGGCGCCGGTTACAAGTGTCTCTGGTAAGAATTCTGCCGATGGATTTGATGCGAGTTATTTTGAAAGATTTGTCGCGGGGGAGAGTGCTAGTCCGCCGCCGCCGTATCCCTTCTCACTGTTGGGTGGTGGTTTCTAGCTAGCAATGGAATCCACTTTTCCTGTTCTTTGATTATTAAAAAAAAAATAGAAAATAAAAGAAGTAAGCTTAGCTTATGCAGCATATGCACCTATGCATTATGCATTTTACATGTATAGTTATAGATGTTCTGTAAATATATCTTGTAGCATTGGTTTAAAGTTTACAGCTACTTAGAATATTGGTTTATGAGCGTTAGATTTGCTTTATTTTAGCACCAGATATAACACATAACCATTTTTCTCTACAATTTTCTATGCTACATTTTTATTTTTTGTCTTATTTTTCTAAGTAATTCAAATTTTCTAATATATTTTTTTAATTTTATATTTTTGTTAGTATGATTTATGTAACATGTTTATCTATAATAGTAGTTCATTCATTTAAAATTTAATTAAGTTATGATGTATTAACCCCCCTCCCCCCTAATTTCTAACAATATTTTTCACCATTTTTGGAATATAAATAAGAGGTCACGGATTTCTAATTCAATCTCAACTCTATATTTCTTTTGTACTTAAAAAAAATGACGGAGTTCGAATACATAACCTTTACCTAACCAATAAAAGCAAAAATCACAAAATATAAAATGTCCCAAGTACCTCTACCAACCACATTCCAGGCTCGTATGTGTTGTTGTTGAAGTTAATGGATATATAATCTAGTTCATGGCAAAATGAAGGCATTGAAGAAAATACAAAGAATCCTCTCTCTCGTTTCTATGGACTTATGGAGATTCACACACAATTTTTCTGTCCTCCCTCTTAATTAGTTTGTACTTTGTACTCTCTAGTACTAGTCTATGTATCGTATGAATTTATTCGTTTACTATAAAAGATCGACGTATCATAATAAATAAAATTTCAAGATGATTAAAAAGTAAGTGATGACATTAATATCTATGACATTTGTATCGACACTTATGACATGGATCAACTCCTAAGACGGCTTCAAAGTTTATATCCAGCTTGGGTGTGTATCGATTGGGATTAAAATATCTCGTGGGTGAGTGTGGGATGGCTTATCAGTAGGGATGGTAATGGATCGGGTTGATGTTGGGATTTGTGCCTTGAATCTAATTGGGTTAGAATTGACGTTCGTATCGAGGTGGAGGATTGAATTTGGTATTGTTGGAATTGGGTCGCGTTGGAAGATTCGCGCTGGAAAGACGTCTCGGCCGAGACGTACGAGAGATCTCGGCCGAGACGACGAGTCAGCGTTTTGGCGAGATTTGCTGCTGGAGGCTTGTCTCGGCCGAGACGAGTTAATCTCGGCCGAGATCAGTTAGGCGGACAGTTTTTTGAGCCTACGCGGATTAGGCCCAATTGGATTCTTCTTTGTATAGAATTAGGTTTTGGGGCTTATAAATAGGTCATATTGGAGACCTTTGATATAGAGAGATTAGAGAGTCTTAGAATTGTTTTTGGCTTGATTGTTCAAGCATTGATAGTTTGTTTGGGTCGAGTATCAATTGATAGATACTCGACTATTGGTCTTTTGTTTGACTCTCGTTTGAATTTGATTTGGGATCCTTCCCTTTTGGCCGTGGACGTAGCTAACAAGTTGTTAGTGAACCACGTTAATTCTTTGTGTCGATTTTATTGTTTCTTGCACGCTTATTATTTGCTTTGTTCGTTTCGTTTGTTCGCTTATTTCCCAACAACTGGTATCTAGAGCTTGGTTCGAGTTTCCGCTGTCTTTGTGGGAAATATGTCTAGGATGAGCGTGCAAATTGAAAAATTCAATGGGAGGGATAGTTTTAGTCTATGGCAGATTAAAATGAAGGCCTTGCTGAAACGTGAAGGATTATGGGCGCCGCTGATGCCAAAGAAGGAAGAGGCCGTATCTGCCGAGATGGCCGCTTTGGATGAGAGAGCGCACTCAACGATCATGTTGTGTCTCGATGACGACATCATCACCGAGGTAGCAGAGGAAGAAACTGCACTGGGGTTGTGGTCGAAGTTGGAGAATTTGTACATGACGAAGTCGCTCACCAATAAGTTGCTTTTAAAGCAACGTTTGTTCGGACTGCGCATGAGTGAAGGTCAGTCCCTTCGCGAACACCTAGATCAACTCAATAAAATCTTACTAGAATTGCGTAATATTGATGTGAAATTGGAAGATGAGGATATTGCGTTGATCTTGTTGGTTTCTCTACCACCCTCGTATGAGAATTTTGTGCAGTCATTTGTTGTTGGAAAGGATTCTGTGTCTCTAGAAGAAGTGAGGTCGTCGCTGCATTCTAGAGAGTTGCGCCATCAGGCAAGTGGTTTGTCTGGAGAATCGGGTGCAGCCTTAGTAGTTGGCAATAATCGAGGTTCGGGAAATCCAAGGAGGAGGTTCAAGAAGAATTCCGGCCCCAAAGGTCCTAAACCAGGAGATGTCTGCAACTATTGTAAGGAGAAAGGGCATTGGAAGTATGCCTGTCCATTGTTGAAGGAGAAACAGGAAAGCACTGCTGATTCTGTTGTGGAAATTGAAGCAGACTCTGATGGAGATGATGCCCTAATCGCTGAGAAACAGACAGGTAAATCTGATTCTTGGGTTCTTGACTCGGGGGCGTCGTACCACATATGTCCGCGTAGAGAGTGGTTCACAACCTACAAGCAGGAGGAAGGTGGCAATATTTCATTGGCCAATGGTTCCAAATGCAAGGCGGTTGGGATAGGCTCAATTAAGGTGAGGACGCATGATGGTAGACTGCGTACATTGAACGATGTCAGACATGTTCCACTCATGACGAGAAATTTGATTTCACTGAGTCGATTAGACAGCAGGGGTTTCAATTTCAAAGGTGAAGGTGGAGTTTTGAACGTCTGCAAAGGTTCGAATGTAGTTCTGAAGGGCATTAAGAAGGGAACTTTGTATTTAATGCAAGGTTCTACTTTGGTTCGGTCTGCTGCTGTTCGAAGTTGTTAGTGTCCCATTGTTTGGGATAAAATTGGTACGTAAGGCGCATCTGGTACATTGGGTACAACTGGCGCAAAATTGAGTTTTGTTTTTTTGTTTGAATTTTGTGAGGAGGTTTGATCTGAGGTGGAGCTTCGTCTGAAGAAGCTACATCGTTTGGGGATTCAAGGCAAGGTGGAGATTGTTGGGATTTGTGCCTTGAATCTAATTGGGTTAGAATTGACGTTCGTATCGAGGTGGAGGATTGAATTTGGTATTGTTGGAATTGGGTCGCGTTGGAAGATTCGCGCTGGAAAGACGTCTCGGCCGAGACGTACGAGAGATCTCGGCCGAGACGACGAGTCAGCGTTTTGGCGAGATTTGCTGCTGGAGGCTTGTCTCGGCCGAGACGAGTTAATCTCGGCCGAGATCAGTTAGGCGGACAGTTTTTTGGGCCTACGCGGATTAGGCCCAATTGGATTCTTCTTTGTATAGAATTAGGTTTTGGGGCTTATAAATAGGTCATATTGGAGACCTTTGATATAGAGAGATTAGAGAGTCTTAGAATTGTTTTTGGCTTGATTGTTCAAGCATTGATAGTTTGTTTGGGTCGAGTATCAATTGATAGATACTCGACTATTGGTCTTTTGTTTGACTCTCGTTTGAATTTGATTTGGGATCCTTCCCTTTTGGCCGTGGACGTAGCTAACAAGTTGTTAGTGAACCACGTTAATTCTTTGTGTCGATTTTATTGTTTCTTGCACGCTTATTATTTGCTTTGTTCGTTTCGTTTGTTCGCTTATTTCCCAACAGTTGAAACGCGAATTCGCACTAAACCCGCTTCATATGGGGCAGGTTCAAACCCGATCAAACGGGTTATGGGGCGGGTTCAAACCCGATCAAACGGGTATTATTGGGTTATGGATTTTGCTAAACCCGTCTCGTCCCATATATATTATTTATATTAATATTTTTTATATTTATTATTTATTATATCAATATATTTCATTTACTACTATTTCTTACTATCAATATATTCACATTTTTATTATTTTATTGTGTTTGATTTAGTCTGATAACTTATTTAGTTGTTTCGTTAATAAGTTTTTTAATTAATAATGTATATTTTATATTATATTTTAATAATGAAATAATTATATTAAAAAAATAATAATGTGTATATTGGAAAAAAAAAAAAAAAACAAACAAAAACAACATGGCGGGTCAGGGCGGGTAAACCCGTCGGGTTACGAAAGCGGGGCCGGACAGGTTCTCTGAGAAGGCAGGTCGAAGCGAGTTACGAATCTAACCTTTCTTTGCGGAGCGGATCTTGAGAAAAGTTAAATCCGTCCTATACGTGTCCCATTGTCATTCCTACTTATGAGTTCATTTGCCTTGACTTTTGAATTTATCCTGCATACTCGGGATAAAATCATTTTTCTCAAATTGCTGAAGTAAATGGAGGATCAACGCTTTTATATAATCTTTCAATCAGGCGTATCGTATCGAGATTATTCAATTTAAAGAAAAAAAAAAAGGAACGCCATAATGCAAATCTTAACAAATCTCGCGGGGTTTATTATGTGGATGGGCCTTTAGCAGGTTCCATATCAAAATAATTTAGTCAGTAAGTAAATGGGCCAACCCATTTTGGGCTGTACTGAAACCTGAAAAAGATAATACTAATAAAACAACAAAAGAATAATAAATGAAGCCCAACAACAAAAGAACAATAAATGAAGCCCATTTAGTTGATTCAAAGTAGCCAATATTATTAGAATCTGCCAGGGTGGAGGAAAAATAATGTGTTTTTTTTTTTTTTCTATTATCTTCTAATTAAATTTCAAATACAATTGTTAACGAAATTTTAATGTTAACTGTCATTTTAAAGTGATTTAAAAATTGACCTTTTCTTTATATTTTTTCGGGATTCTTAATGTTAAAATTTGAATTACTGTCTTCACAAATAATTTATCATTAATACTTCTTAAATACAATTATAAAAAAAGTGAATTTAGTAGACCAAAAAAAAAAGAAAAAAAAATCTGCATCTGACAGGGTATCATTTTCCATATATATTTACACGACCGGTCTTGTTTTATTAATAAGAGTTGAAACTTTAATTTTCTGAATAAGTTTTGTAGCTAGTCAAATAAAAAAATTAGAAGGTCCTATAACTAGAAACTTATGATTTTTGTACTCATATATTTATCTAATTGGTAAAAAAATGTACATGAAGCAAAAAATTTAGTTGGGTGTATTACAGATTTACTGTTAGATATTACGGTGTCCCTATTAATTTGTGAGTGTTATGTAGGTTAAGAATGTATAAATTAATATTACTATAAATCGATGAATAATTAAAATTTTTAAATGTATCTAACTAGTATTCTCTGCGAGGCATTAATAAGCTAGTAAGTCATGAATATATTTAAAAATAAAGCTCGAGGTCGACTCAATAATGAATACAACTCAGACTATATTCGGATGCTTCCTCTGTAGACTGGTAATTAAACAAAGTGAGAGATCCCATATGGGCTGCTTTATGAGGAGAATTAGATTCTTAGTTAAAACAAGAACTACTTTCCATATTACATTATTCCTGATTATGTTCTTTTAAGACATCAAAATATCCATATCTGGCATCTGCTAAAACTCTCAACTTCATGTCCGAACAGGCAAGCTTGCTTTTCCAATGTTTTATTGCTCTAAACTTGCTTAATTCTGACCCCATTTTCTGATTAGGAATGCAGGTGCATTGCATGGTGATGAGGATTAATCTTGACTGCAATTCTTGTTGCAGAAAAATGCGAAGAACCCTCCTCCAATTCAAAGGTAAACTAAGCTTGTGTACCAAATCTCTATCCTAAACGACTCTGTCTAACTTCGACTAGGCTCCGTCTAGTCGCTAGATTATCCGGACTTCTCCAGCTTAGTTCATTTTGGGCTAAAATTACTTTTGGTCCTATAACTTTCTTCTCGTTTAATTTTCGACCCAAAATTTGTTTTTTTCCCAATTTCATTCCATAATTAAAGAAATTGCAAGTATTTGAACCAATTTCCGCCGCTAATGATCAAATCGGCCTGAAAAGCCCATGCCAATGTCACGTAATACCAACTTTCGACCTATTTTAATTGATGTGGCACCATACATTTTCTTTTGGGGTGAAAATTGAACGAGTGAAAAGCTATGGAAAGAATAGGGATTTCACGTGACAGTCACATGTACTTTTTCCAATCAATTTGCTCATTGACCATAGAAAGTCGTCCAAATAATTGAAAAAAAAAAACAAAAAATGGGATGAAAATGTGAACAAAAAGTTATGGTAGTCCTTCCTTCTTAAACCCTGCTTAACCCCAACTTTGCGTTAGATCCAAGTTTATTACCCACTAATGCTTAGCATCTTTTAGAACTTTATCGATCGTTAATTAATTACTTGGATCTTCTCGTTTATAAATTCACTAGTTGCTACTCTCTCTGTCTCTAGAAATAGAGAGGCACTTGATAGAGAAGCAAGAGAACAAGGTGAGCGTTTTTGGGAAATACAATCCAGCAGAATTGGCTATAAAGATCAGGAAAAAGATGAAACGTCAAGCCCAGATTCTTCAAATTCAAGACTTCACAAATGAGCCGGCCCACTCCAGTCAATATGCTTGAGGTTTAGTTAAAATATACTATCTCCGTCTCATAAAGATAATGAGACTCACAAATTTCATATTGTCTAAAATCAATGCTTATTTAATTTTACGGATATTAGCTACCTATTTACTTTTATTTCTATGTCAGTTTCAGTAAATTATAGTTGCATTTTTTATTTTTATTTTTGTATAAATTAAATGGTTGTGGGGTTGTGTCCTACCAGTTAGATAATGAGTATTATATTGAACTCTCTCCGATCCGCCATAATTTGCATACTTTTCTTTTTCGATCGTCCCACAAGAAATCTTACAATTTTCACCTTCAATCTCCATCTTTGAAAAAGTAAACTAAAAAGTAAAAAGTCACTTTTTTTTAATATACGCGCTGAAGCAGATGTACAAATTAGGTCGAAATGTAGGGAGTATAAATTAATAATGATGAGAAGTAAATTTAAATATTGTAGTCTTTGCATCTATATTTGGCACAATGAAATTACTTTTATGAGCTTAGAAGGCTTAGCTTTAGGCCAATTCTATTAATACTAAAAAAAATCTCTGCACAATTTTTAATTTATACACCATACTTACTTTAAAAAATATAATATTTTTTTCTAGACATACCACACATCTAAACATATTTACCCTCTTTTTTCTCAACACACAAAAATTTCATATGAAGATGTTATTAAATGGCTCCTCACAGAAATGAGAAATCTCATCTCTCTTGCAACGAGAAGATACATAAATATGTTTTAACAACGAGAAGGAAGGTTATTTTCGCCGACCCCCGAAAATTTCTGATGCGTTCAAAATGGTTTAAAGAAAACTAGAAAGTCATAAAATTATAATTCATTTTCCATCTTCACTGCATTCCTAAATAGATTCCAATCAGATATTATTTCATTCACTTATTTCAATCATGCTGATAGAGAATTAGAACGGAATCATATTTTATTTTTAAATTTTGAGTGGGTACGTAAAAATGTGACTCCAACGATTGAGTTTCAACAACAATATATGCTAACAGAGTAGCAGGCTTCTAAAACTTAGGTACAATAATGAAATCATTTAATTGAATTCCGAAGTTTCAGCTTCAAAATCAGCAATAACCATTGTGTAATTTGAGGTAGTTGAAATGTTTGAAGTTTCACGTTTCATTTGGTCTTATTATTTTATTTTTTTCTTTTTGGGTTTTTCTACCATTGCTTTTGACTTGTTTATAATTATAGTCGCACTGTTTAAAATGCATACAGACTACTGGTCCTAACAAAAGCATAAAACAGAGTATTTTGTTTGAAATCGATATACTCTTTTTCTTTTTCTTACTCCCTACGTTTTAAAAAAAATGTCATTTTAGATATTTTGGAAAATTTCACAGTAGGTATCACTCTACCAAAAAAAATCATAATTCTTCTAATTTTATCTTAAACAACCGACTTAATTTAGTTTATTATTTCCTTATTTAATTTAATTGAAGTTTGATAACAAGGAAATGCTGTTGAAATTCACATTTCACTAAACATATTTGTTTCTATATCGGTTGAGATTCTTGAGAGACATTGTCCTCTTTAATCGGAGATTTTCCTAAAATAATACTCCCTCCTGTCCATATAAAGTGTCGATTTACATTTATTTAGAAAAATTAAGAATAGGTGAAAACGACAAGTAAATACCTATACAATTATTTAATTAAGATATATTTTGTGAAAATAATCAACTAAATTAAGTAGGTTGTTTAGGACAAGATATAAAAAAAAAAAATTTGTGATTTTTTTTTTTTTAATATTTTCAACTTCTCTAAAGCGGCACCCTTTTTGGACCGGAGGGAGTAAGAGTTAATTTCGGGTTATTTCACTTTGGAATTTAAACATTTTATTTTTTCTGATTGCAACATGTAGAATGCGATTTGTTACACTTTGCAACTCCACCATAATTTCCGGTATAGGTCATGCAGCCCCTAGTATGACCCATTTTTTTTTTTATTCACTAATAATACATTTCATAATTTTTTTTATTTTCATCTATTTTGAAAGTTTTAAAATAGTTGGAATTCAGGTTTAGATTCTTAAAATTAAATTAGAAACCAGGAAAATAATAAAAATTGAAAATAACATATAAAAAATATATTTCAGAAAAAAAAATCAACAAATAAAAATATAAAAAAAAACGAAATAATATATTCTTTATAAAATATATTTATATTTTATTAAAAATATAAAAATTATATAAAACTCTAAATAATTTAATATAAAAAAAGTAAAAACAGAAATATAAAAAAATTATAAATTAAATATAAAAATTAAGAAATTATTTGAAAATTTTTAAAATTCATTTAATATTGAGAAAATAAAAAATTTTGTTCTGAAAATTATTTAAAAAATTCTAAAATTTATTTAAAATTCAGAAAATAAAAAAAAAATACTTTCCTAGTGTAATTTATTTTAGGATTCGAATTGACCTTGGGATTCACTGTATTAACAGGAGTGGAGTAGCAACAGTAGCTTTGTTTTGCACCAACCCGAAATTGGACCAGGTCCCAAAATGAAATCCTCTCTCTCATCATCGCCAGATGAGTAGTTGAGTTGCTTTATTGATCATACTTTCTGAAATTAACCCAAAAAATTAGCATTTGTAATGCATCATTCTCTTATGTAATTTGAATATCACTAATAGTAGGGCATTAGGGTAAACATATATGATTCTAGTGGAGCATTTGGGGTTAATCTTTATTGCAAAATCTGCGACTAGTTCTGTCTTTAGTTTTCGCATAGACGGTACATTTCAATTGACCATTTATGAATATCTCTCAATTCATGTCTATCTAACTGAGCATATGCCCCAACTAATTGCTAAGCTTCTATTTATCGTCCGACTTAACTAGCATCTAACAACTTTCATAATATCGATTTTTATGTAAATGGGTGGTGAATTTGAAATCTATCATAAAATAATTACTAATTTCTCATAAATCTCCAATTTATGTTCTAATCTATCAGTCCAAATTCTCTATGGATGTCCTTATTGTGCATGAAATGCTTAGTCCGAGATGAATATTTATTTTCGTATTAATATGATATCATCTACTTTCAACCGAGATCATAAAACTTTGTTCATAAACTCTTCTAATAGTTATCGTACCAATATAATCTTCGTAAATGTGTATGGTCCATCCCAATATCTGATAATTGGTCCTCAAATGAAATCTCCTGGAACCTTCTGAGGCCCAATAATTTGTGGTAATTAGTCAATTCTAACTTGTGGGGCTGCAAATAAAACTTCCAAAGTTTCTTGCCTAAATTTCTTCGCCATTAACTCTTGTTTAATTACAAGTAACATCCATTTTGCCACTTACTTCAAACCTTTTCGTTTCGTGTTCCCTTCTGCATTTTCCTACACCAATGTTCAAGTTATTGCAACTTTTGTATCCATTACATTTCTGGCCAAATCAATAGTTGCATGTCTCAATTGTTTGTGTATCTATATACAAACACACGACGAAGTTGAATAGTTTAAGTGGTGAGATTCACTATTCATATTATTGATTTTGAGTTTGAGTCATCTTAAAAAGGGAATAAGAGGATTTTCTAAATATAAGCACACGCACAATATAAGTCTATTAACAGAAAATAGGATAGGAAGTGTAGATTTGGTGCCAAAAATTAGAAAAAGATGACTATTCCATATTGTCTTTAGAGAAAAAGTTGAGGGATTTCTTAGGATTATTTAAGAGATGTTTATTCCACGTCGATTTTGAGATCAAATATTGGGAGCTTTTTATGGCTATTTAAGAGATCTACTAGCTTTGATTTCAGATGAACCAACCAAATGTTGTGTGAGTCATAAAAAACTTGTCGTCGTGTGGTAGGGAAAAAATTTGTACGACTGTAAACATAACATAGTTTATTGTTTTCTTTTGTCTGAAAATGAATGTGGGTTTATGAGTTCTAAAGACATGTAGTATACCTCGAAAAAGTGATAAAATATTAACATTAATAGAATTACCATGCTTATTTATTTATTTGTACGTGTACATCTTGTGGAAATTGATGTAAGCTGGTCACCAAACTCGAGAATTTTCGTAGGGCGCATTTACTTGGTATTGCACGTGGATGATTGTTTATTGCTAATTTCTAATTACAAAGATTAATTCATGAACTTTGAATGTCATTGATTGCCCACAAATGTGAACATTTAGAATTTGTCTTCATATTTATCATTATCATTTTAGTTAAAAGTGAAAACGAGAAACTGGCAAAATATACCTTGTATATAAATTTTGAGTCCAATTTCGGTACTACTGTGGTATCGATACCTTGTAAGAGAATAATATATATGTATTCAAATATAAGGGACTCAGTAAGTTATAGGGTAATGCTATAGTGCAACCCTTGTATTAATAAAACTATTCTTTTACTTACTATATCAGGTAAGAACAGGTAATACATTATTTTTTATTTAGTAAACAAGGTCTCACTTGTAATTATTTTTATATTACTTCCTTGCACAATAATAGATAAAAAAATCTGATCCTTTTACTAAATGAGTAAGAAATGGGTAAATAATATTTCATTACATATTTTCTTATTTTATTACTAAGCGTTTGTATTTTCATTACTAAGATTTTCTTTTTCTTCTCTTTTTATCTTGTTTTTTTTATTTTGTTTGTTTTAAAATAGTAAGACACTAACTTTATTCTCCGTTTTCATAATTTTAGATTATTTTTAATTTGGCCTTTAACAAACTTTTTTCACCTTTCTTTTTCTATTTTGATTTCAACTCCTCACTCTTCCTTTTTTTTCTTTTTTTTTTTTTTAATCAGACGTGTTTAACATGTTCATTTTCATGTTAACTATATTTTGTGTGTTCATGTCGTTCTATTTGGTCGAGACAAAATTGTCAGTCCTAGATAAATTGGGAAAGTTTGGACCAAAGATTCAAGTTAATCTAACAAGTCGATTAAATTAAAATCTGAAGTTTGGACACGAGCGCTTAACTTAAAATAGATATTCATATAAAAATTAAAAAACACATAAAAAATACAACATTTAAGATCCTGCAACATTAAACATCTTAGATGTTTTACAATGAACTAATAAAATATATTTTGCAATTTCTAAAATAATATCGTATCTTCTAAAAGACAATATATGTTTATTCCTTTATATAAATGATAATAATAATTAATACTTCCTCTCTTTCATAAAAAAGTTAGGTTTTAAAATATTTTCTTGTCCCAAGAAAAGGAAAATTTCCGAAGTTTATATCTCATTTTATTAGTTAAAATAAAGTTAAAAAAATAAAATGAGTAAGAAATGGTTAAATAAGTCAAATTAACAAATAAAAAAAAAAAGTCTTGTAAATGAAAATTTATAATTTGCAAAAGGTTGTACTTTCATTAAATTGATAAAAGTAAAAAAAACTCGCAACTCCGTGAAACCGGACTTTTTTTGGATGGAGGCATGAAATAATCAAAAATGCATGCAAATGCTATCGAAATGATCGTCTAGATAAATCTAAAAGTATGCATACATGATGTGTATCACTAATTTATCACATAATTAAAAGAATAAGAAATTGTAGAAAAAGAACCCAAAAAATACAAAACATTTTTCATAAGATGATTAAAAAAAAGAAAAGAAAAATCCATAAATCACTAGAAAACACAAAAAAAATCTGGGAAACAAAAAAGAATTTCCAAAAGGAAAAATTCAAGAAAAAAAAAATTCTAGAAAATGTGGAAAGTACTCCCAATTTTTTTCCCAACAGTAGAAAGAAAATCCAGTAAAAAAAAATAATTTCTGTAAAATAAAAAAAAATTGTCAATCCTTTTATTTTTCTTCTTCTTTTCAAATTAAGGTTTTTCTTCTCACCTTTTCTAGATTTCTTTCTTTTCTTTATTTTTTATTTGTTGGATGATTTTTAGGAATTTTCATAATCATTATTATTTATTTTGATTTGTATAAAGTATGCTAATTTTTCATTTGAATTATGTGAGGATTTTATATTCATTTTTATTGATGTAAATTCATTTATTTTAATTATACATGTCAACATTTAGTTATAAAATGTTTGTTAGAAATTGAAAATTAAAGAACACAAAAGCAAGAAATTATTGTAATTAACTGAAAAGGAAAGAGAAAGGTGAAAAGCAAAACAAAAAAATAAATAAAATGGAACATAGTAGTTGAAATGAAGGTTAAAAAGTTAGTAGGTTAACTTTGGTGACCTGTTTAGCAAGTTGCAAGTAACTTAATTCATGGGTCAAGATTAAAAGAAAAAGATCTAATGGTTATTGTCTATGGTTGTATTAATATCATAGTTGCATAGTAGAGAGACCCTAAATTATATAATATGTATTTTTCTCTCACAATGATACTGATGCAATTGTGATACCATAGAATCACCCATAAATTTTAGATAGTTCAAAACTTTTGTTAGATAGTCCAAAACTTTTTCATAATCATTTTACTTTTACAATTTTATCATTTATCTTTTTGATTGCGTGGATTTACTTGTAACTTAAATGGTGGAGATGTTTGTAATTTTTAGTCACTTTTTATTTTGATTGAATGTGAAAATGGTGAAAATAGAAGGTGAATAATCGTGAAAATTTTTCTACTAGGAATTGTGTTATATCTCCTTTGCGATTATATAGTTCATTAACATATACATAAAGTGATATTATTACTACTTACAAATGCGCACGTGTTGTGTATTTATATAATTAAGTAAAAAATGTAGCATCATATGTAATTGAAGTCCAATCGAATGCGAGAAATCCAGGTCTTATTTGGTTTTGTTTTGAAATTTAAATCAATTTCTCAAATTTATACAATATACCATTTGCCCATGAAATCATGTTTGTTTTACATTGATGCGTTTGGCCGATTGTAGGCCTATACATTATAATTAACCTATTTCTTCTAGAATAAAAGGTCTATTAACTTCTTGTATTTCCAATGACTCCACCTTATTAGATAAGAACGATGAGAATACTTTATGGAGCACAAATTAATATTCAGTACTACTTTTCTTTGGATATTATAATTTAGGGTTAAATATTTAAATCTACATGTTCTTTTGCGAGTTTTTACACTTCAATACCTAAATTTATTTTTAATTGATTACAACCTGAAATTCACGAATTGTACAAGTTGCAACCTCCGTTGAAATTTTTCGGCCAAAATATCAAATATGGGACAATCATATACCAAATTGAGAGGGTTTTTGTTATTTTTATGATTTGTTGAGGCATATTCACATACCAATCACTTTGCTATTGTCAAGTTGCAACATCCGTCAAATTGTGAATATACCTCAACAAATTATGGAAATAGTATATATAAAAAAAAAAAAAAAAAAAAAAACCTAATTTAGCCACATGCTTGATATTTATCCGAATTTTTTTAATGAAGGTTGCAACTTGTGCAATTCGTAGACTTCAAGTTGCAATCGACCCAAAAATAAAATTTGAATACTGAAGTGTTAAAACTCGCAAAATACATATTAATTTAAGTATTTAACCCTATAATTTACTACCTAATACTTAGTGATACATCATCTCACATACATTTCCTAAGTAAATTATTATATCCAAATTAAATATATAATTATAAAATAAGTCCAACTACTATTAACGCATTTACTATAGTTGTACGTTGTAGTAGGAGATTTGCAACCATGTATTTAGAATATCCCGATTATGACTGACCTATGTCTGATGTTGATCATCAACCTCGGATGCTCCCAAATGATAACTGAGAAATATCGCAGAAGATACAAATTTATTGCCAATTTTAGTGCGCGTCCAATTTAATATTACCAGAATTGTTATTTTAACGCATATTAGTAACATAAAATTATTATTAAATAAATATTTAAAATGAAATGTGATAAGTATGCAGCGCAATAGGACCGCTGGGCCTGGGCCTGCGAAATTCCTCAGTATTTCCCACGTCGACAAACTCACCGCGTTTTTCCTATTTTTGCTTTCTTACTTAAAATCAACAGAAATACCTTAATCAACAAGAAAAATCATCCACGCTTATTTCTTTTGATTATTCTAATACTCAAATACTGCAAATTTTTCTGTTAAATAATTTCATACACTCTCTTTAATTCCTTCTCCTCCGTCATCGACAAAAGGTGCAAACTAGCAAGACCTGTTTGTACCTATTAGCCAACCCTAGGTTGTACCTAAGCACGTACGGTACGATCATGGGGAAGAGACTGGATGCTTTTTTTCCACGACGACGTTTTAAGACCTCGAAATTGAAGGCTACCGCCTCTCTCGCCGTCTCCCGCCTCGCCGTGCTAAAAAACCAGCGCCAGGGGCGGTATTCTGTTGCACGATCCGACGTTGTTGAGTTTCTTAATGGTAACAACCATGACAGAGCTCTTCTCAGGGTAATTTCAATATATCTGTGTTTATATATTATGTATGTATGTGTTTTGTATGTCAATTTGTAATGATAAACGTTGTGTATGAATATTCAGGTGGAGCAAGTGATCAAGGAGCAGAATATGCTGGATGCGTTTGTTATATTGGAAGGATATTGCCATCTGTTCATCGAGCGAATCCACCTTTTTGAACATGAAAAGTTTGTTTTTTTCTCTCTCCACCTCTATATATATATATGTGTGTGTGTGTGTGTGTGATTTTTTTTTTTTTGGTTAATTTGTTGTAGAGGTTGCCCTGAAGATTTGGTAGAAGCTGTATCGAGTGTGATATACGCAGCGACGAGATGTGGAGAGTTTCCAGAACTACAAGAGCTTCGTGGTATTTTCACTTCACGATTTGGGAAGGAATTTGCTGCTCGAGCTATGGAATTGCGCAACAATTGTGGAGTCAATCCTAAGGTACAATTAACGATGTTAATGTATTCATATTTTAGTATCGAAATGCTGATATTATGTTGCTTAATTCCAGATTATACAGAGGCTGTCGACCAAGACGCCGAGCTTGGAGAACAAAATGAAGGAGCTCAAGCAGATTGCTTCAGATAACAACATTGATCTTCCGATGGAGGAGCCAATACCGGACACCACAATGGTACTTAAAAAAACGAGATTTACTTTTAAAGTTGTACGTTTTCAAGGAGTAAAAAATGATTTTGAATCATAACTGTGTTTACGTGTGTTTTGAATTCCAGGAAAGTAAGGATTTAGGGCAGCAGAAGCCCAGCCCATCGTCCCCATCACTAGGAGATAGAATTGAATCGATACATCTTGAAGATGATAATGAGATAGAAAGAGGCTCCGTGAGAAAATACAAAGATGTAGCTGATGCAGCCCAAGCAGCTTTTGAGTCCGCCGCTTATGCAGCGGCAGCCGCCAGAGCTGCGGTGGTACTGTCACGATCGGAATCATCAGATCCTCCTGATACTCCCAGTCTCCAAACCAGAATGCGAAAAACTAGATTCGATTCAGAGGAAGATGAGCATGTGGACAGTGAGATAAAATTTGATAAAATCCACCCTGTTTTAAATTACGATTCGGAACAGATTAAGAAGAATGAGGGTGGTGGGAGTTTGTTAAAGAGACCGCTTTCGGGTTCGAGTTCGGATTTGTTAGCAGACGAGGATGAGATTAAGCTAGACGACGAGGATGAGATTAAGCAGAGAAATGTAGCGTTTGATGAATCTGATGATGATGATGATGAGACGAAGAAGAGTGAAATTGGAATGGAAATGGAGAAGAAAAGTGAAGGTGTAGAGCCTTTGAACATCAATAGAAGGCCAATATCCGTAAGAACAAGATGGGCACAAGGCCGGTGACAATGTTGGTGATCACAAGAGTTTGAATTCAGTTGTTCTGTCTCGACTATAATGTCCAAACCGTGTTCTACCGCTAATATTAGGTCGAGAATTTTCCTGTAATGATTAATAAGGTTATGCCTTTTTTTTTTTTTTTTTTTTTTTTTTTTAAATAATGTAAAGTTTGCGAGCGATTGTAATGGTTTTTCGAAAGTTGAGATTGAGATTTGAGTGCATTAGTTAAACTAGTAAATGCTCCCGTGCAATGCACGGACTATGTTTTTTTAAGAGTAAATCAATATTAATATGAACAATACCTTTTATTAAAAATGCATTTTTATTTGATAATATATGACAAAAAAAGAAATGGTTAAAATTTGTTACAAAGAAAACTTTTATGTTCTTTTGCAGTGTTATTCATTCCTTGCCTCTTACTCTAGAAAATCAGATTTTTCCTCTAATAAAAATACATTTTAATTTTTTCACGAATTTCTTCCTCGTATCTTATTCCAGATTTTTTTTTTTTTTATTTCATCCTTTTAGCTTCTCTTGTCTATATCAAAACATTCATATTAAATTATAATAAATTTGAATATATCACACTGATTGATAATAATAAATAAAGTGAACATACATAATCCAGAATCCGATATGATTGAACAGATTGAGAAACAAAAAGTTTCAAATCTAATATCAATCAATTAATAGGATTGAGAAACAAATAATCTTAAGGATTATTCTTATATAAAATATTTTTATTAGTTTACGTACAAAACATCTTCTATTAGAAACAACAACAAAAAGAATTAAGGATTATTCTTATATAAAATATTTTATTAGTTTACCTACAAAATATCCTCTATTAGAAATAAATTTTAAGGAAGACATAGAAAATACAATTTTATTTTAGGATGAATTGAATCTTCATAGTCCATATGATGAGCTGATTCATATAAATAGAGTTGAATTTGCATTTTTAAAAATCATATAAATAGAGTTGAATTTGCATTTATAAATTTTTAAAGACATAGATGACCTCAAATCTTTCAATTAGCTCATACAAATAAAGTTGGATTTTGATTTAGATAAATATAAAGAAAAATTAATGAACTAAACTAATAAAATACTTTATATAGGAATAATCATTAAGAAAATATATTCTTTTCTCAATCTTTGCAATTCTAGATTGTATATCTTCGTTGTTGTTTGTTTATTATTGTTAATCAGAATGATTAATTTCAAAATATATTATAATTTAATATTAAGATTTTGGGAGAGAGATGAGAGAAGAAAAAAACCGAAATTAAGTATTTTCGGATTGTAAATTACCAATTTAAATTTATTTTTAAAAAAATGAACATTCTAAATTTCTATTAATTTAGAAATATTCCACCATTTGAAATAAATTTGTTCTAAGATAAATTATTTTGTATTTTTCTGATCGTAATTTAGAATTATTTTTTCTCTAGTTGTAAGGTTCACCTGGTAGTCCCCACATAGCCTATGTACGCTCTGACTAAACGAACCCTTACTGTCCACAACATAATTTTTTCTGGAGTAAGTTCTATTTTTTCTCTAGTTGTAAGGTTCACCTGGTAGTCCCCACATAGGCTATGTACGCTCTGACTAAACGAACCCTTACTGCCCAAAACCATTGTTTCTGTATCAACTGACTTTGAAACTAAAATCTTGCGTGACTTTGAAACTAAAACCTTGCATGTGACAGATATGGATGAAGGGGTGCAGATATTTATAGCCTATATAAAACCCTAGTATACACGTGTCTGTAACTACGTTCTAAACATACCGCGTAAAAACATATTTTACTCATTATATAATTCCTGAAATCTCTCAACTACATTTTAAATAATAACTTTAAAAAATATCATTAGCTTATTTATTTTTATTTTTTTTGGGACCGAAAATATAGATCTTATAATGTTTCAATAATATCGTACAAATTATTAAAAAAGATATATGGCGTTTTTATATTCTATGTAAATATTCTTTGATGTATAAATTGAAATATATAATTATAAATTTTTTTAATCAGTGATTATATCCACATTAGTTATTTAAAAATTAATTATATTTATTTCATAAATAAAAAATAGATATAATGTTCTTTAAAAATATAGAATACATATATATACAATTTATTCAATTCCTCAAATATCTCAATTACATATCTAAATTTTATAATATGTTTTTATTATATCTATACTAATGAAATAATTTTAAATTGATTCTAAAATTATGTGGCAAACATTTTCTTTTTAAACAACAGGCTCGCCTTAGTATACACGCATCTAAATATTCATTATGTTAAACATTAATTTAAAAAATCGAGAGTCCATATATTTATTTAAAGTTTATTTAAAACTCTAAAACTCTAATATACACATGTCTAAATATTTATTCTGTTGATTAAATTAGCGAAATAGTATATTTCAACGAATGTATAATTCCTGAAATATCTCAACTATATTTTACACTATATATTAAAATAAATTGCATGTCTATTCTTTTGTTTTATTTGGTTCGGATATTTAAATATTCTAATATTCAATTATATTTTACCCTTTAATTTTAGATATGTATTGCCTTTTTTAATCCTAACTATATATATATATATATATATATATATATTCTTTTATTTATAAATTGTATTATATAACTATAAATTTTAAATAGATATGATGTATTTTAAAATTATAGAAAACATATCTGTAACATATTTTTTAATTTCTAAAACATCTCAACAACATGAACAATTCAAAATTAAATATATACCATGTTGATATGATTTGGACTGGATATTTAGATCGTTTAATATGACAATTAGATTTCCAATTGAAAACTAAATTAATATATGGCCTTTTCAACTCCACCGATTTTTCAATAGAAATATTTTGATTTATAAATATATATTTCTACGTTTTTTTCTTTTTAGAATATCTTAATCAAACAACGCTTTTGCTGAGATATTTTAATTTATATATATTTCAATAATTTTTTATTGCTTACTAAAACATTATCAGAATTGTGAATAATGTCGATTCAATTGAAGTTGATACATGGATTTATTTAAATAAAAATTATAAAATTGAAATCTACTACTACAATAAAATCAGATTTGGTCTTCAACATCAGCGGATCCTCGAATGTTTAGCGAATCTCTAACCCTTTTCCAATATTCTTGGCGGATTGGCTGTATACATTTTATAAACCAAATTGTTATTTTTTTAGAAAAATATATTGACAACAATTTAAATAATTCACATAACAGGAAATAAATAAATCTAAACTTTTTATATGATTACATATTACCGTAGAAAAAGATGATGGTAGGTAAATTTGATTTTTGCAATCTTCAAAGCTGTTTTTGCTAGAATCATGATTCAGTGTTGCTGATTTTTTCTTATCTTTATTTGCAGGTCGTCCCTTTGGAGCATCCATTATGGTGAAGTATCTATCAAAGTTGACACATAATAATTAAGGAATGTCAGAATAATAGAAATTTGCATCCACAAATGTGAATCCAAAAAAACTGTAATAGTTACAAAGCTAAGAAATTGCAAAATGAATAAGAAATAGAATTACTCGGCAAAATCAAATATGAATCAAATAAACTGAAAATGAATAAGAAATAGAATTACTCAGCAAAATCAAATATGAATCAAATAAGCTGGCGAAATAAAGAAATTGCGAAATGAATAAAAAATAAAAATACCCAACTGCAAATGTGATTCTCATTTACTCAAGACATTGTATTTATAGGAGTAAATATGTTATCAGATAAGGATTTTTTTAAATTTCAAATTTCAAAATTTTAAATAATATAATGAAATCTGTTTTAAATATCTTTATAGATTTATTGTTGCTGATTTTTCGCCAGATCTCAAAATATAACATGGGATAATTTAAAATTCAAAATTCGAAATTCAAATTCTGAAATTCACTTCTATTCTTAGTAACTAAATAATTGGGCGGGAAAAATCTTAACTTATTAATTTTGGATGACTTGGCTTATTATATATATATAGATAATGTGTTCAAATGACTCCGGCTTCCGCAGGGCCGGGGGCGGACCTACAGCCCTCGGTGGAGTGGCCCTGGCCCCTCCAACTCTACCACTCCTCATTAATTTGACGTCTAAAATATGTATGATACGTATATTGTGTATTTATTTTAAATAATATGTGAATTTTAAACCTCCTTCAAAATTATAAAATATTAGGATAAATGTATATAATTTTCATAATATATAATAAAAACACTCTAAGTTTTGATATATAGATAACTAATGATACATCTCGACATTTTTGATATTATATATTATTAATATTTTATTTAAATAATAAATGTAAGCTATTCAATATTTATTATTACGTATATATTAATGTTTGTCGGAGTTACTTATTTGTCAGCCCTGCCTAGCCATATAGTTTGGGTCCACCTCTGGGGTCGGGTCTAGGCATTTTGTGCCCTAGGCAAAATAATATTTGGGGCCCTTTAATAATGAAAAGATAAGGAAAAATCTATTTAAAGTTTACTTTTCTTGATTTTCGAGATGCAAATTCATCAATTATTTTCTCATATTCAAGTTGTGATAAAAAAAACTTTTTCAATCAACAAACTAGCTAATCCATTTAATATTTCTTGTGACATAGTTGAACGTAAATATGATTTTATCATTATTAATTTAGAAAAACTTCTTCCTGCAGATGTCATTGTTTCTGATATAGTTAACAAAAT
Source organism: Ajuga chamaepitys (assembly GCA_958295605.1). Classification (NCBI taxonomy): domain Eukaryota; kingdom Viridiplantae; phylum Streptophyta; class Magnoliopsida; order Lamiales; family Lamiaceae; genus Ajuga; species Ajuga chamaepitys. The sequence continues at coordinate 58,005,892 of OY282498.1, read as the reverse complement.
TCTATAGGCAATCCATGTATTATGAAAAGAACTTAATTTCTTTACGAAATCTACTATCAACTGGTGTTTGTATTTCTACAGGAAGCACTTTTTTTAAAATTTTCAGTTCAGAAATTAAATATACACCATCTATGTCAAATAATGAATCATCTTGAGAAAGCAATTATTTTTCAAGCCACCATCATCTATAGACTTTAACTTATGTAAATTATATCAAAATTCAAAGGCATCTTCATATATTTGAAGTTGTTCACATCGATTTTCAAAAAAAAAAAAAAATAGTTTTGTCAATTCTAAAAATAAAGTAATTAATTCTAAAAGATTCTTCAGATGAAAATACCACTTCATTTGTAGTACTCTCATCAAATTATTTTTTTTCTTCGACTTATGCGTTTTTCTTGAAAATTTGGTTCTATATCTATTTGAAGTGCAATCTCTCTAGCTACAATTAAAGCAGATATAAAACCATCATTCCTATATTTTTTAAAGAAGGATATGAGACCTTTTAACTAGTTTACAACAATATCAATTTACATATCTTGAGATTGCAAGTATTTGCTAGTTGTATTAATTGCAAACAATATATCATACCAAATAATCATGTTCAATAAGAACTCAAAGTTTACAATATCATATTTTACTAAGAAAGTGCTTCACTTTTTGTTTTAGGGTCTTTGCTATTTTGTGACAGTTCAAGCAACACGTTTCTAATTTGTGGAGTTTGAAATCTTATTGGTTTTACACTTTCTATGCGATTTTCCCATCGAGTTTGTGACAACGGCTAGACTATTATTGCTGGCACGTGTTCTTTGAATATTTTCCATCTTTTAGTGAAGAAGAAAATAATGAATATATGCGTTGTATCCCTAAAAAAAATAAAATCATTGCTTTAGAGCAAGAATTAACGACATCACAAAGCAACAAATTAAGGATATGACACCATATGGTGTGTAAAATGCCCTAGAATTGATGTCTAACAATCTTTTTTGAACATCACGATGTTTCCCTTTCATATTTGCCCCATTGTATATCGTTAATATCAAGATCCTATTTTTTTTCATTATGTTTATAAGTTCAGTAAATAGACATTGACCTGAAGTATCATCTACTTTAAGAAATTCAATAAAATACTCACATATTTTTATTGGATTTTCTGATATGTCGTCACACCTTAGAATAACAGACATTTGTTCTTGGTGACTAATATCTGGAGAACAATCAAGTAAAACAGAAAAATATCTTGCTTCTTTAATTTTTTTAATAATTGTTTTTTGATTTTGTATATATGCCAACATATCAATCAACTCATTTTGTATTTTATGTCCAAGATAATAATTTTTTATTTCACCCATCTTAATACGTTTAACATTTTATTTCATGATAGGGTCAAATTCTGCAATCATTTCAATTTGTCCAAAAAAATTCCATTACTCTCTTGATATGTTTTTTCATTTTTTCCATGAAATGCCAAATTGTCTTTTGCAAGTTTTTTCCCAGCAGCAAGAATTCTCACAAATACACTTTTTCAATATTCTCTCTCTTTGTTAATTTGTTCTTGCACATGTTTATCAATTGTTTATTATTTTGCAATCTAGTTTCTAGATCTGCCCAACTATTCAATATATTCATTGCTTGTTACATGAATTTTAAGTTGCACCAAGATTTTTCCAATCTCTAAAACTTTCATTTGCTAGTTGATTTGTTTGATTTTTTGAACAAAATAACTTACCAAAAAAAAAATTTCTATCCAATTTCTTTGAGTGCACGAGCCATCTCCTGTCATGTTCTCTCCATTGGAAAATTTTCGAATGTAATGGACAGGAGAAAAGCGCCGAGAGTTTGAGTGTTCGGGAAAATCAAAATTATCATCCCTTATTCGACATATTTCAACTAATAAATATCTTAAACTTGTATAATGTTTTTCCACTCTCCTGGATCATAAATATTTCGGGAAGATATAATTTTCGGATATATCTTCATCCTCCTCAAAAACATTTGTTTGTGTTGACATTTCATTTTCTTTTCCAGTAATGATTTTATTTTCTAAATTTTGGCCTCTTTCCTTAAAATTATTCGCTCCATATGATGTTTCATTATTTGCCACATTTTTGCAAGATTGTTCATCCTTATTGCATTCAGTTAAATTTTCGTTTATCTGTTTTTTGTTGAAACTAGCATATTTATCAAGTGCCCCTTTTGGGGATAAATAAATTCTTCCTTCTTTCTTTTCTCCTTGCATTTCTCACAACCAAATTTTTACTTTCTAGTAGACATATTGAAAATAATGACAAAAGGAATACCAAATCCAACATATAACCAGTCTGAACAAAATACAATCTTAATTTCAAATTCAGAAAATCAGTAATATTGAGACTGAGATGACTAATCAAATATGAAAATATAAAACTACTAATACTCTCAATAAAAGACAAATGCAAAGATAAAAATGAAATCACATAACACAACATGACAACAATATGCATTAGAATTAAGTAATTAAAGTGACGGTACCAAAATGCAGAAATGAACAAAAGTAATATAATAATATTAATAATAAGTGAAAGGAAAACTTAAAAGTATTAGAAAGATGATCTTACATGCGCCTCAATTTCTCAGAGAAATTCTTGAGAGAAACCCAAGAGTTGTACTGTTGTACGCCAATGAAAGTGGAGATTAATAGACAATTTTTTACCGCTAGATTCTTATTTGTGAAGTGGCACAAGGACTTGAGTGATTATTTGGTTACTGGAAAATATTTATACTAGAAATTCTTAAAAGTAATTATTAGAGGATTTAATTTTCTAAACAAACCTACCGTTGCCTATTAAAGTGGGATTTGAAATATGTGCCACAAATTATGGCCACTAAATTAGCCTCCACTTATATTACAAAAAGAATATTATATATATATTAACTTATAATTTGTGGGCCCCAAATCTCAAGGGGCCCTGGAAAAATTCCTAAATGGCCTTGTGAATGAGCCAGTCCCATCACGTTCACAACAGCATTAAACAAAAACAAGAACTGGGCTAGGTAGTGGACTAAAGAGTTCGCCGACCGCCTAACTATATGAAAGATATGGACTAGATTAGGATATGTGGGCTTTATTAATTAATAAGTCAGGCTAATTAATCAATTAAGCGGACATGGATATTAGGCCCATAAACCTAGGGTTATATGGTACTACTATATATACATATTCTCTATAGTAGAGAATTAAGGGTTTTTATCAGATAAAAATATAGAAGCACGTAGAATTCAATAAGTGATTTCCTAGCGATCACTTATCGAATAATTGTACCCAGGATAGTTCCTGCGGCGGACGATATACGCGTGGATACCTGAAGTGGTGAATCAATTCGCTCAATTCAGTCCGATTAATTACGCAACAAGTAAGTTGTTCCAACTTTAGCGTAATTTATGCTCAACGTTTAATTCAGTTATAAATCATGATCTTAATTCTCGATTTATTATTCCGCTGCGTACATTAGATGTAGTCGAGGATTACTAACAGTGGTATCAGAGCCCGGGGCTCGATTTATAATTGAAATTAATTTAATTAATTGTGGATTAAAATTCTGTCATATTATTTTGTAATTGGGTTTGATTTAATTGGATTAAAGTTTGAAAAGAGGACAGTTTTTAAATTTGATTGTAAAAACCAACGATAAATTTTAAATTCTTAAATCTAGTATTTGGGATAAAATCACAACTGCACCTCCATTTATGACCACTGCTCAAGAAGTTTTGGAACCTGTTTTGATTTCTTGATAATTGTGAAATTCGTAATTTGCGGGAGTATATGTTCAAATTTGACAACTGCCATTAATCCAACAGCTTTTATTTTCTGTTTGAACAAAATCGCAAATTATTCACGATGTTGACAGCAACAAAATGGGATTAACTATTGTGCGCGACTGCTACTGCGCGAGCCGGCGACGGCGGCGGCAACGTCTCGCTGCTACTGCTGTGCACCTGTTGTTTCTGTGACGACGGCAGCGGATTGGACGCTGCTGCTGCTGCTGCTTCAACTCGAAGATTACGGCGGCAGCGTTCGACGCTGCTGCTGTTGCTCCTGCGCGTTGTTGACGATGTCGACGGCGGTTTGGCCGCTGTTGTGCGCATCGTTGACAGCGGCGACGGTTTCGAGGATGGCGGCTGTGCAAGCAGCCCAAGCCCTAACAGGTTTTGGGCTGCAGGGTGGGTTCAGATTTGGGCTGGGCCAGTTTAAAATTAGATGGACTTAATTATAATGGTTGGACCTGATATTTATATAAACTAGGCCTGCTGAAATTAATTTAAGTTGGACAAGCTTTAATTTTGGGCTGAGCTTGTTTTGTATTTATTTAAAAAAAAAAAAAAAAACTTTTGATTTAATTTGATTGATTAAATTAGATTTATTAATTAGATAATTTTAAGTCCCAATTACGACATTAATTTATTAATTAGATTAATAAATCATATTATTATTGTTTTGAAATAATAATAATAGACTTATATATTTATATTAATTTGGAATCAATATATTTATCTAATTGACTAATATTAATTTATTAATTAGATTAATAAATTATAATAGTATTATTATTTTGAAAGAATAATACTAGACGTATATATTTATATTAATTTAGAATTAATATTAAAAGTATATGTATATATTAATTTGGAATTAATATATTAAATTTTAATCCACATTTAATTAAAGAATAAAATTTTAATTAGATTAATAATTTTATTCGTTGAGCTTTATTTGATATTATGTGCTAAGCTATTATTTGATTTTATGCTTATTCAATTTAAATTATAGTAATTAAAGACCGTTTAATGTTTGGGTATGAGGCGCCCAATATGTGTGGTCCGCATTTTCTTATGCTTGGGTAGGCGGCACCCAGTAATTGTGTTATAATTTAATATTAGATATTAAATTTAAACAATTAGTATCACATAACAATTCCCCACTAAAAACCAAGTCTTGTTTAGAAACAAAATGCGTCGTCCATCATAATTGTTTGAGATTCATAATCTTTTCGACCACGAGTTTTACACCAAAGTGTTTACTCTAAATCGACAAGACTCGGACTCATTCATAGATGTATGGTTGACTTCGTGTGATGGAATTGACTTGCTTAAATTATTTTGAGACGCCAAAGCGACCAAAATAGTTTGAGGACGCAATATTAATTGGATTAATAAACCAAGAATTGCAAATTGTTGTTGCAATTGGCTTAGAGACCTACCTAGTGATATTATTGTAGTCAGCAGCCAACAGAGGCTGCAGTAATATAGACTTGGATCTTGGACCACTAAGATTTATAATTGTTATAAATCCGTATTTTGTGTTTGGGGACGCAAAATATGTTAAAATTTGTGGGAGCTAATCATTACAATAAACTCTTGTTTTGATTAGTGATACGAATGTGATCTTTGTTTACTTTATTCTGATTTATTTTCCCATTTTATTATTTTCTCGTCAGATAAAATGTCGTTTTTGGCTTATAAATGTTTGATGGAAACAAACAAGTTGACTGGGTCAAACTTTACGGATTGGCTCCGTTGTTTGCAATTGGTGCTAAGGCAAGACGAGATTGAGTATGTCTTGGACAAACCAATCAGTGTCATCCCTGACAAGAATTCTCTTGAGTACGTTACGTTTGACGAAGAAGCTCATAAGAAACATGTTGAGGATGCCACATCGGCTCAATGCTTAATGTTGTCCTCTATGAGTATTGAACTGCATAGGTGACATTGGAGCATGTTCCCTTATGAGATGCTGAAACACTTGGAGAGTCTGTACGCTTCAGAAGCTCAGACCATGAAGTATGAGATACTCAGAAATCTCCTCAAGTGTAAGCTTCATGATGGGGGCCAGGTTTCTGAACATATACTGAAGATGATCGGATTGATTGAGAGGTTGGAATCGATTGGAACGAAGCTACCCTCAAGTGTCTCAATAAATCTGATTTTGCAGTCTCTTCCAAGTTCATTTGAAAATTTCATAGTGAATTTCAACATGAGCAACACGAAGGTAACACTGCCAGAGCTTCACAACATGCTCAAGACCTACGAATCATCTACTTCTAAAGGCAATTCTGTGCTCATGGTGAGCTCTTCTGTGAGATCTTCCAAACAGAAGTATAAGCAGAAGAAGAGGAAGAAAGCATCTAAGGATGCGGCCTTGATGCCTAAGAGTGGAGGGGTTCAAAAGAAGCCGAGAATACCAAAGGATGAGTGTCTGTTCTGCAATGAGAAGGGGCACTGTAAGAGAGACTGCCCGAAGTTCAAAGCACATGGTGCATTGGATGAGAGCTTAAGTAGTTTATTTTGTACGTTGAAAGTAGATTAGATTAAATCTTCCTTCGGGATATAAATTAGATTTATATAATTGATATTTTGTTCTTTAGATTTCAAAGAATATTATTTCCATTCGAATATCAGACATTTATGACTTTTTCTTTCTATTTTGCAAACAGTAGATGCTTGTTTTGCTTAATGGATTGTTTTAAGGAAGTGTCTTACTTTTGAATGGAAAATATATACTTGAATGTGAACAAAATATTCTCAATGTACAAGAACAAACAGCCTGAGCTAAGTAATACGAATAATAAAACCTACCTGTGGCACTGTAGACTTGGTTATATCAATGAGAAAAGAATATAAAGATTGAGAAAGTTAGACTATCTCACATCATTTGATTTCGAATCATATGGTGCTTGCGAATCTTGTCTCAAAAGAAAGATGACAAGTTAATCACTTTCTGGGAAAATGGTTACGTGCCAAGGTTGTGCTCGAGTTGGTCCGCACAACGGTGTGCGGACCGTTCCAACTTAAGCAATAGGCGAATATTCGTACCTTCATAACTTTCACTGATGATTTTTCAAGGTATGGATATGTGTATCTCATGAAACACAAATCTGAGGCCTTCGAGAAATTTAAGGAGTTTAAGTTAGAAGTTAAGAAACAACTTGGAAAAGTATTAAGACTCTTCGATCAGATCGACGAGGGGAATACTTAAGCCGAGATTTTCTTGATTACTTGAAATCACATGGAATCCGGTCAGACTGGACACCTCCGAGTACACCACAGATGAATGGAGTATCCGAAAGGAGAAATCGAACTTCATTAGATATGGTTCGATCCATGATGAGTTTCACCAGTCTTTCCTTATTCCTTTGGGGTTATGTCTTACTAACCGATGGTTATGTTCTGAATAGAGTTCCTCTTAAATCGGTCACGCAAACACCATATAAGTTATGGTGTGGTAAGAAGTCGAGTCTTAACCATATGTGGACCTGGGGCTGTCCTATTTTGTTAAGAAGATGACGACTGATAAATTGGAGACTAAAAGTGAGAAATGTTATTTTGTGGATATCTTCAGGAAACTAAGGATATGAATTCTACTGCCCTGAAGATCACCAGGTGATAGTTCCAAGAATGTGGCATTTCTTGAAGATATTTATATCTCCGAGGAACAAGGTCACAACAAGGTAGATCTTGAAAAGATTCAAGAACCACAAAAATAACATAGAGGATGAGATCTTGTCCAATGGAGTGGACAAGAACTCAGTTGGAGTTTTCGATGATCTATTGGGAGGGGAAATGACTCTTAGAGGATCACCTCAAGACAATGAGATGCATCAAAACAAGATATTGTATCAAACTCGCAAGATAACATAGAGAATGAGGTCTTGTCCAATGGAGTGGACAAGAACTCAGTGGGAGTTATGATGATCTATTGGGAGGGGAAACAACTCTTAGAGGGTCACTTCAAGACAATAAGATGCATCAAAGACAAGATATTGTATCAGTCCCACCTCAAGAGAATCATAGTGAAATTCTTGAGAATATTCTAAAATGTTGAAAACCAACTCACGATCAGAATAAATCGAATGAACCAACGCAAAACCAACTCAATAGGCCTCAAAGGAATCGTCATGCACCTGAAAGACTAAATCTATTGGTTGAGAACCAAGATGATGAGGTTGATTCAGAAGACGACAAACCTAAGACCTATATCGAAGCGGTGTCAGGCACCGATTCGAAGATGTGGCTGGCTGCCTTAACATCTGAAATGGACTCGATGTACCTCAATTTAGTCTGGGAACTAGTTGATTTGCCAGATGGGGCTCGCCCCATAGGCTGCAAATGGATCTTCAAGAAGAAGAGAGATGCAACTGGCAAGGTACAAACCTACAAGGCTAGGTTGGTGGCAAAGGGTTATAGTCAACGCGAGGGCATTGATTACGATGAAACCTTTTCGCCAGTCGCTAAGATCAAGTCCATTAGGATATTACTTGCAATAGTTGCATACTATGACTTTGACATTTGGAAATGGATGTTAAAACTGCGTTTCTCATTGGAGAATCGAAGGCACTGTGTATATGTCACAGCCTGAAGATTTTATATCTAAAGAAAAGCCGAATGGAGTATGCAAGTTAAAGAAGTTCATTTATGGACTCAAGCAAGCATCTAGGAGTTGGAATATTTGCTTTGACAGAGCTATCAAATTGTTTGATTTCGTCAGAAGCAAAGAGGATCCATGTGTTTATAGTAAATGTAAGAATGAAATGTTGTCTTCCTTATCATATATGTCGACGATATACTGATAATGAGGAGCAATCATTCCATGTTGCAATCCGTGAAAGAGCAGATTTCAGCAAAATCTCGGTAAGGAATACTGGAGAACTATCAAGGCTATTCTTAAGTACCTTAGAAGGACTAAAGAATATTTCTTAAAGTCTATGGTGGGTAGCTAGAGTCATCAGTCACTGGGTATACTGATGTTGGCTTCCAATGGACCATGATGACTTCAAGTCTTTGTCTGGATATGTTTTCGTTCTAAATGGTGGTGCAGTGAATCAGAATAGTTTCAAACAAAGTAGAACTGTCGATTCCAGCACTAAAGCCGAGTATATTGCTAAATCTAAAGCTGCCAAAAAGGGGTTGTTGCTTTGTTAAAGTTCGTAAAAGAACTAGGTGTCGTTCCAAGTGCCAGCAGTGCAATACCGTTGTATGGTGACAACGGTAAGTACGGTTGCTCTAGCAAAAGGAACCGAGAGCCACGAACAGAAATAAACATATTCCCTGTAGATATAATCTGATTGGAGAATAATAGATAGGGAGATGTGAAGTTAGATAGAGTATCCACTAATGATAACTTGGTTAATCCTTCAACCAAACAGTTGTGTATAGCTAGACACAACAAGCACTTTGAGAGCTTGGGTGTTAGACACGTTGGTAGTTGGTCTTGATTCAGTGGGAGTTTATAGTTTGCATGTCTTAGAAACCTTACATTTGAGACATTCATTCTCGATCGCATTCTATGACATTTTGATTGTCTTTTGAGTTTATGCATTTATTAGAATAATTATTTTGATGGTTTGTTATTATTCTTATAATTGTTCCCTTGAATCATGACTGTCACTTATGGTGTGAGACATAAATGATATATTATGATTATAAAATTGCCATAACCAATGGTCATAAAAAATGGGATATTGATGACACGCGACAGGTTAACATGTGGTCTGCATCACATTCTCAGAGAATGTAGTAGGTCTCACGACTACGAGATATTAGATATCCGTGATGGACACATGGGTACTTTGGAGAGTATTGGTATACCCTACTATTAAACCGTTTGTTTTCAGTGTCTACGGTTTATTAGTGTGTGGAGTATGTAATGATCCTTTGACCTGAGGTCAATACTCATTTTGTTTGTTAAGTGATGCACTTTGACCAAGTACAACGCTTGCCTCCCAAAGGAGGATAAGACACGTCTTGTGTTGGGTTCATCATGAGGCAAATGAAAATGGTAGTTGAGCCAAGAATGGGATTCATTCCTCGATTGAAACTCGAGAGAACACTCGTATTTCTCTATATTATTTGACAATAAAGTCATTGGCCAATGCAAAAGATGTATTCAATTAAAGTAATTGAATATGATCGAATGTGTCATATAATAAAGAAGAGAAAAGTGATTGAGCTATTTGGATAGACACATGGCAGATCCTAGACTCGATCGGGTGGTTCGTGAATGAAGGGATATTACATAAACTTCATATAAAGGTTTGTTTACTAGATTCACGTAAACGTCCTTCATATATCGAGTTCGCTGCACAACGCAGTCTAGGAGTTTTGTGCAGACTTTAATTAGATTATCGTCGATAATGGGGGCCTGAAGGGTCACACTTTATGTGTATTGTTGTTCCGCTCAAGGGTACAAAGTTGGTGGTTCGAATTATATCTAATGCTAGTCCAAGTGGGAGATTGAAAGATATGGACTAGATTAGGATATGTGGGCTTTATTAATTAATAAGTCAGACTAATTAATTAATTAAGTGGACATGGATATTAGGCCCATAAACCTAGGGTTATATGGTACTATATATACATATTCTCTATAGTAGAGAATTAAGGGTTTTTATCAGATAAAAATATAGAAGCACGTAGAATTCAATAAGTGATTTCCTAGCGATCACTTATCGAATAATTGTACCCAGGATAGTTCCTGCGGCGGACGATATACGCGTGGATACCTGAAGTGGTGAATCAATTCGCTCAATTCAGTCCGATTAATTACGCAACAAGTAAGTTGTTCCAACTTTAGCGTAATTTTATGCTCAACGTTTAATTCAGTTATAAATCATGATCTTAATTCTCGATTTATTATTCCGCTGCGTACATTAGATGTAGTCGAGAATTACTAACACTATACTCAATGAAATACACTTAAAGATTCACAAACGAAAAAAATATTAGATAGAACAACACCAAAGTAAGTCAGATCTAGTCGATGTCCCTTGAGCCTATAGAAAAGAGCGACATTATCTGTTTCCATCATGATATTCTGCACTTGAACCTCCACTGCTAACTTGAGGCCCTCCAAGCACCCTATTGCCTCAACTACCTCCACCTCCATGGGGTCTGCCATGCGCACCATCGCTGACCGAAGCACACCCCCATCCTCAACTGTTATCTCGAATCACAACCCCTAGACCTGTCCTCTCCCCGACATAGTCGAAGCGTCGGAGTTGAGCATGTACACATTTCCAGCAGGCGGCTACCATGACAACATCACCTCCAGATCAGAATCACTGAAACATGGCAGTTGCGCCTTCCGAAAATCTCGAAGTGTTCTATCTGCAATGATAAAGCATTTATGCTGCTCCAATTTTTTATCTTCAAAATAAAAGTTTGTTTCTTGCACTCTAAACCGCACATCAAAATGGGAAATGTGCAGAGTAATTCCTTATCCTTTACCAAGGAAACACGTTCTAGAAGATCGACCAACGAAGCCGATCGATCCATCATATCCGAATTCGGTCTAAGTGGTGATGACTGCTACAGTATTGCAACCCACTTACAGTCCCTTAAAGCATGCTTAATGGTCTCTCGATCCTCTTCACATGGTTTGGAATCCCGATCAATATCCAATCCTCGCCTAACCAAGTTCGTAGACACATAAGTATATCTCTAGCTACTTCCACACAAAGACTCTCACCTTTGGAGGCACTTCCAATCCCCACAGCCTCTTCCACAACCTATATAATATCACATTGATCACTTTATTTTCTACTAGTTATACCGAAAGGGTACGGTGTGGTCAATAGCTTAGTGGCAAGTAATGTCGTATCCCACGAAAATTAGTGAAGATGACATACCTGAAGCACTACATTGTTTCTAGTCCTAATATATCTAGAGCGAAACAAATTTAGAATATTTGGGAATTGCCTAATTACCGTAATTATGATGATACAAGCTAAATTTAATACTCCCTCCGTTTTTTTTTAGATGTTCATTTAGACTTGGATAAACAAATTAAGGAATAGGGGAAATAGACAAATAAGACCTTGCTTGATTAAGTTAAATATGGTAAATTAGATAATGGGAGATTTTGTAGGGATATTAAAAGGGGTTAGTATCGGAAAATTTGTGTAAAAAAAGCTAAAAGAACATCTAAAAAAAACAAAACACAAAAGCTAAATGAACATTTAAAAAAAAACGGAGGGAGTAATTAACAGATTATCTTAGGATTGCCGATTTCAGGTTTTATTACAACTTCAACAATGATTGCTAGTGCCTTCATCCATATTATCCCTAGTACCGTGAGACTTCTCGTATACGTATCTCAATCCTCCTCTTGGAAAATTGAGATGTAGATTATACACAACAGACCAACCTCTCGGTTCCACCTGTCTATATAACACCTAAAAGGCAAAGTCTCATGTGCACTAGTTGCACGATGCAATTCGGTTGGATATCACGATTCACGCTTAAAGGTATTAACAATACACTTACTCAGAACATGTAATACCTTAAAGATAAATTGTGATACATTTACCCATTACATGTAAATGCCTTTAGGCATAAATAGTACTCCCTCCGTCCCACTCTAATTTGCCTACTTTCCTTTTCGGTTTGTCCCAATCTAATTTGCCAACCCATAAATAGCAAATTTCTCTCACAATCTCCACCCTCAAAATCTCCACATTCAATCTCCACCTTTGAAAAAATCAAAGATTCCACAAAATCTGTTTTTTCTTAACCTCCGTGCCCGGCCAAGGTAGGCAAATTGGGCCGGGACGGAGGGAGTAATACCTTTTGACCCATGACCCGGATTGTTCGGATCTTAGATCCGTACAATTGGTGCACAAGAGATCTCCCCCTCCTAAAAAGAGCCTACTAAATATCCATATAATCATTCTCAATCTCTCGATATGTTGAATGATTATGTTAAGTGTTGTTTGACAATCCATGTCCTCATCTCTCGAGTCTTGGACATGAATTATTGTGTGTTAGAACTAGGTGATCAAACTATTCTAATAGAATCCACATCATTAACACACGAACGATAACGTACGAGGAAAACATAAATGAAGAATATCAACCACTCATTGTCTACATTGCAAATAGAACATATTCTCTAAAATCCTAAGATAATAAATGTTCACTCCATGTGCGAAATAATAAAATTCAACACATATATGAAAATATTCTGATACAATCATACAGTGAAGAACTCTCACGTTTTATTTTGTTATTTTATCTATTGAGTAACTTTTGAATTTTATTTTGTTAATATCAAAATTTATTTAAAGCTTAAAAAAAATTTGAGTATATCTCAAAATCAACATGTAAAATAAACAAACTTGCAAAAGAGAATTTTTCTTTTGAAAGTTAAATATTTATTGTCAGAACTCGGAAAATTATTTTAATAAATTAAATATTTAAAATAAGACCATAAAAATAAAAGAAAAATTCATAGTCTTTTAACATTATTCAATTAATTTTAAATTTAATTACAACCCTGTTCGACCAAGAATTGCAACAAACATATGGGTGTCAGATTTTAATTGCAGTTATCATGATATATGATTTAAGTGATTTGACATTTCATATGCTTATGTATAATTTTGACATCATAATCCAAATATTTCAGGTTGATAATTAAAAATGAATAAAACAATGTCACTTTCGTAGTCCAATTTCTAATTATTTTTATTTTATCAATTTCGAGTAGGATTGGTAACCCAACCCGACATAAATTTACTGAAAGAGACCTTCAACCAACTCGACACGAACCGATTAACTCAAATTTGACCCGAATTAACCCGGAATTAATAATTTATCTTAAAATATAATAATTAAATATTTTTAATTATTTTTAATATATAATTGGAAACCGATCCGAAATCGAATACGAGCTCGACCCGATAATCCAAATTATCACCCTTAATTCAAGAGAACTTGGGATATGAACAATCTTTCACCGAAATATTGTCATGATTCAAATTGTAAAATAATGACAAGTTTGCAATTTATTTTGCAAAGTTTAAAATGTCGTGTTGAAATTATAAATTTGTGAAACTTCACATTGTTTTTAGCAATTAAGCCTTTATACTATTTAATATTTAATATATTTTAATGAGTTGTGTAATATGTTTGTATTTGTGTTTGTTTGAATATTGGTAATTAATTAAGTTTGTCAGTGGCCACATATGGCAAGAAGAATACGGATACACAAAATGTGTGTTAGAGTTTCAAAATAAGAGATGGTCGTCTATAAAAAATATATATATATTTTATTTTTCATATTTAATATTTTTTTACGTTAATCTATAAAACAATACTCCCTTTGTCCTATAAAAAAAATCATAATTAAAAATGTATAATTTTTTATTTTTAGTCAATTTATATATGTTTTATCTAAAATATTAAAAAATTTATTTCACTAGTATCCAACAACCACATTTTTAAATATAAAATTATAATAAATCATAATTTTTTTAAGTTTCACTTTGGTAATTGCCAACCAATTTTTTAAAGGTAAATCTGTCTATTTATACTTAAAGCCTGCACAATAAAAAAAAAATTAAAAAAAAATTAACAAACAAAAGCATTTCCAATTAGGGTGGAGGTCATTCCATTTCAAATATATGCAGAGGCAGGAGCCAATTCTAAATACCTAGAAATTAGGGGTACAAAATTATCAAAACTTTAAGGCTTTGTCCTAGTATACTACATATCTTCTTCTGGGATTTAGATATGTTCATGATGTCTTTCTAACTGTATTTAGACCGCATAAGCAAATGTTATTCATTCTCTTTCTCTTTTCATCGTCACTCTTGTGTCTGCGTATATTTGGAATGATCATCTTCACCTTATGTGGAAAATCTTTTGTTTTTACTATTTTTCTTCAAGTAATTAAGTGAAGAAACACATATTCAGCTTTACAAAAAAAACGTGCCATAAATCTGTGACTCCCATTTGGCTAAATTTGCCAGAACAATTGCTAAAATGTAATTTTTCAGTAGTTTAGTGACTTAATAGTAAATATTGATATTTATATGACTTAGTAAAAAATGTCAATGATTTAACATTAGTAATTTTTCCTTTACAACAATGTGCACATAATCAAACTAAGGTGAAATATATGGCGAGCAGTGGTAGGTACATTAACATATGTACCGTTTTAGGAAAATTCTTATCTATCTGTAGGATAGTGCTCCCATCTTATTGGATACACCACACATTGATAATTAAGTAAGAAAAATTAATTTTTCTACCCATACATCATGCATCCAGTGATATGAGGCACTACCCATAGGTAAGAATTTCCCGTTCACCACAAAAGGTAGTTAATTGAAAAATCGAAGAATTTAGTTAGTACGTTTTCTTTGGGGTTATATTAAATATTAATTTGACCATTTTCAGAAACGCAATATGAACTCGTTGTTAAAGCCCTAGCGACTATTGAAGAGAATAAAAGAAAAGATACACGAAAACAAGAGAGCCCTGCGATTGTTTTGGTTCCTTTGAAGATTGAAGACGTTGGTTCCCGAAACACATCTGAAAGTCTCTCTCTTCAAATCTGAGAGAACAAGGTCGGAATCAATTGTCTCCGGTATGTTATTTTCTCGTTTTCCTCTGTGCTGTACATGCTTGTATGCGTAGTATGTTGTATGAGTGGTAAATCATCTCTGTTTGTTGGATTTTATCGAGGTTTCATCTTAGTCGCCAGATCTTAAATTTCACCGATTGATTTAATTTCCCGTTGCTTTCTTTTGGTCTGAGATTAGAAACTCATAATTCCTTTTCCCAATTGAACTGGTGTGACGGGGTAATACCAGGAAATTGTAATTTATCTTCATTTACTCTTGCTGAACTCGAAATAGGATTAGTAAATGGAAACAGTGCTGCCCATACAATAACCTGAATTTCAGTTGTTTCGTGATATTGTCGGAAATAATCCTTTGTACTGTTATTTTTTCGTATGATAATGCACGTGAGTGTGATTGGGGTTTAACAATCGGTTTTGTTTTCTCTGAAGGTGTAAGATCATATATTTTGCTTTTTTTATCCTGCATTCTTCGGCAGTTCATATATATATATTTTTTGGATCCCTTCTCATTGTTCTTGCTTTTTGTAATGAATAGTCATTTTCTTGGGTTGCAGATTTGTTTTGCTGCGTGTGCGCTATCTTTACTGCTAATTTTATTAGTTTTTTCCCTTTTAAAATGTTTTGATGAAACTTGTGTCTCTAGGTAAATATTTTTACAACTCAATGTCGACAGCAGACGAGCCACTGTATCCAATAGCAGTACTAATAGATGAATTAAAGAATGATGACATCCAATTGCGGTTGAACTCTATTAGAAGATTATCCACCATCGCACGTGCACTTGGTGAGGAAAGGACTAGAAAGGAGTTGATCCCCTTTCTGAGTGAGAACAATGATGACGATGATGAGGTACTCCTTGCTATGGCCGAAGAATTGGGTGTGTTTATTCCTTATGTTGGGGGGGTGGAGCATGCTCATGTATTACTCCCTCCTTTGGAAACTCTCTGTACTGTGGAGGAGACCTGTGTGAGGGACAAAGCTGTGGAGTCATTGTGCAGAATTGGATCACAAATGAGGGAAAATGATTTGGTTGACTGGTTTATTCCCCTTGTTAAGGTCAGATACACTGCTTCTTTATTAATTTTTTTTGGTGCTACTGCCTATTGGAATGTTTTATTAATCTGTTTTGATTGTATATGCTAATGATTGCTTTGAGTATTTTAAGTAGGTTGCAGGTCCTTCCATTACTTTCCTTAGTTCTAGCAATTTTATCTTCATAAATCAGAGCTCACTGAAACATAAGCTGATAAATGATTGAGATTAATATTAGAAGAACCAGAAGTCAGATCACTTTAAGCATTGATCCTTTTCTTATCACCTCAAATAAGGAGCATGGAGTTCATTTTGGTGTCTTGATTCTGGTTTTTTGTTGTCAGCTATGCTAGTTATTGCATTTAGCATGTTAGTACCTTGTTGTTTGCTTTATTGCATAAGTATTTTCATACAACTTCTCTTTTCTTTTGGCTATGAAGCCTGTGCCAACATTAGTTCTTATTTCTAGTATTCCTGTATTGGTTAACAGAGGCTGGCAGCTGGTGAGTGGTTTACAGCTCGAGTCTCGGCTTGTGGACTGTTTCATATTGCTTACCCAAGCGCCTCAGAGATGTTAAAGGCAGAATTAAGATCAATATACAGCCAGTTATGTCAAGATGATATGCCCATGGTGAGAAGGGCTGCAGCGACCAATTTGGGGAAATTTGCTGCCACGGTGGAAGCTGCTCATCTCAAAAGTGACATCATGTCCATGTTTGAGGATCTTACACAGGATGGTAAAACTTCAACGCAATTTATCCGTTTCTCAATGCGATACTTCAATTTTTTCTTTTTCCATCTTATTACAAGAAATTTATGAAAGATGGAAACTGTAAGTTTTCTACAATATATCCAGCCCCTAATGATAGTGGACAAGATATACTTAGACAATCAGTATTTGATGCTAGGTAAATTTCATGATTTAGTCAATGACTTGGATGTTCTTGTGAAATTTTACTGTAGTTTCATAGCTTAATGAACTTTAACTTGAATTCTCATAGTGCGTAATAGTCTTGTGGTTACAGGCTGTTGATATGAATTTGTTTGCAACCTCTGCGATGTATCAAAGAGAATATTTCATGTAGTATTTGTGCTTAAGCACAAGGAAAGTAATTCAGTAGAAGGTGATTCAAGTCTACAAGTTTTCTGAGAAGTTGGAAGGATAGTCAGTCAACTAGTGAAACAATTGTATATTCTGTCGCTGGTTAAGAAAGTTTTATGGCTAAAATCCTAAATGATTTTGCATGATAAGCGGGGGGAATTATAACAAGATGGGTGGTATGGCGGTGAAATGTCAATTAACATTTTTAGTTCGCACTTTTTCAGATCAGGATTCTGTTCGCTTGCTGGCTGTGGAGAGTTGTGCTGCTCTTGGAAAGTTATTGGAGCCTCAAGATTGTGTTGCACATATTCTCCCTGTAATTGTCAACTTCTCACAGGTACACTCCGACTTTATTGCTTGTTCTGGTTTTGATTGTTGGTCCTGCTATTACATGATTTCAGCTATTTTCGTTAGTCTCTGTACTTGCTTCATGAGATCTTGTTACTAGATATTTGTTGGATTGTTTATTGCCGATGATCAAATGCTCTGTACAATTTAAATCTGAGCTACGCTGGAACAATTATGATTCATCTCTCCTTTATGAAATGCTTTTCTTGTACTTCCGGCCTTTGCTAGACCATTGGATATGTTTTTTTTTCTCTCCCGAAAATTAATGCTATTGTCGTACATAATGGACATATCTTGTTCGTAATTGATGCTTTATCATCGAGTAGATATTTTGGTTTTATCTTTCACCTTTTCCTTTTTAGCCTTCTTTGTAACTGTGGTTTACTTATTGTATTTGTCAGGACAAGTCTTGGCGTGTTCGTTACATGGTTGCCAACCAGCTGTATGAGCTATGTGAGGCTGTGGGACCTGAACCTACACGGTATTTATTTACTATCTGACTTCTAGTTATAATGTGGTGTACCTCCTGTGGTATCGTATTATCTATGTGTGAATTTGTGGTGCTATACCTGTATGGACTTTTGTTTTTATTAGTTTCTCTTTATTTTAAGAAGCAAGGAGAAGGACTGGGAATGTGGATAGGATTTAGTTGCTGCTACAGAATCATCCAATTGCTATCTGTACTTAGTATCTACAGATACTTTGCTCAAGCTTTAGCTGGCAGATGAGATGTAAACTTTAGGTTTCTCACCGTTATCTTGGATTAAGTAATTTTGATTGGTGAAATATGTGATGTTTAAGGACGGATTTGGTTCCTGCATATGTCCGACTACTTCGAGATAATGAAGCAGAAGTGCGGATTGCAGCTGCTGGTAAAGTCACAAAATTCTGCCGGATTCTTAACCCTGAACTTTCTATTCAGCATATTCTTCCCTGTGTGAAGGTAGGCACCTTTCTTAACCCTGGTTTTTTCTCGCTTTTTTTTGCTTTGAATATATTATGCATGCAATACACCCTTCCATACTGTCTTATAACGGAGAGTGCTTGCAGGAATTGTCATCTGATTCTTCTCAACACGTAAGGTCTGCTTTAGCGTCCGTGATAATGGGAATGGCTCCTGTTTTGGGGAAGGTAGAACTTATTTGCAACTTTAAGTGAGAACTTGTATTTCTAAGTACCATTACATCTCTTTTAAAGCTTGATGTGTTAATGTTATCAGCATCTTTTCACATGGTGATCTGTTGCTGTATCTTCATGCTTCATCATAAGAATCACAACATGATGGACTGTAGCATGAATTATTTATCGAGAGTGTCAATTCATCTGCTTCTTTATTTTTACTTGCTTATTTGCTTCACTAGAGCTGATGTATCTTGGTGTAGTTTTGAACAATTTGCATAATCTTAATTTATGGTTTCTGACAGTCTCCCTTATAAGCTTCTATGTAATTTTCCAAGTTC
Source organism: Ajuga chamaepitys (assembly GCA_958295605.1). Classification (NCBI taxonomy): domain Eukaryota; kingdom Viridiplantae; phylum Streptophyta; class Magnoliopsida; order Lamiales; family Lamiaceae; genus Ajuga; species Ajuga chamaepitys. The sequence goes on along the minus strand of OY282498.1, from coordinate 57,986,550 downwards.
TCTAATATTCTGTTACCTTTCCTGAAATGTAGCATCCTCCCCTTTGCTTGGCCTCATATATCATTAACTCTTATATGGAGGTCACCAGTTGTTAGATGCAACCTGAACTTTTGCCGAGCCAGCAGTGGCTCATTGTTTTATGCAGTCAAGATACTCAAGTTCTTTCACCAATATATTCAGTACTTGTGAAGTGTGTAAAATTTTCAATAGGTTTTCTTTTATTCTCATGATGTGCCAGACTAATTACAACCATTCGTGGATGAAAATTCATATTTTAATGTGATATATGGTGGCATTTCAATGCATCATAGGCTGAAGTGTGCAATTTCTTGTCGAACTCTTAATTTTTTTCTGATCTGCTTTTACACTATTTTCCACTGTTGTCTGGGCCTTGCATTTTGTTTTGCAGTTCTATTATTGATAACATGTTCTGCTACTTGCAAACATGATTCCACTGGGATTTTGAATATTGGTTTGTCTGGTTGATGCAGGATGCAACAATTGAACAACTTCTTCCCATATTTCTTTCCCTTTTGAAAGATGAATTTCCTGATGTTCGCCTCAACATTATTAGCAAGCTAGATCAAGTCAATCAGGTCCATGGTGCTCCTTTTCCACTGTTATTTTGTTTGATTGCTATGTCAACTTATTCGGGTTTTTTTTTTCCGGCACATGCAGGTTATTGGAATTGATTTACTCTCTCAATCTTTATTACCAGCTATTGTTGAGCTAGCAGAGGATAGGCACTGGAGGGTTCGACTCGCCATCATAGAGTACATACCGTTATTAGCTAGTCAGTTGGGTGTTGGATTTTTTGATGATAAGCTGGGTGCTCTTTGCATGCAGTGGCTACAAGACAAGGTTGGAGTTTCTCTAATGTTTTTCAATTTTCAGATGTGGATATTTATTACCCTAAATAGATTCTGTCCTCTCTCTTGTTTTAGAAGTAATAAGCTGTGAGCATGAGTGTAGCAATTACTTTATGTCAGCTATCTGCCTGAACTATGAAGATCTAACCGGATGTCTGTGATGTGACATCCTAGAAAAATCTATCATCTGTTTTCTTATCTGTTTTGGATAATAATTGCTCTCATCATTTGATATTTTGTTTTCTTTTTAACTGTCAATGACAATATTCTCTCAGGTGGGGGTGACATTGAGATAAAACCAACAATTCATATCTAACTTTTGCTCTTATTCAGGTTTATTCTATTCGAGATGCTGCAGCTAATAATTTGAAACGCCTGGCAGAAGAATTTGGTCCAGAGTGGGCAATGCAACATATAGTTCCCCAGGTTTGTTGACAAGTGTCAGGAACCTGCTGTCCTTGGTTGTGCTTACATTTGCAAATGCCCGCCTTATCAAAATTTCTGCTCAGACTAGATTTTTCCACAAAGAATGCACTATCTTTTATTACCAAAAACGGAAATGTGACCTGCAATGATAATTTGAAATGATAAAATTCCTCTTCAGATTTATCATTTCTCCACATGCTAAAAACGAAATATGAATGCTTGATCTGAGGACTGTTCCTTTTGCAAGTTCTATTACTTGCTCTCAATTCACTCTGGCTGATGGTATACGGATTTATTTTCAATGCAGGTTTTGGAAATGATAAACAATCCTCATTATTTGTATCGGATGACTGTTCTTCGTGCAATTTCCTTGCTAGCTCCTGTCATGGGTTCTGAGATCACATGTTCTCAGTTACTGCCTGTCATCGTTACCGCATCAAAGGACAGGTACTTGTCTTTTCCTGTTCATCCCATAGTTGCATGCTCATTGTTTCCAACAACTAATAAAACTTAATTACGATATTATCCAGAGTGCCCAATATCAAGTTTAATGTGGCAAAGGTCTTGCAGTCCATGATCCCCATTGTTGATCAGTCTGTGAGTTCCATTAGCTCTCTCTCTCTCTCTCTCTCCAGCGCTCTCTCTCTCTAGCTCTCTCATTCTCTGATTACACTGTAGGTCGTGGAGAAGACTATCCGGCCCACCTTAGTAGAGCTTGCAGAGGACCCCGATGTAGATACCCGTTTCTTTGCCAATCAAGCTCTTCAGTCAATCGATCATGTGATGATGTCGAGCTAGACAAGTTAGTGGTACTGTAGATGCCCTTGCTAGTAATTATGTCAGTGCTGTTTTCATTTTAGTTGTCTCTGATAATCCACGTTTGTTTCGGAAAACAACCTCTACATATTTTGACTTTTGCTTGTCCTTCTATACCCACTTTGGACCACTTGTAATTAGATTTTTTAGGTCATTTTCGCTTCACCACTGAATTTATGCATCATCTTCCATCCATCACAAACAACTTCTGTTATTTTTAGTCCTTTTGCAGAACTTGCTGGTCACAGTTTCTGGTAATGAAAGGTATGGGACAACACTTGATGTTTGTATAAATTTCGGACATTATGTGATACAATAAGCTAGGAAAAAGAAAGCTTTGGAATCCGGACGGTTAGGGGAGAACTATTGTTTGTTTTATAGGTTGGGTTAGGAAAAAGGCAAATGGTTAATGTTCTTCTGGTTTGGAGTGTTTTTAGTTTGATTTTTGGTTTTGTTAGGTGTTCTAGAAAACCTGTGCTCATACAGAAATGATGTTTATACGTTACCTTTGTGATAAATTTACGAATAAATTAAATGTGGTTGAATAAGTAAATTAACAAATAATGTAAGTAATATAAATTGTAGATTTGATGGTTTCTAGAATGTGTATAAAAATTGTACCCTAATAACACATTAACAATGGACTATCAATTTGGGAAGGCCTTTTGTTTTAACATCAAGATGTATATACTACTTATATACGAAAACTATCTTAGTGGTGATTATATAACCTTTCAAATTATAATTGTTGTACACCTGATGTATGTTTCTACCGTACTCCATAGGGTATTATTTTCATGGGATAAATGTGTAATAAGTGTCCTGCTATCAGAGAAAAAAGAAAAAAAATAAAAATTGAGTCATTGATATGTGCATTATATGCACACTTGTTATACATCCACCCTATAGGGGTATTAGGGCAGAATTCCCGGTATAGTAGTTATTAACAATCAGTTCCGTTTTGAAACTCTACACCAGCTATCGCTCTCATCTTTCATTCTTATTTATTTACCTTCCACAAAACAATCTATTTCATTCTTTGTTTTTTCTTTTTCATTTTGATTTCTGAACATCTGAAACATAAAACGTGAATCACGAATCATGAATTTATGAAAGCGTGGAATAAAACTGTATCCTAATAATAAAGTTTAAACCCTAGGCGGTAAATTTGAATTGAATCATGAATTAAGAAAAAAGAAAGAATGAGACAGGTTGTTTTGTGGAAGGAAAAAGAAAGAGAGAAGAACGAAAGAATGAAAGTTGAGCGGTAGCGCAATTATTTATAATACTTAAGATGAAGTCCGAAATTACTAACTATTGGTAAAATATTAATAATGCAATTAAATTTTATTTATATCTTATATGATGCAAATTCAATTAATACTTTGGAGGGGAGGGGAGGGGAGGTTATTTGGTTCCCATTCGCTTGGACATATTTATATGGCACAATAGAACTCTTTTTGGGATGTAAAATCAAATTTCTTAATGTAGTAAAACTTTATTTTCTTATAAAATGCCTGGACCTATTACCCCTCTACCTTTTCCCTTTTCAATATCCGATTCCACATCCACAATAAATCATAATCTATACAATCTCCAAATTGATATACAATGTTAGAATTCAATATTATTTCTCAAAATAAATCATAATCTATACAATCTCCAAATTGATATACAATGTTAGAATTCAATATTATTTCTCAATTTTAAAATTTAAAAGATAATCATGCGACCTACTTATACTTGAATCAATCACTCTCTAAGTGGCTTCAAATTTCAATAGAGTTTTATTAATATATGAATTATATTTTATCTTCTACACCTACCATTCAATTCTGATAGGCTTGATGTCCGTTTTGATCCGTCCCATAAAAATATGCTTCTTATCATATAAACACATTAGTATTTTTTTTCATTTCCATATTTGTCCTTGATTGGTGTGTCCTGATATTCTCTCTATCAACAAAAAAATTTCTAAATAATAAATGATAGATAAAAATAAAATAGATCTAAAATTGAATGCTTTAATACTCCATCCGTTTCATATTAATTGACGTTTTAGGATGAAAAAGAAGAATTAAGGATTGAATAATTTGACAAATATACCTCCAGCTAAAGATTTGACCAAATTGAAATATCTCTAATAATTAAGAAATGAAGATATTTTAGGATTGAGTCCAAGGAGAAAATTGGTAGAATTGATGAAAAATACTCCCTCCGTCCCGGCTTAACTTTCCTACTTTGACCGGGGACGGAGGTTAAGAAAAAACAGATTTTGTGAAATCTTTGACTTTTTTAACGGTGGAGATTGAGGGTGAAGATTGTGAGAGAATTTTGCCATTTATGGGTTGAAAAGTTAAGTTGGGACAAACCGGAAAAAAAAATAGGAAAGTTAGAGCGGGACGGAGGTAGGGAAGAATTTTGTTAGCACCCGAATGTATATGCAAAACATTATTAATATAGACCTTATTTTATAGGACGAGGGAAGAATTTTTCCATCTGGCGTCTCATTTGGCGTTGGTATCATTCTCATTTCTTTGGCTACTGTTGAATCACATATTAAATACACTGATTTTTCATGACATTTTGATTTTTTATAGTGAGATATTAATTTTCTATCTACTTTTCCTCATAAATTTTATTTACTTGCTTTTTCCGATTTTATGAGAGGTCGGATCGTGATGTCTACATTTTTCTTTTTCTTTGCTTACTTGCTTTCGTAATAGAACCAATTAACATTATATCCGTCTGCACAAATAAATCAAGGTAGAGAGGGACTGTAGCGGCAATTTAAGTAGAATGATTGAGTTAGGTCGAATTTGGATAGTTACCTAACATTGGTGGCCCACTTCTTAAATGCAACTCAGAGGAATCAAATTTGGAATTTAATCTGCAATATAAAATTTTGACAAAGAAAGAAGAGGAAAAGCTACTATGATGATTTAACATTATGAAGAAATCAAATACTTCCTCCGTCCCGCGAGAATTTGCACGATTGATCCGATACGTATACTAAAAAAAAATTACTTTTGCTTTTTGGTTGACTTTTTCAAATGTGAACATTGATGATGGAGATTTTAAGGGGTGAAAATTGTGAGAGAACTTTTGTTTTTAAGAGTATGCAAATTAGTGTGAGGCGTACCGAAAAAGAAAGTGTGCAAACTCAAATGGGACGTAGGGAGTATTCAAAAATAGTCATATTTATGTAATTTAGTTTTTTTTGGGTCAACTAAACAAAAATACATCTTGTAACTTAGCCATTAATTTTCATTTATATCTCCTCCATTTGTTTGTTAATTGTTTTTTAGTAGGTCTTGGGTGCACTCAACACACAATAAGTTTATTGTGCACTCCCCAATTTAATTTGGGAATTAGATATATATTAAGGGCTGCGTTTGGATAAACAAAAAGGTTGGTGGCCCAGCGGTTTAACCTTCAGGCGCGCGCGCTGATGTCTCGAGTTTGAGCCTCAGCTAGCGCGCATGATTTTTATTTTTTTCCTTTAATTCAAATTAATAATATATGTGTTTATATATATATTAAGGCATGTTTGTTATCACATAAGAGACACTAGCCTAGATGGTAAAGTCCTAAATTGTTAGATATTAAGGCACGGGTTTGAATCCCATCTTCTCCAATTTTTTATATATGTGCATTTTTTATATTATTTTAGACAATGTAATATATTATTTAAAAAAATTATATATTATTCAAAAAAAATGTGTATACATGTAACATAACATATACTATTACACAATATAACATATACTATTACGCAATATAACATGTACTATTACGCAATATATAAATTATTAAAAAAAAATGTGTATACCTGTAACATAACATATACTATTACACAATATAATGTTACATATACTATTACACAATATAACATATACTATTACGCAATATAAAATATACTATTAAACAACAGAATATATTATTAAAAAATTGTACATGTAACTATAACATATACTATTACGCGATATAACATATACTATTGCGCAAGATAACATATACTATTGAACAACATAAAAAGAGGTAAAATCAGAGCAAAATCAGGGTTCGAACCCACGCGTCCCGCGCGCCTGGACCCCGTGCGCGCGTGTCTCACCGCTGCATCACATGTTATTGTTGTGAATTCATCCAAACAAGGCCCTTATATATATTCTTAATTTCAAATAAATAGGAGAGTGCACAATAGTGCAATTGTGTGTTGGGTGCACACAAATTTTTGCCTTTTTTTTTCCTACCAGATTCACTTTAGTATATTCTGTGGATACCAGAATTTTGTATCTAATCAAACAACGGCACATGTCAAAATCATGCGGATATTATTAAATTAAATTATATTTAATTTAGTATTTATCCGAAAAAATTATGATAGATTCAAATTAAATTGGATCAATCAGAAGACTCCATGTGTCAAGATATCGCAGTAAGTATTAAATTAATATGATTAATTTAATAATTATCTCAAAGATATTCGGTAGATAATAATATTATGGAGGACCAATCATATCGCTCCATTCAGACAAGCACATTAGAGTTCTTCGTTCTACAACTATAAATAGCACCTCATTGTTCCACCAAAAATCATCAACAATCCAAATCAAGAATTCCAAGCAAAGCAACTTCGGCATTCTTTAGCGTTCTATCATCAAAGTTCAGCGATCACCAAAGTTCTTCGGAGATCATCAAATAAAAGTGACGTTTGATCTAAGATCAAGATGCCAAATCCCTCCGATCGGCGTTTCCAAGAGAAATCCTCGAAGAAGTTCATCAAGATCTTCGAAGGAGTTACTCGAATATTCATCCTAGAAGACCGTTGATCCAAAATAAGCTTCCAAGTTTTTGAATTAACGTTACTCAAGTCAAAACTCAAAATCGAAAAAGATCGAAGTCGACCCCGAATTTGAAGGTGTCAATCGAAGAGAAACATTAAAGGATATATATTAGAGATTCTAATAACATAAACTGATGATTCAATATATAATATTCAAGTTGTATAATATTTTTCTTTATTGCGGACAATAAATTTGTCATTACACATTCATTATAATAAATGAATTAATTATTAATAATTAATTTTTTTTTTAAAGTATTTTTTTCTTTTTTTTTAGAGAAAACATCATTTCTTTAAAAAAAAGTATCACTTCGTCTGCTTATTATAAATCCAAGAATTTTATGTTTACTGGGTCGGATCTAGCTGTTGTACGGGCTTATTAATTCATAAATTGAAAATTAAGTAAAAGAGCTCCTTTCCGTTCCTAATATTTGTAAATATAAGTGATTTTTTTAACAATATGTGGGCTTGAACTTACTATTTGGGTTTAACTAATTCCCACATAATATAGACATTCCTTAAACCCGTAACTCATGAGAACATTGAAGAACTTGTGAATATTCTTAAATGGTTTACTCACATTTAGAAAACTTAATATTTATCAATGAAGGTCCTAGTTCGAGTGTGAGAAAAACGAGAGTAACTCATTTTTTAGTTGGAGATATTCTTATGAGTAATGAATCGTGTAAAATCAAGAGTCTAAAAAGTAATAAAATGTAAGGCTTCATGTCGTTACATTTTTGTTTTGGCAGTTACTCCCTCCATTCCGCTCTAATTTGCCTACTTTTCTTTTCGATTTGTCCCAATTAAATTTGTCAGTCCATAAATGACAAATTTCTCTCATAATCTCCACCCTCAAAATCTCCACATTCAATCTCTACCTTTAAAAAATCAAAGATTCCATAAAATCTGTTTTTTCTTAATCTCCGTGTCCGACCAAGGTATGCAAATTGGACCGAAACGGACGGAGTAGTAAATAAATTAAAGGTCAAGTTATAAACAGTACATAGCTAAAAGTTTGTTATATTGGGACATGTTGGTATATAGGAAAGGTGGCTGGGGTTCAAATCGTGTGATTTCCAACAACCAAATATCACCAACATATTTCTCTTCAATTTACCTATAAATATTAGGGTTTCTCTTTAATCTCTACACAATCAACTCCACTTCCTTTCTCTCACTAGAAGCCATGACAGAGAATATTCTCACTTTTATATTTCTATTGCTTCATCAAACATGGAGCAATAAGGCCAAGCTGAAGAAGAAGAGGAAGAAGAAGAAAACGGGAACGAAACGAATTGTTTCATGCCTGTATACCGAGGTAGTTGTGAAAGAATAAAGTATTTTTTATAATTTGATTATGTCGCTGTTTAAGTCTAATTTATTTTTTCATTCCTTTACTTGTGAAGGGACGCTTTGGAATATTCACTTGAGCAAGACGTGTTTGGCAACTAACATGGTGAAGGAACAAGGGTTGTGAGACTCTTTACTGCCTCGACCTCGGACCTTCAGCATATTTACTTTTAAGTAGCTTTTATAGAAGTACGATGGTCTTAGATACACCTCAAATTGTTACACCAAATTATATTTTTTTTTTCCACACACAAAAAAAAAAAAAAAAAAAAAGGGGAAATTTTTTGTCCGAAGAACATGTTAATCAAGCGTTATGATCGATTGATAAAAGATCAACCATCCTTAATGATCTTGTCAATAGGATAATACGAATCTGGATAAGTTATTGTGATGTATCAAAATCAGTGTGATTTTTTTTTCGATGAATGGATATAAACCATTTTTACACTCAAAAGATGAGGTCTTACAAGATTACTACTTCTGTATCTAATGTACTTCAATGTTGAACTTATCAATTTTCATCTTGAATCTTCATTATTATTATTGTTTATTTTATAACTTTATTAGTTTTTATTCATAGAGAAAATGTAGGAAGAGAGGAAAGCAGCATTTCGAATCCTATATATGTCCCATTTTACCGGGTCACACCTTTATCCCACTCTAAAATCTGAACCCTGCAACATAGAACGGTGAACATATATTGTATAGAAAATCAGCATACCTTCTCCGTAGAGAATGCTAAAGGAAATCATACTCCAAATATGGTTAGCCGAACGGAAAAAAACAGACCTTTCATAAGCTATTATGTCATGCTGATGCTAAGGCCGGATCAATACTTTAAGAGGTTCTGTGCTAAATACTCGTTATACTTTGTCGATCAATGAATAGTACCAGTTGCATTATTTAAGTTGGTCAAGCTAGGTTGAATAATATATCAAGTTGCTTGTCATTTCAAAATTAATGTAACTTGTCGTATATGTTGTTTTAATCTATTTCACTTTTATTATGTTTCATTTATACTTCACTAATTAACAATCGGAATCTACATGAAAAATGGACTTAGAATTATGGAGCTATGAATATGAACTCAGAACTGTGAAATCATGAATTATGAACGAAAAATATATCATGATCTAAAAGAATTAAATCATAGGCCCTAAACGTGTACATGAACCCTGAATCTTGTACACATTCTAGTCTATATGAGTGATCTTCTCTACCTCAATTTTTAATTGATGTAATTTATTCGATTGACCTTAGCAATGAATATGCATTTTTCCTACAAAATAAGATCTTAAGAACATTTATTCTATTTTTCAATAAGATAAAAATGTCATTTTTAGAAAGGGTTAATCTCAAAAGGCATAAACAACTAATTTTTTTTTTTTTTTTTTTTTACGGATTTGAATGTAATCTGCGCACGACAAAATTTTAAAGGCTTCTTTATGCTTACAATTGAGTTGCTTTCTGGTATACACTTGGAGACTTTGCATTCCAATTAGTAAAAAAAATCCTTAAAAATTTGTCAGCGCAAGTTGTTTAGAAATCGAGTAGAAAATGGATTGAAAATGAGTTTAGTGATTTATTTTCAAAACATCTTTAACTTATATATGTCGGTGCTAAAAAAAATTAGAAAATTAAGTAAAAAAACACTGCAATTAACGTGTCTTAAAATGTACAATCCGACGGTGAATCTATAGTTAAATTGTAGCGTCCGACGGTTTGACTGGAAGTTTCACTGTAAAGTCGTTGGTAACTTCGTCTGGTGCCGACAGCTTACTTTGCTAACTCCAAACTGAAATAACAATGCTAATATTAATTATTCTTCATTGATAGAGACATAAAGATGAAACAAGACGACCCAGCTGCACGCTGCACCTCAGGTCAACCTTCTGCTCGGCGACTGCAAAGTGTTTGACAAAAAGCCGCAGAGACAGCAGGGGCAATGGCGGACGCCGCCGTCGAGTTCCTGCTGGAGAATCTCAAGCAGCTGCTTCTCTACAATGCCAACTTGATTCTCGACATCAAGGGTCAGGTCGAGTTCCTGTACAACGATCTCACCTTGTTCAAAGCTTTCCTCAAAGATTCCACCGAGAAGCGAAACAAGCACGAGACTTTAAAGGAACTGGTGAAGCAGATTAGGAGTGTTGTCTATGATGCTGAGGATGCTATTGATACGTTTGTGGCTCATGCTGCCGTGCACAAGGCGCGGAAGCATATTGGGAAAGCTATACACATATTTGATTATTCAGCCAAGTTACGGAGTGTGGGGAATCAAATTCAGGAGATACGGGGGAAGGTGAAGGATATTTATGAGAACAAGAAGTTTGGTTTTGAAGCCCTTCATGTTGGGGATGGATCGGATAGAGGCACAAAAGAGAAGAAGGTACATGTCTCAATCTTGAATATTTTACTGGATATTGATTGTTGTGATCATATTAAACGTTTTAGAGTAGGATTATTGAATCTTGATATTATATGATTATTTTGTTGAATTTGCTTGGAAGTTATAATGATAATAGAAAGTCAACTGCAAGATTAAGGTGATGATGGTTTTGCTTGTTCTCATACTCTGATATTATTAACACTGAACTCTTTGTGAGACAGTGTTGATGAACAATCTGCTCATCAAACAATCTGACATATATATTCGCCGAACTTCTGCTGTCTATGGGTAGTTGAATAGGAAGATTACTAGATCACATAAGATAGTTTGGAGGAGGACAAACTGGATAAGTCGAGCTAAACACTTCATTTCTAAGTAATTTGAGTTTGATCAGAATTCAAAGATCATAATTCGATTTGTATGACTGAGAGCAAAAGTCTGAGGAAGTTTTAACTGATTCATATAAGGAATTGTATCAAATTGAAATCAAATAACGTTCTATAATCAATCTTAAGTCCAGCATCGAATAGTAATCTTTCAAATTGAAATGTAGTTGTACTGCTATTGTCTGTCATATGTGGCTGCTCACTTATATTCACTTGAATGAACTACTGATTAAAGGTATACCTATAAATTTATTATAGTGTGGTTTGCGATGAAACAATGAAATATGCATTTTTTATTACATTTTTATTTTATTCACTCATGTTTATCAACAAACATCTATATTTTTATTTGTTATAGATTTCATTATCTCGATGAAAAAACAAAGTTATTTTGATAAATTGAACTCACTTATAGATGGATTATCCCAAATCCCTTCGGATCCGGAAATAAATCCTACATCTTATTCACCCAACAGTGTTTACTCCCTGAACTCTTATCACTTACTTTAGTTCCATATTGTCAAAACATAATTAAGCAGAAAAAGGATGTTAACGGAATCAATAATTTGGTATTTGTGCGGAATGATTAGAATATGCATGGGGATCCAACTTCATTGCTTCAGATAGAGAAAAACTCATGTTTTAAAGTTGAATTTGTGACTTAATCACACTACAGCTCAGAGTTAATTACCCCACTAGCAATCTAATTATGCAACATACGAAAGTCAGCATGTACAGTTGCTGCTTTGTAGGTGACTTTAAATAATATCCCAAAAAGAAAGTTGAAAGATTTTGAGAATTTTGTCAGATTTTTGTTATTTTGGTAGATTCTTTTAGAATTGTCCTGAATCTTTAACTGCCATCTATGAACTGCTACTGCTCAGGCCCACCACCCAATACTCACTTGAAAACACGATCGTTCTAACTGAATAGTGGAAAATATAGAGCAAAACAACAAAAAGAATAATCAAGTACAAGTTTTTTTTTGTGGTTATTTTATTTTCTATGTTTTATGCTAAAATTTTGAAGTCTAACTCAGGGTCTTCTCTCCTCTTGATTAATTTATCTCTCTGTCTGGTGATGGTTGGATTTTAATTTTATTTTCTCTTTGTTTTGTGATGAGATAATAATTCAATTTATACCCTTGCTTCTGTAATCTAAATTATTAATCAGCCCTCTTAGTGTTTTAAGGACTTTGAATTCATACAAATGGATTATAAAACATAGAAACTTGTTGTAATCTGTTCTGAGATTATATTGTTCAAGTCAATTTTGTGTATTGTATGTGTAATACCGAATTGATTTTTTTCTTATAAAGCCAATATTGTAACCTGAGTCACTTGTCACTATGACACAGCCTCCTATTGTTGAAGAAGACAATGTTGTGGGTTTTGAAGATGAGGCAGAAAAAGTGATCAATCTTCTTACTGGAGGATCTGATGATCTTGAAGTTATCTCGATCATTGGGATGCCTGGTCTTGGCAAGACAACATTAGCCAAAATGATTTATCGTGATCCTAGAATTGAATACGAATTCTACAATCGTGCTTGGGTGTATGTCTCTCAAGAATACAGCAGAAAGGAAGTGTTCCTTAACATTCTGAGTAATTTTATGCAACTCAGTGATGCAATGTATAAGATGAATGACGATAATTTGGCTAAAGAGCTGTCAAGATTCTTGGAGAAAGGAAAATATTTGATTGTTATGGATGACGTATGGAACGAAGACGCCTGGAATGATCTCAAGATTGCCTTCCCCAAAAACAACAAGCGGAGTAGAATACTCATAACTAGTCGCATCAGGAAAGTTGCTAGGCATGCTAACCCTAATGCAGAACCTCATAATTTGCGTTTTCTAACTCCCGATGAGAGCTGGAGGTTACTCCAAAGAAAGGCACTTGGTGCAGAGAACTGTCCTCCGGAATTAATGAGAGATGGAAGGCATATTGCCAATGAATGTCAGGGCTTGCCACTTGCAATAGTGGTAATCGGAGGAATTCTGCTTGAAAAAGGTACAGCCTGGTGGGAGCAGGTAGCTAAATCTGTGGACGCGTATATTGCCATGGATCCGGCAAAACGTATGGACAATTTTATAGCTTTGAGTTACAATCACTTGCCATATCATTTAAAAGCATGCTTTATCTACCTTGGGATGTTTCCGGAGGACTTTGAGATCCCTGTGTGGAAGCTTGTTCGCTTGTGGATTGCAGAAGGGTTCATACAGCAGAAGGAAGGGATGAGCTTGGAGGATATTGCAGAGGAGTACTTAGAGGACCTTGTCAACAGAAATTTGGTGATGGTTGGTCAATTTAGATCAAATGGTAAACTTAAAACATGTCGCATCCATGATATGCTACGTGAGTTCTGCAAAAATGAAGCGGTGGAGGAGAACTTCTTTAAGGAAATAAAGCGTTTTGATCAAGGCACTAGTACTTCTTCAAACCCAGCCTTAGAGAAGTACCGACGCCTTTCCATTCATTCTCGTGTGTTAAACTATATCTCTTCAAAGCCAGTTGGTCCAAGAGTTCGTTCTTTCTTGTGCTTCTCCACCGAAGAAACCATCCTACCAGCAGAGCACATTTCATCCATCCCTGGAGCATTCAAGCTGCTTAGGGTGTTGGACTCTCGCTCGATTGTTTTCACTCGTTTCCCCACTGATCTTACTCAACTGGTTCACTTGAGGTATGTTGTTCTTTCTTGTAACTTCAAGATTCTACCAGCAGCGTTCTCCAGCCTCTGGAACATTCAGACCTTGGTCATTGAAACATCATCGCGCACCCTCGACATTAAAGCAGATGTATGGAAGATGATTCACTTAAGGCACATAAAAGCAAATGCATCAACATCGTTGCCTGGCCCTCTTTCCAAATCAAGAAAGACTAAAGACGAAGTTTTGACAATTGCGAGCCTACAAACACTTACGACAATATCACCTGAAAGTTGCACGGAAGATGTGTTTGCTAGAGTTCCTAACCTGAAAGTTCTGGGCGTTCGTGGTCAACTGGCTAAACTTTTGGAGAACAAGAGCGGAAGCATGTTATTTGATGGTTTGGGGAAATTGAGTCATCTTGAAAATTTGAAGTTATTGAACGACGTATTTCCTCGTCCTCCTTCCGAAGGGAAATTGAGTAGCCTCCCTCAGAGGTATAAATTTCCGACAAAGCTAAAGAAACTTACTTTGTCAGATACCTTACTTGATTGGAAGGAAATGTCTACACTCGGAATGCTGGAAAATCTTGAAATTCTTAAGCTAAAAGACAATGCATTTAAAGGCGACTGGTGGCAACCAGATGACGGTGGTTTTCGTGTTCTGAGAATTTTGCATATTGGAAGGACTGATTTAGTTACTTGGCATGCTGTGGCCCATCACTTTCCCAGACTTAAACACCTTTTTCTGAGACACTGCAATAACCTCGAATCACTTCCATTGAGTTTTGCAGATGTTTCAAGCCTTCAACTAGTAGACCTATACTGTACAAAAGCGTCAGCAGCTGCTTCTGCTAGGAAAATTCTGGAAAAAAAGCAAGAGATAAATGGCGAGCAGAGCAGCCGAACCATTGTGTTTAAGCTCTCGATTTATCCTCCAGATCAATGATCTGCACTTGATGGAGCTCGTGTTAGCCCTTTGAGAGGTACTTGAAATTTTGTATTTATACTGCAGAATTTAGACTTCTGTATCATTGGATGACTTCTGGTGTATCTAGTTTAGTCATGATCATTATATACATGCTATAAAACCATTCAGCTAAATGGTAATGGTTTCCTCAATATCTCTGCAAATCACGTGCAAATTCCGGGGGAGATACATTTGTCTATTGATAAGACCATTCACAATTTCTTGAAGCTTGATCTCTCCCCCCCGATAAACCATATAGCCAAGAGAAACCGTGAACCAGAATAGATGAGCTTGCCCCACCCATGAGTAAATATTTCACAGTAGCGTCATTAGACCGTACATCGTTCTTGGTATAACCAGATTTTTTTGGTTGAGGATTGAGATTCTGAAAAGTTGAAAGATAACAAGAGAAAAAATTACTAATATAAAACCTTGTCTTTTTTAATTTTATGTTATAATGCATGACTTCATTCTTATTCCAGCAATTAAGTTAATGAATTTATCATCAGTATTAAATCATTTGTGGGGTTGCACATTCGGTATACCTTCTACGCCATTTCTTCAATTATCGACTCTGATTTGTATAGGTGGCATTTCAACAATCGTGATTGCCAAGGATGTTGAACCAATGAAAGTTGATGCATGGGTGCTCGACTTCTTCCGGTCTTATGTTGCCTTCCACAACAAAGGACACTCATTTTTTAGTTGTTTTCGAACTTCAGGAAATATGTCTTTCGTGTTATTATTTATGTCGAACTTTTGATTGCTCTTCCATGATAATGCCTATCTTCATATGTTGAATTACTTGTTGTATCATGAACATTCTGGTGATTCAATACACGGTTTTTGTGTTTATCTGCATATGAGATTCAACTTGCTGTCCAATTCACACACACACACACAGTGTCTGTGAGAGAGAGGGAGAGAGAGGAGTGGACATAGGAATAAATATTAGCCCTTACTCTATGCTTTCTCTAGTCTTTTGCTGGAGAAAATGAAGAGCCAATTATATTCTCTGACTTCAAAACCTGGTTTGACCTTGACCAACAATTTGTGGATAACTTGATTCTGTTTTTCATCTTATTACACTTATTCAGAACAGCTTGGTCTTCACTCTTGATGCCGTGGAGTAGAACACGTGACAAAACAAAATGGAGTCGACCCGAGCTTTAGATTATTTAAATTATATTCTTCAAGTTTGTTTATTTGGTGTTTGCAATATGTTTTGAATGATACAAATCTTAGGGTTTTTAATTTAAAATTTCATGGTCCTTTTATAATAATAATAATAATAATATATTCGAGCCAACGCGAATGATCACGAACCCTTAACATATCGCCCCTTCAACAATTAAGCTCTATTCGTTTATTAAATGAATTTATATTAACGAATTTGAATGAATGCTGATCCAGTTTGATACGAGCTTTTTATCAAAAGTTATGTTCGTCGACGGCCATTCAGTGAAGAAGGTGACTAATCGAGTCTGACACGAGATTTGAAGTCAGTACTGTTTATTTATTCATCTCATGTATCCATAATTCTCTATTCTTCATTAATTATCAATCTTGTAACATGCATAAATCTCATATAAAATTAGTCAAACATAAATAAATTATATTTACCGACAAGAATAAAACATAAATCTGTGCAAGCACGAACAGAGAACATGATGGCCTTAAAAGCAGTTCAATGCCCCAAATAAAACTTATTAATATGGATATATTCAATGAAAGCAAAACTGCTACACATGAAGAATCAAATTTCTGCAGTAATTACCAATTACTCCCAATAATCAAAGAATTTTAATCCCCAAACATGCACTAAGCTACAAAAATAGGCATTTTCCAGATATATATTCATTGCATTTGCTACTAACTGCCATTTGGAGACCTCTAAAACACCATATTTCCACTAACATTCAACGTTGACCACAATCAAGAACAACCCCACCCCCACCCCTACCCACCCCACCCACCCCCATCCCAAAACACTATATAAGCCCAAAAACACACAATTGGCACCATCAAACATAAGTTCAAACATAAGTTGAAGCTCTTGTAATGGATTTCCAACAGCAAATGCACAAACATTCTTTCGACGATTACGGTGACGAAGATGATGTTTTCTACGATGAACTAAGAAGGCAAGTAATGCAATTGACAGCCGAAGATGATCATGAAGATGTTCATGAGAACAAGATTCCAAAACAAGGCCCGTGCAACGGGCCTTGTAGGTTGCCTCCGCAGCCTTCGTGTTATCACGGTTGGCCCGGGATTAAGGAGGGCTGCGGAGATACACCGGCATGGATGGTGAACTTGTGGAGAAGTGGGACCGGGACAGGCGTTTTCATACCGCAAACTGTCCAGCCTATAAGGAAAAACAGATCAAGTATGTCTATGTTGATCAAACATAAATTTAGAATATAGATATGTGTGTTTTTCTTACAGTTTCTAATCAAATTTCATGTGGTGTTTTGCAGGAAGGAGGAATGAAAGAGGACGAACATACAAGCGAAATGGGTCGAAAGGATGAATTAGTAACCAGAAACAGAATGTTTTTCGATTACTGTAGATGTGTATACATTCAATTCACATAAATCTTGGCTTTGTTTTTTAATCTGTATTAGTTGGAAAGTTATGACAAAGATGTAATAATATTGCATTAAGGGATGGTTATAATCTTATTACCAATACATAACAAACTCAAAAGTGTTAAGATATCACTACATTACATACAACAAAGATTCACCCAATACATTAAATCGAATGACAAGTGAATCGTATCATCACTTAGGGCGTGCTTGCCATACAGAACTCAAAACTCGAAGCCTCGATTTGTAGTCATTGATAGCAAGAAGAGCACGGGCAGTTTGGCGTGTGCTCAGGATTCGTTGCAGTTGTTGTAGTGTCTCTAATCTCAGAAGGTCGGCCTGACAACGAGTAAACACAGGCCTCGTGACTTTTGGAACATATATATTATAATGATACTCATCTGTAACAGCTTAATCACGGTCATCTGACATACCTGATGAAGGAAGTTGTCGAGTGTTGCAATCTTGCTAATTGCAATAGCCATACGGCCCACGTAGTCATCAATGTTTCCAGCATTATGAGGCGCATGAGAGTCGTATGAAAGTGTATCTACGATGGACTGTTGTAAAGCTTCCACTCCTTGAGACAATGCATCCTCGGCTTGTTGAGACGATTGTTGTAGATTACATATACCCACCAATTGTTGCTCGGTTAATGGCTCGATTTTGTTGCCGAGTACCTGAGACCCCACGCAAGTGGAATTAGTAGAGCTGTCAAATCGGGACACCCAACCCAGCCCAAGTGTTTTCCAACTGGTCCAAAACAGGCTAGTTAGGCCTGTTTCAGCCAGCAAATCAGAGACCAAACTCAATCCTGTTTTTGAGCTGTGTGGGCCGATTCATTGGGCCAGACTCATATTGCTAACTCTAGCCTCGGACCAACTCTACTACCCCCATGCATCATTGTTTAGCACCTAGTACCTTTTACAACATCGTTGGAAATAAATCAAATTTTTCTACGAAAACCAAACACAAGCATGTCTGCACATGATACTTCAATCGAAACATAGATGATGTATGAAATGTCGAATCACCTTGAGAACGTCGGAGCAACGAAACCCCCCTAACCACATGAAAAACCTTTCAGTGGGGGTCTTCCAAATTCCAGAGAGGACATGGAAAATGTCGGATTTCACCCCGGACCTCTTAATCCGAAATAGTTGGTCGTAATGGGAAATGACTGCTTCGACAATGAGCTGCAGCTGATTGTCACCTAGATGAGAGTTTAAGGCTGTTCGCAGATCGATTATTAGCCGTTGATGTTCATTCTGCCACTGTGTGTATTCTACATCAAACACCACACAGCCTACAAATGACAAGATCATAAAATATACTTAAATTAAGATCGCATCATATTTTCCGAAAGAGAAAGTTACGTTCTCTCACTTGCACCAAAATTCTGTCTTTCATCACTGCAAAATCCAAATCTGACAGAGTTTCCCTGCATTTTAGTAACTATGTTAG
This sequence comes from Ajuga chamaepitys, assembly GCA_958295605.1. NCBI lineage: Eukaryota > Viridiplantae > Streptophyta > Magnoliopsida > Lamiales > Lamiaceae > Ajuga > Ajuga chamaepitys. The sequence goes on along the minus strand of OY282498.1, from coordinate 57,967,797 downwards.
CAAAATACACGTCAGTGCGTCAAGAGGTGGCAATTCAGGCTGCCCCGCGCAGCCTGGCCTGGACCGAGCCTGCCAAGTCAATGCCATATCTCTGTTTGGGTCAAGCTGGCCCCAAATACTCTAGAAGCTGTTGGTTCAGCTCGTTGGGCCCGTTGATACTTCAGGCCGGGCTGGACAGATGTCGCCACCTCTAGGTGCATGTTTCTTTCGAATTGTAGGTAGATGACTAAATTCGATAGAAAAGAATACCTGTTGCCTTGTTTTCTTGATTTCCTGCTCTAAATGTATAAGCTTTTGCTGATTGCTCTCTAGCTGTTGAACATAAACCTATCCAAATACACAACAAAACTATAGTCTGAGGCAATATATTTCACCATTAATTCACATTATATAATCAAACTAATTTTCAGATTACTTTTGTCCCCAATCGGCATTTTCTTGCAGTTTCACGATTCTGAGCCAATTTGGACAGTGCCTAAAACAATGTAAACATATAACAAACACTAATGAGCTAACAACTCGAAACGAAAAGGTTCATCAATGGAGAGAGAGAGAGACAACTTTTTCGTCTCGAGTTTGGGCAGTTGAATCCACAAAAATCGATCTTTGATTGTGAACTCCAAGGTGCTAAAAATGATGCAACCAAGTAATAACTTAGATATCAAAAGTTTACATTTAATAGGAAGCAAATTAGTTATTGCAATCAGCAAAAGGTGAGACAACATAACTTGACAGCTTAGTTAATTTTGAGGTTGTATTAATTTCCAAAACAGGAAAGAAGACCACTGTCCTTTATTCGGACTGTAGTAACCACCAAATCTACTGTTATGAAGTGTAGGTTATTAGTCATCACTGTAGAAACAACATAACACTCCTATCTTCTATCTAGGACATGCTACTGTGCTCCAGGTATAAAGATGTCATCCTCAAATTTTGGATATTACGAGATTTTGACACATCAGCTGATAGATACACAACCTAACATTTTCTACGGTGACTGTCTTCCACTTCCTTCAATAACTGAGCTAAATTATTTTTTGCTGATAAGAAAGACCTGATTTTTATCAACATTGTTTGTGGAAAAGTCTGTTTGATTGCTGAGATCTGCTGCTACTCCAGAATCTGTCCACTTTTCAAACTGTTCATTTCCCATAAATCCGGCAGCGCCTCCGCCATAGCCGCCGCCGGAACCCTTCGTTCCACCCTTGTGCTGCATTAGCTGACCTGTCTCTAGACCTCCACTTGATGACCCTATTTCCGATGAACACAAACTCTGCAAAAGGAGGTCAATTTACCAAAAAAGAAAAAAAAAAAGTACGTGGCATTATGGGAATATCAATTTAGTTCGAAATAATAATAGAAAAAATTACATTGGAGAGTCCAGCAAAGTGGAAGTTAGTAGCTGACAAAGCTGAGAAATTGCTTGGTCTGATGCCATTGTCCATTGATCCTGCTCCATCTTAACCAAACCACATTTTTTGTTACAGCTTATAGAATTATAGATGCAGAACTTGTGTGTGCGCGCGCGTGTGGAGAGAAAGATGAAGAAATCGAGAAACTCCTACCTACTTCTACCGATATTGCCTGTATTTTACTAAATGTACTGACACACGTGGTAAAAATCATTTTTTCAATCTATTAACCATGTGTCGTACATTTAAATGAATGAAAGTAATTCGAGTAGAGGTAGGTAATAACTTCCCGGAAAAACTTACTAGTGCTTAAACAAAAAGCATCGACATTATGAAATGCGTTTCCAGCGGAGTGTTGAAGATCAGCAAAATGTGTAGCATTTCCACCATTCTCATCACCTCTACATATATATATATGTATAACATACATTAGATGTCAGAAGAAAACGAAGACACGTGGAATTACGATGATTACCTGAGGAAAAAGGGTGAATACACATCAGAAACATGTTGCGGAACACTATACATTTCAGCTATCTGTCTGTCACACCTTCTACTGTGTGTGTCTGCGTGCAACAGACAATGGCAACTAGAGAAAGAGCTAGTCCACAGGGAAGCAATCCTTCCTTTTCAAGACAGAGCTAACTAATTAGTAGAATTGCTCACTGTAGCCTCAGAGTTGTACCTTTCCATTTATTGCACTGTCAACTCTTTCTCTCTGGCCTCGCTACAAGACAACTAGGAATCTGGGATCCCTGCGGCAAAGCGTGCATTCTACGTGCCGGACAGTATGCAATTGCAACTAGAATCCGTTAAGGGTAGAGTTTGACAAAATGGGTCTAGCACGATGGGTCGACCCAACCTCAGCATTTTAGATGAGTTGGACTATAGGAATGTAAGTCCATAGTATCAACGAAATCAACAAGCCCAAACATGTCACAACCTGGTCCGGAAATCTAAGTATATTTAGGGGTGTCAGCAATTGCTTTTTCCAAGTGCTTTTCAGCTTATAATTTGAAAAAAAAAAGTTGTTTTGGAGTGCTTGAGAAAACGACTTTAGCTTTAATATAAGTGATTTTAGGTTAAAAGTTACAAGTAGAAAATAGTTATTTTTTTCAACTTTTTTGTATTTTGGTAAATAAATAAAAGTTTTTTCTCTTACTCATAAGCTAAAAACTGCTTAAGTATCCAAAACTCCAGCATTTACATTTGACCAAAATCACTTTTATTTTCAAACACTACTTACTTTTGATTTTAAGCAATTTTACCACAATTTCTACTTTTAATCACTTCTTTCAAAAGTTAAGCAAATGAAAATATTCCTTAAACATTCACTTTTATGTAGGCTGAGTCGGACTCAATAATTTTTGCTCGATGAAACTTTGGCTAGTCAGACCCAACCCCACGTGGTGTTGGTCTAATGGGTTGGGTTGGACCTCCCTGAATTGCCACCTTTACTATCCATATAAAATCAACCATAAGTAAACTAGCAAAAAACTCCAAATCAAAACTCATTTTTTACTATATATATACATATATATATATATATATATATATATATATATTACTATTAATAATGATCAACTTTTATCTATTTTTAGTAATTAAAATAGGTGGGAAATTATTTCTAGGTTTAGGCTGCAAAAGAACAGAGCTTTCATTGAACAACTCGTTTATTTGAAGAAACAAACAATTTTTTGAGTTCGTTTTATAAAGTAACAGAGCTTGGACATGAATGACTTGTTTATTAAAAGCTCGCTAACAAACTTTTTCGGAAATCAATTAATAATAAGAATAATGACAACAAAAGAATAGTGTTTATACTAAATATAATATAATATGTTTACATTACCTCTTGTTATAGTAAATATTTTGTTAAATTCGTTTATTTGTATGAAAATTTAGGAAAATGTGTGTTTATTTGATGTTCATGAATAAAATAATTTGTTGTTTACTATCACAAATGAACACAAACATGGTCAAACACATTCGTGAACATAATTGAACACTCTCAAATATAGCTCGGTTTGGCTACAGTTCGATTAAAAATAAATGAACAACACATGAACACATCTAGCTCGACTCGGCTCGGTTCGTTTGCAACTTTACCTAACTTCCTCTTATAGAGGGTTCTCTTTTATTATATAGTAATAAGATAATATAATATAACGTATATAATATGAGTAGTTCCTATTATGTGGACGCAATATATAAAGGTCTTCTGTATTTTATTACAATATGTTTTCCATTTTTGTGATTTTTATTTATTTATTTATAATTTAGCTTATATTATTATATAATATATACAATTATATTTAAGAATTTATTAAATGCATAAAAAATGAGTTTGTTAAATGGACGTGATGTATAAAGATATTCCAAATAATTTATTTTATATACTTTATAACTAAAAGAAAAACCACTACATTTATAGAATTTTATAGTAAATCAAATTTGAATTATTAAAATATTAATTAATTTGAATCTCCAAATATATGTTGGAAAATTGCTTGTATCAAATCATCCTAATCAATGGTTTTGGTGCCTCCTCAATACCGCATTAGTAGTGGACCCGAAACCGATCCAACTTAATAGGCGTGGCAAGTTGTCCGGCATTTTAGAAAAAAGGGGGTTATAAGAATTCTAAATTTAACCCGGAAGGCTGAAATACTATCGAGCTTAATAAACCCGATTTAGTGAGTTAATTAGTACAGTATTCACAAAAAAAAAAATTCGCATATTAAACTATTTTTGGAAAAAAGTTTTATATGCATAAACACATGTTTTATGTCTAATAAGATTTCATTATTTTTAGGCATTTTTTTCAACATAAAACTAGGAATTCAAATTAATTAATATTTAATAATTTAAAACTAAATTTATTATAAAAATTATATAATGGAGTACTGATTAGGGTGACTCAAGTGAGAAATAGAAGATAGAAAAAGGATGCAGTCACCCCTCATAACTCTCTCTATGTATCCCTCTCTTCGCAATATTAATCATACTTCTGAAAAAAACCCATTTGATAACTCTTTTTCACATTTTTTTATAATAAAGATTCTGAATTGAATAATATTACAAAATTATTGGTTAGGGTTGAATTAACCAAGCAGCGGTCCGATATAAGGCTTCTGCTGCTGTGTTGTAGTTTTCTGTGATTTATTGTGTATTCAGGGAATGTTTGTGCTGGGATGTAATGACATGTGTCACATTCGCTGTGATACATCTTTGAATGATACATACACTTAAATAGTGTAAATGTATTTTTATTTAAGGGATTTATAGGATATGATGTGTATAAGAAATTGTAAAAGGTGTTGAAAATTGTAGAAGGGATTTAAATACACATTTTTTTATCTTAAAATCTTATACACATTGACATGTTTACAACTAATTTATAGATAATGAATAACATAAACATTGTCTGATAATATGATAAATGTTGTTTGGGTCCCTACTACTCATTTATCCGTAAAATATGGAGGCTTTGTCTCCAAAATATTCAATATTAGTAAAATGGTCAATCTACAACACCATCAACTTCGTGCCATTTAAATCTATGGATGACTTTAGGTCTATGATCACTAACTGCTACTTTGAAAATGTTGGGTTCATTGGCCCCTCATTACATGGCATGTCAACCATATATTTAAGAAATTAGATAGAGCCTTAGTGTCTTCTAAGTGTGTGAATCTGTTTAATAAATTTGAGGTCGGTCAGTTAACAAAAGCTCATTTGATCATTGTCCCTTACCTATGTCTCTGTCTTTGAGGATGGTACCCTTAAGCCCTCATTTAAATTCTTAAACGCATGGACCAAACACCATACTTTTTTGAAGATTGTAGAAGAGTCTTGGACTCTTCCCACTAGCCATAGGGGGATGGTGAATTTTCAGCAGAAGTTTTATAGGTTAAAAGCATGTCTTAAAACCTGGAATAAAAATTGTTTTGGTAACATTATGATAAGGTTAAAAATGTTGGAAAGAAACTTGATTGAGCAAGAAATATCTAACTGAACAATCTCATGAATCCAAAATTACTTTAAAGTATAGGTAATTTGAATTTTTTTCTTGCTTTGGCTTTAGAAGAGTCATTCAAGAAACAAAATCCAGCCTACAAATACCTGAAGGAAGGAGAAAAAAACACAGATTATTTTCATTCTTTAGTAAAGAAAAAAAGATTCAAAAAATAGGATTGCTAATTTTTTTGTGAATGATGTGTTGTCAATGAACTTAGTGTAATTAGCTTATCTGCATGTGATTTCTTTGGAAAAGATGTTCTCTAGTAAAGGTTGTGATATTGATAGCCCCATCTTTAGTGCTATTAAGCCCCTCGTAAATCAGGATGAAGCTGTAAAGTTGATTGTTCCTTCTATATTGGAGGAAACTTATGAGATTGTATGCAACATTGACAAAGATAGTATGACTGGGCTTGGTGGACTTTCCTCCTTATTCTACCAACATTGTTGGCATTTGATTAAGAAGGATTTACTTGAAGCTGCTAAGGAATTCTTCTTAGGTTCCCCATGCCTAGAAGTTTTACTTGCACTTCTATAGCCCTTATTCAAAAAAAGATCACCCTAAGGTGTGGACTTATTTTAGACCAATTAGTTTGAGTAATGTGATAAATTAATAAATCAATTCTTTACAAAAATGATTAATAATAGGCTATCTCACCTCCTTCTTGCATTGATTCTACCATTGCAAAGTGGATTTGTCCCCACTATAGATATCTCAGATAATATAATCCTTGCTCAAGAAATGGTCCAGAATTTGCATGTCAAGAACAAAAAGGGAAGAATGATCCTCAAAATTGATCTTCAAAAGGCTTATGATAGAATTAGTGGGATGCTCTTTATATGATTTTAAGTTTGTTAGGATATCTTGGATTGTTTATAACATATATTACTAATAGTGTGGAAAATCCATGGTTCTCTTTGATTATTAATGGTTTTTTATCTGGTTTCTTAAGTTCAGTAGAGGAATAAGGCAAGGAGACCCTCTTTCTCCTAGTCTATTTGCTTTCTTTGCTAATGTGCTAACAAATGGTTTAATTGAGTTGTTTTATCTTTATCCTGATTTGAAATTTCATAAAAAGGGAATCATGATTCCCTCACTACTCTTTGAACGATACTGATGTTTTCACTTCCATTGATCTGGGATTTTTCAAGAAATTGTTCAAGTTTTCTGGTTTCTTTTAAGTCAGCAACTGGGCAAAGAATTAATTATTTTATGAGCACTGTCATTTTTGGAAAGCAAACCACTGTCTATAGGAAAAAAAAAACGAATTCAGGAATTGTCTAATTTTTCTGAAGAATGCTTGCCATTTGAATATCTGGGTGTGCCATTGTTTAGGGGGGGGGGGGGGGGTGAAAAATTCTCTTTTTTAAGAACTTCTTGAAAAAATAAAAGGAAGATTAATTGTGTGGGATAAACTTTTTTTAAGTATGGGTGGTAGGCTGGAGTTAATTAAAAGTAGGATAGCTTCTATTCCTATATACACTTTAAGAGTTGTTGGACCCACTAAATAGGTTTAACAGATTTTATAGGTTTTCTAATAGCTTTTTATGAGGGTCTAAATCTGATAGTAGGAAAATACATTAGGCGTCTTGGGAAATGGTATGTTTTCCTAAGAATGAATTAAGGCGGTCTTGGTATGAAGAGTATTTTGATATCAATAAGGCTTTTGCTGACAATGCGTGGTGGAAGTTTAGAACTTCCAACGCGCTATGGTGCAAAGTTTTGAAGCAAAAATAGTTAAAAACACTCACCCTTTTAATGTTGATTTTGAACATAAAACAATCTTATTTTTGAAAAGAATGCTTAAAGTTCAGCCTTTTACTAATGAGAATATTTTCTAGAGAAATTGGGAAAGGTGAATTATCATTTTGGTTTGAAATTTGGTTCTCTTCTTCCCTTTATACAAATTTGTTGATAAATTTAACTGTAATGATCTTGTAAAAACATATTGGGGGTGAAATTGGATGGTATTTGGATGACTTGAGAAATATCTTGTCTGCTCATGTGATTGATGATATTATGTCCTTATGTGTTAATCCTAATATTCCTGATCGTCCTGTTTGGAAACTTACTGCAAATGGTCTCTTCATGTTTTCTTATACTTGGAATGTCAGTAGATTGCACAAGCCCTTAACGGCTTGGCGATAAATGATGTGGCTCAAATCCGTATTACATTCTCATTCTTTGTTTGTTTGGAGGTTAGTTAATTATTTCTTATCCCTTGATGACAACCTCAAAAGAAAAGGGGTTGAGGTCATCTTTAGATGCTCATTTTGTTGTGCTGCATGTGAGGAGACCAATCATACACTACCCCATTCCATTGGCTGTCTGGAAACATTTTTCGGCATTCTTCCAAATTGACATACCCTCAAACTGCTCTGTTAATTATTTTTTTTCTCTCCGGTTTAAGAAGTTGAGCATTCATGAGCATATTATAATTTCCTTGCCTATCCTTATCTTTTGGCTCATCTGGTATGTTCGAAATCAGGCAAAATTTAAAAACCAAGTGCTACTGGCTTCTCAAATTCAACAATTGATAGTAGAAAAGTTCATATTAATGTCTAATGTTGATCTATTGCCCGTTGAATTTTGGAGAGGAAGTTGGCATTTGACTATGATTTGGCATATCACATTGTGGATAAAAAATACATTTTTAGTCCGTTGGTTATCCAAAATGATGGTTTTTTTAAACACAATACTGATGGGCGTCAAAGGTAACCCCGGCTTAGTCGCGGCTGGTGGCATAATCTGGGATTCTAATAGTTGCTTTGTTGTTGGCTTATATAAATTTCTGAATATTTATGATAATATTACAACATAATTGACAGCTATTATTTAAGGAATTTGCATTTTTCTTAAGTTTAGTATTACCAAAATATGGTTAGAGGTGGATGCATTATCTTTGCTTCTATTACAGAAAAAACAATTGAGTTGGGGGATGGAGATTTCAGAAGCTAATTACAAGCATTGTGAGGTTGTCAGAAAGAGTTGAGCTCAAAGCTTCGCATATCCACCGAGAATGAAACAAGGTTGTAGATTATCTAGCCAACTTGGCTATTGAAAGCAAAACATCTTGAAGTTTACTGATGTTAATGAATGCCAAAGCCTTAAGGGCTTTTCATTTAGATATTTAGGTCTTCGAAATTTCAAATTCCCTTCATAATATCAATATGTAATATCTTAGGTCTTAAATTTGTGGTAAAGACACTGACATTCTGCTATGTATAGCTTTGGAAATCTGTCTAAATCCCTCTCTTAGATATTAGCTTAAAAAAAGAAAAAATTCGTGCCTTTTAAGCTAAAAAAAGACGAAAAATAAAATATAAAAGCTAAAATTAACGATATTAAGCGAAAATACAACAAAAGATACATTGTATTCACCAATACCGAAATTTTGACATAAATATATTGCCTCCCTCATTTTGTTTTTGCGGTTTAAGAAAAAAAAAAAAATCAGCAAAATCGACATCTTTTCATAATTGACTACTATCAATTTCCATATCCATGGGTTGTTCTAATTAAGTACATGATTTTGGAGCATCATAAATGCAAAGTATGAAACGTGATATGATATGAATGGGTGTCATCTTGTGGGAGTTGTTTTTGGACATAAATGATGACAGGATAGACACGACACGATTACAAATATAAATTTAATTTTGTTAGGAGAAAAATTAAATGGCTAATTAATTATACGGATGGAGTCTCAATTTTGTAGATTATGGTGCGTCATCTTTAATAATATTATATTTGGTGTAATAAAACTATATGGCCCTATTGCCAACTCATGTGAACCCCATTGTTGTTAATAAGATTTTTCTTTCTTTCCTTTTAAATTTTTGCTCCCATAGTTTATAACTTGGAGTGATTCTCTTGTACACTAATTACATAGATTTTAAATCTGTAAAGGCATTTATAGGTCGTCCATTTTTCATGAAATACATTTGTGATTTTACCGAACTGTATTACTTGTTTTAGTGAAATCTTAGAACAAACACTAACACTCCCCCTCAGATAAAGTAATACTTCATACTTCATTCGTTTTAAAATAAGTGTCGCTTTAGACACTTTGAAAATTTTCAAAATAAGTGTATTTTAGCCACACAAAAAAAAAAAAAAAAAAAATCCACATTTCTTCCAACATTACCATTAAACAATCTGCTTCATTTAGTTATTATTTCCTTATTCCATAAAATTTATCCCAATTAAATAGATTATATATGGCTTTTTACTAATTCTTAATTTGTATCTATATAATAACAAAATTCATCCAAAATAGTAACTTAAGAATTTTTCAGCCCAAATCCCTTTGACATTTATGGAAAATATTATTTTTAGTACAACGTATTTTATTTGGGAATAAATCTACATATATTTGCCTACAATATATTTAGGCACCATTATCTCAAGTTAATAGTAAGTCCCCAACAATCAGCGTAATTTGTCCAAGTATATAAAATGAGACACTCACGCAACCTTCCAGAAAAAGGTTCGAAACCATATATCACAGAATCTGTTTCGCGCAATCAATTTATTTTAATTGAAATCGACATTAATCAAGCCGTTGATTCAGCCAAAATTCCCATTTACTTCTAAATTTTATTCTTCTTCAAATAATTTTATTTGTTGTGAAGATTAAGAGATCCAAAATAGATGAGGGAGAAGTGAGGCGATATCACCACCCACCATAATAACAAAGAGAAACCGATATTATATGAGAGTGAGATAGAGAGAGAGAAACGTGACCGAAATTGTATAAGAGAAATCAATATAATTATTTAGAATCTAAAACGGGGAGAGGGGCTAAAATGTGGGGAAAAGAGTGGGATGTGAGTAAGTTTGTCGACAAAAATAAAATTATTATTATTTTTTTTGTTTCTAAAATCATTTGTATTATGCTTACTGTATCCATTCTTCTTTTATTTAATTTTTTTTCATTTAATGTATCCTTTAATTTGTGTAATATCATTTATGTGTATAAAAAATTTATTGTTAAATATATTCATACCTAGAAAGGAAAAATAAATAAATAAATAAAAATCAAAATAAAAAATAGATTTAGTACGATTTACATAAACCCCTAACAGTCGTTTTTATATTTAATGTTAATTTGAATTTTGTTTCATTTTTTATTAATTTTTTTAATCATATAAAATATAAAATTGAATTATTTAGTAAATGTTTTATAATTTCATCATTTTTTTTTCAAAAAAAAAAATCTGTTTTGTATTTTATTTTTTTCATTTCTAATGTAATTTTCTAGTATAATAAATTAAATTGAATTAAAGACAAATAATTGTTTGTTGGTTGATTATGTAGGTTAATTATTAGTGTGCTTGTGTTAGAAATAAAAATTAATAAAATTAGAATGTAGTGTTATTGGTACTCACTAAAAGCTTTTGAAAATTTCTTGAACATTATATTTGAGGGAAAAAAAATCAGATACTTTGGATAAATATAAACATTTATCATAAAATTATAAATATACATATATACACGTATTATTTGTACAAAATGAGAAACACGATTTCCATACATGGATGCTAGAGATATTCATACCTTAAGAAAAATAAATATGAATATTCTATAACTTTTCATCTCTTATTATATATTGATTATATTAAAATTATATAAGCATTTAAAATACTTATTATTTATTCATTTACATTTACAAACCGTACATCGCAGAGGATTACTATTATTTTTTTCAAAAAAGGCTAAAACGACATTTATTTTGAAACGGAGGGAGTACATTTTAATGAAAATCATATTACATTTTATAGAAGAATACACATAACCCTCAGAGTCGTCCACAGTAAGGATTGTACAAGTCCAAGGTACGCACAACTAGTGTACACAAGAGTTACAAATTCTTATATACACTAGTTCCACGACTGTTAGATCCGTGTAGTCCAAGTTGTGGGCGAATTTGCAGGTATTTGTGTTTATGGTGAAACATATTACTTGTTATGAATAAATGTATTAGGACAAAATACTGATTCATTTTCATAAAAATTCCACATAACCCATAAACTCATCCACGCCCTGAATTGAAAGGATATGAGAACCGTACACTTAATATACACGACATTTTGTGTATAATTATGTAACGAATTGATTTTCATAAAATAATTTAAAGCATTTAACATAACAATAATCAATATACTGAGAATATGTATTTTTTTTTTTTTATAAAAGAGAACTTCTAACTAGGCCATTAAAAGAACCACATAAGCAGACATGCGGTTAATTTATTTATTTACTAAATTTTTAATTCCAATCTCTATTCCCGATTACAAAACTAAGTCGCATGCCGTCAATTATCTATCTAAGTTTTTTATAATATTTGTATTCCATTTTTAGTGGTAAAATAAATAGAGACACAACTTTAAAAAAATGTAATAAAGTATATAATGACTAAATTAATTATACAAGCATGGAAAAATATATTTAGAACTAAATAATAGATAAAATTTTCAAAATGTTACAAATTAGTCTTTAAATTTATTTTCCATACACTTGATATACATAATACTATACATATAAAGGAAAATAAGGAAAATCTTTTTGTTGTCTCCATACCGGTTGCCTTTATTGTGTAAGAGGCCTTGTCAATCCCTAGGCCCCCGAGATTGGAGCATGATTCATGAAGAGTACTACTGCTCAACAATAAATATCAGGATCACGATAAATATTTGAAAATGACCTCATATTTAATTCTTCAACAAATTCTACACGTTTTATTTTATTCACTCCGTCAGACTCACAAAAATAATCCCTTTTTTTTGGAATGTCTTAAAATAATAGTCTCGTTTCTTTTTTAAGAGTGTGTTTAATTCTTTTCTTGCACTATACCCATGCTAAATGACGCATTAAAATTACATTTGGATGTACAACTTTTTTATTCAGCGTGTTAAATGAAGGTGTGGCAGTAATTTTTACGTGTAATAAATGAACTTCTTAACCTATGTGCAAGTAGGAAGGGAGGGAATATTATATTTGGATTAAATTAACCTAAATAAACTTCAAATTGTATTTTGAAATTAACTCATTGTCGTTTTGGGGTACAATTCTTATGTAAGTTTAATTACCTTTTCTCTCTTAACCACAATTTTAAGGTTAAAAACACTTGCAGTTTTAAATCATGACAGCAAATCCATACATTTTTTTTTTGGGCCTTCATTTTGGGTTTACTTATGTGCAAGCCTTGAGGCCCGTCTACTCAGACGGCCCAACAACAATCTCCCCCAACCATGTATGTCTATTTTCCATATCAGACAGTTTCCTATACAATTGTGAACCAAATCATCCTAGTGAACCTTTTTCTACATTTTGCTCAATCATTATTATGACTTAACACACAGACGCCAACTGAATCTTCGAAGAAATTTTCGAGGATGCGGTTGGAAACGAACTTAAAAAGATCGAATCAAGCAAGACCGGCTTCTTGTATCTGGCTATCTACTCTATGGTTGAGTACTTCCCTGGCCCGGGCGCTTCTATGCTGTAGGCGCTGGTGCAGTTTCTCCGATATTTGCCCGAAGAACGCTGGGTCCCACCGGTTTATTAACGAGGGGTCTTCTGCATAACAGATGTAGATGGATGTCACTGCACTCTCCACAACCACCATTGCCAGCCCAACCTGCAACCATGCAAAATATAGATATGTATAGTGAGAGAGAGAGAGCTTAAAATATTGGTGGAGTTTTCTCCAAAAAAAAAAAAAAGAAAGAGTTGGGGGGTGGGGTTACTGGTTAGTCATGAGGTGGTTACCAAGATCATGCCCATCAACATGGCAGTGGACCCGACCATGACGACTCTCTCAGGATGCTTGATCCTAGCCCAGATTGCTGCACATGTTCCAGATATGAGCCCTCCCAAGAGGGTGCTCATGAATAATACGGCGCCTGAACAATCGTATGCTATAATTGCTTCAACACCTGTTGATTGGAACAACTCCCAGGCATCTTTTGCTGAATGATTAAAGCTTTTTCCATAAACAGCAATCTGGATAAGAGAAGGCATAACCACGCAATTATTTAATCATCATTAACTTCTGTAACAACAAATTATGAACAATTAAGTCAATAGCACTACCCATAGAAGCAGTGACTTAGAAAAAACAGGTTTTCCGTTTTAAATAAATAAGTGTTCATTAAAAACCGAAACAGAAAAGGGCAACAAAATCCGAAAGAAAGTCTAATTTCCATCTTCATTCCCAGGTTTGTTCACTAAACGAATTCAGGTACTGAAAAATCCATGAAGAAAAAGAAAGTAAAAGAGAAGACAGGTGAAACAAACAAAAAAATAAGCCTCTGTGCCACTATCGGTCGCCTATATGGATTATATCATGCCCTTGTGTTTGGTTGATAAACATGTTTCTCATCTAAAAGACCAGTGTGAAAACAACGGCAAATTCTTCCCTGCTATATTTGGATGAGTAGTAAAGATGAAAAAAATACCTATCTGCCAACTGTTGGGGGAAATAAGTCAGATATATGAACTTTAATGTCAATATGTCATCCAAAATGTAATATGTCAGTTTCTTGAGAAACCAAGGTTATTCGTTGTATAGGGCATTGTCCATCATTTCAAATGGATGAATATGTACTACAGTGGAAGACAGGTTCATGCCTCTACAATGTCGAGAAAAAATGATGGATGCAGGTAGAACTAATACCTGGACATAAGCATACTTGTTGAACCAGCGAACCAAAAACTCCACTAGGTGGAACAGAAAATCAACACAACATAGCAGACACTCGTTGCTGCCAATCTTAGACCTCAATCCCCTGATCTGTCAAGTCCATCAGATAAGGGTAAGAAGCACCCAAACTGAAAATAAACGCTGTTTAATGTGCTTATACACATGCTATAAAATTAACAATGTCCAGAACAACAGATCTTGACAGCTCACCTCCCAACGGAGTGTTCGTATAGCAGCAGTAAAAAGTGATCCATAGCATATGCTTCCAAAAGAAGTAGTGACGGCATACTGCAAGGAACTCATCACTGGTTTGGGAGGCATCGATGTTGCTTCTCGGCCACCATGAATAAGAACAAGAAAAACCATACCAGAAACTACAACATGAACAACATTGCAGAGAACTGCACCAGTCCAAAACAAGCTAACAGACAGCACCTGTAAGTGCAATTGGTAGAACTATGTTTATGTTCCCAGAAAACAGTAATGTAACATTTATAAGTTTTGCTCCTAGGAAAAATGATCTATAGAGCAAAAACTTGCCAGCTCACCACAAGAAGCCACCAGCGACCACTATCACCAATGCCTAAAGCAACAACTCCAGCCGAACCAAAAGACCACAGGGCTAGCCAAAAAAGCATTACTAGCATAGAAACGCCTGCTACCCTAGTGACCTCAGGAAGGTTCAATACCATTTTCACTGCTCTTTGTAGCACCAGCATGGTGAATGGAAGCCTATGGATAGACAAGAGGCAGACAAAACTTAAATCAGGCATGAAGGATCTATTTCTTGGAGATAACTTTTACTCCAAATAAGATATCTGATTTCCATAAAACACCTAACGGGTATAACCACTGAATACACCGCATAATTCCATTAAGAATGACATATCTTGTGAAAAACCATGCTGGACTTTGAAATTAAATACAAAAAATAACGAACTCTGATTATTTATGGGAATAGCACAAGCAGATAAGTAAAGAAAACAATGATTTCACCCATGACACTTGATCTTAATGAAACACTAAGACATTAATCACAAGGTCACAATGTTTACCTATCAATGACTGAGATAACATACAAGAATTGCAATACAGCGCCAATAGCAAACGCCACACCCCAGAAGAACTGCTCAATCCAGAAACAGAGCACACTAATGACAGCTAGATATGTAGTCAAAAGGTGCACTGAGAACTTCATCATTTGGTTTGCACGTGAACCAAGTAATAACAACCAAGTCCACCCCAAAACTGCCGCAACTCCACCAGCAGCAGCATACAAAGGCCAATAGTCTTCAGTTAAACCAGCCTTATTCTCAAGAAAACCCATTGTGTACTTATCAATGTTCAGCCTATCCAGTTGCTTAAACCTATTTAGCCCAAACACCGCGAGAGCAAAACCAACCACAATAAGATGCATCATAAATATCATCAACCAGAAAACATCCCGCCAGTGACGCGCCACCGCTGGAGAGATTCCTTGGGAAGATGAACGACTCGCGACAACATTCTGCAATCCAGTTTGCTATGTGATCCACATAAACAGAAAAGGAAAAATTGCAACTTCATGCATGTATATGTCAAATTCTGCCTCCAGCAAATAAAAAAAATGAATCAAATTATGAAAGACGCAATCAAGGACTTCACCAGTCCCTCAAACTATGAATTTCCAGAGGATTTCAACATACTGACCTACTCTTTCTTTGTTGCATGCAAAAGACACGCTTGAGGTTAAGATAAATATTACAGAGCAATATAATTTTTACGAGTTCTATTAACTTTGTTTCCTTTGACCATCGTTAGAAACAGAGACAAGGTGATCAACATAATTGTAATTCTAAAGAAACAGAAATAGAAGTTATTAAAAGATAATTTCATCATCATCCGATTTCTTTGAAAGGCCAGACAATAACAAAATCGGAAGCATTCGCATTAACTAACTCATAAGAGCATTCACCAGAAATGCAAAGAAAATGAAACTCAGTAAAATTTAAATCAACTCCCAAATTTTCACAAATCCTGCTTAAACTTCTCAGTTCCAATTGAACCATTAAATTCAAGCAACCATATGTTTTTTGTTTCCTTCAATCTTATGCACTTCCGAATTCCAACACCACTCCACGGATGTGACGAGAAATCAAAAGAAGACAGAAGAATTCCGGTGAAAACAATCAAACGCACACAATTCATCCAAAAAAAAAGAAGAAACTCATAATCACCGGCATAAAAAACACTGGCATTTTCGTACCGTTTGTGGATGTCCGACAGCGGAGTCATATGAGGAAGACGAAGACAGCGAAGAAGACTGGGAGTCGTTCATGAGGCCACCGCTACAGGAAACTTGGAAAAGCAAGTGTATGCACTGGATCAGAATTTTGTCCGGTTGCCAGCATAAGTTGTTTTGCTAGGGTTTATGCAATTTAACGACAATCCTAGTGGTTCCAAATTTTGCAAACAAGGAAAATGAAATTTGAAGAAGTATCCTCAGAAAAACCGAAACGGCTATCTTTCGCTTGTGAGAGAGAGAGAGAGAGTGCGGCGTGAGTTGCCAGGTAGTTGCCACCCTTTTGCTGCGAGGATCAATTATGGTTGTCGTAAGGGGTAACCTCACGCGCTCTCAATGTTGAATAAACACCACCCTAATAATGGATCAATATACTTAAAATCGACTTATTTTATTTTACGATGAATACTATGAATGTGATAATTGTTAGTAGAGTTGTAAGTTAATGAATACTACAAGTTTTAATTCAAATATTAATCGAATTTAAAAGTTGATTCGAATACGATTGGTGAAAAAATTCAAATATATTCTATTCGGTTAGAATTTTTTTGTCAATGAGAACTTTTAATAATGTACATATTATCTATATAAATTTAATTTAAATATACATATATAAAATAAATTCAATATATATATGATGTATAAACGAATCAAATATTTGAATTATTCGAATCAAATACCACTATATTTGTTTGTCTTTCGATTTATTCCCGTCTAATCACACCTATGTCTCGATTAGTGCTGCTTAGGCCGACTAGTCGCTAAATCCAATTTACGGTTTAACCAGCGCCTAACGACTTCCACAACCTACTAAAATCTAAGACTGTGAACAAAAAAATATAACACACATCATCGCAGCGTCTGAATCAAACATAATGAAATTATAAGATAATCGGCTGAGTTTCTATTCAATATAGATTCACAAGTATATATAAGTTTCTCATAATAACCTCATATAGATACTTTTGGAATAAGAAAATAATGAGTTTATCTCTAAGTTTTCAAAAGCAATCAGATCCTATACTTTTAAATTTCAATTTAAATAAATATTGTTAGAGCTTCGCAATTTTATTCTTGGTCTATATTTTAATTCCTTACTGTTTTTTTCTCAATAGAAAACTTATAAGATACACGTTTGAAGAACTTTAGTTGCAGCTTCTAAACACTTCTAAATAAATTCACCCGAACACTCTTATATGTGAAAAAAAAAAAAAAAAACTCTTAAAATGGAAGAAAAATAATTATGTTATCGAGTAGCGCGTGACAGCCACTTTCCTATTGCTTGTTTTGGGGGTGTAATTTAGTATATACCTATCACGATATCACCCAATAACCAATTGTTGTCTCCTTTTTCTTTTTCGTTCTGTTGACTATCTTATCCGTCCCTTTCTTTATTTAGATAGAATTTAACAATGTTGTAAAAGTTGTTACCTACGAGTCGAATAATAAATGGAGATTTAGGGGGTGTTTACAAATTCAATAACATTCCTAAAATTATTTTTCATAATTAATTATATTTGCAAATTAATTTTATATCCTCATAATTTATTATGGGGTAGTTCTATAATACACCTAGTGTATTAATACACCTATCTCTTTTACCTACTATAGTAGGTTAGCAACAAGTATTTTTTTATTTTTTTTTAATCAATTGTGTATGACCCATAACACATTTACCTAATTTCTTTATAGATCTAATAATGGATTAATATTGATATTTTCTTACAATCCCAACCATGAAAAAAATATTTCATAAATAATAATAAATAACTAATATACATTTTTATTTTTCAAAATAATTAATGCAGTTTCGTATATATAATAAAAATATGTCATCTCATTACGAGTTACGAGTTTATAGGTTATTTATAAAATATAAAATATTTATGAGTAAACTTATGAATCCATGTTGTGTCAAAAAACAATCTAGCTTTATATAATATTAATATTAATAATACTTCTTGTCCCTAAAAAAATTAATAATACTTCTTTTAAACTTGGCAATATTGTATCAGTATATTGTATTAAAATCGAAGGAAGAATACAAAAATGATATGATATTATAGTTCTTTTTTATTTTTTAGGTCGACTACGTAAAATTATTAACAAACACTATGTAGATGATTCGGTTATCGTTAGTTAAAAAAAGAGAGTAAGAGTTGATAGATGTTAGATGATGTTTAATTAATTCAATTGTAATACAAATAAAATTGAAGCATGACAATAAGTTATGGAATAGTATCGTACACTTATCGTGGATATATGTTAATATGCTATTGTTAACATGTCAATATTAACAGATGTAGATTTTATGTAAGAGAATTAACTATATTTTTAAAAAAAAAAAAAAAAAATTTGATTTTTTATTTATTTATATATTTTTTATAAATTGTTTTAAACTTTTTAAATAAAAGTAAATTTTGTAAAAATAGTTCCAAGGTTTTAAGTTAATTTTAAGATATTTTAAATTAATTTTTAGAGTTTAAAAATAATTTTAGATATTAAGAAAATAACTTTATAATTTTTAATTTATTTTATTTTCTTGCCGGAAATTGTCATTGGAGGTTGCAATTTTGTAAAAGAAGTGGAGTACAAGTTGTAATGGGTAAAAATAAAAGTTTAGGTTCCAAAGTAACAAAATGAGTATAGTACAAGCTGATTTATGTAGTTGACCCTAATTTGAAATATTAAAAGGTAAAATATATAAATTTATTCTAAAATATTCTGAAACGGCAGACCAAGATGCTACGAAGCGAAATAATTCTAACGAAAAATTTGGAACAAGATTGATAACTTTTGTTAAGATCAGAAGGTATATCTAGAAAATAAACTGTGTAAATAATTTAGATGATCTTACCATAAGAAAATATTTGAAAATAAATTTTAGAATTTTCACATAAGAACTTAAAAAATTGTTATATGAATCTGAAATTTATATTTAAAAGTTAACAAGTATTTAATAACTCCATAATGATAACGTAAAATCTAAGATATTGTAAATTAAAATGTACCTTTTTTTATAAAAGAAATATATGTATAAAATTATTCAATCCGTAAACTAGATCTTATTCAAATTAACTAAAATTACAAAATTAAAAATATTTTTCAATAAATATAAAGCACATAATAAATACTTATACTTCTCAAAGTAATTAATACCTTACTTATTTAAATTAATCAAAATTACAAAATAAAAATACTTTTCAAGTAAATATTAACCGTGTAGTAAATATTTTTAACTTTCAAAATAATTAATATCTTAAAAAATATTAAATGAATGAAAATAGTTTATTAAAATCCTATGATTATTTAATTGAATATAAAATTAAGAAGTAAAATATGAAATACTACTACTAATAATAATAAAACATTATTTGTTTAAGTCATTAGAATCTTGATACCTATTGAATAGGTAAGTGGTTAAATAATTTAATGGCTAAGATTGCATTAAGAAGATCCGAGAGTTGTCATGATTAGGTGTATTATAGAAGGACCCTTTATTATGTCAAACACTTTTAAGTTGCTTTTGGGAATCAAGGATAAAGCAGCTTTTGTAAGGAGGTGTTAGCATTTGTTTTTCCTAAATGATTTTCAACTTATAGTTTGAGAAAAACTATTTTGTAGTGTTTGCAAAACCAACTTCTACTTTAAAAGAAGTGCTTCCAATGTAAAAGTTAAAAACATAGATTTAATGTTTTTCTCCACTCAATGGCAATACTGTAAATAATATGATATTTTTTAAAAGACATAAGTGATTCTATAGCAAACACTCAAACTTCTACTTTTATTGGAAATCATTTTTTTTGCAAACACTACCTACTTTTTACATAAGTGATTTTTATAAAATCTCTAATTTTAATCACTTTAAAAGCAAAAGCAATCACAAACATCACCCTAAATCAATTTTCAAAATCACTTTTTTTTTTTCAAACACTACTAAATTTTTATTTTACTACAATAATCAATTTTAATCATTTTTCCTCAATCATACAAACACTCCCTTAGTAATTTAGCCGGTATCTAAGTGGGGCTGGGTGAAATATAGACACTATTAAAACAGAAATTGAAAAATATATATACGATAAATAAAATCTAATATCTAAATAAAAATTAGTCGGAATTTTTGTAATAAAGGATATTTAAATTTAGCACGACCAGACCATTATCTTCCGTTTTTGTAAAGCACTTGGTTTTCTTTAATGAAAATGTTTGGTCATGCTAACGGATTTTACGAAGAGAGCCGCCTGTATGATACCAAAATTTAATTATTGTATATTATTATATACTAACACGATTATATATTTATATGAGACATGAGATATTGACAACGAAGTATAATTAAAATACAATGAGAAAACCTCTTTCAGCGTTGATTTTTTTGACAAAGTTAGCTTGAGTCACGAGTTTAAGTCTCCAGCGTTTTAAAATAATTTGTCAGTCTTGACAATTTATCTTGCTTGTGTGACTTAAGAGCTATCATGAAAGAACATGCATTTATTTGATCACCACCAGCTTTTAGGGAGGCAAGGCGGCGCCCCGCACGAGTCCTACCGGCGATCGAGGACCTTCATTTTTTCTTTCTATTCTATGTATATATCTGTATAGATTGTATTTTAGTATTAAAATCTAACATACACTATGCATGATATAAATGAATGTAGCTTAGGTGGTTAGGTTTTGAAGTGAAAAGATTAGAGAGGTGAGAGGATTTGGAATCGATTCATCCTTAATGCAAGTAACAATTAATTTTTAAAATAATGTGATGGACCAATCACTCACATAGTTTGATGCCAATTTTAGTTAATTAAAATTGTTTTTAAAATAATAATATTAATATTGTAAAGGACCCCTAGAAAAATTGGACCAGCTCTGCATTTAATATAGGAGTTCCTTTTCAATATTTGTCTCATAATTTTATCAAACATATTTATTTAAAATCTTCTTCTGTAACACTGACTCATAACTGCATATTATCCAAGGTTAATAATATTAAATTGCAAGTTGGAATATGAACGTTTTTTCCAATTTATTACCAACAATTCCATATCTATGCACAGGTGAACTCATGAGATATCGTGCAGCTGCATGCATTTCTCGTCGTTTTCAATGTCTATATTGGTGGTGCCAGCAAAGCCTCATAAATAAAACGTTTCTAATTCTTGTGACATGATAATGCCACTTAGTAGTAGCATGTTTTTAATTTTTAATTTAATTAGTAGCATGTTTGGTGGTCATAGTACAAGCCTATAGCTCCCCTTTTGTTTTCTTTATACATATACTCTCCACCTGGTGGATGTGATAATTTAATTTACATAAAGATGATATCGAATTTTTTTTTAACATTATAAAGAATATAATTTAAAACTTACAATGATCTTTGTGAGGAAATTTATGACCACTATATTTGATGGTAGTATGCAAACAAAATAATTGATAATGTTTTTCAGAAGAATATATGGTTTTAGTCACTTTTGAAGATTTATATGGGAAAATATTAATCGACTCATTTCGAATCTCTAATTTGGATATTTAGATTGAAATAAGAGGATTTGAACTATTATTATTTTCATACTTCTAATTGTTTGTTTTGTGTGTGTGTGTTTGTTCATACAAAAAATGTAGGTGTGTGTAGTATGTTCAAAGTGTGTGTGGATAGTATGGATATGTACAGAGGTATATGTGTGTGCATACTAATTGATCTATAGACATAATAGCCAAAATAAGACAAACATTTTAGATTTTTGTAATTTTAGCAAATTCTTTTAATTTGTCAATTAATTCAAAACCTTGTAAAATAGTTGTGAGTTTAACCAAATAGTCAATTATTGAGGATGTTCCTCTGCGAATTATGTGTCACGACTTCAGAAAAAGTCAATTTGAATATTGTAGATGTGCATATTTTCGTTAGGATTCGAAAAATTATCTGAAGACACAATTAATTTTGTTCAAATTCAAAGAATTCGCCAAATCACAACTACTTTACAATGCTTTCATAAATTGACAAAATAAAAGGAATTGACTAGAATGCTAAAAACTTGAAAATGTTCGACTTTTTTGTGCTATTAGGCCTAATTTATATGTCACATATCTCCACTTATATAATATGTGTGAGCAGTCTCTGTGTGCAATGTGTGATTATATGTTTATGTGTGATGATGAATTTCAAATAATTATGTTATATATATAGTTTAAAATTAATTAATTTGATTTTTTCGCTAAACACATTGAATGTGAAGCTGCAAATGTAACATGCATTTATATCTCAGCATTGATATAATAATCATATATCCCTATCGACAAGCATTTAGATTAAAGATCACGAGTTGGAATTTGCTGCTTTTTAAGCTAATAGTTATATGTTGTCAAAATTATCGACTAGCATCACCGATTAATCTCCGTCTAGATGCTAGACTTTCGTCAATCGTTTACTTTTATTTCTCGATTCTTCCCCACCTAATCACGTCTACATCCGATACTCTTTTAGGTTCGACTAGTCTCTATGTTCAGTGAACCGCCAAACTAGTGCCTAACGATTTTTTTAACCTCGACTAATATGCAGACTTGTCTGATTTGTGGGCTACTACGGTCTGCATATAAGGGGGAAAATTTAACTGACCTCAACAGAGAAACTGGGCCAAAGCCCAAAATATGTAGTAGAGTGCTGCAATAACTTGATTGGGCTCGTTGGGATTCAGAAACTGATACTGGGCCTCCAAATACCCAGAAGTAGAAGAGGCCCGACAAATTTTATAAATTTTGCAATTTAGAAGATTTGTGTATACATACTTATACACCAATATATATGTGGATAGTGAACAAAGGCTGTATTTAAATTTGAGTTAATTACAACAATTCCACTAAACTATCAACATTTTTGCATATAAATTAATATTTTTTTCTTTCGACACTCACATATATAAATTATATGGATTTCGGCAGATAAACCACCAAACTTATTTTTCAATCATTTTTAGCTGGAATTTCACATGTGACTTGCACGTTATAAATTTTAAAGGGTTTTTCTTGTCCAAACATGATTTTTAGTAGGTAAAGGAGCTGCTCATTTTCAACATGAAGGTTCTAGATATTGTGAGAGAACACTATTAGTGATTCAAAGAAATTGCTATGAAAAAGAAAGATGTGAATTTTTTTACACTTTTGGCATACTATAAAGGTTATTTCTACAAAAAAAACATGAAAAGTTTATCACACGTAAGTCACGTGTGAAATTCCAATGAAAATGATCGAAAAATAAGTTTGGTGGTTTATATGCCGATCGGAAAATAAATTTCGTGGTTTATCTGTCAAACCCGTATAGTTTATATATACCTAAGTCACAAAAAAATAAAATATTAGTGATTTATGTACAAAAACGCTAATAGTTTTGTGGGGTTACTGCAACTAATCCTTTAAAATTTTTATGCGAATTTGAAAGAATTATTTGTACTTTTGATAATAATTATTTATGTTTTGCACCTAGTATCATTTGAATAATAACTAAGTTTGGTACTATTGATTAAAATTGCGGTCAATAAGTGATTTCTTCCGTAATCTTTCTAAATGTCATTTTATATCTTATATGTGAGTAATGTTGTAAAGTTACTCTCCTTACTCGATAATAAATTAGAGTTTAGCGCCTAATTGAATTTAAACGGTGTAGTGTCGTAATGAAATCGGGTCTGTACGGGTGCAAGTGTATATAAGGGCAAGCAAGGCCGATCCCACAAGGACTGACTTAAAGACTAGTTTGATACTCTAAATATCCTAAAACACTCATAACTAGGCTCTCAATTGGATTGATTTGATTATTAAACTAATTTTCCTAACTATTAATTAACACTCAAGTCCAAGAATAAGAAAATACTTTATCAAATACTCAAGATTGAAAGACAAATTTGAGAGAATTGATTTCAGAATTTACTAAGTATGACAATCTAATTATTCTAAACTAGCAATGATTATTATCGTTATTAGACGGCACTTATATATATTAACTCTCCTTTCGAAGCAATTAACTTGTAGATTCATTATCCCTAGCCACACTTTCAAGTCGACTAGACCTAACGAACTCCCAATCGATCTTAGACCAATGCCTACGCACTTATCTCACTTCTTTTCGGAGCGCTCAACAACTACGCTATATATTGTCTTTTCATTCACAAATTTCTCCTTTCAAAGCAAACTTATGAATTATGTAGAGTAGTTAAGTGATCAATTTAACTATTCATGAAACTAAATCACAACACATAGATAATGAATAACAATCATTAACTAGAATAGAAAACTTCAATTAACCAAACATCGTTAAAACCTACTTTCAAAACCCTAGAATAATAAGAAACTACTCACTCATGTTCATATTCATAACACAAATATGTTCATAGACAAACATGATTTGAAATAGGAAAATGAGACAATGAATAAGCACCCTAATCGTCGTCTTGATCTTGATCCTTTGATGTTGTTTTCCTCTTCAATATGCCTTGTAATGATCTCTAACTCCCTTTTTCGAGTTGGGAACTTCCTTATATAGTTAAGGCTAAATTGGGCCAAAGATGGGCTCAAAATCATAAAACGCGCACATTCAGTTTTGGACTCGGAAAGCTGCCTCGACCGAGTCATAATCGCCCTCGACCGAGTTGGGTCAACTCGACCGAGGCAGAATCCCCCTCGACCGAGTTGGAGTCTCTGACCAATTTCACGTTTTGCTCTTCATTTCTCACTCGACCGAGTTGCTAAACAACTCGAACGAGTCAGACTTTCTGACCATGCTTCAACTTCTCTTTGCTATTTCCGACTTTTCTTGCTCGCTTTTCATCCGAGCCTTGCCCAAACGGACTTTTTGGCCTTTTTATACCTGAATAACATTAAAACAAGCAGAAACACGTCATCTAGCTCAAAAGGTGGATTTTAATCACTTTTCGCCCAAATACACATGCATATGTCACAAATTACGACTTTTAATTGACCTAATATACATGTAAAACTAGCATGTATCAGGGTCTAGCACTACAAATAATTGTTGGGCCTGAAAAGTCTTTCGGGTCGATCCTTGTCTCTTGTATCCAACTTTGGATTGTGGGTGATCCGACTCTCAATCGATTAGATCTGCAAAAATCACGTCGGGGAGGGTCCCGGCGCGGGACCTTCGATGCTCGACTCAGTTCGTGCATTTTGTTGAGTCGTAAATGTGTCTATCGGTAGAGAGAGTAAGTAGAGAAGATACCAAAGTGTGTAGTGAAAAAACTTACCTTGAAATAGGAGAATTGAATAATCTATGGTATCCTTTACCTGATGGTATAATGATCATTTTAATGTGACTAAGGTTGTCATTGTGCTTGGGCCAACAATGACCCTTCTTCCGTGAGTTTGGTGCTTACCAATTATCTGAGTGATATATGCTTGGTGAAAAAGGCCCAAAATGGTGGGGTTGAGTGTTAGTTATATTTCTTAGGGGGTATAATCCATTGTGGTACCATAAGAGCATATTTACTTTGGCAAATTGGATGTGACTGGGGCTATTTATTCCACATAAACCAATGTTTACTTTCTTGGTTTCCCAAAACGGGTCAATCACACTTACCCGGATTATATGTACAATTTGGGACTATTGGGCTGATTATTGAACCCACCTCCCCCCACTAAGATTGATTTAGTCATTTGGATTAGGATTTTTAATCTCTTAAATTGAGATTTGGTGGGAAAATGAAACATCCAAAATTAACGGGCATAGGCGGACTAAATAGGGTACAAACGTGGTTAGACATAAAGAAATAAGAAAAGACATATACAATCAATGAAAACTTACCTTCTAAGCAGAGACTAGTTGGAATTAGTCAATTATTGCAACAAAGCATACGCGCTATCGAACAGTGGCCTAACAAACATCCCTTCATTTTAAAATAGATGATGTTTTAGAAAGAAGGAAGAATTAAAAAATAAATATATAGCCAAATATATCCCTAAATTTTGTGGTGATAATATTTGATGAAATTAAATATGAGCGGGAGTTTAAAAAATAAAGATGATATCTTAAAATTGATATAGAAACAAAATTGAGAAAAATGATAAAAAATAGTTAAAATATTAATTATTTTAAAAAAATATTAAATTAAAATATTATTTATTTTGTAATGGAGGAGTATATTTTAGCACTTCCTACTACCAAATCATAATTGCCTATTGATCATTCTTTCATTTTCAAGCCAATATGATATTGATACGTCTTACCCTTTTATGAAAACATACCAAACGAGCCCTATAGGCTATATGGATAAGACGATTGGTGGAAAGGACAAGTTACCATAATTTATCCATTTTTTTCTTTTTTTTTTGGAGGGAATACTTTATCCAAACTTTAGTACAAGCAACGACGCCGTTCGACTTTGCTATCCCAAGTCATAATTTTGGACTGTCCTAATTAGCCACAAGCCCTAGATATATATTTTTTAAAATCGAGAGTTTCATTAATCGATCACAATTATAAGATTCTCAATTCAAGGAAATCAAGACATATTCAACAATCGAATTGGCTGATAAAATGAGAAAAGCGCAAGCCTTTGAGCAATTACATTAAATAATCAGTCGAAAGCATACACTAAATATCATTCACAAAAAGTTGATAAATTTTATTCGTGTCTCGTGACTGCATGCACAACAAACAACGAATCAGAAAAAACAAGACGAAAGAAATCAAATAAATAGTCATAATAGAAATATTCCCTCATCCTTCTATGATCGAAGGATGCGGGAAGAAAGAGGAGATCTAAACTTGTAGGATATGGAGGAAGGAGGAGGCTATGATTTTTTTGGGAGAGAATGCTATGATTTTTGTTTATTATTTACTCCCTCTATTTCATAAAGAATGTTATTTTAGACACTGAAAAATTTCACAATAAGTGTCATTTTATAAAAAAAAAACTACAATTCTTCCAATATTATCTTAAATAACCTTCTTAATTTAGTTGATTATTTCCTTATTTCACAAAACATACCAATTAAATAACAATTCTTAATTTCTCGAAAAACAGTTAAAATGACATTCTTTATGAAACGGAGGGTGTATATATTTTTCTTATTTTAAGATATGATTCAATTTATAGGTCTTAATTTAGTTTGACGAGAATATTGGTTATATACTGTTGTAGTTGACTTTATGATTGTTTGTTAAGATGTTATGCCGTTGCTTTCATACGTTTGTCCGTTTGGTAAGAAAAGCTTATGCCGTTTAGTCCTTAATTAAATCAATCATTACCTTAAATGCTCACTAAATGTTGTTTTTGTATCTATTTGTTTCTGACGTACTTTTTGTTCCATGTTTTGCTTATTTGACGATGTCACGGAAATTAATTTATCAACTATACATTATATATAGAATTACTCCAATATTTAAAAAGGTCGGTACGAATAAAAAAAAGAATATTTACCTTAATATAAATAA
This sequence comes from Ajuga chamaepitys, assembly GCA_958295605.1. Classification (NCBI taxonomy): domain Eukaryota; kingdom Viridiplantae; phylum Streptophyta; class Magnoliopsida; order Lamiales; family Lamiaceae; genus Ajuga; species Ajuga chamaepitys. The sequence goes on along the minus strand of OY282498.1, from coordinate 57,939,936 downwards.
AATCAAGACAATTTTTACCGACTAAATGCTAAAATAATACCTATAATTACTAAAAAGATGATATCTCACTCACTTATAATCCAATCAAAACAAAATCCATACAGTATCAATTTTATTAGTATATAATATAATATGAGTAAATAGAAAATAACAAAAATCTCAAAAAAGGAAGAAAAAAGATATTACAGTTCGATGAATTTATTGCAGTTGTACCTCAGGATATTTTGTTTATGAATTTATCCGTTTGAATTTAGGACGGGACGATTTGATCCAAATAAATTATTTATATTATTTTATTGTTTAATACATTTTAATTACTTTTTCAAGATGATTTGATAATACCTTATAGATTTTACCAAATTTTATTTGAAAATAAACATTAGATTAAAATTTGTATGTCCAAATTTTCCGCGCTATACCCAATCCATAAAGGCAAAAACTCGTATGTGACCGTCACACGGTGGTCACACGGTGTGACGGAAAAAAGTATCACTTTTTGTGGTTGTATCAAATTTATCTGTAAAAGTATCACTTTTTTTGAACAAAAAAAATATCACTTTTTGTAGCAAAAGTATCACCTTTATCTGTAAAAGTATCAATGTAGTAAAAGTATCACATTTTTATGTAAAAATATCACTTTTTTTCTGTAAAAGTATCAATATTTTCTGTAAAAGTGCATTCCGTCACACATGTGACCGTTTACACACAAGACTCACTCATCCATAAATAAACACACCCCTATGCAATAACATAATTTTTCATCACATAATAAATAAATTTTCCTAATAATAATATAACAACATACTCCCTCCGTTTTATAAAGAATGTCATTTTATATATTCTGAAAAAATTCAAAATATGTGTCCCTTTACCAAAAAAACCTATAATTCTTCCAATATTATCTTAAACAACCTACTTAATTTAGTTGATTATTTCCTTATTTCACAAAATATACCAATTAAATATCAATCATTAATTTCTCCAAAAATAGCTAAAATGACATTCTTTATGAAAGTTGATTATTTCCTTATTTCAAAAAATATACCAATTAAATATCAATCCTTAATTTCTCCAAAAATAACTAAAATGACATTCTTTATGTTCGGAGGGAGTATATTTTTAGGGAAAAAAAGAAAGAATAAGGCTATGTTTACTTAAGGCTTGGCACAGTAGATTTAAGGGTTCAAATCCCAATAAAGCACACTCATAAACTCCTTCAGCCAGATTTGGTCCAGCACTCTCCAGCCTTAAGTAAACTTACCCTAAGTTTTGACAAGCTTGTGTTTTACGAAGAATAATTATGATTATTTCATCTGACCTTATATTTGCAATAAATTGCATTATAACCCTATATACAATCTCACAGCAGCATCTTCATCAAAAGTCTCCTTGCTTTCTCCGAAAATCTAGGCCGGCTTCCTTCAATCGATCGACCCGGTTTTCTTTGCAGAACACTCTACAAAGAAATCATGGGTCTCTCTGTTCTCCAAGTAATGCTCTGCTCTATTTGTTCTGTACATACATGTTTCTGCCAATATTTTACAATTTTAAGCTTTTTGATTGCTAATTTTTTGTTTTATGTATTCACTAGGGGTTTACGAAGTCGCTAGCGATGACGGTGTTGTCGGAGATTGGCGACAAGACCTTCTTTGCAGCTGCTGTAAGATATACCACATGTTAATATTTTACCAGAAAATTCTGATCCAACAATTCTTGTAAATAATTATTTAGTTGTAATCTCCATAGCTATTGAGTTGTTGATGGGGGATCTGAACTGTTATGGCATCGAATTCACTCCAAAATTATAATAAAGATTAATCAAGTACAATTTTGAGCTGTAACAGTACTGATTTCGAAGTTATACTCGTTAGTAATTTTGTTTCGGGTGATTATGATTATCGGTTGTTACTATCTTATCATGAGTATATTGGCAACTGAATCGATGTTGTTTGTGATTGATTTCCGTCTTAGAATTCTCTCTACTTCCTACTCCGTTAGTGTTAAAGGACTCTGTTAGCTATATTTCGCTTTCAACGACTTTTTTGCTGATATTTGGTTTAGGTTTTGAGGGATTAATATTAACTTTTCTGCTGTATTATTTTGTGTGTGTGTGTGTGTGTAAGTGTGCTTGTTTATCTTTGTCCAGGATGAGTGTAATTTTAAGAAACAATATTTGTTGTTTAGGGAATGATGAAATCGAGGTTATAACTAGATGAGCTGAAATTAATGCTGGCATTTACTTAGGTTTAAATAGCTTGTGGACGTTGAAGTCTTATTTTATCTGGCGGTGTATATGTCCAATTATGAGTGGCTTTTTACTGTTGTCATTGTGTATGGTGATTACATTCAGGATCTTGTTAATTGATATTTGAAGTATTGGAATGATTGGTTTAATAACTCCTTTCCTTAATCACCTTATTAGTCTAAGATTGCATTTAGTTTTGTGTTTTCGGGGGTAAAATTTGGCCCCTCGGTGCTACACCCATGGCAGGGTCCAGCTGGCGCTTTTCACCACAAAATTTTACACACACGCATGTTGACGTGGATGTGGCTGTTGTGCAAATGTGTGGTGAAAAGCACCCGGTGCACCAGGTGTAGCATGGAGGTTGCCTTTAAAGGTTGAGGGATTCTGACGTTAGTGCTTGTTTTAGATCTTGGCAATGCGGTACCCAAGAAGATTGGTGTTGTCAGGATGCCTTGGAGCTTTGATTGTAAGATCTGATTTTCTCTGACTTAATCCTATTTGGTTTTGTCCCTACTAAAGAAAATGAAAAAAGAAATCCCTGTTTGGTTTGTTTAACATCAAGACTCTCAAAGGGCTGCAAATCTGTGTTAATTTGTAGGTCATGACAATCTTATCAGCTGTCGTTGGCTGGGCTGCTCCAAATTTGGTAGGTGGTTTTAAGATTTACGTATATACTTTTACTAGGATGATGCTTCTATTGGACATATAATCTATGTCAGACTTCCAATAGCTCTCAGCTGTTATTTCTAATATATCCTATACTAAGAAATTAAAAAATTAATGATCAGAAAATAGCTTCCTTTGATGAATTAGGATGCTTATCGATTTTCTCATTGTAATGTCTATTATATCAACTATGCCTCCGTTTCATGAAACACAGCATATTTGTGCAGGCTTGAGATTTATTTAGAACTCAATTGTCATCATTTTCAATAATAGGATGTGACCTTTCATATAAATGTTTATAGTGCCCATTTTTATATTTTTCTTCCGCTATATCAATCATGACACCTAGTTAGAATCACACTAAAAAAGAATATATTCTTTTTGTTTTATAGGAACTGGTTCTTCAGAACATCTTTTAACATGTTGCTATCTGATACTCTTTGCAGATTCCACGTAAGTGGACACATCACATTACGACATTATTGTTTCTGGGGTTTGGCCTATGGTCTCTGTGGGATGCATTTAAGGACGGGTAGTGAACTGTTTCCTTGTGTTCATGGTTTATCTCTTTTTGCTCGGTTAAAATATCATCCACTAACAAGTTCCTCGTTAACTTAAGATTCCGTTTTCTTTACTTTTCCTAACAGGGGGGCCGAAGAATTTGATGAAGTTGAAAAAGAACTGGTTAGTATTTTGCATTTTACAGTTTGACTTGAATTGATTTTGAAGTTTATTGGTTTATGATTTTATGGTGTGGCCAGAATGCTGATACAAAAAGTAATGGGGGAGAAATTAAAGAGAACAAGAAGGTGAGGCTATCATCTGCAATGGTATAATCTGTCTAAGAATTTTCTTAATATTCCAATCGTTAGTGTTGACAGGGGTGCTGTAAATTTCCATACGTTGAGATATAAGCACTCAATGCAATATTTTAGTGGACCCTGTGCCTCTTTTTGTGTTGAAGATTGACTTCTATTGTAAAATCTATGAAGATGTCAAAACATTCGATTACAAAAGTACACCGTTCTTAATTTTTTTTATGAGTAACAGAAAAAGTATGCTGTTCTTAAGTGATGAGTGATAAAATCAGTGTTGTCTTCATAAGGACTGGCCATAAGAACTGGATTCTTTAGACGATTATCGGTTCGTTGATGCCAATTATCATCCTCTACATAGAACAAGACAAGTAAAGCATCAAAATAATACACGTACGTGTTAAAAAAATGTCGGGTCGGTTCATATGTTCAAACTAACCCTCATCTGAAGCTCTCTATTGATGAGGGTATAAACTCCATCTTCTTTTGTGATGGATATAGTCTTCGATTTTGAACTCTTTTACATCAAACCGCACTAATATCATATAAGGGGGAAAATTTTCTAGTAATGTGATTGTTATACAATCTTAGATCAAACTATGAAGTTCTTTGAGAAATGTCAATTTTGTAATTTTTGTGGTTGACATGCTCGTTGAATTGTATATCGGTACATTTTACCATAACTGGTATATTTTTCTGACAATAGATTCAATATGATTATTGCATTGACTCTGGGATTTCAGAATTAACTATATCCACTCTAATGTTTTTTTTTTTCTTCTTTTTTCTTTTTTTTAGGATGCAGATGATCTGAAAAAGCAGAACAGGCCCTTTCTTACTCAATTCTTTTCGCCTATCTTGCTGAAGGTTCTAATCGACTCACTTAATATCCAACTATAGGAAGGCCCATTTATTATTACTGAAAATCGTATCTTTCCCTTTCTCTAGGCTTTTTCCATTACTTTCTTTGGAGAATGGGGCGACAAAAGCCAGGTAAATCCTAGTCAGGAAGGTCAAATATCTGGTTAATCTGCCACAGTAAACAACAGCCTCAATTTCTTTTTGTTTTTTTAGATTGCAACAATAGGTTTGGCTGCTGATGAGAACCCTCTCGGTGTTGTTCTTGGTGGAATCCTGTAAGTCCGAACTAACTTCATGTCTTTTTTAGGACCAAACACCATACCTTAATTCCTTTATGAGCAAATAACAAAAGCTACTCCTGAGGTCTGATCTATCTTTTGTTTTTCTCACATTAAAACTGTATATATAGAAATTAATTTAAATTAAATCACTTGGATTTTGAAATTAAAACACGTCTTGTATGGTTCTTGCATACCATAGGATCCACGGGGAATAAAGGTGCAAATTTTTTATATTTTTTTTGGTGGTGGGGTGCTGGGGGTAGACAAATTGAAGGTGGTATTTGTAAGTTTTGAAACAGAGTTTGGATTTATTTTTGTAAGCAATTGCTCCTTCTTAATTAATCAATTTGCTCATGTTAGCGTCTTGTTACAATTTTTTTCACTTGAGCATATTGTTCTCGGAAATTACTTTCTGATTTGATTAAAATTTGTGCGACTTTGGTTTGCGTACCAGTGGACAAGCATTGTGTACAACAGCTGCAGTCCTGGGAGGAAAAAGCCTGGCAACTCAAATATCTGAAAAAATAGTACGTTTCTTGATTCATGTTTCATCTTCCAAAATGTAAAAGCTAACCCTTGTTGTATACAGGTTGCACTCTCTGGGGGAGTTCTTTTCATTGTTTTCGGTATCCAATCATTTCTTTCCGCAGTAGACTCATGATGGCTCGGAAGTTACTTGAGGTCAGTCTGAATTACTTCTGGTTTAGGCATGGCTATTTGCATCCCCAACATTTCTAAATACACCCATCTCTCTCTCTACCGAACACCTCAAATCATGTTCGATACCCCTAAAGATCACGTTTTCCAGAGTGTATTTAGCAAGGGGTCAAATCCGTGTCATTTTCATTACCGAAACTGATGTAGGATTGTTAATTAACTAAAACTTTATTTCTTTTGTTGTTGCTGACATGCAGAAATCAAGATTAGCTTATCGTGGTTAAAGTAGTTAATTGTAACATTATTAGCAATTTAGAGGATGCAAAACAGATAATTATTAAAGCGCAGAAGAAAAGCAGAGGTAGAGAAGTGGCAGTGGTTCCCAGTTGGGTACTACCCGACTGGTAGCATATAATTTCTGGTTGCCATTTATCATATCTATGTGAAAGCTCAGCGTAGCAACTATCCTTTTTCCATTTATTTTTTCTCCTTTTTTTTGTGGCCTGTGATATATTTTTGGATGATAATTTCTGATTCTATACGCTGCATAGTGCATCTGGAGGATATATGGGACCAATTACCAATACTCAATTTTAGAAATAAGATAATAAATTAGTAATGATACTTGTAAAATCAATAAATTGATTGAGTTACATAATCTTAAAAAATGGAGGATGGAGAGACTGTCGTACGTCACTTTCTCGCAAGAAGTTAGGTAGGGGTGGCTTTTAAGAGGAGTTCGGTACCCAATCCAACTTGGGCAGATTTTACTCGATTGGGTCGAGTATTTTCTAGACCGGCGGTTTTGGGTTATATCCGAACCTGAATTGTATCTTTTGGGTCTAAGTTGGATTGGGTTGGGTACGATATTTTAACAAAATTAACAATAACATTTCAGATATTTCTAATATTAAAGAAGCAAAAACAGATTCAATCTTAAAAAAGAGTTTTGAGCAAAAAACTCTGTCCGTGGGGTCAAATAATCTTGGAATTGGGTACTCAGACAATCCAAAACCCACAAAAATCTGACCAGAATTTACCAACTCTCCGATAAGATTCGTGCACTAGCTATAGTTCTTTGGGGAGGTCGTTTGTGCACAAGTAAGATCCGTGCAATTTGGGTCATGTGTGAAAAGGTATTACTATTTATGTCTGAAGATATTACATAATTTGGGTAAAAGTATCATGGCTAAAAATATCAAGAATTATGTTTAAAGGTATCAACTGTTCTGGGTAAAGGTACTTTTAAGCATAAATTGCGATACCCACCCTGAATTGCACCGTGCAACTGGTCCACATAAGACTTTGCCTAGTTCTTTTTTAAATTTTAACATTACAATTTGTAGAATGTCGGATCTTTTTTCTTTTTCAGCTATGGCGAGCTAATCGCGCCAGGCACAATTATGTGGTTGTGTCCAATCTTGACAAATTATCTTATCAGCTCTCAAAATAACGTAATTTTATATGGAATACTTGAGACTTCATAATTAGGACAGATCTTAAACCGAATTCGTAGTGAACTATTACGAAGCAATTTTTATTGGAAGATTAGGTAAGAAAATAAGTGTTGTCTGCCATGTCGCCAGCAAACCCATTCCAGTATTGTAATAGGTGGAAGACAGTCGTAGTTCCATCCTCCTCGGAAGATTTGAATCCTTCATTGTTTACTGTATTTTAACATCTGCTTCATTTAAAAAATAAATGTCAATTATCATTAATGTGCACTAATATAATAAAGTACGAACAGTTGGGATATTAAACAAATTTCACATTAAATTAAATTTATAAAGGAACGATCATATGCATGAAACAAAACATGAATCTTTATTAGAAAACTTTTTTCAAAATGAAATTTGTACAGGTCCGACTCAAAAAGGAAAATATAATGTAAATGTTGACACGTAAAAAACAAAATTTCACACAATGCAGCATCTACACTATCTATTGTAGCTGATTGTGCGACATAGCTTTTTGTTATTATTGTTTTTTTTTCCAAAGAAAGAATCCAAATAAAGAGCAAAAGATATCTTTTAATGAACAAATATTTGGAATTTATTCTTTACCTCTTAGAAAAAGATTTAAAAATGTATCCTTAACTCCACATGCAATATCCCACCCAATCATTGTGAATGTTAAAAGTTGTAGTGCGATTGATAGGTGAAATAAAAGTATTTCACTTTTGAAGAAAATCATGAAAGTGAGACCTCATCTCTCTCAACAAAGCGCCCAAAAGCTCAAACGTGTCATAATTTTCTTTTGGCCACAAAAGAAAGAAAAAAAGTATATAGTGAAGGGTAAAAGTGATTCTTCTGGCTTTTATCTAGAAAAAGAAATTAAAATCTTTGATTCGACCTTTGGGAAAGGAGAGTGCACCCAAGGTTAAAAAGATTGGTGGAAAATGGTGTATGATCAATTTTAACTATCTGATTCATGGTATAATTATTTGGAGAGACAACGAAATATACAACTAATATTTAGGGTTGTACTTAAACATATTTGGTCTTGAGTCAAGTTTTTACACTGGGCTCATCAAGAACATTCTCAATTTAAATCTTTCCTCTCCTTCTATATTTTGTTATTGTTATTCTTTCGAACTCTTTTTTAGCTACAAGTTTAAGTTATTTATTCACGCATGTTTATGTTTTTAATCATAGTCAGTTGAGTCAGTTTGAATATAATAATTCTTTATTAAAAACAAAACAAAAAAGAAAGAGAGAAAGGATGATCTAACAGCAGGTCTGGTAATAAAGAATACAGGCTCAACATGCCAAACTTAGAAGTAATAGAATGACAACAAATATTACAGAGGTAAGATTCGCAGACACATTTGCAAAAAAACGAGTGACATGCTTTAATCACCAGGCTATACATATTACATTTTTCATCTATTTCATATATTAAATATATAAGTAAATAGAAATATACTGGGCTCCTAAAAAATTAGGACATTCTTGGGCCCGAGTCGATTGACTTGTTGGCCTTATGCAAGGTCCGACTATAATTATATCTTCATAACTTCCTTCATGCCTACTCTCATGTGATTTGAGTTGATGCGTCGTTGACCCGCCACACAGAGAGGAGAATTACAAGTATTTCTTAAATAAAGATTATGTATCATGAATCTCTGTCATAATATAAGTTGAGACCCAGTAGATCGTGTTTTAACTGTTTTATATTGGTTTTTTGTTTCGATTTTTTTCATGTAATCCAATACTGATGATTATAACGATTACGTCAAATGATCATTTTGTAAGATCTTTTTAAAAGGGAACGATTGGATATTCATGTCATGACAATATATATATATATATGCAGTGACGGATCCAGAAATTCAGTCGAGGGGGGCTCATTTAAAGACGGATCTAGGAATTCATTTCACGGAATGATTTTTTTTTTTTAATTTTTTTACTATGCTATAAGGTTATGTGCCAACCTTTTTTATCAAATAGGAGACAAATTTTGTAGGCTAGAAATCATTTTTCTTTTTTTTTTATATTTGGCTCTAAACTTAAAATATTGGATAAATTACATTAAAAATTAATATTTTAAAAAATTTAAAAGGAAGACTACTGTTGTGCGCCCCCTAAATATGTCCATGAGCCTCAACAATTGTCAACTCTATAAATAAAACTAAAAAATTACTAATAGTTTAGATAAGATAAATAAATTATTTTAATTACGAAAAGAAGAAAAATGATATAATGTCTCTATATTCATTATATTTTTAACATCTTTATCTTTGTTGCTTATAGAGAATAATACATTCATCTAATTTAAATTAAATTAAATTATTTATTTTATTTAATTAAATTGTATTAAAATCGAAAAAAATACATATATAATAACACTTTATAACGGAATCGGGAGCACTGGCCCCTGCGTGTATCGTCACTGTATATATGTAGTGCTAGGTAGTCAATTTTGTGATTATCTCACTCGAGCAACTAGTGCTGCAACTTGGCGTCTGAAAACGATTGTTGAACTAAATTTGATGACGACGATGATGAGGATACTAATGATGTCAGATTAGGATAAATTGCAGAAGCTCTTATATGATTTTATAATCTTGCGTGAGATCTCTACGTTGTTTTATAATTATACGAAATTTTTTTATGGTTTCAATAATTCAGTCTAATTTTTCTTTTCCAATTGAAAAGTTTACATTTTTAATTACTTCATGTTATTTCCTCCACTATCAATTGTTTTTACCAAGACAGTTCAAGTGTTAAATTAGAAAATACGAAAATAATTAACAATGTAAATTTTTTTTGCTAGAATAAGTGACATATTGCTGAATTACTGGAATCATACAGGAGTTTCACACAATTCTAGAATCAGGTGGAGATTTTGCGCAAAATTATGAAATCACAGGGGATTAGGTGCTATTTCCCTTTGTCTGATTATTTGTAATAAAATCACATTTCATTTTGATGTACAGTGAATTATTATTATTATTATTATTATTATTATTATTAATAAAACACAACATGAATAAGATAGATTTATAAAATTCATATCTTTGTTTTGTGTGTTTTTTGGTACAAATATATAGTTTGCAGGGTAGTAATTAGACCATCATCAAGTAATTATTTTGACACCTAAAATGTAAATACATAATAATAGTAACATTTTAGGAGTAAAATTCATAAGTTGAGGAATCAGCAACAATATTTCGCAGGCCACCGATAGTTGATGCCACCATGATGAACAGTCCAAAAATTATACATGCCTGAAATAAAAAATAAAATAAAATAAGTAGTTATATTTTTTAACTTGATAATAAATAAAATAAATAAATATTATGTAAATATGGTTACCCAATTGATAATCCATGAGCGGCTGTATCTCTGTGGTTTCATTATTCTCAGCCATATGATGCTAGGTAGCTGCGCATTTTCCAAATATAATTATAAAATTATCATCAAATTTGCTAAGAATAATTGAAAAAATTACTTCAAAATCAGTTCAATTCATCGGTTATTTAAGATGGATCGGACTATAAAATATTTAGCTTTAAGTATCATCAGACCCAACAAATTTGATCCAATGAATCAATGACTTAATAATTTTAGGTCGAATTGAAACCTGATCCAGGTATATAATGTTGGCTTGCTGAGTCAGGATAAATGATCACCTCTAATTGAAATATGAAGTAATGAAAGTGCTTACAAAGTAAGAAGTTGGAGCAAAGCCAAATCCACCAAAAAAGCCAAGGAGATCACCAAAGAAAGGAAAAGTCACACCAACAAATAGGGTGAAAGCTGCAAAATATAAAATTATAATTAGAGCAAAATAAAAAAATAATATATTTTGAGGTATGTTTGGTTCAAAACCAGAAAATCCTCACCAACATAAGCAGAACGAACAACAAGCCTCAGAACAACCCCACGTGAGATGCTCAGTTTCTTCACCATCGTTCTCTCCAATATCTCAAACACCGGCATTGCATAAACCTGCCAAACAACCCCTTATCATCAGTCACCACGTGTTTTAACTGACATTCTTAATTGACGCGTATTAGTTTACATTTGAAAAAGTGATTAAATTAGAGGTATTTAATAAAAAACAGTTAGTGTTTATAGTAAAAAAAAAAAATTTGTGAAAAATTCATACTTCCTCCATTCCGAATAAACTTGTACATTTTCCGATTCGACCGTCTTAAACAAACTTGCACACTTCCTAATAAGAAAAGTTATAACACAATCTTCATCCTCAATCCACCTTTGAAAAATCAACAAAATCCCCAAAAAATAATTTTTCTTATGTGTCAACCCCCTATGCAAATTCATTTGGGATGGAGGGAGTAAGTTATAGTGTGACAAATAATCACTTTTCCAAACATTTTTCCTTAAGAAGCACTTTAGAATAACATTTCTCCTGCTTTTAGATTTTAGCCTATGGGGGTGTTTATGCAAACTACAGCTTAAAATCACTTTTGAATTCCAAAATTGCTTTTTGCTATGTTCGCAACATCAGATTGGAACCAAAAATTGCATCCGAGAAGCTCTTAAAATCTGATTTTGAAAAGTTGTCAACATCAGCTTCTACCAGCTTTTAGCTTAAAATCACTTTATTTCAAAAAACTACTAAATTTTAATTTTAATTTTTGCCAAAAAATTAATATAAATCACTTCTCTAAAATCACAATTATCTGAAAACACCCCTAATGTTCCAAATTTCTGCAGAAACAAAAGTATACCATTTTCAGCTGAAACTAAGCCAAAACCAATTTTTTTCTTAAAACAAACAAATACCTGAAACGGAACTACGCAAAAACACTTTTTTTAGTTGAACTTAAGCCAAAAGCATAGATTTGTTTAAGACAAGCAAACACTAAAAAACAGAAGTATACAAACACTCTTTATTGATTGACCACTTAAAACAAGCAAACGCAAACACGGCCTAAAAGCAGTACCTGATAGCTTCCAATAACATGAATGACGACCATCATATTAGCTGCCGCAATGAGCCAGGCGGGCCGCTGGAGCGCAACTAGAACATTATCAGTGACGTCTTGTCCGAATGCCCAGTAGCCAATAAGGGCCACCGGGAAGTAGCAGATGGCGTTGATGAAGTAGGCCAACACGGCGCCTTTCCACATGGGCACTCTTGAGGGCTTCTCTGGAGTCGAAGGGATTGTCGCCTGGATTTCCAGGGCCACAGCGTGGCCTGCGTACGCGAATGTTATCTGGCCCAATGCGTTGAAAACGCGGAACATGGAATCAACACCACTGGTTTTCTTGTAGCCGTAGCTCACATCCGGGGCCCGGCCCTTGCTCAGGCTGCCCACCCATGCTATGGTTGAGTAGCTGCACCATCAGTGTGTGTAATTTGTGTGATTAGTTATGTGTTGAGTGTTTAAGGTTGCATTTGGCTTGAGATTGATGCATTGGTTTGTTAAACATTTTTTATGAATCGGAGGTATCAACATCTTATATTGTAGAATTTTTATATTATAAAGGCCAACTATGGATCCAGATTCTCTGCTGTGCAGACACCGTTACAATGACTTCGTTTTTCGTATTAATCCACATCAAAACGACGTTCTGTGTGGTGCCAAAACGATGTAGTTTTATTGTCCAGCACGCAGTGCTGGGCTCTTAATTTAACCAAATCTCAAAGGTGATAAATGGGGGTGGGGTGTGAGTTCCATAACCAGATCTTCTGCTAGACAGGCGTCTAGCACCGTGACAATAAAACAATGTCGTTTGTCGTATTGGTCCAGACAAAAAAAAAAAGTCATTTTGTGCTAGTCGTTTTGGCACCAAAACGATGTTGTTTTATTGTCCAGCACGCGGTGCTGGGACACTTGCCGAGCAGAGATCCATATCCGATGCTTACCATAGTGACATGACAGCAGCAGCAAATGAAACACCAGAGACAGAGTTGAAATCAGGCATCTGAGACAGGAAGAAATGGAGGCCTCCAAATATGCAAATCCAGTAAGACTGTCTGATAACAGTGCAGTTGGTGCACACTATTTCCATAAACTTCTTCAAACACTTTCCTCCAGTAACCATGTACACAATGTCACAACCAACCTGGACTATAAGCTGCTGAGGCAGGACAATCCACAGCCCCAGTTTCGGCCCAAAGGCGTGCCGGCCAAGGTCCGAGTACCGGTCGAAACGAACCCCCGGAACGCACTCATGGAGCTGCGTCATTTGCCACATGGTGTGGAGGGTGACGCACCATGATAGCACCATCACCAATGTCCCCGGTCCCCTGTCATTATCAGTCGGATTCAAATTAGTCCCTATACGAAATTATACTTTTTCTTTTCCTCAAAATAAAAAGAAATTATACTGTTTTTGAAATTTTATTTTAGTAGAAGCCTATATTGAAAACATGTTATGCTTTACAATTATTAGAACCCTAGATATTCCGAGGTGCTAGGTATCAGAGAAAATTGCAAACTCGTCCTATAATTTATTAACAATCTCAAAATCAGTTATTTATCCCTTTTATTTCTAGAATTTGATCTTTTCTTCGTTAGAAATCATATTTTTTATTGAATAATTACACGTGCATCAATGTCCAATTGGAAATCTTCATTTTGCAATGCATTTTGTGGTCCTCAAGGCTCATTTTTTATATGCTTTTTGTGTCACGTTGTTTGTCAAGGTAGCAAGTCCATGTCATTTACAACGTTGGGAAAATTGAAAAACCTTAATTTGAGACGGTCATTGTAGTTCACGTATCAGTATCCAACAAAAATATTTAAATTTGGATTTAAAAAACATCCAAATTTGAGCATTACAAGGTAAATAACTAAATTCAAGCATTTATAAAGACAAATAATTAATTTTATAATCAGCAAGACGAGTTTTGCAATTTTTCTTAAAACTTTCAATTCTCAATAGCAATTAGCACGTACTTCATGAAAATCATAAACTTAAAAAAATTAAAAAATAACAATAACAACAATAATAATAATAATAATAATAATAATAATATACAAAAAATAGTTTAACTGATTACCATCCTAAGTAAGCCATGGCGTAGGGCAAGCTGAGAACTCCGGCGCCGACCATGGCGGTTACAGTGTGAAAAGTTGAGTACCACCATTTTGCCTGACGGCGGGGTCCACTTTCTGCCCATTTATCATCTGACGGAATTTCCTGTACAGACACAAACATATAGAGAGAAAATAAAATGGTGAATCATAATCAGAAAAAAAATGAAAATTAAAAATGAATTACCTTAGGTTGTGGGGGAGAAGTGGAAACCATTTTTGCAAGAAAATGAAGCAACTTCTGAGCGCCAAGAATGCAGGAGATCGATAATGTCTATGGTCATATATATTTGTAGTAGTTGATGGATCACTTATATCTTTTTGGACAAAAAAGTTGACACATCACATTGTCCTACTACTTTACTTTTCTATCTATATTTATGTTTGCATCAACTAAAACTTTCAGTTTTTTTCTTTGTCCATATATATAACAATTGAAAAAAGACACACACATTCATTTCCTCCTTATTCGTGACATGGTTCAACAATCAACATGACAGCATAATATAAGGTAATATTTGATTGGAACTGAGATGGTTGGGTTGAGGAAAGTGGTTGGAGTCAGTGGCTGAGGGTGTTAGAGAGTAATGATTGATTGGGTGGCTGGATTGTGGTTGGAGTGTGAGATTTAATTATTAATTGTAAAAGGTGAGTAATATGTGGGATTTAAAAAGTAATTTTATGTCCTCTCAAACCCTAAATAGTACCGGCTTGAGCCAACCCCGAAGAAATATGTGGTTGGGTTGGCCCAACTGATGAGTAATTGGGCCAACCTCAACCAAGCATTGCCTAAGACGATAATGTAACTATTGGAATTTTGGGTTACTCGGGGGCGCCTCCTTGTACGGTTATACATAGTAGTGGCAACATTGAGAACCTAGAACTAGAATTGGCAAAATTAGCCCAACTTTAACAATATTTTTAATGGGTGGATGTTCCAAACTACGTTCGAGATGGAGAAAAAGCTCGATAGGTTGTAAATTGGTCCAAAAACCACATCAAATTTTAATGAAATGGGCAGGACTTTGATCACTAATTTTTTGGCTCAATGAAATTCTGGGCCACCTCGAACACATGACGTTGGTCTGATGGGTTGGACTGCTATCTTTACCTGAGAGTCTGAGATTGATTAGAAATACATCCCACGATATCTAGAACAAATGTTAAGAGACTTGAGTTAAATCTCGAGAATTAATTAAGTACAAGTCTGTAATCTTAGGTTTTAGAAAGAAGAAAAAAATTAAGAAGATAGTAGGTATAATTCATTGGGTGTTGATTTTATATTAGATAGTACTTTAGGCACCCACCAACAAGAAGAAAAGAGTAAAGGCATTTTCAGGCTTCATTTGCCCTGAAAATCGTATAATATTCATCACTTGATTAGAGTTGCCACTATCATAAGGGACATTAGGATATTACATCACTACCTTAATTAATTATTTTAATCAGAATAAGATTATACAATCATTATTTAGGCACTAAGAGTGGCTCAAAATTGACTAAGAAGCTTTTGTAGTAGTTAGTAATGGATAACGACTATTTACGGTCCATAAAAAATTTTAACGCATTCCACATTTTAATGTAATCCGTTTTTATATGAAAAATTAATAAAAAGTTCTTAATATAGCTCTTAGCACCAATTCTACCATTTTTTAAAGTTAATTTGTCTAAAATAAAACATTCTTAATAAACAATCAAAATTTTGAAAAACAAAAACAGGAAGAAAAAAAGAAAAGGGCAGCGGGTAAAACACCGTCGACAAGTTCAGTGTATGATACAAGAGAGGATTAAGAATATGGAAAAAATCAGGAAAGTCATCCACCAAAGTGCCACAACAATCCAATTATTCACGTTATCCTTAACTGCTTGCACAGCCAGCAAATGATCAGAGTAAATCACAAAATTATCATACCCATACTCCAAACTAAACCAAACACCACTAAAAATAGCATCCAATTCCACAACCTTCATCAAAATTGGATGCCACACTACATGTGACACCACCAAAATAATCTATCGCTCATGATCTCGCAAAACAAACATACTGATCCGAAAACACATACGAGTAAGAAAAGAAGACAACAAATGGTGAATCTCATCAAGGAGGGGAAGTGAAGATTGAGAACGCTCATCGTCTCCAAGCTATATTGTAAAATTAGTTATGTAATTCATGAGCAGTTTCAAGATTAGTAACCCTTTATTCTTTAAACTGCTCGATTTTGTCTTTTTAGGCAGAATTCAAAATTTTCGTTGAATAATTACATGTGCACGATATATTATTTCATCAAATTAGACATTTTCCAGGTAAATTTGTGATTTTGTGGTCAATTATTGTATATGTTCGATGTCATTTAGTTTATCATGATATAGCATTTACAACGTTGCAAAATAAATATTTTTTAATTTATTATATTAATCCTAAGGTGTAATTGTAATTATCCATCAATTATGACAATCACATCACTTCTTCTTTTCTTTTTCTTTCCAAATTTTAAAGTGGAACCAACTATGACTAGTTGCAAAAGGGAAAAGACTATCACTAATCCCAAGAAACCTTTTGTAAAAGTGTTTAAACGATTAAATTATACACCATTTGTTCCATAAACAATTTTTGTGAAAAAGAAAAATCATGTTTAGAGAATTTTCTTGTAAAAAAAAAAAAGTCATATCTAGAATGTTATATATTCGTTTAAGATTGAGAAATGATGAATTAAGAATTAATGAATATGATTTATTAAGATCTGATCCCTTAAATTAATTGAGGGAAAACAAACACACCTTAGTGTTGTACTGAGCAAGCTATTTTTTTTAAAAAAAAATTAACATTTAAGTTAAATATGATGAAATAAGTAAAAAAATTATATGTGTGTATATATATATATATATATGAATTACATATGTTTGTATTTGTGTGTATATCTATAATTTCGAAATTTACTTATCATTTACTCCCTCTGTTTCATAAAGAATGTCATTTTAGACACTCTGAAAAATTTAACAATAAGTGTCACTTTATTAAAAACATTACAATTCTTCCAATATTACCTTAAACAACCTACTTTATTTAGTTAATTATTTACTTATTTCACATAACATATCAATTAAATACCAGTCGTTAGTTTTTTCAAAAATAACTAAAATGACATTCTTTATGAAACAGAGAGAGTATTTAGCATATAATGTGAAATAGATACGGTTACTAATATTTTGTGAGTATAAGGATACGCATGACAAATTAATTATTATCGATTTAAATGAAAGAACTTGATGGTTCGGCGAGTTGTCAAATTAATGCTTTGATCCATTCTTTTCTCTCCTTTTTTAAGATAACATTTCTAATCTTAATTTATCATCACTTTGCTTTTTCTGATTTAGAATATCAATCTTAATGAAATTTTATCATTTCAGGTGATATTAAGACTGTGTGGTGACAAGTAGAAGAATACATAAGCTGTTTTCTGTCAAACTTCAACTTTTGAAAAAGTAATTAAAAGTAAATATTATGGTGAAATTACTTATAATTAAATGTTCGACATTTCGTACGGACTAGACAAAAATCTGAGCTCGAAGTATCATTAAGCCTAACTGATCTGATTCAATGTGCTAATAACTCTCATGTCCGATAGACTATGGCCGACAAGATCAAATATAGTGCATTTTTAGGAGGACGAACCGAGCAGCCTCAGTTCACATTTCGAGCCAACCTAACATATGGCCATGGACCCACGGGCTCAAACCGGGCCACTCGAATTCGTGTTCATGTGATCCTCATATATGAGGCGAAATATTTATCCACATTGTTTAAGGCCAATTTGCAGCAAGCATGACAGAAGGGGGAGAATGGGCAGAACAAGAAAGGGACCAAAAAAAACAAATAAACTACAAATAGGGATTTTATTGTTCAACTCTTTTCTCTTATTACACCATAAAAGTTTGAAGTACTTTGGACCACAATTTACAAGGATAATGGTTACATGGACTGACATTCAGGAGTTTAAAACTTTAAATGGTTACATGGACCACCATGAACGGTATAATTACCTGCAAAATTGATTGCAGTTAAATTAAATATATGGACCACTATGAACTATATACTCCCTCAGTTAACTTGTCATACTTTCCATTTCGATCCGTCCCATTTAACTTGTCACATCCATAAATGACAATTAAAATCAACAATCTCCACCCTCAAAATATCCACATTCAATCTCCACCTTTAAAAAAATCAAAGATTCCATAAAATCTGTTTTTTCTTAACATCCGTACCACTGTGACAAGTTAACCGGGACGAATGAAGTAGTTTTTTGCATAATTGTTACTTGCCTAGTCGGATTAAAGTTTTATTAGATATATGTGTACTTTTATTTTGGTCCGTCCTGCTAAAATAGGTCTCTTACTGTATTAAATACATCATCAATAATTCATTTTTATGTTTGCCCTAATTAAAGTGTTTTTATGTTCTTAACATTAACAAAATATATTAATGCACTAAATGAGATGTAGAGGGATCAAAGGAAAATATAGATAAATTTTAATATTTTAATCATAATAACTTTTATTTCTTAATCTGTATAAAATTAACAGTAAATTTATCTTTATGATACTGATATAAGTATATAGCAAGTAGGTCGCGCGTTTGAAAGTCGAAATTGAAGGATTATAAATTCCGACAATAATTTTCAAAATCGAACCAAAACTTTAATTATAAAATTACATTGACGAATACTGCCCTCGTATTAATGATCACTTTTTAAGCTATTGTAAACTCCTACAAGGAGAAGAAAAGAAAAGAAAAAGACACAGTTCAAGCATGTGTAGCTCTCATTATAATAAAACAAATTTTTTGTATAATATTTTTTGAGATCATAATTGTGGTCACCAATAATAAGCTATTTGTGATCAATTATTGTCACAAATCTCTTTACAAATTATTTGAGATTATTTTAAGCCTAGTTTTAAAGACAACTAGTTGTTGCAAAAAATATTTGAGACACATTTGAGTCACAAATATTATTTGCGTCCGCGATATTGAGACGACAATCAAGTTGTGACAAATACTAAAAAATTGTGACATATATTCACTATTTGAGACCATTTTTTAAGGTCTCAAAAGACTCTTTTGCTAAAAGAAGCTCAAAGAGAACTGATAGCCACTACAACAAAAGAGATCTTTTTTGTATAATATTTTTTGAGGTAATAATTGTAGTCATTTATAATAAGTTATTTGTGAGTCTGTCACTACTTCATAAATGATTTGAGACCATTTTAAAATTATTTATAGAGATAACTAATTGTTTGATATCACTTTTGTTGTCACAAATATATTATTTGTGCTCGAATATTGAGACGACTAATTACATGTGATCTCTAATAATGAAGTTGTGACAAATACTCATTATTTGAAATTACCTATAATTGTCTCAAAAGCACAACTAATTAAAATTAGAATATGGGCAAACTCACTTTGTCACTTAATTAAAAGTGAGTGTTGTTTGAAATTGACCAAAATTACACAATTGAAATGTTTAATAAATAAGCATTTATGTCCTATTAATTTAATAAATAAGCAGGTAAAATCATGTTTCCATCTTCCACTTGATCGATCACAACATAAGCCAAGCCCCCAAAATATTTTATTTTAACTTAAATTAAGTTAGAAACTAACGGAATCGTTTATAAATAGAAAATTGTATATTATCCAGCTCATTTCTCTTTCCAATTCGAACAATAGTTAATTATTTTTCATCTAGTATTTATAACTAAAATTTGTTTTTTGGTAAAGATTTCTAATGAATCAGTCCACTGTTTTTTTATGATTATAATTAAGAAATTAATTTTATCTATTATTTATAACTTGAATTAGTTGTATAGTGAAGATTTGTTGGTTAGCTCATCATTTTTCACGATCGTAACTAAAGGGAAGTAGTTATTTTTATTTATAATTTATAATATATTAGTTTTTGGGTAAAGGTTTCTAGGTGGTCTGCCACCATTTTTCACGGTCAAAATAAGAGAAGTACTTATTTAGAAACACATTTTTTAAATAACATAATTTATTAAAATCTGTGTATTTGAATTTGATATTAAATAAAAGGGTCGTCAATTGATGGATTAATCCGTCTGCATTTGGAATATGGTCATATCACAACTAAATTATTGAAACCAACTAATTAAGGTAATCACATTATTTCGTAAAAATATGTTTCAATACATCTCAAGAATAACAAGAAAAGTTGGAAAAATGCAAGAAAAAATTAAAAAGAAAAAAAAACTTATTATCAATTAAATACAATTGTATAGAACAATTGTAACTGCCCAAACGATTATAACCAGCAATTGCAGTTCAAATTTTATTTAGATTACATTTTCTCATAATTATATATTTACAATATTTTTTATTGTCATTTTCTTTTGTCAACAAATATATAATTTTTTATCACTTATCATGTATTGATTGATATAATGTTTTATAATATAGTAACTTTATAAATTTATAATTTTTATAATATATTTATATTACATTTACAAAATAGTGCATTGCACGGGAATAATAGTAGTTTGCTAAAAATAGCAAATGTACACACTCCCTAAAGGGTTCATTTGAATGAAGGGGTCTGAGGGGTGGATTTGAAAATCATCATCAAATCCACCCAACTTGTTTGGCAAAAAAAAAAAAAAAAAAAAAAAAAAATTCAAATGATTCCTAAAGTTTTAGTTCATTTTGGATGGATTTCAAATCTATCAAATAACCTAGTCATTTGTAAATCCACCCTACCTCTCATGTGTGTATAGTCACAATCATACACTAAACAATACATTACACATACTGTTGGGAAATTACGAACAATACAAATAATAACAAACGATAAACGAGAATCATCGACAAAGTCAAAACAAAGACACCAAATTTAACGTGGTTCACTAACAACTTGTTAGCTACGTCAACGGCCAAACGAGAGGAACCAATCAAATTCAACAGAGTGCTTACAACATAGGACAAAGACCCTAGGTCAACTATCCAACTCTTCATCCTAACAAACGGAGACAAACTCGAGTATCAATCAATTGATACTCGACCAAAACAAAACTCTCCACACTCTATGACCAAAACGACTCTAAACCCGAAAATAGAGTCCCAAATTCAAATTAGACAACCTCTCTCTTGTCTCTCAATGACTGATCAATCAATCTATTCAATCAATTGACCAATACAAATTCCAAAGACAATAGGCCTATTTATAAGCCCCAAAACCTAATCCTAGACACAAAAGGAATCCAACTGGGACTAAATCGCGTAGGCCCAAAATTCTGCCGCCTATCGTGTCGCGGCCGCGACATCCAAACAGAGCAACCTTCGAACATGTGGTCGCTCCCGCGACAGGCGTTCGCGCCCGCGACCTCAGCTGTAGCAATGTGGCGCGGCCGAGCCCACTCTCCAGCGTCCAAACTCAATTTCTCATCATACTTGGTCGCGGCGTGTCCTCCGACGCGTCCAATTCCAACGACGTCCAAATCCAAGCCTCCACCTTGATGTGAACGTCAATACAAACCAAACCAGATTCAAGACACAAACTCCTAACACATACCACACGCACACACACTTCACTCACATACTACACACACTTCACATACATGTCACACACTACACACACTTCACACATACGCACACACCACACACACACTACACACACTTCACGCACGCACGCACGCACACACATACTACCCACTTTTATTATCATCATTCTTTAAAATTTGTTAAGAACGAATTGAAAAAGGTCAAGGTTAAACAATTCAAATTCACCTATTTAAATTTAATATTTAAATAAGGAATTCGAAATAATTTAAAATGAATAAATTTCTAAATACAAAGAATTGAAAATTAAATTATTTACTTTTCAAATACTCTCATCCAAATACAAAGATTTGCTTCGGTGAGTGGGTATGCTTTATTACATGTTAGATGGGCTTTAATCATTTTATCCATAGCTGAGTGTTAATGGGCCATCAAGAACTAATTGATATTAGTTCGGCCCAAATGGTTCTACACTGGATCGGGAAATAATTTATTTATATCAGTTCAGCCCAAATATTTCTAGTCTGGATCAGGCCAGCACCTTTGTAAACCACCAAAGAGGAAACAATTTCTTTAAAATTTAAATCATATTTTTTCCTTTATCCTTTTCATCATCTTTCTTTTTCTTTTCAAAACGGGAATGGAGGGATTAAGGCATTGATCCTCAACCTGTATATTACAATGCATGAGATTTTACAATGATTATTCAGTGCCACAAGATAGCATTCCAAGTACCAAAATTTACAAGCTGAAAATATAGGAAGACATTACATTGAAAATCTAAAGCTTGGAAGACCCTAAGCATCAGCAACTAAAAAACCACATAGGTTTTTGCACTTATAACATTCAAGAAAGGTAAGACTTTGTTGCTCTTTAGTTGCATAGCTTGCCAAAAAAATCTACAGATTTGTTGCCTTCCCTGTGGATGCGTGAGACCCTCAATTTCATCCTCTTTTTGAGCCTCAAAAAAATTGCAAATAGATTTTGGTAAAGCTAACTCCCTTTACCCTCATTTCGGATCATCATTATCACAGCCGAGCATCCAACTCTATCCAAACTTTGGTCAACCCTAGCTGAAGGCATAATTTCAATCCTTCATTGATGGCTGAAAACTCAGCTGTAAAGTATCACATACACCAATGTATTTGTAAAATCCTGCAATCATTTTGCAATTAGAATCCTGCAATCATTTTGCAAGATGGATTTTCATCATCTTGTGTAATTGTATTTGAATTATTTATATTATACATGTGTGTGTATCAATTTGAATTCTTCCCTACATAATAATCTTAAATTTCTTCCTACACAATCGAATGGCCACAGTGTGGGCACAATTGTTGACTCATCAAACATCCATGAACAAAAAAGCTAGTTGGATTAATGTCACAGAAAATTAAATTTATCTTTTTATCAATAAAAAACAACTTGAGAAAAGAAATATAAAAGATCCCACACAAATAATTTATGTGTCCACATGACAGTCATTCGGTGGTGTAGAATGGTTATGCATGAGAGAATCCGAGCAAATTCACGTATCATATATGTTTTTATAAGATAGTTGCTCTCAGCGTTTGAAGATCGTTAAAGTTTCTCGACTTTGATTTCTCTCTTTAAAGTGCAGAGTTCGAAGATCGTTGAAGTTTCTGCGACTTTATTTCTCTATCTAGATCGCAGAGTTTGAAGATCATCGAAGATAATTTGAAAAAAAAAACACTCTCCCTATAGAATCTCTAATTTTAATAGCCGTCGGCCATATCCTGTCTTTTTTTAGTTTTTCTTTTTTTTTTTATACGACATTCATATCCGATTGCTGTTTTATTTCGTTGATTTTTAGGTTTCTAGGTTCTCCTCTCCGCTAGGATTTTTTCCTCGTGTGAGACTTTTTCTCGCCGACGTGCGACTTTTTGCCGGCCAATTTGGTCTTTTCGCCAGCCTTCCTGGTCATGTCTTTAATTTCTATTTGAATTTTTATTTGTTGTAGATGGCGTCCATTCCAAGTTGTTTTCTTCTTTTTCTTCGGCTTATCCGACTGTTTGGATGGAGCATGATTTTACTGAATGGATGAGAGTCTTGTACTTTGTTTAAGTAATAAGATTCTTTATCTTTGATTAAAAAAAAAAAAAAATCCCTCCGTCCCGTCTTATTTTGTACAGTCGATCGGACACGAATGATAAGAAAAAAACAGTTTTGTTTTTTCTTTGACTTTTTTAAAGATGGAGATTAAGAGTTCAGATTGTGGGAATTAGTTTCTATTTTAGTGGTATGCAAAATAAGCTGGGACGGTCGAAAACGAAAAGTGTGCAAAATAAGCCGGGACAGAGGGAGTATCTCATACTACCTCCATTTTTTTTGTTATTCTTTTAAAGTTGGATAAGAAAATTAATAGAGTTGGAAAACGGACAAATATAACCTCATCTAAATTTGATCTCTAATAACAAATTCCTTAATTATCTCCTTATTTCCTCTAATATATGGGTAAATTGAAAGAAATATGGGAAAAAAAAAGAAGTACAACTACTTAAAAACAAAATATAAGACCTAAATGAACAACTAAAAGAAATGGAGGTATATAATATTATCCTCTCTTTATGTATTATATATTTACGTAAGAAAAAAGATATAATATCAGCAACTAGCTATATAATTTGTTATAAAAATATGGTCAAATAATTAATTGTTCCATTAGTTATCACGTGTCCCCTTTGAAGCTATTCTTGATCAAGTATTTGTGGCCTTTTCTCTAAAAATAGAAGACAACGAAATGTGAAAATTAATAATTCATAGCCTAATCACGTGTAGAAACCTGATTTACAACGAACTAGTCGTCGAAGATTCATTTAGACAAAAAAAAAATTACATTAATTAGTTGTCTCTATTAGGACATGTTGGCTTTAATCTAATGATATATAAATAAAATAAAAATAAAATGGAAGTCAATTAATTTAATTTGATGCACTATGTAAACAGAAGGACTTAGGTTATATTTTTAGGGATCGAACATTTCTTTTAAATTTAATTGAATTCTTTGTAAGTCCATAATTGACTGAAAAATAAAATAAAGCCGCATAATTATAATATTACTAAATCGTTAAAAAATCCAAATAGAACATTTTCTCTACTTCCCTCATATGATAACAATTAAATTAAAACCTCTTATAAGGTTTCCAAACTAGTTAAGACATGCGTGAATATTATTGTGAATACCTGCTTATATGATAGTTTCTTTTGCATGTTTGATATTAGGGTGACGCATTAATAATTAGGCATAAAGTGCGCTTTTTTTTTTTTTTTTTTTGATATGGCATAAAGTGCTCGTTCTAGTTTTGGAGTATAATCAAAATTATGTACATAGAGATATGTGCGAATGCAAGGTTGGACCGTGCTTGAAGCCAGAGAGGCTACCAGCTCGGCCCTTAAAAATCGTAATTTCGGAGGATCCAAAATTATTTAATGTTTATAATGTCGCATAACATTTATTTATTTAATTGTAGCATGTAAAATTTATTAGATTAGTTTATCAACCTTTCAACATCGACCACCTTCGAAAAAAATATGTAGTCTATTATTAGTTATTATAATTTTTTTTCCTGATTTTGGTGGGAATTGAATTAGAGAGAATTTTGTAATATAATCATATTTTAAGCAATTATATATACTTTAATCAATTTGAAATCCTACTACCACCCATACACATTTACCCCATATATATATATATATGTATGTATCCCTTTTTTATTTTTCCCATTAGATGATAATTTATAATTTGCTTTTTTATTTATTTTAATATTTGCAGACTACCATCTAGAGATGTAATTGAACTTAATGGAAGCAAATATTGAGAGATTCGATACGGATTTGTGAAATTTGACTTCGAATAGAATTCAATTTGATTGGTTGATCGAATTTGGTGAGAAACAAAATTTCAAATATATTCGATTTGTGATTCGTAAATTCAAAATTTTCAAAAAGAAATGATGGTCTTTAAAAAATATTCGATTCGAATTCGGTTCGAGATCTAATTTTTATATATTCAATTTGATTCGAATTCAAATTTTATCAAATCGAATCATCCTAAACGAATTCAAATCACGATCCGAATCAATATTATTTTATTAGACTTGCATCTAGACTACCATCCCTCACAAAGTGTATATGAGTGGTCAAAAAGCCAAACGTAGTTTGGTAAATTGACACACAATGCCAATAATATCTACTGCTGTTTATTAAATGCCTATCCATGTGAGGATTATCCTATAGCGTGGGTAATTTTCGAATTATTTTATATCTACAAACCAATTCAATAATATATATTTTATTTAGATATTATCCACGTAGTCAGATATAATTTCGATCATCCGTGTTTATACATACATAAAAGAACTTAAACACTAATTAACCCTTTAATTAGCAAGCTGAGGCTAGCTTGACTAGAATTAGCCAACCCCTTGATTAGCAACACAAAATTTCTAAAACTTTGTAAATGTCCATTTATGTTTTGCATTCGCCATTAATAAAAAAGATGTGCACATGGGACATTGATTTTTATCTTGTCAAAGATAAATATAAGAAGGCACTATACAAATGTTGACAAACTAATGCCAAATAATATTATAACTATTTAATGCTTTTAGGTCTTTGTTAAATGTTTATTATAGGTAAAAGTAAACATCTAACGTAGTAGAGTAGTTTTTTATGTATCAGTGATATGGATTTTAAACCCGGGACAATTTTTTATGAAAATGAGTTAGTTTTTATGCTGAAAGTATTATTTGTTTTGAAAAATGTATGATGAATAATAATACATGATACACTCCATTTCAAAAGAAATGTCGATTTTGAGAAGATGTTTTTTTTTTTTTTTTTTTTTGGTAAAAAAATGTCGCTTTAGCTAAAAAAAAAACAACAATTCTTTCAGCTTACCCTAAACAACCAGCTTAATTTAGTTGACTATTTCCTTATTCGACAAAACATATCCAATTAAATGGATTATGTATGAATATTTGTCATGTTTATCTATCCTTAATTTTTTCAATACAACTAAAGTGATATTTTTTTAAAAAAATGATGGAATACATTTTAATATAAATAATAATATATTTTCATGGATTTGATTTTTAACTCGAATTATATAAATCTAAGATCGTACATCTGATATACACGATAGTTAGTAAGCTTAGTATATACAAGGTAAAATGAGCTGTTTTTTTTTTTGTTTTTTTTTTTATCTGTAGAAGTTGTCTCGTTACTAAATAACAACTTTGTTAGCTCAATGTAAGCGCGAGACGTGGTGCTTCAATAAAACAAAAAGAAAATAATGCTACTTTGTAAACTACTATTTGAGAATATTCCAAAATATCCATGAAATACTCGAAAAATGCTATTCTAATTTCATCACTAGTTGACATACTTCAACCAATATAAAATATCGAAACTTGAATCATTATTACTTATCGATGATGTCTGCATTTTACTAAATACGTAATACATGAACAAGAAAATAAAAGAAAAACAACTAATGTACTACATATTTAATGAATTACAGACACTACTAATAGAGTACGCGAATTTCGGGGTGAACATGTAAAAAGTTGACCCGAAAGGGATAAGGTTTAGTACATAAGGTTTATTTAATATATAAATTATCAGGAGAAATGGTCCTAAAATAGCATTTTAAGATGCATATAAAATTTGTTGTTTTGTTATTGTCCTTTTGAAATAGTATATTGTCCCTTTGGCGAGTTGAAGAGGCAAATTAGCCCATGTGGCACTTGAAAGGGCAGTTATTAATCACCCCCCACCCCACGTTTTAATGTGTATTTTGAATTATGATTAAAATAGGTTATTTAATGAGGTGGTTGTAATCGTGGCATGTCTACTAAATTTCGTGTTGCCAATTACGATTGAGCTGGATTATTTATTACAATCTGATTAAGTCTTGAAACTTGAGATAAGTTTGAATTTTTTTTCCAATTTAGGAAAATTTGGAGTTTACCTTATTGTATCTACTTTGGGAAAGGCTTCTGATACATATTTGGCTACATTCATTGTACTAACCACAAAAGGTGAAAAAAAGATATTACTGGGTTAAAGTGAAATGGGTGATACATGATTCCAAAATTCAAAATTATAAAATGCTATCTCGTCCCAATTTAATTTAACTACTCTAATCGGACATAGAGATTAATAAAAAATAAATTTTGTGAAATATTTGACTTTTTTAAATATGAAAATTGATGATGAAGATTTTAAGGATAGAGATTCATTTTTTAAACTGTTAAAGTTATTTGGGACAAACTAAAAAGGCAAGTAGACAAATTAAGTCGAGACGAAAGGAGTAAGATCTAAGTCTATAGAGTTTCTAAGTCTATAGAGTTTTTAATTTATTGATTTTTAGGATTTATTCGTTAGTTTTAATCTTGACATTCTCAGATTTTATTACGTTACGCTTTGATTTATTTTAATAAATGTCAGGTCTGATTTGATTTTTTCCTTGGAATAATTATACTATATGATTATTCCGTATACAAAACAAGTTTTTTAGAAAAAAAAAAAAAAAAAACCTTTCTTTCATAAAAAACAAACCATTCTAGCAATTTTTCATATTTACTTCAGTATTGTTCTTCGGTAAATGTGAATAA
This sequence comes from Ajuga chamaepitys, assembly GCA_958295605.1. Taxonomy (NCBI): domain Eukaryota; kingdom Viridiplantae; phylum Streptophyta; class Magnoliopsida; order Lamiales; family Lamiaceae; genus Ajuga; species Ajuga chamaepitys. The sequence continues at coordinate 57,911,685 of OY282498.1, read as the reverse complement.
AATTTCCTACAAATCTCATATATCATCATTAGATAAATTATGTATTTTCTCTATTGACAAGTTTATGGTAATGAATAAATAAGGTGGAGAGAAAAATGGAATTTAAGATTATAAGAATAGATTTCAGGGGTATTTTTTCCATCCTATAATATCTTAATTTCTACCCGAAATTATAATAAGTAAAAAATGTTTAAAAAATATCAAATTATCCAAGTTGAGCTCATGTCCAGCTGGATCCTAGTTCAAATCGATTACTATTCAAACAAGCCCATATGTAATATTAAAAATTCGATAATATTTCAAAAAGTTCAATCGATAGTACATTTGACTCGACTAGAATCATTTACAATCATAGTAAGCGTTAATATAGGGATAAAATTAGGTTTGGTCCTGTAACTTTACACTCGTATAATTTTGGTCACAAAAAAAAATTAAAAATTCTATTTAGTACCTATCTGTAAAATTTGTCCGTGTTTAGTCTTTCTTCGCTGCCAGTGACCAATTTAGCCGGAAATTCACACGTGTCATCACTTGCCAATCCCATATATTTAAAAATTGACTGAAAGAAATGGCCACGTGACCAGCACATAAGATTTTTCGATAAATTGGTCACCGACAAAAAAAAAAAAAAAAAAATTAAATGGGGTCAAATTTTAAAAATACAAGACTAAACTAAAATTTTAACTTTTTTTAGACCAAAATTAAACGCACAAAAAATTACGGGATCAAAATAATGGTACGGCATTAATATAGATTAGTTTGCTGAAAAATATAGTCAATGAAATTAGTATTATGTGCACCTTAATATTTCTCTATAAGTAGATGCAATTAAAAAATGGTAGTTGACAGTAGCATGTGGAGCCAAGATTAATAAGTTAAGCAAATACGTATTCGTATCTACGGCAAGATTCTGAAGGGATCAGAATATCTTTTTTAGTATTTCCACTAAAGATAATATAAAAAAATAGAGAATATACTTGTCCAATAATAAGACTGCTCAATATTAAAACCTTGAATTAAACCTAATATGCTTCCACACAACAGGAATATTCTTGAATGGGGCCCACTCCTAACCAATAACAACAATGTTCGTCTTTTTACTTTTGTTGGCATCAAATAATGGCATTCTTTTCTTTGTCCTCATTCTTGTAGCAGCCACCATGTTTTTATTTATCCAACAAACTCCCTCTGTCCCGCTCAATTTTATACATTTTTTTTATTCATCTCATTCACTTTACGTATTTTTAAAAAGAAAATTTCTCTTACAATCTCCACCTTTAAAAAAGTTAGTCAAAAGTAAAAAACAGTTTTCTCTGAATATATGTGTCCGTCCCTACGTGCAAAATTGAGCGGAATGGAGGGAGTATTTCAATTTTTTATTTTTTTATTTTTTTGTTTAAGGATTTGTGAAAATGTGTCCATAGAATTTTGCCCAAGATAGTGTAGTTGTGGAAGGTTTATTATACAATTATTGGATTATATTATGCACATATTCTTTTATAATATCGTTTTTATTAGGCATAATGACATTTGAAAATAATTTTCTTTTGAATAATTATTACATTTTTCTGCACTTTGAGAAAATTTTCTGGAAGAAATTCCTCCAGCAAAGAGCATTTAATCTTATGTTATATTTAGATTGAGGAACTTGAAATGCATAGATTTAGAATCAATGCATTTCAAATCCACTTAAAATAGAAGGATTTTGAATCGACTTAAATGCTTCAAAAAACCTTCAAATGAAAGTGATGAATTTCCAAATTCGTGATAACACAAAAAAAAATAAAAAAATAATAATAATAATGGTTTTGAGACCATAAATTTCAAATCTATTCTCAAATTCTTCCATACAAATGCAACTTAATATCGGTAGCATTAACCAATTCTTTTAACTTTTCTTCAACTGTGCAATCTCATGTCTGCACAGTCTCGAAATGCCTCTTAAAGCTTCATTATATAGTTCCGTACCCCTATACCCTCGTACATTGTTTTACGGAGTAATATCGATTAGTTTATTTTTGTTTTCACCTAGAAGCCTGGAGCCGCTTATTATCCGTATGTTCTTCCTTCTCGCACCTACAATCATTCTCCACCCTCATTAGTCTCGAACATCACACCGAAAAAGAAATATCACTTATTTGAAAAGTGATACTTTCAAGTACAAACTTTATTATTTCTCTAAGAATTATGATATTTTCTAAAAAAAGTTACTAATCTTCACAAATCGCCTTATTGTACATGTCAAAATATTTCATTGAAGTAAAACACTATTAGTAATATTATATACTCTCTTTCTAGAAAAATAAAAAGTACTCCATTCGTTCCTATCTAATTGATCTACTTTTCTTTTTTATTTGTCTCAATTTAATTGGTCTAATCCATAAATAGCAAATTCTTTCACAATCTCCACTCTTAATCTATATCTTTAAAAAAGTCCAAGATTTCACAAAATCTGTTTTTTTTTTTTTTGTTTCCGTGCCCGACCAAGGTAGGCCAATTAAGTCGGGACGGAGGTAGTAATATTTTAAACTCATTTTACTAACTATTATAGCTTATAAGTCACGATTATTTTCTATCACAATATTACTTCTCTTTTTCAGTGGCTTTGATATTTTCAGGGACTTTCTGTTATGATATCTAAATTGCATTTTTTTATTCTTCTTTCTTGGAGGACAAATACTTACTTAATGAAGGGCAGGAATATTATTTCGTGATGGAAGTTTATTCCACGAAGCAACAATTATTTAAGTAGAAATTCGTCAAGTAAATTGGATTCCACAAAGTGGGAATAGCATCTCCACACCCTTGACCTAACAATTATTTTTCTGGATCTGTTGTGCTCATTGATGTACATATATATTGATAAAGAATGCCTTCTAGCTTAGGAGCGGCAATGGGGTAGGATGGGGTGAATTTTGACATTTTTGTACATTCCTCGTTAAGTACTGAAGCATGATTGGGACAGGAATAATCAGGGGTTAACCGAAAAGGGGATGGACACGAATATTTCTGTTGAATTAATTTATACCTAAAACAATATTTTAACTTTTATTCTTTATACTTTAAGTAATCATAATTATGTTTATATTAAAGTTTGTATGTTATATTTTATAATATAATAAAAATTTAAACAACTAAGTACTAAATAAGATATATTTTTAAATTATGATTACTTTGTACAAATCTGCCTAATATAACGAAAATGTAGCAATATTTATATTGAAAGGTATTATTTGTTTTGAATAAAAGTATTACATTTTAATATATATTTCAGTATAAATACTAATACATTTTTCATAAAAAAAAAAATCTGCACAACTCGCAGAATCCTTGCTGGATTTAAAATCAGTGCAACTGATATACAAGATAGTTACTCATATAGTTTAAACATTTATTGATAATCATCTTACATTAAAGTGTTTTAGCATATTTATGGACAGTGAGTGACTATCCTAATGTTTATAAGGTTTACTTTGCTAGAAATCTTTTTCTAGGTTATTTTGGTAACTTTAGATAACTCGTCAATTCCAAGATAAAAATATTATCCCTAATGATCTCTTAGATAGTTATCTAGTACTCAAGATAAGGGTTGATGAATTTTTACCTGGATATTTCAGTAAAAAATCATCTTATCTCAAAATACAATTTCAACAAGTAAACATAAGATATGCATAAAAAATACTTTTATCCATTAATTATCAGAGAGTTAACATTGGAAAAGAATTTCAAAAAATTCACTATCCCCCTCTTTTATCTAGATGAATTAGATAGTGGAATTATCTCATGCCTCAAAGTAAACACTTCCTACTATAGTAGTTGTACACTAATTACACCGATTCTAAATTCTTGTAATTCCGGTCAGGGACAATTTTTCATGAAAAATGTATTAGTATTTATGCTGAAATATATTACTTATTCTGAATTAAGATATTATATATGTTAAAATATAATACATTTCTTCATAAGAAGTAATATCGTTCAGTATATTCATTTTTATGAATTCGTTATTCAACCTAAATTATATAGATTTAAAATTTGTGCACCTTATGCACAAACACTAATAAGTTGGGTCTATAATAAATTGAAAATCATTTCCAAAATGCTATATAAAAAAATATCCTACTCCTAGTTTTTCCTTATAAAATGACCCTTCCCCACTTCTTATATTGGCTCGTGCATCTCATTGGGTAGTTGGAATTTATTTATTTTTTAAATAAAAAAGGTAGAAAATCGTTTCAAGTTGACATTACATAAGATAAAGGAAAAAGGTACAAATAGGCCCTTTAACTTTTAGTTCAGGCTCAAATTAACACCTAAATTACTTTTTTGTCCTATAAAACACTTGAACTTTTTAATTTGGACAAATCAACACCTAAACTTTTTTATTTAGTATAAATAGATACTTCCATTTAATTTAAAATGCTTTTTGTCGATTGTCTTTCAAATACACGTGTATTGATAGTTTCATTTCACATTAGTGGGTTAATGAGGTGATATTTTATGTAACTTTTTCGTCTCAACTCTATTTTTTATGAGAATAATACCAAATTATTCATTTTTTAATGATGTTCGCTTCAAATTCATAATGTATGTATGTATATATATAATTATTTTTTTTAAAATGTAACATATTTTTGTTAACGACCGTCATATTTGTTTCAAAGTAAGAACAAAAATATGTTACACTTTAAAAAAATTAATTATATATATATACATACATACATACATTATGAATTTGAAGCGAACATCATTAAAAAATGAATAATTTGGTATTATTCTCATAAAAAATAGAGTTGAGACGAAAAAGTTACATAAAATATCACCTCATTAACCCACTAATGTGAAATGAAACTATCAATACACGTGTATTTGAAAGACAATCGACAAAAGGTATTTTAAATTAAATGGAAGTGTCTATTTGTACTAAATAAAAAAGTTTAGGTGTTGATTTATCCAAATTAAAAAGTTCAAGTGTTTTATTGGACAAAAAAGTAGTTTAGGTGTTAATTTGAGCCTGAGCTAAAAGTTGAAGGGCCTATTTGTACCTTTTCCCTAAGATAAATTAACAAAGACCTAACCACTTCTTAAATTAATGGAGTAATATTAAAGAAACAAAAATCCTTATTCATTATTAAAAAATTAAAATCCTTATTCTATCATCCAGCACAATGGGAAAGAAACCCCATTCATTGTAAATTCCACTGTCTCTATCATAATGCATGCCTTCCAACACTTACAGCCAAAAAACTTCCACAATCGACTCTATTTTCCTCTACAATTTTACACGAGTGTCACAGTAAATATTTTCTACAAGTTTGGTAAAACCTAAAATCAGTAAGCCTGTGAAGCAGTGGATGTATGCGTCGAGGAGGACGAGGCCGGGGAATGCGACTGAGCTCCGCCTTCACTCCGGCAGCCTGTGTCATCGGACGGTGGAGGCTGTCTTTGTGGTTTCGGCAGGGAAGCGATCGGAGCGTAGACTCCGTTGGAGGTGTGGCCCTCCCCGGAATTGGCAGTTGTGGCCATAGCAGCGTATTCAGGTGGAACCCATATTCCTCCGACTACCACAAACTGAGGTGTTTGTGCGTTGTTGTTACTGTTGTTGTTATGAATTGACGAGCTTGGTCTTCTTGTGTGGAGACGGTATTTCTGGAATAAGTGACAATATGATGTATTAGGTCTGGAATTGCCTAATTTTATTGTGAAAATATTAATATTCTTGATCATGTTATCACTGGCATTGTAAAAGAAGAAATGAAGTATAGTATCTTTAAGAGCTTGTTTTTCATACAGCCTCGGAAATTGCATACCAGATCCTATGTGTTATTTTTGTTATGTTTCATTAATTCTCCAATTTTACTAATACATGTATTTTTGTAGAAATATATAAATTTATGAAATTGAAATATAAGATGAAAGACACATAAAACAGAGGATTCGGTCCTCTAAAGTCTAAACCTACTGAGCTCAATCTTAAGCAAACGGACCCTAACAGTTGTGAGTTATTTTTATCATAAAAAATGTAATTTTTGACGAAAAAAAGTATTTTTATCTCAAAAGTTGTTACTTCTTTTAGCATTTATACAAAATTCAACACCTAAAGCATCATTTTTTACTTTAAAAGTAAGAGTGTTTAGAGTAAAAGTAACTATAGCCTTATACGAGATCCGTAAAACTATCTTATTTTTGTGTTTAAAGAGAGTAAAGATAAGATAAATCTTCCATCTCAAGCTTAGTTCTAAAGAATTTGATTCTCACAGGTTGATTCTATTCCTATTGAGGATAATCAAATGCACCAATTAAGCTATCTAGATAGGACCCACAACGAAAAATACCAAATCAAAGAAAATCTTATCCATAGAAAATAAATGAAGAAACATCCAAGATTTCCACTTTTTCTTCTGCAAAATTAAAACAAAATCTTCAGATAATTACCAAAAACCATGAACACAAACCTGTAAATGGCTTTTAACTTCATCATTGGTGAGCCCATCCACCTTCATCAACTCCCTTATCTGTTTTGGTGTTGCAACTGCACCATAAGAACACACACCAGATAAGAACCCTCACACAAAAGGCTACTTCTATAGTCCAACCATTAAAATGGTTGGACCACCCAGTTGGATCCCGACTGGTAGCATAGAACTTCTCTACAGAAATAAAAACTGAGAGATTAAAAGCATTATAATTCAATCTGAGTTTGCTACATACGATGTGAGCCACCGAGTTGTTGGAGGGCTTGCAAGAATCTTTTGTGGAGCTCCGGCGACCAACACCGCCTTGACTTTCTCTGAGAATGCCCTTCCTTCTCTTTGTTCTTATTTCCGGCGCCGCCAGTCTCCGCCGTAGAGCTGGTGGAAGCAGGCGTCACCGGTGGAACACCCGCAGTATCAGAATCGCCGATATTGTTTTTCTCTTTCTTAAATGGATGAAATGCTCCATTTCTCTTCACTTCCACAACATTCACTCTCCTCCCAGAATCCTATATCCCAAAACGGAAACATTACATTTTGTTTACTTCACTAAATCCAGAAAATTAGGTCAGAATTAGCCCTAAAATATTCAGAAACGATTATTACCTCATTGGAGGGTGGATCTGGAGTCTGATTCCATAGCTGAACAGATCTAAGCCAGTCTGATTTCTTCGAACTTTTATCGCTATTACAAATTTTTCCATCTTTATTAACAGCAATATTAGTATCAGTTTTCGGCTTCTTCGATTCGTGTTCGTCCGAAGAAGATGAAGGCCTTTTAATCGGCATAAACTCCTCCAGAACTGGCGCGGATGTTTGCTCCGAACATTCCGATTGCGCGTTCAAATTATACTCCGTTGTTATACCAGATAACTGCTGCTTGCATGCCTCAATAGCTATTATTCGAAAACAAAATTAAATTATAAACAAAAGGTATTTTATCTTCTCCATTGTTGTAGAAATCTATACAAACACACACACACACACACACCTTGTGTGACGAGCTCAAAACAGAGGGGGAGTTCACGTTGGAAAACTTGAATCTTCTGACGCTCTTCTTCTAACGCGTGGATGTAATCTTGACATCGCTGCGTTTTATCGGAAGAATCATTTGTGTGATTATGGCTGTTGATCTTCATCTGAGATTAAACAATTTGTTTAAATTTATCACTTTATGTGGAGGAATGGAAATGGGATTTAGCTTTTAGGATGGAGATTATATTGGGGGAGAGGAGAAAGCATTTGTTTTGTCTTAGCATAGACAGATCCGAATGAAAATACGAGAATAAAGGGATCTAAGTAGAATCATCAAATGGAATAAACTTGGTTCACAAGAGAGATAATATATACTATATCGGCAATATTGTTTTGCCCAATACCGTTGTACAAGTTAATGTGTCAAATATAATAATAATTTTTTCGTATAATATTATTAAATTTAGAATATGTTTGTATAGAGTTGTGGAGTGCTAGAATAAACTTGACTGAGGAAGTTAATGAGTGTGTTTTATTGAAATTTATTGATTTGATTTTCTACATTTACTAGGCTAAACCATAAACAAACATATCCTTAATGTTTATGATTAAAATATATTACTCACTCCTATAAATGCATTAAATTATATTTATTCAAAATTAACTTCTAAGCATGCCTACTAATTCATTTAAGTATGATATATTTACCCATAACATATAATATTTTAGGTATATTTTTTTGTCCATGATCTGTATTACATGGATCTTACGGTGTACAAAAGGCCTATAACTTTATTTTATGAGATTTCAACACATCAACTAGCGAGCATGTGTGTTCACATAGTAGATAAGAGTGCAGGATTCACACACACACATATATATATATACACATACACACACACTCCCACACACAAATTATTCTCATGTATATCTGGTCTACGAATCTTCGACCCATACAATCCAAGTCTTGAGCGAATCCATAACAAAGGGTATTTTATCTTCTCCATTATTATGTATTTCATAAACATAATACATTTTTAGCATAATATTTTTTTCAAATAATTACTACTCCCTCCGTTCCTGACTTAATTTGGATATCTGTTTCTGTGCATGTATTACTAATAAATTATTTTTTGTTTTTTAATTGATTTTTTAAAGGTAAAATTTTTAAGAATGAAGATTGTACAAATTAACATAAACTGAATAAAAAAAAAATATGTAAATTACAGTGGGACGAAGGGAGCACGTTTTATAATAATACATTTTCCTGTTTGTTTTGTGTTTTTTATATATTAGGCTTTAGGAGAGAAACGAGGGGAGCGTGAGATCTTCGAGATCGGGGCGTCGCGTACCAACGAATCTCTGAATGTGAGGTTTAGAGAGAGAAAGAGAGGGGGTTTGAATATTCGAGAGGTGATTCTCGTGTGTGGGGCCCCATTTGTAATTTTAGATAAGACCAAGGGCCTATTCCCTCTATTTATGATCTTCTAAGCCCTTCAATTCTTCTCTTAATTACGTTCTACCCACTATTTCCTAATATTTCAGTACAACATTGCTGCGGTATGTTTGTACAAAATTGTGGGTGGATATTTACGTAGGACGGTTTGTTAAAATGCTTCCAACCGTCGGTTAAAAAATCGTACACGAACAGATCGAAATCGAACTGTGTTAGTACATAATTCCAATTATGATTCTGAACGGCGGTTCAAATATAATAGTTGATTTGGACCATTTAATTGGGGCATGTTTGGTTGGGGTTGACCCAACCTCTCATCAGTTTGGCCAACCTCACCTCATGTTTCTTTGGGCTGTTTTGGCCAAGTCACGGTATTAGGGTTTGGTTGGGGGACATCAATCACAAATTCAAACATTACTTTAATTATTCTCCCAATCATTAATAACTACCTCTTACCCATATCACATCACATTTTACAATTAATAATTAAATTTCACACTCCAACCATACCCAGCCACCCAACCAAACATCACTCTCTAACACCCCCAGCCACTAACTCCAGCCACTTCCCCCAGTCCAGCCACCCCAGCCCCAACCAAACATGGCCTTGGTTTGTTTGTGTATTTTTTGGTAAAGAAATTTTTTTCACTAATTTTCATATACACGCACTTTAAATTAAAAAGAGAAAACCAAAATATCATGTTGAAAGATAATACATTTATTCAAAACAAGTAAATTTTTACATATATATGCACATATATTGTACGTGCATAAATTTGTAAGGTAAATTTATACATATATATGCACATCCAAACACAACCTAAGTTAGTTATTTATACATATACATTTCAATATTTCATGATTTTAATAAATTTAGCACAACGTGGTAATAAATTTTGTTTAAATAACAACTTATCATTTTTTTAATAGTTATAACCTGCGCCTAACTTTTTCTCTATATCAATCTATGTGGCAGACAGAGGTCCTGATGACAATGCTTACTCAAAAAATTATTAATAAAAAATATACAAATATATCACAACATTTAATATTTTTAACAATCTCACACAAAGTTTCAGCAATAGTTAATCAATTCACACCCCCGTCAATTTTCATTAGTTCTATCATATTGCTACAACAAAAAGGGCTTAAGAGACACATCCGACCATAATTATTGTTTCTAACAATAAGTATATGTGAAGATACAACATACATGTTATTTAAGAAAATTCCTAGACTACATATTGAGACAACTAATTGTTGCAAAAATACTAGAGACCCTTTTCTCATCTCATATTTATTATTTGCGACGGAATTATTTAGACAACAAATTAATAGCGATAATGTCTTTAATAATGTACCAGTATTTTTTTTTTCTAATTATTTGAGGTAATATTTTACTTTCTTAAGATACTTTTTTCTTTTCTCTTTTTGTATTGCATGCAATTCTTTAAAAACAAATTGAATAAAAGCTATGAGAACTCGTTTGTCGTCATCTTTTAACAAAAAAAAAATCGAAAAAAAGTGTCTAGACCACCATGAGAAGGGATCCATCGATGCCTCGTGCAAAATCGTGGTGAGAGGATGTGGTGAAGGCCTAATGGTGTAGATTGTTCTTATCGATCGATTAAATTTGAGTTATAAACAAGCATTTAATTCATTGTATTTATTATCTCAAAAATTATTAGTTATTTTCTAACTTGACATTGCCTCAAGAACTAGTCATTATTGACGAACTGAGTTAATAAATTAATATCTTTTAGGGCCCGCTTGGTTGCAAGTCATTAATGACAATGGTAATGAGTATGAATGGGGAATCAATCATACTATGAAATGAAGTGCGGGGAATTGTTAATAAAATTGGGGTAATGATTAACTTATTTATTATGTACCAAGCATCATAAATGAGAATGAGTCATCATTCATTCCCATTCCCTACCCCTAAATCTTCCAACCAAGCGGCCCCTTATTTTTCGTCCTATCAAATTTTCAATCAATTGCACCATAATTCCTAACAAAAAAAAGACTCCTTTCATCTCTCCCAAATTTGCATACTTTCCTTATTGATTAGTCCCATATTATTTATACCTTCTTGAAAATACAATTTGTTTCACAATCTCCACTTTCAATCTCTACCTATAAAAAGTTAATTAAAAAGTAAAATTTATATTTGTTTTTAATACGTGTACAGTTTTATATGTGTAAAATATGGCGAGATCGAGGACATACATTTTTCCCTCTTGGAGTGTGACACCAAATTAATAGATAGAAACTTGATGGGTCGATGCTGCAATTTCACTAAACTCGTCTCTCTCTCTCTCATCATACGGTTTTTGTTTGTCTCGTTTCTTCTCTCTAACTTTACGCCTCAATGGAATATTCTTGTTTGTGGAAGAATCGCGAGACACAAACATACAACCAAGCAGGGAGGAGGAATCTTTTCCTAGGAGCGTGACTTCACACGCCACCCCGTACTAATATTTTTTACTCTCAAATAATATCCTGATATGCAATTGATTTTCAATGTCAAGTAATGACATTATTGACTACAGAAAACTGAAAAAATTTAACAAGTTTGTCGCTATTTTGAGTATGTATCATATTGTCATGTATCGTTTTTTATTGTTTAATATTTATAAATTAATTATAAATATTTTAATCTATATCGATTTTTTTGTAAAATATGAGCATTTAAATTAATTATAATAATTTATAAAATATTATCATAATTTTTTTAAATTTATAATATATTCGTAATTGTTTTATAAACTGCACTGATATTTTCGTAAAAATCCATATTTTACTCGCTGCCTACAGCTCATCGTGCGGATAATATCAAGAGTATGGAAGAATTAACGCCCCGTACGATTTGGTGTGTCAATTCATTTATTGTGGCTGTTGGAAAATCTGATTGGCCTTTCGCGCTATCTAAGGGCCAAGTCTACTCTCCTCATCTCGCGTGCTAGCCACGCGCCATCATTACTGGGCATGCTGTTTGTGGGGCCCGGACTGGAATATTCCGTTTAGGGACTGAAGTAGGTTGGATGGAACAGCCGAGGGAAGGCTAAGCATATGCCACAACAGTACTACGTATATAACCAACGGCCTAGTTTGGTATCTCACACAAAGGGTATCTCTATTTAAAATGGAAAGTGTTGGACCAAAATTTAACTGAAAGAGTTAATGATTATTTTTATTGAAACATTTGCTGAGTTAAACTATAAAAAAACATACGCAAAGTTGAGATTACAAAAGTGTATCACTATCAAATATATTGGTCGAAGAAAATGAACATCTTATTTAATTTTGATAAATATTCCTATTGATACTTGTCAAGTAAACGTCTTCAAATTATTTTCTAGCTATAACTAAAAGAAATTGAGTTAATCAATAATAAGCAAGAATTTTTTGAGCAGGAAAATAGCTAATTTACTATTTCGGAACGATTTTTTTATTATATTAAGTAAGATTTTAACGAAACCCATTGAAAATTAGAAATGCAACGTGGCTAGTTGACATTTTTTTTTTTGTTTATATTTCTTGTAAAATACAGCTGGAATCTTAGTCATTAAATTACACTACTTAAAATCATAACCATTAAGACCAAAAGTAAAATGTAACCGTTTAATGATCAAGCACGTCACCAAATATTAATTAACCATTCAAAGTTGAACCTATTTGGCCGGTTGAAATTTTTTTCTCCTAATCTAAGAAACAAAGAAAAACCCCTCCCCTCCCCCTACGGTGACTCGAATCCAGAACCAAAGGCCTAGATAGTAGATGCTCTGCCACTTGAGCTATTCTAACTTCGTCCCTATTTGGCCGGTTAATGAAATGTACTTCCTCTTTTACTTCCTAGTCCACATTTTTATATTTACCGTTCAATTTCTTCATGTTACTTTTCTTTTTAACATTTTTTTAAGAATGATTTGATAATTTCTTACAAAGTTTATGATGTACTTTCGTAAACCTACATTATATTCAGAATATATACAATTAAAATTTCAATGTTCAGATTTTCTACGTCCTACTCCATCCGTAAAGAAACATACAATTAGCATTTTATTAGCACTTGACTGTTATTTCGTTTATTATTATTGTTTTGTTATTTCAACTATTGATAGTTTTTTTTTTTTTTTTTTTATTTCATTAATATCATATGTTTTAAGTATTTAGTATATCTTGAATTATCCAGTACAATGTTATTTAGATAAATTACAACATTCAAAATGAAATGGGAAATTAAAAGGAAAAAAACATTTTCTTATAGCATTATTTGATTGCGTATTCATAATTAATTAAATTATTTGTGGATATTCACATAGGTTAAGAATGATGAGGACACGGTAACTGTGTGGTTAAATTCCAAAAAATATGAGTCATTATTAAATATAAATATTTTTTAATCCACAAAAAAAAAAAAAATAATAATAATAATAATACTTAATGGAATTATAGGTGGAATGGCCAACGAGTACAAATAATACTTAGTATTTATCTTTCTTTAGATTTACTGATTTGTCTACTCCTATAAATGTCTTATACAGACTTTTGATTTTTCATTCCTGAACTAATAAAATTTATTTTTTTGATATTATAGTTCTCTAGAATATTATATTCTTGTGAGGATCGTTTGTTTTTCAAATATTCTTTTTGTGTTATTTTATCGCCACAAATTACGAATCTGATTGGGTAAACAAAAAACCCACCCAAACCCGACCCGGTGCCGTGCACCCAATGCTCTAGAGCTTTACTCACAAGAATTAAGAACCAATTGACTTTCACTGATTAGTATAGGAGAGAGTTAAAATTTGACAAAAAGGGTGGGATGATCTAATTTGGCCCATCTCAGCCCAATTACAAAAACCTGCCCAACACTAACGTTTAGCCCATCGGATACTCCATGGGCTGCCATGTGATAAAGTAGCTACCAACATTACAGAGCCCATAAACATCTTATAAGGCCCATAAAATAATATTTCTCATAATTTAGTTTCTTCTTCGGATTTGAACTTTCTCCTCAATTTATTTTATATTTATATTGATATTGATATATTCCGAATAAGAGTTCTGTTTCAAAATTAAAGACCTCATTCTACCTATTCAAGTAAAAACTATATTTTATAAATTAGTTGAATGTGATTGAATAAGTTAAATAAAAAAAATATAAATTGTATATTTTAGAAAGATGCACTCGTTAAATTGCAAAAAAAAGAAAGAAAAAACTTGTATTTATTTCAGATATGACGGACGTATATGATACTTTTGTTTTTATTGAGTGCCTATTATCCATTTGTTAGGGAAATTCTGTGTTAGTCATTTCTAAACATTCTTTGAGTCATTTTAATTGTCGTTTTAGAGGTTCGATATCTCAAATTAAATATCATTCTAGAATATTTATTACTTCACTAACTTTATAATACTTCGCTTAAGAAACTTAAGTAAATATATAGTAATTTAACAATTATGAGAAGAGAAAGAATGATTATCAGAAATATTATTAATTGATTATGCTTGTATTAGACAAATTTTTATATCCCTTTATTCTTAACGGGGAATCAGATGAGTACTTCGCTTCAAAAGATAATGTGTCAAAATAAAATGAATTATTTGAAATGATCAATATTATATCAAATCTAAATGAACAACCTCTACATGTCACCTAAAAGCATAACAAAATCGCAAGAATCATACAAATACTATGATTTTAGTACACACATAAATCATATGATATCATATTCTCAATTAGATTTTCACAGTAGGCTCCTTAGCATTAGTAGATTACATTAATATTTTGTTTCTAACCTTTGATGTCTTTGCCTCATATTTGAACAGATTTTCTTAGTGAAAATGTTTTCTCTCTTGTTCGATCTTCTCTTTCTTGGAGAATTTTAACTCCGACACCCTTTGAGAATTATCATTCAAAGTTTTAATTTTTTCTCGTAATTTTTTTGAGAGTTCAAATTAATCATTTGACTAGTAAACCACGCAATATATATATATATATATATATATATATATTAGGTAAAAACTCTATTATTCCAAAAAAAAAAAAAAAGAATTTCACAACAATGTTTACTATTTTCCCCCTAAAAGTGATAAAATATTCATTAAAACTCAAATAATTACAATACATAGTTAATGGCTAAATGCGCGCATGATTATCGAAATAATCCATGGAACTAACAGCCCCCCTTACTACCATCAAAATCATCATTTACTAGCGTTCGAAACCGCAGCCTGAGGCTCAACGGCCTTAGCCGCCACCGCCGGCTTAACCGTCGGACTCGGCGCGACCGGCTTCACTACCAGCTCCGCCGGCAGATCCTTAATCCCCTTCAAATTAAACGTATAAAAGAGCTTAAACGGGAACACGATCTGCTGCAACTTCACCGTGCCATACACCCCCTCAAACACGCCGGATCCGCCGGTGACGGCGAGGTGCGTGTCCTCGTAAGTCAGGTACGCGCCCTGGACCGAGATGTGGCCGTAATCGCCGAAGTGGAAGCTGTAGGTAGCCTCATATCTGTCGCCCTTCTTCTCCGGCGAGTGTTGGATCAGAACACATAAGCCAGCGGTGATTCCGATTTGCTTCTGTAAGTCGCCGGAGTATAGCTTGTTGGAAAAAGGAACGAGATCGCCGAGCGAGTTCACCTCCTTCTTGCTCAGTCGCAGGTACGCCGGGCTGCCCCGGTCACCCTCGTTAATCTCGTAAACGAATAGTTCCTGAACCTTCGCTGAATTTTTTAATTAAAAAAAAAAGAAGAAATTAGGGCAGAAGTATTAGGAAGAACTAGGCTATTTGCACCACTAGCTTTACTAATTACATAGCCAAAAAGTTATTTGACTGCTCCAAATTAATATTCAAATAATACATTTTATCAGCATCGGTCGGACATCATTTGCGATCTTGATTAATATTGACTAAACACCAAAAAAATTATGACACTTTATGATCTAACTGCATGATTGTTAGACTAAAAAATTGATCATTAATCTCTGAAACATATATGTCACACATTTAGCCCACATGAAACTGTTTCTTTTACGATTTTATTTACCTCAATCAACAGTTCTTTAGCGCTACCCAACTTTAAACGAACACACCATAGAGTAGGGTAGAACTATTGCTATTAACTTTATTTGGACTTCTAAAGAGTTCTATGGACAATATCATATACTACATACTTGTAACAACAATATTGATTATGAAGTCAGGGACAGAGCTGGGGATGGACTGGCTGCAGCAGCCGCCACCCCTAAATTTTCAACTAACATGTTATGTATATATAAGTCTTTGCCCCCTTTAAATTATAAGAAATTTGATAGTTATCCTTAAAACACAAATTCCACTGTCCTAATCGAAAATCCTGGCTCCGTCTCGTTTTGAAGTAAAGTAGTACTTACTTGGCTGGGGCTTGGGTTTTCTGGAGAAGAAGAATGCTTGTGTTTTGAGGCCACTGGAAGATGTTGCTTTTGAAAATCTCTTTCTGGGACTGCAAATCTTGAAAGCTGTTTTAGAGACAGAATGTGAAAAGTGAAGTTGAGGCATTGCATTTCCAGTCAATGGCAAAGCAGAAGATGTTTGAGCCTTGAAAGTGAGAGGTTTCATGGAGTTTGTACAAGCCATTTGATGCAAGAACTGAGATGATGATTTGTGCTTGTGGGACTTGTACCTTTGGAATCTTGATGTGTGTGGAAGTGCTAATCAAATAGTGCAGTATGCATATATGTATATGTGTGTGTTTTATATAGAGGGAAGAGACTGGAGTTGAATGTAGTAGGAAACTCATTGGAAAAAGACTTGTAAGGTTGGAATATTCAACGTAGGAGGTGGGTACGTGTGAAAGAATAATAAAATAGCTTACTTTCCACATGGTTTTTTAATTATAACATGCATATATTATGTTATATTTTTACTGAAGTTGTGTTTGCCACTAACAACTTACCATCTGTCACAATATTATATCTATGTTATAATATAATTATGAGTCCAACTTCGGTGCTACTGTGATACCGATATCACTGTAAAAGAAGAATACACATATATTTTATTATTAAGGATTCACTAAATTATATAATTTTATTTTTATTTCATGGTGGTATTACTGTGGTACTATAAAATCACCCTATAATTATAGGGAACCATACGAATTTAGAGGAGCAGATGTCTCACAAATATCTTTACATGAGACTGCTCCAAAACAATAAAAACTAAATTGAAAGGTTGAGACGTAAAATAGAATAAAGAACACGGGAAATATGAAGCTCGAAATTTGAAATTTCTTGAAACTCATGAGAAAATGAAGAGATACTAAAAAAACATAAGAAAAAAAGAAAACCATAGAAAAAGAGATTTTTTTTAGAAATGAAATACTTTTTTTTTTCTGTCCGTTTCACTTAATTTTGCATACTTTTTTTTTTCTGTCCGTTTCACTTAATTTTGCATACCCTTAAAAATGAAATTTCTCTCATAATTTTCACCTTCAAAATCTCCACTCTCAATCTCTACATTTAAAAAAGTCAAAGATTTTTCAAAATCTATTTTTTCTTAACATTCGTATCCGATCAATCGTGCAAAATTAACGTGGGAAGGAGGGAGTAGGTTTTATACTGACTAAAATACATCCATGCCAGCCACATTGAAAGAGTATTTGGGGAGACGTGATTATGTACTTATATTATTCCCGACAGATTCATTAGTTTGGATCTTGGCATGTGGTGTAAGAAAGAAGACAACAGAGATAATACTAATTAAATTAGGCAAAGATTGACTGTTGAGTTGGAGATATTAGTCCTAATAATGTACTATTAAAATACTTACTCGATGTGAACGTTCATCAAGATTCATAATAAAATATACACTTAAATATATAAATTATTCGATTTATAATATATTCAATTCGAGTCTCCAACTAACCCCCAAGTCTTCTGGGAAAAAAAAAAACAGAATAAAAGAAAAAAGAACAAATTAAACCCCAAGTCTAACAACCAAGGTCCTAACAAACTCTTAATTCTGTATAGGACAATTTCATGCTCCCGACGGAATAGAGCTTGGATGGTGGTGGGAAAAGTGTAACAAAATTAATTTAAATATTAATATTTTGAAAAATTAACTTTTAAATAACCAATTTAGTTTATTAATGAAGATGCATTAGAACAAAAGCTCTCGTACAAGTTACAAAAATTAACAGAAAAATTAACATATATAAAACGTAGATTAACACATTAACATAACATGAATCATATAAAATATCCTAATTCTTTTGTGTTAATACAAAGCATCACCATCAAGGTATGATAGTGTGAATTATTTCAAAACAGCTTGTTCTATGTTATGTAATTATAAAATTATAAAATATTTACGTGTTTAATATATAGGGGGTCGAGTCAGGGGCAAGTCTAGCAAAACCTTTTACCCGCTTCAAACCTGCTAAAACCCTTTTGAGTTGGGTTTTAACGGATATGATCGAGGCGAGTTTCATGTTGATTTAGGTTTGAACCCACCCCATTACCATCTAGATAGTGCCTTAGGTAGTGTTTGCAAAAGCTTAGTCTATGCACTTATTCAATTTTGACTTAAAAAAGTAGATTTGAGTGTTTAAATATCTGTTTCTGCTTTAACAGTGGTTGAAAATAACTTGTTTCAAGCAGGAGCTGGAAGCAAATCATCACATGTTTCTTTTTTTTTTTTTTTTTTCCTATACATACAACTTTTATTTAAAATCATATTTTGTCCAAACAATACAACTTCTACTTTTTTTTATAAATCACTTTTTATTGTAAACGCTCCCTACTTTTTCTTAAAAATATTCTTTTCATAATCTCTAGATTTAATCAATTATTCTAAAGTAGAAGTAATCGCAACCACTCCCTTAACCCGATTTGATGCTTTTTTAGGGCATGGTTTACTCTTAACTCAGGTAAGAATTACACTGACCACAAATCTACAGTAGATTCTACACATATTGACACGAGTGTGTGTAGTCATAAATCAACGGTTCTATACTCAGCACAGTACACGCGGTTTATGGAACTAACACTGTAAAGTACTACTATTCAATGCAAGAAACTAATTTGTACAGACAAACCTTCCACAACTACTATATATGAAACCAGGAAATAGGGTCACATTGTTTTGTCAGGTGGGAGGCAAAGACTTGTGATTCGTGATACCCTTTGTCTGAAAATAACAGTCTTCACTGCTTGGTATAGCGAATTCGTACTGCTACTGCAACAAGTCGAAAGAATAACTTTCCTCTTTTGGATAAGCGGGCCGTGCCGTAATTGTATTACACAAACGGAGAAGTTTGCATTTTGACCTCTTAATATGTAGTCAATATCTCAGCCCCTGTTTTGGTGATGAGAATAGTATGCTCAAACTGAGCGGCGGGGCTTCCATCGGCAGTGAGAGTCGTCCAGTTGTCTTCCCACGTTATGCAATCAGTGGTTCCCAATGTAATGATAGGTTCTGCAAGGATGGTGTGTTTCTCTTCTTATTATGCTAAAAAGAAGCAATTTAAGTTCATAACAACTTTTATTTAACAATAATAAAATGGAGCTAAAGATTCTAACAAAGAAGATATCAGGTACTGGGTTCTCATTTTTTGCACCTTAATTGGGTGGCCCTATTATTTCACACGATAATCAGTTCGGTTTGAAAGCCCATATCTAAGCATACACATAAAGTCGAGCGTAGCACTATAAAATTTCAGGTTAATCAGGCGAGCACGCCCAGCTGTAATGAGTCTAACGACCCAAAACAGTTTAACATCTCCAGTGTGACATACGAATCTCATCCTATAATTTCACTTGCTAATAAATTGCTGCAGCCAAGTTTCCAAGCATGTAGAAACTGAAGTCTCCTATATTTAACATTAAATAAACTTGCTGATGTGCCAATGATGTAGCATACATAAAATACTGCCATATAAGCAGGTGTTCACAAATGTGCTCACCATAGGTGAGCAACATATTAATTCTCTGTGTATATATTGTGTATCAGTTATATGTTCCTTAAATCTGAAATCATCTCCCATGATGAATTGAAGCAAACAATAAGCCAATTGGGAATTAAATGTACAAAACTCACCAATGGTAAATGTTTGCCCTTCCACCATGTGACCACCTTTGTCATTACCTGTCAAAGGAACCCAACTTACATCACCAAATAATGCAAGAAATTGATTAGGAAAAACTAATGAAATAAAGAATAAATGAACTTTTGAGTGAAATAACTGAAGGAATCAATGATTTAGTCTTCCTATTTAATTCTTGAAATGGACACCAATACAATAAAGCAGAATATGACCATTCAAGCCTCTGGCATGAAACAGGAGATGAAAATTTGCTGATTGGGTTGGGGGGGGTGGGGGGGGGGGGTTGGTGCAAATGTTGGGAAAAGAAGAAATAGATAAAAGTATTGATATTGAGAGAGAGAGAGAGCTGTTTTATTCACAAAGTAAGAAATACATAAATCAGGACAAGATACTCACGGTGGTGGAATATAAGAGGTTCAGAGTGGAAAACAGTCCCAATGCCATGTCCAACGAAACGGTCAACCACACCAAAACCATACTTTTCAGCATGTTCACTGGGAAGACAAACAAGAGAAGTTTCAGACTCGCAGAACACAAAAACTCAACACTGAGTAAGAATAATATATTATTGGCCTCCTGATATTCAAACTTCAGTGAAGTGCCGAGCCACTTATGAGGTGTTGTACTGGGATAATGATGCTTATTTGTGATATAATGAGCAAATTCTTTTCATAAAATAGCCATACATTAAAAAGAAATGAAATAGTATTCAAAAAAGTAAAATGGCTGAATAAGCAAACATCAATTGGGAAAAAAGTGACACGCTTGTCACTGCCTTCCATAACTAAAGATCAGCGTGTAAAGTAAACGGTTAAAACATACATCAGATGGAGCAACTGTAGAAAGAGAAAGAAGGTACAGAGTTTGGATTCACAAGATTAATCCATCTTATGCAGTCGTGATAAAAAGGACACTACATAGATCAAAGTCACCGTTCATCAATCATCATACTTCAATAATCTATGGTTAACTGCAATTACACCTCCGTGGTTTACCACGGGGTTCAAGTACCTGATCCTCTTCCCTATTTTCCGGAACAGTGCTCCGTCTCTGCAAACAGCAATGCCCTTATGCAAGCATTCTTCTGTTACCTGTCATTTGAATGGAAAATCTGAATCATATAGAATTCATGAAATGAAACGACCAAAGTAAACAACTAGATAAAAACAACCAGAAATTGTTTTAACTAATAAGTGCACTAAGGGGAGAAGATACCTTTACAAGCCGTTGCAATACAGGATTTACATTGCCACATAGAAACATCTTGGATGTATCGCCATGATAACCCTGCGAGAGAGGGAAGAAAAATGTGAAATTGCAATATGCCAGTAGAGAGGAGCCTATCCATGGAGATTTAAATAATTTATTATCGTTCTAGCTCCAGCTCCATTCACAAGGAAGATATATTTTATTATCTTCCTTAACTTCACAGTTGAGAGCTCAAGTGCTTCTTTTCCTTTCTTTTTTTTTTTTTTTTAATGGTAGATGACGTGGTGGAAAGAAGGAACAAATTACTTATGTATTAAATTTTAATCATAAAATAAAAAGGAAAAACAAATGGTGAGTACGAAATTTAAGAGAAGAAACCAATATCTTAGCCAAAGCCACCTTCCATAAACTGATGACCGTGAATATTATAAACTAGATTTTCCAAAAGCTTTGCCTAAAGCATGCATAATTATAGACAAATAGTCCCATTCTTCTCATAATACACTTTTGACTTCAAATAACATGGTAGCAAAACTGGAAGTAAACCATATATATGACACTGAACAATAAAAGTAGTAATCGACATCTTACATTTAAGTAGACTGTCACATCAATGTTTATTATATCTCCATCCTGCAGAGAGAAATATTTTCAAATGTAGGAAACAGCACTAAGTTGTCAGAGGTTGCTGCCAATTACAAAATGAATAGGACCTGTAATTGTCGTGAATCGGGTATTCCATGGCACATACACTCATTAACTGATGTGCATACACTCTTGGGAAAGCCACCATACCCTAATGGAGAAGGATAAGCACCAGCATCAATGATCATCTGATGTACAGCTTTATCAATCTCATTTGTTGTTACAGATGGCTGAAATGACATTCAAACCACGTAAGTGGAATTGTATATATATATCCATTGAAGTTTTACACAAATAATTACATATCTCCTAATAAAGCAAGAATTATCAAAGAAACTAAGACGAATTGACCATAGTACAAGTTAGAGTAACACCATGATAAACCAGAAATGTAATCTAAGAACTAAAATGAGGAAGAAACAATGCCAAAATATGCTACAGTTCACTAATAAATTTAAGTAATATGTATAAATGAAATTATTTGGCGTGGGGAAGCATCGAAGCTTAGTGTATTGGAGCTTATGACGTGTTAGAGGTAGACAGAGAAGGCATGTGAAAGTGTTTGCTTGCGATTTTGGGGAAAGTACGAGATACAAAAGAATTCACAATCAAGCATACCTTAAACTACCGCTCTGAAATACAGAAATGTAACTGTACAAGGAGAGAAAGAACTACTCACTCGAAACATTGACTAATATTATATCTGCTGATACACAGATAGTTATATTGTTTATCATGCACCTCAACTGCAAAACAAGTATTTATCACTACACTAGTGATAAATATTTTTACGGATTATGGCAGAATGTGGATACATTTGGCATATCCTGATCTTGCGGATAGTTCTAGAAATTATTGATAAAAACCTTATTCAATTTTTTTTATTTTTTTTTAAAGTCTTAACGTACATAGGGAAAAAATATCACTATGCAACAGGTCAATAGAGATTTAGGAAAACAATGGATTCAAAATCTCAAGTGCAGTCCCCACAAAGAACAAAAACCCGACCTACGGAAAACCATTGCGTGCCATTCGAATACACTATAGCAATGTTGGTGGAACTAAAAAAGTATAAGAACTTGCATGTAAAACATCTCCATTTGGCATCTATACGTTCTCAAGTTTCTATATTATGACTGCATGTGAGTGGGTCAGTATTGATAGTGTAGAGCAGCTGTACCCATTACCTAATTCTGCCATTTGCCAATGTATACAAAAAACAAACTTTAATAGTCAAAGTATTTAACAGGATTATAATTAGAAAAACAATCTTTTTATATATACTGAATGCATCTACCACAGAAGCTTAAAAATACCGGGAACGAATTTAACATGTGAATGCATAAATTATTGTTTCTATAGAAGCAACTTGCGCAGTATATTGATCAGTATCTTGAACAAGATATTTTGATACTGCAAATCCTTACCCTAACCAATGTTCCTGCAAAATCTACCACGCGAGCAGCAAGCTCGCATGCAGCCTTCATACGAGCAAGGCCTTCAGAATCATGGAACTGATGTTCCTTAG
Organism: Ajuga chamaepitys; assembly: GCA_958295605.1. NCBI lineage: Eukaryota > Viridiplantae > Streptophyta > Magnoliopsida > Lamiales > Lamiaceae > Ajuga > Ajuga chamaepitys. The sequence goes on along the minus strand of OY282498.1, from coordinate 57,888,300 downwards.
CAATTTCTGGCAACAATTTTGAAGCAACATAAGGAGGCTTCGGAATATGATCAGGGACAGGAAGTCGTTGTGATACCTTTCCACGCCTCAAAGGAGGAAGTCTTTTTGATGTAGGTGAACTTCGAAGCTTACGCTCCCTGTGTTTCAGTAAATAATAATCACTATCTTCAGAAATATCTGTAGAAATCAATCAAGAAAGCAACCATGACACAAATGATTTCACTATATACATTACTAGTGTTTAACCACTATAAAATAGATATACTTTTCAGCCACCAGGGAATCATATGTCACTATGAAAAGTCTGCAGAAATCAATAGAGAAAGCAACTATGACAAATGATTTCACTTTGTTCATTACTAGTGTTTAACCCTTACAAAGTAGTAATGCTTGCACAAGAAAGAAACGATGCAGTGATTTTCATAGAAGTTTAACAGAAAAATTTAGAAATTTCACAGCAAAATTAGCTGAAAAACAAATTAACTAAAGTGGAAATGAAGTTAAAAAGAGTACATTACATTGCTAATTTAGGAACCAAAAAACCTATTTCATCGTTGAATGAGTAGTTAATTTGTGTTGCATCAATGATTCCTACATAGAAAAACATGCAGTGAAAAAGAAAAAAACGTTGCTTTTCAATTTCAAACAACTATCCTCACGAACTCACAAATGACATTTGAGAAAGCATCTATAGATTGGTCCAAATGTGGCTCATATGCTCACAAAACAAATTTCTCTTCTGGTATAAAAAATACCAGGTTTTCAAAATCTCCAGAAGTTAAGTAAAAAGTGCAGAAAGCAAGGTTAACTAAGGCAGGGAGCATTTTCGTTATTGCCTCAATTTATAATGCATCAGTATGACATATGAGTCCAGGGAGAGTTATAAACGAAGATTGTACACAAGCAAGCACCAGGCTACCAAATATGATCTTGTAGAAGCATGTATTACCTTCTTATCCTGATGGCCTCCTCCAAGCCCGAAATTTTCTTTGAATGAACAACAAGCTGCCGTGTTACTTTTTGGCCTTCATATCATTTCAAAAAGGCAGACAAGAAAGAATAGAGCCAACGTCACGAGAAGGAACCATATGCAATAAACATTAATTCATTAATTTAAACTGGGAAAAAGTTAAGGACTGAAAAACTATGCGTCTTTTATGCCAAAAGAAATCCTGGCGCCCAAGTAATTCAGCTCAAATTTCACTATAATACACACGAATCCAAAGCTTGACTATATGTCCAACCATTTTTAAACATTTATATGCTTTCAGTGCTTTAATGGAGTTTCTAGATTCTAACAAATACAGGCAAGTATAGCAGAAAACTCGATATCCTAACAATTTTTACCAACATAACTTCCATTGATACACATAAAGCTAGAAACACATAACTTCCATTCATACAGAGGCAAAAACACAAACAGTTGGTACGCAATGTAACACATACTGTTGGTGAGACGAGAATGGTTGGCAGAAGAGAGCGTCGCCCCCATTAGAAGAGTGGACGATGCCGACAGCTTGGGTTCGCCATGGAAAAGGGAAGATGAGAGCTGCAATGATGTTGCTCTCTGAGACAGTGAAATATCTCCAATAATCATTCTCACAGAAACGAAGATTTGTGCTTGAATGCCAACTGAGAAGAATTATTTGGGATATTTTTTCAGGGATAGCGTTCTCAAAGCTCAGAGATTATTTTTATTTATTTTTATATTTCTCTGTGATGTATTCAAGGCCATAAAATGGCGCAGATAAATAGTCTATTTTTACTTGTTTTATAAAATTCGTAGGCAACAGATTAGAGTACACCCATTATTATTGAAATAATTCGTGAGAATAACAAGTACGAAACAAGAATGTTGGGGTTAAGACTGCCTAAGAGAAGCGACCACTCCCACAAGGGAAGCCTAGAATTGACAAAATAAGATGTCAATCAATTTATAAGGAAAATGAACTCTTAAAGATAAGCTCAAAAACAAATTCCTCTAATCTATCTTAGTATGTATTTAAGTTCTTTATACTTATACTCAAATTTCCTATACTATATACATATATTATATACGTCACGCACACTACACACATTACATATATTGAACACACAATACACACTTATTTTATACACACCACTCACTAATCAAAATGTGAGTTTGATAGTGATTTTAAATTAGTTCAAAATTAATAGTTATATCACTTTATTCAATAGTAACCGTAGTCTTACGAGCTCCTTTAGTCAAACACTTTATTAACTTATAAACTTTTCAAACAACTTATAAGATGTTGAAGGTTATAGCATGTTTAAAATAAGCTTAGCCAAATCCCCTCTTAATGCAACTCTCTTATATTTAAAAAATAAGTACAAACTTCTTAATACATGTACAAATATACAAAATGATCACTCCTCTACAACATATAGTTAGTAAATATACAAGAAGGATAGAAACTGTTATTAGAAATAAACTGAAGGGTATAATTGTAATTTCACTTTCTGTTTTGGTTATATAACCAATTCTGTAACTGTTTCTGGATTAAGCGTGAATAATACCTCTTAGCTGAATTCTTGAGCTGAGGTTTACTCCTCTACATGGTATCAGATTTCAGGATTCAATCCTGTAAATTTTACCGATTGAATCTTCCATATTGACGATATTTCAACGTCAATTCGAGTTCCGAATGTTTTGATCCATACATCATCAGTATCTTCGTTGCAGCTGCTGTTTAACCTCTCGATATCTGTCAATGGTGCCTCCGCGCAACAATAACCTTGGAAAAGAGCAGTGGCCTGCTCTAACTTCCAGTGCTTCTTCGATCCATGCTCAAGATCAACAGTCTCCCGTACATTCAACTGCGGATTCACTTCAGTCACATTCCACATTTCGAGATAATGATCCGCTTCTTCTCACCAGCTCCGATCATCCAGGTATGAGCTTGGTATCCATACCACTGAATGGATCTAACTACTTGCCTTGGAGCACATCAATTCAAATCGCGTTACTTGCGAAAAATAAATTAGGATTTGTAACCGGCAGCGTTCCCATTCCCACTGATTCAAACATGCTCGCTCAATGGTTACGTGTTGATGGTATGGTTCGTTCATGGCTCATTAATTCCATATCCAAAGATATCAATGAATCGTTCTTATATGCAAAGGATGCCAAAACACTTTGGGCAACAATCACTCGTAGATTTGGTCAGCATAATGGTCCACACATCTATCAGCTTCAACGTGATATAAGCACTATTACACAAGGATCACAGTCTCTTGTAGTATATTTTAATCGTTTGAACAAATTATGGGAAGAGTTTAATCTTGTTCGTCCCACTCCCTGGTGTACATGTGGTGCTGCTACAGAATGGGATGAATTTGAGATGAATACCAAATTAATACAATTCCTTATGGGACTAAATGAGAGCTATGAGGATGTGAAGAATAACATTCTAGTGATGGATCCGCTTCCGCATATTGACAAAGCATATTCTCTTGTATTGCGAGTTGAAAAACAGAGATCCGTAAATATTGCCACATCTGATTCTATGGATACTTCTGCTACACCATATTTAATAGCGAGAATCGAATCACAAAAAACTAAATACACTGAACCTCGTTTAATCACAAACTTCGAACAATATACAACAAAAACAAAAAATCACATTTAGAAATCTAGAAAAATCCCAGGCATTAGGTTACAAATACAAATAAGCACTATTATTACTCTATAACGCAAAATAAATACAATTTCTTCATTTGGAGATATAAATAATAGGATCAAGAGTTATAGGAGCAATAGCAGGCACATCCACAATATTCTGAAGATGCACAGATTCACCATCCAAATGGGCCTTCAAAAAGGCCACCACAAGCCCACCAACACCTCTTCTCATCTTCTTCTTACAGCCCAGCCCACTCCTACACACCAAACTCGCCAGGCCCACTTTGGAATCATTCAACACATCGCAGTGCCCATAATCCTTAGCAAGAAAATAACAACACGGCGGCCTGCTCTCGTTAAAGAATTCCGAGTGATTAAACCCATTAGGAGCCAGGCCCGGAATGACGGCCCACTTTTTTTCATGGCCCAATCCGGTGCCTATTATCCCAATTGGGATCGAGATATTGAAAGAGTGGGGGATATGGGTCAGGATGTTGGGCTCGACCCAAGTGGGCGGACTTGGGCCGGACACAGGGTCCAGACCCAGCAAGGCTTTGAATTTGAACTGTGGATCTTGTGATTGGGCTAGTGCGAGGGCGAATGCTATCTTACCACCTCTACTGTGGCCCATTAGAGAAAGCCTGGTGAGGTCCGGTTTCACATTTTCAGGGAGGTGAAAGCCCAGGCCCATTTGTAGCCAGTTTGTCACTTTTGCTGCTATCTTGATTTCATCATTCATGGAAAATAGGAGACATTGGTAGAACTACAATTTAATAAAGATAAATTAGTAGCAGTTTAATAAAATCAAATACATCAATTCAGTTAAATATTAACATTAAAAATAAACTTAATACATCATAGTATTCTTATATTGTTTTGTAATAAGTTAAGTTTAAAATTGAGTGTGATTGTGTTCCCCCGAGCCCAACAGGTCAAGGCATGTGATCGGGCTTGGTCAGGTAGACTGAACTTTGCGCAAGGCAGAAATTTCTCAACTCAACCAAATATGCAAGTACAATTATAATAATATTTTGGTCGGGCCAACCCACCCATCAAGCTACTGGCCTATCGAGTTGGGCTGAAGGGGCTTGATCACTCTTTAGGCTTAGGATAAGAGAACCAACCTGAGGGGCAACAATTATATATCCATGGGAAGATATATGTTGTAGAAGTTCCGAGTACCATGTAGTTCGAGTGCAATAACCATGGCAGAAAATGAGTGTCGGGTAACTTCCTTGGGCTTCGGGCGTTAGCACAAGCAGCTCCGCCGGGGGCCCACTAACATATGATTTATTCACTTTGATTGTTTTTACCTTCATATTTCCCGCCTCGAATACCGCACCTGTGTAGTTTCCTTTCTCATTTTCACCCAGTTGTGTCATTTTTTCTCTTTTTCTCCTGTTTGTTCTTAATTTTGATGAGGCCATGTCTTTGATCTTATATATAAATCTATTAATTAGTGGAATTTGGAATGCATTTTGACTTCTGTATTATGTGCAGAGTGAGTGACTATTGAACTAAGTTTGGTATCGGAGTTTGGCAATCAAATGAAATTAAATTAGACAAAGACATAGGTCAAAGGCGAAAAATTGCCAACTTAGGTAAAGGGCCTAACGTTATTTCGAGTTATTATAGAATATAGACGTATGGGTAGTAATGCAACTTTATGTGTGACATATTACCCATTAATTTTATAATGGGCAGGTACTATCCCTAAAGATAGCATAGAAAAAATTTAAGGTTAAAATATTAAGTCTGAAGTAGTCGTGATAGTTAAAGTAGTGAGAGAGTATACACGTCGAGAAAGTGATGCACAAGAACGGATATCGTTCCTGACCAAAACATTAAAACAATTAGGAATAAGAGGAAGAACCTACAATACGATTGAAATATAACAACTTGGATCCTCCTATACATAATTCTCCTACATCTTCTACTGCATCATCACATTGCTGCCACGTGAAAATATAAGTTGAGTCAGATTGAAAGTGTGAATTGCATTCTCAATTAAAGACTAACTAAAGATAGGACAAATTACACATAAGAAAATAAATTTTCTAGTGGTAGCACTCGGGTGATACAACATAAGGTGTAGGAGAATTATGTAGAAAATGATTAGATTCGGGGATTATAAGGGTACTTAAAGAACAAAATAAATCCTAAAAGAAAATTATACTTGTACATCAAATGACTATGTTTGGTCCAAGATGGAAGTGGAGATGTCAATTAGAACGGTCCAGTCTATCGGGGCATGCAAGTCATATGTCGTGTTGGGACCCAAAATTTCATTAGACTAAGAATTAGCGAACTAAGCGTAGCCAATCCTCCTAAAGTATATTATAATTTTATAATCAATACGTTGACCCAAGATTCATATGATTCAATCTATTTAAAATATTAAATGTATTAGACTAATCCATTGAGTCGGACTAATTTTACCACAGCTACGGATAAACGAGAAGACAATAGAGATAATCAATGTAATGTTAGTTGGAAACAAGGTGAGCAAACAATAACGGCAAAAACCATGTTATTACCATTAGGTTACTTAAAATAAGAAGCTACCCTCGGAATTGTCTCATTATGATATTGTGTATCTACCCTACAGAGGTAATGCAAGTAATAAAGAATAAATATGATTCTCTTTACAAAACTATGACTACTAATGGCACGTGGGAATGCTTATTTTCCTATGTGCAGCCCATAAGTAGGCTGTTTTCAAGCTCAAGGAATGGTTTTATAACAACCCTATACCCATTCAAATATATGCCTATTTTTCTAGATTAATATATACTCCTTCCGACCCAAATGAACTTACATACTTTTATAATCGGGGTATTTCATCCCTTTTGCACACTTTTCATTTTAGCAAATAAAACTTTACATTTCTACCCCACATTAATCACATAATTACAAATCTGTTATCACATAAAGGTAAAAACAGATTTGACTAAGTTAACATTTATCAAAAAATAACTTTTCTTAATATGTATGCCCTGGCCAGTGCAAGTTCATTCGGGACGAAGGAAGTATTGGTCAATATTAGGAGTTAAAATAAGATGATGATAATGATTAAATTTTAATAATAACAATTGTAAAATCATATACTATGATAATTTCAAGGAATTTGAGAATAAGATTTCTTGCTTTTGAAAAACAACTTATAAAGCCGGTAATATCTTTTGTAGGAGTAAAAATTCAACCTTTCAAAAAGACGATAAAAAAAGATTTACCTAATATTTAAGTGTCTTCTAACTTATAATTCTTCACACATATTGTAAGCATACAAAATCTTTAAAACATGTTATAAGTTTACAAACGTCGCTAATAACTTAAAACGCTAATTATAACCTCATCCAAACACTAATTTTTCGATCTCTACACTATTTATTAGGCAAAAACTCCAGTAAAACGATCTCTTTGAAAGACTGATAGCTAGATTAGTTAACAAGTTCATATGTTGACTGTGTTAATCGTCCTTCACCTAAAGGCAAATTAGTCTCTAAGGGCATATTTGGATTGAGATTGAGCAATTCGAATCGGGGATGGTCAGATCAGCTTGTATTTCACTTTATGTATCGACCATCCGAATTGCCTATCCCTTCTCATTTACCTCATATTATCTAAATCATTATCTACATCACATTTTACAATTCTCGATTCACCTTTTTATCATTATCTAACATTTTACATAATCTTTTGCAATTTTCAATATACCCTTTACAATTTCCAATACATCTTATTATCATTACACAATAATCAATCATTACTTACATCACCTAAAACATATCGACGTGACATCTATAATGCACAGCTTACCCTACTGCACTCTTAAACAAAAATACCTTTATGAATGGACCAGGCGTGAATGTGCTACGGCGGACGGGGCACATTCCAATCCAAATATTCCCTAAATCAGGATGCTGCTAAACCAGTCAATGTTTTATAATTTAATGGTATCTTAATTAACTGAAAACTGGATATTGATATTTCTGCAATGAAGTAGCAAATAAAAACCACATGGCGTAAACTTGGTTCCCCCTATCCAAAATATTCTACCTACTCTCACAAATTTGAAAAGCCCAAAGTGCCAACTAATCATGTCATGTATGTATATGTGTCAGAATTAAGATATATACACTAGTATCAATCGTTGCGAGAACGTGACTAAAGCAACCGAATGGAAGTTGCTAGGAAAACGAGTAACTCGGGTCATCTGTCCCAACTATAATGGGTCGACTGCGTCGATCACTTAATGCTACATTGTTTTAATTAAATATTTAAATCTCAAAATTCTTTTGCACAATATTATTGGTGTTGAAATGTATTACTTGTTTTGAAAGGTTAAATATTGAAAATGTGTTAGTGTTTATGCTGATAGATATTACTTATTATGAAGAAATGCATTATGTTGAAATGTAATAGTGTTCTTCAGAACACGTAATACATTTTAATTTAAATAGTAATACATTTTCTTGGACATGTTCTTTAACTCGAACGTGAACCTGATGTACATGAGAATTGGTGATCGTTGAAACATTAAAAGAAAATTAACAAACTTTCGTTTATTTTTTGTGTTACAACATCACCATATTTTCTTAAATCGTATCACTATGTTATCACCATTATTAAATTCGTCTCCACGAAGCAATCCTGTACTCATAACATATTTTAGAATATATCTCGATTATTGTCGTGAATTGAGAATGTAATATAATTCTATGAAGTGTATTATTTTAGTTTGGTCTTTTTTTGTTAGTTTGACTATACTTGCATTAACTTTATTGCATGGTCTACTTAAAACTCCAATTATGTCGACATCATATAAACAAGTTGACATAATCAAAATATCTTCTGTGTTTAACACCATAATACAGTCAAAACGCATTTATTAGACATGTAATCCTTATGCTAAGATAATAAAACTTCAACTGATTAAATATAGTATAATAGAATTTGGTTTCGCTTGTGACCTAAGAAATTTCAAGATAATTTCTACGTCGTCTTGGATATAGAAAATAACACACGGCAAACTTATAAACAATAAAATGTTTGCGGATGTACACAAAAATGTTTGTGGATCGAAATAAATAAATCCCGCACGTCTATTTATCGTGGACACATGTTAATAAGAGTGGAACCAGAAAATTTAGTTAAAAGAGGCGATATAATTTTTTTCAACAATATTAAATCTTAATTTATTATCTACAGGGACCAGTTCATGCATTTAGAAGTTGATGGAGGGGAGGCGAAATTTCAAAATCTTTGGAAGGAAGGGTAAAATTCAAATTTCTTTTGATATCACAGTCTATATATATATATGCTCTTCTTTTTTTTTCTGAAAATTGAGGGGATGCGGCCGCCCCACTTGGTCCATCCCTGCATGTTAATAGTATGTTAATTTTTTTTGTTAACAAATAATTATCTTATCTAAAATTTAGAATAAAATCTTCATATATTAGTAGTTGACGCATTAACATGTAGTTATAGTAGGGGTAAAAATCAAGACCAAGTTACTTGATACACGATTCAATATTTGTTCGTTGAAACTTTATTTGAACTATGTTTTGTTAAAACACGAAAGTTTAAATATCCTAATTTTAAATTTGACAAAGTATGGAGCTCAAGCTTAATTAGTAAAAATATTAAAATAAGTATAAAAATGTTAAAATATACTCGAGTTCGAATCGTGTTCAACACGATTAAAATCTGATTAAATTTAATTTAATTAATAATTAAATAAATTTCATAATATTAAAAATTCGATAATATATTAAATTAATATAAATATCAGTATGTTCGGCTCGACTCCTATTATTTACGATCTACCGCACTGTGTGCATTTCCGCGGAAAGAAAATATTCGGTAACAGAAAAGAGAAGGTTTTACAGATTTTGAGGATCGCTTATTTTATGATTTGATCAGTGGATGAACCTGAAAACAAGATTAATTCATGCACCGTATAATTTTGGTATCCGATAAAATCTCACAGAGATCAGAAAATTAAATAATTAGCAGTAAGGATCATGTCATAGATACACACATGTGGAAGTATTTTCTTTTATTTAATTCATAAATTAATAAAGCTTTCAACATACACTAGATATCTGCCAATGCAATTCAACTAATTTGCGTATTAGATGATACCAAAAATTAACATGTGTCGTATATCAAATTTAGTATAATAAAAGATGAAATATTTAGTGTAATCGAGGATCCGGGTTGAAAGCAGATACTCTTGTTTTCATATATACTCCCCCTTTTCCGTTTAATTTAGGATTGCTCTTTACTCCTGCACGTTTTATAAGAAGCTCGTACTCAAGATCGGTTAAGTGTTCATATAAACTTGTGTACTTCTATTTATTTAACAAACAAAAATAGCTTAAATATTGAAAGATTTGTTTATTAACGAGCTCGTGAATATGTTTTAGACCCGTATTAAAAATAATCATAACATTAATAATAATACTAAATATTATTATTACTATTAAGATTTATTTTTTTTATGTAACTCATATTTTAAAAATCCCTTGAATTTAGTGTCGAAAGAATAAGACATAAATTTTACTTTGCAAAACTAGAATATTGTATAATATTTGCAATCACGGGCACGAAATATCAACAGACTTGGTGTCATTAAGGTTTGTGAACTAAAGACTGGATTAACAAACTAGATTTCTTCAAAATTTACATGACGCGAGCAACTCAAAGCTTAGCTCGACTCATTTTATTGACAACTCTAAGAATATTAAATCTTCAAAGGAACATAGTAATTTTTTTATAAATTAATAACCCTGAGACTCGATAAAATATTACTAATATAGATACTCATCCTAATTTTAGATATTAGTCGTTATTAGGGATGTGGACGGAACGGGACGGTTTGGGGATTTGAAAAATTCAATATCGTCCCAAAATTCGGTTCTTTCCAAAATCTAAGGACCAGAACCAAAACTTATAAAGATCCGTACCAAATCATCCCAAAATTCGGGACACTTCGATACAATGTTTTGGATCTAATAGATTTAGTGAGATGCTTTGGTTGAACATGACATACTTGGTTATCTAGAGATTTTTCAAGACTTTTAATATCAAAGTTAAAACTGGAAACAAAGATCAAGACACTCAAATCAGAGTTGCAATTAAAATTAAAATTTATATTGACATAAACATAGAGTTATAAGTAAATTTTTCAAGTAAGATTGTCCAAAAATAGTATTGTATGAAAATTATGGACAAAACTGGTAAAATTAGATGTCATTTTTTTGTTAAAATAAAATGTACAGAAATTATATTTTTAGGAAATTTTGTTTGGATATGTACAGAAGTAATATTGAAATAGATGTCATTTTTTTGTTAAAATAAAATGTAACTTTTTTTTTTTTTTTTTCTAACAACCGATATTTTTGGCTTGGAGGAAGTATTATATTTTTTTATATTAATTTATATTATCAAATTCTTTACACATTTGGGAAGAGGTTGTTTGAAGTGATCCAATCCAAAAAAGTATCTATCTGAGAGTACAGGATTTTCTGCCGACGTGGATGCGTAACTACTTGAGTTTAGATATATCTTATCAAAATATGATTAATTTGAATATATAATCCCAATGACAGCTACTTATTGAAAGCAATAATAATATTCCGATCACATTGTAGAGAAAAGTCAACAAAAAGAATTCAGACAAGTGTTCAAAACTTTGGATAATATTAAAATAAAGTACAGTTGTTTTGTATTAATTCCATTTTTCGAACTCAACCTAAAGTCTCCCTATTTACTGTACAATTAGAGCTTTTGCAACTTGCAACATCGCCATCCCACTACATCAAAAGTGGAAACTAAAACAAAAAAATAAATTCAAATGTTACAAAGCATTAATAATCCTTTGTTTCTTACCGCAATCCAATCCCAGGATATCCATTTCTCTCATCCTTTTCCCGCCGCAGCCTCCATCGGAGACTGCGGCGTTGCTCGGCATTTCAAATATGTTCACTCCGAATAACCTAAACACGTGAACTGGCTGAGCTGGGGCCGGTGCAGCATTTGATCCGGTACTAGTCCGGGCTTTCCAATCAATGTACATCTGCTGATCGGGCCCGGTCGATCGTTGAAAAGTGACAACATCACCGGCCCGTAAATCCTTCTCCTTCACAAATCGGCTCCAACCTTTAGTCAACACGTAACTCTGGCTACTATTCCAGTATGAATACCGGAATCTCCATACTTTCCCGCCCATATCTTCGAAATTCAATAAGACTCCTTTTGAATTACTCCCATTCTGCAACGGAAAGTGTTTTTCCGCGTGCTGTTTTGGAATCACAAGCCTGTTCAGCTTCCCCACGTCGCTCGGGGTCACCGCTTTCTCAAAGAGGTGATCCCGAGCTTTGGCAGAGCACGAGAAGCTGAACAGGCCGTCTCCTGCCGGCTTCTCCCCACCATAGCTTCTCCTGCTCTGCTCCAGCTCATCATTATACGTGTGTTTCCTAAGCATATCAACAATCTCAGCTTTCGAGTGAGAATTCAAAAACGCGGTTTCCACTTCGTCCTCCGACAATGGCTTGAAGTTCGTCACGGCGTCGCGGCCGCGGAACCGCTGCGCCGCCGTGTCGTAGGCTCTGGCGGCTTCGTCCTCCTCATTGAAAGTGCCTAACCAGACGCGTTGATGCTTCTCGTAGATTTGGGCGCCCCACCTTCCGTTAGGCTGGGGGACGACGCCTTTGAATCTCGACGAAGGCAGCTTCCTCGACTCGGCTTCGACGCCGTTTTCGGCGTCGATTATGACGCTCGTTCCGCTGCCGCCGCGGCAGAGGCTGACGGGCGACTTTTTCGCCGGTGGAGTGATGGATATGGATTCGCTGGTTGTGCTCTCGTCCATGGAGCTTCCGTCCATTGTATCTTGGAGAGAAAGTAATTGGGGAAATTGTTAGAGAGAGAGAGAGAAGTGTGAATTATGAAGTGAGTTGTTGAACATAGGGAGGGAGTGTATATATATAGGGTGAAGTTATTTGTTGTGTGGAAATAAAATAGTAATGTATAAAGTAGTTGCAGCATCTTGTAAAGATATTGAAATATTTTTAGAGATATGGGGATGTGGGTCAACCCCATAGGCTATACATGGTAAGGAACTAGGAAGATTCATGTGGGGGTGGGGGTGGGTGTGGGGGTAGCAGGTACTAGGACTATGTGTATGTAGATTGTGGGTAGGACTGTTATAGTACATTATACATCATCTATGTCTGTGTATTAACAGATGCATATGGATCCGGTGCAATTACTGTACTTAGTACAGTTTATGTATATGTGAGAGAGGGGGCAGAGAATACTCTGTGTGCGTGAGAGTAAGAGAAAGTAAGAGGGGAAGTTGTATTCGGTGCATTAACTGCACCTTATTATACCGAATCCAAATCCCTTAAGAATAGCATCTGGACACATCATAAGATATATAATATACGGTGCATTAAAAAAAAATAGTAATTGGCCATTGGTTTATTTAGATGAGTTACATGCAGCTATCCAATTGTATGCGGACACTACCTTAGAGGTAGCATATAGAATCATCTTTCTTAGGAAGTGTTTGTGATTGCTTCCGTTTTGAAATACTTAATTAAATTTAGAGACTGTGAATAAATTGCTTTTAAGTAAAAGTAGGTGATGTTTGCAATAGATATATAGTTAGTAGTTTATAGTTTATACAAAAGTAGAAATTGTATTGTTGAAGACAATAATTTTAAACAAAATTTGAATTTAAAAAAAATATAACAAACAGGAAAAAAATATATAGTAACACGTTTCCAACTTTTACTTAAAATAAGTTATTATGTCACTTCTAAAGCAAAAATAAGTATTAAAAAAAAACACTCAAAATTACCTTATAAACCAAAACTCTAAAAGCATTTTTTTACGACTTTGGCAAACACCGCCTTAATTCAATGCTGCAGAAGTCTCTAGGCGATAATCAGGAGGTAGGCATGGGCTTGGCGACTAGTTGGAGTTTAGACGAGGTTGAGCAAAGCATAGAAATTAAGCATGATTATGTGAGAAGGAATTGGAAAAAAATATAGGCAGTCAATTTGAACTTAGTGCTTATATCGGAATAACAACTTAATTGTGTCATATACCTAATGTTACTGCGTTTAGAGACATACTCCGATTCTGATTTTTAAATATTATCGGAAAATGATGTATATTAGGGTTGTACATGGTTGAGACATCATAATAATATTAAATATGATTGGAATTGGGCATCACAAGGTTTGTATTCTTTTTCTCATTTTCCTTTTATCTTTTTAAAATTATTTGTATTTCTTTGGGGAACATGGTTGTGGAGTGTGGACCGTTATTAAAGAAGTTCATCCCCCCTGAATTTTGCTGCTACTGCTGGCTTTCAGCATGGCCACCACATTCACAAAATAAAAGCACATTTGAGAAAAAAAAAAAAAAAAAGGATTGGATAGGCCAGAAACTAATTACAAACGAATAAAAAGTCACATACAATTGCAGAAAATGCATGTAATTAAATATAAATAATAGTGGAAATTCTAAAAGGAGACAACCAATCTAGGAATTGGTCAAGTAAAATGGTATATACTACCTCCGTCCCGGCTAATCTTGCACTGAGAAAGTTGACACAAGTATTAAGAAAAGTTGCTTTATGAGATTTTGTTGACTTTTTAAATGTGAATTGAGGGTGAAGATTGAGGGTTGGGGATTTTAAGGGCGGAGATTGTGTTATAACCTTCCTTTTTAATAGGTGTGCAAGTTTACCTTGGATGAACGAAAATGGAAAGTGTGCAAGATTAGTTGGAACGGTGATAGTAACATGCATAAAAAGCAAATATATTTATAATGTGAGTTCGATTACTTGTATTTATTTAAATGTGTATTGTAAATAAAAAGTGAATAGTTTTTATAAAAGTATTTATTAGGCTAAAAAAGAGTTTGTCGATTGTCCTATTAATCAATTTATTTTAGTTTTGTTCCTAGAAAGAGTTCTTTTAGTTTTAAATTCTTGATTTAATTCTACAAATATATATAATCTCTTTATCTGTTTTTCTAATATAGTAACACAATAATAAGATCTTACAAGTTCTTACTTTCTAGATTCAGTCATTAGAAAAAAGCTAACAGATAAACATCACGTGCACGTAGAATAGGCGCACGCATCACACACCTACTCGCTACCACCCTGCATAAGTATTGGAAAAATTTATAGATACGTTACACATGTGTAACATTTTCTTTCTTTTTAAACTTTTCTGAGAACTATTTCTTATTTTTATAAATAAGTTATTACTTAAAAAAACACAATTATTGGGTTATTACTTAAAAAAACATAATATGGATTGGGTTATTTGTATTTATATTTGAATAATCTAGCAGATTAACATCACGTGTACGTAGAATAGGTGCGTACATCACACTTCTGTTATCGTGCGTAAGTATTGGAAAAATTTAAAGGTTTTTCTTTTTTTTTAAAACTCTTTCCCTTATCTTAAGGTATCTGACTTATAATAAATAAAATTAACTCTGTTTGTGAGTCTGTAGCTTAATAGTGACATTAAATATATTGACATAAAAAGAAATTAAAAAAAAAGGTAATGGATATTATTTGTGGGAAATAAAAGCAAAATAAATGAAGCAGATAAAATTTCCAGCAGGATGGGAAATGTATGGGCCACTGCACTGGATAGACTTGAAGACAAATGGGCTTATCCAACAACAATTAAATTCCCCATAAAATCTTACCTGGCATCACTTCATTCGTCCTCCCCATATTTGTTTTGTCTTATTGGCTAGGTTCACCTTAGAATCTCCACCAAAACACACACTTACACACACCATTCACCCCCGACCGAATCTTCTACTATATATGATGTGCTACATCTCCTATTACAGTTATAGAAATATAGTAGATATGTACAACTATCTCTCTCCAAAATTATAAAACTTATAGGATGCAATCACATAAAGTTATTTTACTAATTTATTTCTTGATTTTTATATATCAAGTATAAATTATAAAATATTAGTGGTAATTTAGTTAGAATCGTATATGTAAATGTACTAGTCTAGCTTTGTATAGCTTAGATGATATTACGCGCGGCCTAAAACTACAACCTAAAATAAGAGATTGAGGTAGTACTCGTATGATCCTATCTTTCAATGTTTAATAATTAACCATATTTAGGGTTGTTAGCAAATACAAAGTTCAGTAAAGAAGCTCGTGTTTGAACTCGGTTAAACTTATTTATTTATGTTCGTTCAGTAACAAACTGAGCTAGAACATTAAAGGGGTCGTTCTTTAACGACTTGTGAACATGTTTTTATTTGTATATGATAATAATTAATAATTAATAATAATATCAATGTAACTCATTTTGTTAAAATGCCATGAATTTATTGTTGAAGACTAAAACCTAAGTTTTTTTTTTCTTTGTAAAACTGAAAAAATATTTAGTATTTGCGTTAACGAATACAAAATGTAAAACTTTTTTTTTCGTGAACATTAACTAACACCAAATTAACATACTAGGTTCGAACTTAATTCACTTTAAAATTTTGTAAATCTACTCAAACAACCTAAGACTCGACTCGATTCGTTAACAATTATGCATTGGGCACCTCAATTTTTGTATTATATCACAAACCGTACTAAGTGAATTAGGTGTTGAACTATAATTAAATTTTAATAATTGAAGATCTAAGCCATATAGATGACAACAATTCCTATCTTGTCTTGAAGTCTTGAGTAGATGTCTGGACTATGTTATTATCGACAATATCAACCTACTACACCAAATCCTTATCTTACACAAATTATTATAAACCCATTATGCTTTTATTCAATTCAAATTGTTTAATTTGGAAAGATATACACCATTATTTTAGTTACAATGACAACCTCCAGTCGTTTGGTTCATCAAGATCACTTAATGAGATAATATGTATTTGATAAACGAAATTTAGATGAAAAATATCATAATTAAGAAACATCAAATCATCATTATGTGCTCAACAAATCGTATTCCTCCTGCATACCATGGTCACTTAGAGCATCTCCATCAGTTAACGCTGGTTCAGCACCCAGCGCTACATGAAATATTCTTCTTTAATTTTAATTTTTCATTTTTCATTTTATTTTTGTGAGCAATTCTAATTTGCTAATATATGTATACAATTTTATTTTTTTCCACGACTTCGAGATAATAACTTCATAATATTATAATTAAAAGCAAAAATTACACAAACGGAAGGATAAAATTATACAATTTATGTTGTTGTAATTTTATGAATATCTTAATGTATTATTTTATAATAATCTACTATATATTTCATAATTTATTTTTGATTAACTATATTTTTATGGAATCAATTAACTAAATTACAAAAAAATTAAAAAATATTTAATTTTTACAAGGGCAAGTTTTGTATTTAAATGAAACTAATTTATTTTACTTTTAAAATATAATACACACACGAATTATCTTAATCCAACAATAAAATTAAAAATACAACAATTAATATGTATAGAAATAAATTATATAAAAAAAGAGCGAGAGTTTGAACGCCAAATTGTTCACCTGCGTAGCGCTGAAGATGTTCTTACAAAACTAGTCGAAAATAAGGAAACTCGAAAATCATTTTTACAATCTAACTTTGACCTAGTCCAATATGCATATCTAATATTTATAATAAATATTTCTTGATCTTATACAAAATTTCGATATGTAATAATTAGGTAGAATTAAAATAATTGTGGAATTTGATTTTGATGGTTGGACTATAATAAAATATGTTGATGGTATATCATGTGAATTTGTTTAGTCAATTAAATAATTATATATAAAATAACTGAAAATAATATAAAAGTAGTACGGTATATGGGAATGGCGATACGGATTTTTTGTCTCCTTGTGATGTGGCAGTTGGCACCCATTTATGTGCGTGTAACGCGTGAATAAGTTGGGATGTCACGTGATCATTCACTGCTTAATAATAGTACTCCTATTTTACACATGATTATGCTTCTATTTTTACTTTTTTTTTTTTTCTTTAATGACACACTCATCATCACAAACATTATACAATGTTTAGAAGTAGTAAAACTGATTGGTTCAGTTTGCTCGATAGTTAAAGATAAGTAGGGCTATAAAAATTTAACCTGAAATAGAAACGGACCAAATAAGTTCCATTTCACGGGCCAAAAACTCGAAGTGCCATTATTCACGGTAATTTTTTTGTCAGATGAAAAATGCAGTTGGTGGTTACGGGAGAAATGGAACTGCCCAGACGGCGACGGACCTGCCGACAAGTGGCGACTTCGGCCATAAAGCGACAAAAGGGGGCTGGTGGAGTTTCTGACAAGGAAACGACGTTGGTGCCGGTTGATATTGCACAAAATCATATATATCTCCACTTTGATAAGTACAAATCTGAACTGATAAGACGAATTGAATAGAGAAGAATAAGTAATGTTGTGTATTTTAGTGGGCAGACTTATAAAGATTTGGACACGATGTATATTTATCATGACACGAGTACATTAAGAATAATCCTATGCGTGCCTTTTTTGGTTGTGCTAATTCATGGCATGAGATATATTTATCATGATACGAGTACACAAATAACATTTCTTCTCGTAGTAACATAATATTTTCACGTTGTATCGAACTCATCGTGCCATGTAAAATATGATGTGACACTAATTCGTGCGTGACGTTGTTCCATGTAGTGCCGAAGAAGAAGATATTAAGTGTGAAAATTGAAAAGATAAAAAAGGTGAAAATAGAGTCTCTGAAATAGAAGGGGAGGGGAACATTGAAAGCACATAAGAGTGAAAAAGATGAAAAATTGCACAAGGAAAATGAGTGCGGGATTGTGAAAATTGCAAAGTGATAGGAGGGTGCATGCGTGAGATTGATCATAAAAAGACAAAAATATACTAGAATTATAAAATAGCTACTGGTAATATGTTAACTAAAAAAAACGTTAGATTTGTATGTTTAACATTAAAAATGTCTATATATTTATTTTTTTCTATTTATTACACGTCAAAA
The DNA here is from genome assembly GCA_958295605.1 of Ajuga chamaepitys. Lineage (NCBI taxonomy): Eukaryota > Viridiplantae > Streptophyta > Magnoliopsida > Lamiales > Lamiaceae > Ajuga > Ajuga chamaepitys. The sequence goes on along the minus strand of OY282498.1, from coordinate 57,869,601 downwards.
AATTAAATTTCACATTAGTGATTAAATTCGAGTTCGAGCTTTATAGATCAGTTTGCGAAGAAAATTAAGTAGATGAATTACTATGCAACATTTTATTGTTTATATCATAAACAAAAATTGAGGCAAATTTCATAATATTTTTTCAACTAATCCTATAAATTATTGCATGTATTGTATATTGGGTACGTCTAAAAGGGCACAATGTGTCGATTTTTTTTTTTTTTTTTTTCCGACCATCTTCTAGTTACAATTACAAATATAATTGATAACTATCACAAGACGAAAAATAAATGTTAACTATCATTTTGAAGCAATCTAAAAAACATTGACGTCTTCTTTATTCTTTTTTGACCTGTAATCGAGCTTTATCGTTAAAATTTAAATTATTGTTTTCAGAAATAATTTTTCAATAGTAACTTTTTTCACATTGTTTTTTTTTTAAATACCATAAAAGAAAGAAAATTTGGGTCCGAACACAATGTGTCTGCTTAGCTTTATCGTTAGAATATTTTATATTTTTGGATGAACCGGTTTCCACATAGATTGATAGTGGTGATTAACGGTACATATGGCAAATGAAATGTGAGCAATAAATATAATCCATCATCACTCTCCATTCTCCAATGAAAACATCATTCCAAATCATGTCATTTTCAAAACAACTACTACTACTACAGTGCCAACACATTTTATTAACCACCTATTTCATGTTCATGACGTGTCATTAGATGTACTACACATATTTAATATTTTCTGCTGGAATGCATATGGATTTATATTAATCAGATTACATGTCATATCATTTTCAAAATTTTGCTTGCTTTTCCGATTATGTTTTTTTTTTTTTCAATTTCGTTTTTTCCCTGTTTCTAAATCTCAAACCACAAATATTATTCTCCATAACAAAATAAAATCAAAGAAAAACCTTTATTAGAGGTGCCAAATTAGCTGATCATATAGTTCATTCCGTTTGTCCAGACTAAGTCAAAAAATCTTGATTCAAAGTGTTGGAAATGCCTTGGGGCAGATCTTTTCGGGCAAATTTCGAGCGGGATTCAGTAATAGAACATGAAATCCTAAGATGGTCGCGTGCTTTCCTCCGAAAGAGGTGCGAGACGGTATATTGTTTGCCTAAATTGGGATCTGAATGAATGAAAAATAGATAGTAATATAAATAAAGAAAAGAAAACAAAGAAACGTGCGAATAATGTGGATACAATTCAACGGTTTACTTGGGCCTTAAGACTAGTGTCCAAGCGAGCGCCCCTGTTGTTTCTTTCTAGTTTTTTGCTAACATCATCGACCCTCAGCTTTGGTGATACAATTCAGGTCCTCTTGTTTCTTTTCAGTTTTTACTAACGTCAATGACCATCATATCTTAATGATAAATGTATAGTAAATTCATTACTAGAAACAAGTTGGATCGTGCCGTCTGAATTACCATACTAATCTTTATTATCTAGATCTAGAAGACTACAACCATTAATTTGACATATAGCCGCCTCCCCCACCCTGCGACCTATAAAAGTTGCCGACGTCTTTCTCCTTTCATCATCTTTCCATCATACTTGCTATAGCATCACTATCCAATATCCATGATGGAAATTAACTACAAAATTTAACGTCTCACGTGATATAGCTATATAGATTTCATCATTATTTAATACCTACTAAAATACATGTATAAACCTTAACCATGTGTACCACTTCAAGTAAAATACCTCAAGACAACTATACATACACTTACCGACTCGTATGTATTGACGGACCTAGGTGGGGAAAAGGGAGTAACTGGCCCCCTGGTCGCGTGAAAATTTATAATTATATGTATGTATATTATTTTATTTTATACAATTTAATAAAATTATTTAATAATTATTAATGAATGTATTTTTATGTACAAAAAATAGAGGAAAAAAAGAATGAAATGAATAGAAATATTATATTTTGACTATGCATTTTTTGTAATTGAATAATTTAGGGTTAATTGCAAAAAATGCAGGGTTTACAATTTTTTGCAATTAAATCATTTTTTAAAATTGTGAAAAAATACACGAGTTTTTAAATTTTTGTAATTCATTGCATCAACAAATTTTCGGTAAGATTGTGAAGATGTGACCGTTGGAACTAAAGAGACTTTGTCATGTTAGATGCTACCTCAACACAAATAAATATCTTGTGTTTTGTATAGAAAAACAAAAAAAGGTCATAAAAAATTCCTCTTAATCACATTTGATTATTGTGCGTTTATGTGCAGACTTTTTAACTCTATTCATGTTCATTGTTTCCTCTTTTTTTCCCTAGCTTCTTAGCTGCGTTTGTGAGAACTTTAATGTTTAAAGGTCATCAACATGTACAATAAATCATAAACAGTAGGAACTAAGAAAAGCAATCGAATAAAATAAATTTAGGATTAGCCTTACTTCGGAAGAGGACAAAATTCTTGTTATCCCCGTAAGGCGAACTCTTAGATCCACCGCCTATAGATAGCCCCCCTTGATAAATTTCAGAGTCTGTCACTGCCAGTTAAGCCTGCAATGATCAGATTTTTCATTGAACAACTTGTAAACAAGTTCGTTTATTTGAATAAACGAATAAACTTTTGAGCTCGTTTAATAAACGGATAGAACTTAAACATTGATTGAGTCATTCATTATAGCTCATGAACAAGTTCGTTCGAGACCTACTTAATAATAGTAGTAATGATAATAATAATAACAACAATAAAAACAACTCATACTACATATAATCTAATATTCTTATATTACTTGTTATGCTATTAAGTATTTGGTTAAATTCTTATGGAAATTTAGGAAAATGTAAATTTATTTGATATTCGTGAGAAAAGCGATTAGTTGTGTATCAGTAAATGATCATGACAATGGTCAAACACATTCATAACAAAGTTAAGTACTCTTAAATACTGCTCGACTCGACTCGATTCGATTTCAATTAAAAATAAATGAATCAAACACGAATATCTACAAGCTCGGCTTTACAGGCTACGGCCAGTTGGTAGGACATTTCCGACACAAATTTTGGATTAAAACTGAAGAAAACATTGTATACGGTCCAAATAATTTAATACGGTTGCATGTGGGTCAAAATAAATTAGTGTTGCAATGTTGTTGAAGAATCTGCACGTAGGGCCTTGTTTGTGATCAGCATAAATGCATACATCACTCATTTCTTGTACTAAAATAAACATCGGATAGAAGTGGGACGATTCAAATCTTTTTGCAACTTTTAACACTTTGCAAAGATCAATCAAATCCCATTATTCTAGATTATCTTCTTCGTGCCACTAATTAAATATATCATCATTTTAAATTTAAACTTCTGCTAATTTAGTTGGTGAACAATCATTTAACATATCTCCTATATGTGAAGGATAAAGAACCCACCGGTAGATTTCTTGCGGAGCCAATATGCTGATGTGCAAACATCATCAACCTCATACATAAGTCTGAAAATTATTCGGCAGGTAATTATTTTCGATATTTTGCAATCTGAAGAACGAAATAAAAATGTTATTATTGTGAAATACAAAGTAAAATATACAAATATAATATATGATATCATATATTCACGGGTGGACTCCTTATCACTTATGTCACTAACATATATAAGTCACTTGAACTTTCAGCTTTTCGATGATGGATATCTTAATATTGTTTTATATATTATGATAATAAAACACATACGATTCAGTGCATGAGACGATAATATGTACGTGTAGAATGTTGCGTAATGCTAAAGAGCACAAGAACAAAATCATATATAATCCGCATATAATTGATTTAGTGACAAAATAGAATATCCTTACCGAGGCTATATTAATTTCGTGTTGTTGTTAATCAAATATATCATTATCATCATCTAGTCCATTTTTTAGTGTAATTTAATTTAGCGCTTAGTCATAATGGCTATCTGATATTTAGTGGTTAGATCATGATGCTTCCATTGGCCCTTTTTGCATGTAGATATACTCGGTTTAAGATTTCTCCTTATCTCAAGTAGGTGAAACATCTTATTATGAATCTATTTGTGTCCTTGCTTGAGTGACTCATAGGGATGTGTCACTTTATATATTGAGGTATACAAATTTAAAATACTTACAGTTAGCTAGGAATGATAAAATAAGTCCGACTCGATAACTGACTAATTGGGCCTGATATGTTCTACTCGAGTATATCGGTTCAAAAGTCTTAATATATTTTAAAAAGTTGCACACTATATATTGAAACATATATACTAATTTGTGGCCCGGTGAAATTTGGACCAAGCTCAACAGAAATATGATATTGGCCTAATGAATTGGGTCGGTTGGACGACTGAAAATGACACCTTTGCTTGCAATAAGTATATAGGCAATATATATCTTGAAGTCCCTAAAGGTTTAAGGATCGTTTTAGTTAGTTCTTTTTTTTTCTTTCTGAAAATTGTTTTTATAGTTCTTAAAGTATCGTTTTGTTTAATTGATCTCTGAAGTTTTAAAATTTTATTTCAAGTGGTCGATAAAGTATTTTTTGTTTCAACTAGTCCCTAATGTTTTAAAATTAATTACTGTAGTTGGTCCTTAAACTATTACAACTATTTATCTAAAGGCCTAATAGAAGAAAAATATGCATAAAATATCTGGAATTACCGATTTTCCTCAAAATGAAACTATAACATATCTTTATTAATGAAATACTGTGTAATTGATCATTATGATATTATTACCCTAAACAAAAGTGAATTTTACTATAATATAGATCTGCCCAAAAGTTGGACATTATTTTTTTTCAAGAAATTCATCTAAGGTCAAGAAATACTTTGAGATAATTTAATTTTTGATGGAAACATACTAATTTGATTTGTTTAATTTGGACTCTGTCTATTTTGAAATTTGAGGTGAACAGAACATTATTAACGAAAATAAAGGACTTTAAGATATTATTTTTCAATACATTAAATACCTTCAAATATATGTAATACTTTAAAGACTTTTTACACACAAAAACTAACAATTCAAGAACCTTTTAAAACAAAAATAATACATAAAAGACATTTTAAAATAAAAGTTGATACTTTATAAACCAAAATATTATTTAGTGACGGGGGCGAGCGGCGGCGGCGACGACCCTCAAATTTTACGATCGATGTTTGGTATATATACATATACAGTGTAATTATAGTTAAGAAAATGATTTCGACACCTTCAAATTCTAAAAATGTTTATATATATTTCGTCCTCCTCGTTATAGAATCCTAGCTAGGTCCCTAATTATTTTGCAAATATATATTGCATAGAAGTGAAATACCACATCATGTATGATCATGAAATCCCAAGATAAGCATAAAGTATTATGGGAATTCATTCATCCATATCTCCTGCTTCTTTTACATGCATATAATATAATATAATTTTGATGATGATGATAGGGAAAAAAAGAAAACAAATGACGGTTTAATGAATCTATTCGTCTACACAACAAAAGCGCACTTTCCAACTCTATTTTTTGCAGTTGGAGATCACTTAATATATGACACAGATTACAATGCCACCTCAGCTAAATGCAACTTTACCATTACCTCACCACCTTTTTATTTTATTTTCTATTTTTAATAAAACTGTTGGCACGTTGCTGATGAAAAAAGCATAACAAAATCTTCCATTATACTAACCCTTAATCCGACACGATAACATGAATTTATAAATTAATTAGACTCGAACACGCTTAATTCAATTGTGACACAATTCAACTCAAAATTTAAAATATAATAATTATATATTTTACATAAGTTTTAAAACCAGAAATCAAACATGAAACAGACTCGGTCATAGTTGATTTGGCACCCTTAATTCCAAATCGGGTTATCATACGCTACCATAAAGAATATGCCTGCAATCTACGATGAGTGATATATGGTCCATTTAAAATAAAAATAAAATTAAGATCAATAGTATGCAACCTTTCCAGAATATATTACATGTTCACATTGACATTGGGATGATTCTGACGACTCGAGTGATGGCTTTTTTATATGTGATCATAGATATTATTTAATTTTGTGCGCCCATATAATCTGTAGGCGGCTGATTCTGTGAATATTCTAAGCAACTTGTAGATTATTTAGGTGCTATTCACTATTTATCTAAATCTTTCTTAAACTTGTAAAGAAAAAATAAACCTCTTAAAAACTTTGTAAATTGTGAAACTGGTTCTTTTGTACACCAGTGCTTTTAGATATGTGCAATCAATCATATGTAATATGATTTTAGATTCGTGTAATTAATTATAGATAGTTTTATTACTTACTCTAAATAAATGTATTACCTAGCTATTCGCAATAATACCTTTTTTCAGAATAAATATTATCTTTCGATATAATACCTTTATTCATAACAAGTATTATATCTCAGTATAAATAGTGATACATTTTCGTAGATCGTCTTTTAATTTGGAATGCACGGATCTAAAATCTGTACACCTAGTGTACATAAGAATTAGTGAAATTATGCTACCTTTATTTATTTACACATTGTTTTAGTTTTGAATAAGAAAACTAAAAGTTGATGTACAATTAACAAAGGGAAAATTTCGTTGTTGGTCCTCTAACTTAAAGCCGATTTAGAAAAAGTCATGTATATTTTGAATTATCAATTGTAGTCTTGTATGTTAGGATCGAGTTCAATTTTAGTCCTGTAAGTTCGGATTGAGTCCTATTTGAGGACAATTTTTGCCAGAAATTGTAAAATTGGTTGAAATTTGTCACTTGCACTGCATGTGTTCACAAATTTTGGGCTACATTACTCGATGAGCCGCAATGCACCCCCCAAAAAATTGACGCACTCTTCTACGCCTACTCCATATCTGGAGTCCAAGCCCTCACCTCACTTCTCGAATTTCGAGCCACATTCGGAAGAAAGATATACATTATTGTCTTGGGTGACAATTGATTGGAAAGCTCCAAAATTTGTGAACATGTGAAGTTCACGTGACAAATTCAACCAATTTTACAATTTCCGGTAAAATTTGTCTTCAAATTGGACCTGACCTTAACATAAAACACTAAAATTGGACTCGATTCTAACACACAGAACTAAAATTGATAATTCAAAAAGTATATGATTTTTTTAGATCGACCTAAATTACATGACCAAAAATGAATTTTCTCCGATAGACAAATAAGTCTCTAAGTGCCGCTTAAACCTTAAATCCCTCAACACTTTGTCTTCTTTTTCATTAAAATATATCTCCCCCTTCAAAAAAATAGGGTGGTCTTAGAAGAAAGGTTGGAAAAAAACTAAAATGATAATAATAATAATTATTTTATTAAAAATAAAATAAGAAAAAAATTGAAAAGTAGTAGTAAATTATATAATGATGTCCCTCCTCATATTTCATCGCTCTAGTAAAAAGAGAAAAATAAATTCCCTTAAAAAAAAGAGAAAAAAATTAAAAATATGAAATACAAATCATTCCGTCAAAAGAAACAAACAAATTGTGTTACTGCTGCTTGACATATTCTTTCACCGACGTGGCCGGAGACCGACCTTTTCGGGTCAACCCATGTGATCGAATCTGGTCAGAATTTTGTTAGAATTTAATCAAATTATATAGTCAAAAAGCTTATGTATAAATTAATAAATTATTGCTTTTGTGATGCAATTATGTCAATAAATCGATGATCGATATCCCAAGATTTAGCTACCTACACCTCTTTTGAAGTTGGTTAATATTTTAGATTTATAATAATATAGAAGATTCATAGCAATGTTTAATCAAATTCAAAGTTTCATTTTAAACAAATTTAATGAACTCCCTTCATTAGGTGTTGATATTGTTATTAAATCCAAATTCAATCATATATACATTTGAGATGATTTGGAGTTGGGTTTTATCAAAAGATTTTAATTCAACTATGATCATAGAAGCTTAATTTAGAAGTAAAAAAATTGATTCAGCCCAACTAAAATTTAAAGTATCATCGGACTATCACTCAATGTATTAGGTTTGACCGACAAATAATAGAGAATTTGAAGAGGATGATTTGTGCTCACTTTTTATAGCCCAATGAAATTTCTACCAGTTCAAACCGATAGTGGTATCAACTCGATGGGCTCTCACTACCAAGTGGCCTAAATTGTCACCTTTCAACATTTATTTTTAAGTTATATTCCTTTTTTTTTCCACGCGTAAATGAAGGAGCTTGCAATTCCACAATTGCATGCATGTTGTACATGCACAGGTTATTACGAAGAAGGAGCGCTCAAGCCAAAAGATTCTAGAAGATATGCAGTTATTTTTCTATTAGTTTGTTAGTCAGCATAAGAGAATCTTATTCATCCTGTATAAAGATATGCATTTTGCATGATATTCAAATACTTTATACTACTGCTGCTGCTACTACTATTACTACTGTTGCTACTGCTACTACTACTACTAGCAATAAAACAACCAATATGTGGCATCTTACACTAGAGCACTCATGTCCTTTTGTTGTTTCCTCTGTATAATGGTGTCCAACATATATCTTTTCGTGATGCATGTAAACAAGGCAAATTACATAGAATATATTTTCCTGCTGTAGAATTAAATGTTATTGCTCCTTTTGATAATATATCCTCAGATATATATGAGATCAGTTGTTGTGACTTCCTCTGGTTATAAATATTACATTTCTGTTCCTTGATGAGTTCTCTAAGTATGTGCGGATCTATCCTATGCAATGTAAATATGAAGCCCTATCCTATTTCAGTCATTTTCTTAGTGCTCTTAAACTTAGTTCCATGTTGTCATTAAGATTTTTCAAACAAATATGAGAAAAAAGTACAATCCAATAGCAAAATTCCTCATATCTCAACGCACCTTTGTAAGATATTCCTGTCTCTATACTCATCAGCTGAATGGAAACTCTGAGAAGAAACACTAACATGTTATAGAAATGGGACTGTCCATTTTAGCTCGTGCTTCTCATCCTCTCATGTCTTGGTGGGATGCCTTCTCTAGATATGTTTTTACCATCAATGACTTCCCTCTCCCACACTTCAAAATATCTCACCCTATCAAAAGTTATATGGTCATGCTCCTGATAACTCTTCTACTAAGGTATTTGGGTGCATTTGATTCCTTTATCTAAGGCCATACAATACCGGCAAACTGCAATATAGGTCTTCAAAATGCTTGTTCATTGGTTGCAATCTATTTCATAAAGGATATGGATACCTTGATGAATCTAGAAGAATATACATTGTAAGGACTGTTGCTTTCAATGAAGAGGAATTTCCCAAGCCGCTTATGTTCTCACCTGTTTCTCATACCACAAATCCATCTCCTCCTATATTTTCCATTCATCCTGCTTATATTCCACTTCTGTTACCAGAAAACACTACCCAACGAACTCCTACTGCCTCACAACAAAGAACGGACAATTCTTCACTGAATTCAGTCACAACAGTTGATCCCACATCCTTCTCTACTGATAATACTTCATCTACACAATCCTTTGCACCACCTCGTCCTCATCCACCTACTTCCCATTATCCTTTTCTCACTAGAACAACATTAGGCAATTTCAAACCCCATAACTTATCATGCTTTTGTGTCATCTGTCCAAGAACCAAAATCTGTTGCCGAGGCCTTATTATCTTCTGACTAGAAAGAGCCATGAATAGTGAGTATCAAGCCCTTTCGAGAAATCACATTTGGGACCTTGTGTGCTATACAACTGACATGAAGGTTCTTAACCATAAGTGGATTTTCAAAGTTAAGAAAAGTCCTGATAGCACAGTAGAATGGTTGAAGGCCAGACTTGTGGCAAAGGGTTTTCAGCAACTCTCTGGGATGATTATTTTGACACCTTCAATAAAAATCATGTTCTCCTTGGAGGTCTTATGGTTGGCAAATACATCATGTTGTTAACAACACAATTCTGAATGGAGACCTTAAGGAATTAGTTTATATGTCCTAACCCCTGGTTTTGAAGATGAAAAATGGATAAATTATGTGAGTAAGTTGTTGAAGTCTCTCTATGGGCTCAAGCAAGCCCCTAAGTCTTGGAATAACAAGCTAGTCTCACCTTCTATCTCGGGCTTCAGTATCTAATTCTTCCTTGTTCTATCAAAACACTTTTGATGTCTTGTTACTTGTATTAGTTTATGTGGATGACATCCTAGTCATTAGAGCAAGTCCTCAACGAATTCAGCAACTCATCACATATCTGAACTCAAACGTTTTCTTTAAAACATCTTTGTGAAGTCAAATTCTTCTTGGGAATACAGGTTCACAGAACCAAAATTGTTGGCCAAAACGAATATAGGTGAGTGTACGCCAGCTGCAAGTCCTAACTGCTCAAATACTAAGCTCTCAAACTTTGATAGTACCTTGTTTGATCAACCTACTGTATTCCGATGTACCTTCAGTGCCTTTTAATACCTAACAATGACACATCCCGATACTCTTTCATTGTGAATAAATTGAATCAATTCCTTAATACTCCTACCGTTCTTCACTGGCAAGCTTGCAAACGTGTATTGAGATACTTAAAAGGAACCATGGATCATGACATTTTCTTTCAACCCTCATCTAGAAACACTCCGATCAGATATTCAGATGCCGATTAGGCGTGTTCCTTAGAAGATAGGAAGAGTATAGGAGGTCATTGTGTCTATTTAGGCAAGAATCTAATCAATTGGAGCTCCAAGAAACCAAGCGTTGTAGCTCGCTGTAGCACAGAATTAGAGTACCGTGCCTTAGCCAATATTGCCACTGATTTAGTATGGATTAAATCCCTTCTTGCAGCACTGGGGTTTGAGATTGAGCAACCTTATGTGGTATGGTGAGATAGCATCAGTGCCATTTCATTAGCATCGAATCCAGTTTTCCACTCACGTCACATCAAAGCGGACATTCATTACTTTAGGGAGTTGGTCCAACAAGGAATCATTGAAGTGCATCATATCTCATCCAAAGATCAATTAGCCGATATTCTTACAAATCCACCAACTATTCTTTGTTTCCAACACTTATATGGAAAATTCTCACTCATTTGTCCCCAGGCTTGGGTTGAGGGGGGCACGTTTGAGAATAATGAAGAAGGAGCATCAATTTCACAATTGCAACAACAAAGAAGAAGGAGAGAGCTCAAGCCAAGAATATTCTAGAAGATAGGCAGTTATCTTTCTGTTAGTTTGTTATGTTGAGTCAGCATAAGATAATCTTACTCACCTTGTATAAATATCCACTTAATTATCGATAAATGTGAGCTTCCTTCATTTCTATTTTGTTTTCTCTTTACATTCTACAATGTTACTTGACTATCAATTGATGATGGCTAATAAAAACATATGGGAGTTGCAAATACGCGTCATAGCCATTTTTTAAAAGTCAATGTCTACCTCCGACTACATCCTGTCTTGGCGCTAGACGATTATCAACCGTCCATGTTTTTCCTTAACTCCTCCCCGCTAAGATACGATTAACCCGTTAAATTCCAATTGAACGCTAAATCATAATCTGTCGCCCGATTAATGCCGCGTCTCTTAGAACGTTGGTCATAACTATACTAAAAGACCATTTAAAGAACTATAGAAAAAGATAAAAATAATTACAATTTAAAAATAGAAGCTGGAAGGGAGTTCAACTTCTAGAACTATTTAAGTATTTGAAAAATGTTGAAACCCAAATAATTCTATAAAAGCCAACGCGGATGATGTCCCTGTCTGGAAGAATTTTTGGGCATGGTATTTTGTCACAGATAGAAGACTTAGAAAAAAATATTAATGATCTAATAAGTCCAGCATGCAGGAAAACTGTGCCACCTCCAACCTGTACTATTAATTCTTCCTTTGAAACATAACTTATACTCCACTATTCATTTGCATTTCACAAAGTCAAGTATACATATTCAATCAATAATAATGCACATCAAAATGCAATCAAAACCAACAAATTTCAAAACTGTGTCAGAAGAAACAACCATTGCTAATATTTTATATATATAATTCTTATGTACACTGGGTGTATGAATCTTTAATTCGTACAATTCAGGTCAAAAGGTAAATTTACAAAAGTGTATTATATTACTATTTATATTGAAAGATACTTGTTTTGAAGAAATGTATTATCTTTTTTCTATCATATATTTTTTCAGCACAAATAATACATTTCAATATAAAATATAATACCTACTCCCTATAACCTGAATTCTATAACACATTCACACACATATATTAGTATAATCTTGGTAGGATGTGATTGGTGGGAATTGATCATTGACGATTAATTTGGATTATGAGGTGTTCAATCAACTGAGTATCAATCATTCCCAACGTAGACACATATTAATTCGCCCATAAGCTAATTGAGATCTTTAAATATCAATAGTTGGTACACTAATACTCCCTCCGTCCCACTTAAATTTGCACATTTGTCTTTTCCGTCCGTCCCACTCAACTTTACACACCCTTAAAAAAGAATTTTCTCTTACAATCTCTACCCTTAAAATTTCCAGACTCAATCTATAGTCAACTTAAAAGTAAAAACAATTTTTTCTTAACATCCATATTTAATCAGTCCCGTAAAATTAAGCGAGACGAAGGGAATATGTATCTACGACCGGTACGGAGCATTTCCCATATATATGAGATTTAAAAATGGAGCAAGTAGAGTGTGCAAGTTGGAGGAGCGTGTGCAGCCAAGTTGGTATTGTTGACGAAAGAGAGTGTCAAATTGTCGAAGGGACCACAATACCCCTGCTAGGCGAGGCTATACCCCCATCACTGTTACAGTTGGTTGACAAGTCCACCCTACCCCTATTTGTAATTATTCAGATACACAATAATAAATCTACAAATCTTTTGTGTGCTTAATTATATTCATAAACAATATATTTAACTGTTGTAGTTTCAATTTCTTTTCTGATAACAATAACAAGCGTTGTTAACGAGTCGAGTCGATTCTTGAATTGTTCGAATAGTGTTTGCTAAATTTTAAGCGAATCGAGTCTGTTAATTTGGTGTTCGTGAATGTTAACGAATACCAAATTTATTAACATTTTGTGTTCGTAAATGCGAATAATATATACTCCATTATTCTACTCCCACACAAAAAAAATCTTGTTTTTTTTTTATTCTGTCAATAATAAATTCATGGACATTTTAAATAAATGAGTTGCATAAATAAGTATAAAATATTATTAGTATTATTAATTTTATTATTATCATTTTATACGAGTTTAACTCAAGTTCACGAGCCTTTAAAGAATGAGCCCTTCAGTGTTCGAGCTCTGTGTGTTAATTAATGAACAAAAACAAATATGTTCGAACAAGCGTTAACCGAACTCGAACACAAATTTTTTACCGAAACGCTCTGTTCGTTAACCGCCCTAAATAACTAACTTGTTATCTCGACTTATCAAAGTTATCATTGAGAAAAAATTGGATTGCTTAAATAATAATTATTATTTGTAAGAATAGATAATTAAACATGACGAATCTAGAAACATGATGCCCCTAGAAGGAAAAAAGAATAATTGTTCATAAATTTGGTAGACAATAAATGTACTTAATAATTGAAGATATTTATTTTGTACAGCAACTGTAAATGTAAATTTATAGGATATCACGCCTTTTTGCAAAAAATACAAAATAAAAAATAAATAAAAAAAAGAAGAAGATATTACTATTTTTGTTTATGGGACGAGGTTGTGATTTATTTCCATAAAATAAGATTATTGTAATTATGGAGTACTGGGTGGCTTGGCTATATATGCCGACATGGCATTAGGGTTATAAAGTCAACATCTGTATGTAGTTGGATGGGTTTTTTTTTGTTCTCTTCTGTTGTGGATAACCATTCTCTAGCTCAATCCCCAATCTATCACTCGCTACTAAAGCCACCAATTTGAGTTGTTCAGTCTGACTCGGTCTAAAATTTTACTGCTCTAAAATATGTGGTCTAAGTTTGGCATACTTATTCTGAAATATACTATTTCAATTGAGTTAGCCCCCGAACTCTTGGATTAGTTGGGTTATTGACCCATCGCTTCGGACCTATCGAGTCCGAAGGTATTCCGATCCGGACTCAAATTTATCACCCAAGAGATTAGGTGGGTCAGCAATGACAATAAACTAAACGCCAATAAACTGTAAAAACTATATGAAAACATCAATATATAAATAAAAACACACACACACCAGTTACCAAGAAATAAACAAATTCTCTTAAAATTTGTGATTTTTTCCAGCTTAAATTAGCTGATCCCATTGGCTCTATGACACGTCTCCCCCCATAGTGCATTTAGATTAAAAAAATATCTTTAATCCCATAACTTATACCCCCTCCGTCTCACTCTAAATTTTCTATTTTGATCGGGCCCGAAGATTATGAAAAAGTAAATTTTGTTGAATCTTTGATTTTTTTTAAAGATGGAGATTTTGAGGGTATAGATTGTGAGAAAAAATTATCATTTATGGGTTGAAAAGTTAAATTGGGACAAACCAAAAAAGAAAGTAGAGAAATTAGAGCGGGACGGAGGTAGTACTCTTTTTATAACGTGATCCAAAGCATTAAAATTGCTGAAAACCCCCTATTTTGCGCATCTCACTAGGTGCACGTATGAAATTCCAGCGATCTTCTCAATTCTGTCTCCAAAATAAAGCAATTTTAGAAGTTGCTGGACTAAATTGAAAAACAAAAAAAAATTGAATACCTTTTACAAAAAGTCTAAATTACAGAACTGAAAGTAATATTTCCCCATATATTACCACATCAATATAAGATGAATACAATTCCTTGGTAAGTTAGCAACAAAGAATATTTATGTAAAAGTCCAATAACAGAAATATGGATACTTTAAAATTGTTGACTTTTTTAGTGTACTTCAAAAAAAAAAAGTAAAAAAAAAAAAAAAAAAAGAGGACAGCTCTTAACCATGGTCATGGTCTGATGTAATATTAATTAGCTATCTAATCTTGGCAATCTGAACGTCGACGTGTAATAATCAAGCAAGTCATTAAATTAATTGCATGCTTGACCAACATATATGTAGCCCAGCATTATAAGAAATTAGTTAATAAATAATTAAAATACTCTCTCCGTCCCGGCTAACTTTTCATATTTTTTATTTTGGTTCATCTCATTTAACTTTTCATCAAATTAAAAAAAGAAATTTTTCTCACAATCTTCATCCCCAAAATCTCCACACTCAATCTCCACATTTAAAAGAGTAAAAAAAAGAAGAAGGTAAAATCTGTTTTTTCTTAACTTTCGTATCTAGTTGACTGTGAAAAGTTAGTTGAGACGGAGGGAGTATTAATTAATGAATGGGATTTGAATTTGATTATTCAGTCAAAGAAGCATATGTAGTATGAATTTAATTATGTGTAGAGTGCAGCTGGAAGTGGAAATTTCACTCAACAACAAAAATATAATAATGTTCGATAAGACCAAGTTGGGATATTCTTTTTTTGGTAATTAGACATCTGAGAAAAACATCATACAAAATTGTCCACTTGGGCATTTTTGGTGCCTAATTTCTGGGGTCAAAAGTCAAAACCCATTGTACAATATTAGGGTTAGGTTGAGTTTGAGGCTCATTGTGTCAATTAAACAGTGTACCGTCCATGACCAAGTCGTACCTTGCCCACCCTTTTAAGTATTGTCGCCCGAATTCACAATGAGCTCCGACTAGCTTCCGTCTAGGTATTAAGTTATCACTTATTATTTATTTCTTTTTTTTAAGCACGCCTCAGCTTCCAGTACTAGATTCTGACTAGTCGTTAAATCTTTATCTACCTTTTAATTGTCGCCTAGCAACTTTTACATCATTAATTACATATACTCTGCTCATATTTTTTGTTCAACATAATGGAATTAAAAAAATTAAACACATTTAGTTTATTCCATATATAGAAAATTAATATATTGCACACTTATGTTGAACACTTTCATGAATACCTACTCATATGAACTTTTTTAATGTGCTATATTAGTACCATATAAGTAGGTGCTCACAAAATACTTACTATGTGTATACATGGATGGGTTTGGGGGGTCGGTCTCCCCACTTTTACTTCTAGAAATTAAAAAGTTTTTACATTGTCTAATATTTTATATTTGATCTTTTTATATATAAGTATTTGTTCTCCTCCCTCTTACTCTTTTCAATATTCGTGTTCTATAAATACTCTAAGACTGTGGTTCATAAAAATTCACCCCGAAAATGAATTTGTAGATGATTCCTGAATGTACATTGTATCGTTTCTTACCCAACAAACATTAGTTACTTATAATTCTCATACAGTATATGTTTCATCTAATCATGACTTATCTTTTGTTGAATCACATTAATTGATTGAACGCATGCAATGTGCCGTTGTTGACTTCATAATTTAGAAACTCATTGTAAGTTTCCTTATTGGAGTCCATAAAATAAATATATATATGTATGAAAACTGATATGCTGCACATTTATAGTGGGTACTTTTGTGAGCACTTGTTAATATGATTAATTTTTTTAAGTATGATATACCTTTAGCACATCAGTAGATGCTCACGGAGAGCTCACCATAATTGTACAGTATATCAAAACTCACGGGCGCGCGCGCACACATATATATATGCAATTCTTTTCTGATCCATGCCTTGGCAGCTTTTGACATTTCTACCTATATATGTCAATGGGAAACCATAAAGATTCCCCCAATATTTTCGGCTTAGCAGACTTCGTGTCTACAAAACCTATGTTGTAATAACATATATATATATCACTTTAGAATAACTAAACTGTATTCTCTGTGTGTGTGTGTTAATTATGTAGGTGCATCAGCTGTCTTTGTGATGCTTTCATATTCCTTATCTTTACTTTTAAGCTTCTGACTTTTTCTTTCTTGTCTTTCATTTTCTCAATAACAATTAATTCACTTTAGAAATTTCAGCTTCTTTACTGTTTTAATCAAACAATTACCACTTCATCATCAACAAATCCTCCCTCTCTCTCTCTCTCACACACACACGTTCTTATACAGTATTCCCTCCGTCCCGAATGAACTTGCACGGGCTCCCCGACACACATATTAAGAAAAGTTGTTTTTTTATAAATGTTGACTTAGTCAAATCTGTTTTTACCTCTATGTGATGACAGATTTATCATGTGTGATTAATGTGGGGTAGAGATGTAAAGTTTTATTTTCTGAAATGGAAAGTGTGCAAAAGAGGTGGGACACCCCGTTTAGGAAAATATGCAAGTTCATCCGGGACGGATGGAGTATTTTTTTACATTAATTTTTATATATAACCGTTAATGTAGGGGGCTTCTAATTCACCAAGAAAATTAATTGTCCTTTGCAATGCAATTTTTGGATCTTGAAATTTTGATTATTTGACTTGAAATTCTTGTCATTTAAATGCAATTCATTGGGTTGATGCCAACATTATGGTACATACATTGAATGGGATCCAAAACCATGAAATTGAAACAAGAATTAGAAGGGACATGTAGAGATAAGGATTCATAAAACTGAAACAGACAATTCGATGACAAAGTTATGGGACCATATTGTATCAATGAGATTCAAGTCTCCACTTAATATTCATCAAAAACCGAAAATAAGGTTCGAATACGATGCGCTTTACTACAATAAAAATGTTTTTGTCGTCTATTATTTTAGACAATAAATGCCTCTAATATCAATTATATGTGATGACTTATCCTCACGAAGTATTGCACAAAGTCATTTTTTCATTTTTTTAGTGACAACAAGTGGTTGCAAAAAATGCTTATACGCATTTCAGGCGACTTTTTGTCGTCTCAAATAATGTTAGCGACTGAGTTACTGAGACGACTAATTACTGATGACATATTGTCTCTAATAATATACTCCCTCCGTCTCGGTCTAATTTACCTATTTTGGCCGGACATGGAGGTTAAGAAAAAACAAAATTTGTGGAATCTTTGACTTTTTCAAAGGTGGAGATTGAGAGTAGAAATTTTGAGGGTGGAGATTGTGAGATAAATTTACCATTTATAGACTGGTAAATTAGATTGAGACAAACCGAAAAGAAAAGTAGACAAATTAGAGCGGGACGAAGGTAATATTTAAGACAAATATTAATTAGTTTTTTAGGAACAACAAATATTAGTTTTCCCGTGGAAGGTTTTCTTTTATGTGATATGTCAATTGTTAAGTTTTATTTGATTGATGATGTAAATCACATTTTCTAACAATGGCCAATATTTCCATGTACCTAGGGCATTGATTTTTTTAGGTTTTAATTGAAATCATGTTGAATAGACCAACTGGACATACATTGCATTATATGAACAATCTAGTAATGGAAGACCCCATTCTATTACATGTTGATTGCAAAAAGACAAGTTGCAGTCACATCCTAGTTTTGGACACAATCTATGTACTTATGATGTACATTTGATTTTCTGCTACATATATATCAGAAATTAACTTACTATATGGAGTAATTACAAGACTTATGAATCAAGTAGAAGAATATGTGAGTCAATCTACTAAAACATATTAAAAACTAGTTGATTGGTAGAGTAGGTTTGACATTCTAATGGGAATTTAGACGATGTTAAACAGAGTCTAGGAGAGATTGAGTGAAAAAAAGCGAGGATAAAATATTGACAGCTAAGAATAGTGTAGCATCGGAGCTGCATTAAATAATCGATCAGGTTAACTCCATGACTGCAAAAGTGTGTCGCAAGTGATTGATAATGTAACAGTACATATCTTTGTTCATCCCTCACCATGTATATATTTTGTTTTACCAGCACACCACATTTTCATTATCAATGTTCGTGTAAAAGGTTCATTCTCCTTTTTTATAAAGAGAGTTGTGTTTAATAAAATTATAATTTTTTTATTTTCCAACAATCATAAGAAGGTAAAACTCTATAAAAACCATTAATCAACACTTATACATTTATTTTTTGTTTGACTTATTCAATTTACGCATCTTTCTCTTGAAATTACGTTTTTTATTTTGTATACAGTTAAATGAAAACGAAACATTAACTTTTGAAATGTGACTTTTAACCCAAGACAGAAGAAAAGTTAAAAAAAACAAATACTGCCATTACTGGAGTAAATTAGGCTTTCTTACAGATGATTCAAGAGGACAAATAGGATTTTTTTTCATTTTCCTTTAATTTATAAAAGATAATAAATATTCAGGATGGCAAAATGGCCAAACCTCCTCATTTCCCATAAAAAAAATCATGTTAAAAAACGCATCCAATTTAAAATTCAATTTCTCATTTTATTAGTAAATAAAAAAAATAACGTTAATGTTAAGAACGAATTTGTATAAGTGGCAACTTATTGTTTCTGTGATATATAATTTTTTTTAAAATTAAGAAAAGGAGTATTTGACATACTTTCGGTTGGAAAAGAAGGGGACCAAGTTTGACTGTTATTTGTGGTTTAGAAAGCTTTGCATGAATTTGAATCCGACCCTCAAAATTATGTCCCGTGGACGACAACCTGTCAAAGAACCGTCCCAGTTCATATTCTCTTCCTATTTTTACGATGCCATTCTAAAATCGAATATTACAATTACGAACTCATGAATCATTAAATCATGAATGTAAATTATTAAATCACTAATCATGAACCGAGAATATGCCCTACAATCAAAAACTTGAATCCTGAACCATAAACTTAATTCATTTTTTAAACTCAGTTAGCCACAATAACCACATAAACTCAGTTTTTAAACTCATATTTTAAACAACAAAGGACATGGATCCAATTAAGAACAGTTGAAAATATTACAAACTACGATGAAATTAAAAAAATAAAATACTACTGCCTACTCTAAAATTAACGAAGAAATAACTGAGCCCATTATCCATATGAACATTGTAATATTCCCTTGGGCCTCTATTTTTCACAGAAGAAACCAACATATCGACGCAATAGGCCCGTACTTTTCAACTGGTGATTCCTAGGAAAGCCCAACCCAATAACTCTGCAAATGGGCCACATACAATGGTCCGTTTTTTAAACTGATTCTACTAAAAATTCTATCACACTACAGCCTCTACCATTTCCCCAAAATAATGCTTCAACAGGCCATAAAAACAGATCAAAAGGTCTAAGCGGCAAGGGATCGGGAGAAAAAATATAGGAGGTCAAGGACAGTTTAGACGGGTCTAGTCGAAGCTAAGTGGGACTTTTAGAACAGAAACAAATTTACATAAAAATAAAAAATAAGAATTGTGGGTTTTATCTAGACATCATACCCTCTACACTTCATAACGAATGTAATAGTGATTCTTATCTACCTTATCTAGCGCTGAAACTTGTCAAAATTTATGTTGTGATCTTCTTATAAAAGATGATCAATTTGTATCGTAAGTCGGTATGAATCCTTTTGCGTGTTGGCTTTCCATTTCGAGAGCCATCAGCGACTTTTGTCGCTGATATCTGTTTCTCTTTGAAGAAAGTGCTGAAAAGAAGAAAAAAACAGTTTTTAAAAGAGCAACTAATATGGTCGAAGACAGTGCACGGTGGCCCGGCCTGTTTTGCCACTTGTGATTTGGATCACAATTTGCTGTGAAACATGTAGTGGAACTAGTTGTAAAGGAGAAACTTACACACTAATTCATGAGGCAGACCAAAGTCATAGTCGCTGCTGCGCCTTCTGCAGACGCAGAAATAGTATATCCCGAGAACAAGTGTAGCAAAAATAACCAGACATGACAGGGCTATTGCGATTTTGCCACCTGTTGATAAACCGTTTTTGCCCCAAAGTAGTGGACAATCCGGCAAAGAAGGTACACCGCATAGTCCTTTATTACCAGAAAGGCTGTGAAAGAGATGTATTCTATTAGAAATGGTGATGATAATAAGGAATACAAACGAGCTGCAATAGAAGTTTACGAATTAATACTACTATCTAGTTCTTGTTTTATAAGTAGTTCAGTTTCTGCAGGTTCAAGTTTCTGATTGATTTGGCTTTATTCTTGGGTTTTGGTAATAAATACATTCGAGTGAAATCCATGAAAATGAGAACGGAGGGCTTGTGTTGCTACGAAAATCAAAATTTGAGGGTCCGTCTATGTGTGTGTGTGTGTGTTTTGGTTTGGGGAAGGGGGGGGGGGGGGGGGGGGCCAACAAGAACTAAATGTGAGATTTACTCTATGGCTCCACCATGGACCCCAATTGAATAAAGTTCCTCTGGAACTTCCCCTTCCAATAAGTTATCATTCAATAACCTGACAAAAAAAATCACGAAACAAGGGAAATAAGTTCTCATTTATTATGCTCGTGTACAATATGATGCATATAATGGAAGTGTTCTTCAAGTTGCTAGAAAAATGTAACAAATTGATTTGTGATATTTCATCTGGAGTGTAAAAGTAGAGGTCCATGACCAAAAAGATGAACAAGATCCCGACTTACACAAGCTGCAAACTTGAAAAAGTTAGAGCATCTGGTATGGCCCCAGTAAGTTTGTTATTCGAGAGGTCCCTGCGTTGACAGAAGCAGAATAAGTTATGAAAATATAATCATCAAGGAGTATAAAATAGATAATTATCGTTTCCAATTTGAGCTAATTATTTGTACTAAAGAACTCATGTAAACCAAAAAAGAATGATAATATCGCAAGCTTTAAAACGCAAGTTACAACAACTATGTAATGGTTTATATTTTGGTGATGTTTGAGAAGTAAAGCCCAATATACTACAACGGTATCAGAATATGGAAACAAAATTGAAATGTCAATGTATTAGGAGTGTGTTATCTTACAGCTTCACAAGCGACTTTTGAGCCAATTCTGCGGGTATATTACCTCCTAAAGAATTGGAGCTCAAGTTCCTGCACATAAGAAGAGATGCTTAGCAATTATAGATTTAGTCCAACGTTAATGAACCAGTTATAAACAAGAAATACAAGTGTTCAGCGGAGCAATTTTGAAGCAATTGATCTAACTGAGTTTTTGTCCAGCAGTCATCAATCCAAGTATTTTCAGAGGAAAAGATGACTTGTATTGATGTCTTTGTGTGTGGCTGATGTTTGTATTGGTATCTTCAAGACATCAACATAGCAAGAAATCAAATTGGATACTTACAAGCTTACCAGGTTCGTCAACAGGCCAATTTGATCACTGATATCTCCTTTCAACCCTTGGCTTCCAAGGTCTCTAAGACAGAGAAACAAAGAAATAGACAAGAAAATGAACTTCAAATGGGGTACAACAAAACCTAAATAGATGCTTCAATGGCTATCGGAACTTGAGTAGGAGAACTTGAACAAAGAATGTTTACAGTAGAAACAAATTCAAATTATGCAATATGAAATAAACGAGAAAATGATGCAGTAAGCACTGAAAAAACCACGCCAACCCCTTATGCAGGTGTAAGAAAATCATGATGTAAAGAATAATGTGCTTACAGAAGCTATTTTTAGCATATAAGGCAATTTTCTGTGCAGATATAGTCGTCGTTTTTAGATATTTATATCCATATAGAGAGAGAAAAAACCTTACATTTGGGATACCACAAGGAAAGATTCATCCTTCGTGGGATGACATGTAACACCCTCCCATGCATCCCATACAGTAGGGGCACAAGGATCGCCGTTCCAGCCCATTCTGTCAGGCACATGAAGTGACGCCTTCAGCGCTCTCATAGCAACAACTGCAAAAGTTTTATGTCAAACTATAACAGGGTTCTTTTTTTGCATAGTGCTATAACCATAACGACAAGCTTATACTGATATTTTCGCTCCGATTTGTGGATTCTCAACAAAGAAAGTAACTATTCAAAGTAATATCAAACCGTCATGTGTTCAAATTTTTTGAAGTAACTTAAAAAGCTTTTCCCTTGTTGAGTGATTCCAGATTCTTTATTCCCGATCAACTTTACAGTACACTAGGTGCATTGCATTTGGGGTAGTTTCGGGTTCCCACCACGATCGTACAGTCACACACAAATCGACATTGGTGTGTTAAATATTTTATACTTATTACATAGATAAAAAATAAGAATGCATGAAATCTTAAGACATGTTTTGTTCCCCTTCATTGGCACGAACTTCAGATGTTAAAATATCTAATCACGTTTGTTTCAGTATGTAAAAATTTGAATTTCTCAATCCAACAAATTCTTACACGATATTATTGGCATACTTTTTTTTCATTTCTCAACATTATCTCTCTATTTTTTTGTTTCTCAATAATTATAGCTATTATTTCACAATTATCCTATCAAATACTCACAATCTCATCTCAATATAGTACTCCCTCCGTCCCGGTTAACTTGTCACAGTTGACCGGGCACGGATGTTAATAAATAAAGATATTGTGAAATCTTTGATTTTTTTAAAGGTAAAGATTGAATGTGGATATTTTGAGGGTGTAAATTGTTGTCTTTAATTGACATTTATGGGTGTGACAAGTTAAATAGGGCGAATCAAAATAAAAAGTAAGACAAGTTAACTGGGACGCAGGAAGTAATATTTATAATCACCCACACTTTTAGCACTAATTTGACAGTTCAACCAATGGACAATATCTTAAGGCCAATCCTAAAAAACCCAGTCTGGGCAACTCTGATGTTTCAAAAAGATACTCCATCCGTCTCATTCATATTTGTACATTTTCCTTTTCGATACGTCCTACATCAATTTGCACATTCTTAAATATGAAATTTCTCTTACAATCTACACCTTTGAAAAAGTAAAAAAAAAAAAAAAAATTAAATTTTTCTTAATATACGTGTTCGGCCCTATGTGCAAATATGAATGGCACGGAGGGAGTACAATTTTACTATTCAACTTTATTTGTCTACCACATAATTTAGAAAAAAATATTTTTCCACAATCTAATTAAATCTAGAAATGTAATCAAATCAAACTATTCGGAAATGTTCGCTAATTTAATGAGCCGAACTCGAGCTTACTAGTATTTGTTTCGTTAGCTCGCGAGCCAACCAGCTGGATATAATTTTGAACTTTTGAATTAAATTGTTCTACTCAATGTTAATGTAAGATATAAGATATAAGATATAAGATATAAGATATTTTATATTTTTTTAATTAACATGTTATGTTCTTATTTTTAAATAAATATATAAACCTATTATGTTTATATGATTTTGTTAACCATATTTATGTTACCATGAAATAAGTGTAACGAGCTTCCGATCTCAACCTCGAGCTCAATTATATGCATAAGAACTCAAGCTCGAACTATACTAATATGTAATCGAGTTTTTTTCGTTGAATCATGCTCGAATTATTTATCAGCTCAGTATTTATAAGACGAATCAAACTCGAACTTAACTATAAAAAGTGAAGCCGAACTCGAGCCTATTGATAGTCAAACAAGCCAAACTCAAGTCCTGTACCGTTCAAGTCGATTTCATTCATTTACATCTCTAACTAAAACTAAATTAAACACTCAGTCCTAGCAAGGATACTACACCATCAATTATATTTATGTGTTTCATTTTATTTTATTAATTAAAAAAGTATTCTCTCCGTTCTATTTTATTTTGCATAGAGAAAGTTGGCACAAATACTAAAAAAAATTGCCTTTTAAGATTTTATTAACTTTTTAAAAATTGATTAAGGATAGAGTTTAAGGGTGGAAATTTGAAGATGAAGATTGAGGATAAAAATTTTGTTATAACTTTTTTTTAAAACGAACGAAAACAGAAAATATACCAAATAAGATCGGATGGAGGCCCGAGGGAGTATCATCGATCAATAGTGTAACAAAAATTAAAGGCATGTTGTAACAAAGAATCTCAAACTCCCACATGGTGGCATGTGGCACCACCTCACGTGAATTGATAAATGGTGGCTTTTCTGAACCCATTTTCCCCACCGTTAAAAGCATCGTATCTTGAAATATTTTTCTTTTCTCTCAAAGAAATGAAAAAATATAATAATGTAACTTCTATTTACCGAACTTTTTGAATAAGTTTTCACTAAAAAATCAATCATTAATCATGGCGTACATACCTTGATCAGGTGCAGTTTTAAGATCAACAGGCACAACTGCATAATTCTCGACCCCACAAATCACCGGAGCGCCGACCACCGGCTCCAGCCTCACATTCAAAACAGTATTGCTCAGATTCTTCACAACGTAGCTGAAATCGTACGCCGCAAAACCCCCAACCTCCTTGTACACATCCACTCTACTCACATTCTCCCCATTCACCAACACATCAAACACTCTCTGTCCCGCTTTCGTCACGCTTACGTCAATCTCTGCGAAGTGGAACCACAGCAAGTAATCGAGCTTCGCATCCACCGGCAGCTCGTACTCCAGT
The DNA here is from genome assembly GCA_958295605.1 of Ajuga chamaepitys. NCBI lineage: Eukaryota > Viridiplantae > Streptophyta > Magnoliopsida > Lamiales > Lamiaceae > Ajuga > Ajuga chamaepitys. The sequence continues at coordinate 57,844,305 of OY282498.1, read as the reverse complement.
GCCGCCCCGCCTCCGCCGCTGGCTTTGAAGGCGGTGATTGCTGTCTCGTAGAGCTTTTTGGGGAAGTAATTGGGGCTTTTTTCGGCGTTGTTTATGCCTTTGATTGCGGAGATTGCTTTAATCGTGGCTCCGTTTGCTGTGGTAACGGATTTCAATCGGAATTCCGCGTCTGACAGCCACGATCGGCTGAGGAAGTCGGTGTCGTTGCTGAATCCGGGTCCCCATTGGTTCGAACCGGATGAAAATCGACCGTAATTGATCAATATGTAGTTGCTCTTGTTTTTCTGAGCTTCGAAGGGGTAGGCGTTGCTGTCGATTTCAGTCAATTCGAGAGATGATATTAGTGGAGAATCAGTGGCGATACTGTAAAAGCAAACGTCGACGTTGGAATCGGTGTGATAGAAGAAGAGATCCGAGTAGACACCGGAGCGAGAAACCGATACCGGCCATGGGGATCGCCAGGAAAAGACCAAAGTACCCTCGACGGAGACGTCAAAGGAGGGAGAATGCGACTTCCCGTCGAAATTGTCGTAGACTGTGAACGTGCGGAGGAGGTAGCGGCCTTCGGCGGCCGGTGTGGGGATAGAGTAGCAATTCTTCTTGCCGGAGGAGATAGGGAAGTACCGGAGCGTTTTCTCTTGCTGGTGGCGGAAGTGGAGCGGCTCAGAGACGACGGAGGTGGCGCCACCGGAGTAGAAGCGGTCGGAGAGCCAGGTGGTGCGGAAGGCGTCGGTAGAATTGACATGGCCGCCGCAGTCGATGTGTATATTGTAGTCTGAAAAGGGAAAAATCAATAAGTGAGTACGAAGGTCGAGTATATAGATTAGATAGTGTACGTATAGGTGGCGGTGGCGGTGGTGGTGGACTTACTGAAAGGGTTAGAGAGTGAAAGGGAAGGGTGGAGGAGAGAGAGGAGGAAGAGGAGAGGGAGTATGGACATTGCAGGTGAGTTTTGGAGCTGTCTGATAGTGTTAGCTGCTCGAACGTAACGGCCGGACGGATGTGTGAGAGAGAGGGGGGAAGCATATAGATTGACGATGATATGTTTGGTGTTTGTGGACTATATACAAATCCTCTCAGTACATTTTTCTTTTATTATTTTAATGAAAATTCTCAATACAAACTCCGTCTAATGACTCTCTAACCCGTTGGATTATGGGTTTGAATTCCATTCTTTCGAATTCATCATTGATGTTGCATGGATCATTATGAATTTAAAGTTTCGTAATTTTATTTTAAGTTATTTTTTAAGAATTTAAATAAATGTTAAATTCATTGACTGATTTTAAATTAATTCATTTTAAATCCCTCTATCTAAATATAATTTGGGAGAAATTCAAAGCTATACAAAAATAGCGACAATCTAATTATAACTTGAATTTAGCCAAAATTAATAATTTATCTTGAAACTCGAAATTAATAATTTGTTTTGAAATTTAATAATTATACATTTAAAATATTTTTTATTTATAACCCTACAAACCCAACCCGATAAACGGCATTTTTCTTGTTCTTTTGTTGGAGCATTTATGTTTATATGAACTACCCACAGTGACCAATTATCCGTGAATTAATGGTTTCACATTCGGCCCGAGGAATAATGCAGCGAGAACTAGTAAAGACTTTATTCTTGCTTTAAAAGAAGAATGATATGGGTATGAGAATAGATCGTCTAGAACGACCTTCTGCCTGTGACAATTCAATTTTCGGCATTTTCTATTTGAAGCCGCGAATTTGGCCGTATTTGTAAATAATTATGCTATTAAAAAAATGATTTAATTTTTTTCTAAAAAAAAAATTAAAATTTAGTAATGTTTGAAAGTAAAATGATGTTAAAACTAAAAGCTAATAAAAATTGTGTGTTAACAACTTCTGACAATTAACGTTTAAGTGCTTTTAAGGAGTAATTTTATATTTTTAACATAATGTTGCAAACACTCCCTCAATTTTGAAGTTCTTCTCAAAAACAATTTTATATCTCCAATTAAGATTGCAAACATCCTCTTACTATATTTTCTAAAAGATATTTATTCATATTTATGTGGGATGGTTGGAAAATAGTCTTTTAGGAGTATTTGTAGAAAGGGATATTTATTTTAGGCTGAGCCTATCAAATGAAGGATAGGGCGAGCAATATTTTACTTTTGAACGGGATGAGGATGGGGGACGTCCATATTCAAACCTCATTCGTTCCCCTCCATCACAAATCTAACTATCATATTAATTTGGCAATTACAATACACAATTACCTTATTCTATGTTATCTTCGTCTCATCCTAGTTCCATTTTCTTTTTGACCGGTGGAACCCTTCAGAGTTCAATATATTAATGAACTACATCTACTACATCCTTAAATAAGTATACACCGAGAAATTTGAGAATTCAAGAGAGAAACACCAATGACCATGAACAGGGGCAGACTTATGTGGAGGCCAAGGAGCTATTGTGTACGTGTAATTTTGTCGATTTTTATGCAACTTAATTAAATAAAATAAATAATTATATTATTTAACTAAAATAATTATTTATTAATAATAAATAAATGTATTATTATGTATAATAGAGATAAATATTTTAGAAAATAGAAATATTATATCTTGATTATTCTCTTTTTTTTTAGTAATTAACCAATTTATTGATCTTATAAAATTGTCTGTATTTTCTAGTTTCATTTATAGAATTGAATATTATTCGGATCCTTTTAACGGGACGCACATGGTAGTCATCTCTTTTGGGTCTCTAAAAATATTATTTTAATATAATTTATGTAATATTTTAAATTTAGAACTTTCTATATGAGAATTCTTTTTCAGTCTATTAAAATTTATCTTCTATTTGATAAAAAATAATCACATAATCTTATAACGTAGTTAAAAGTTTCTTACAAAATGAACTTCTAAATCCACCAATACATAAATTCTGTCAACTAAATTAGTAAATTCGTCCCTAATCATAAAGATAGCTGCATCGATATTTGATACCGTAAAATGATCCAAGTTTTGAGCAATGGAAAAAAATAAAATAAACTATTAGGTGATAACACTTTTTTAGAACCTCGTGAAATGGAAACCGGGGAGTCAGGTCCGGTTTTGTCACCTGTGCATGAAAGCCACGTGTACTTCAACTCCACAACTTCAATTTTAAGCAACCAGTTAAACACTTGAGTGTGTTTGCATATGCTTATTTAAATAAATATTTAATTCTAGTTTAGTACTCCCTTTTTGTCCAAATTTGTTCCATCGTCACAACTTATTTTACACATTCTCGAAATAAAAAGAACAATCGCTACTCTCAAAATCTCAATTTTCAATTTCTATCTTTAAAAAACTCAACTAAAAAATGAAAAATAATTTTTCTTTTATATACGCACCGAAGCAGATGTGTAAAGTAGGTGGGGATGAAGGGAATACTACCTTCCTTTTTAGCAGTTCTTTTATATTCTATGAGATGTTTATAAGTATTCATATTTTCTATCTTTTGTTTTATTTTAATGTTATCCCTTAATAATTGAAAAGGTAGCTTATTGAAAAACTGAGGTAGTATAAATTAAAATGGAGTATTTTAGATATTGGCTTGACTTCTGCAATAACTAATAATCTGGAAGACTTAAATTAAGCTAGGAAGTAGTGTTTGCATGATCTTCCTCTACTGGAATATAACATATTCGATCAACCTTGAAGCAGGCTATAGTTAATTTAAATTGCTTATCAGTAAAAGAATGTTAGGAAAAATGATTATTTAGCAAACATTACGGTTTATGATTTTACTAAAGGTACATTTTTTAAATTTTGAGAACTACAGTGGATGTTATAACATTCACAGACATAACAGTAAACAGAACAAATCACACCACAATATTAAAAAAAGAGGAACTAAATCCCCTAGTCCCCTCGGACTTGATGTTATTGATAAAATTGCCGATAAGGCTATGTTTTACAAGAAGACTCGACTCTTCTATACCAAACATATTCTATTATCAACAATACCTGGCGACTCTCGTTGACTTTTTCGACACTGACACGGCACACCACCGAAGGTCGGACGAACTCTCCCGAGCCCGCCTTGAAGCAGCTTCTCTCAAAGATACTTCGACTCAACTAACTATGTTATAACACTACTGGAACACATTAAGCTCTCGCTGATCAAATAATGAATATTCGTATTACGCTCATTCAATTTCTCATCAATATTCGACACCACTGAATGAATGACTCCAATCAATAAATAGCGGAAAAATGATGAACCACAGTTTTCTCTCCAAGTAACATATCTCTGAATAAGGTTGTAATCTTTTTCCAAATCTTCCATATCTTTTTGCAATTCTTATCCATAATTCCTATTTTCTGCACATGCAATAAATAAATTAAATAACAATATATTTTTGACAAAACTCCTAAAATTAAATTCCTTTACAATTTTCTTCAAACGCTTCCACTTTTGATTTTAAGCAATTATATATAATTTTTAATTTTAATCAAATTATTAAAGTGAAAAGCAATCACAAATACTCCTTAAGAGACAATAAGTTCTTATTTCTCAAATGCTTCGATTTTAAAAATTGGTCAAAAGCACTTACTTCTCCAACACTACTCACTTTTAATAATAAGTGATAAGTATTTTTGCACAAATTTTAATTTTAATCACTTCTTAAAGATAAAAACAAAGAGAAACACTTCATAATACTTCTTTTAGTATAATAAGTGATAAAAGTAGTTATTTATCAAACATTCTTATTCTTAAATTTTGACCCAAAGCGCGTTATTCTCGACTCTACTTAATTTTAACTGTATGTATCTTTTCCCCGTAATTTTAGATTTTGATTACTTCTTCAGAAGTACAAGCAACCGTAAACACTTTCCTAAATATACTACTCTATTAAACAAAACATTTTTGTATGTTTCCGATATTAAGAAGAATCTCTTAAGTTAAGTTTTCAGTAGACTATAAAATGTAACATTTGTTAACTTCGGGGATCAGAAAAATATGGCTAGTTTGTTTGATTTTGGTGAAAAAAGAAGCGGAAATGTATAAATTAGTTTTTTTTTTTTCAATTAGGTCCTATAACTTTAAAATTGGGTCAATTAAGTCCTTGAATATCTGATTATGAGAAAATTAATGCCTTCTAAATATAAGATTAATTAAATAAATGTGAAGATATTGGACTCATAAAACCCTTAGGCGTCTATTTTAATTTCTTTTGTTCAAGTAGGCCCTATAGCTTGACTATCTAATTATTGAAGAAATACTACACTCCTAAATATAAGAGTAACTAAATAATTTCATGTCAAGATATAATAGGCCTACTAGTTAGCAAATAAAAAATATAATATAAAAATAAAACAATAAATTGTTTTTACATAAATGGCTACTTGAACTTAAGTTGATACGTGAAGAGCTTTAAGAAACCTTTCAATTTAAAAACTCTTTTGAAGTCTTAATTTAATTTATTAGTTGGAACTTGAATACTTAAACTCATAAAAATCATAAGTTTATATTTGATATTTCATATATTCAAGATTTAGATATGCAAAAAATAAAAAGAACAAAAAGCAAACGTAACAACTAGATGGCGCCAAACCGCCCCCACCGATTTTCGACTAGTGCAATTTTAGTTGCTATATTTAACATTTTAGACCCGATGTCTCATTCGTTATTCCTACACATTTACTTGACCTGATGTAATATCAGAATATCTTAAATAGGGTATACATGTAAATTAATAAGAAGTTGATGGGAATTCAGTGTGACAATTAATCTATTACATTCCTCCGTTTCAAAATAAATATAATTTAATAGAAGATATTTTTCTTTTAAAGAAACAAATATCGTTTTAAAAAAAATTTATAATTCTTTCAATCTTACCATAAACAACCTACTTAATTTAGTTGATTATTTCTTTATTCCACAAAACATATCAAATTAAATGAATTATGTATGTATATATATTTACCAATTTTATCAATTTTTTTTTTTTATAAAAAAAATTAAAATAACACTTATTTTGAAACGAATAGAGTATTATAAGACCGACTAAAATACTACACACGTCTAGCTTATATTTATTTATTTTTTTCTCCTAATTTAAGAACAAAGAAAAAATCCTTCCCCCTCCCCACGATAACTCGAACCCAGGACCAAAGACCTAGGTAGTAGATGCTCTGCCACTTAAGCTATCCAACTTCGTTAGACGTCTAGCTTATATAGGACTTAAGAAAGTTTATGCGCAACTATCAATCGATAAACATCAATTGTTTATACAAAAATATGGTATCTGAATTATGCAGAATTGTCTGTTTGTGGGGTCAATCAGTCCGTGACAATACATTCGAGCCAAAATTAAGAATATGTTATAAAAATGGCAATGTCTTAGATGACATCAAGGATATTTGTGTGTAATAAAGACAAACTAGCCAGTGCTTAATTTAAAGTAATTTGTTAGTCATCGTGATTTCAATATCTTGTCAAAAGTTTAACTAGTGCTAATCTGTTATTGTGATGTGAATTGAATAAGATTTTTTTTCCGATTGCAAATCTATGGTATTATTATATTCTTGGCCTAGCATAACCATTTTTATGCACAGATAGCATTTCATATAAAAATAGTTAATTCTAATTCAAGCCTAAAAAAAATTTCCATACAGATACAGCTACATTATACTTTACTTCTCAATTTTAACCTCAAACTTTACAAGGTTTTTTTTTTTTTTTCCACGGTCCTCAAACTCACCACTTGTTGATATCGGTCTTAAATCAAGTGTCAAACAAGTCCTCGATCCAAATGTCTATGAGAATAACTAAAATAAAATGTGTTTCAAATATAAAAACTGAAAAAACGAGGCAGAATGTAGCTCGAATGAGGTTAAGCTTGGATATGACCGAAATGAGTTTATTTGTTTTGTATTCAAGTGGTACTTTTCAGTCGAGTATTAGTCTCTTAATGAGTTTTTCTTACAGTATTCATAATACTTAAGTCGATCCACTCTGACCTTATAGCTGTCACACTTGACACTAATTTATTAGTTATACCATCCACTTGGCAGATGCTTGGGTACCTAGGTGATCTCGGTGATGCCATGTTGCAGCAACTTAACAGTTATATCTTCTGAGAATGAAAATGTAACAGTGGCTCGACACCAATCTTGTCCTCTGAATGCCAACACAGACTACTTCACATGTCATGGCTTAGTAGCTAAGGATCCTAGCTAAGTAGGCAGCACCCTAATAGGTGGATCTTTTGGATTAAGCAACTGTATGTGCTTGACACTAATCATGTTCTTGGGATGCTAAATCGGATTGCTTTACATGTGATGATAAAGTTGTTAAACTCGTGATTTTGACTTGGATCGTTGAATGGTCTATAGAATCAGATGGTAGGATTGGATCGTAAAATAGTAGGATTCTACAAATTATGCAAATATAAATAAATAAATATTATGTATATATACTTCTCATATATGCTTATATATAGTGAAAATTGCATTTGAGCTAGTGAATGATAATTGGGCATGAAGATTTTGATTCCATTACTGCGTCTTGCCTAAGATATCTCCACAAATATTCTTTTGTTATTTCTCTCAAAGTAGAATGGACTTGAAAATTGATGTATATGCAAAACAATAGTAGTCATGCTTACCAATTGACGGTTTAATATACACACATTATTTTTTTCGGATTTTGTATATTACACCGATTCTACATGCGATTCTACCGATTCTACTTCAATTCTTCGGATTCCACCGATTCAACCCGCAATTCTACAATGATTCCATGAATCATACACGTTGACTCGCGAGGTTGACAACATTGCGTGATGGCTTAGTTGTTGAATATCTCATGTTAACTCCATCTTGGTATTAATCTTGCGTCTGAGCCTTAGACATGTGAGTCTGGTGTTTGACTCGGAAGGGTTAGAGATCCGAGTCGAGGTCAGAGTGGGACTTGGATGAGAATTTAAGCTCTAACTAGATTTCAAGGAAGAGTCAAGCTTAGACTAGATATCAAGGAACAGTTTAAGCTTTGACTAGGCGTCAAAAGAAGAGTCGGGCAAAGAAGAGATATCAAGGATTATTTTAAGCCTTGACTAGGCGTCTAAGGAAGCGTGTAAGGTTGAACCATGTGTTGAGGTTGATTACTTATTTTGTTGTTTGAGTCATACTTGAAAGTCGGTGTAGACTACCATCTCTTGTTGGACTGGCTCAGTCAAGCTTGATTTTATCAACGCGATCGTTGGCATAGCCACATGTCTTTACTCCATTGGATTCGGTTGAACTTTCTTTAATTAAAAATAATAATTTTGAATGCACTCAACAAAGGCCCTCTAAATCCGAACTCGTACATAAGTGCAACCATGCCCGATTTCCAAATAATTTTTCTCTTCTTTTCACCTAGACTGAAGCCTGAAGATGGAGGCTAAGATGTAGAAAAAATATCAGAGTCCAGACCTATACATTACAAAAGCATAATAGAGATTACAAAATTAAGTAACAATAAAACAATCACATATTGCAAAGAGTATTTTTTCTCATTGATACTTTATATCAAATACATGTGGTATGTGTGTTCCGTATATCACCATGATATCATTATACACATGTGTCATGTATTAATTAAATAAAAAATAAAACATGAAACACCATTTAAAATATATATGTAATCTCATCCTATTCCGTTCACTCAGAGTACTGAAAAATCCTCCAAGACTTTAAAGAGAGAGATAGATGCTTGCAAATAATTGGGATTCTAAAGAAATAGTTTCAATTGTTTTTTATCGAAAAAAATTAGAATTACACCGTGTTTGAAAATAAACTTATTTTGATCTAAAAGTCTAATCAATTTTTAAGTGTATATATACAAACATTTTAAAATGACTTTTAACCCAGAAGAGTTTTCAAACACCCCAATAATCCAACTGCCATCATTGCAATTGTATTGATACCATAAAATGATTTTAAAGTTTGAGTAAGGGACAAAAACAAAATAAAAATTGCCTATAGACTATTGATAAAACTTTGTAAACCTCGTGAAATGGAAACCCCGGAGTCCGGTCTTAAAACTTTGTACTTCAAGTTTAAGGGACCAGTTATTAATTGACCCACTTCCCACTTAAATAAGATGTTTTATTATACCTCATTCGTCACGAAATAATTTGCACACTTTTTTTTTGGAGTGTCCAAAGATAATTTGCACATCCTTAAAAAATATATATTATCTTACAATTTCCACCCTTTAAAATTTTCACTCTCAATCTCCACTTTTAAAAAAGTCAACTAAAAAAAATAATTTTTTCTTATTTTACGTGTTGGAAGGGGTGTGCAAATTATCTCAGGACGGACGAAGTATATGTTTATTATAAAACGTCATTAAATATGTTTACGATAATAAAAGGATTTCTATAAAAAAAAATAAAAAATTACAATACTACTAAAAGAATAACATTCGATAAAATGGCTAATTTGTTTGATTTGGTTAAAAGGGGAGGGAAAATACTATTTTTTCGTTTCTTTTAAATAGGTCATGTGACTTTTAAAGTTGGTTAAATAAGCTTTTGGATTTCTAATTATGAGAAATTTCTACCTATCTATATATATATAATAAGCCAAGTCATCCAGAATTAGTAAGTTAAGATTTTTCCCGCCCAATTAGTTAGTTACTAAGAATAGAAGTTAATTTGAATTTCGAATTTTGAATTTTAAATTATCTCATGTTATATTTTGAGATCTGGCGAAAAATCAGCAACAATAAATCTATAAAGATATTTAAAACAGATTTCGTTATATTACTTAAAATTTTGGAATTTGAAATTTAAAAAAATCCTTATCTGATAACATATTTGCTCTATTTGCTCCTATAAATACAGTGTCTTCAGTAAATGAGAATCACGTAAATGAGAATCACATTTGCAGCTGGGTATTTTTATTTTTTATTCATTTCGTAATTTATTTATTTCGCCACTATTTAAGTTTATTTGATTCATATTTGATTTTGCTGAGTAATTCTATTTCTTATTCATTTTGCAATTTCTTAGCTTTGTAACTATTACAGTTTTTTGGATTCACATTTGTGGATGCAAATTTCTATTATTCTGACATTCCTTAATTATTATGTGTCAACTTTGATAGATATTTCACCATAATGGATGCTGCAAAGGGACGACCTGGAAATAAAGATAAGAAAAAATCAGCAACACTGAATCATGATTCTGGCGAAAACAGCTTTGAAGATTGTAAAAATCAAATTTATCAACCATCATATTTTTCTACGGTAATATGTAATCATATAAAAAGTTTTTATTTATTTATTTCCTGTTATGTGAATTATTTAAATTGTTGTCAAGATATTTTTCTAAGAAAAAAACAATTTGATTTATTACATGTATACCGTCAATCGGCGAAGAATATTGGAAAAGGGTTAGAGATTCGCTAAACATTCGATGATCCGTTGATATTGAAGACCAAATCTGATTTATTGTAGTAGATTTCAATTTTATAATTTTTATTTAAATAAATTCATGTATCAACTTCAATTGAATTGACATTATTCACAATTCTGATAATGTTTTAGTTAGCAATATAAAATCATTGAAATATATATAAATTAAGATATCTCGGCAAAAGCATTGTTTGGTTAAGATATTCTAAAAAGAAAAAAACGTAGAAATATATATTTATAAATCAAAATATTTCTATTGAAAAATCCGTGGAGTTGAAAAGCCCATATATTAATTTACTTTTCAATTGGAAATCTAATTGTCATATTAAACGATCTAAATATCCAGTCCAAATCATATCAACATGGTATATATTTAATTTTTAAATATCCAGTCTAAATCATATCAACATGGTATATATTTTATTTTGAATTATTCATGTTGAGATGTCTTAGGAATTAAAAAAAGTTACAGATATGTTTTCTAGAATTTTAAAATACATCATATCTATTTAAAATTTATAGTTATATAATACAATTTATAAATAAAAGAATTTGTATATATATATATATATATATATAGTTAGAATAAAAAAAGGCAATACATATCTAAAATCAAAGGGTAAAATATAATTGAATAATAGAAGATTTAAATATCCGAACCAAATAAAACAAAAGAATAGACATGTAATTTATTTTAACATATAGTGTAAAGTGTAGTTGAGATATTTCAGGAATACATTCGTTGAAATATACTATTTCGCTAATTTAATCAACAGAATAAATATTTAGATATGTTTATATTAGAGTTTTAAATAAACTTTAAATAAATATATAGACTCCCGATTTTTTAAATTAATGTTTAACAGAATGAATATTTAGATGCGTGTATACTAAGGCGAGCCTGTTGTTTAAAAAGAAAATGTTTGCCACATATTCAATTCATGTATATAATACAACTTATAAAAACAATTTAAAATTATTTCATTAGTATAGATATAATAAAGATATATTATAAAATTTAGATATGTAATTGAGATATTTCAGGAATTGAATAAATTGTACATATATGTATTCTATATTTTTAAAGAACATTATATCTTTTTATTTATGAAAATAAATATAAATAATTTTTAAATAACTAATGTGGATATATTCACTGATTAAAAAAATTTATAATTATATATTTTAATTTATAAATCAAAGAATATTTAAATAGAATAAAAAAACTTCATATATCTTTTTTAATAGTTTGTACGATACTATTGAAACATTATAAGATCTATATTTCCGGTAAAAAAAAAAAGATAAACTAATGATTTTTTTTAAAGTTATTATGTAAAATGTAGTTGAGATATTTCAGGAATTATATAATCCGTAAAATATGTTTTTACGCGGTATGTTTAACAGAACGTAGTTATAGAAGCGTGTATACTAGGGTTTTATATAAGTTATAAATATCTGGACCCCTTCATTCATATTTGTCACAAGATTTTAGTTTTAATTGATACAGATCTGTCACACGCAAGATTTTATTTTCAATTCATACACAAACAATGGCTCCGGTATTCGACATGGTTGATGAACTTAATTGATACGTATTCAACATATTCGACATGGTTGATGAACTTAATTGATACGTATTCAACATGGTTGATGAACTTACTCCAGCGGTGATGAACTTAATTGATACGTATTCAACATGGTTGATGAACTTACTCTAGTGAACTTACTCCAGCGGTTACTCCAGCAGTATTCAACATGGTTGATGAACTTACTCCAGAAAAAATGTTGTGGCAGTAAGGGTTCGTTGAGTCAGAGCGTACATAGCTCTTATGTGGGGACGACCAGGTGAACCTTACAACTACAGAAAAAATAATTCTAAATTACGATCAGGAAAATACAAAATAATTTATCTTAGAACAAATTTATTTCAAATGGTGGAATATTTCTAAATTAATAGAAATAAAAAATAAATTATAAATTACGATGAGAAAAATACAAAATAATTTATCGTAGAAGGTGAACCTTACAACTACAGAAAAAATAATTCTAAATTACGATTAGAAAAATACAAAATAATTTATCTTAGAACAAATTTATAAAAAAATAATTCTAAATTACGATCAGGAAAATACAAAATAATTTATCTTAGAACAAATTTATTTCAAATGGTGGAATATTTCTAAATTAATAGAAATTTAGAATGTTCATTTTTTAAAAAATAAATTTAAATTGATAATTTTCAATCCGAAAATACTTAATTTCATTCGATTTTTTTCTTCTCTCATCTCTCTTCCAAAATCTTAATATTAAATTATAATAAATTTTGGAATAGATCATACTGATTAACAATAATAACAATAATAAACAAACAACGAAGATATACAATCCAGAATTGTAATACAATTTAATAAGATTGAGAAAAGAATATATTTTCTTAATGATTATTCCTATATAAAGTATTTTATTAGTTTAGTTCATTAATTTTTCTTTATGTTTATCTAAATCAAAATCCAACTTTATTTGTATTAATGAGCTAATTGAAAGATTTGACGTCATCTATGTCTTTAAAAATTCTAAATCCAAATTCAACTCTATTTATATGAATCAGCTCTATCATATGGACTATGAAGATTCAATTCATCCTAAAATAAAATTGTATTTTCTATGTTTTTCTTAAAATTTATTTATAATAGAGGATATTTTGTAGGTAAACTAATAAAATATTTTATATAAGAATAATCCTTAATTCCTTTTTTGTTGTTGTTTCTAATAGAAGATGTTTTGTACGTAAACTAATAAAATATTTTATATAAGAATAATCCTTAAGATTATTTGTTTCTCAATCCTATTAATTGATATTAGATTTGAAACTTTTTGTTTCTCAATCTGTTCAATCATATCAGATTCTGAATTACGTATGTCCACTTTATTTATTATTATCAATCAGTGTGATCTATTCAAATTTATTATAATTTAATATGAATGTTTTGCTATAGACAAGAGAAGCTAAATAACGGATGAAATAAAAAAAAATATCTGAAATAAGATACGAAGAAGAAATTCGTGAAAAAATTAAAATGCATTTTTATTAGTGGAAAAATCTGATTTTCAAGAGTAAGAGACAAGGAATGAATAAAGAACACAAAAGTTTTCTGTGTAACATATTTTAACCATTTCTTTTTTTGTTATATATTATCAAATAAAAATGCATTTTTAATAAAAGGTATTGTTCATATTAATATTGATTTACTCTTAAAAAAATAGCCCGTGCATCGCACGGGAGCATTTACTAGTCTAAATATAAAACAGCTAGACAATTTTGAAAACTATTTAATAGATCTAAAATTTAAAAAATAAAATTATATACATATATATACACACACAAATAAATCAATAAATTTTAAAAAATTAAGAAATCAGTAAGTAGTTGCCATTTGGATTTTGTTTCAAGAAATGAATCTTCGAATCTTGACTTATTAGGCCCTTGAGATTCTTTAGAATTGTGAAATAATTTATAGATTTTATTTTATTTTATTTTTAAATTATTAGAATTTCTTTTGTTCATTTCTAAATTTATATTTTTGAAGAAATTGCCTAACTCTTGATTTATTTATTATTCTTCGAGTTATTTAAATATTTAATATTCAATAAAGTCCTTCTTTTCTCAAATTTAGAAACTCGAGGTATTATTTCCCTCTTTTTAAAAGTTTAAGCGCTTATTTAGATAAGAAGAAAAGTTTGAGTACCTAATTTAAACTTAGGCTATTAATTAATGTGTTGATTTGAAGAAAAGAGAAAAACTTACTTCCCGTCCAGTGAGAGTTTACATGGTTGACCCAGTACTTATATTAAGAAAAAATTGTTTTTGCTTTTTGATTGATTTTTTTAAAGGTGGAGATTGAGGGTGGAGATTTTAAGGATGGAGATTTTAATGGTGGAGATTGCGAGAGAATTTTCCATTTTAAGGATGTACAAATTGGCATGGGACGTATCGAAAAGGAAAATGTGCAAATCCGATTGGAATGAAGGGAGTATTTATTTCTCATATTAGAAATAAATGCTCTTATTTGACCCGGGTGATATTTCAAGGGTTTCAATACACCTTTTTTTTAGTACATAACTTTCTATATTGCATAAATAATGGCTTATCACACGGATTAATAAAAAAGGCAGTTGATGCGATTATAATATCATATTTTAGTATTTTACTCCCATTGTTTCACTTGTTCAAAACTACTTACTTGATGTGAAGAAATATAAAAATATTTTCAATACGACATACATATAAATTAGTAAAAATTAATGGCATACTCTGTGTGGCAATTAACTTTTCATTATTGGAAGGACTCATATAGCATACGTGTCTATTATAGGGGAAGTAATATAAAGTACGTAATGTACAATTATTAATCAACAAACTTTCTTAACTTTTCAATCTTTTTGTGCAAAAATACGGCGACCCGGCCGATGAGCATTTATCCAAGTGGTAATAAAGATGTGCTTAAGAGCTTCATATTCTTTCTTAAGATTATGGGTTTAATTCACGGAGCACATATTAAATGGATAAACAATTTATATGACAATATATTATAAGGCTGCAGTGTAGAGGTTCAAATTTCATAGGAATCTACCGACGAAGGTATGTAGCAATTACTTGAAGGACAGCTCCTCATGTGCAGTAATAGTGAGGAACCTGAGATTCATAAGATGTACATTCTGCAGCTTACATAGACAGTTTCTGAGAATTCGGAGTTGATTCCGGAAAACTAGTTAGAATCTCGGTTAAGGGCAGTAAAAAAATGTGTATCTGCATTTGTCTGGTGGGGTAAATTCAGATCCGTGACATGTATAGTCAGAATTTAGTGTTTTGCTTCTTGTTTTCATTTGAGTCAAAGGAATGTGTCATAAAAATGAGAATACTTTGGTTGAGTTAGGTGACATCAAAGGATATTTTTGTGTAATAAAGACAAACTGGTGCTTAACTTAAAGTTAATTGTAATGATGTTAATTTGAATATCTTGTCTAATAGTTACTATAATCTATTTGTATGATCTGATTTCAATAAACAAAGTAACTTTAGACAAGAAGTTCAATATTTTAATGAGGTTTCAAGGGCTTATCCAATAAAAACTTCAAAGTTCAGGCAGTATAACATCTCAATTAGAATATATCTCAATTAGGAGACGGAATCTTATATTTCATATGATACTCGATTACTTCGAATTCCGACTATTTAATATCACTAAATATATGTAACGTGTGGTGATGAATAAGCATATGAAGTAAAGAATCTCATCTGTTAAATTAAAAGAAGGAAAAAATTAAAAAAAAAAAAAAGCCCACTTCGATGAGTAAGTAGTAACACGGACTAGACAAAGTCATGTCTTCACATTTCTTGGCCCATTTTGCATATTAAAGCAGTCCATATTGGGTTTCTGAAATTATGCATTTTTTTTTGGGAAGTAGAAATCAGAGATAACAAAATTGATCCGACGCAGCAAACATTATACACGGGTTGGTCTGATTCAGTGGACCGTAAGTCGGTTCGATAAATTTTAGTATATTTTAAAGGATTATCGAGCTTGGTTTACTTTTTCTCGATATAAATATTTCTTATTCCAAGCTTTCGAACACAACCTATAATCTTGACCCAGCATATTAGAGTGGATCGAAACGGGTCACCCAATTTACCTCTGAAAGCTTACACTTTTTATGCATGGGTAGCATTTCATATTTAACTTTTTTATTAAAGTTGATGGATGGAATTTTTTTATTTAAACTTTCCTTGCTGGTGTATAAAAGATCTCACTCTCTACCCATTCAAATACTCGCGGACCCATAATAAGATACTTATTTAAAAATATAATTTTTTTTATTTTTTATTAAAGACACAATTCTTTAAAAATTATCAAAAAAATTTGTAAATAATTTGTAAAATTCTTTATTATAATTTTTAATTTAACTTATTCAATTATAATAACTAAATAATTTGTAAAATTAAAATTTTTAACTTTTTTTACATGAACGAGTTTAATGAGACATCGATTTTTGAAATATAATATGTTTTTGGGATAAATATTTTTAAATACGACTTTCGTGCCAATTATTTTCAACATTGTAAAGTCATTAGGTGCTAATCGAACGATAAACTGAGACCTAATAACTAGTCGTGGTCTAAGTAAAAATAAATAGGTTACATATATAATTAAATTGGAAGGAACAGAAAAGAAAAAAAAAAAAATATATATATATATATATATAAAAGGCGGATAGAAATCAGACCCTAGACAACAATCAGACATTAATTTACATTGTTCAGTAAAAAAGGAACTTGTATCTAGGCTAAGTAGATTGGCAATAACATAGTAAAAGTTACATAAATTAAAAACAGTGGTAAGGGGTTGACAGGTCCCCTAGACAAGGGGAATTCACCTTTTTATCAACTATATTTTTTGCTTGATGAAATGCTTAAAAAGTAATGTGCATTCATTTTTCCCTCTATTTTATACTCCCTTCGTCCCAATTTAACCTGCCTAGGTTGATTGGGCACGGAAATTAAGAAAAAACAAATTTTGTAGAATCTTTGACTTTTTTAAAGGTGGAGATTGAAAATGAAAATTTTGAGGGTAGAGATTATAAGAGAAAATTACTATTTATGGGGCTGACAGGTTAAGGTGAGACAAACTAAAATGACAAGTAGGTGCTGAGACAGAGGTAGTACTAGTTTTTTGATACAACTAAACCTCGTGTAAGCATCTCGTGTATTTCGTGTAAGACCATGAATTTTCATGTACTCTCTTATACTGTTTTGTGTACACGAAATGACAACCTCGTGTGCTCTCGTGTACAGACCAAATAAATCTCGTATAAATTATATTATCTAATCTCGTGTAACCTGTAGTGAGGGAGGTGACAAAATAAGAGTGAAATAAGATGGGTGAGACTACTTTAACGTAGAGATAAATTAGAAAATTTACACAATTGTGAACATATTATCATTAAAAAAATTAAATTTGATAATAAAGTTGGCAGCTGAGGTCTGATTTCGACACTGAGGGGATTATTGGACAGGGATGTAGTGGGATGTGCCCCGTCGGCTGTGGCACGTTCTGGGATGGTACATCCACTTAAATAGTGAAAAGGTATTTTTGTTTAAAGGGATGTGTAGGATAGGATGTGTACTGTAAATGTCTCATCAGTAGGTTTTAGGGTGGTTGATAGTATTAAAATATTGTGATAGGTGATGAAGGTAATGATTGATTGATTGATTGAGAAATGTGATAACTTTATAGGGAGATGTGGGTGGATGGACTACATCCGCCTAAAGTGAAATTCTTTACGGATGGACCATCCCACATCCGGATGTGTCCATCCCTGTCCAATAATCCCCTGAAGGGCTCCCAATAAAATATATCCTTTGAAGTAATTGTGGCCCAACAAGTTATCCACGTGTCATTTGTGGACTATAGTATCTTCCCATCCATGAGCCATTTCCCTCCACAAAAAATACCTAATTAACTGCCACTCTAAAATTCTAAAATCAAAATATCAAACTCCTCGTCTTCATGCTTACACGCTAAACAAAATCACAACCCAGATGATTCCCCTTTTCACCAGAAAGCAAACTTAATTCAAATTGTTTATGTTGCGAATTTCCAATGGCTACAGTGGGCACTGCTACTGGTTTTGGATTAGGGGGAGTTAAACCCCACTCCTTCAACTCCAAGCCCCTATCTTCATTTCTCGGCAAAAAGCTCAATCTCAAACCCCTTTCTGAATCGACGAAGAGATTCTCCACTTCTAGGCCCAGGAACGCCGTCGTTTTCGCCTCGGGAGGTGAAATTTTCCATCTCGTTCATGATTTGTTCCTCGGTGTGGGGGTAGGGCTCCCTTGTACGGTTATGGAATGTGGAGATATAATTTACAGAAGCACACTGCCGAAATCGGATGGGCTCACACTCACTGTTCCTGGTGTTATTTTAGCTGCCGGTACTCTTTCTTACTTGTGGGCTACCCCTGGTGTGGCTCCTGGTTTCTTTGATATGTTTGTTCTTGCCTTTGTGGAAAGAATCTTTAGGCCTACTTACAAGAAGGTTTGAAAATTGTTCTTTCCCTCTCTATATATATCTCCCTCTCCCTAGATTGCGGAGGTTCTGATTTGTGATTTAATGGCAGGACGACATCGTATTGGGGAAGAAGCTGGGGGAGGGAGCTTTTGGAGTGGTTTACAGGGCTTCGTCGGCAAAGAAGTCCTTTAAAGTATGTGGTGCTATCAGGATACATTTAGGTTTTCATTCCAACATTTAGCTGTTTAGGACTGGAGTGTGTTTGGCTTATTTCAAACATCTTTCAAGTTGTTTTAAGAGCTTAAAAGATGTAATTTTTCGAGAGCCTATAAATTAGTAAAATCTGGATAATGAGGCTTATAAGCTTGCAATTAAATGAATGATTAACTATGGATTTTGTGGATGAAGTTGAGATATATCATCAAACACACCGTTTGATTAGTTGTGGTGTCTCTGTTGTGAGTGAAGTGTGTGTGGTATTTGTGTAGTGAGTCTAAAGAAACTGTGTGTATGTGTGTGTATTGAGTAGTTTGTGTGTGACTTATAAGATCACAAAAAATAAGATGAACTAGATATACTTATCTTTTCAAGGTTATAAACTCGTAAGAGTTTATTCATACATCTTATAAGTTGTTTAGTATATTATTTTGCCAAACAAATTTCAAGAGCTTATACATCTGGTAAGATGTTTTGAGTAGCTTATAAGCTTAGCTAAACACCCCCCAAGATCAGAATATGGTGCTTAAGTTGCTTCTATTTCTAATTTGAAACTAATGCGTTGCAATATCTATGTCTATATCACTTTGTCGAATTTTCTTAGTTTTTCTCTTGAGTCGTAGAGTAGCATAACTGTTTGATTAAAGGGTTCTTGTGTTTAAACAATAGGATGGTGATATAGTGTTGAAAAAAGCAACTGAGTATGGAGCAGTGGAGATATGGATGAACGAACGTGTACGAAGGGCTTGCACGAATAGCTGCGCTGATTTTCTGTATGGTTTTCTTGAGGTTTGCTCTCGCATTCTAATATTTCTGATTATCTCATGGCGTGGAGTGGTTTTCTTGTAAGATAAACTTTTAATTTCTGCCAGAGTTCTTCAAAGAAAGGACCCGAATATTGGCTGATTTGGAAATACGAAGGGGAGGCGACACTTGCTGATCTAATGCAGAGTAAAGAATTTCCTTACAATGTTGGTACTTTCTAAAATCTGAAGTTCTCAGTAATTGTTACATAATCGTGTAAACGTCTCGTAGAGCTGTTTTTTTTATTTGAATTGTGGAATGAAGTTGATCGTCTCTTCTAGCATTTAGACGCATGGTCGAGGAATCATAACTTAAGATATATGTCGCCTAATTTTAGCCAATCATACACACTAACCAGTGGTCTCATTCTCAGAATTCCTGATAACATTTTCCAATTAAACTTCAGGTAGAAGCGAAGATACTTGGAGAGGTTCAGGACTTGCCGAAGGGGCAGGAGAGGGAAAACAGAATCATACAGACTGTCATGAGACAACTCTTATTTGCACTCGATAGTCTGCACTCAACTGGGATTGTTCATAGAGATATTAAGCCCCAAAACATTATTTTCTCCGAAGGTGAAGCACTCTATTAAACATCACCTCCTATTTTTCGGTGACATACTTATTGTGTTTCTAAAAGGTTGTAATTTCACCTTCTCCTTATCAAACTGCCACAGATTCTCGTACATTCAAAATCATTGATCTTGGAGCAGCTGCTGATTTAAGGGTTGGCATCAATTATATTCCCAAAGAATTTCTATTGGATCCCAGGTATTTTTCCTATCACCTCTGAGAAATAAGTTAAATAAATAAAGTTGTAGACAAACATAAGGAACATATTAGTTCGTATGAGTGAAATCAATGTGTTTCGTTCTATTTTTATTCCCTACAGATATGCTGCACCCGAGCAATACATTATGAGCACTCAAACTCCCTCTGCTCCGTCTGCTCCTGTTGCAACCGCACTTTCTCCTGTTTTGTGGCAGGTCTTTTACATACCCTCTCTCTCTCGCGTCAGTTTAAGAAAACTTGAATCCAGCTATTAACATCTCATTTTATTTTGATGTCGACTATCTTCAACCAGTTGAATCTTCCTGACAGATTCGACATCTACAGTGCTGGCCTGATATTCTTACAAATGGTAAGTTAATACATCGATTGTTAGTATTATTATGGACTATTGTTTTCCAACTTGTCTAAACTAAGGATTTACAATGACAAAATGTGTAATAATTCTCAATTCCCAAGAGAAATTGGCTTGACCAACTTTCAGTCTGATTAGGCAAGGAAAACCACGATTTAGATTATACGGAGTATATTGATGCAATGTGTTAATCTGATAAGTTACATGTTTGATTACATGCACAACACAGAAAAAGTTCCCACAAAAGTGAAGTTCTTTTTAATACCAAAAGAATTCAAACTTGACTCAAGGTTAATAGTCGAAGTTGAGCTTAAAAATACTATATCTGATAGGCTCACGAATTTTAACCTTATTGTGCCATTGGTATTTTACTAGTACACTGTCAATATATCTAATTTTACCATATAATTATGTGTATAAGCAACCGAGTAAAAAAATTATACAAATAATAGGTCCCTTGATGTTCATCTCTGCATGGTCTGACACTGTACATAAATCCACGTAGGCATTCCCAGGGCTACGCAATGACAGCGCTCTCATACAATTCAACCGTCAACTGAAGAGATGCGATTATGACCTAACTGCATGGAGGAACACCGTGGAGCCACGTGCTAGCTCTGATATTCGACGTGGATTTGAATTGTTGGATTTGGATGGAGGGATTGGGTGGGAGCTTTTGACATCCATGGTTCGTTACAAAGCACGTCAAAGAGTCAGCGCAAAAGCTGCTCTTGCTCATCCCTATTTCGACAAAGAAGGCCTCTTGGCTTTGTCCTTCATGCAGAATCTAAGGCTGCAATTCTTCAGAGCCACGCAACAAGATTACAGCGAAGCTGCTAAGTGGGTTATTCAGCTCATGGCTAAGTCGGGTACTCAAAGAGATGGTGGTTTTACAGAAGCTCAGCTTCAAGAACTCAGGGTTAATACCGTCATTCTCTCTCTCAAACAAACTGAAGTTTAATCTCAGCGGATGGTGGCACCATACTGACATGAGCTGTCAAGTTTGGCCCGGCTGAAGTGGCCTCAAGAAAGACCGGGACTATGTGGACCGGCCTGATTGACTAGGCTCGGCCGGGCCAATTGACAGATGTGATACTCAACTGCTTTTTGTTAAGACACGAATTTAACCTTTTCTTGTTGCATGTAACGTGCAGGAAATCGAGCCTAATAAGAAGGCGAGCGTACAGAGGAATGCGCTTGCATCGGCTCTTCGAGTGCAGAGGAAAGTCCTCCGGA
Source organism: Ajuga chamaepitys (assembly GCA_958295605.1). Classification (NCBI taxonomy): domain Eukaryota; kingdom Viridiplantae; phylum Streptophyta; class Magnoliopsida; order Lamiales; family Lamiaceae; genus Ajuga; species Ajuga chamaepitys. The sequence continues at coordinate 57,822,409 of OY282498.1, read as the reverse complement.
CGATAAATGAGAGCGTCGGTGAAATCAATCGGCAGAGGAAGAGCTTGTGGTGGAGCAGGTGGATTCCCAGGGAGGAGTAACTTGTGTAAATATATACAACTTTGGTTATTAGTGTAAATTTTGTGCAGTAATTTGATAGAGAGAAAAGGATTAGTAAATGAGTCTTATAAATTTTACTTGATTAATCTTAATGGTTAATTGGTTACTGAAATGCAGAGAATTCTGTTGTTTGTTGATCTTTGTTATGGTAATGGATAATATAATATACATGGGCTTTTCTTAAATTTGGCCTACTGGACTAGAGTAGCCCGAAATTTCCATTTTAGCATTTCTTTCAAAATTTCTTCAAAATTGTCAATTTATTACCAAATTTTTAAATTGGTTGCATTTTCGACCAAATTGTTCATTAAATGGGAAATTAGGTGACATTTGTAGTAAACTACTAATGAAATCACAAATAAGTTTATCAAAATATAAGAAATGAAATCATAGTAAAATTGGCAATCGTAAGAAAGCCTGCCAAAATAACAAAATCTGACAAAAAGTCCAAAATCTTTTAATTATTTTTATGGAGTTTTATTTAAAGTCACATACGCATGAATTTTGAAATTTATTGAACTGTATTAAAAATCAAATGAAAAGCAAATCGAATCAAAAAGAAATTGTTGATTAATGATTGTCCCCAATCAAATTTTATCGAAAAATTATAATATAGTTTTGGATACTCAGTATATATCGGTACCAAAAGTCGTATCGAACAGTCCAAATGACTTGAACTGTCCCCGAATATTTATTAATATTAAAAAAGAAAACGTAAGAAATAATTTTATACATGAAATTGTCTTTTAGTCAAAATATTTAAAACAAATACAAATTATAATAAAATACACTAATAGATATACCAACAACTTTTATCAATTTCAACTTTGATATAGGTATATTAAACTTTTATTTCAGTTTTAACATTAAATAAAAGCTTAAAAATCTCCAGAAAAGGAGTCAGTGATAATGAACAAAACCATCACACAATGTCCATTAAATCTGAAATGTCGCATAGACTGTCTTGAATTTTAGAATAATTCAGTACAGAAATTTATAACACTTCTGGTTCAGTACCAGTTCTAACACTTCAGGAGTACCAGACTTCAGAACTGTTTTAGATTTTTCAATTCTCAGAACCGTACTGTCCTATGGTCAAATACTAATATCAAGCAAAAGAAGCAAGTCCTTATAGAATATTTGATAGATTTACTAAGCTATACTTCATCGACCACATGCTGTATTACGCCAATAATGTTAAACTAGAAATAAAATTGTCCTGGTTTCTGTTTGCTTTAAGCCGTTTTTAATCATTAGAGGAGCTAACTTATTTTAAAAATTAAAAAAGAAGCTAATACGTATGTTTTATTAAGGCAATAACAGAATCAAAATTACTATAGGCGCAGATTGCTCCAACTAATTTACGAATGTGAGGTTAATTTGGGAAATGAACAAAACATATATCACAAGAGAATAGTAGCACTTGCAGCGATGTGACGAAAACATTCAAAAATTCTTTCTACATCAATAATTTGCAAACAAGGTCAGTGTAAACATATTTCAGTTTGAGTGAAGGAAATCACATATTTTGAAGAATTTATTCCCATAACAAAGCAAAATGCTGAAAAATGCCACCCCTTCTGCCCATTTCAACTCTGTTTTTTTCCAGTCACACCAGCAACCACCTGAAAGAAAATACAGAAATAAAGCCCGATTGGTTGGTATATAGAAAAAGGCTTTTCTATGAACGTAAAAGAGATAAAAGACATCAGCTAGAATATCTTCCCAAGTGTTCTGCTAACAAATAAGCATATCCACCTATCCACCTGAAGTTTCACGTGCCACTATGTGCATTGCTCAATGCTTATCAGTGCCAATTTATGTACTAAGATCCTAACAAACGAAATTCCAAGATTAAAATTTTGATTTTGAACCACACTTTCCTTTCTTACTTGCACAGCAAAAGTATATTCACTGAGGTAACACTATCATGGTACACTAATAAACCTACAACTTGTCCTGAAAAACCAAGTAGTTTTGCCAATAACCTACAACACTCTGCCCCATAGATATAGACTGAATTTCTGGGGTGCAGAATCGTCTCAATATGATTATTAAACTATGGATGTGTATTATACAGAAATGTGAAATTAATCAACTGAAATTCAATATAATCACGATATCTCTGTCAGAGAAGGGGCACTACAAAACCTCAGTCTATGAACAGCTATACTAACAGCATCACAAGGGAAATTGAATTTAATTACTCACAGAACCAGATGAGCATGAGAACTTCAGAACACACAAGACACGACACAGACAATATTGAAAATAAGAAAACTTATTTTGCAGTTAAAGAACACTGGTCTGAACACATCACATGACTTACATCATTTAAAGCAGGTGGTGGCACAGGCTTGGACGTTTCAAGTGAGTCCAGTATAGGCCTTACAACTGCTGGGAGGAATAGTCCTGCAAATGTAACAATATGAGATATCGTAGAAGGATATATTAGTACCGCTGAATCCAAAATTTCAAATGTTCGACACACGTAACACATTTTTTTCCACTGAAGCAAAATTGCAGAGCCTTTACTAGACACACCCAACATACTCTCCTTCCTTGAGATAGCCAAATAGGCAATGTACAATGTATTCTGTTAGATTGCAGGAAACACTGAGGATCAAATTGAGACATACATGGGAAGCGAAATCGACTAAATAAAGGCACTCAAAGGATTATTCGTTAACCAACCCAGTAAGAAAGTTACCACTCTCAAAAAAAAAAACAAAAAAAGTTCATCAATCTAGATTCTGCATATGCTGCACAGATAAGAGTAAGCATTATTTTATGCTACAGCAAGAACACCAGGTGAATGACACCATTTGTTACAAGCACCAGAATGTTCTAGTTCTAATTTCTTCCTAATATTTTTGAAGAACAGAAAGAACCCCATGATTGCATTTCAACAATGCAAGACATCGTTATTGAGTAACTTCCCCACCAAATCACATACAGTTATTTCATACTCTCTGGATCTACTAATTACCCAATAATAATTCTCAAATTTCCCTATTTCATTCACTTCGAATGAAACTTAGGGCTTCGAAGACATAGACGGGACATAAACTAATATCATCGCTCTTCAAAATAATTTTACCAATTCTATCCAATCCTGGAATTTGTAGTCTAAGGAGCAGCGAATCAAAAAATTAAGCGACCAAAATCGAGAGATAGAAGGATAGATACTAACCAATACCGGCGATGAGGCAGGAAGTGGCGACGATAGGCTCTTGAGCCACAAATATTCTCAGCTTTTCCATTACCGGCATCTTTCCCAAATTTCAATTGACGATAAGCTTTCTCTTTCTTCCCGTCCTATACTCTCTCTACGCTTCCTCTCTCCCTCTCTCTCTCCCTCTCCCTCTCCCTTCTCTCCCTCGCTGATGAATCGCTGAAACTGGATCCTGGTTCCCTAGAAGATGGGCTTGGGCCCTTCCGATGAAGTTGGGCCATCTAGCAAAATATTTTGGGATATTTGGTTTTGTTTTCAATTTTTATTTTTTAAATACCTATTTATTTAATATAATTCTTATAAATATGATTGATAGTTAAATAGATGTGATTAGCCATTCAATAATATAATTCAGTAATAATACTTTATTAAAATAATAGTAAATGGTAAGTCCTACTAAATAATAAAATTGAAAGTTATTTTATTATAGTGGATTAATTGATAGTGATGGATCTCATTATTTGAATGATGTGATTATGTATATGATATTTTATTTGAATAGCATATTAATAGTTGTTCCTAATTAAGATTGAAATATATTGTAATGTAATAGATAAATTGATAGTGACGAGGCACAAAATAAATATTTAATTTAGATGTAATGATTGAATTGAAATAGTATATAGATAAAAATGCATGGTAATTTATCATTTATGTTATTAGATTATGATCTAGATGAGGTTAGAGTGTAGGTCGAAGAAGTAGCGCACAACATTGAACATACACTTCTTCGCTATGTAGGGCGATATCCCAAGTTTCTTTATTTATGATACTGTTTTTTACCGTAAAAAAACATTTATGTGTTTAGTATAGTAGAAAGCGAAAATTATACTTTGAAAATATAACGAAGCATCATTGGAATCAGTGTTTGTGGGACCCGTATGTGAATCGGCCATGCTAGCAGTTCACGGTTTAAATGGTCTGACCAGTTCAACTGATGGTTCAACCGGAAATGATAATTAGTTAGATTTTAAAATTATATTATATTATGTATTTGTATAACATAGTATATATTGTATTTGGAAAATGACATGAACGATTAAAAGACTAGAAAATATATATTTATAATAAAAAAATGGGTTAATTACAAAATGCAACCTGTACTATTGGCCCTTTTTCCATTTCTAGTCAAAACTAAATATTTTTTCCGATTGCAACTTGTATAACACGTTTTTGTTGCAGTTTGCAACTCCGGCCATATTTCAGGTTATATAGGCCATGTGCCATGCACATGACCTTCATGGGCCAATAATATGGCGACACGTGGTCACTAATAACAAAAAAAAAAATCGAAAAAAAAGAAATTAATACTTATAAATTATTTAAAAATTTCAAAATAATTCATAAAAAATAAAAAAATAATTTAAATTTATAAATATTTAATATAAAAAATAAAAAATATTTTGAAAATTTTAAAATTCAAGAAACTAACAAAAAATTCTAAAATAATTTTAAAAATTCTGAAAATAAATATAAAGAAAAATCGAAAATACTTTTATTTTGAAAAAAAACTGAAAAAATTGTAAATTATTTAAAAAATTAAAATAATTTATTAAAAATATAAAATTATATATTTTTCTAAATAATTTTATTTAAAAAATTGAAAATTTTAAAATTCAAGAAATTAACAAAAAATCTAAAATTTATTATAAAATTTCTAGAACTAAATATAAAATTTGAATAATTATTTTGAAAATTTCAAATTCATTTAAAATCCAAATAATTAAAAAATATTACTTCTGAAAGCTATTTTAAATGAATTTGGGAATTGAGAATTAAATTTCCAATACCTCCATTTTTTTTACGCGCGCATAGAACAATAATAATTATCATGGACAGTAGAAGTATGGGTCTTCTCTGAAGACCTGGCTTCTCGGCCTAATGAAACTCGACAGCTATTCAAGCGGCAAGACGACGACGGAACTGCGAAAGGGAAGGTCAGCTTCTCTTTTCTTTTTTCTATTTCTATTTCTAGTTTGACGTCTGCACCGGACAGCTGAATCTCCTTCAATGTGTCCGCCAACGAGAGAATTTTAAAATTCAGGAAATTAAAAAAAAAATTTATTCTTAAAATTCTAAAAATTTTAAAATTCAGGAAATTAACAAAAAAATAAATTAGATTTATTTTAATTTCCCGAATTTTAAAAATTTCAATTTTTTTTTTCATTTTTATATAAAATTATTGAAAATTTTATATAATTTTATATTTTTAATAATAAATTTAAATTTTTTAAAATAATTTACAATTTTTTCGATTTTTTTTCAAAATAAAACTATTTTTTATTTTTTTTATATTTATTTTTAAAATTAATTTTAGAATTTTGTTTTGTTAATTTCCTGAATTTCAAAATTTTTGGAATATTTTATTTTTTTATATAAAATTATTTTGATATGTATATAATTTTTATATTTTTAATAAAAAAATTTACTTTTTTAAAATAATTTATAAGTATTTTCGATTTTTCTTTTTATATATATATTTATTTCTGAATTTTCAAAATTATTTTTAGAATTTTTTGTTAATTTCCTAAATTTTCAATTTTTTTTTTATTTTTTATATTAAATATTTATAAATTTTAATTATTTTTATTTTTTTTGTGAATTATTTTGAAAATTTTAAATAATTTATAAGTATTTTTTTCTTTTTTCCGATTTTTTTTTTTAATTAGTAGCCACGTGTCGCCATATTATTGGCCAATGGAGGTCATGTGCATGACACATGGCCTATATAGCCTGAAATATGGCCGGAGTTGCAAACTGCAACAAAAATGCGTTATACAGGTTGCAATCGGAAAAAATATTTACTTTGGACTAAAAATGGAAAAAATGCTAATAGTACAGGTTGCATTCTGTAATTAACCCTAAAAAAATACATGAGACTAAACAAAATATCTAGTAGTGTATATTATTATTTTCAAAACAATATCTTTTAACCATTTTTTTATACTTTTTCAACAACCTAACTAAATTTTTAATAAAATATTAATTTCACTCGTTAACATATACTATTTATTTATTATTTAATAACTGCATATTATTTTGGGAGTCATATTTAATATATTTAAAAGATATTAGAGATAAATTAAAAAAAATGATATTCTAATCCCACAATTATAATACGAAGATTTTTTTACTATACACTTAAAATTACACACAAATACAATAACTAAACTAGAACTATAATAGTTGGAATACGAGATCGAGAAAAATAAATTAAGCTACGAAAGATGAATTAATCCAAAATATATCAATATTGAGCTCTACTTATGGGGGGAAAAATCTTGATTAAATTTAATTTTTTTAAAAATAAAATTATCTCATTTATTTTTCATCTAAATTATATCCATAAAATAATTTAATATTAATATAACCAATGAAAATAGACATAAAGTGATAAATGACTTTTGTTGTATGGTGGGTTATTATTTTTTTGTCAAATTTTTGCTTTGTTCCTGCAACCCAATTCCATGGGTTAGTAATGAGACTTAGTTCTAAGGTAGGCTTATAATGATCGATGGAAATTAGGCTCCACTTGGTTGCAAATCAACCATGATAATGGTAATAAGTATAAACGAGGAGTCAATCATACTATAAAATAATGTTAAATGAGTTGTTAATAAAATGAGATATAAATTAAATTATTCATTATATACCAAGCACCATAAATGAAAATGAGTCCTCATTCATTCAAATGCATTATCCCTGCACTCCCAACCAAGCGGGTTAGGTATCAAGTTGAGACTTGAGCATCGTGTATTAATTTTTTACTGCGCCAACAACTTAATTAATTTTCTCTCCGTGTGAAGGAAGATTATCCCACCTTCGCACCACTATATTTTTTGTGTTTTTTTTTTATGACAAAAATTTGTATGTGGCCGTCACACGACCATCACCCGGTGTGACAGAAAAAAACATATTTTTTTGTGGTAAAAGTCTCACTTTTTGTAGCAAAAATATCACCTTTATCTATAAAAGTATCAATGTAGTAAAAGTATAACGTTTTCCTGTAAAAGTATCAATGTTTTCTATAAAAGTGCATTCCGTCACACATGTGACCGTTCACACACAAGACTCACTCATTTTTTATATATTTGTCTTTTTTGGTTTTATAATTTTTGTAACTTTCTAAAGTTTGAAAATAGTTATGCTATTTTCGCTGTGGGTAAGAGTTAGTTTCTAATGGTTTACAACTATATGAATATATAATATAATATATAAACGAATCGAATTTGAATTGTTCGAATCTAATACAATTATATTTGTATTCGGACTTGAGTTATGAAGTTAAATATTAATTCATATTCAAGTTCGAATAAACTTTCAAAATCTAAATCTAAATCATCTTAAAAGAATTTGAATTACCAATTTAATTTAATTACATCTCGGCTAAAATTATAGAAGAAAGTTTCATAGAAAAGGTGGCGAAATGGGCCTTATTTGATTGGGGTCGGGTCCTCTATATTTTCAATATATTTGTTTTTTGTTTTTATAATTGTTGTAACTTCTTTGAATCTGAAAATTGTTATATGCATAAAATTAAGGGTTGATTATGTGAAAATTCATGATTTTTTAGTCAATTATCATTTTCAGAATGACTTTTTAAAACGTAACATACAAATACACTACCTTTATAAATTTTTCAATTTAATACATCCGACTAAATTTTAGGCTTCAATGACTGATGTGGAGCCCGAAATTGAGATTTTAACTAGTCTAATTGCATACGTGTAGTTGTGCGAATTCTTTTAACCCTTAATTATATGAAAAAATCATTAATTTATCGTTAAACCTAATCATAAAACATTACCATTTTCATTTTATTAGATGTTTATAAATATCGTATGATTTTATATCTGTAGCTGAGATAGATAAAATCTTGATTATGGGTTACACGTCAGAAATTGGACCAAAAAGTTTATTCGGATGTATTGAATTGAAAAAATCATAAAACCGATGTATTTTTATATTATGTTTGAAAGTCATGTTGGAAATGATAATTAAATAAAAAATCGTGAATTTTTACGTAATTAATCCTAAAATTAACAAGACATTGTTTGTTATAACTTTTGCTGTAAGAGCTAGTTTCTAACATCTGATAATAAATTTTTGAATGTATAATACATAAACGAAGAATATTCGAATCTAATACAATAATATTTATATTTGAATTCGGGTATTATACGAAATTAAATAGTAATTTATGTTCAAATTTGGATTCAAACTTTCAAAAAATCACCAATCGAATTTAAATTATTATTATTATTATTATTATTATTTTTGCTGATGAATTTAAATTATTTAATTTAGTTACATCTTCGCTAAAACTATAGAAGAAAGTTTCAAAAAGGCGGCGGCTAAAACTATAGAAGAAAGATTCATTAAAGCGGCGGCGATACGCACCTTCCATAATTTGATTGCATTCGGGCCCTCTATTTCGCTTTATTTGGTAAGTTAGTAGGTTAAAATATTTATTTGAACCTGGCACATGAAGTATCCGTTGCGGGTCAAACGACATGCTACCTCTGTTTCCCTTAATCCCTTTCTTTAGTCGGTCAAAACATATATTTAAACTCGGATCATGGGGGAGAAGGCCGTCAGGCCCTTGGGGGAGATCGATTCTGCCGACGACGTTTCTAGCCGGGATGTTTCTCGCAGGTGAGGGTGAATACCGCTGATTGTCTTCATTTTTTCTTATCTCGAACCAAAACCGCTCCACGATTTCAAAATTCAAACTCCCGCAGCGCCTGCGTGCAGGTTCGTCTATCGTACTTCACCAACACCTTGATGATGAGCGGCGGCCGCGCTGATACTACTGTGCGCAACTGGTGCTGCGATCGACGTCTTAATATGGTTTTCAATTTTTATGTTTGTTTGTTTGTTTGTTTTTTTTTTTTTTTTCTTCTGAGGAAGAACTAGAGTTGGTTTATCAGGAGTTTAGGCAACGGAGGCGGAATTGTTTGGGTTGGGCAGCGCAGTTGTCAGTGCTGGGCGGCGGAATTGGTTCATTGAGTGGTGGAACTGGCGGCGGCGTGTTGTAGATTGGGAGAGGTTGGGGAGATGCCGCCGTGCGGGCACTGGTGTTGCCGTGTTGAGGAAAAGTGATTTGAAGATTATAATCAAGTAAGAACAAATAATTTAGTTATACATGTGCTTAGTATGAAATATGTAGAACATATAATGATATTTAAGGAAGTAAATGCACCAACATAATCCTGTTTATCCTAACATTGCTCTACACTTGTGTTTTGTTCTGTGATGATTCAGGAAGACTTTTATGAGACTTGCCAAGTCAAATACAAATAAAACCTTGGAAACATGTGGCATACTTGCTGTTTCCCTTAAAAGTAGAAAGTTATACATCGTAGCTCATTATCCAAATCAAGAATCAACTTCAGATTCGTGCCAAACAACAAATAAGGAGAAAGTATTTGAAGTGCAGCACACGTAGTGTCTTTTCCTGCTTGGTGGATTCATACTCATCCCACACAATCTTGTTTCATGTAAGAACTTTCTATTATATGCAATTACTCTGTACTCATTGTTCTTGATACCATTCAACTTGCTGTTGTTTCCATGCTAACAGATTGATAGCAGCATAAATAATGCACCATGAAAATGGTCCAAAGGTTTCAATTCTAGAATATTGAAATCTAGGTGCCTAATAATGTTGTGGATGATGGTGATAAATGGTGCGGGCTTTTTTGAGTGAATATGTTGTCACCGGAAACGATGTTGACAAGGGTAGTCAGATGGATGCATTAAAGCCCGAATTGAACTGGATGGCTGAAGCACACCACAGGATGTTGAAGGCGGATGGGACGAAATATATGCCGAATGTGACAGAAAGCTTTTGCAGAAGGTACATTTAGGCCCAACCAATACATTCCAGTTGGTTCTAATCTCGAGCATGATTCATAAGAAACTATATTTTAATACTTTTATGTTTTTTGAAGAGACCAGAGCTAAATATCTCTCCTCAACCCTTAATACCTGAATATTCTTATCACTTATTTCTAGTTGTTTCGAGCTAAGCCTATTCATAACTTGTTTTGCAGAGCTTCAAAAGATATATGATATTCAAGAAGGACTTCAATGCTTCTCTTTTGCACCTTCTCCGACAGCTTGTGGACGATACACCGCAGTTTGAATCTGTATCTTGTTCAACCGCAAACCTTTCTTATGTTGATGTAAAAGTGGAAGAACTGCGAAGCAAGGTATTTTATACTCGATCCCTTTTCATCTTTCTGCTCAATTCCAGAATTATATTGTCTTTCTGTTTTTTTTTTCCGTTGAAAGCTAATTGAGGTAGCAACTTTGATGTATTGTGCCAGAATATTTTTGTTGGCTATTCCTATGTGTTTCTGGCATTTAGGGATCAACCTTGTGCAGTTTATGATGCTTTTACCTTTTCAATTTCAATCATTTCTGGGCATGTAGGGATCTGCATCTCTTTATACCTTCCAATTAGGCACTCTTTAATTGCAAGGTTAATACACTTTTCCCGACAATTTAAACAGTTTAGCTAATATTCATGATAAAGCTTTCTTTTCCTTTTCTGTTTAATTTTTTTTGGACATTATTACCTTGATTGCTCTTTAAACCTTCCTTGCTTTCAGCTTGTCAATGACTTGCTGAATCCAGCTGGACAAAAAATGAGTAGAGAAGATGCTCAGGTGATAATTTTATTGATCCTTTTATTGGGCGATCTACTATAATATTATCAATGAGTTCAATTGTCTGACCCCTCGTTTACTTTTGGATATATCCAACTTCTAACATTATATTATGGAAGTTCTATGTAATTCTATCTCTCCTTATTTTAGAAGAAAAAGTTGGAAATGAATCCGACTTCTGAGGACCAGTTCACGAAGCACCAATATGACAACTTGTCTATAGTTTATTCAAGGATCAATTTTGTTTTAAGCTACGATAATTTATTTTTAAACTATGTGTGGCTAAATTTCTAATGCAATCCTATTATAAAGAATAATTTATGTTACCTGAACTCAAGTTGATTTGTGTTTTATGGTCCAAATGAGGCGATTAATTTCTCATGGATAGGAGTTTTTAAGATGACTGTTGTGGGGCAGGGCGAACTGAGCCTGATTGTTAAGGCAATGTTATTGAAGTGTAACTCATGAGTGTGTGTGTTCAGTTGCCTAAAGAAAAAAGAAACAAAAACTTATATGAAAGATGAAGATTCATAGAATAAGAGAGATCAAGGAAGCTTCTTGTTCTTAATTGTTAATGAATTAAGGAATGCAATTCATTACATAATATAAGCATGTCTACTGTTCTCCATTGCCATTATTTACTCTTTCAAGTGAATGCTTATCTTAGTGCAGCAACATCATCATCTAGCGATGCTGATATATGTTCCCAAATTCATTTATGAAACAGATGAGAAGAAGTGTGTCAAGAAAGTCAAGTAGACCAGTGGCTCAGGTATGACAAGAAAATAATTATATCTTATTTGTGAATTAAAAGATTCTAGAGATCAACTTTTACTTTATATTTTCTTGTTGAAGATAGACCTCGTAATGGTGGAGGTGATTTGCTTATCTTATATTGTGATTTTTTATCTTCGTTTTATTTAAGTGATTAATCTGAATTATGTCTCCTTACTGGAATAAACTTTAAATGATTATTAGATGTGAACAAACTTGATTACGTTGAGAAGGTGGAATGACAATGTCGGTACATTAGAGAAAAGTGTCAACAAGTGGCATTTGGGTTGCTTGGGCCAAGTTGGGTTAGATCTGATTAGATTTTATTGGGCTTCGATTTCCGAATTACTTTTGGGTTGGACTTCAAAGCTCTTTATCCCATAAAATCAAGTCCCACCCTTTTATATATGTTTTTTCTTCTATATTTAATGACATGGATGATATATTAACCAGGTGATATCTTTAAAGCTTTACAGCTGTGAAGTTCATAGCTTATTAGGCAAAACATTTTTCTTTATTGGTAAAACAAGTGTTAGTGGTAAAACATTTTTCTTTATTGTTAAGTAGTTTTATTGCATACTGATTGTGATACAAGGATATTGTTTCCCTTTCGTCTATGTAATGAACATCACACCTGGAAATGCCTATTTCATTATTGGTTGCTTCTCCTTAGCATTCTATTATTTTGGGACTGACCATTATGAAAATCTATGTTCAGGTATTGACACCATTATGAAAATCTATTTCAGGTATTGAAATTCACCTAAAGAGATATCTATCTTCTGAGAGAGCAAGTCTTCATCTTGGAAAGCGGAAAACACAAGGCAAGCACTAGTAGTAACTACTAATAATCTCAGGTACAAAGGTGTTGATGTTCAAGTTACTTATTTCTTAATTACGAACTTCACCTAAAGAGATATCTATTCTTCTGAGAGAGCAAGTCTTCATCTTGGAAAGCGGAAAACACAAGGCAAGCACTAGTAGTAACTACTAATAATCTCAGGTACAAAGGTGTAGATGTTCAACTTACTTATTTCTTAATATTGAAGTTGCATTGCGTTCGAAAATTTTAATATATCTCATGATTTTTTTATGGACTAAAAAAATCATTAAGTTGGAGCGTGATGGTTCTTCTGTAATGAGATGCTTAAGCAATGTGTAAACAAGTTTGATGTAGCAAGTTGTAGGATTGCCGAAGCATTTCCATGGCGGAAATACTAGTGGTATATACCTTCTTGGTACTGTCTTTGTTCATAGTTAGAAGTATTATTAGAGCGTATATTGGGATTCTTGGCTTCCTATATAATGCAAACATAGCATTAGTACTTTGAGATCATCATCATCATCATCATCATCATCATCATCATCATCATCATCATCCCGTGGAAAAAGTTGGAATGAGAAACAATATGGAAAGTATCTTAAATCATTAGTTTTCTATATGTTTATAAACTCTAAATTTAATTCTGTATAGCTACACATGGTGATATATATGCGCAGGAAACTAGATAGGCTTTTAATCTTTGAGAGCTAGAGAAGGTTTGCTCTAGACTTCCCTTTGTGTTCACGGGAAAGATGATAATTCGATTTTTTGTCTTAGGTGGACTTAATGCTAAATTATAATGCAGTAGTTTTACAAGAAATTTTAATTTGAATGGTGAAGTATTGTCTTGTAGGAAAAAGGATCGTTGGCTGAGTATCAACCAAATATAACAGTGCAAAAGCTGTTTACTGGGACGACAAGAAGTTGGAATATGCTTGCTCTTTCTCCTAAGGTATTCTTTTAACCGATTTCTGATTTCGAATTGTAGTGTACACTCTTGTTAGGAAAAAGGATCGTTGGCCGAGTATCAACCAAATATAACAGTGCAAGAGTTGTTTACTGGGACCGCAAGAAGTTGGAATATGCTTGCTCTTTCTCCTTAAAGGTATTCTTTTAACCAATTTCTGATTTCGAATTGTAGTGTACACTCTTGTTAGGCATTTGGTTTTAGATACTCTTTTGATTGTAACTTAGTTTTCTGCCTGAAGAGAAGAATATGTTTGCTTAAAACTTTTAACATGAGTATGACTAGGTTGATTATTTTGGGTGGTACTTATGCATTTTTTCTTTTTCGGTGAATTCAAACTTCTACAACAAACCGACTTAAGAATCAGGAAGCATTAGATTTTGCTTTCTCTAAAGTGAAATCTCTCTTCTACTACAAAACAATTGTATATTATGCTTCTCATCTTTCTTTCTCGGTAAATTCAAACTTCTGTACCCGAATTAGGAATCAGGAAGCAGTAGATTCTGCTTTCACTTCAGTGAGATCAATCTTCTGTTACAAAATAACCGAATCTTATGCATTAGATTTTGTTACTGTTTTCTCTTCACAATCTTCCACAACAAAACAACCTAATCAAAGCTTCTGCAACAAACCGCATCAAGAATCAGGAAACATTAATTCCACTTTAGTAAATTTAATGTTATGCACCAAAACAACCGAATCGTGTGCTTGTATCATTGCTTTTTCGTTAAATTCTAGCTTCTGCAACATACCGAATCAGGAATCGGGAAGCCTTAGTTTCTGATTCTCTCCAATAAATTCAGTCTTCTGCTACAAATGATCGAATCTTGTGCTTGTCTGATTTCTTTTTCGGTGAATTCAAGCTTCTGCAACAAACCGAATAAGGAATCAAGTATCATTAGATTCTGCTTTACCTTAGTAAATTCAATGTTCTGCAACAAAACAACCGATGTGCTTCTACTACTAACTGAATCAGGTTTCTGCAAGCATTCGATTCAACTTTCTCTTCATCGAATCGAACCTTCTGCTGCAAGTTAAACGTATCTTGTGCTTCTTTGCTTTCTTTTTTGGTGAATTCAAGCTTCTGGAACCAAATCAGAAATCAAGATTCAGTAGACACTAATCTCACTTTAGTGAAATCAATCTTCTGCTACAGAATAACCGAATCTTGTGCTTTTCTGATTTCTTTTTCGGTGAATTCAAGCTTCTGTAACAAACCGAATCAGCAATCTGGAAACATCAGATTATGTTATCTCTTCACTAAATTCAATCTTCTGCAACAAAACAACCGAATCTTGTGCTTGTCTGACTTCTTTTTTGGTGAATTCAAGCTTCTGCTACTAACTGAATTAGGAATCTGCAAGCATTCGATTCAACTTTCTCTTCTCAAAATTCAACCTTCTGCTGTAAAAGAACTGAATCTTGTGCTTGTTTGATTTCTTTTTTGGTAAATTCAAGCTTCTGCAACCGAATCAGGAATTAGGAAGCATTTGATTCTACTTTCTCTTCATCGAATCAAACCTTCTGCTGCAAGTTAAACGTATCTTGTGCTTCTTTGTTTCTTTTTTGGTGAATTCAAGCCTCTGCAGCGAAATCAGAAATCAAGATTCATTAGATACTAATCTCACTTTAGTGAAATCAATCTTCTGCTACAGAATAACCCAATCTTGTGCTTTTCTGATTTCTTTTTCGGTGAATTCAAGTTTCTTCAACAAACCGAATCAGCAATCTGGAAACATCAGATTATGTTATCTCTTCACTAAATTCAATCTTCTGCAACAAAACAACCGAATCTTGTGCTTGTCTGATTTCTTTTTTGGTGAATTCAAACTTGTGCAATAAACTGAATCAGGAATACCATTAGATTCTGCTTTGCAACAAAACAACCGAATCTTGTGCTTGTCTGATTTCTTTTTTGGTGAATTCAAGCTTCTGCTACTAACTGAATTAGGAATCTGCAAGCATTCGATTCAACTTTCTCTTCTCAAAATTCAACCTTCTGCTGTAAAAGAACTGAATCTTGTGCTTGTTTGATTTCTTTTTCGGTAAATTCAAGCTTCTGCAACCGAATCAGGAATATTAGGAAGCATTTGATTCTACTTTCTCTGCATCGAATCCAACCTTCTGCTGCAAGTTAAACGTATCTTGTGCTTCTTTGCTTTCTTTTTTGGTGAATTCAAGCTTCTGCAGCCAAATGAGAAATCAAGATTCATTAGATACTAATCTCACTTTAGTGAAATCAATCTTCTGCTACAGAATAGCCCAATCTTGTGCTTTTCTGATTTCTTTTTCGGTGAATTCAAGCTTCAGCAACAAACCGAATCAGCAATCTGGGAACATCAGATTATGTTATCTATTTCACTAAATTCAATCTTCTGCAACAAAACAACCGAACCTTGTGCTTGTCTGATTTCTTTTTTGGTGAATTCAAGCTTCTGCTACTAACTGAATTAGGAATCTGCAAGCATTCGATTCAACTTTCTCTTCTAAAAATTCAACCTTCTGCTGGAAAAGAACTGAATCTTGTGCTTGTCTGATTTCTTTTTTGGTAAATTCAAACTTCTGCAACCGAATCAGGAATTAGGAAGCATTTGATTCCACTTTCTCTTCATCGAATCCAACCTTCTGCTGCAAGTTAAACGTATCTTGTGCTTCTTTGTTTCTTTTTTGGTGAATTCAAACTTCTGCTACTGACTGAATTAGGAATCCGCAAGCATTCGATTCAACTTTCTCTTCTAAAAATTCAACCTTCTGCTGCAAAAGAACTGAATCTTGTGCTTGTCTGATTTCTTTTTCGTTAAATTCAAGCTTCTGCAACCGAATCAGGAATTAGGAAGTATTTGATCCTACTTTCTCTTCATCGAATCCAACCTTCTGCTGCAAGTTAAACGTATCTTGTGCTTCTTTGCTTTCTTTTTTGGTGAATTCATGCTTCTGCAACCAAATCAGAAATCAAGATTCATTAGATACTAATCTCACTTTAGTGAAATCAATCTTCTGCTATAGCATAACCGGATCTTGTGCTTTTCTGATTTCTTTTTCGGTGAATTCAAGCTTCTGCAACAAACCGAATCAGCAATCTGGAAACATCAGATTATGTTATCTCTTCACTAAATTCAATCTTCTGCAACAAAATTACCGAAAGTTGTGCTTGTCTGATTTCCTTTTTGGTGAATTTAAACTTCTGCTACTAACTGGATCAGGCTGGAACCATCATCGTAGCAACACATAGGTACTTTATTAGTTTATTTCATTATTTTTTAGTTTAGTTAAATAATAATTATTAAATAATAATTAAATATTTTTTAATTCTACTTTGAGAAAATTGGTATTGATGTCCATTATATCTTCCCTATTCAAAAAATGGTGAAAATGCTCCGTGACTAGTTTAGGGTATAGGCTATTACCTAGCCGGTCACGTGTGAGTTGTCTTTTTACTTTCGGCAAATTTGGTATAAATGTTCATTATGTTTTCCATATTTAAAAATTATGACACTAAATATACCACATTTAAAAATGTCTTATAACTTACCAAAAAATTGGTGAAAATACCCCGTGACCGATTATAGACTGTGACAAATCGATCATTGATGAGGCTGGGCTCTTTTTCTATCGTGTCATTAATTTTTTCGTTTTTTTTTTTAATTTTTTCTTCTGGCTCACTAGTTAGGGTAAAATTAAAAATAAAAGTAATATACAATATTTATTTGAATTTTAAAAAAAAATTATAATCCCAAAAATTAAATTCGGGAAAATAAAAAAATTATTTGAGAAATTTATTTTAAAAATTATAAATTCATTTAAATTTAAAAAAATTAAAAAATTATTTCTTAAAATCATTTCAAAAATTATGAACATCATTTAAAATTAAAAAAATTAAAATTTATTTGAAAAAACTAAAAAAATATTTATGATATTTTTTTCAAAATTCTACTCCCTCCGCACTGGCCTAATTAGCATACCTTGGCCGGACACAGAAACTAATGTCATTTATGGGTTAGCCAATTAAGTTGGGACAAATAAAAAAGGGAAAGTAGGCCAATTAGGCCAGGATAGAGGGAGTATAATTTATTTAAAAATCACAAAAATATAAAAAATTATGAAATTTATTTTAAAATTTCTAAAATTCATTTTATATTTTCATATTTTTTTTGTACTTTTCTCATGTTATTATTATTTTATTTTAACTCATTAATTAGGATAATTATATGAAATAATAATAAATAAATTTTAAATTAATATTTTAAAAAATGAAAATACTAAACACTAATATTTACGAATACGCTGCAATCTTACAAAGACACTAACATGGAAGACAAAGAAGAAGCTAACAATGCTTCGCCCAGCCCACCCATCCACCCACTAACTGATCGGAGCCTGAGTGATCACTGATTCTTCGCCTATTTGCCCCCATCTCTGCTGAACTCTACTATAAAATTTTTCCACCCTAACAAGTGAGTTATCAGAAAAAATAAAATGAAAAATTAATGTCACGTTAGAAAAAGAGTCCGACCTCATCAATGACCTATTGTGTCACAGTCTATAGCCAGTCACGGGGCGTTTTCACCAATTTTTGGTAAGTTGTAAGATATTTTAAAAAGTGGTACACTTGGTGTCTTAATTTTTAAATAGTTACCGGACATTTATACCAATTTTCTCTTATACTTTTAACTCAAGTTCTAAATTAAACTTCTAATTTTGTTGATTATTTAAAGTTTGTCATTACACCTTTTTTGGCTGAACTCGAGATGGCTATGCATTTACCAGCCAAATGGTCTCAAGCCTACCTGGCTCATCCCGAGTGTTGTCCGATAGACTGGGCTGGGCAGGTCGAATTTGCAAGCTCTAATTACAACTATAGTTAATGTTTAAGATTATATTAATGATTTATATCAGAAATGTCTATAGAAGCTTCAATTGTTACAACCAGTTGTAGTGTTGAGTATATTATTTAATTAAAAAATTGTAATGTGTGTATGATTATTGATAAGTGATATTTGATTGTTGGTATTATTTGATAATTTTATACTTTTTTTAATCTATCAAAAATCCTCAACCATTATGCAATAACACAAGCAGCAACACTACACATCTCTAAAGACGTGTCTGTTAAACATTTTCTTTTGCTTTCTTTTTGGATCAAGATTTTATCAAATTTTCCTCTCAAATTCCATTATCTCTTTCACAGATATTGCCCTCCAAACCAACAACTAAGTTCAATGCCTAGTGCAACGATACTCTTTCAGAGATGCTCGCCTGAACATCCATTTTCCGGTGGGTCCCCATCCCCACTGTCGCGGCGCTGGATCTCCATCTCTCTAGCCATCGACACACTCCCTCAGCCCCATATCTCTAGCGACACGGTTTTCCTCGTCATTGTCTTTCGTCGCGTGCTTGTCGGTGTCGATCTGTTGCATCGTCTTCCGTAGTCATGCTTATTTACATTTTTTTTACTTGTTTTATTTGTTTAAAAGAGTTAAAAATATGGACAATGCAGGGAAATGAAGCTAGGGGAGAGACGGTTTTTCGATTTCGATTTTTCTGAATTTCAATCTTGAGGAAAGCAGATTTAGATCATCTTTATCAATAACCCAATCTATCAATAAAATATTCATTTTTCTCTCTTCCACATACACAACCTACTCCACAACCTAAAAAATACATTTTCACACTTTATCAACAACCCAACCCAACCCAACATTTTAATATATATTATTTTCTTTTATCCAAATACAGATCTTATTTTCCAATAAAATTAATATTTTTGATACGGTTTAATAATTGCATATTATTTTTCGCGCTTTTTCTAATACTCCTATATTTCAAGAATAAAAAAATATTTGAATTCCGTAATTATAATAAGTCGATTTTGTTTTTCCGGTACGTTTAAAATAACATGCTAAAATAATAACCAAATTAAAATTGCAAAAGTTGAATTACGAAATCGAAAAAAATAAATTAAGCTACAAATACATGATATGAAATGATAGATATATTCGTCCGACCCGTGGTATTTCCTATAATATACTAAGATTATCGGATCGGCCCGGGGTTCGCCGGGGATTTGGCTCATCGGACCGGTTCAGACAAGCCAACTATTTATAAAAAGAATAAAATAAAGAGCTTCAAATTTTTATTCAAAATATATCAACATTAGATTCTACTTGTAGAGGAAAAAAAAATAAGAATTTTGCTAATTTTTTTAATTTTTATTTATAAAACTTATATTGTTTATTTATTATTAAAATTATATCCAATAAATAATTTAATACAACAAATGAGGTACCCACATGTGACAAGTTGTGGAAGGGGGTTTGGGTTGTGGAATAGGTTGGTTGACCAACCCCATCCACAACCTAGGTCATCAATCATTGTCTATTTTTCCTTTTGTTTTTAATTTCAAATTTTGTAATCTAATCATGCCCTTGCCCTTGGAGGGCATGGATAAAGATGGTCTTACAGTAACGTGTGTGTGTTTGTGTGTGAGAGAAAGAGAAGATGAAGATTAATTGAGCTTTCGTTTTTTATCTGCGTCAAATGGATTGCGGAGTGTGTCTCAACCCTAGTATTTCAAGGGGTTAATGCAATAGGCTTGAACAAACATATAATTGGGTTAGCCCAACTGATCTGCAGTGGATGAAACCCAACCAACCAAATATATCCTAAGATTAAGATTATAATAGTTTCTATCAGAAATATCTAAAGTAGTTGTCTATTCAAAGCTAATTTGGTTTATTTCAAAAGTTGAATTCTCATTAATTTGGTCTATTTCAAAAGTTGGATTCTCATTGTAGCGATAGTTACGCATCACTATTAAAAGATGGGTTTTTCAGTTTAACCGATTCGATTTTACTCAATATTTAGTGGTTCCTAACCAATTTGATTTGGTTCCACAAACATTGATTGGAAAAAAAATAACTTCTGTTTTTATTGTTCAGTCGAAAACAATCGATATAAGAGATATTTACTAATGGCACGGTAATGGATCTTCCTCACTTTATCTTTGAATGATTTCTTTTCTTTTTTTCAACTAGTGGTTGTCCTTGTGATTTATCGAAGGTGTTGAAAAACCTGGGTCAGTGGTCTAATCAACAGTCGTTTAAGTGGATTGACCCAGTTTAATAGTAAGTAGATGGACTTGTACGTTATTAGATAACCATATATAGAAAACCTCATCCGCTAACTGTCACAACCTGATTTTCTAGTCTAATTTAAGAAATTGTAAAATAGAAAAATGTTTATTGTATTTATTTAGAAACAATTATTTTGTTCAATCAGGCCATTACTAAATTATTATTCGTATAATGTTTCCACTTTTACCATATCGTAATATAATATATTAAGGTACATAAGAAAAAATAATTGTATATATACAATACTTTAAAATCTTTGACTATTTAAGGCAAAATGTCAATTATTTGCAGCGGAATTTAAATAAAACAATTTGAACTAACACAACTTAAACATGCAATTTAATTTAATTAGACCTAGCATAAATCACTAATATACTTATTCATTATTATTATTATTTATAAATCTAAAACATGAAATAACTTAATTAAAATTTATTCCCTAAGTATACACTTATTATAGGAAATCATAATTGAAAATCATATTATGCAATCAAATATATTTAAGATTTTAATAACTCCATCTACACAAACAACCCACAAAATATTCTAGCATTCACCTATCAATTGTTTCAAATAAACGAGAATAAATTGACTTCCTGGAACATAAGCAATCCGGTTCAAATAGTCCAATATCAAATTTAACTAAAATTTCGTGACTAAAATGATACCATCATATACTTCCCCGGCTCCGTCTCAACTTCAATCACTCTCTCCATTTCTACCTGAGGATCAATAATAGGCTGGGGTGAGCTTCTTTTAACTCGTGGGAGTCACAGTTTATTACAATAATTATAAAGACAAAAAGCATACAATGTAACATTTATCATAACGATGCGCTTGTATTGGCAAGACACATAGAACTGACTTGTATTGGCAAGCAGTGTATTGATAATGGGCTAAACTTGTATTGGCAAGTAGCATAATGACAATAAGCAAAACTTGTATTGGAAAGTAGCGAATTGTAAATCACTTGTATTGGCAAGTAATAATAAAATAAAAGCACACGTATACAGTCAAGTAATTATAATTAAAGCAATAAACAGTTAGGACCCCTACCTGGAAATGAGATGATTGAAAATGCAAATGCTGACAAATTAGTCCAAAGTCCTAGGCCCGTACTCACACTCCTCGATTCCTACAATTTAAATAAAGAAGTAAAATATGTAAATATTTTGTTATCAAGCCACGAAAACTAACCAATTAGAAGAAAAAAAAAAGAATTTAAGAAGAAGAAAATAAAAAGAACTAATTATGATAATGATTGGAAAGTGGACTTATTTAGTAGTGAGAGAGAGTGTATTTTATTTGGTGATAACGAGTTTTGGAATTTGGAATTTGGGTCATGAGGTTGAGGTATGAATTGTTGAACAAAAAGGAGACAAAATGTTTCCTCCTTCCCTCTTCTGCACCAGACGTCCGTTCCGCTTCCTCTCGTTTTTCTTTTCTTTTCTTTTTTCTGAAGGTGCTCTGCTTGACGGAACGAACTAGATTGACAAGAAATGAGGCGTCACAGTTGCTTTGCTTGCGCCAGAGAAGATTAATAGTTGGATTTGGGTAGGATGTTGCAAGAGGAATTTGAAATTTTGGTGTCTGGACGGCGAAATTTCGCGGGAACAGGTGAAGGTCAGTGGAGGAAAAATTTAAACGAGAATCTAAGAAAAAGATTATTCACCTTTCTTGGTATCTTGAAATCGACTGCTAATTTTTTTTCAGAATGAAGGTAATTGTATTTATAAGGGATGGTTGATACAGTTATCACTCCCAAGTTCCACAACCTTATGATTCCCCCCACCAACTCACGCACACACGTTCTCAACTGTTAGAGAAACTGTCGTGCCTAAAAAAATCTATCTGCTCTCTATTGGGTTTGGCTCAATTGGATTTGGGCTCAATTGATTGGGCCACCTATTGTCATATGGGTATAAATTATTGGGCCAGATATGAATATGGATGTAATGTATGTAAATTGGCTCACAATAATAAAAATAAATGGGCCTTTAAATAATTTATTTGGACTAGACAGTCCAAATATAAAATATCTAATCATATAAAATGGATCGGCCTATATAAATGAAATGATAATTAAAATTCACAAATTATATAAATAAATAGACGGAAAAATTTCCCAGGCGTTACACTAACTAATCCTCGCTATACATTATCATATAACATTAGACTACGATTTTAGGCTTCAGTAAAATCCATAGAGAAATATGAGAAATCTATTGTGAGAATCCTAACTTGATCATCCATCCGAAAATAACTCTCACCCGGACAAAGAGTACGAAACATCGAAATCAGACCATGCTCGTGTTCAATCCGTACACAATTCCAGGTACCGATAGAGCCGGATAGGTTAAAAATTCGGTGCTGATTATTTTTTGGTAAATTACAAGTAAATCAGATGAATATAAGTGCTTTTTTAATAAGATGGATATCTTTATTAATATATTTTTCCGCTACATGTGTAATTTGTTATCACACTTTACACACCATATATCATATTTGAACTTGCATGTCTGCATTTTGTTTCCACAGCAGATCTCTAACATTCAATTTCCTAAATCAGTCCTATGATTCATTTTCATTACATACATTATTGTAATGTAATAATTTTTGTAGAGAATAATAATGAAACTTAAAATTAAAAACCATACTTCTAAACAAATTAAAAAAAAAAAAACCATTAAAAAATGGAAGATCTCCAATATGAATATACTACCTCCGTTCCGCTCTAACTTTTATACTTTTCTTTTCTGTTTGTCCCAACTTAACTTGTCAGTCCATAAATGATAAATTTCTTTCACAATCTCCACCCTCAAAATCTCCATCCACAATCTCCACCTATAAAAAGGTCAAAGATTTTATAAAATTTATTTTTTCTTAATTTTCGTGTTCGATCAAAATAGGAAAGTTAGGTCGGAACGAAGGGAGAATGATTCTTTGACTTGGAAAAGTACAATGAAGTTTCTGCACACGGCTTCCCCACGTTAAATATAATTGGCCTTAGTAATTATATTGATTATGCCTAAGTACACGTATGATACATATATACTCGTTCTTGTTTCTTCTCATTTTTAAAATTATCAATCTGGTCCCATTAGAATAATGAACATAATAAAGCTGAACACACTCCATTATATTATTCACTAATCAGTTTCTTTATGACCTTCTTACATAATTACTATCTTGGGGGTCATGAAAAACCCTCAATTTCCATATTAGTGTGATTTTATTCGTTTTTTAAACAAGATTGCATAAATTTATTTTTTGAGCTTTCTATAAAATCTTATATCAATAGAGATATATCTCATTCGATGCCAATCTTCATCGAATCTACATCCACTTGCACCATCACTATATCTTGAGTCATGTCTATCTTGTATTTAGAAAATGACATGGTGATTTAAAGGACCAGAAAATATATCTTTATAATAAACAAAAATATTTTAGACTAAACAAAGTATTTAATATTGTATAATTATTATTTACAAAATAATTTTTTTGAAAATTCTAAAAGTGGGAAACTGTTTTTCAGACCCAAATGATCCAGTTTTATTCAATTTTTAGCAGCTTTGACCGATTTAACATCGTTTCCAAATTCAAATCCGACCGGACCAACAATAATTTACGATTAAATCGATTGAACTGATTGATCCGATCCGATTCTACCAATATTGCATCAAAAGCTCCCCAGCGTCTAAAGAATGGGTCTGCCGAGGGAAGCCCGCGGCTGTTTCGTGTGCTTAATTAATTATAACCTGATTAAGAAAATATTTAATTCATTTGGACCACTCATTTATTATTATTTTATTACAGGTTTAAAGTGTGATTAGTACAGGTAGTGGATCCAATTAACGTCGTTACTTGAGTGTTTTTCTTATTTATCTTCTTAAAAGACAAGTGGCAAATATTTGAACTTGTCACGATTTAAATTAAACACGAAAACTCTTTATTTATGGATTTTAGGAACACGTAAAGTTTTCAGATAGATGAACATGAGTACGACAATTGGACGAAATCACACATAGTAAATACTTCCCCGTCCCACCTTATCTTGCAGAGAAAGTTGGCACAAATATTAATAAAAATTGTTTCTTAAAATTTTGTTAACTTTTTCAAAATGAATTGAAGGTGGAGATTGTGTTATAACTTTCCATTTTAGGAAAGGTACAAATTCGTCTGGAACAGACGAAAATAAAAAATGTGCAAGATAAGATGAAACGAAGGGAGCAACAAACTATGTCTACCAATTTCCCCATCTAGCAAACTAATTCAACAACTGGATCAATGGAATATACGTTAGCTGTTAGTGAAATTACATATATCATTTATGTCTATTAAATTTATAATCATATTTGAATATTATTCGGACTTTTAATTAATCAATGTTTGAAAGAGCTACTTGCTAATCCAGACAGAATTATGAGAAGAATAATAAACACAGTATGAATCTATTCATTTTAAGATGACAAAGTCTCTTGTGTATCAAATACATTGTGATTTATACTTAAACGTATTGCTTGTTCTGGTAAAGGTATAACATTAATACATTTTTATCATGATACAATTACCTTGAAGATGTAATACTTTTAAGCTTAAACACTAATACATTTTTTGTCCATGACCTAGATTGCACAAATCATGGTGTACAAGAGACCTTCTTCTCGAAAAATTATGTGCACCTTAGGGGGGTGTTTGCAAACAATTGTGATTCTAGAAAGTGATTTAAATTGATTTTATGATAAAACTAAAATTTAATAATGTTTGCAAAATAAGTGATTCTAAACAAATAAAAATAAATAAATAAAATAAAAAATAATTTCATTTATTTGAAAGAAAGTCAAAAGCACCTAAAATCTAGGTTTTGGGGGATTCTCAAAATCACTTATAGGAAGTGATTAGAGTAGTCAACTAGGAGTTTGCAAGCACTACTTTAAATTAAAGTGCTTTCTAGAAGTGATTTTAATGTTAATAATGAGTTTGCAAACACTCTTAATCCTATCGCGCAATAAATTGATTTCAGAGTAGAGATGTATTTTTTCTCTATATAGGGGAGAACCTTAAGCGGGAAAAATGCAATTATAATCCTCTACATTTTGACTACTTGCAAATTTAGTCCCATTTTATGAGGGTTTTGCATATTTAATCCTCTAATTTTTATATTTTTTTGCGATTTAAGGTCAAATTTTTGGATCCACCAGAATTCCTCACGTGAGAATCACATAATTCACTGGTTTGGGAACCTTCATTTAGTAGGGACATGTGACAATATCTCAGTCCTTCAAAAAAGAAAAATAGGAGAAGAAACCAAAAAAGAAATACCAAAACAGAATAGAAAGTTCTAGAAAATAACAAAATTCTAAATAAAAAATTACATAAATAAGAAAATTCAATAAATTAAGAAGAAAATTTAACAGAAAATCTTTGCCAATTCTCACCTCTGCAATCTTCCTCTCTGATGTTCTCTCGTCAATTTACACCTCTGCAATCCCACCTTAATCTCACCTCCATCACATACGAGTTCAAAAATTATTATAGAAGAACTCTAATTTAGAGAAGAACAAGATTGAGAAGAAGATGATTAATGGTCCTATGCATTGGAGATGGAGATGAAGATGAAGGGGTGAGATTGAAAAAATTCAGTAATTCTATTTCTATTTCATCTCTACACTGTCTAACCCAATGAAGAAGAAGACTTCTACTTCTTTTCCTTTTTTTAAATTATGTGTTTTTCTAATTTTTTTAACTAAAGTTTTTTTTTCTCTTTTTTAAACTTTTAATGCTTTTGTGTAAATAAAAAATTTGAATAGTTTTTTTTTCCCTTAATAAATTAAATACTCTAAATTGTGCTACGTGCCTTAAATGGACGAAGAGACCCAATTGTGAGAATCACGTGAGTCTTACGTGAGGAATCCCGATGAATCCAAAAATTTCCAACCAAATTTATTCTTAAATCATAGAAAAAATTAAATGTGCAAAACCTTCATTGGAGGATAGGGCATGTACCACGTACGATGGGGCACATTTATGAACGGGACATCCAAAAGGTATTTTAGTTTAAGGGTATAGTAGGTTAAGATGTGCATTGAAAATTGTAAAAGGTGTATTGGAATTTGTAAAAAGTGATGTAGGTAATAGGGTATGGATGTAGAGGGATGGGTCATTCGATGTAAAATGAAATACGTTGAGGATGACTCATGCCACATTCGCATGAAGACATCCCAATCCAATTATCCCCTAAAATTACAAGTAATAAAAATAATAAAGGACTAAAATCACATTTTCACCAACCTTGAACAAACACCCTAAATTACGAAAAAGGTCAAGCTACTATTCAAACCCGAATTCCTTTATAGCAGAAAGTTAACGGATGGAAATCAGTTTCCATTTTTAACTTGTCTTTCCTTTTTTATTTTTTGTTTTTTGCTTTTTGGTTTTAAGAAGAAGGGAGCCCATTTGGACAGGGACATATACAAGTCATAACTAACCCCAACAAACACCTCATCAATGCAATTGCCGTGCACTCGAATTCAGTCCATTAGATTTAAACACATTATCATACTCAAATTTCTTGGCTAATTCTTGGCTGGAAAGTTTCGGTAGGAACAATGATGGAGATACATACATATTTTATATAATAATAATAATAAAATAATAAAGTAATATATATATATGGGGTGACAGGGGACCAACCTCAACTACGAATAGAAAATGCAAAAGATGATAATAAAAATCCCAACTTTATTCCGTTCCAAATAATCTTTCAAATTCACGAACAATCGGATTTGATCGGCGATACTTTCTACCTTCTTTTCCCAGCTTTTATTCGTTTTGTTGCTGGCAAATGGCTAAAAATCGCTGCTTTCCTATTATATATAATCTTTTTAGTCTGCAACGATAATCGCTTTATTTACTTTATAATTCCTCTCCACTTTCCACTAATTATCCAACCACCATTAGAGGGAGGAAGAAATTCCTTACTGTAAACGTCCATGGTGGTTTTAAGCTTGTTCTTGATACCTTTGTCGATTTTATGTTTGATATTTTTGTTTCGATTGTTTCTGCACCGGACTGCTCTTATATATGCCGTCAGGAAGTTGCTTGAGTGGGTCGAAGATCGAGTACATGTCCACCAACACTACAAAGTCCCCGAGTTGAACGATTCCACTCAGCAGGAAAACCTGTTTTACCGGCGAGTTTCTCTCTACGTCAATTCCTTGGCTTCCTTAGAAGACTCCGATTTCACCAACCTCTTCTCCGGCGAAAACTCCAATGATATTGTTCTCGCTCTCGACGACAATCAGGCGCTCCACGACGTCTTCCTAGGTGCTCGAGTTTCATGGATTAATCAAGTCGAAAGAGATGATCAAAACCAGATTGTTTCTCGAAGCTTCGTTTTGAGAATTAAGAAGAAGGATAAGCGCCGAATTCTGAAACCCTATCTTCAGTACATACACACGGTTTCCGATGAGATCGAGCAGAGGGGGAAGGAGTTGAAGATTCACTACAATTGCAACGGCAGATGGAAATCGGTCCGGTTCGTTCATCCCTCCAGTTTCGAATCGATTGTTCTCGATCCTGATTTGAAAACCAAAATCAAGCACGATTTGGAAACGTTTCTCAAGTCAAAACAGTATTACCACAAGCTAGGGCGTGTCTGGAAGCGCAGCTATCTCCTCTACGGCCCTTCCGGAACGGGGAAATCAAGTTTCATCGCCGCCACGGCGAATCTGCTAAACTACCATGTTTACACTGTCAATTTGTCGCAAATGGCCGACGAAGCAGATCTCAATTCTCTTCTGTTGCAAACCACGTCGAAATCTCTGATTGTTGTCGAGGATTTGGATCGTTTTGTTTTGGAGAAATCAACGAAGTCGCGGATTACGTCATCCGGTTTGTTGAATTTCATGGACGGGTTATTGAATTCACAGGACGAGAGGATTATGATATTCACGATGAATGGTAAAGACGGAATTGATTCAGCTTTACTGCGGCCGGGAAGAATCGATATGCACATATATTTTCCGATGTGTGATTTCAATTCTTTCAAAAATCTGGCAAACAATTATTTAGGAGTTAAGGAGCACAAACTGTTTCCGCAAGTGGAGGAGATATTCCAGAGCGGAGCGACGATGAGTCCGGCGGAGATCAGTGAGTTGATGTTAGTTAATCGTTCGTCGCCCAGCCGTGCTTTGAAATCGGTGATATCCGCTTTACAGTCAAACACTAGGAGCGGCGGAAAGGTTGCCGCAGTGCGGCTAAGTGACAGCGCAGCATCATCACCTGCGCCGCGGTCAGTTTCTGAGGACACAGGGAGCGCTGCCTGGAAGGAAACAGTTCCTAAAGAGTTCAGGAAGTTGTATGGACTGTTGAGGTTGAAGAGCTGCAAGAGACCTGGATCTTTTGATCATGATTCCGAGATGATGGAACGGTGATATATCATTATACGATGTATAGCATAGAATTTTCTTGCTTTTATTTGTCAAGATTTTAAGTGAAAATATCTTATGTGATTTCAGGAAAATGTGTGCATATTTGATGAGTTTACGCTTGTAGGACATTTGAAAATGATGTTCTTGAGGGATGGGAAAAAATATTGTCCTTGGAAAATAAAAGAAAATGGCAGGAAATATGAATCTTTCTTGAGCCTCTGCATTTAAGTGTTTGTTTTGATGCAGGACATCTGGTTGAGGAAAATGAGCTTCTAATTGGCTTGCCATCTCCTCAATTTCTAGAGTTTCCATATCACTAGATTGGTAATGGTCGAGATGGCTTCGTCATGAAATGCTACCACAATAATGACATGGGATCCATGTCTCTGTTCATCATGCCATGCCAAACAAAAATCATGAGACGACTTCCATATAATGAATCAGTGTCGTGAAGTTGGGGAACCATGCTTAGCTAGGACCTTGGATCTAGCCTTAGTTTGCCTTCATCATTATTCATCTTACTTTACTTCACCTTGCAAGCCCTCTGCGTCCTTACTTCCATCAGAAGCCAGAACACTCACATGTTTGTAGGTGTTGTTCTTTATTGAAATCTACATAGTATATTCTTGTGCTATTTTCGAGGATCACTGGAGGAGGTATGCATAGAGTTAAGTTTGGGGTCACTTGGTGGCTTTATAGTCATAAAGAGTTTAAAGTGTTCAGCATTCTTGTTGCTTCACTCAAGATAGTATTGTTTGTGATCTGGATGTTTACATTTAATTTTTAATTACTAATTCCGTTTTTTGTTTGTCATAGAAATGAAAAAGATCTTCATAGGGCAACTTGTCTGTTAGCGATGTCCAATTTGACTGTCCGCTGATGGGGTGCAGTGATGCCTGGAACTTATTCTGTATTCTCTCTGATTATCATGCTAGTTTCTTTACCTTCAGGATGACCGGATGTAATAGATGCCATCTGTGGTCTTGGCATCGTTTGCTTTGGGTTTGAAAGGCGCTGTTGTCAGTTGAATGGGCAAGGGTATATTACCTCCATAATCAGTCAATTCTTTCTTATACTGTTATATTTATTTATTTATCTTTTTCTGTACAAGTAAAGTAATGAAGAAAAGAATGGTTCCTTTTTAATTTGTTTGATTTGAAACCCCCACATATATACCATTGTTCTGATATTGTTAGGGCGAACGAGGTAGGCACGTTGATGAGACGGTGGCATCAAACCAAAGACCAACCAAAATTGTTTTTGTAATAAACTCTGATCAACTGTGTACCAGACAGCGTGATTTAGAAAGATTCTTTGATCCTTATGGGACTGTTCTCAATATACATATGGCTCGAAATTTTGCTTGTGTACAATTTGAAACTCAGGAAGACACCATGAAAGCTCTAGAGTGCACTCACATGAGGTAGGGGATGACACTAGCTCTATGTTTATCTGTTGTAGAATCACAATTTTGTGTCCTTTCCAAGCTGACGTAATGTCTTATGAATCTGCAGCAAGTATTTCGGTTGAGTATGCCTTGCGGGATGATGATGAGAGACAGATCACCCAGTCCAGGGTACTGCTGGAGTTGCCTCAGAGCCCAGCTTTGATAGGTAGAATGGTTCTTCATATACGAGGGCCAGAAGTCCTTATCATGGGAGATATCGAAGGTAGATTCTTTATCCAGATTCTAAACTTTTTATGATTATAGTACGGTGTCATATTTTACTTGAGTGATTCCACAAATGATAATTATCTGTCAAGGGATGACCCTTGTTCATTTTGTTTTAATAAATCATCAAATGTTTTAAAAAGAAGACTTATACAAAGAAAAGAGAGAAAATAGGAGACCATAAGTTGGTCACTCTCACAACAAAAATAACAAAGCAAACGCTAGCCAAAAAACGAAAAACATGGGTGACCACAGATCGACTACCCTAAAGCCACCACCAACCTGGATTTTGGCCTCGTTAAAACCTCTCCATGGGAAAAACCAAAGGGAAAAACCCATGAGGAAGAAGAGTGCCAAAAGAGCCCAAAACTCTAGCAAAATCTGACACTTGTTCATTAAATTGTCTGTTTTTGTTAACTAGTGATAGATTTCTGGTTTGAATGCAAGGCTCTGCATAATATTGTTAACATGATTCTTTTTTCTGTATGCCCCTGTTCAGAGGTGAAGACCTTGATGCGGGGAAAAATAAACGGAGGTTTATGAGAAGAGATAGCTTATATACCAATTAAAAGGGCATAAATTTTTTGGATAGTCAAAATTTTATGCTACTAGGAGCTATATCATAAGTGGTTGAGGAGTTTATGGTGTGCATATTGTACTGTATTCACTGGGTTAAGCTGTACTAGTCTCACTTGTTATGGGAACTTCTCCCTAGTATCAGTACAACTGAAATTCTAACCGTTTGATTTCTTCTTTTTAATCTCGACTCTTGATTTTTTTACCGTTACATTTACCATTGGAAAAATGTTGCTGCAGCTATACCATCTTCTTATGAATTGACACATGTTTGTTTATTTTTCTCTTAATTCTAACACGTTACTAACATTCACAAACCATGGTTTACGATTAAAACATAAAAAAATTGATTGTGCTTGAAGAATGAGTGTTTTATGAGATGAAAAATCCTAACATTTGAAAGCAAGACCTGCAGTATTTTTTATCTGTCAAATCCAGTGCTTCTGTGAGGACGCAGCTATTAACATCTGGAAGCAAGACTCCATCTCGAACCAGCCAAAATTTGTGTGTTTTGTGCTCAGTACGAGTATGAAGTTTCATCAGCAATATATCGAGAAGTTGTGTGTGCGCGCGCGCGTGTTAATTGGAGATGTTATTGGTTTTTACCTTCAGTTGGTAAAAGGTGCCAGGCTTCAGGCAGTGGAAAGAAAAATACGGTTGGCCTGGTGGGGGAATGTTTGAGTTTTAAGTGTTTGTTTTTTTTAACAGCACTGCTGTCCGAAAATGGATTGGATAAAATGAATTATTAAAGCAATCAAGTTGTCACTTTGTATTGTTTAATAACAATGTGCTAGCCTAAACATGTTTACGTGTCCAAAAAGAATCATAAATATTATGAGCCTAAAATTTGTTCACCGGCCGTCCGCGAACGAATTATTCAATATTCAAATTATGTTTATTATTAGACGAAAATAAATAAATATGTTCGAGTCAGTATTAATCGAGTTCGAACACAAACTTTCGACTCCGGTGTGATTGTTAACAACCCTAGATCACCTTTATCGGTGATCTTTGTCACCCGGTTGTAGGATAACGACAAACTTTTAATTAAAAAAATTAGAAAAGCTCCCTAAGTTGACGACTGGTTATGGTTCGGGTCAGTTCAAATTCTCTGTTATACTAGGTATTTCATCCTTTGTTACAATAATTCACTTTGTGAACATATTAAATCGTGACATCATCCAATAGTGTCGATTAGTGAATATGATGAAACACAAGATAAAACATCAAAATGTAACAGGTGTTCTCATGGCGGTTTGGGTTGGTCAATCAACTCATTCACAATTTGGCACATGTCAACTCCTCATTGATTATATTAAATTTATTGGATATAGTTTTGATGATAAACATAATTTCTTTAAAAAAAATTATCAAAATTCTTTTTTTTTCTTCTCTACAAGTAGTCTAATGTTGGCATATTTTGTGCAATTGCGGAATTATACTATTACTTTTTTTCCTTGGAATATATTAGATAAGCTCCCAAAATAATATATAATTATTAAATTGTAGTTCAAAAATATTGGCTTGGTTTGGAAATAGGTTATGTTTGTGGATGAAAGAAATTAATATTTATTAAAACGTTGGGTTGTTGATAAAGTATAAAAATGTTAGAATTGGATTGTGAAATAAGTTGTGTATGTGAATGAGATAAAAATAAATATTTTAGTGGTATATTAAATTATGGTAAGTTGTTGATAAATGTGGTGTTAGGGCTAGTTTCCTACCATCTACAAGGCTGGATGGGTCACAATTATACATCCTAGCCCTTAGTTTACCTGCCATGAACGTTTGGGCTGGATTATTGGCTAGTGTATGCAGCGGAAGGCTTTTGTGAAATGGGAAGGGAGAAACAATTAGTGCATGTTTGGTTGAGGTTGGGGTTGATTAGGTATTGTTGGCTTAGGATAGTTTGGAGTTAATAGTTGAGAGAGTAAAAAAGTGATGTTGAGTAGTTAGGGTAGTAGTTATAGTGTATAATATAATTTTTAATTGTAAAATATAATATGATGTGCTTAAGAGTTTGTTAATAATTATTAATTTTATGATTAAAATGGTATTTGAACTTGTGGTGATTTGTAGTGATTGGATTAATTTGTGTAAACAAACATAAGGAGAAGTTTGGCTAAGCCATCAGGAATAGTATCCAGGTGGTTGAAAGGCTATTTACGTAAAATTTTGTCTCGTCCGCGCTAACCTTTCAAGTAGATGTTGGATTGGCTGACATATTTTGAGTCGGTATGTGTTGGACAAATACATTTTCACACTCAAAAGCCCAATGAATATCAGCCTGAAAGCCCAACGTGACAACCTAGTCCAGGTAATCACACTCAAAAGCCCAATGAATATCAGCCTGAAAGCCCAACGTGAAAACCTAGTCCAGGTAAACAAACTCAAATGGCATGAGGGGTAAAAATGAATGAATGGAATAACGTATGAAATTTAGGAAAAGAAAGAAAATGGAAAATAAATGATATAATCATAATTATTCTAATGATTGGTATGCTCAACGAATAATACGGAATTAAATATTCAATTATTTAAATAAAATACCAAAATGGTATTATTATTATTATTATTATTATTATTATTATTGTTAATTATAGCTAATTTTTAATGATTTTTATTTATTATCAATTCATGGTAATGGTGACGATACTCATAATTATTGTAATAATAAAAATAGTAATAATAATAATAAAAAAATATTATTATAATTAGCTAATTAATTAATTGATAACAATTAATTGAAAGTAATTATAAATTACGGAAACATATTGTTTAATAATTAAATTAAAAATAATAGTGACTAATAGTAATTAGCGAATTAATTACAACAAGATCAACCATCACAAGAATAAGAACACTATTATTGTCAATCAATAAATTATTCAATAGTGATGATTAAGAATAATTCAAAAAAAAATATTGATAATAAATAATAACATAAATAATAATAATTAATTAATAAATTAATAATAATGATAATGATGTTGATAATAATAATAATAAGTTCAATCCTACTCGTTATAAATAACTAATACCATGAATATGGAGTAGCAATGACTATTCACATATCTTAAATTCATATCAATAAGGAATGAGAATGAACATTTAATTTTCACCTCATCCCTTTATTTTCAACACTTTGAAACACCACCATAGTTTGTTAATGTCTTGGTTAACAGCACCATAATTTGTGAAAATTGGCACCCATTTTGGTACCCACTCCCTATGTTATGCTCCTTTCTTTAAATCTTTTGTTTGAATTGTTTCGTAGAATTGAAGTTAAAAAATTGAATGAGGGAGAAGGTGAATTGGAGAAAAAAAAAAAAAAAAGAAGTGGCTTAGACAGCCAGAAACCAGCATTACATACTTAAACATCCCAAATCTAGAAAATTTAACAATAAGCAGCAGTACAATGAGATATGAATTCTCTTGCTTGACCAGACGAAGTTGAATAGATCATGTGGCAGACAGCTACTATCTAGGTCTTTGATCCTGGATTCGAGAAAGGGGAGGGTTTTTCTCTTTGTTCTTAAGAAAAAAAAAAAAAAAAAAAATTCTCCTACTTATGTTTAAACAAACCTGAATAATTTCCTGCCAATATTGTGAAAAGAATAATTTAAGATTCTTTTTCTGTTAATCACAAAATAAATGGGACATGAAATTGAAAATCAAAATAAATGGGACATGAAATTGAAAATCAAAATAAATGGGACATGAAATTGAAAATAGAAGGGATTGGTTACATTGGGTGCACCAAAACAACTTTCCCAGTACTTTTCTTCCACAAGGTTGTAATTCAACCTCAAAACCTTGTTCTTTTCCTCGTCTAAGCTCATATCTCTAATTGATGGCTTGCACGTTGTCATGGACTTGTTGTCTTAACACGTTCCGTACCCCACTTAATTCCTTCTCGTCGCTCGAGGTAACTAAGTCAACCTTATTCCTCCTTTAACAGGTTTCCTCCTGAGTATCATTCGTCACAGACTTATTCCCTTAACACGTTTCCTCCTGAGTATCTTTTAGAGTTTTATATTTGATATTGTTCAGAACATTGGAACGCCAGTCAAGTTGGCGGGCAGTCTCCTTAGTCGTTTTGTGCGTGTTCTGGTTGAGCTAGACTCTCCGAAGGGCTAAGCCTGATCATGTTATGGCTTGCTTTCGAGGTCATCAACGCCGTATAGGTTTTTCATATGAGTCTAAGCTCTGGGGTCATAAGTGGGGTTGGTTTGGTTTCGGGAGTTAAAAGGAGGTGGGGATGTTGGCGTCTGGAGCTGATTTGGTTTGGGGAGTAAGGGAGGTGAGGGATGCTGGTGTTGTTGCTGGAGCTAATTTGGTTCCCGAGTAAGTGTTGTGTGTGTTAAGTGAAAGTAATTAAGAATTCTCACTTGAACTCAAAACACTTGGATGATTTACAAATAAAATCCTACTCCTATTTATACAAGGTCACCTTCCGAATGAACGGTGGAGATCAAATTTGATCTAAGGGCTACTAAGAGTTGTTTTCAAGAACACTCCACATTTCTCTACAACTTTAAAAATATTCTAGACTAGTCGTGGACTATGTACAAAGGTCCAAACTATTCTAGAGAATTCTTACATCTGGGTTAAGTAAGGAGGGCCAGGAAATTTGGGCCAATTAGTGCGTGACAAGCTGCTCTAAACTTAACGATACCTTGTAAAATGGCCGGAAATTACGATCTGTTTAATCTACGTTGGTTATGAATTCCATTATTTCATCCCTCAAACATTAATATTGACAAACAGTGAAAACAAATGACCAACTTGATCATTTGGCTTTGACATCACTTGTATCGTAAACTTCCTTATCAACAAAAATAGAGCAGCTAAACCTTCTCGGTGTCATAATAAGTAATCAATGAAAATAACTGTAGTAATTTTTACCTGGTTTCCTACCTAAAATAATACATTGGCAACTTACTCACTGTGGTTTATTTCAACTTTAAGTCCCTTTGCTGTTAATAGACTCCTCTTAAAACCATCCTACAAACCACCAATCTGGATGTATAAATTACTCAAACATAATCGCCATAATGGATGACAAACATAACATTTCTAATATTTCAGATAAATATCACAACAATTACTTTGCTGATTTGAGCTTGCCATCGTATATCTCATCCCGTAATCCGCTTTCTTCCACCGAATTCACTCACCGGATGACCTATCCCATCTCGAAGTATAACAAAATTAATTCAAATATTAAATATTTTAAGAAAATGACTCTTAAATAAGCAACTTAGTTTATACATGAAGATATGGAAAAATAAACATACATAAGGCGTACGTAAACACACTAGCATTTCATGAATCATACTAAACATCCAATCCTTTTTTTTATATTAGTAAAAAATGTCGTCACTGGGCTAATGATGTGTGGACTATTTCATAACTTGTTTTGTGTTATGTAATTATAAAATTATAAAATAATTATGTATTTCATATACATAGGTCAGATCATGAACGGGTTTAGCAAAACACTTTACCCACTTCAAATTTGCTAAAATTCTTTTGACCAAATTTTTAACGGGCTTAACCAATGGGGTCCGGGTTTAAACCCACCCCATTGCCTTGAATGCCATCCGTAGTTGTAAATGCAAGAAATGTCATCTCCCACCAAAGATATGATCTTGGTTTAAAGAAGTTGTACAGGATTAATTAAATAAGAAGCACCAGTGGTCTAGTGGTAGAATAGTACCCTGCCACGGTACAGACCCGGGTTCGATTCCCGGCTGGTGCATATAATATATGGGTTAGCAATGATGACGCCTGCGTCTAATGCGACAGTGGGTCTGTCGCTGCACCGACATCCTCGGACGAAACACGGCGCTGCTGAGCTTCCTCTCCATATATCTTTTGACTTTTTTATTTAGTATTTTTCTAATAAAATCCACTATGAACTTCATAGTAAATTATCCCCCATGTAATTGGGTTTGAATAAGTAACAAACATACTGTAACATCATGGACTTAACCAGGAAATTAAGCATAATATTTAATAATGAGAAACAATTAAGCATGGACTTAAAAGGAATCCACATCTTAAACTTGACTTCATGATGCTAGTGCGTGAATGAAACACAATTCGTCCTAAGTCTTTTACTCTTGAATACTCAAAACTCGTCCCCTTTTTTAATTACACGCAGTCAATATCTCTTAGACCATCGCTTCTTTTTTTTCTTTATTCTTTGTTGTTTGTGTGCCTTAAACTTGCAAATGTAGTTAGACTTTTTTGTAGGATAAGTTTGGAGTTATTAATAGAATCATGATGTTTCTAGCTTTGAACCCAGTCATGATTTTTGTCCAAATTTTGAGAAAATTGAGCACTTGCAGAATGAATAAACATTTTCAGTAGAGGAAAATATGTTCCTCCCATGATAGGAATTGGATGAATATATTGGGCTCCAGTAAGTACTTGGGCTCATCTCAATAAATAAGACATGGATAAGTGAAAATTGGGCTTTATTAAAAAATAAAATTAATTAACATTTTGGACCTTCTTACCAAATTATACAATTGGGCCTTTAAAAA
This sequence comes from Ajuga chamaepitys, assembly GCA_958295605.1. Classification (NCBI taxonomy): domain Eukaryota; kingdom Viridiplantae; phylum Streptophyta; class Magnoliopsida; order Lamiales; family Lamiaceae; genus Ajuga; species Ajuga chamaepitys. The sequence goes on along the minus strand of OY282498.1, from coordinate 57,784,468 downwards.
AAAAAGAAATAGGTTTTAAGAAATTATGAATTGGCCTTTTCCAGCTACGTAGTTTGTGATAAATCGAATTCTTTCTAAAATGGATAAAAAATAAATAAATGTAATCAAATGACACGTAAATGGGGGTGTGACAGTCACTACGTTTTTTAGGAAGGGTTTGAAATATAAGTAGTGTCATTGTCTAATCGATGCATACTAGATAAGTGGCTAGTGCAAAGCATGTGCTTTTATAAATCGTTTTTGGTCATGAAAATATTTTAATTTTATATTGGAAGATTTTCACTCCAATACTTTAAAAGTATTTTGATAGATAAAATCATTCTATTATTATCATTTATAGATATTTGTGAGTGATAGGGGAGAAATATACTTTATCCTTGCACGGGAATCTGGCCACTGAGGATACGGGTTAAAGACAGTGCCCATGACCCAAGGACTTGAGATTCCCCCAGCTCTGGTGCCTCGGGAGCACGGCAGAGCCGTGTCACCCCTGCAGGGATGAGTCTCGTGTGCCGACTCGGTATGGTTCAGTCCTGCAAGGTTGAGGTGTCATGGCGTGACTATTGGTAACAGCCCTGACGGAAGGGATTCAACTCTGATGACCCCTCAATTGGGTCATTGGCCCTGAACGGGAGGATTCAATGTGATCCTCCAGGTGCACCAGTGAGAAGCGCTGAAACAGGACCGGAGCCCTGTAGATGGAGGGGCCTGCATTGGTTACTTAGGGACCAAGATATGCGCTCCCCGAACTCCGACAACAAGTACAGACAACTGTGAGTCATACTGAAAAAGTACTGTACCCTCTGACACCGCCGCCGGGTACAGAGGGACAGTTGGCACGATTTTATTGGGCCGCCCAATATGACATTTTTGCCCTTTGCCCTAGTAAACATCAAGTATAAATAGGGGTTCATTCATCTTCAAAAAGGTTACACACTCTTAACTCATTATTCTTCTTGCTTGAATATCAATCTTCAAGCAGAGCACTGACTTGAGCATCGGAGGGTTTTCGCTGGGGCACCCCCCCGGCTCTGTTTTGTAGGCACGTGGAAGAAGCAGCAAAGGAGATGGAATTTGCACTTAGCTCACGGATTCTTTTTGGGGATCATTCACAGGTATTCCTCTGAACATTCAAACACCGTTGAGAGGTGGATTACAAACCACCTCTATCAGTGAGTATTTTATAAAAACTAAGGTAGTGATCTCCTAATCAAATCAATTGACACCATAATTCTTTCTTATCCTTGACCGATAGAGAAAGTTCTAGTGCATAAGAGTAAAGATATGATACGATATATATTCAATCATATATACCGATTTAAGTAAAAATGTTCACTTAACTTTTATAATTAAAAAAAAATACTTAAAATTTGTAAATTACTTAGTTACCCTTAAATTTTAATACTACTAAGAATATATTAAACATAAAAAAATGGATGAAACAAAATATTCAATAAGTATAGATAGAATATAAATATATTAAATTTTATTTTCGGTTGCTTAAGGTTATAATTGATTCAAACCTTATTCAATTGACTCCTTGTTTGGTTTTGTAGTTGGGATAGATAAATGAATAAAATAACGTAGAATAATACTGTTTATTATTTCAATCTACCGCTCGATTAGCATCTAGGTACTTTTATCCACTTACTCCAATTTTTCTATGTGGGACAAGTTCTCATATGTTTCCTTTATAAACTCTTCAACTTCCAAGTTTAAGTTGCAACATTTGACAATTAATATCTCATTCACCCGAAATTGGTTTTGAGCATATTAATACATTAAATTCATCTACTCGAAATGTAGATTATGAATTTGCAACTTGTTTCCATTTTTAACAAATGAATTGAATTAAGTAATTTGGTTAATTATGAGTTAAAACCCAAAATTTCAAATCAATTTTCAACAAATATAACTGAAGAAAATTAAGGATAATCAAAACTGTAATTAATTAAATGATGTCGAGAAAACCAGAGGCAACAGTGGCATCAAGCACGAGAGCTTCACGTGTGACCTTGCTTTCTTGTTGAGTACAACCCACATGAATTTTAATTTCTTAAATATATTTAATTAATTAAATAATTATGTACAACTATATATATGCATGGCATGGGACAGTACTCCATAGTACGACTCAGAATTCTTTGATGATTGTGTCAATTTTTTGCAATTTTATTAATTGTTAAAAAAAAAAGTTCTTCATGTGTCCATTGATCCATTTGAAATTCGACCTTTTTCCCTCAATACAATATATAAAATAGTTACTCAATTATGAAGTCATGCATAACAATATTACATCGAAAAGCCTTAAAAAGTTACTTGTATAACTAATGATAAATCCTAAAATAAGACTGACTTACGTATCACACTCTGTAAGATGGAAGTCATTTTATCGTAAAAAATATTACTCACTACAATAAATTAAGAGGCTTTTTTTATAATATTTTTTTAAACTACAATTGTTGTCACTAATAATAAGTTATTTGTGACATTTTGTTGTCACAAATCTCTTTAAAAATTATTTGAGACTATTTTACGACTACTTTTAAAAGTAACTAGCTATTGTAAATAATATTTGAGACGTATTTGAGATTGCGTCCGAATTATTGAGATGACTAATAAAATGTTCATAAGTTGTGACAAGTACTCATTATTTGAGACAGTTTTTGTTATTTCAAAAGAGCATTTTTTTTTTTTTTGTAGTGACTTCTGAAGCAAAAATATTACTTTAAGTGTTTATATGAAACAAAAGCAATAATTTTACAAAGTAACAATTTTTAATATAAAAGAAATATTTTTAAGTAAAAAATACTATCTCCGTCCCACTCTAATTTTTCTACTTTTCTTTTTTATTTATCCCAACCTAACTTTTCAATTTATAAATGACAAATTTCTCTCACAATTTCCATCCTCAAAATCTCCACTCTCAATCTCCACCTTTAAAAAGATCAAAAATTCACAAAATTAGTTTTTCCTTAACTTCGATGTTCGATCAAAGTTAAATCGTAACATTTTCTTATGATGACACTTAGGCTCCATTTGGATGGAGGGATTTGTGTTATGGATTTATAAATCCATTGTCAAATCCACTCCATGCGTTTGGATAAAATATTAAATGAGTGGATTTGAAAATCCAGATTTTTAAATCAACTCATTTACAAATCCAGGATTTGAAATTCTCCATTTTACACTATATTTGGGTGGATTTCAAATCCTTTGACAAATGTAGTCATTTACAAATCCCTCCTGACTCACACTTCTCTCTCCTCCCCCCCCCCCCCTCTCTCTCTCTCTCTCTCTCTCTCTCTCTCGTCCTCTCTCTCTCTCTCCTCCCCGCTCTCTCTCTTCTTCTCTTCTCCCTATCGCTATCTCTTCCTCTCGTTCTCCAATAAAATACTCATAATATTTTTTTTGAATTCTTTTTTTTCCTTTTATCTCTAATTAAATGCTTCCAATAAATTTTTGGGATATAAAATACATAATATGTATATATGTGTGTATATATATATAATTAGAAAAAAAATTATTCGGTTAATTTTGATGTAGATAAATATTATTTTATTTAATTAAAAATATAAATTGTTAGTTTAAACTTTAAAGAAAAAAAAAATTGAATTTTACAAATATTGTATCAGTGTTTTGCCAAATAATGGATTTGAAAATTTTGGATTTCAAAATCCTTTCACAAATCCACCATAAATCCAAACAAGGGATTTCAAGTCCATGGATTTCAAATCTAAGAATTTTGAAATCTGTTCATTTTAAATCCCCTGACAAATCAAATCCCTCCATCCAAATGAAGCCTTAGCTCTTTGTTATACGAAATAGAATCTTACGTTAGTCATTAAATGGGAGGAACACAAGACAAAGCAAGTGGATTTACTTGTCCCTATTTCTTTAAATTTGTGTCAGATTAATTATAAATATTCCAATCACTTACTTGAATTTTGAGCTATTTGTACTACTAAAAACTCTAATCGATAATTAATTAAACTAATTATTGTAAAATTTAGTCTTCAAGGCCACACAGCCTTGAAATGACTTTTTCTTGGGTTCTTCGCAAAAAAAGAATATTTTTTTTGTTTTATCAAAGAAGAATATGGCACGATAATTTGTAATTCACGTGGGGTTTTGACTGTTATTTTGGTACATTTGATTCAAATTTTCATTTCAAACAAAATATCGACATGGGGATTCCAAATTCGTATCTGTGCGCTCGTGTGTGTAATTCTTTCATTTCGGTATAGTTGCCGACCATGGAAATTAGGTGTTCATATGGCGAACCGGTTGTTCGAAAATTGCTCCATCCCAAATTAAAATCGAACCGTATAAATTATGATGTTAGTTACGATATTTATTTACGGTTTAATTTTAACCATCGATTATGTCAATGTTCATTTAATATCTAACATTGATTTCAAACGGACACTAATCTCGGCCATTGAATCGCAGATCTACGGTTTAGGAGAAGGTGAGTCGGAACCGTCCCAAAAAAATACAGTTTTTGATTCCGATTTCGAAACGTAATCGACTCAATGATTTTCGAATTGTTAACGCCAACCGTAAATTATCATGGTGTATTGATGAATACGCATGCATAGAAGGACTTAGGTCCAATTATATATTTACCTGACGTCTGACATTTTAGAATATAAAATGTGAAAGGAAAATAAAACACAATTTCCATTAAACGACTATACCACATCGTTTTATACTTTTGTATGTTACTTTTTTTCGATAGGTCATATTCGGCGTGAATGAAACCTAAACCCAAAATTCTAATTGCGGGCACCAACAATTAGAGTTCAAAATGGGCCTAAATGCATCAAATTAAAAGAAATTGAAACAATAGTACACTTTTACTTTATATTCTAAAGATCATGTTGTAAACGAAAATTTATCAAAAAGTAGTTAAAAAATTACCAAAAAGTAGTTAACGTTGATGTAACCTAGGCCTAAAATATAATATTAATATATAATCAGAATATCTCATTTATGATAAGGCTGCATGACAAGACTAATCCTCAAATATTTGTTAATGGCATATAATTCTATCCTTGCAGAATTAACATTTGACCTACAACCTATAAAGCTTTAGTTTACAACAAACTCCATTATCTATAATGTTATTACACATCAATGCTTAGTCAAAAGCTACTTCACATGACATAACTGTTGTCATCCAAATTAATAAAGAGACTTAGTTAAGATAATGTGCTTTGTTAAGTAGGACTCAACTAATCTCATGTTTGTCCTATTGCCTAGTTTAGTTGGATGCAACAAAATCATAGTCAATAAAAGAAAAGAAAAATGACTATATGAGTCATTATAAACATATAGGGCTAATTTGGTAGCCTTATATTAGGGGTGGATTACCATCATTAGATAGTTTAGTAAATTTAACAAAGTTATCGATTCCGTTTCGATTACGGTTCGAATTTGTCACTAAAACTAGATATTTCGGTGTTCTGTTTCAAATCGTTTCAGATTATATATTGATATACACACAAATCATTTATTCATAAAATAAATTTAAGGTACTCATCACCAAGTCAAAGTCTCAAAAATTTGAACATACTTAGTTTTTCGGTACCGCCTGTCAGGGTTTTAACTCATTGAATTGGGCTCTATTGGCCCGATGGTACTTTAGGCCTACATTCTTATGACCTAGTCAATCTAAAATGTCGGGCAGACAGTGTCAGCCCATTGGGTCAGACCGATTTTGTCAGCTCTAACTCGATAACTCCGCTTGTGTTTTCTTTATAATTTTAGGGAGAAAAATGTCTTATCAAACTTTATGTAGCAGGCTGTAGTAGTTATATGACCAATTTAGTCAAATTAATTATAGAAGTGCAACCGTCAAATATTATCGGATCTTCCTTTAATGAAGGTATCTAGTAAAAACTACTCCCTCCGTCCCACCTTATCTTGCACATTTTCATTAAACGGTCGTCCTACCTTATCTTGCACAACCTAAAAATTGAAAGTTATAACATAATCTTCACCCTGAAAATCTTCACCCTCAATTCACCTTTGAAGAGTTAACAAACAACCAAAAATAATTTTTCTTAATACTCGTATTGATTCCTCCTGTACAAGATAAGTTGGAACGAAGAGAGTACTAACAATAATTTAAAAAAAAATGATATTACTGTTTAGTCGTTATAGTAGGTACCAGATGAGCCCAAAATGAATATAGATTAATAGGTCAAAATCGAAACAATTATTGATGAATAATCACCAACATAGTGTAAGGTTGATCGTGAAATACGGAAGTATGCTATACCTGAATGAAATAATGGCCGACCCATTATGTTGGTGGGTACGTAAAACCTATACATATAAATTATTAATCTATAGCCATATCTATTAACTGGATTTAATACATTTTGTTTTTATTCATTAGATTGTGTTACACCGTTCGGCGGATAATTGGTATATGATATAGATTATTCCACGTCGTTTTTATCGTACATATTTGGTTTTGGGTCTTAAATTTAATTTTAGATATTATTTTAAAGATTATAAATATTTCGAATTACATGAGTAAGATTCAATAAATTTCTCTGCAACTCTATTAACCATCAGTCATACTTAATATCACTCAACAACTAGGTTGACGATCACCTGAAGGGTTATAGCCTCTCCACTTAAGGGTCAAATCATGCTTCAATACAACATGACTGCAGGGCTCTATCTCGGAGTATTAACAAACAAAATTTAGGTAAAAATGCTCATTTTTGTGATCATTTAATTTTCGTTGGAATTCATTTATTTATATTCGTTTAATAACTAACAAAGTTTGAATATGAATATTGAATGATTCGTCCATTATCGATTCGTGAACATATTTTATGCTGGAAAAATAAAATAAAGTTTTTTTTTTTTGTTCTTTTGCAAATTAAACTAGACAAACATAAGATGTTAACAAATTCGGTGTTTGTTAATGTTTACGAACAATTCATACACATTAACAAATATAAAATTTACATACCTATTCGAGATCGATTAATTCGATTCATAATTTAATAAATTTATTCAAGCAACTCAAAGTTCAGTTCGATTCGATTTGTTAACCGCCCAAGCTCTCTCTCCACATTCAGTTGAAAGATCAGTGGCTTCCGACTCTCCGCAGACAAGTGAAGAGTCGAGCATGCGTTTATACTAAAATATGCTAATAGCTTCTAAACAATCCACAAATAATATAAATAATTTTGTGTGTGGGTAAATCGTAATTCGGTCCATACTTTAAAAAATAAAAATGTCTTTATCATTATAACAATAATAATATAATAATAAGTGGAGGACAGATAGTATAATGTGAAGTGTTTGATAACGTATAAAATAAAGTATTAATTAAAACAGTAAAACGATGAAATATGTATGATGTTGGCAAACGCAATCCCAAGTGGGTGGGGTAGTGGGTCCCAGTTGGAACCAGCTAGGGGGTACTGCACGCCCTTTCTTGCCCCAGCCTTGTCTCTCTGCTCACACCAATCCTTTTTCTCCCCCAAATCAAACCCCCTATAAGAACCCCCAATTCCCTGCCTCAAACCACTTCAAAGTTCAAACTCAACCTTTCTCTCTCTACAAATTCTACTTTCTCTCTCTTAATTCAATCCAGGAAGATGAAGATGAGCAGCAGCACCAAGAGGAGATTCTCCAGCAGAGGATTTGGAGGAGTTCTCAGAGAACAAAGAGCCAGGCTCTACATCATTAGACGATGCGTCGTTATGCTTCTGTGTTACCATGATTGAATTGAGATGAAGATTAATTTTCTCTCTACAAAACACAGAGTAACTTTCTCTCTCTGAATTAATCGAAGAAGATGAAGACGAGCAATAGCACGAAGAGATTTTCGAGCAGAGGATTTGGAGGAGTTCTGAGAGAACAAAGAGCGAGGCTGCACATCGTCGGACGATGCATCGTTATGCTTCTCTGCTACCATGATTGAACTCATCTCCATATGAAGATTAATTTTAATTTCCTTTTCGATTTTGGTAGAGTGTATATAGATGAAGGGGAATTAGAGCTAGATTTTGACAATTTTGTGGTCTCTTGTATAATACAGTAGCTATTGATTGAAAGTTGAAACTAGTATTCATCAATTAATCCTTGATCGTTATTTGTTTTCTCTTTCCCTCTCTATCTAGAAATTAAACACAAAAGTAAATTTCTCCATCTTAATTAATCGAAGAAGATGAAGATGAGCAGCAGCACGAAGAGGATCTTCAAGCAGAGGATATGCTGAGAAATTTCTGGAATATTCAGAATTAAATTAATCCAGATTAAATTTTTGGTTCAGATTCGAAAACTTCTCCTTCTTTGGTTTTAGATTCATGGTAGAGTTCTACTTTGCATAAACTACAGTTTTTGTTTTTGTTCTCCTTTTTCTTCTGTGGCTGATTACTAAGATAAAAAATTCCTTCCGTTGTATAATTTAATTCAAGTATTTAACTAATGGTAGCTATGAAAGGCTTTTTCTCCTCAAAGTTACTGATTATATTCCCTTGGAATGATTAATTGGACCGCCGTTAATTCAAAAAGGCAAGATTACCATGCTAATGGCTCTAATAATTTGATTATAACGCACTAAAGTGTCAAAAAATCATATGGGCCCCTAATTTTTCACTATTTATATATAATTTTATTACTATAGTATAGAATACCCATCTAAGTATATTAGTAGTTGCATCTTTCAGCAATACATTGTAAATATATTCACAATGGCTACGTGAATGTTCATCGTATAGACAGTGGTCTAGTTGAACGATAGTTAGGAGACTGATGTCTATTTTAGCGATAAATTAGGATATAGTGCCTAATCAATTAGGTGAAGTTAAGTATAGTTTAAGAAATATTAAGCATGGAGAAATCGGGAAAACATGAGTGTATCAAACTTGATCTAAGATAGATAAAGCGTTAAGTAAAAAGGAATCAAGAGAAAAACTTGAATGACGGATAACAATCTAATACCTTGATGAATCCTAACTAGATGTTAAGGGAGACTTTTAAAACGGAGGCTAGTACACTTCATCTTTCGGCTTGTCATATAGCATACTCTGAAATGTGGCAAGGCTTGAAAAAATATCTTCGAGACATATGTAATAGACAATTATGTTTACCAAGAAAAAACTAAAAAAGAAAAAGAGCAGACGAGAAAGTTTGATGAATTTTTCATATTCATTGAAATTTATATTATAGAAAGCATAAGATTATGCAAATCTCAGGTTGCAATTAATGTTTTAAAAATTTTCGTCTATTTTGATTAGACACACTCTACGCGCTAGAATGTCTACCGTTTTTGTTTTATGCCCAACTTTTTTCTTTTCATCCCGCTTAGATATCATTTAACCCTGTCTATATTACAATTAGACACTAAACAGACCCTAATTTGATCTCTAACTAATACTACCTCCCTTTTTTTTAGATGTCTTTTTAGTTGTTTGTTTTGATAATAAATCTTTTAACTTTTCTTTTAATATTTTTTTCAATAGACCACTATAATTATTCTTAAAAAAATTCTAATCATTCAACCTACAATATCGATATAATTTAATTAAGAACTTATTTGTCCATTTTCTATACCCCATACTTTTCTTATCTAAACCGGAAGAAAAAATCTAAACTAAATGAAGGTGGTACTTCGGTAGCGTGATTTTGAACATTAATTGCAATTCAAAATGTCCCTTTCAAATGGTCACTCTTCTCCAACCTTTTTGACACTGTTAATAAGCACGTCAATGAAGCGTGATTACCAAATCTTTTAACAAGAAATTAATGATGATTTATTATGATTTGATGGCCAGTTAAAGCAAAATGACGTGCTAAATATGCCTTAAAGATAATATTAACTATTATGAAGTTTGTTTTTAATTTTATTTTATGGTGATTAATTATAAAGGAGGTTAGTAGACATAAAACTGTCTTAAGTTTAAACAAATGTATATTAGTTGCGTAGATAATCTTGGTTAGCATATAAAATCATCTTGTCTTGTACCAAACAAACACCAAATATGTCGATTATATACGGTTTTTGTTAATGATTTCCAACTAAGCATATAAAAATTCAAAGTGGCATCATTGTTATTATTATTATTATCTTCGGTCAAACTGCAAGAAATCATATTGTGGGCCTAACTAGTCTGGTGCTTAGTCTATGTCATACTGTGTAAGAAGATTTGATTCTTAACACCAACAATTCTTGTTATTTTGCGGCAAGTTAAGTGTATTTGCTGATACGTTTTAAAACAGTTGTAACTACTTAGCAGACACTAATGTTTACGGGTGGTATGTTATTGTCCGCTTTAGATAAAATATGTACAGATTTAAATATTTTATAAACTTGTATATTTTATACTCCCTTCGTCCCGACTTAATTTGTACATTTGCTTCGATGTGTATATTAAGAAAAAGTGTTTTTTTGCTTTTTAATTGACTTTTTTAAAGGTGGAGATTGTAAGAAAAAATTCATTTTTAAGGGTGTGCAAATTAGTGTGGGACAAATCGAAAAAAAGTGTGCAAATTAGGATGAGACGGAGGGAATAATTGTTTTAAGAGTTTATAAAATGTAATTTCTTAAGAATTTATAAGTTAATAATGTATTTCGATAAAAAGAATATAAGCTTGTAAATGAATTAAACTAATTTGAAAATAATTATAAAAAAGCATTATGATTAGTAAGTGTAGTGGTATGTGTATAGTGCACGTGGTATGTGTTAAGTGTGTAAGAAAGAAGTGTGTGTATTGCGTGCGAAATGCGTGGAGTGGATGTGAAGTGTGTGTCAGTGTGTATGTGTATGTAGCATGTGAAATTGAATGTAACTATTAATATCTTAAAAAATATGATGCAGTAGAGGAATATATTTTTATTGGAGTTTATCATCTCTAGAACTGATTTTTACGACTTATAAGTTGTTTAACATCTTATTTTGTCAATATTGATCAACGAAAAAAAAACATCTTATTTTGACAAACATATTTCAAAAACTTATACGCTCACAAACATCTTATCTGATATTTTGAAGAGATTATGAACTTAATCGAACACCTCTAATTGGCACCCGATAAAAGCAAACGTAATCTTGGGTTGTCTTTACCTATATTTCCAATTTTCTCAAAACTATATATTAATTTAATGTATTTATATGTAGGTCAATTCAATTAACGAAAAATCGAGTTGTCCAATACTTAATCTAAGCCTAATAAATAACATAATAACAATTGCTTATGTTGAATTTATTATGTAATTTCGTTCCCAAAAAATATTATTACGTAATTTAATTTATTTTAAAGTGTGGGGGGGGGGGGGGGTTTAATGCTTTGGGGACAAAATAAAAATTAGACTGAATTTTAAGCATAATAACAATTTTGTTGTTCGTTAATATAGCAACGGCCAAGATTGTAACGTACAGACAATATTGGAGACGTGTTTTAAGTCAGATAGTGTGAATTTCAGGGGAAGATAAATCAACTCAATTAATAATTAGGGTAAATAATTTTTTTAATCTATTAAATTTCGTCAATTTTTTATTTAAGGACATTGTTTTTGTCATTTCGATTTAGGTTTTTTAACTTTTAAAATTTAACAAATCGGTCCTTTAACTTTCAAAATTAAAAGATGTGACCTCACAAAAAACTAGCTATATTAACTGTTCTTGAAAGCTAAATGGTCAATTTATCAAATTTTGAAAGTTAAAGAACCCGAATGATCAAATATAATATCTAATAAATAAAAAGTGATGAAACGTGATGAACTAAGAAACTATATTTTTTAGAGGTGGCAAAATCAACCCGTTCTAATGGGTCCACTCAACCAACCTAATATTTTAAATGAGTTGGACCATAAAAATCTTGGTTCGAAATACTATTTTCCCTTACAAGCCCGACTCGATGGACCAAAAGTCCAACAAATTCGGCCCGATCATTTTAGTATATTGTAGGGAGATAGACTGAGCCGGATTGACTGATTTTAGGCCCAATCAAATTTTAACTAGACCTGACCCGAAATATAGCGTTGGTCCAACGGGTCGCGCTGCCTACCTCCGTTTTTAATAATTAAATATTATCCCAATTAATAATTAGCCTTCTGAGACCAACTTCAATCACACACAAAAACTCTATTTTTAGGGTGAGAGGAGGTGTCCCCCAATAAACAAGAGAACATTGTTCATTCACACAAAAATTGTATTTAAACATTATATGTTCAAAATACTCCTAAATTCAGTTTTTACTACATAAACTAGTACAATACCCGTGAATAATATTCACGGGTCTGTTTAAATTTTGTTTTACTTTTTTAAACACTTTTAATTTATAAACATATTTATGTTTTTAAAAAAAAATGGAAAACATTAAAACCTTAAATAATTATAAACGTAAATCATGAAATTTTATTTCTTTTTTTAATTCAAATGATTTTTAAATGATTTTAATTCTATAATTTTGAGATATTATAATGATTCTCAGCATAACACATGTTCAATTTCTTTCTCTTTTATCATATAAAGAATAGTGGGTCATGTAATTTTGATAAATTCATTATGATCAAATTTGAGTTGTTCAATATATAAATTTATTGTATATTTGAAGCTATATATTTTCAGTTGATTGCGATAGTAGACATAAGTTAAGAATTTTTTTTGCAATAATTACAATTAATCATATATGTATTATACGATAATTGTGGTATAAAATATCTCTAAAAGAATTCAGGTTATCAAGTCTTGAGAATTATTTAAAAATCAAGTAAATAGAAGACTAATTGAATATATTCACTAATCATAGTTATATAATTCAAAATTATATATAAATGAGTAATTAATAATCTTGAGTTGCTTTCATATATTTTTCTTTTGAGCAAGGCATTCAGTAGATATTGCATTATTAATAATGCCAAATTCATTACTATGTCGTCACTAATTTGAATAATTTTTCCTTCAAGATTTTTTAAAATATTTTATTGTTATATTATATTTTAGATTTTTTTTAATTGTTAAATTAATCCCTGACATAAGTTTTATAATTTAGGTATATAGTATTTTAATCATGCATGCAATGATGCCAATCTTTAATCATGCACTTTTTGATAAAATAATTGATCTTATAAAATTGTGATATATTATAAATAAAATTTGTATTACTATTTATATTTAATAATTTATTAAATTCAATTAAATTTTAATTACAAAAATATTTGATTAATTTTTTATTAATCTTGCATATTTAAAAATAATTAAATAATAATAAGATCAATGCAATGTTTATCTTTAAGTGTGAAATTATTAATAAATTTTAATTAAAATAAATATTGTTGATTTTTTATAATAAGTAAAACGTAAATAATTATTTATTAAGTAAGTAATTTTTTTGTGTAACATTTAGTGGAATAGAGTTGGATTGAAAATGGTTTACACAAAATTGTAAATTTAGTAGAATAAAATTAAATTAGAGATGATTTAAATAAACTATAAATTTAGTGGAATAAAATTAAATTAAAAAAAAATGTACATAAAAACTGTATTTTCAATATGAAGTTCACATTTTTAATATAGGGTGGGTTGGAGATGCTCCAAGCTGAAGAAGAAGGGAGGGTGAAAGGGTAAAACTACGAAAGGCACAGCGGCGACCCACCCTCCCGACATAATGTGATGAGTCAACATAGCAGCCTTATCCTCTCCCACGTGCACTTTCTCTTCGAACCAGCCCCACACTCACAAGCCCACCACACCACTCTAAGTTCACACACACTCACACGCTCTCTCTCTCATGCCGGTCGACTTCAATGTCCTAATAAATTGAACATGTAATATCACTGTGTAATATGCTCCAGGTGTACATGTAGTTGTGGTGGATTCTTTATGCTACTAGAGGTTAATATCTTCCGACATTTTAGACGGATTGAATTTTAGAAATCGTAACCTGAAGTACAATCGGCTCAACAAGTACGACTCAGTTCAAAAATCTTATTATATTTAAGTGAAATTGACTTTATTAAGCTTACTAATTTTAAATATGATGAAATTTCGGTCCAACTCAAAAGCGGATTCAAAATTTAAATATGAGATGGATTAAACGTAAAAATCATATACTTAAAGAGTTGTTCGAGCTTAATGAAGTGACGACTCGCTATAGGCTTTCAAAGGGGAAAAAGAAGATAGAGTCTACATATTATTTTTTTATACAAAATTTACTAAAATAATTAATCAATAAGTTTGAAGCAAAATAGATGGATATGATTTTGAGTATAATTTATTTATTTATATAAGCGTTAAAGACTAAAATGTGTACAATAAAATAAAAATGAGGGTGAGCTCAATTAGAATTTAGAGTAATAACAAATAAAATAATTAAAATTATATTATTACACTGCTAAAAATAAAATTTTAATTTTTTTACATTAAGCTGAAGTCCGATGTAGGTCATATATACATGCACCTATGAACCCAATCTAAATAATTAAATATGTAACATTAATTTGACTAGCTGCCCAAATTATCACATCTTTAATCAATTTTTACACCCTTTCCTCATGGGCCATGGCTCTATATTAAGTGTAAGTTATAACTTACTATGAGCTAGTACTATACTTCTTAAATTGATTGAGATGTAAAAATAGAAATATTTTTTGGGTACTTAAAATAGTCTGGAATTTGTATATTACAACGAAATTGAGATAAAAATATCCAGATTATATTGATTTGGATTCGATTTGGATTGATTGGTTTAGTTTATCAGATTGATAACAATGACTAAATTATAAAATTATTGGCCAATTATAATATCCTAGTCATTTTGTATGTTGGGGGTGGCAATTCAGACTAATCGTTCAAGTTAGCCTTAAGCACATTGAATCAGTGTTATATGTTAAGTCAATTGAGGTAAAAGATTGGAGAGCTAAACTTAATCAATCTCTGTAAAATACATCAAGATTTTGGCGGGTCAGTTCGTGATCCATCGAATTATTGGTCTATTGAATCGAACATGTCGAACTCGATAATATACTTGATTAAAATTTATATGACTCTAAGTCAGTTAAATATCGAAATGTGCCGGATTATTTGTGTGGATATCCATTACTCGGTTGGGTAAGAGGGTGAGACTTTTGTTGATGGGTAACGTAAGAAATTGGTACCATCTAATCAAAAAAATATCTGAGACAAAACAAAATGTAATAAAAGCCCAACGACTTATTGTTACACTTTAATTGGTAAGGACAAAAGAGGTTGTGAAGAGGAAATTGTTCAGTTTGTTATGAGATAAAACCAATCCTTTAAGCATGATTAAAACAACATTGTACTAATGTTGTCTTAAATGTTGTTTTTACCGTCTTTAACAATAGTACAAAAATAGCCTTGACTGGTTTTTGGAGTGCTTTCGGACGAAAATTCATTACATAAACTTATTATTACGAATTGTGTCAATAAAAAAAAAATAAAAAATTATCTTGTAGTGTTATTTATTGTGAAATGGGAAAGAGTGTATGTAGGAAAAGAGTATAAATTTTTATTATTAAAAAAAGAAAAAAGAGTATAATTTTTTTTTCTTTTTAATTTTTTTATTGTTGCTTTTCTGAATCTTTCTTGGTGGTGGGCCCAGCTATACAATCCAATATTGATTCATGCTTGACTAAAAGCTTAAATTGGGCCATGGCCATATTTTTAGGCTTTATTGGCAACGCTTCTAAATAATTCATTAGCCCATCATTAGATTGGATATTATTTTTGAATCAAGTTATGTAACACTCCCTCCATCCCGTTTAAAACTGCTTACTAGTTTTTTCGATCCATCCCAACATAAAATTGTCATTCCAAAAAAAAAAATAAGTCACAATCTTCACCATCAAAATCTCAACCCTCAATCTCCACCTTTAAAAAGATAAAAAAATTTGTTTTTTCTAACATTCGTGTCCGATCGAAGTGACAACTTTAACCAGAACGGAGAGAGTAAAACATTATCTACAAACACCCCCCCCCCCTCCCCAACCAAAAGAAAAACAAATATACTCCCTCTGTCCCGCTCTAATTTGCCTACTTTCCTTTTTGGTTTGTACTAATCTAATTTGCCAACCCATAAATGACAAATTTCTCTCACAATCTCGACATTCAATCTCCACCTTTAGAAAAGACAAAGATTCCATAAAATCTGTTTTTTCTTAACCTCCGTGTCCGACCAAGGTAGGCAAATTGGGCCGAGAGGGAGGGAGTAATATCTATTTTTATATAAATAGTTTGAAACCAACTATTATAGCTGCCACACACATATTCCACATAATAAATTTATATTGAAGTCCTTTATTGAAAATGATATTCTACATTTTATTTTGATAGTATAAGTAACGTATATAATATTATACTATTAAAAATAATTTTATTCAAATAATGATAATCTTGATCTCTTGGGATCGTAAGGGGAGGGGGTGGCAGGGCAATCTTCGCACCTCAATTCTATGTAAACTTTAGGGAGATATGGAGATCTTTTTGCCCTAATTAAAAAATAAAGAGTATCTTTAATATCATTGATAACTTACCTTTAATTATTATCTTTTAACTATAGTCTTCCATTTTACGTTTTCATTCAAAGCAAATTGCATGTTGGTCAAGGGCATTTTATCAAATATTATATTGGGCCATTTAGATAAAAGCATTACTCTTTTTTGAAAAAAAATTATTACTCTTTATTTGATATTTAGAATATATACAGTTATAGAAAATAGAAAAAGTAAAACTTTTGCAAAAGATTAATTCTATTAAGTCTATTATCCGTTCATCTAGCTCAATTTACATTTATGTTTGATAGACCTATGTGGTCGACAGTGTTCTAAAAATCATAATCGCTACTTGTCGGTTCACTAGGACCTGATGCCTAGAGCGTCTTGGCGACGACTATGCTGCACCACCTTACACGAATAATTTAATTATTTAATAAATAAATAATACATACAAAAAACATTAAAAATAATGAAGTAAACACCACCACTTTCAAATTTTAAAAGAATTTACAGTGAGTTGAGAGGAAATTACTAAATTAGGGGTGTGAAAAGAAATTAACATTTTAAAGGGCTCACTATGCACTAACAAGGTAAAAAAAAAAATAAAAATTTAAAAATGAAAAATTTGGACAATTAGGCTCATTAGTAGGCGCTGACTAATCGATTCAGGCGATTCCGAACTCCGTGGCGGACAAAATTGGCCAATTTTCTTAAAAGGGGG
This sequence comes from Ajuga chamaepitys, assembly GCA_958295605.1. Taxonomy (NCBI): domain Eukaryota; kingdom Viridiplantae; phylum Streptophyta; class Magnoliopsida; order Lamiales; family Lamiaceae; genus Ajuga; species Ajuga chamaepitys. The sequence goes on along the minus strand of OY282498.1, from coordinate 57,767,258 downwards.
TCGGCCTATGAGCGTCTAGACGACCGCTCATACTGATTTTTATAACACTGGTGGTCAATACGCTTAAACATATGACAAAAATTTATGTGCACCTAACACACAATAAGTTTATTGTACACTTCCCTATTTAATTTGGAATTAAAGATAGATATAAGGACCTTGTTTGAATAAATTCACAATAACATGTGGTGTAGTGGTGAGGTGCGCGGAGGTTAGGTTTGAGGTGCGCCTGCTCGTGGGTTCAAACCTTGCTTTTGCTTTGTTTTTACCTCTTTTTATGTTGTTCAATAGTATATGTTATTATCGCGTAATAGTATATGTTATAGTTACATGTATAATTTTTTAATAATATATTATGTTGTTTAATAGCATATGTTATACTACGTAATATATGTTATGTTACAGGTATACACATTTTTTTTGAATAATATATAATTTTTCTAAATAATATATTACATTGTCTAAAATAATATAAAAAGTTTTAATAGGGCTGGAACCAAGCCACTACAAGTGCAAGCAAATGTTTATCTACCAAGCCATCATATCATATTGTAACATAAAATGCGGTGCAATGTATTAATACTAATAATAATACATGCACATATATAGAAAAAAATTGGAGAAGTTGGGTTTCCAAACCCATGCCCTAATAAACAACAATTTGCGATTTTACCACGTAAGCTAGTGCCTCTTATGTGCTAACAAACATGCTTTAATATATATATATATATATATATATATATATTATTAATTTGAATTAAAAGAAAAAATAAATAATGTAGCGCGCAGCTGGGCTTGAACTCGAAACCTCGGCGCTCGTGCAATAGATCTCAATCACTGGGCCACCAGCTTGTATTAAGTAACCAAAATAGCCCTTAATATATATATGTAATTCCCAAATTAAATTAAAAAATGCATAATAATTTTATTGTGTATTGGGTGCATTCAAGACCTACTCTAAACATATTGTTGTTACTGAGGCTGCCGATAATTTATTTAATTATCTTTCCATCCTTAAAGAAAAAAGTTTTGTATCCCTAAGAAATCGTACTTTCTGAAAAGTATTAAAAACAAAACATTTTACCAGGAAAGTGTATACTCCTCCCGTTTCAAAATAAATATCGTTTAATAAAATATGAAAAAATTTCAAAATAAGTATCGTTTCAACAAAAAAAATCATAATTTGTCCATTATTACCCAAATTAAATGGACTTTGCATGAATATATTTATCATTTTTATGAATCCTTAATTTTTACAAAAAAAGATTAAAACGACACTTATTTTGAAACGAGAGAGTAATATTTTCCTAATAAAAGTAACATTCTACCAGCACGTGTCTATTAATGTGTCAGCACGAGAAAAGCGCCGGATCCGGGTTGGGTAATTCCAGATCCACGAATTTTATCATTTGGGTTGGATCCGACCCATAGTACGAATTTAATTCATACATAAGTTTTTGGGTTAATATCATGTTATTAATTATCTCTGACAGTGAGCCCCCAAGCTGGATTAACTGAACAGGGTGTCCAAGGCCCATTATGTCTGATTACACACAGGCATCATACGTACATACAAAATGGACAGCACAAGACATTATGGCCCATTTTCTTGTTCTCTAACTGGACTTTCCTCTGGCTTTTACATGGGTCAGGTGCTTAACTTTCCTTGTCCACACGGCGCCCGTAGATGCTGAAATACATCATCTACAATGCATGTGTATGTGCTTTTGTCTGCTTATAAACACACCCCATAAATACTGCACCATTTTGTGCTAGGTCTAGGGCTTGCATTCGGGTGTGTCTCGTTTCAGATCAATTTCGAGTTGTACTTAAAGTACATCAAAATTTGTTTAAACAATGCCCTTGCTCTCTTCGTTTCTAAATTAAATTTGTTTTAGACTTTGAAGAAAAAATTAAGAATTGTAGTGTGTTTTTTTATGAGTTTATAATACTACACCTTTTCCTGTTAGGTGTAGGCGCTTGCGCTCGTGTTCGCGTACTCAAGATACATAAAATAATAACATTTCAAGACATCTTTTGAGATATTGTTATCCACGTATATTTGTAAAAGTTCTTTAATCGGGGAGATCAAGGAGGGAGCTAAGGGGGATTGGCAGCGACAATCGCCCCCTCGAATTTTCCAACTAAAGTAATTATAGTTAAAGAACGAACTTCGTCACCTTCAAATGTAGCATCACCAAGAAGTGTCACTTCCCTTTCCACATGCTTCCACATGACTAGTAGTTACGTAACATCTAAATTTATACCTTTATTCAACAAATTCCATAGTGTGCAATCATAATTCCTCCAAAATTATTTTGTTGCTAGGACCAACAAATAATATCTAATTGACAACCTCATTGACCTATTAAAGTCACTCCAGGTTCAATGAATTTTCTCACTCCCAGTTGTTCAATTTGTTCCACTTCCCTATTCCGACAAAAGTCCTACCTGGCACCCCGAAATTTTATTCAAAAAGATATTAAGTCAATATCAGGAACGGATCTAGAAGATTTTAACAATAAAGGCACCAAATTACGTAAATGAATTAAAAAATTAATTAATTCTACTTATGGAATGTTGCACATAGCATTTAAAAATGCAATAACCCTCACCAACAATTTTTGAAGAGAAATTCCAAAATTTAGCAAAGGTAGAGAGAAAAATAGAAGGCCTTGCTCAAGATCAAGCACTTTGTGTGGAAGTGTTTCCATGATATCCTACCTAGAAAGGAGGCCTTGCTCAAGAAGGGTGTTCAAGTTGATCCATTTTGTGGTCGGTGCGGTGAAGCGATTGAATCTTAAACCATCTTCTGTTCACATGTGACAAGGTAAGTACCTGCTGGAAGATTGCGCCTTTCAAGTGGAATATTTTGCCAAAGGAGGATTCGGCATTCCAACTTTGGTGGACGGAGGTTTGTGAAGTGAGTTTCAACAATGGTGGTAAGGACAGGATCCTCATTACATGCTACATTTTGTGGAACATCTGGAAAGCTTGGAATGAATGGCTTTTCGAACAGAACTTGATCAATGAGAAAGAGGTGGTGGATAGAGCTATAAGAGAATGGTCAGAAGTGTCCATTAATATCCCCAGAAAAGTGAGTAATTCTGTTTCTTGTGATAATGTGACCAATAAGATACGTGAAGTCCAGGGAGTAAGTTTTGTAGGATGGTTTTCCATTTTCATCAGTGCAAATCACAATTTGGATGGTCGTGGTGGTTACGGTGGCATGGCCTTGGATGGGGATGGTCGGTTTATACGTGCTTGGGCTGTTCCGAAATATCCGATATCAAATCAAACTTCAATTCTTCTTGAAGCTATTCGATTCGGAATGATTCAGGCGCGTTTCTTTGGATGGACGAAGATTAGATTCATTCTTGATGATAAGGATATGGTTAATAGACTGATCAAGAATCAGCAACTGCAGATTCATTCTCTCACCATAGCTGAAGATATCAAGATTTTGAGAGAATCGTTCATCAAGATTTCCTTTGGTGTTTCAGATTGTAAAGTTTCTAATTCTAGTGTCTCTTGCTAAGTTAGCAGTTGAGTTGCATTCTATTAAAGAATGGGAGTCTCAACCCCCAGTTTGGTGTATTTAGCCAAATGGATTTTTCTCGGTCAGTTGACCGTGCCTACTTCCTTGTAATGTTGAGTTTGATATTCAATGATAAGTCTAACGATTTGGATAAAAAAAAAAAAAAGAGAAAAATAGAAGAGCAATTTGATAAAGGTGTAATGTATTTTAATTAATTTTTCTTTTATATTTTAATTTTTCATTATATTTTATTTTTTCTACAATATCATACATATCTTTTGAAAATAAAAATATAGTAGGCAAAAATTTTAAAAAAAAAGTTCCACCAGAACAAGGGTTGTGCGTCCGTCTAAGGTCAAGGTCGACCCATCCACCAAAAATATACTAAAATATGTCTGGGTACAATGATACGTTGGTCTAAAAATCTTATGGGCAGCCCGACTAACAAGCAACCAGATCGATTCTGTCATCTCTAGTGACCAAGCATGAGACAAGCAAACAATAAAGCCAAAGTACGAATGTCTTGACACGATTCCTATGACCCAGCCCTCGTAAAAAGCCAGCAAGGCATACCAATTTTGCCACCTGAAGTGACAAAGCACGAGACAAGCAAACAAACTAGGCATTGAAATGGCAACTCCTTTTCTTAACGCGAAAATATGAATGTCCGAAACTTTACAAGCAGAGCAGCCGATTTGAATCCTCTAAAGTACTACGCAGCTCACAGTGCATTTTGGAGAGACAGTGACGCATTCAACAAGTGAATAAAATATAAAATTTTAGGGCCTTCATAAAATGTGTCACTCTCTCAAAAATGCACCGTAAAATACTTCAAAGGATCAAAATCAGCAGCTGGTGTACAATCACAGAAAGTACAAGCAGAAAGCAAGTTCAAATCTTCAGTTTATAACCCTAAATAAACAAGAAAAAAAATGCAACACCAGAGAAAATGAACTAAAAAAACAGCAACTGCATCAGAATGAGGTGTATCTTACTCCCAGACTCAAAACATCTTCAGCAGAGGCCAAATCTTCACAAAAAGTTCATCATTTACTTTTCAGTCGTCGTTTTACTCAACTCAGACGTCATCGATCACCCTTCCTCCTCGACAATCTCCGCCCCACGCAATGTAACTATCCTGAGACCCGAACTCCTGCTCGAATTCAAGAATGTGTCATATTCTAGCAAGTTTGATTTATTTTTTTTGTTTTAAAAGAAAAGGGAGAGAAAACTTACAAGTTGGCTCAAGCGGAAATCGGGAGGGGTATCAAGGTCAATATCTGCCAAATCATCAGACGGGAACTTCTGACACTCCTCCAAGTCCTTTTTCAGATCCTCAGGGCCTAAGCGGGCATAATCAGCTAAGCAAGGTTTGTTGGTCGTTTCGTGAGCGTTTCTGCTTGGAGACTGGCTTTGAATGAGATCGTCACAGAGAGAGAGCCCTTCGACAAGTTGCTGTGAATTCAGTAAAGCTCCATCTTCCCACCAGTCATTGTCTTCATCAGCCTCGTTTTCGTTGTAATTATCATCTCCCACTAGATCAACGCCATGCACCATGTTAATCTGATGATCTTGATCATTGGATTGCTCAGAGGGAGTTTCTGCCGCGTCGTCCATGATGCCGTCATTGAGGTTCTGGATTGTCTGCATTACATACAAGGCGCAAAAAAAGTAGAAATTAAATTACAACAGGCAAAAGTTAATAAAAAACAAAGAGAATATACTGATGAACGGAAATGGATCCTCTGTTGCCAACCCCACCAAAATGACGTCGTTTTGGTCCCAGCGCAAAACAACGTAGTTTTGATGACCAGCACGCGGTGCCGGGACGGATGCTCAACAGAGGATCCGATTCTAATGATCACATTAGATTAAGTAGAATTTACCTCAACAGCAAGAAAAGCACAATCTCTTGAAGGCTCAATATCTGAGAATGTCCTCTCAGCCCGAGGCTCAGGGTCTGCCGACTTTGGGGTGACGGGGTCCACCTTAGCAGCATTGGTGTGAATGCTTTCAGGAATATCTTCTTCAGTCCTCTCAGTGGGTTTAGTTTGCTGCTGCTGTTGGTAGAACACTTTCGAAAGGACATACTCGCCCTCTCTTTCATCTTCCTCCGCACCCAAGTGATATTGGTGCATCACCCAATTGGTTTTCTCAGCCTTTCCACCCCTCGTTGGGCTCATGTACAGCACCATAATCTTCTTGCATCCTTTTTGTACACCTTCCACCGATACTGGTTTTGTACGGCCGGTCTTATGCCAGCGTACATCTCCAGAATCATCGCCAAGTATCTTTCTACGCTTTCTTGTCCCTGTATTGTAAGCCTTGATTGCCCTGTGGAAAAAATGTGACACACTTCCATCCTGCTTTACACCTGTGCATTTATCACGAAATAATTATTTTTTTTAAAATAAATCAGAGGTATACATAAAAAGGGAAAAAGTAAAGGAAAACCAAAATTTACCAGAATTTTGGCCTTGTTAAAACCTCCTTAAGGAAGAAAAAGAGTTCAAAAGAATCTGATATGATGCTAAAGAGAACTTATCATTTACGCTTTACAAGAAATCTTTTTTAAAATGCACTTTTCAAATGTGCACATTCAGAAGGAGATGATGATTACGAATATGTAATAAACTATATTCCGAATCAACATGCTCAAAAAGAGAGAGAGAGAGAGAGAGAGAGAGAGACCAGGCAAATTTTGAGGATGAGTATAACAAATGCCATCATCTTCCTCGACTGTTGGAATGAATTCATCAATGAAAGGATGAGGCTTATAATCCTTGTCGCCAGCTTTTGCAAGTAAATGCCAGATAATTTCTTGATCAGATGGATCAAATTTCACACCTGGAGGTAATCCTGGCCAGGCTTGGGCAACCTGAAAAGTGAGTTAACCATTTCTTCATTTTAGAAAGCACTTCTTTTCTAACAGATTACAGACGACGATAAATGAGGAGAAACCGCGTTGATGTAACAGTTAAACGTGCATCAAATTTTAAAAACGACATACATCAGTATTGTCCATAACAAATGAACATTTTGGGCATTTTTTTGAGGGGTTGCTTTTCCAGTCAACTTTTCCATATGCAGCAGACGCACTCTTAATTTTGGTAGCGATTCTCTTGGGATCAACTATCCATGAAGGCCTGCATGTTTAGAATACAAAAGCAATGAAGCCAAGATACATAAATTATCCAAACAATCTGAGACGTATTAACAGCATAAGAAAGACGAAGAAATCAAGAACAATGCAATCAGAGATCAGATGGTAATTAAACAGAAAATGGTCGCTACATTGCTACAACCTAGAGGGAATTACGTAAAAATTTGGGAATCAAGTGTGGTGAACATATCTCATTAATCAGCGAAACAAATTGACTCTGCACAATACTCGCCTACTAAGAGTCACAGAACCAACAAAGAGCCATTCATAATCCTTGGTAAATAGAAAGCAACAATATACATGTAAAAAACAAATGGACAGCATTCTTTTCCCCCTATTATTCTTTTTCCTTTTCTGATATGATAAATCAATATCGTGGAGTAACAAAATAGTGTTGTTGAGGATGCTGCAAAAGGATCTCCAATCTTGATTCTCGATGTATAACATGTGATGATGAAGCCATCATTAGGTTAGTGGTGAATGCACTTTTTAATACACGGAATTCAGAAATGATGAAGAAAGGATTTATACCGACCACGTATTCCTTCACCATTTATATATAAGCAAGAATTGAAGATATTCATGCTCGCATATAGTTCTAGGAGGAAAGCTTAATGAGACAATCACAACCTTTAGGCCAAAGTTTGAACCTTTACTTTCCAGCTTCCATTTTTTCCACACTTATGATTTATATATTTTAAAATCACATCAATTAAAAAAATAAGAAAATCACCTCAACTTAAAAAATTACGTCAAAAGTATCATGGCAAAAGCAAAATTGATAGGAAAACCTAAATTACAAAGCACGATAACTCTCACTGGTAATCAATCTGGATAGTTTATCCGCTTACTTGCAACATTAGTCAAGAAGTTGTTGCAAATCATTATGAGACATTTTGAGAAACTATTGAGCATTCATCATTAATTGTTTCAACATAATCAAAGTTAGATAAGAAGATACTAGAGTTATTAAAAAAGGATCAGCAAACAATGTTTTCTTCGCAATGAACAACTGCATACAAGTCAATAAACCCGGGAATCGAACCAATATATCAAACATCCCCAGCATAACAGTCGAGATGTTAATCCTTTCAATCAAACAAGAAAGATTATAAAAAGAAAAACAACACACACACAAAAGCAAACCAACAAAAGGCATAATTCAAGGTGGATTACACCAACCCTACAAAACAAAACCAACAACACAGAATTTGGTTAAGCCCATTACATAATTGTATAGCCCAGTACAAATAGGTGATCTCTACAGTGAATTAATAGAGATAGGGAGAGAGAGGGCTTCATTCAAAGCTGAACCTGAAAGCATATAATTAGTCCTTAATGATATCACTATAATCAACACCCAAGTCACTGTAACTTCTAGATTCACATAAAGATCCAAATTTTGATAATAAAACCAATAAAAATAGGACTTTTTAACAACAGAATCTCACTATGAGAATCTCATACCATTTCAAGATTCAAAACAGTGACATAAACATAAAAATAAAAATTCTTCACAACACTTAAACAGTAGAAACTAAGTTGAGGGAATTACCCAGACATGACGAAATGCTTCAGTTCCTGCAGTTTCTTTACTCGAGCAAAAATGGCGGATTTTTACGATCAGAAAAGGGGCACAAAAAAGAAATTTGGGGGATTGTTTGAGAAGTCAAGTCCTGATTATTGTGAAGTGGGTTTCTTTATATTTCTGCATTTCGTTTTTTTTTTCCTGCCCCTCAAATATTTTTCTCACTTTTTTCGGAAATTTAAAAGCATTGCTACTGTTTCTCTGATTTGACGGGGGAACAGTATAAGTTAAAATACTCATATGGTAGGCATATATATAGATTTAAAATAAGGATTAAAATATTAATTTATAATGGAATGTAATATTTAATGAACAGCGAGGATTAAGTCCGCTTGATATTAATAGTAAATAAATCGTATTTAAATAATTCAATTACTCCTTCCATTTCATAGGGGATAATTCATAATTGAACTAGTTGGGTCGGTTCGAATTTTATACCATATTTGGTATAGCATTTTCTATAAAATATTATATTAATCATGTCATATAATCACTTATGGTATATTCGTAATGTTATCATATACATGTGTCATATGTGAATTAAAATGTGGTATAAGATGTTGTATTGTATGGAATGAGAAATCTAAAATGCTAGCTGAGCAATGCACATGTGAATGATCCACCTTAAAATGTAACTTACTGTATGAGTCGTTGAGTCAAATCGACCAACTTATTCTCTTTCGTTTTATATAAAACCTCTTAAATGAAGGTGCCAAAAAAATCAGGAACCGGAGTCGGTTCGAACCGACAGTTAACAGTCCGGATATATGTACATAATGGTTCCAGTTCGTCCCAAAGGATCATCCACATTTGACTGCGATGCAAATTAGATTTTTTTTTCTTTTTAATTGAATGTCCAGGATAATTTGGTCGTTCCAATAGAACGATCACAATTAACTGACCGTTGTTAAGCGCGTCTTTTGTTATTTCTATATCCAAAAATCTACAAATATCCCTACTTCCATCCAAACCACACCAAAATACTAATATAATGGTTTAATTTTTCCTTCTACCCATCCCTAATTCATTTAAGTCTTCCAATTAGGGACACTAGCCGGGTTAGTATTGTTTTCAGTCCAACTCTATCGATTTTTGAGCTAATCAAACTACTATCTAAATTAAAAAGATGTACGTTTAAATCCAAAATCAATCAAGTCGCACTCAACTTTTGCCTTTTTTCGATTGTTGGTATTTACATAATGCAGATTACTAAGAAAATGAGCACTCCTCAAACTATGAATCTATATTACAAAGTCTTCAAATCATCAACATATTTAAAAATCAAATTGAGAATCTTTAGTGGCGGTAAGAATTTATTTACAAACATAAATGAACTGCATTATTAAAGAAAACATAACATCTAACACATGAAAATTACTATAACATAACATTGAGATCACCAAAACAACATAATATCCTTTCATGAAAATTATTAAAACTCTAACATCAATTCATATATCGTTATTGATGTGCATATAGTATTTCATGTTTTATATTCATATTCTTTTATTTTTTTATGATTCTAGTGTTTAATTGATCTGATTAATAATATCTTGGGGTAGGAAACATTAATCTAGGTTTGGAGCAAAATCAGGTTAAAAGGTTTAATTTTGGGCTGAACTGTGAAGAAATTGACCAAGTAGACTGAAGAGAAGAGAGAAGATGAACTTGGATTAATTCAAGAGTCCAATTTTGGGAAGAAGCTCATTAAAAGCTTTAATTTATTAGAATTATTATTTTTTATGTGCAGTTATTAAGATATTGTTCAGATATTTCACTTTTAGTGTAAGAGATGATTTGATTTGATTAGGGTAGGAAAAAAAATTACGCTCTCTCTCTCCCCTTATATTCCCGCATACTTTCCTCTTTTTTCTCTAGTTTTTCATCTTTTTTTCTCTATATTTTGTTGAAGAACTTGGATTACATGGATGTCATTAATTAAGGTTATTTTCTGATACAGTGGTTGATTGGTTGATTAGTTCAATTATATTATTGCTATGTGATAATTTTATTGTTCTTGTTTAATTTAAATATTTGTAGATTTAATATTATTTCCATGAGAAATGTTTATATTTTGGACTGACAATTCAATTTGATATTTAATTCTCGAATGCTATTCATGAATTTATGATCCGGAATCGTGATGAAGAATTGGACATTAAATAAGTTGAATTAATCGTGTTATCATAACTAATTTAACCTAATTGAATCTACAAGCTAATAATTAATAGTTGCAGCAGCTATCTCAACTTTCCGTAATTAGGTTTACATGTTTTCAAATCGTAATGTTATCATTAGTGTCGTATGGAACACTATCGTATCCAACTCATTAATGATGAGCATTGACCGGACCCAACTCGTTAATGTATTGATCAGTTGTTGAGATTGGTCAGCTAATTTTTAGGAAAATGCAAGATTTATTATGATCATCTAATAAATCTTTGGTTAATATATTTGTGAGCCTATGATAAAAAATATCAATACCCTTTCATCATAGTTAGGTAATTTTATTTGGTTTTATATTTTAATTGTTTCATTTTCATAGCATTTTAGATTAATTAGATGAAACCAATTCAAAATCCCCCAAAATATTTTTTTTTTTTTGCTCAAAAGGGAAATTAATGGCCGTTCCCACGAATTCGACCTTACTACAATTTTATTCTTTACTAATAGATATTAGGTAATTTAATTTGGCGGTTTCACACCACCAATTATCTCTTAAACTGATCACCTAAAAAAATATCTTACCACTGATATTAGCATAATATTAATGGATGTTACTGCCTAATCCACTAAAATTATTACTCCCTCCGTCCCGGGCCAATTTACCTACCTTGATCAGGCACCGAGATTAAGAAATCCATTAAAATTATTACTCCTTCCGTCCCGGCCCAATTTACGTACCTTGGTCAGGCACGAAGATTAAGAAAAAAACAGATTTTGTAGAATCTTTGACTTTTTTAAAGGTGGAGATTGAATGTATTTTAAAGGTGAGGATTGAATGTGGAGATTTTGAGGGTAGAGATTGTAAGATAAAATTGCCATTTATGACCTGACAAATTAGATTGGGACAAATCAAAAAGAAAAGTAGGCAAATTAGAGCTGGACGGAGGGAGCATTATGTATATGTGTTTGTTAATCCCTCCATTCAAATTAACTACAAATTCCAGGTTCAATATAATTATATATTCCTTCAGAACATAACAATTACAACACGCATAATTAGTGGGCTTATTGGGCCAGTCATATGATAACCCTAAGCAGGCTAGTACTACAAAACTTCAGACTAATTGAACCATTTTCACATGGGTGATTCTAAATACAGCCACCATAATACTCCTCACAGCCACCATTTTAAATATCTGATTAAAATTTCTTATTTCACCCGTAATACAATCCACCTCATTTTATTTTTGATTTTTCTCTCCTCACAGCCATTTCCTTTCATCCCCTCCTTTAATATCAGCACAAATCATCTCAATTACCAAGTTCCAACTTCTCAAAGAATCATCTTGAGGAGAATCTTGAAATTCAAATTTTAAGAATTTCTGGCTGAAAGAACACCCTCCCGAGAAGAAACCTGTCAGTCGCAAGAGCCGTAACGGTGGTATGGAAGGCCCTCGCCGGCACTTGGTGGGGTTTGGGTCTGCAGGCATCTTAAAAAATGGTGTCATTAGTCTTATTATTTAGGTGATTTGGGCTGCCAAAAACGTGATTATCAGAGTGAAGAATACATTTCCACAACCCATTTTGATTAATTGAGAGAGAAACGAAGAGGTGAGAACCCCAGTAAGAAGAAAGAAGAAAGAGGGTTGATGCTCAATCCTCAAAAGGCGTTGACGAAAATCTTTAGACGGTTGTCGGGTGCATAGGCTGTCCGGAATTCGTATTGAGCTTGCTTGTTTTTGTTTGTAATTTCATTCTCGTCACATGATACATAGGAGTTTATCAAACCATCTATTTATGTTCATTGTGCATTTAATATTGAGATTTGTTTCAAGCTTCTTTAACTTATTTCATTTGAATAATAATGTGGTACCAGTATATACTATGGTCATTTGTATTGTTAGTTTGCAGAGTCACAAAGTCTGTGCTCCACAAAGAGTGATCAAGATGCTAGCAGACTCACATATGTAGCTTTGAAATTTGAAGTAAAATTTTTGTTTTGTTCCTGTGTGCTTTTTGAGTTGTTTCAAGTCAATAACTTTGATGTAGTAGACTAATTCTATCAGTTGGATGTTGAGTGCTAAACAACGAGCCAAGTAATACAACCTTCTATAATTGTCCACTCACTAAGAAGCTTTATATGCAAGCCAGAGTGTATCTGAGTGTATTACACTTCAAACTTTGTTGAAATTTCGTTTTCGTACGGCAAGCCCGGGCCATCAATCTACAAAAAACAGATAAATTTGGCCAAGTTTATTTTATCAAATTTACTACTGAAATTCAAGTTTCTTATAGAAAAATGAGGATTTTACACTCATGGTCCAATATCAAGTGGTTGCAATTGAAGTGACAAAAAACAACAGAAGCCTACCATAACAAAGAACTCCAAAATTTTCTGAAATTCAAGATTCAAAACTTCCCCAAATTCGAAGCTACTGATTTCTTTTCTTTTCCATTTTATGTTAAGTAGTGATAATAAATCAGCTTGGAACAGTCTTAAATCTTGTTGCCTATCAAATCGCACAAATTCGCTCTCATTTATAATCCAAATTTGGATGGCCTCTATCTCTCTCTCTCACACAAACACACACAAAAGTGTTGATTATATAAGACGCTGTACTGGAAGAGCTCACTAAACATCTCTCTCTACATACTCTCTTCTAGAACTCTCGCCATTTTACTCCAAATGTAAGCACTCTTCTAGTTCCAATTGTTTTATCTAATTCACGATTCTTTTTTCGGATTACTTACCAAAGCTTTTAATCTCATTCTTCTGATGGTTGGATCTGATGCTCTTGTATTTCTCTGCTTTTCTTCACATGCACAATCACGGATGTAACAATATCTTATATGCATGAACCATATTTTCACACAATAATTTTCTATTTTTAAAATGATTTTGTAGATTTTATTTACTCGAATACATGCACTTATTCTGGTTCATGAAACAGAGCCACCGGTGAAAATGGCGGCGCTCTGCCACTAACTTAACAAATCTAATTATCTCTCTCAACCTAGAGTAAGTAACCATCGCATGCTCAAGGTAGCGGAAACAGACAAACTGGCTATAGATGAGAAACTAGTTCCTGTCAAGAGAACATTCGATTCAAACTAATCGAGCAATAGAAAGGTGCAAAGAGGATGGGATCCTATCCATAACATAACTTGAGAAAACAAATCAAGGTTAAATTAATGACACAACTTTGTGTTCTAACAACATGTTTAGTCATTTACATGTGGCATCAACTTTGTGAGAGACAACCTGTTTAGTCAGAAATTAAGGTTGGCTTGGGAATGAAAAAATCAGTAATTTGCATGTAGCATCATGATCATTGCTTAGTCAAGGAAACATGAAAACTTGTATTAAAGTGGTACTGCTATCTGCTAAAACTAAGATCTAATTTGGAGTAAATGTCTCAAATAACATAATACAGTAGTTCAACAGCCTTTGAATGTTTCATATTATGGTTCATCCAAGTTTATGGTTTCTTCACTACAAGAAACTCTTAAATATGCCTGACGTGTGGCAATGAACTCTTCAATGCGAGCTAAATATGGAATATCCCACCCTATAGCAGATTTAAGCCTAAAGTACTCCCAGTTAGGGACAATTGGAGGCATTGGTGCAACTGGATCCATCAAAACCTACAACAAATATTAGAAACAATCAGGTTGGAAAATCAAATTTAATAAAAACATTAAGTAAATGAATTAATCACCAACATAAGTACCTGTACAAAATGATTACCCTTTACAAAGCCAATAACTATTACTCTTTGTTGCACTCGTGATGGTGGATTTGATCGAAGAGGAAGATATGTGAGACATTCCTTCTTAGATATATGGACCAATACCACATTGTATCTAGAGGCTACCAAATGACCCATGTCAGGTAAAACCATCCAAAACTTATATGGTGCTGGAACCATAGAACAAGATAATGCTTCAAGCAATTGAGCAACAAGGTTTGCGGATCCATAAAATTTAACATAGTAAGATCGATAGTTGCATAACTCTTCAATTAAATCTTCTCGAATCTTTGACCAACAACCCTCTCCAAAACTAAGTAAAGCAGCAATTGCACGAAATCCGCAATGGCCATCTGACTTAACATCAATTACTTCAAGGATATATGGTCGCATATATGATGGAAAATCATCAAAATAAAGTATAGACTGATTTGATCTTTTAACAACCATTTTCTCTCGTCTTTTACCTGTAACTGATTTTTGGCTTAATTCTGCTTCACGTTTGGAAACCTCTGATTCAACAATTTCAAAGTATGACGGTCCACGTCGAGTTGATTTGGCTGCCTTCGAATATGGACGACCTTTTGTTTTAATCTTCTCCAAAGGTGGAATGAGGAATGTTGTTGCTGGATCACCTAATTCTCTTAACTTTCTCTTTAATGCCAACTTTCCAGCTTGATTAAAAGCATGAAAACGTGACCATATTGTGTCCATCTCATCATCAATGTTCACCTCAAATTGATCATTAGTGGATTGGGATTTTTGCAAGTTTAATTTCATCCAGTGGGGATGAATAGCTGAAAGAGGAATTACATGAGCATCTCTTACATGTTCCGTAATTTCATGTGCGCATGGTAACCCATGTGTGCTTCTGAGGACACACCCACACAAGACTTTATCAAACCCGACATCTTTTGCTCTCTCCGACTCAATAAGAATCATATTTAGTGCCTTCCTAGACACCAATCCTCGGAGCTCCCTAAATAATTTGGGCTTGAAATTATGTTCAACAACATTCAAACTTTGCTGAAATGAAGCTATAATTTCAGTTTGTTGCAACTCAATCAAAGAATTTATTGTGTTCCACGAACTATCAAAATCCGCTTGACATGAACCAAGCCATTTCTTCAACTTTGCATGTGCACTCTCAGCTCTACAAAAAATAGAGAAGTTTCAATATAAAATATGATGATATTGATATAGAAGTGAATTTATCCACCATACCTATTTGTTGTCAAATTGCCAAAGTGCATTATTTTGTTTGTCCAAGCTGCGACAAACCTCTCTTTATACGGATTCAACCATGCATCTCTCACATATTTCAGAACACATGGATAACCTTTATAATCACTTTCAATAGAAATTAAATTTTGAGAATAGTCATCCTCGGTTGAAGAGAACATAAGAACACTCCAAGCTGACATGAAAGCATCGCACTTCTTTTTGCAATCAAATAACTTTCTCGAACTAGCAAGCACGTTTTTTGTGATATGAAATCTGCATAGAAGATTCATTGTTTCGGGAAAGACTCTCTTAATAGAGTTCATCAATGCCAAGTCCCTGTCTGTAACAATTACTGCAGGCAAAATATTTGATGCCATCAAACTCTTTAACTTCTCCATTGCCCATGTGTAATTTTCTTCACGCTCAGCCTCCATGTAAACAAAAGCTGTGGAAAAAGTCAGTTATGTACATGTTACACAAACTATCTCTAGTAACGGGAGACCATATCTATTAGTTTTGTATGTACAATCCATAAACAACACATATGGAAATGCATACAAAATATCTATGGATGAAGGATGTGCCCAAAACAAGTCTCTCACGCAATCATTCTCCTCGTTTCTCCTATGCCACTCCACGTATTTACACTCATTCAACCTTTTCATGAGTTGTTGCATTTGTGTTCTCCCTGCTTTTTCACTGATTCTATGTTTATGACGAATATTGTATATTGTCTTCATTGTAGTTGTGTTCCTCTTATTCTTTTCTTTTATGGTCATAAGTATGCTTCTGGGTTTCACCATATTCTTTGTCATGTCGAAGAGTAAAGTCTCTTCCTCCTTACTTAATCTTCCAACAAAAGAGTGACCCTCTAGCCGCTCTGCAGGTGGATGATTATGAAACCCACATACAAGTTTCACATGCCAATCATCATCTTTTTCTAGTTTCACTCCCTGCAACATAAACGGGCAACCAATTTTCTTTGTCCCCGTCCCCTTACGATGAATTGCATCTGTGTCGCCTAATTTCTTAGAAGGCCTATATGCACCATTGCGCTCACAACCAAGTCGTAGTCTAGCCTTTCTTCCACCTTTTCTGGGTTCAGAAGATATAATCACAAGAACATAACCAAGGTCCTTTCCAATTTCTCTCGCCCATGTAACTAAATCTTCTTTACTATTAAAAACCTGGAATTTGAATTCATCAATTGTACATTACTTACATTTGTCAGATTGATAGCACACATTGGGTGAATTTTTAACTTACTTTATTCGTACAAAATGCATTCATTGAATCAAAATGTTTCGGTTCATCTTCAACACTCTTATCCTGTTTGCCACCAAAAATAGTTTAGTTTATATTTTATAGTTATGGTATTCAACTCATTTGGCACTAGAAGTTGTTGCTCGATGTTACCTGAGATGTATCATTATCTTTCCCGTAGCGACTCCAGTTCTCATTATCCTCCCTAGTTAAATTACAATCTTCTTTGTCCATGGTAATTGTCTCCGGAAGCAGTAATCCTCTTCTATTAAATTAAAATCTTCATTCCCAAATGATAATGGGAGCTGCAATAATGGCAAAAAAATTATTGAGCCTTGTATGTATTTAATTGTATTCAAAGAAAAATGTCTAGATAATATCAAAGTTAAACAAAATAAGTCATGAAATAGTAAAAGAACGGAAATAAATACATAGGTTATAAATCAAATTTATTAAGACAGAGTAACTATGCAAATGATAATAGAGTAGAGAGTTGTTATTCTTGTCACTTGAAAGAATTTACCTTACACTCATGATCACTCATGGACAATAGCGCCAAGGTTTTTTACTAGAAAAAAAAAGTTTAATAAGCACACAATTATTCAAGACCGTAAATCATCTCATGGTCTCAAGTAATGATAGAAAGATAAACACGACAAGCAACGTTAATTCCGACTCTCTCTACACTCGTATAAAATGGAGAACCATATTATCTTGTTATATGTTTCACACGATCACCACAAATTAAGCTAAATAAATGAACACGTCTTTCAGTAATTTGAGTTCTTTAGGTAATTTAGAACTCAAAATATTTGAAAGTGGTTGCTAGAAATAGTATATATACAATTTATAATTGAATAAGAATACTTACATATGCCATTGAAAAAACGTCCATGATACTGTAGAAACAACATTGCAGATAGTTGATACATGGGAAACTGTCAGTAATATATTGTTTGATATTGGGATTATTCTCAAAATTAGAAGCTCTTCCAGAATTGAAAGCGTTAGAACTCGAAATCCACGCTGCCTTTATAAAATCACGGAAATTCTTAAAGTTCTCAATAAATCAAATATGAACAAAGAAAAGCTCTGGAAAGAACAATTATGGTGTCGTAGGTATACAAATTCTGTTGTGGCTGTGAAGAGAAAAAAGAAATAAACCTACGCGGTAGTATAGAATTATAAGGGTAGAAAAGAAATTTAACAATATATTTAAAATTGATGGCTGTAAAGAGTAATATGGTGGTTGTGTTTAGAATTACCCTTTTCACATCATGATTTGGGCCGCCTTAACTTCCTTAATCCAAATCATTGTTCTAAAAATCGGCCTAGGCGGCGGCGCTAGGCGGCGCTAGGCCGATCCGAATTTTAAGAAAAACGGTTATTTTAGGCGGTCACCGAGTTCGGCGCCGCCTAACCCGCCTAATCCGCCTAACTGCATAATTTTTTTTTATTTTTTAATTTTTTTTCTATTTTTTCATAATTTTATAATTTTTTTTTTAATTTTTTTTTTACTTTTTTTATCTTGTCAGTGTGTTTAACTTTAGGTGAGCCCTTTTAAAATTTTAATTTCTTTTCACACCCTTAATTTAGTGATTTTCCCTCCACCCACTATTAACTCTTTTAAAATTTGAAGTTGGTGGTGTTTATTTTATTATTTTTAATATTTTTTGTATGAATTATTTATTTATCAAATAATTAAATTATTCGTCTAAGATGGTGCCGCCTAGGCCCCGTCTAGGCGCCGCCTAGGCGCTCTAGGCGCTAGGCCCCAGTGAACCGACCGACTAGCGCCTAGCGATTTTTAGAACACTGATCCAAATAGGATTTGGATGCGCGGGTATATAGATATATTAGAACCCATACCCGCCCCACCGCCATATCTGGCCCATGACCAAAATCTGAAAATCGTGGGGATCGAACAAATTTGCTTACCCCTCCGTCGATCGACAAACTGATCTGAGAAACCTAAGGCCGCAATGAGCAGCGCCAAATCCCGCAATTTCCGCCGCCGAGCCGGCGATGACGAAGACGAAGACGACAAAAGCGCCGCCACCCCCTCCACTACCAAAATTAACGGAACTCCGGCAACCGCTAGCAAACCCTCCACCGCTAGTAAAGCTAAGAAGCCATCATCTCAGCCCCCTATTAAGAGCCTCCTTTCCTTCGCCGATGACGACGAAGATTCCCCCTTTTCTCGCCCCCCTGCCAAACCTTCATCTTCTTCTTCCTCCTCACGCCTCTCGAAGTCATCATCGGCTCACAAACTCACCTCATCAAGAGACCGAGTTGCCCCTCACCCGCCGTCCTCTTCCCTCCCTTCCAATGTCCAGCCACAAGCCGGAGTTTATACTAAAGAAGCCCTCTTAGAGCTTCAGAAAAATACCAAAACCCTAGCTGCACCCGCTCGGAATAAGCCCAAGCCCGACCCCGAACCTGTGATAGTATTGAGGGGTTTGATAAAGCCTGTGATTTCAGACGGTTTGGATTCTGGGTCTAGAGGGAAAAGTAAAGCTACTGAGGAAGATGAATCAGGTTTCGATCAGAAGCGCACTGAGAGAGATGAATCTTTGTCCCAATTTAAGGATATCCGAATAGGGCCAGGTTCCAGAGAGGAAAAGGAATTGATACCGGATCAGGCAACAATAGAGGCGATTAGGGCGAAGCGAGAGAGGCTAAGGCAGGCGAAGGCTGCAGCTCCCGACTATATAGCATTGGATGGAGGGAGTAATCACGGTGAAGCTGAAGGTTTGAGCGATGAGGAACCGGAGAATCAAGGGCGGATTGGATTCTTCGGGGAGAAGGTTGGTGGTCACGATAAGAAAGGTGTATTTGAGGATTTTGAGGAGAGGGCAATGCCGAAAGATAGGGGAGTCCAAGTGGTTAGTGATGAAGAAGATGAGGAGGATAAGATGTGGGAGGAAGAGCAGGTGAGGAAAGGGTTGGGTAAGAGGATTGATGATGGTGTTGGTAGTCAAGGAATGAGTAGTAGTGTTAACGGTGTAAGTAGCATTCTCCACGGTAGTAGTTTGCAGCCAACTCTTGGGTATCCAAGTGCAGTTACAGGGCAGCACTCGGTGCAAAGTTTGGACGGTAGTAGTGGCTATAGTAGTGTAGGAGGGGTTGGTGTGGACATGTTTAGTGTAGGTGAGATGCCGATATCTCAACAAGCTGAGCTTGCTAAGAAAGCCCTGCACGAAAACCTAAAGAGGGTTCAGGTAAAGCTTTTAGAATCAAAGATATGTGTGATAGTTTGTGTATCTTAGTGTTCTTGTAGTTTCTTATTTGTATGGCATTTGGAATTTGTGGTTTGTTAACTTTTGGTATGGTTGTTTGATCTGTTTTCAGGAATCTCATACCCGAACAATGGCATCATTGACAAAGACTGAAGAAAATCTGTCTTCTTCATTGATGAAGGTTGCTATCCTGGAGAATTCTTTGTCTGTCGCCGGTGAGAAGTTCCTCTTTATGCAAAAGCTTCGTGAGTTTGTTTCTGTTATATGTGAGTTTTTGCAGGTATGATTATCCGATTTATGCCTTTTGAGTCTTATCACGTTGGTTCATTCATTCACTTGCAAGTTTTCTGAACTTATCTAGGAATATCTTGCTTGTTTTACTTTGCATGGGAATTTTAGTTTGGCAGCTCTCCGTAACAAGTTGCTTTATTACAATCATGTTGGTTGAAAGATGAACATCCCAGCATTCTTCTTCCAAGACATTTTTAAAATTTATCTAAAAACCAACTAAGACCAGTAGAATGGGTCCTCAACTGATCTTCTTAAAGATGACGCTAGGCACTTGTCGGGTGGCAGACTAGGTATAGCGCCTGTTTGAGGCTCAGGGCTGTTAAACAGGACCTAGGCGGAATTAAGCGGGAAAGATTGGGGAAAACGTAGACGGCCGAGGACAGTCTAGCACCAAGGGGTGGGTGGAGACGACCTAGGGGACTTTTAGAGATGTGCCTAGACTCACATATTGGTTTAGTTGGTCATTTAGCTTTCTTTTTGAGTTCATTTATACTAACAATATCCACTGCTTGGTGCTGGAATAAATATATTTAGAAACATGATAGACAATGTCACAACTAGAAGTTAAAGTGTGACTGTCCAATATATTAGTAACTGTCCTCTGCAAACTTGCTTCATTGCTTAAGAAATATGTATCTGACCATCCTAATGATTTAGGATAAATTAGCACGTCAAATATTTTTCCTATTTATGATCTGCTGTTTACTCTTGTAATCTTGTTGTATGCGTTAGATACAAGAATTGCTAATTTTCTCGTGTTTCATTCCTTTTAACTGGTCCCAATGCACGGTCAAAGTTCTTGCCATAATAATATATATGCTTTCCTTGCAGCATAAAGCTCCTTTCATAGAAGAACTTGAAGAGCAAATGCAGAAGCTTCACGAAGATCGTGCAAGAGCCATTGTAGAAAGAAGAGCTGCAGATAATGATGACGAATTAACTGAAATAGAGCAAGCTATTATGGCAGCACGTGCAGAATTCCGTAAAGTAGGAAGCAGTGAAGAAAAACTAGCGGCAGCTATTGCTGCTTCTCAAGCAGCATTTGCTAATGCAAAAGCAGTTAAAAGTGCACCGGTGGAGGTTGATGAATTTGGAAGAGATGTGAATCTTCAGAAGCGAATGGATATCACAAGAAGGGCTGAAGCTCGACAAAAACGGCGAGCCAAAGCTGATTCTAAAAGGAAGTTGGCCATGAAAAATGATGATTCCATACAACACATTGAAGGAGAACACAGCACCGATGAAAGCGATAGTGAAACTACTGCTTACGAGTCGAACTGTAATGAGTTACTTCTGGTTGCTGATAAAATTTTCAGCGATGCAGCTGAAGAATATTCTCAATTTGCAATTGTGGTGGAGAGGTTTGAGAAATGGAAGAAAGATTATGCATCAAGCTATCGTGATGCTTATATGTCATTAAGTATACCTGCTATCTTTTCACCCTATGTGAGAGTAGAGCTCCTTAAGTGGGACCCACTACATGAAGATGCAGAATTTTCCCAAATGAAATGGTAAGTGGTGATAATTTCCATCAACATTGTATACAAACACTTCGATGGCCTGTGATTAAGTAGATTAATGCATGTGAAGGACAGAGGACCATAGCATAACAGGAAAATAAAATTTAACATTTTTGTGCATGTGTTTTGTTTTTTTGGTACTTGTTTTTCCTTTATTTTCTTAGTCGATGCTTGTTGTTTGTTTACTTGTGTTTAATTCCTGGTGTTATGGGTAGTCACTGATTTATACTGTTCATTATATGTGTGCATAATCTGTACCATAACTTTTAACGACATGGTGCTCATCTTCTATATTCGCAAGTTAAAGACTATACCTTAATACTTCAAATTGAAATGTACATGTGTCATATTTTAGGCATTCCTTGCTCTTCGAGTACGGTCAAGATGAAAATGAGATCAGTGGAGCGAATGCAGAGGCTGATGCTGATGCGAATCTAATTCCTGAATTGGTTGAAAAACTAGCAATTCCTATTCTACACCAAAAGTTAGCTTCTTGCTGGGACATTCTCAGTACCCGTGAAACGAAGTATGCTGTTTCTGCTATGAACATGGTCATTGATTATGTAGATCTCTCTAGTTCGGCTCTTGGGGAGTTGTTAACTGTGCTTCGTGATCGTCTCACTAAGGCTGTTGCTGAGTTAGTGGTAATGTTTCTTAACTTTGTAACATATTACTCTAGCTCTGTATTCCTGTTTGAATAGAACTCAATATATTCATTTTATGACACCTTTCATTTCTTTATGGCAATTCTTATCTGATGATTTAAATATTAGGTCCCAACGTGGAGCCCCCTCGAATTGAAGGCTGTACCAAATGCAGCCCGAGTTGCAGCATATAGGTTTGGGACTGCTGTTCGTTTATTGAGGAACATATGCTTGTGGAATAAAATCCTTGCGATGCCTGTCCTTGAGAGGATTGCTCTTGATGAACTTTTATATGGAAAGATTCTTCCTCATCTCCACAGCATCCAGTCAAACATCCATGATGCAATTTTACGAGCAGACAGGGTAATTTCTTCATTGAAAGATGTCTGGCCAGGTCCTGGTGTTGCAGGGGGTCAGAGGTATGACACAGAGTTCATAAGCATACTGAATTTATGCAGTATGGTGTTATCCATATTGATGGGTATTGATGTTAATAGCCATGGTTTACGTATGGTGTTATCTTGCTTCTTGCTCTAACATCCTTGGGGCTTATGTAGTAAATGTTCAATGTGCAAAAGATCTGACGTAAATCTGCAGCCTTTTATATAAAATGTTGGTTTAACTACCGCAGTTACCTCACTTACCCTTGAGGTTTAGCCTAATCATGAAAAAACCCACGATGTTTCCTTGCAAATTGCACAATTGTGGGATTTCTCTTTCCTTGATTTGTCTTTATTATTTTATTTTTATATACCTTTTATGAAAAAGCAAAGCTCAAGGGGCTGCTCGTATTACCCAATGGGATATTTGTAAGGCAGCAAACTTTGTGGGTTATTTTGTAATTAGGCTAATCCGTTAGAGAAGATTTGGTAATTATCCTTAAATTGTATTATGAGTTGGCTTTGCTTATGCAGATTGATATTTTATTTCATTTTCATTATTAGGCCCATGTTAGTCTGGTAGTGGTCGAACTCGAATCTCTGTTATAGAACGAGTGTTTTCTAACTTCATTGAACGCACCCATGCATCTCTCGAGTAAATGGGAATAATTTGCTCCTCTACTTTGTAATATCAATTTATATGGATACATGGACTTAATTAGACTGTATCTGCATCAGTTTGGTTTTTTTGTGTTTGTGGATTTTCTCCGAGTTCAACTAGAAGCTAAAACGAACAAAACTTCTTTGTGATAATTTTTTGAATTGGGAAACAACTTGTTTAATGTGTTACAACTAGACAAATTGATTGAACCACTCTTATTGGTCGTTTCTAGATAGCATCCTCAAGTTTGGTGCTGTTGAAATACACAATTTATACTGAAGTTGTCATTATATCTTTGGATGTAGCCAAAAATTGCAGCCTTTGGTGGAGTACCTGCTGCTGATTGGAAAGAAGTTGGAGAGGAAGCATGTCGCAAGTAACACGGAAACTGAACTAGTTAGAACATTGAAGAAGATGCTGGTGGATCTGAATGAGTACGACCATGCAAGATCATTGCTACGAACATTTAATCTCAAGGAGGCGCTCTGATATCACTCTTTCAGCCTGTCTCTATTTGGTATGGGAGCTTTTAGTTTATCAAGACCAGCACGAGTGTCGTGTTCAATTTTGGTGATGGAAATGTTTGATCTGTTCAACTGATGCTGCTTAGCGTGTGGATAAGCTCTGATGCTACTCGTAGCTTAATTGTTCGAAAATGGGGCCACCTTTTATCTTGTTCTCTTGTATACAGTTTTCTGTTTGGAATGTGGATAGGATGAGTCTTAGATATATGAAGTCTCTGTTATTACATATTTAGTTACTAATGATGTGGAGATGTGGTAATCTCTCTAATCTTTCTCCTGTCTCGTCGAAAAACACAGCATTAACACACAGTAGCAGCTTTGGATCACATACGATTTCCATGTGATTTTGTCAATGTTACACTTGAAAAATTTCACCGTCTACTTTTAGATTTGCTTAAATGCATGCGAGTCTGTGTGTGCGCGTGCACGGACTGTCTATGGAAAACTACAATTACAATTAGAGGTGGCTCTGCCCGATGGTCCAGCTCGACATTTTAGACGTGTGGAGTTATAAGAATCTTGACTTGTAGTACAATCAGCCTAGCATATATGACCTGATATGACCAGATGGGTTAAAAGTTTAAAACTGTGACAGGTAGTGGGCTTAAGATGAGTTGGGTTGGCCTCACTCATTTTTGGGCCATGACCTGATCCGACATATGGCATTGGTATGACGGGTTAGGTTAAGCTGTCCAAATTACCACTTCTAATTACCATTGATTCCTCACCGAACTTGTTACTTAATGCTATACATGACTATTTGTTGTATGGTTTTGGATTTCTTCTGTTGCATTAAAATATAAACACTACTAATTATTTTTATTCGTTATATTCTTTTCTGTGCGCGTGTTCTGAGTAGGCCTTAAAACTTCTGAAATGGCCAAACGAGTTCGTAAATTTCTAAAATAAGACAGACCATTAAATATTAAAATAACTGGAGAAATAAATATAACATCAACTAATTAAATCTTAAATATATTTATACAAAACATCAAATTAACGTAATAAAATTTAAAGTTATTTAGTGATTTAAACATGAAAAGGGTTGTTTTCTAAGCTACCTCTTGGGTATTATCCGTATATATTATAAACTATTGAATTGATGTATGGATGCAAGATGGAATGTTAATATTATTTTAAGAGCATCTATACACTAATCTAATGATATATAGTACGTGTGGGTAATACCCCCGAGTAATACCCGAGAAGATAGGGTAGAATTTGCTCATGAAAAGGTTATGGGTAGGCTAGGGGACGTGATGTTTCTATGGTTTCCATTTTTTTACTCCTTGCTTTGTTAAACAATTTAATAGCCACATGTAACCTTTTTTGTGATATTAGATAATATGAAAGTTACTCTTATTGATAAAGCGAGATATTAATTTTTGGAACAAAATTCTTATTTCAAGATAAATCTTGACAATACATTTAACAGATAGAGAATACAAATTTTAAGATCCTTAACTACGGGGTGTATGACTCAGCTTATAAATTTTTAAAAACATCTTATAAGATGTTTATGAGTTTATAAGCTCTTCCAAAGTGTTTGGCAAAAAAAGATATTTAGGAGGTTATAATACACAAAAAGAAACTCTAAAAAGCTTATAAGATCTAAAAAAATAAGTTACTATAGCTCATCTTATTTCAAATTTCACACACAATTCACCCACTTATACACACTATACACACTATACACAATTCACACACATTTCACATACTACACACATTTCACACACTACACACAATTCACACACTACACATACCGCACAAACTACACTACACACACTAGCCACACAACACATTAAATGCACTACACACACAACACATTAAATGCATTACACACACTAGACACATTTAACACACTATATACACTTCACACATTACTCACATTCCACACGCTAATCAAAATGTGCATTTAATATTAACTTTAAATTAGAACCCAAATTTATAACTAAATCACTATATTCAGTTGCAAGCTTATAAATTCTTTTATCCAAACACTTTGTTAGAAGGTTTTTTTTTTTTATTGAACTGTTATAAGCTCCTTAAAAATTACATCTTATAAGCTCTTAAAATAACTTATAAAATATTGGAGCTTATAAGATGTTAAAATAAGCTTGGCCAAACACCCTCTACACCTCACTTAGGAGTACATCCAAAATTAGTTGAAATCACGATTGTCATATCAATGGCAAAGTTATTCCATTTTGCACTTATTTTATAGATTATTTAAAATTGCAATGATCAACTTGTAAAATATCTAAATCGCTTTTTTCTTTTTTAAAAGTATTGACAGATACTAAATCTCACTCTCTTTCATTTTCTTTCTTCTCTACCTATTAAGTACTATTGTAAAAGTCGTTAAGTACTAGCTGAGCGAAAGATTAGAACTTAGCGAGTATTTTGCTCTTAGATGAATTTTAAGCGAGACATAAATTGGGAAAAATTGTGAAAAACGTATAAAAGGTTAATGGGAGTTTAACGCATAGACATGACTAGTTGATTTTTTTGTACAATAGAACTATCAAAGTGAATTGAAATCTGACTTGAAGAAAACATTCCAAAAACACTTCTATTCCACAAACAATGCAACTAAAAATTCTTGCACTTTTTGATACAACTTAAACCCTTGCACATACTTACATAAAACCCATCACAAGCTCCTGTGACTAACAAAAACATAATCTAATATATGATGAAAATTATATAGCACACCAGAGCTGGAAGCCATCACAACACATCTAGAGGCCGCGGCAACAGGTGACGGTGGTGGTGGCCGTGGCGGTGAAGGACGTTTCACCTTCCCACCTTTCTCGATTTCTAATAAGTTCAGACTAATATAGCTACGCCTACACCATGTAAATATTTTCCTATTAATCGTCTATTTGCATATTTAAATATGTAAATTGAGCAAGTAGACGATAAATACTATGTATTTACATGGCATCGGAAGCATATCACTTCGATCCAACATTTCTGTACTTACGAAAAAGATCTTTTTCTCCCACAATGTAAACTGGAACTATCACCAACCACCGTCCATTCCCTGTCATGTCCCTTTCTCTCTAGAGTTTTTCCCAATTTCATACTATTTTACCACACCCAATACTATATTACTATTACTTAACATATAAAACCCACAAACCCTAAAAATGGACTATTTCTACCCTACTCGATCGATAGTATCCAATAAGTAATCCAACCGTTCATTTGAAAAATGAATTGTGATCAATTAAAATTTCGACATTATCCTATCCACTTTTATGACAAATAGTTGGATCACTGAGTTAGATACTACGACCGAATGACACAAAATTAGCCTCGCAAAAACCACACCACAAAATGGAAAAAAAAAAAACAGCAATATAAGGAAATAATCAAAGGGACCTGTAATCAATGATACTGGTATTAGTTCTTTGCCTCTTAACAGAACCAGATTCATCCCCATTTGATTTCTCCATAACAGCTTTAAGTGCTTCCTGTATAGAGCTTATACAGTAATACTGTTCTTCTTCCTCCTCGTCCTCGTCCTCGTCTCCGGTTATAAACAACACATTCCTTACCCTTCCGCCAAGTGTCGTGATCTCAGCTCTCACCGTTCTCAGTCGCAACGCTTTCAGCGTCCTGATCAGGTCCGGTAACAGATCGGACCTGTCTTGGCAGCAGATCGAAGCTTTGATCACCCATTTTCCATCTTCATCAGATGCATTATCCACAGTTAGTTCGTCGACTTCTGTCGGAACTGGGCTTGTTTCTGCTATTACACAAGTTTGACGTTTGAGCTCCTTCACATGTTGGATCACTTCTGCTAGTAATGAAGCTTTGTCCGTCTGTATATGCAGAGACGGAGTCAGGATTTTGGAGATAAATTTTGTTTTTAGGGATAACTATCAAAATTCTGACTCATGAGGCGATCAGTACCCATATTTATAACTACAATTAGGTTGTCCATATATATTGGTGTGTTTGTTTAGTCTTGTTTTCCAATATATAGGTGTGTTTAAAGCTGGTAGTGTTGAAGTAATGTTGGTTAACATAAATAAAGTGGTAAAAAATATGTGAAAAAGTTGATTTTCTCCAATGTACTAGAGAAATCCTTAAACAAACAGATCCTACATATATATTATAACTATATTTAAATTGTATCTACATATTATACTCTCTCCGTCCCAAAATAATTATCATTTTAGCAATTGTCACACATATTAAGGAACTTAATTTAATGGCTCATATGCCCTTATTTAAGTTTCATTATTATATTGTCTCTTTAAAAGTTATGTCTTTCTCTATCCATTTTCAATTTTCAAGACTATTTATAATATGAGCAATATTGGAAGATTGATCCAAATTATGCCTTGAATTCCTAAAATGACAATTATTTTATAACAAAATTCTTTCACTGGAATGACAATTATTTTGGAATAGAGGGAGTATGATACATTCACTGAAAATTTGGGTCGAAGCTCTTACTAAGGTTGACGAATAAGAGGTTAGGTGAAAAGCTCGTATTTGAGCTTGCCAACTTGGTTAGTGCTCATTCAAGCTTGTTTATGTATGTTCTATCAATAGTTAAATAAAGCTTAATATTTATTAATCGGTCTCATTCGCTAATAATCCATATAATAGTAGTTGTTAACAATAATAATAATAATAACAATAATAATAATAATATTATTATTATATTATTTATATAACTCATTTATATTAAAATATCAATGAATTTGTTATTAAAAAATGAATCTAAGAATTTATCTTACAAAACAAAAAAAATATATAACATTCATTTTTACGAACACAGAAGGCTTATAGATTTGGTGTTCGTTAATATTTGAACATTAAAATTAAAAAGCTCGATTCACTTTAAAACTTAACAAACATTACTCAAACAACTCACAGCTTCGTGAACACCCCATCTCTAACCACTTGAAGTATCTCGGTTGATTGTGAAAACGAGAAATATTTAGGTTTGGTAAGAGTAGGCGTGGGTATAATAGTGTCTGAAAATGAGGCGAATTCTGACAAGAATGCTTCTTTGTCTGTCTTTTTTGTTTATCGTAGTTAATTTTTTGACGGCAAATTCGGCAAGAAATTTCCATAGAAACTTTTATGGTTTCACTTTATCTTATCAACTACCGATATCAACGCTACTTCATTCCCTTTTCCGCCCCCATTTTTTTTACCTCGAAATTACCATTCTCATCACATTTCTGGAATTGAAATACCAAAAAAAATATTCTTCAAATCATGATGGTTGCATTAATGGAGAATATATATTTAAAATAATTAATGCAAAGTATATGGAGAAAAAGTCATCTTTAATTTTACGAATATGTTGATGAATATATTGATACTAGTGGAAATATTGGTAAAAATTAAATTAAAATGGTACTAGGAATTAGATTAAACATCCTGAAATTTAATATGGTACTTCAGAATATATTTTATGGATATAAATATTTACTTTAAAATTTTAAATAAAATAAAATGTTTATGATAAATGTATAAATAATATACTACTATATAAATATAATATTACATTCACAATTATTTATTTTAAAATTTTAAATAAAATAAAATGTTTATGATAAATGTATAAATAATATACTACTATATAAATATAATATTACATTCACAATTATTTATTATCATACAAAAGAATCTTGTTTTCTCCAATTGGCTTTCCCATAGCTAGTCAAATGAGAAAGAGTTTGTCATTTTTTCTTAAATTTAATTTTGTAGATATTCATTTTTTTTCACTTGAAAAAAGAACCGAAAAGGAAACACTATTTAACAGTACCAATATATCGATAAAATGAGATTTGGAGTTTAAATGAACCATTTGTCAATTGGTCACCCGATACTTTTTTATTCAGATGAAATTTCTATCATTACAAAAAAAAAAAAAAAAAAAAAAAGGTTAATAAAGAATAAAATATTAAATTCAATTTATTTTTCAGTTGAGATAAAATAAGATCTCTATTGTTAGAAAAAAAATAAAAATGAAGTATAATATATTAAGTGGTAATATTGTAAAAGATGCTAGACGTTAGACGAGCACTAACTTAGCGCAAGATGCCTAATCAGGATTTGGGCCAAGGTTAAGAGTGATCAGGATTAAGTATGGAAGAGTCGAGGACAAATATAGGCGATTATAACAGTGTAGTTAGCAAACGACATGTATTAGAATTAGACGTGAACTTATAGAACGGAGATTAGTGTAGCTTACTTTGGTGGTATTAGGGAGTAAGCTTCTGAGCCTAGCAAGATGATTATTGATTCTCTCTCGTCGTCTTCTCTCAGCTTCACTGTGGCTTTTGGAGGCTGCAACCGCTTTCGCGTCCATAATTTCTTGAGCTGTCATTTTCTCCAGATCGGGGTGTACCACCTGCCCTAACGACTCAGAAATCGCCCTCATCTGCTCCTCCGCCGACCCGCCGTCGTACCGGAATGGCCTCCGGCTGAATAGGCTGCCGTAGTTCGGTGGCACCGGAGGAGCGAGGAGAAACGGGTCGTGAACCTGCGGGAGTGTCCATGGCAGGATTTGTGATACTTCCGGGAAAGTTAGGGTTGATCCGCCTAGTCCGCCGCTGCCACCGCCCCCGCTCATTCCGAAATAAGCATCAGTGCTGTTGTGTTGCTGCATATTGTTCCTGAATGTGGATATCCTCAATGTTATTTACGTTTATATACACATATTCATGAAATTGAAGTGAATTTAGGGTTTTTAAAAAAAGATGAAAAGGGAATATAAAAGGGGATATTTCCATGGAAGAAATTAAAGAGAAAAGAGCAGTAAAGACAGACCTTTGTATTTAACTGAATACTTTTCTTCTGGTGTGATTATAGTGAATGGTGAAGAGTGAAATGACCCTTTTTATTCTTGAATCGAATCACAACTTCCCTTTGAATTGTAGTATATGCGTGTCTGTGTTTTTTTAATAAAATATTTTAATTTTTCATTATTACTGCTAATATTGTAAAAGTCGTAGTTCAGACAGTAGATTGGAGTTTAGCACCTAACAAGCGGAGTTAAGCATGACAATAAGTCGAGAAAAGAAACAATGTTATGCAAGTTTCTAGCATTTAGTCGGGCAGTATATAGGAGGCTAGTAATTAGTTGGAATTTAGGCGGATTGAACATGACATAGACGTGGCTGGACGGTGTTATATAAACCGAAAAAAGTAACGACCAACAAAAACTTAACGCCTAGATGAAATTGTTTAGGTAGAATTAGGCGGGGAATCGGAAAATCCAGAAAAAAACAATATTGTAAAAGTTGAGCAGTAAACAGAGATAGTGGACATAGATGTACTTAGATAGGGATAAATGGAAAAACACATATATGTGGCACATGAAAACTAAAGTTGAGGTGGGATTTCGTTGAGATTTTTGCAATAGAAGAGAGAAATGATTAATAACTTGTATAATTTAGATGAAGTCTAGTCGAAATTAGATGAGTATATTTGAAAGGGACGGAAGGTGTCATTAGTTTTTGTTGTTAGAGGTAGCAGTCTATTTCCACATCCATATCTGTAGCTATCAGACCCCAACTTTTTTGAGCATATACATACATATTGATGTTGATTAGTTATTGGTTGAGAGGGGAGAGAGAGGGGGAGAGAAGAGAGGGAGACAGAAGCACAAAGGCAAAACACACAGATTGTCGAGACATTTAATTAAAGCAGAGTTAGTGTGTGAGAGGTTTCCCACGTTGTTCCAAAAAATACCCTTTATTTTTCTGTATAGCTATTTCCACGCCCAAAACTTTCTGCTTCTCCAAGGCCCATGTAATCATTGTGTCTTGGAACGCACTCCTCCCCCACCCCACCCCACCCCCTATTGCCTACCTTTATTCATCGATGCATACACTTCCTCTCTCTACATGCATTACTTTCCTCGCTCAAGACTTCACTTGCTTATACTCGTAAACAATTATCTCCGTCCCATTTTAATTTATCTATTTTTCTTTTTGATTTATCTCAACTTACTTTGTTAGTTTTTAAATGAAAAAATTATCTCGTAATCTTTACTATCAATCTCCACATTTAAAAAAGTAAAAAATTTACAAAAAATATTTTTACTTAACCTCCGTGTCCGATCAAAGTAGACCGTAACGGAGGGAGTAATTTGCTCAATGGGTTAATAATAACAGTGATAACCTAATAATAATAATTAAAAAAAAAACAATTTGTATATTGCATATTAATTGGGAAAATTCATTTTTAGTCATGTATATTAGCCCTTGTCTAATAAAAATTATGTATGTTAGAAAATTTCAATTGTAGTCCTGTATGTTTCAAAAGTTGTCCAATTTAAAGACACTGACCATCAGAAACTGCCAATTTGGCCACTATTAATCAAGTGCGACGCAAGTGATTAATAAATTTGAGAAAGATGAAAAAATAAAGAAAAATAAAATGAAATGCACCTCATACGGAAATTAGGGTTACCTTTTTTCTTTTTTCTCTTTTTTTGGGCTAGATACTAAAGTAATTTAATGATTTAACATGTTATCTGGACAAATACTTAACACATAAGCAGTAGCACTCAAAAACCCTAAATTTATTAGTCTAATTCAGGCTAAATTGATCGTTGGTGATGGTTAGTGTCCTTAAAATGGACAACTTTTAGAACTTTTACTAGACAAGACCTAACATACTGGACTAAAAATGAAATTTTCCCGCATACTAATTGACGTTATGAAAAACAATGAAAGAATTAAGATTGAAATTGATTAACAAATATACCCTCAACTAATACCTGGAATGAAAAGGAGGGAGTGTATACGATAATTTAGCGAAAGATCGAGGGTGATAAATATTTGATCAAATCAAATATCAGTGATAGGTTGAAAAGTATAAATATTTTAGAAAAAATGAGACATGGAAAAAATTAGTAGAACTCGTGAAAAATATCTAAAACGTTAAATTAATTGAAAATAGAAATAACTAACTAGAACATCATTTGTATGAAAAATCAAAAAATATGTATTTATTTAGTGTTTGTGAACAAAGTAATTAGTTGTTCGTGAATGAGTCAAACACGAACACCCACAAGTAGAATTTGTTTAAAAATAATGAACAAGACGCGAACACCTACAAATTCGACTTAATTCGTTTACAACCTTATTTCCAACCATATATCATATATATATATATATATATATATATATATATATATAACATTTACACCCCTATTTCCAACCATATTACCTATATATATTGGAATAAAAAGAAGTCACCAAACTAAGTAATTTATTTATTTCTCATGCAGATATTGTCAAAAGAACATCATTGATGCAAGTGAAAGAATGAGAAATAAATATTATTAATTTTTAAACTATTGTTACTATACTTACAATGATGATGAGGAAGTAGGAAATAATAATGCAAGTGGCAAACTGTGGTGCCTTTTCTTAACAAGCAAAATTCTTGCATCTATATATTTTCTTGTCTTTTTATAGGCTGCTATTATTCAGATATAGGATTAACGGTTGCAATTCATGTCCAATTCTTGTATTTAAATATCGCATTATTTTTGTTGATTTGTTTCATTTTTTTGTGAATTTTGTTAAAAGCGTCGATCATATTTGGAATATGGTTTTAAAAGGAAAAAAAAAAAATTAAAAATTGAAAGATGAAACAATGAAACACCCCCTCCCCCGCCCCACGTGCTCCACCAAAAGAGTCACAGTCACTGTAAATTTTTTTAAAATTGATTGTAACTCAATTGATTGAACTATTTGTAATTCAGGTTAATGGTTAAGGATTGAAGCTCCCCAAACCTCTTTCCGATCAAAATATGTACGAGCACTTACTTATTTAACTGTGTCCATCTATAATTACCTTAAAAAAATTGAACAATTTTTGTTATTTTTGTGGTTAAGCGAATGCAAAGTTTACGAATCCATGTTCAAGTTCATATATAGGTAATGTTTAATTAATTATTTAATACTAGATATTTTTTATTCATGTCATGATTATAATACGAAGAGTTCCAGATCATGTTAAATGATTTTCCAGCTGAGAGTTCACTATAATAAATTTCATATTAGCCATAGAAATATTAGTGCTAGATAAATCAAACATAAAAACCAATATAAGTAATAATTTATAATAACATTATTCAATAGCAATGGAAAGAAGAAGTTGTTATTATTATTGGTGTTATTATTTTTATTGGTGTTGTTATCACCTTAATATAAAAGTAAGACAATTTTGTCTATCTAAAATTCATTCCTCATTTTCCTCAACTTCTCATTATAATTGCCAATCAAAATTCTTTTTTTTTCTTCATGTAATTGAAAGGATGTATAACTTTTTCGTCTCAATTATGTTTTTATGAAAATAATACTAAATTAATCCTCTTTTCATAAACTTCGATTTGACATCCATATATATATATATATATATAATTTCTGTAAGTTTTAAATACTTTTTTAGGATTACATACATATTATGATATATTTTGGATTGTAATTTCTTTTTATCTAAATAACAATTTTAGATAATTTTGCCTTTTTTTTTTTTTTAAGAAGATTACAATTATAACATGGAATGTGAAAGAAACATGATTAGACAATAAAATATTGATAGATTAAATCGATTTTGTACTCTCAAATTAAACTGATGCACGGGAAAAATTCTAATTATGATTATTATTTCACGGTGCTGCACCTTCTTCCTAAAGTAATTGTTTAGTACTAATATAC
Source organism: Ajuga chamaepitys (assembly GCA_958295605.1). Lineage (NCBI taxonomy): Eukaryota > Viridiplantae > Streptophyta > Magnoliopsida > Lamiales > Lamiaceae > Ajuga > Ajuga chamaepitys. The sequence goes on along the minus strand of OY282498.1, from coordinate 57,732,596 downwards.
TTCTATCTATATTCTGGTAAATATGATGATTATAAATGGTAGAAATTTCACCATGCACTATGTTTTCACTTTGTGCAAATGATACCAGTGGACACGCCTAAATGGTCACACGCATGGCTAATCTGGTCCCATATTATTTAACCTTTTTACTGCCCTTCACTTCAAATACTATCCTTCACCACTATAGATTATTATTTTATTATTAAAATATTTTTTTTAGTATATGGTCATATATTTTAATTCGTTCAATTATTTGATGATGGGTGGAGCACACCCCATTAGCCCATTATGTTATGTGGGGTTTATGATGACATCAGCCTCATGCTGTTATGACGTATTTCAACACACTTAGGGCGTGTGTTTTGAGTAGGAATGCAAATGAACACAATTTTTGTTGTACAGATTTTGTATTTGAATAAACAAAAAGAAAAAAAAAAAAAACTTGTTTTACAAAATGAATAGAGTTTTATATTTTGTTAACAAGCTTCAAAATTTAAGTATTAATAACAGTGATAATAACAAATTAAAATAACAATATTCACATTATAAAAATATTATATCTCATAATATAATATTACTTCTTATAATGAATATTTGTTAAATTCGTTTGTCTGGTTACTATTATGTACAGTCTATTGATTTAAAAAATACCGAAAAATACAAAATTGAAAAAGATGACATAATTCTTAGTTATCAAGATGATTCTTAATAGAGTAGGTCTCTTGTTACTATGATACATGTAATTTTGGGGTCATTCTAGGGTGCAATAGTTGCACTTGTGCAATTAAAGAGTAATTTAGTTAATTTTCAGAGTTTTACATATGGGCCTATTCAATTATTTATTCTAGCACACTAAAATTGTCAGGATTTTCCTACTCCCAAAAATTTGGACGGTGGAGAGACAGAGTGCAAACTCAGGGACGGTTGTATGCCGAGAGTTTATATGGAGTTGAGACGGATTGACGATAGGCGAATAAATTACCAAGGGTTATTGCCTTTGATAACCAATTTAGCTGGAAAAACCCATGTGGCGTTCACGTGGCTCATTTTTCTAGTCGATTCTTAAATGCGTGGCACCGGCAAGTGACGAGGAATTAAAAAAAAAAAAATTCTCTTTTGTTTTTTTTTTAATTATTAATTCAAACTCACAAGTCGGAGCTAGGTATCTAAAAATAGACCGAAAAAATGAGTCACGTGACCGACACTCGTAATTTCCCGGGCAAATTGGTCACTGGCAGCAAAAAAAAGAACTAAATCCCGACCAATTCTAAAGTTATGAAATTAAATTAAATTTCTAACTTTTTTGAAACTAAAATTGTATGAGCGATCTAAGGGATCAAAAGTAATTTCAGCCCGTTATATTAGTATACCAAATTTCTAAGGGATACCGACAATTTTTGGCATACCAATATTTTAGAGAATTATGAAAATTTTACTTGATGTAATAAATAATCACATAAAAATGAAATAAGAAGTACTTGCTCAAAAGAAGGAAAAAAAACAAAATAAAAAGAATGGAAAAACAAGAGTAGAAACGGTGGGTTATTGTGCCCATTAAAATTTGCTGATTTATTAACCAAGCAGAGTTATGTGAAAGAGTTAAAGAGGGAAATGACAACTTAATCCTTTTCTTTTTCTCATAAAAATTTAATTTAATGAATTGTCAAAATGACATTTTAAAAGATTTAATGGTTAAAAGTGAAAGTTGCACATGTGCAACTATTGCACTGAAGTAAAAGTCGTAATTTTGATCATGGATAGTTTTTCATGAAAGTGTATTAGTATTTTTGCTGAAAAGTATTACTAATACTGAAAAAATATTATCATGCTGAAAATATATTGATATTTATGTTGAAATGTATTATTTGTTTTAAATAAAAGTATTATGTTGAAAAGTAATACTCTCATCCGTTTTCTTTTATATGTCTCATTTTATCCATTCACACAAACCAATTTTTCCATTAATTAGCATACCCGTTTTATATAATTCTTCTCTTAATTATAGGAACTCATTAGTTTTATCAAATTCATTATCCTTGATTTTAGAGGAGCTAATCATATCTCTATATTTTGATTTTAGTCAAGATAATAAATTAATGAGTTTACAATTAAAAGAATAGTAGTACTCCACAGTCATAGTTATTTGTTCATTTATTATGGTTATTGATGGAAGAAATATGGTAAAATGACATCAATAATGAAAACGAGACATATAAAAAGGAATGGTGTTTTAATAAAATGTGACCCATAAAAGGGCCGAAGGGAGTACATTTCGTCAAGGATAAGTATTATCACCAACATAGATCCGTTCTTTTATCCAAATTGAACTGATTTAAAATCGATACACCTAGTATATAGGAGATTTTATCATCTTAATAATTATATACTCTCAAATATCTTAAATTATTAATTATTTAAAGAGAATTTGATGATTAGGACGGTTCATAATGGTGGACCATGAGAAGTCTGATGGATTGTGAACTAATCTCCTCCATGTGTCGGAAAGTAGATGTGCGTTGTTCAATTTGTCGTTGTGTATGTTGGAATTTTAGGACATTAATTTGTGGACACATAAATAGGTAGATAAGGCAAATTGAAACAAAACAAATTTACACAGAAAACTATAAAAATACTCAAAATTAGGGTTGAATCTATGATATCACTGTGGTACCGGTATTACTGTGAAAAAAAAATGAAATTATATAATTAAGCGAGTCCCTTATATTTAAATACATATGTGTTATTCTCTCACAGTGGTATCGATACCACAGTGATACCTAATTTGGACTCCGAAATTAGAATAGTAAATTGTAATATTCACTATTTTACTTTTTCTTTCTCCTAATCAAAGAACAAAGAAAAAATTCTCCCCTCCCCCCACGGTGACTCGAACCCAGGATCAAAGGTCTTGGTAGTAGATGCTCTGCCACTTGAGCACACTTCGTATAAAAATAAAACTATTCCAAAATAGTAATCTAAGAATTTTTTCTCCTTAATTTCGTTGTCATTTCTAGAAAACATTATTTTTGGTATAAATCATTTGCCAACCGGGCATTTCACGTGTTATTTGGTAAAAAATATTATTGTTTGTATAGATCTACATATATTTGCCTAAGATATATTTATGCACCATGATCTCAATTCAATATTAAATTTCTCATAATCAGCTTAATTTGTCCAACTCTATAAAAGGAGACGCTCACGCAACTTTCCGAAAAAAAATCTGAACTCATATCTCACAAAATTTGTGATATTTAATAAATTTAATTTATTTTATATAATATTTTAGTTTTTATTTTACTTATAAATAAATATATTTTAAATCATACATGGCATGGCGGGAGAATTACAGTGTTTCTTATAGAGAAGACATGTTCCTTTTACGTTAATATGCACTAACCCTCAAACAGTTTTCTACATTTCGCCCATCAAGCTTATTATTTCTGTTTCTCTTATCTTGTGATTGATTGAACTTTGAGTTGCTTCATGACTCAAGAATCATCAAATTTTGTGGTTTATTGGTAAAAATGCAATGAAACAAACGTTTGGGCCAAAGTGCAAAAACATGCTCAATTTGGGAGTTTCAGGACAATTAACCATCCTATTCATTGGTAAGGCCATTCTCTCTCTTTTCTATTTGTTTTTTTTTTCATTGATAATAGTAAAATTGAAATTGGGAAAAAATTAAGGGATTTAAAGGGAGAGAGAAAATCAAATTGTGGACTTATTTGTTCATTCATTCTCTACCCTTAATTTTCTTCTAGTTTAAGAAGACATCTAACAAAACACAAGTAGTTATTAATATTATTATTTGAATTAGATTGTTACGTTCCCTATCTGGACGAACAAATTCATAAACAAACATATAAATATTTACTAATGAACACTTGTCACAGTATAATGGTAAGGAGGAGACACTTAAAAGTGTTAGTTGCCTCAGACATATCTTAAATGGTTGAATAATCAATATAATTGCATGTTACAAAGTGGTAATATAAAAGTTATGTTGGTCCCAAGTGGTAGAGGTTTAGAGACGGGTTAATAAACCTCTAACTCGATTTTCTCTTTTTCAAAATATTTGCAGCACAAGGTTGTTGCTTACTGCAGGAAACTTGTTTTTGCAGCAAAGCTGATACAGTAAGATGACATAAGGCAGTAGGCACGGAGCAGACTGGGTTAAGTAACTTACAGTATGCAATGCTCAAGTGAGTTTTATGTGCAGCAGAATATACAAAACGTTTTCATCAATGCAATAGATATGCAGTATGTCAAAGTAGCCACAAAGTTTATAATGGTTCGAAGGTGGGGATAATCCTTCTACAACCACTCTTTCCTCACACAGTAGGAAATTCACTAAGAAGTTTACATACAGTACAACTTAGCTACTCCGAAGTCTAAGTCCAATTTAACTCCTTACAATAGTTTTTGTCTATCCTCGAAAAACTACTCCTCTATTGTACACACGTTTCTCAGAACACTAGTCAACTTTGAATCCTTGATTCAAACGAAGACTCCCGTTTTAAAAATCTTTTGTGAGATCGGTTTAATGAGAGTTTTTCTACAACTTCTGGTAGTTGTACCGGAACTTGAATATCAGTTGAGATGTGTGCACACTTTCTAGTTTAAGAAGGATCAAGACCGAGGCAAAGTTTGAGAGCTAGTTTGACATGAGAGTTGTTGCAATTTTGGATCTTCACTTGCGTGTTTGATGCTTGCTATGTTGCTCTGGTATACTTTGCACAAACACTGGAATGATTATCGGTGCGTGTATACGCTGAAACTTTGAATAAGAATGCTTGAGTGCTTGATGCTATGTAATGCTTGAGTTTTTCGTAATCTTTTCTTCGTCCTCTATCTCCATTTATTTATAGCAGTTGGAATTTCTTCTCACTGAAGAGATAGAACTGATCCCCTTGACATTTAATGATTCTCGAACGGCGATGAGTCATTTGTCCTTTCTCGCAGGGCATACGCAATTAGATAGTCAGTACAAGATTTTAACCTTGTCTGTACTTGCTATATTTATGAATTCGAATCCCCTGACTTTTGACTTTGCCTTTGACGTTGTGGACATGACTCCTACTTGTTGGCTGGTTGTACATTATTCACTGCAAGTAATGTTGTATGCTAGATGGGTATAGCCGTGATGCATGTTCACTGCATTCTCTATTTCTCGTTGTGATTTTGGACTTGTTGCTTGTAATAACCTTGATAATTCATTGCTTGCTTGTTGCGACTTCTGCCTAAATAGAACTAAATCTATCTATTACAAAGATTTACATGATTTCTGGGAGCACTAGTTTCAACTTTACAAGAGGCTTTGTCATCATAAAAACTAAACAAAAAATTCCTAACAAGTTCGAAACTTAGGAGTTCGAATCTCAGTGGTAACCCTCAGCTAAATGCATGGAACAATCACTTAGGAGTCGGCTCTTATTGCGCAGGAATCGAGGTATTTGGTATGTGGAACCCATGTGAACCACATCACACAGTTTACATTGGTCAATTTCTAGCGATCGTGGACCTATTAGAACTGTGAGTCACAGTTTATTAGTGATAATTTCTAAGAAATCAAAGCTAACTAGTCAGACGCAAATCTGAAATCTCTATAAAAAGAAAATAATATATTAAGAGATACCCTAAGAGTGCATAGTTATTGAGTGTTCAAAAATTGAATAAAAGTGAAAGGTAGGGCAAAAAGTACACGTGCTTGTCATAATCTTTCATTAATTCTAACCTAAAGTCAGAGGATGTTCCACTAAATAAAGACACACTATGAATTAATTCTTGCAAAGAAAATTATTGTGTCAACGCCAAAAGTGAATTTGACCAAATGTAAAAACTGTATGTTTTTTTTGCTTTTAATGATTTCTAATTGTGTCTTATTCTAACCAAAGCCGAAAGTAACATGGCTTTTAATTAATGTCATCTTCAATAATACATCCCCAAATTTTATTACTTGAAAAGTACTTTGTATAATTATATCAAAATATCTAAAAGGAGTTCTTGAAATATTATAGGCGTCATGTACAACTTGTAAAATAATCAATAATTTTAATTCGATTCGAATTTGGAAATTCGAATTCAAGTTCGATTGCCAATAACTTTTATATAAATTTAGAATTCGAATAAAAATATAATTTTGTTCAATTCAAATAATTTGAATATTCGATTCGTTTATCTTTATATATTTAATTTTTTTTATAATATATATGCAATATTACAAATATACATAATTTATATAACTATATATTTAAAATAAATTTATATAGATAATATATATTTTTTATTTAAAAGTTTCGAATGGAAATTTTAAAAAATAATATCTAAATATTTTAAAAATAGAAAATATATAAAAGTAAAAAAAAATGGAACTTTTCGAAGTTTAAATAAAATCGAATATGTTCGATTAATTTCCCGAATCAAATTTGAATCGCTTTTAAAATTTGATTGATATTCAAATTCAGATTCGAAGTTAAACTAATATTTACGAATTCATATTTGATTTCTTACTATTCGCATCAATTCAATTTGTTACAATCTCATATACAAGTTCTTTTTGTGTTTAATAATAATGAGCTTTCTATTATTGAAAAAAAAAAAAAAAAAACTTTTATATAGTAGTTTAGGAACTTCCTTTTCGGGGGTAATAGTTTGGGAACTTGAATGAACCTTATTTCATAGTGTGAGATCACGTTTGCAAGTCCAATAGTCATCCTTTACCCGATCAAATATTCAACACATAATGTATTGGTAATGTATTGGCGAAAGTAAAATTTTCATGGCCTAATAATTTTTTAAAGTGTCACTAAAAAGAAATGGTATTTTGAGATAATAAAAGTACTGTTAAATAATGAGACAGTGTGTCATCACTAATCAATCGTCTCAGTAATTTTACCGCAAATAATATTATTTGAGACGACTTTTCATATAAATATTTTTTAAAACAACTAGTTGTTGCTATAAAATGTTTACCTCAAATTACTTTTGCATGTTTTGTGACCATAAATCGTCACATATAATTATTATTAAAAACAACACTTATTATAAAAAAGCCAGTAGACAAAAACTATTTTTTTATGTAGTGTGTCATTATCCTTTGAACCTATGATTTGCCCGAACCATTTTGTGGCGCCAATGACACTTTTATTGAACACTCCCTCGATTCTGAAAAAAGAATCATTCACCGAGGTACAATTTTTTATTTTTGACCTTTTTAACGAAGATATTAATTACCTTAATTCTCGTTTATATGATTGTTTTTATTTGTGATTTTATTTATTTAAACATGTATAGCTTATTCGTGAAACTAAACATTAATCTTTTTCACTGAAATTTGAATTCGGACTCCTTTTTAGGAATAAGAAATTATATTGAAATATACTTTTTAATAGGATAGAGGGAGTGGTAAGGATCCTAATTGAAGTCAAGGAAACCTAATATTTGTACATGGTCACTATATTCCTGGAAGAAAATATATTTTCCCCCTTTTTATCTAAAAACGAGAATATTTAAAAAGAAAATCGAAATTAGTTATTAGTTAATTTAAAGTAATTAAAAATGCTAAACTAACAAATAGGTCGGTACATAAAAAATGCCTCACAACCCGCTATAGGCACATATTTTACACCTCCGACGATATAATGATCTTATCCTTAAAATTTTAAATAAGATATTAACTTTGTTTAATGAAATTTAGACATATCGACTAATTAGCATATAAACATATACCACGCTGGGTCGGGAAATAGAATTGGTTCATACGTATCTTTTGTTTTTTTTAGGACGGAGTAAGTATGATTTATAAAGATGAAATTTTTAATTAAAAAAATTTGATTACTGTCTGGATTGCAACAGATCAAATTAGGGCAATCATAGAGGTGAATAAATGTGAATCTAATTAGGGCCCGAAATAAGAAAAAGATAGGACCCAGATGTTGGGCTGAGATACTTCGAAGCTCAGTCTAGTTGGCTGTAGTAAAAATGGGCACAGTTTTTCGTAATAGCCCAAATAAAACGTACCGGCCCAATAACTAGTTGTGGAACCAAGAAAGTGAGATAACTTAATCATACTCCATCCAACCCAATAAAGAGAAGGCGAAGTGTAACGCCCGGGAATTTTCGTCTATTTATTAAATTATTTTGTATGATTTTATTTTTATCATCATTTCATTCAATTGGGCCGACCCTTTTCATATGATCATTTTTCAAGATTTGGATTTTTCAACTCGAATAGATTTATATTGGCCCAGTATATTATTTCAAATCTTATTTCTGAGAAACTATTTATTTTTTTAGTTAAAACATTTCTTTAAGAATCCATTTATTTAATTCAAATAAGCACATTCATATACATCATCTCATCCATTTGCATCATTGGCTCAATATTTAGGCCCAATCAATAATTATGGATTCAATTTTAGCCCAAAATCTATAGAGCCCACATAGAACAGATATAATTTTAGAATCCGGATATTTTCCTGTTTTATGAGCGTGAAGGAGTGGCGGTTTTGTGAGCGTGAAGGAGTGGCGTGAAAGAGTGGAGGAGTGGAGTGTGGAGGAATGGCATGAAGGAGTGGAGGAGTGGGAGATCATGGATAGTGGGAGGTGGATTAGAAACCGCTACTAATATTCTATATAAATATGTAGCCTTTAACTGTGGAACAATTTTTTTACGCGTTAATTTTAGTTTCCTGGCAACCTAAATTTTCTTCAATTCTTCTTCTACTATTCTGATCCAGCAAAATTCCACCCAAAATTCCTACAACTATATCCAGTAATCAAATCTCAATTTCAATAATTAATCTCAGGCCTACACATTTTACTCCAACACCCTCCCTTTTCATTTGGTTATTTTCGATTAACACGCAAATTTTCTTACCGCCATGGACGCCGCGCACACCACCTTCTCTCCCTTTGCCAATGAAGTTGGGTGGGTGCGAGTGAAAGAACTGAAGAAGGGGAGAAAATAATTTGATCTCGCATATGAAGTGGATTTGAAATGGAGGCGCCCTCTCTCCCTTTGCCAATGAAGTTGGGTGGGTGCGAGTGAAAGAACTGAAGAAGGGGAGAAAATAATTTGATCTCGCATATGAAGTGGATTTGAAATGGAGGAATTGGAGGAAGGAATGATAATTTGATCTCGTATATGAAAGTCAAATTGAAATGGGAGGAAGGAAAGGATAATTTGTTTGATAAGGCGGAATGGAGAAATTGGAGGAACAAAAGGATAATATGATTGGAGGAATGGAGAAATTGGAGAAACAAAAGGATAATATGATTGGAGGAAGGATAATATGATCTTGCATATGAAGGCGGAATTGGAATGGAGGAATGGATGAAGAAAAGAAGAAGATACTATGCGCAAGCGTATGTTCTACAAGTCTCAACTTCAATATATATATATATTATAATTTTAATTGCCAATTTTCCTGTGATACTAACTACTGCCGAGATTCATTGAAACTGGAAATTCCTATTTTGGAGGCAATAACATTATAAGCCCACATTTATTACTCAAATTCCACATTTACCCCACTTCACATCCATATTTTCAAAAGCCCAACAAATTTTCCTTATTTTAATTACTATTATTATTTTCATTAATTAAGAAATTTCTTTATATTTTTCTCTTTTGATTTTATAGTGATCTAGTATCAATAGTTTTAAAATATTTTCCACGGTTAAATGTAGGACTTGAGGAGCGAGAGTTCGAGCCTAGACTATTGATTAATCCAATCATTTGCATTTCAATCATCTCATTTTCCAGGTGGGGGTTTATTGTTTATCGCTTTAATTGTTTTTACTTGACTGTATACATTGACTGTATACATGTGCACTTATTCTTCAAGTTGTTACTTGCCAATACAAGTGACTATTCAATTTGCTACTTGCCAATACAAGTTTAGCTCATTGTCATTATGCTACTTACCAATACAAGTTTAGCCAATTACCAGTATGCTACTTGCCAATACAAGTTAGCTCTATGTGTCTTGCCAATATAAGTGCATCATTATGATAATTGTTACATTGTATGCCTCTTTGTATTTATAATTAATGTGATAAACTGTGACTCCCACGAGTTGAAGGAAGCTCACCCCAACCCATTATTGAACCTCAGGTAGAAATGGAATGAGCATTGGAAGCAGAGGTGGAGCCGAAAAGCATATTGTGGTATAAAGTTATAAATTATTTTTATTTGGACTTAATAATTAAATGTGTGCAATATGGTGCTTATGATTTAGGATTTCCATTATTTCAAAAGTATGGTGAAGTTTTGGACTTGTAATATGTGGTATTGAGATCTTATGAAATTATGGTATGCTAGGAGTTTAAGGTGATTTATATAGTTCGTAATTATAATTGAGTACATGATAAAATTATTATGGTGAATTGATGTGTTAGAGTCATAATTGAGAAATATTTTAATAAGTTTTTACATTTTCTAGACACTTAACAAATTATCAGTGATTTATACTAGAATGTCAATTTGATTGAAGGAATGTTTAAGATGTGCGTGGTTTGAACAAATTATATTTTTTCCGCTGCCAAATACTTAATACTATCATCAAAATTCTTAAAGTATTTAAAATATTTCATATATTTTCAATATTAATTTTAATATACTTTATTTTGTAAAATATTGTGACATTATATATGATTATGTTAAATTACTATTTTCGTAATGGCTTGATTTTAAAATATAGTATTTAATTAAATAAATTAAATATCATGGCTTGATTTTGGGGTTTATAATTATTTAAAAATAGTCCAGAAAATCGGGCTGTTACACGAAGTCTCTAGTACTAGAGGTGTCAAAACGGGTCGAGCCCGTTGGGCCAGTCCGCCCCGCTATACATAATAGGTGGGTTGGGTTGGATATTTAGAGGCCCGTTGAAAAGCGGGCCCAAACGGGCTGACCCGTTTGGGCCGCGGGCTAGGCGGGTTGGGGGCGGGGCGGGGCGGGCTAGCCCGCTTAAAAAAAATAATAATAATGAAATTTAGTACTACTACTAGGGTTCAAATGGGCTAGCCCACTTTGAAAAAATTAAAAATTAATGATGGAGATGGAGAAGAAGAAAATGAAGATGATTTTGATGATGTAATGGTTAATGAACTCTACTATACTTTCATTTTATGAACTTTTTATTTTTATATGTTGGATTTCGAATTATTGATTATGGACCTATCACCTATGATGGATGTGATGAATGTTTATGAACACTTTACATTATTTAATAGCTATTATATAATAAAAATGGTTAAAAAAAAAAGTCAAAAAAAGGTGGGTTGGCCCGCCCAACCCACAACCCACCGGTGGGTTGGGTTGGGTTGGGTTGGGATTTGAAGGCCCGCCATATAAAAAGCCCGCCCCGCCCCGCCCCGCCAAATGGTGGGTTAAGGTGGGTTGTGTGCCGGCCCGCCCCGCCAACCCGTTTTGACACCTCTATCTGGTACACAAAGTACACGGTATAATTCAGTTGAATATTACGATTTATACTTAAAGATATTATTTGTTCTAGATAAATATGTTATAATATTTTTACTCAGAATAAATAATTAACTTAAGCATGAATATTAATGTATTTTCACCATAATACCTTTATCCAAAACATGTAATATATTAGGCATGAATATTAATATATTTTTGCCCATGTTCCCGATTGTACGGATTTAAGAATCGTGTAACTGGTGTACAATATACCTACTCTAAAATTAGTCATGTTTAAAAAATATACAATTTTTTTTGGTCAATTGATGAAGATACATACAACTCTCTAAAATCCATTAATGCGCACTAACATCTTATAATACTACCTCCGTTTTTTTTTTCGTTGTCATTCTAGCTTTAGATAAGAAAATTAAGGGATTTAAGGAGTTGACAGATCAACCCTCAACTAATTTCCTTAAATCCCTTAATTTTTTGAATCATTTCTATACATTGTTAACACTTTCCATAACAATAAGGTTAGTATTGTAAACAAAATGGTAAAAAAACTAGAATGACAACTATTTATAAACAACACAAATGAGCTAGAATGACAATTTAAAAAAAAAAACGGAGATAGTATTTTTTATTTGACTTATTAGTCATATCTAACTAATTTGCAAAATAAACTAATTTTTTATTTGAACTTGCAAAACGAGACATAATTTAAAAATAGGACTCTTATTTTAGATTTTTTTTTCCAAAATATGACTCCTTTTGGTCTCAGTGTAGGAAACATTAGCAAGAGCATTTGTACTCGTGATTTGGTGTCGATCACGATTCACGAACGCCGTAAGTTTTAACTTTATATAATTACATTCTTAGTTTTCATTTGTATTGGATTCAATAATTGAGTCTTCACATTTATAATTTTGTTTCAATCAAGTTCATAAACTTCACCTTATATTACTTCTGAAATTCGGGGTCGGCCTTGATATTTTTGTGGCCCATGACAAAAAAAGGAGGTCCCAATAAATATTCTTTTCACATAAAAATTATTATAACATAAAGTAATATCACACTTCATTCACAAGTTAAATAATTTTATTACATAAATATTTTCAAATTATAGGTATAAATTCTAATCTTCAAAAACTCATTTGCCGAGAAATACCCAAGTTGTCACCTAAATTTATGTACTTCATTTTTTGATATCCAGAATGTTGAAGAAGTGTTAAACCTACTATACAAAATGATAAAATTTAAAATAAATATTGAATTTTTATTGAAAATACCTAGATCGTCTAGCATTTTGAGAAGTGAAATCATCAATATACTCTTTAAGATCAAGTTGTTCAAATACCCCGTTTTCAATGAACAATATTACCAACTCATTTAGTCTCTCTTGAGATATACTGTAGTTTAACACAAATATGATTTTATCAGATGTAGTTTTGAGAACTTCTTCCTGCTGAAGCTACAACAGCAGGTAACTAATGTAAAATTCTATAAGTAATGAAAACAATCTAAAGGATTCACAAACTAAAGAACCTCAATATTTGATTTCATTTCTACTAGTAAACATATTTACAACACTTGTAACTCAAAAAATAAACAATATAAATTGTCTTTATGAGTAAGAGCACCCTGAAGATTATTACAACATTCATGTAAGCTTTTATCATCCATTGAAAGCAATTTCTTTGAATTAAACAGAAAATCAAAAGACATTCAATTATTTAGATATGTCGTTGAGAGATGAAATATACATATTAACTATAAAAAAAAATTCCTAAAAAATTTATGGGGAGACAATGAAGTTAATTTCTTCATCGGAGTTTTCATCAAATTATTTCTTTGTTCTTTTACGAAAATCAGGATCAATTTCCAACTTCAAAGCAAGCTCTTTGGATAATGTTATGGTACCTTGAGCTTTATATTTTTCAAAATAAAAAATTAAACTTTTCAAATTAATTTGCCGCATTGCATATTGTCGTACTGTAATATTTTATTGATCAAGTCAATCTTTATGGTTCTGACTTTCTCATTACCCTTTCATTTTTTATTTATCTTATTTTACTGAATTTAAATATTTGATCAACCTATAATGAGTAAGTAGAAAAATGATGGGTCAATTAATTATCAAATACAAAATTGATTCCATTAGAATTATTTACAACATCTTATTCGACTATATAACAATATATATATATATATATATATATATATATATTTGACATAACATTAGTGAGGGGTCTATCCTAGAATACCCCTTAGGGTACACAAGGACCAAATTTTTGATGACTTAATTGAAGCATATATAAAGTTTAGGAACCTAAATATTAGAAAAGGGTGCAGACCCATCTTCTTTATAAATAAAGGAAGAAAAAACTAATTTGTAGACGTGCTAATCCGATCAGTTCGACTCGGTACTTTTCGAGCTCATGAGAGTGATGTCATATGTCGAGCCGGAACGATTCGAAAATTTGTTGGATTGAACAATGATGAGCGCAGCCAAATTCAGTCCTCTATAATAAATTAGTTTTTTTCGGTCTATATGCGACCCAATGAGCCATTAGCCAACAGGCTGGATCCAGAGATTTCGATAATATTTCGTGCTATGAATTATATAGCTAGTCCGCATAAAAAGTGTCCGACGATTAACCATTTTGGCATCTCTACTAATTTGAAATCACTCAAGCCAAATATACATCCTTTCAAAAAAATTAATTGTAAAATGAGTTTACCCCATACCGTTCAACCAAACATTATAAATATATTCGATCCAATGATCGAACCATGTCTTCCTCTGAAAAGTGTGTATGTGGGCCTTTCTTTTTCAGCATTTAAACATCCCTATCCTTTGTAGCATTCATGTCCGCCTAACTAACTCTTCATTTTGTGATCAGAAAATACAAGAAATTTTTATCTACCATTTCCGGCACTATTTGCACTAGATGTACAACATTTTGAGTCGAAAAACAAAACTTTTCTATCTTTCTTGCTCAAGCATCACATAATCAATGGAGTGTAGGAATTACCGATGATACCATGTATAAATTTACTTCAACATATTTCGATCATACTTTTTACTTTTTTAATCTATCTAGTACATTCCTTAATCGATGACATCTCTATGCAGTTGCTTAAGTTTGGTTAGTAGTGTATTTTGCATCAGTGTTGAAGCTAAATTTAGTTGGTTATATAGAGTTCATGCTTCGGTTGTTGGTTTGAAATTTTGAAGAAATGTCTATAATTAGCTCCCTTGGGGGAGTTTTATAAGTCTCCTCCGGGAGGGTCAGTTGATTGTTTTCGAACAATTTCTGGTAGATATCTTGGCCCTTTATAGTTCAGTCATTTTAAGATCTGGTCTTCCATGCATGTTTTCCCTTGATTTTCTGGAATTGATTGGGTACATTTAAATCCTTTGAGGATGGTAAAAAAATAGTTTCGTGAAAGTCTATTAAAAAATAATAATAATAACATTTGTATTTACTATTTACCAATCTTTTAACTAACAATGTTAAAAATGGTATCTTCTGTGTTCGAAAATGTGAATAGTAGAAATGGGGCCAAAAGCAAATTAATAATGGGGTGTGCCTCTTTTTACAGCCGTGCCTTTTGTTTTGTTTTGTTTTCTAGTCATTGCCCTTTTTTGTTTGTGGCCCAGGGGCTCTTTAGTAATATCTGAGTTATGACTAGAGGTGTCAATTCGGGGGTTCGATTCGATTGGGCTAACGTCATATTTTAGATTGAGTGGGGTCGGTTTAAGATTTGTTAGGACCTAAAATTAGTCGACTCGGTCCGAAGTATTCTCCTATAATATACTAATAATCGGATTGGTCCGGTATCTGTCGAACTTTTGACTCATCGAATCGATCCGATCCGATCGGGTCAAATAGTATTTCGGACCTACATTTCTATAGTCCGGCCTTGCCACCTCTAGTTACGACAAAACATCAGGTTAGTTGATCTTTATTTTATTTTTATTATTGTTTATTTTCTTTTTTTTTTCTTTTGCATAATTTAATGCTAATGTTCTGAAAGTCGGTGTGGAGACATTTTCAAGTACGTTCAGAATATCAATTATTTTATTAATCATATCCTTCTTTAAATTTAAGTAATATTTCGAGTTAATTGTAAAAACATTCGTGTTATTCTGTCAAAGTATTTTAAACTATAAAAAACTGCATACTATTGTCGACTTTCAAAGACAACTAAGTCGATGAATTATAATGCATTATGAAATATTTTATAGCTCATGTTATATAAATAAAAAATCAAAGCAAAGTCGTCATTTTTTTTGCAATTAACTCTAATAAAAATCGAAGTCATGTGAAAATTATGTGCCAATTCCAAAAACTGAAGATTTACTAATTTTATAGTAATAACAAATTCAATAAATTAGAGGGATATTTATAACTTAAACTGAGCTGTAATCCTAAAAATTTATTCAACTCGAATAATACTTTAAAGACCCAATAATATCATATTATATTGGTTTAATAGCCAAAAAATATACCACTTTTTGTTGATCATTTTAGTTTATATTTAATTGTGAATAAGACGTAATTTGGTTTTGAAAAAAAAAAAGTGCTTGTATATTAGAGTGCACAATACACAATACAATTTTAGGGTCCTTCTATAATACACTTGGTGTATTAATACACCTAATCATGACCATCCTTGGATCTTCTTAATGTAATCTTAGCCATTAAATTACTTAACTAGTTACCTCTTCAATAGGTATCAAGATTCTAATAACTTAGACAAATAATGTTGTTTTATTATTAGTAGTAGTATTTCATATTTTACTTCTTAATTTTATATTCAATTATATAATCATAGGATTTTAATAAACTATTTTCATTCATTTAATATTTTTTAAGATATTAATTATTTGAAAGTTAAAAATATTTACTACACAATTAATATTTACTTGAAAAGTATTTTTATTTTGTAATTTTGATTAATTTAAATAAGTAGGGTATTCATTACTTTGAGAAGTATAAGTATTTATTATGTACTTTATATTTGCTGAAAAATATTTTTAATTTTGTAATTTTAGTTAATTTGAATAAGATCTAGTTTACGGATTGCATAATTTTATACATATATTTCTTTTATAAAAAAAGGTACATTTTAATTTACAATATCTTAGATTTTACTTTATCATTATGGAGTTATTACTTGTTAAATATAAAATATAAATTTCAGTTTCATATAACAATTTTTTAAGTTCTTATGTGAAAAATTTAAAATTTATTTTCTAATATTTTCTTATGGTAAGATAATCTAAATTATTTTCACAGTTTATTTTCTAGATATACCTTCTGATCTTAACAAAAGTTATCAATCTTGTTCCAAATTTGTCGTTAGAATTATTTCGCTTCGTAGCATCTTGGTCTGCTGTTTCAGAATATTTTAGAATAAATTTATATATTTTACCTTATAATATTTCAAATTAGGGTCAATTACATAAATCAGCTTGTACTATACTCATTTTGTTACTTTGGAACCTATACTTTTATTTTTACCCATTACAACTTGTACTCCACTTCTTTTACAAAATTGCAACCTCCAATGACAATTTCCGGCAAGAAAATTAAAAAATAAATTATAAATTATAAAGTTATTTTCTTAAAATCTAAAATTATTTCTAAACTCTGAAAATTAATTTAAAATATCTTAAAATTAACTTAAAATCCTTGGAACTATTTTTACAAAATTTAATTATTTAAAAAGTTTAAAACAATTTATAAAAAATATATAAATAAATTAAAAATCAGAAAAAATATTTTTTAAAAAAGATAGTTAATTCTCTTACATAAAATCTACATCTGTTAATATTGACATGTTACCAATAGCATATTAACATGTATCCACGATAAGTGTACGATACTATTCAATAACTTATTGTCATGCTTCAATTTTATTTGTATTACAATTGAATTAATTAAACATAGATTTGCAGAAGTTTCTATTAGAAATAACTAATTTGTATTGTTTATAAATAAATTATTTGGCTATAATAAGTAATAGAGTAAATAGGAATTGACCTATAGACTTTCGGAAACTTTTTTCTTTTTTCCTTTTTGTTATTTACTTCAGCCGGGCTGACCTAGCAAAATCAATGTGGTCCGATAAATTTAGGAGTTCAACTTCGGTATTATTGTGGTACCCATAACATTGTGAGATAAGAATACATATATATTTAAATATGAGGAACCAACTAAATTATATAATTTCATTTTTGTCTGGTATCCGTATCACTGTGGTACCATAGTTATTAATTACTCCCTCCGTCCCGGCTTAATTTTCCTACTTTGATCGGGCATGGAGGTTAAGAAAAATTAGATTTTGTAGATTTTTTCACTTTTCTAAATGTGGAGATTGTGAGAGAAATTTGATAGTTATGGGCTGAAAAGTTAAGTTGGGACAAACTGAAAAGGAAAGTAAGAAACTTAGAGCGGGACGGAGGTAGTATTATTTATGAAATATTATTTTCATGGTTGGGATTATAAGAAAATATCAATATTAATCCATTATTAGATTTATAAAGAAATTAGGTAAATGTGTTATGGATCCTACTCAATTGGTTAAAAAAAAATAAAATATTACTTGTTGCTTACCTGCTATAGTAGATAAAAGACATAGGTGTATTAATGAGCTAAAAACTTTTTTTGTCCCGTAACTTTTGACTTGTGCTATTTTGGTCCCAAACAAAGTTGTGAATTTGATTTAGTCCCACAACTCTTGAATTGGATCCCTTTTGGTCATAATTTGTCCGGCGGTGACTAATTTCGTCGGAAAAGAGTGACCGGAATTCTTTGGCACGTGACCCACACGTGTTGTTTTCCGGAAAAATTAGTCACCGCGGTCAAATTAGGACCAAAAGGGATCCAATTCAAGAGTTGTGGAACTAAATTGAATTCATAACCTTTTCTGGTACCAAAATAGCACAAGTCAAAAGTTATGGGACCAAAAGAATTTTTAGCCCGTGCATTAATA
This sequence comes from Ajuga chamaepitys, assembly GCA_958295605.1. Lineage (NCBI taxonomy): Eukaryota > Viridiplantae > Streptophyta > Magnoliopsida > Lamiales > Lamiaceae > Ajuga > Ajuga chamaepitys. The sequence continues at coordinate 57,714,157 of OY282498.1, read as the reverse complement.
CACTAGGTGTATTATAAAACTACCCACAATTTTATTAGTCTGGTGTATTTGCATATGCTTTTCCAAAAACATAAAAGAAACAATATAATAATGGAAGTTAGCAAAATCTCTAATTTATTAGATTCCTATTCTGCTCGGATTTTGGAGTTAGTGATTTTTCTTTTCCCAAATTGACTAATCTTATTTAAAAAAATTATAAATATAAAAATTCTCGTTACAATTTTTATAAACTAAAATTTTGATTTCGCGCTTCATATCGGAAATTGAAACCTAAAATTAGCTCAATTTATTAAGTTGGAAAAAGTAAAATGACATATACTTACACATTAAAGCAGTATTGATCAGATCCGCAACTCTCAGTCCCCGACCATCCGCTATTTCATTCTCTCCAGTTATATCTCACCACGTGGAGAGATTTTTTAAGCCTTTAAAACATATTAAAAGAAACAAAATTAATATTAATAATTAATATTAATAATTAAAAAGGAAAAATAATCTCTCTCTCCAGAAGAAAAAATACGTTTTCTTCACTCTGAATCTGCACTGCCACCCCCTCTCTTAGTTCACCGCGGCCCGCCAGCACTGCCCGCCACCGTTAACTTCACCGCCGAACTGACATCCATCTCGACCTTCTTCCGGCGCCGCCACGTTGTCAGATAGAACGCCGGTGGTGGACGAAAAGGGCAGAACCACCACCACCGACTGCAACTCTTGTGCCTTCTTACTTGGAACCACCACCACCATCCTGCACTCCTCAGACAACACTCTCCGGTGGCAACGACAACCGTAATAATTATTCTTCTTTTTATCAGATTTTATTTTTCTTAGTTAGAGGTTTAACCTTTGGACACTTGAATGACTGAAATTGGAGCATTTTTGTTGGAATTTTGCTCTAATTTCGACAACTGCCATAACTATTTAGTATCAGATGTTGCAAATTTTGTTGAAATCATGGAATCAGTATCACAAAAATCTTTTGTTGATATGAAAATTATATTGTTTAATTTCAATTGCAAATTTAGATTTTTTTGATATCAGAATATTGTTTAACTTATGATACTGAATACTGGTCAAAAAGGCGGCGGGCGCCGGTGGACTAAGAGGGGAGGGGAGGCGGGGGGTGGCGGTCATGGCAGTCCAGATTCAGAGAAGAAAGCACTTTTTTCTTTCTTCTGGGGAGAGAGAGAGAGAGTATTATTATTATTATTTTTTTATTATTATTATTAACTATGAATAATAATTTCTTTTTATTTTAGTAGATTTTGAAGGCTTGAAAAGTTTCTACACGTGGTGACAGATAATTGGATATAAGAAAGGTCGCGCGGATGGTCGGGGATTGAGAGTCGCGGATCTGATCAATACTGCACATTAAAGATCGCGTTGTATTTAATAATTAACCGTGTTATTAATAATAGTTGATTTAATAAAGTAAATGTTGGAGAAGATGTTGCAGTACCACTGGAATAAGAGGATCCTCGTTGCATTTCTATTGGTCCAAAACTCTCTAATTTAATGATCATATTTAAAATAAAATAAAAAAGTGTATCCAACAGTAATCAGACAGCTTTTTTCTGCACACTGGCTGTTCTCCGTGTCGTACAAAAAGACACCACCAAATTCAAATACATGCTCAACTCACCAGATCTAACTTAAATATAACAGTTACAAACCAATAAAATAATCCTGTAACGTATGAGTCATAACTCAGTGAGTCAGGCCACAGCACAACCGTGTCGCGTAAACCCGATTCGCGACCGATCCTTATCGAATTCAAACGTGTAACCTTGCTGCATTAAGTTTCCGATAACCGAGAAACCTGCATCTGATGTCACCGGCTGCAGTGCCAGGCATCTCACGCCCTCGGCCGTGTCGATGAAGTAGTTCTGCGGCGGCGGCGACAACACCGAGCCGCCACCGAGTTTGAAACTCAGTTGAGGTAAACTCGGTCTTGACGCGGCCGAGACGTTTAAGCATAAGTCGAAACCTGGAACCGGCGTAGGTGACTTAGGCAGCTTTATAAGCCGGTTAAAAGCGGCTAGGATTGTTAGATAAGCCGGCTCAGGTAGGAAAGTCATTGTTGTCCCTGAGTCTAATACTGTCCCCCCGTTTCCAAACTTGTCTATAGCCCATACCGAAGGGCTAATGCGTAATTTCACATTGTTGATGTATACAGTTTTGATACTGATATAGTAAAAAGTGGGAGAAAGTGGGTTGACTAGTAATGGAGTGTAGCTTAATCGAGCCGTTTTCTGCGAGCCGCCGCCGATGAGAAGATAGCTTGTTGGTGGGGGTGAAAGCGTGTAGTCCATTAAGCAATATGAAAACTTGCGCCCATAAACTCGGCCCAGTTGCGATGCAAAAGAAATCGGGCCACGGCCCAGGCCCAAAACTCCATTACCTCCATTGAAACTTGGGCCGGATACACTTGGGCCTGAGTTCCAAAACCCACACCCGAAGGATAAATGCGGAAACTGCAGCAGTTTACCGGCGGTATTGTTGAACGTCGTCGTTTCATGGGAGAAGAAGCCGCTAGTGACGGAGCCGTCGGAGTACTCGTACTCGTACTGACAAGGGGTGTGGAAGCGCGTGTGGTTACAATGCGGTGCTTTCTTAGGGTGGGGGACGAGCTTGCACGGCGAATCGAAGCAATGATAGGGTGAAAACGTGGCGGAGCGGCGAGGGAAGAAGGCGGCGCGTGGGGAGCAATGGCTGCGGCAGGCTGAGCATGATACCCAGGTGAGGTCGCTTCCAGTGTCTGCGATTAAGAGGAGGCGCTGGGGAGGGGAACCAAGGTGTAGAGAGACGAGGTACTGGCCGGAACCGAAGGAAGCGGCGGAGTTCACCGGAAGCTTGGGGTGGCGGAGGGCGTAGAGGCGGCGGATGTCGGCGGATAGAGCCTCCGATGGGGATTGCGAGTAAGGGTTGCGGTGGAGGAGGGGGAGCTTGAGGTGGTCAGCGGCGGCGGAGAAAAAGAAGATGAGGAGAAAAGTGAAGATTGATGAATTGAATGCCATTAACATTAATGCTTTGAATAAGTAGTGAAGATGTAAAAGAAGAGTGGGGAGTATTTAAGAGAGAGAGAGACATGTGAGAGAAAATGCTAAGAAACAGCTGGTATTTTTATTAAATTATTTCTATTCAAATGTTTCATGCATATGTGCACATATTAATTTTTTTTTTTTTTTTTTATACTAATTAAAGCGGTTCGGATTTTCTCCTGCAAGATTGTCCAACATCGTCTTTTGTTGTATTCATGGATTACTATCATGTGGAGTGGAGATAACTACTGACTCACATGACATGGGGCTAATGGTTCGAAACTTCTCCTACAAGATTGTCCATCATCTTTTACTGCACCCACGAGTTGTCTGTTATCTGAAGGAGATCTCTCGAAAGTATTTAGGGTCATTTCGGTAAACTCTACATCATCTTTATTTGACAGAGCAGCGTGTATTCCACGGTGCTTGGTTTTCCAAGATGAAGCATGCAAGGCTAAGTTATCCACTTCATCCTGGACCAAGTTGCTACGTGGAGATGACTGCTGACCACCTAACATAGGGGCTAACATCATTTGATCATAGCTCACAGATAAATCGAGTATTGAATCTTCTATTTAAAAGAAATCTAACAAAGGAAAAAAAGAAAAAATCAAACAAGGATAATATTCCAATCAACCCATGGTTTGGACAAATAAGGAGATCTATTCGATCTTTAGACTAGATCTATTCAATTTTTAGACTTCTTTTGTTCATGGAAACTGAATTATGGATAAGAAGAAGATCACTATTCATATCTGATTTATTAGCTAATCTTATTAGGTGAGCATACAGTTATCTTTACATGACAGTATTCGGTGAATATAATAGAAGAATTGTACAATCTTGTAGGAGAAGATCCAAACTGCTATTTAATCTCTTGTTTAATGCCAAGCTTATTTTTTCTTAGAGGTAACATTTTAGATAAATAAATGATATTTTGAAAAATTAAAAAGTAATATATTTTAGAGTAACTAGTAATACTGTACTAAAAAAATAATATGTTTAAGTTTTTTTGCGTTGTAGGAGCAAGTGTAATAAAAATAAAGAAAAAGTAGTGCATGGGAAGAGAAACGAGAAATGCTGTTTGCTGCATAGAAATTGATGATGCTAAATGTGGCGGGGATCCAATGATGTTTGACGACCACATACATTAAAGTTCATATAAATGTCACAGTTAGGTTCCTACCTCATTTTTTAATTTTAATTCATCTTTTAACGTGATATTACTTTTTTGCCCGGCTAAAAGCACTTTTCAATTTATATATTTTTTTCGTTTTTTCGACTTTTGACACAAAATTTATTGTTTTTTTTTAGTTGTCCTATATTTAAAAAAATTATTCGTTATTTCCGTTATCAATGAGTAAATTTGCCGAAAAGTGACTATTATGTGATTATCGACGTACGTAGGACCAGAAATGATATTTTTTGGACGAAAATTAAACGAGTAGTAAGTTATGGGACGAAAAGTGATTTCACGTGACAGTCATGTGCACTTTTTCGGTCGATTTGCTTATCTGCCATGGAAATTTATCCAATAGAGGAATTTCTTTAATTGTGAGACAAAATTGAAAAAACAAGAAATTTGGGACGAAAAATGATTTAGCTCCTTTTGCATGCCTTTGTTAAAAAGTCCCCGAGTAGATTCGACAAATCTCCGCCTATGCGTTAAGCTCTTAATGACCACCTAATTAAGTTTTTTTCCTTGTTTCCTCTTCGCCTAACCAACTCTATACCATGTTTTTTCCAACTTGGTTGTTAAATTCCTAATCTAGAACAACCGCAAATGCACGGTGTAATTATAACTAGTGTGAGCAAGGTCAATCCTCAAAGATCATATCACTAAGTCAATTAAGTACTAGGATTATAATAACCAACTCTATCTAGACCAATCGAAGATTGAATGTGGGTTTGGAGACTTTAAATTAAAAGACTTAATTAACTAAGATAGCAGCATTAAAGAAGCGATCAAGAAGAGAATATATTATAAGTTTCGACTTAGGTTGCATCTCCCCCATGATTATTATCCGGTTGATTGGATTTTTAACAAGAATTCTACTCTTTAGTAGACGATCATAATACTAAGTTAGACCTCTCGGAGCGAATAACACGTAGATTATATGCAAATAATCACTGTCTTCTATTGATTATTATCTACATAACTCCTAAAGGACCACATGATCAATGTCCACGCAAATAACTCAAACATTTGAGTTCACTTAATTATCTATGCTATATGTACGTTGTAAATCGGTTCAAAATTCTCAACCAAGTGAAATTATCTGAAAATTTCAATTTTTCGTGTTGCGTCAATCAACTGGGTGAAAATTTCTATATAATTCATTATTCTAGCAACTTCGACTCGAGAGTGAGCTCCTCTCACTCTACCAAGTGGATTTCTCGGTAAAACTTTCTCTCGACTTTGTCGCTTTCATCTTTTTTTCTTACTCGTTACTCTCCAAACTTCCTACTAATGGAGTTTTGACTCTAAAACCACATTTCTCTCCAAAACGAGCGCATAAGTCCCAATGATAACACAATTTACCCAAAATAGCAAAGTATACATGCAAATGCTACATATTTTGTCATCTAAGTAAGCCTACAAGCACATGCATAACAGACGTGTATCATTAATCATTAGTTCCAAAAGATCTTATACTAAACCATGATCTTTCATGTATATCCCATGTAGAACTTTGATGACAATCTCAACGGTACCGTTTAAACTCTGGGCCCTAATTAATTTTTGTCTAACTAACACCTAATAATTTTTACTATACGTATATTTTTAACGAGAACAAATAACGTAAATAAATTTAGCAAATATATCTATTTGAACGTTAACAGATATCGTGAAACCCAGCTTAACTCAAGTATTAAGGAACTGTTTTAGAGCATATGTGCTTTTCTAATTGAAATCAAACAATTTACACTCGATTCAAGATCATTCGACGAAATATTTTTTAGACCTCTGATTGCGCGATGAAGATAATAAATAAACTTGAACAAAATTTTACGTTTAATAAAATTAAAAAGTTCGACTCGAACTCGAGCTCAGTAAATAAAATTTGTTAAGATATGTATAAACATATCAAACATTTGAGCTCGACTCGTCCTTGATTGAATTAGAGCTCGTTCAAACTCGACTCGACTAATAATAAAATACGTTTAAACATAAAGTTAAAAAAACTCGAAACTGTGTCTCAAACAAATTTGAAAATTAGTATGTTCACCTCAATTTGACTCGATTACAACCCTCTATACGTGGAATCTCATCTCGGGTTATAAAGCCTAAATTTGATATTTGCATCATGAAATTATAATGGGCGAAAGAAAATATTGTGTACAATAAGATTATACTTGTGAAAGGAAAAGACAGCTGTAAAATGATATTATCATTTATGGTCAATAAATAAATGTAGTTATTTTTTTTGTTGTAACTAATAATCATAATTTCACAGACATGGAGAAGATACGGAATCATAAATGAATATTAATTGGGGAATGTCAAGGGAGATCAAATGCCTTTTGTCCATAATCAATGGTGAATTACACATGAAAATGGAGCCCATCGATCATCAAATTAACGTTACACTTCTACTGTAATGACGAAAATAAAATTAGATGTCCGTATTTAGATGAGAATTTAATGTCGAGCTGACGGAGCTGGCAAAATTGGTCCTATCTATAGGTTCCCACATTTTAGATGTATTGAGTCGTAAGAATTAGGCTTGAAGTAACCTCTTGTCCGACAGGCATGATCGTGTGCACCAAAAGTCCGACAGAACATGGATCGGCCCAAAATTATTAGTATATTTCAGGAGAATGGACTAAAATTAATAATATTAGGTCCGATGAATTGTGGACCGGCCTGAGCCGGCCAGATATTTGATGTTAGCCCAATGGACTGAGTCGGGCCGAGCTGGGCTGCCCAAAGTGCCACCTCTAACTGTAAAGCTTGAAATTTGGAAGATTCACACAATCCCCTAATATCATATATAGAGTCGGATTGAATCGACCTGAAATTGAGTCGAGCCAAAAGAAGATGAGCTAAGTTTGTGTCAGCCCGTCAGATTATTGGTCTATTAGTGCCCCATGATACTTCGGGCTCAAACTCATACTGCCTAGTCTATACAAAATATTGGGTGCGCCGAATCGATTTTACCACTCTAATATTGAGATACATAACGCCTCTAATGTTGAGATACATAACTAGGACGATTAATTGATAACATTTATATACATAATATTATATATGCATGACATTTTGCCTATGTGATATGTTTTTCTAGTCTACAAAATTTAACAAAATTTGTTGTTTATTGGTTGGAAAATATAATGTTGTTAAGTTTAATGTAATCTCTCTGTTTTGAGATAATTTGCACATTCCTCTCGTTACATGAAATAAGAAAGAGTTATTTTTTGTTTTTTAGTTGACTTTTTCAAATGTGGAGATTGAGAGTGAAAATTTTAAGGGTGGAGGTTATAAGAGAAATTTCGCTTTTAAGGATGTGTGAATTACCTTGGAACATCCCGAAAAAGAAAATATGCAAATTATCTCGAAACGAAGGGAGTATTTGCTTATCTAATGCTCTCTTAGTTCATGTTAATATAACCCCTTCAAAAAAAAAGTTCATGTTAATATAAAAGCTATTTCAACCTTCTCCTAGTTCATGTAATATAATGTTTTTCATCCTATTGGTTGGTGATTATAACCTAAATTGCACTTATGCTTCGTTAGGTTGATAAGAGACATTTTAGGGATGCAGCTAAATCGCGACGATTAATAAACTCTTTGAAATTTTCTTGCAATAAGATCAGGCTCGAGGAGCTCAAGCTCGAGTTATTGAATGCGTAGCTCGATAAGCTCATTAGTCTACTCTAACTTATATATTAGATTTATTAGTCTAGTAATAAGTATCTTTATCATTTTTTATATATAAAGTACCAAAATTAAATCAAGCATAAAATGTATTCATTTCATCAACTCGAACACAAAAAAAAATGAATGAGCTTGATCGAGTTCGAGTAGAGCCCGAACTTTAAATTTTGGATCTCTTGGCCCATGGAAATAAGGGATCTCCTGTAAGTTTGGACTTGAGGCCCAATACTTTGCACAATTACTTCTAATTAATTCGTCAAATCATTTAGATATTAATTAACTCGAAATCATTTCATATTGATGTATAAAGAACACATTAAGTTCGAAAACACTGATAAAAATTGTAGTATATGATTTTAATGTATCGAGTATAAGTTTAAATGTAAGTAATAATTTTTTTATTATTAAATAACATCAAAGAGCTATACAGGTAGATGCAATCGGCTACAATACCAATTGGGCTCAACTCGGGTCGTATTCTCTCTGAACCCAAGTCCAAGCATTACTGGGCTTTCGCCTGCGTCCTCATGGGCCGATCTTGAATTGGAAGCAGGATATTCATCTAACTCATTAGGTTGCGGAAAATCCTACAGCTGGTATTGGATTTGGCCCAAAAAAATCAACTGAATAGCTTCAGTTGTTAGGGAAAAAAATATTTTTAGCCCTGTATATTAGGTATTGTTTAGAAAAATATTGTATGCTAAAAAAATTTGGCTAAATTGGTCGTCGGCGATAGTTAGTGTCCTTAAATTGGACCATTTTTGAAACATACAGAACTAAAATTGAAATTTTCTAACATATAAGATTTTTACTAGACAAATCTAATATACAAAACTAAAAATGAATTTTTTCCTCAGATGTTTGTTTGCTCTTGATCAGTGTTGTAAAAATCAGCCTAGGCGGTTGTCTAAGCGCTAGGCGCTCTTAGGTCAAGACAATTTTCTTATAATCGGGCAATTTAGTCGGGAATCGAGTTCGGCGCCGCCTAAACCTATTAATCAGCACCTAATTGGCTTAGCTGCCCAAAATTTAATGTTTTTAATACTTTTTTTTTTAATTTTTTATTTCTTTTTTATTTTTCGTACCTTGTTAGCATGTTGGCTTTAGGTAAGCCCTTTTACAATTATAATTTCTTTTCACACCCATAATTTATTATTTTCGATATTCTTTTGTATGTATTATTTATTTATTAAGTAATTAAATTATTTGTGTAAGGTGTTGCCGTTTAGGTGCTCTAGGCGCTACACCCCAGTAAACCGACCAATTAGCGACTAGTGATTTTTAGAATACTGCTCTTGATTACATTTTTAAAAAAATTACAGCCATAAATCTAAAGCACAAATAAATCAATTTTTCTTTATTCAATTATTTCATATATGGAATTGAGTTGTAGCTCTGTTGGTAGAGAATCTAGAAACCAGACAATGGGCCTAGGATTGATTTCCACTGAGCCCATCCCAACCAAAATTTGTACTCAAATAGAAAAAATTATGTTCATATATTAATTTAAAAAAAATTATTAACCCGGATTTAAATAAACTTGAGATTTTATTTTATGAATCTTTACTAATTTTAATAATTAACCTATTAAAAAAATTTCTCTGATTCACTCAAAACTTCCACATCATCCAAAAAAAATCCACATTAGATGCCACATCTACATCTCGCCGTGTAATTCAATATTCAAGTCACGTGGTCTGCGTGCAATACACCACAAAAGAAAATGGTATTTTAAGACAAATTAAAAAATTTCAAATAATAAGTATTTATAACAACTTATGAGAATTGATCTCAAATAATGAATATTTATAACAACTTATAAGTATTTGTCACAGTTTTATTGCCGACTCAATAATTTGAAACAATGCAAGTCTCAAATATTTTTTCAACAACTAGTTGTCTCTAAAGTAGTCTAAAAATAGTCTCAAATAATTTATAGAGATTTGTGACAATAAGTGGACTTTTATTATTGACCACAATTGCGATCTCAAAAAATGTTATATAAAAGATTTTTTTTGTTGTGTTGATGGCCAGACAAAAATAACTTGTCCAAGAATTTAGGCATAGATTAGGTTACGGTAAAAGCTGATGAGCACATATTTCACTAGATACAAGCATATGGGATCCTCTATTCTAAATTATATTTCATCAAATGTCATGCATTAATTAATGATATCACTGAATACATGCGACATGTGGTAATTATTCTGAAATTTCATATGAAATATAATTTAGAATAAAAGATCTCATTTGAGAAACAACGGCGGACATAGAAGTAGATTTTAATCAAATGAGATCTTGTATTTAGAAAAACCATCACATGTGGTGGTTGTAATAAAATATCAGATGTAAGACAATTTGAAATAGAGGATCTTATTTGATCCTTAACAAGATGGTTTTTCTTTTCCACAATTTCACCGTCAAACAATATTGTAAGATTTTCATGAAGCTGTAAGCCTGTAACAAGATGTTCTTAAAAAGAGGAGTCTTACTTCTATGCAACGGTTGCATTTGTGCAACCCTCAGATTTTAGCCATTAGATCTTACAAAAACTCATCCTCACCACACAATAATTTAGCAATTTTTAGAAAATGAAAAAGGGCGAAATAGATATTTCACTATTTCCTCTCCCAAGAACCCATAAGTTGCAACACATCTCAGTCAAAATCACTTTTATCTCTCTCTTGTCTAAAACTTCTAACTCAAATTAAAGAACTGTAAATCTCCATCGCTGGACAAATCATACTACTGACAACGTTTTAGTGTAGTAGTCGACTATGAGGGACAAGCTGCTAATCTTGAAAATGTATTTTAAAGTAGTTCTGTCTGTGCATACAATGTCATAGGGTGAAAAAGAAAATGTACAAGAAACAAATTACAATTAAGGATATTCAATTGTAAAGAAGCTTTGAAGTAGCAGCCAAGCTCACAGAAAGAATGATTGGAATTAGGATGAAGACATAGTACACTCCCTAATTCATAATTGACGCATGGAACAAATAAAATGAATTTCTGCAGCTCCTCCCAAATAAAAAATAGGAGCTCTGTAAAGATGCAAAAAACCTCTACTTGATTGACTCTTCTTCAGAGATTTCCTCTGCCTTTTAACCGCCTCCTTCATTTCCAACAAATTCATCTAGAAATAATATAGGAAGAAGACAGAAACAATATAGGAAAAACTCTTGGACTGCCACCGCTTCATCGCTTCTCTCTCTTCAAGGAACCGACTCTGCTTTCATCTACGTCACTATCCTTAACCACTGAACTCTTCGACTTGCACGATTCTTGAATTTGCTGAAGGAAGATCACATAAATGGTGAAGGAATAACTCTTCGACTGCCACCGCTTCTCTCTCTTCTAGATTGGTACTGTTGAGGATTAACTGTTTACTTTAATTTAAAAATAAAAAATAAATCGCAAAATAAAAGTAAATTAAATGAATAAACAATTACAGAAGGTCTCACTTTTTGTGATCAAAAGACAATACTACCCCATGGTTGCATTTGTGCAATTATTGCATAACAGAATTACCCTAAAAAGAGTTACTAGTAACCCGCGGTCGTGAGGCGATCCAATATTTTAAAGGACCCTATGCAGAAAAAATATGTTAAGCCCTTAGCATTCTTAAAACGACTTCGTCGATTCAATCATATTATAAATTTTGTATAATAGTAAAGAATATTCCACTCTAGTCTCAATAGTCTAATTATATCAATGTAAAATTAACAATTTAACTTTTTTCCCTCCCGAGAAGATTTTTGGATCCGTCCGTGCTCCCCCGAGTCGGCTTTCTTAATAACCAGAGTTGTTATAATGGGTAAGGGCCGATGGTCCAAGCATCATAGGTGTGTCGGATTACGTATATTATAGTTTGTTAAGTGATGGGCTGCAACGGACTGCTCCACATTGGCCACGGGCTTTTGTGGGTTGGGGCCGCTCAACCCGTCAATTTTTTTTATATCATTTAATTTATTGAAATTAAATTTTACTCAAAAATTACTCTTACTTTTCACTTATCAATTAGCAGAAATAAATCATTTGCAAAAAAAAAAAAAGAAAAAAACATTTCCCACCGAATTATAGCTCAACGTCGCTAGTAGAAGTAGTCTACATAGAAGGAAGAGTGATATACGACATCACAGTTCTCCCACTATTAACCGTGATTGATGAAGGTAAAATTTATTTCAGTAATTTTTTTATTTACTATTTTAATTCGATACAACAACTTGCCAACAATCCTAATTACTATGTAAATTATTTTGATATGTATTGATTGGTGAATGAATAATTAGATTATGGCTTGTCTAATCATTGAATTAAGTAGTAAATATTAGGGTTAATTACCAAATAAATCACAACCTTTGGTCGGTTTTTCAATTGCAACATGCCTTTTCAAAGTTTCAATGTTCGTCACATACTTTTTTGCCCTTTCATTTACAACATCGCCACCCGTCTCCGACCGTGGGAAGCTGACCTGGCAGATAAACGTCGTCGTTTGGTCGGTCTGACTCGACCGAGTCAGGTCAACTCGACCGAGGCAAAATCCCCTCGACCGAGTCAGACCGACCAAACGACGACGTTTATCTGCCATGTCAGCTTCCCACGGCCGGAGACGGGTGGCGATGTTGTAAATGAAAGGGCAAAAAAGTATGTGACGAACATTGAAAACTTTGAAAAGGCATGTTGCAATTGAAAAACAGACCAAAGGTTGTGATTTATTTGGTAATTAACCCTAAATATTATTTATTGCTTTACTATGTTACTTTTATTAGTTATAGTTCATGATTTCTCAAGAAGTAATTATTTCACATAATTTCTTATATATATAAGGTAAGTTGGTCTGCCCCAACCTGTGATCCATGGTGAGATGCGCTAAGCCGAGTTTTTTTTGTAATCCGTCAAATTTTGTAATCCGTCTCACCAATCCATTCTGACTAACTCTACTAATAACATTGTAGCATCATTAGCGCAAAATTAGTTTTTTCTTAATTAACTAGAGGCACACCTAAATAATGCATCATTAAGAAAGTGAAGAAATTTAGTTGATAGCGATCTAGGCTAAATTTGAATTTTTAACTCTAACTCAAATGACGATAAAAACTTGGATGAAACTATCTTACAGTAAATCGAATCGCTCATATATATTATCCGACCCGCATGAGTGAGCCATGACTTGTTTGGTTAAGTAGTCTGACATGGTAACTAATTTAACCGGACTGTCTTATGGTAAAAGAAACTTATGATAATGATTTAATATTAGATTGGTCGTAAAGAATAAGGGGAGAGAGAGATATTTGAGTCAAAGAAACATGGGCTTGAATGGAAATAAAGAAATTTAAATAGGGGTTCAAATAATTGTCCTACATATATAGGGCATTTAATTAAGGTTGGGGGACACCTATCAACTTCATTTTCTTACTATCTGACCGTCAAACCCCTCCACACCCACCATTTATCACTACAACTTTAATGCCCCAATCACACCCAAAAATAAAATCAAGATGAAGGTGTAAAAAAAATAAAGAATAAAAAATAATAATATTTGGAAAATAAAAGAACATCCTAAAACGTCAATTAATATGGAATGGAGAAAGTACGTGCGAGTGTGATTTTTTTTTTCTCAAATTTACATTGAAAATATAAAATAAATTTTCGATCTAGTGGTGCGGGTGTGCCACAACATTTCTTATTTCACTCTCAAATTTATGCCGTTTCCACGAAAACGACACCGTTTTAACAGAAAAATGGGAGCAATATAGGGATGTAATCGAATTAAACCGCTCGTGAACTTTCGGCTCTCGATTCTTCAAAAGCTTGATCGAGCTTGTTTAGTATGGCTCTTTAAAATAATCGAACCAAACTTAAGATTGATCATATTCGGTTTGTTAGCTCGTGAACAAGTTTGTTAATGGGCTCGCGAGCTAGTTCGTAAAAATTAAACTAATGTATTAACAATTAAATCATAATTTTATAATTATATTTATCATAAATATAGAATTATATAATTAAAATTATGTATTTGTATATATATAATTAATTAATTTTAGTATGTATATTATAATTTTAAGAATCTATACCTCATTTCTAATTAATTAATGATACATAATATTTTATAGTTAATATTTATTAAATTCCTTTAGGATCGCGATAGGCTCGAATAAGCTCGCAAGTCATTAATATATTCGATAAATTAAGCTCGAATTCGATTCAATAATTAATGAATCAAACTTAAACTCTTAAATATTTGATTTAGCTCGATTCAATTATATCCCTAAAGCTATACGAACTGCTGTGCAGTTCCCGCAAAAATAGATTCCAAATTTAATAATTTGCGGCAGTATTACAACTTATCTATAAATTTCATTCTAAAATGATTGGAAGTCAACATTTCAAACAATTTGACTCAATATTTATGACTTCTTTAATGCATCAATTTTAATACAATGTCTTTATATCTTCCGCACTTGTTACAAAATGAGTATATATTTAGCAAACTAAGGGTCCATTTACTTAAGATTAGACTCAGTAAATTTAGAGGGTCAATTCTAATTAATCACACTCATTAATTCATTCAGTCAGGTTAACTTATCACTCCCCAATCTTAAGTAAACAGACTCTAATTTTTATTCTCATACCAAGTTTAACCAATTCTATTAATTAAATCAAAGTGAAAATTTTATTTAATTAATTGGGGAAGTTTCAAGTTTGTGATACCCCGAATCTTTGAAACGCAATAAAATACATTGATTGCATTTTAAAATATTGTTACCAAATTTTATTTTATTTTATTTTAAATTGCAAAGTTATTTGATTTTATTTTGGCAAATAAGTGTGACCGCGGTGTACCAGGTCAACTGCACTCCTAGCACCGAAAGGATGAAAATTAAAAATATATAATTAACATCGGGTATAAGAAATAAGAAACATATTAAATTAAATTAACCTAACTAACTAACTAAACTATAAAACACGTAATAAATTATATACATATAACCTAACTAAAGTTAATAAATATATATATGATAAACCTATGTAGTATTTAGGTTATAAATAGTTAACATATTACCTGTTGTTGGAGAACAGGTTATACATTTCTAAAGTTAACATACTATATTTAGTAAAGAATCCCACATCGAAAACATTTCATAAAATTTCATACAAAACTTTATATAAATATGACGGTTACGGAGTATTAGGATTCAAGTAAAATAGAAACAAAAAAAAACTGTTTATTATATATTGGATTTCCTTTAATTAGGAGGTCCTTATCAGTTTATTTTTAACAACGTTCGAACTGGTGTTTCCGGAGGTTGTCGTCCAGTGTCTAAAACTTTGGAGGTATGTCTTCTTTAATAGTTTTACTTTTCCATTATTTTATAGTTTATTTAAATTTAGGAATTTAATTGTTTTAAATAGATTAATATTTAGTTGTTTTCTTTTAGGTCGTATTAGGTAGTTGTTATTTTGCATGTTAGTTAATTTTAAGTATGTCTTAATTAATGTTGTCTGTAATTTAAATTTAATAGATAATTATGCTTCTTAGTTTAAAATTGTAATTTATAATAACTTGGCTTATATATTAAATATTGTAAAAGTAGATATAATCCAAAGAAAAGGATACCACATTAATTATTTTTAAAATATAACCAAACCCGATAAGTAATACTAATTAAACAAACAACATGTGCTTGGTGTAGTGCGGATCGGGCCTTGGGACATTTGCGACCTACCTTTAGTTTTTAAAGCAAGCAAACAAGGTGGGTGACTGGGCTATTTGTAAGTATATTATGCTACTGAACTTGTACTTGATAAATATGTTTGCCTTCGGGCTTATGATATGATACCTCTTAAGTCGTAAGATTGGCTTTTGAGTAGGGCTTGGGAGTCGTAAGATTGGCCCCCTAGTCTAGCAATATGGCTTTTGAGTTATAAGATGGACTCCTAAGTCAAGGATGTGTTTATTAGTGTGCACCTTCGTTAGTATAACTGCTTACAAAGTTCCCACTGAGTTTATACTCATGCCCATAATTTATTACAAATCTTCAGGTTAGTTGAGCAAGGTGGCGGGGCTGTTGCGGCAAAGGTCACCGGGTTCCTCCTTTTACCCGCAACTCAAAGATGTTTTTGCCACTTCTGTGTATATTAATAAGTTTGTGTGTATGCAAATCCGGGATTTGCATTTTCTTATAAACTTGGCACCACTAGTGTAAATATGTTTTGGCAGTATCTTATGGTCAATGAAATTTCTACTTTTATCCAATAAGTATTTTATGTCACGCTTTCGCACATTTTCTGATTTATTATTTAATCAAAAGAAAAGAAAATTTAGTAGCACTTTAATCCCGAGCTAATGGGATTGGGGTGCTACAAAGTTATTCTCGTTAACTTTGATCTTAGAACGCATAAAAAATTGTTGATACTAAATTTCATTACATTTTTTAAAATCCATAAAACCTAGCGAGCATAGGTTGAAGAAGAATAAAGTTAAAAGTAACAGTTGAAAATCTTTTTTTCTTAATTTCTGTCACTAGTTAAAATTCCCACATTCCTAAAAAGTGTCGTGTTTAAAAAAAAGTGCAACTTTTTATTTTTGTTTAATCTGATAAATGTACAACTCTCCAAATAATTATTTATATGTTTTATTTTACTTTTTAATTAGACAAATTCAATTATATATAAGTAATTCGTGAAATAAAGTTTTATACAGAGACTAAGAGAAAATGACGTCCGATCCTTTATATTAAAAGAGAAACATGATGGAGTAGATCTTTTAGAGAAAAGTTAATTTTAAATTATTATAACATTCATAAACTCATATTCCTAATTTTAGTCCTCTTTCATTTTCTTTAGTTTTCTTTTTCGAAATATTTAACGAGTCTTATTAATATAAAATTGTTTTGAAATAAGTTCTTATTACATGCATTTGTCTTATTTCTCGTGATTTTACTCCTACTTACCTCTGAATTATATTTTTCTTCATACACTTTGTTCTATAAGTATTTGTCCATTACTTTCTTTTTATTGTGAAATATAATTCATTCATAAACTCTTCTTTTATCCCTTGATGGTTTTTTTAGCATATTATTTCACTATGTTCCTGTAAAATTATGTTTCTTGCAATTTTCATGTGCAGTATAACAAAAAAAGTGTAATAATAATAACAATTATTATTATTATTATTTTATTTTTAACAACTTAGTTTTTTTTTTTTTATATTTCTTTTTCTCGCCAATGTCTTATTTGATAAATAGACATTGATTTTATAACCACCATTTCTTGATAGTTGGCATTAATATTATTAACCACCACTATCCAACTAATATCTTCTACAATAATCAAAATAAAAATTTTTCTTTGATAAATTGGCATTAATTATTTAGTTATAAGAAAAATTAAAATGAAATAATCAAATAAAGTATTTTTTTTTTATTTCACAAAAAAAGTGTTTAATTTAGTTCGATTAATTTTCAACAAGATCCAATATAAAAAGTTGAACCCACAATGGGTTTCAAATTTAAGTTAGCAATCAACATCAAACAATTGGTCATCTCAAATTCAATATTTTGAATAAATATATTTCATATATGTATCAAAATATATATTAAGAAAAAAAAAACACAAACAGTGATATTATTGTAAGTAAAATATAAATTAAAAAGGATTATTTGTGCCATTAAGATGTTTGAAAGTTATTTTAAAATATTTAAGAAAAAGAGAAAGCTGCAAAAACAGATCAGATTTTTATAACGACCTACAAAAAAAGAAAGAGTAACCTTAGGTTTTCCCATCCCTTACGCCACTGATGTTGTTTATCCAATATGTATTTTTTATTTATTTATAAAAGATGCAAATATTGCCTCAGAATTCAAAAATTAAGAAATAGTAGAATGCATTATTTCTAAATCTTTGTAATATTATATTAGTATAAATAAATATATTATACTTAAAACTAACATATGATTTTCACAAAATAATAAATTTATATTAGTATAGAACTAATTCAATTTTTCTATTAAAAAACAAATTTAACATACTTGTGAAAAATTCTCACATGTACTGTACTAGTTCATGTTAAAACATGACTCTTATTTTAGGACAATATTTTTTTGAAACATGACTCTTTTATGGTACAGATGGTTTGGGTGGTTCAAATACCGTATAACATATCGAATCATTTATAGCATTACTGTACCAAAAGTTTTGGTATATAAAAATTTCATACTGTTACTGTAACGAAGTTCTTGATATACCGAAAATTTGGTTTGGTATCAATAAATATCGATACCGAACCGAAGTTTTAGTATATCAAATTTTATGTCGGTATCGGTATATATCGTTGATTTTGATATACTGAAAAATTCGTTTTACGATTAGAAATTGGTATACTAAACTATCAAATTACTAAAAATAATTGGTATACCTACTTATACCGAAATATAAAAAATTACTCTCAATATTTGACAGCACACTTAACTTTATTGACATTAATTATGTCAATTGACTAGTTGAATGTCATCAAACTTATACACAATTTTAGAAGAAATATGATACTCTATTATCAAGTAGCAACTAAGGCATGAAAGATCATCATACACTTCAAGACATGAAAGTTTAATGCATTTATTTACATGTATGTGTATATATATACATACATATGTATAGGCATCTCCACAATGTCAGAAATACGTATTTTTTTAAAAGTTAATTAGCTAGCCACGGTCATGCCCTAGCTTTCTCTCACTTCTCTTTCACCTCTCTCTCTCTCTCTCAACTTCAACTGTAACCAAAATTTCTTCAAAGTTAGATCCCACCTTAAAACCTCTCCACCAAATCTGAAAAAGACAATAATTGGTGCATTTACAAGCTCCATTTCTACAATGTTTCCTTCATTCAACTCTCCTGATCAAAACCCTAGCTCCAAACAAGATCATAACCCTCCCTTCATCTTCAACTTCCCTTCCCCATTTCTCGACGAACACGAATCCCCCTTGAGCCAGATTTTTCTCCAAAACCATTCGTCTGATCAGAATCAGACCAATACCGACCTCACAAAACGCGATTCAATGGAAAAAGAAGCTGCAGCGCCGCTAAAGAGACGAACCCTTGGCGTCGTACCGCGAAGAAGGGCAGGGAAGAAAGATAGGCACAGCAAGATTTGTACTGCGCAGGGGATTAGAGACAGGAGAATGAGGTTATCTCTTCAAGTCGCGCGGAAATTCTTCGATCTTCAAGACATGCTAGGGTTTGACAAAGCTAGCAAGACGATAGAGTGGCTGTTTACTAAGTCGAAGAAGGCGATCAAGGAGCTGAACGACGATCATCGTCAAGCTAATTGTAATGTCTCAGTCAGTGATGCGAAGAGTGAGTCTTTTCGTTCTGAATGTGAAGTTGTATCAGGGTTAATTGAGGAAGACACCTCAAATAACGTCGAAAATATGCCAAAAATGGAAAGAACTGCGAGTAACTTGAACACTAGGGTGTCGAGGGAGAAGGCACGGGCTAGGGCAAGGTGTCGAACGCGAGCGAAAATGATGGCGAAAGGCCTCGAATATTCGGGGCAAAACCCTAATCAGTTAGGGTTTTCTTCTCTATATAGCTCACTTGAGTATCCATTAGCTGATGTCAGCATGATTGAGAAGTTTCTAGGGAATTCAAGCTCTTCTTCGTCGTCCTGGGGAAATTCTATGCTACCTTTGTCTGCGCTCGTTGGATGTGCGAACTCTGATAACTGCTCTGCCCCGATGTCAGAGCCCAACTGTAGTTTCATGGGGTTTTTCGGAAATTTCGATTTGGTAGGTAACCCTAACTCGGTTTACTCGGCCACCGGAGAATTTCCTTGATCTCATCAAGAAGCAAGTGAACTCTACTGTATATCATGCTGATATATATTATGGTGAGTTTGAATTATGGGAAATTTAAATCTTTTGATGTATCAATGGAGGACAAATAACTATGATTCAACTGCATTCTGCTTGTTTATCTAAGTCCAATAATTTTGCCATGATTATTACCAACGACTGGTCTTTAATATTTCTAGCTAAAAATTAATGTGTTTATATATGACTTATTATAATATTAATTGATGTATTTTTCATCTTCTTCTTGATCTTCATTTCCATTTACTAGTTTATAATTATGTGAGCATAATAGAAATATACCTTTGGAAGGATGTTAAAAGGGTCCGGGACTTTTAGGTTTGGCTCGTTTAACTGGAAAGAAATCATGATTAGTGATGCAGGGACATCGATCTAATCCTGAAAAGTGGAGAGGAGGACTCTTGGACCCTTGGTCGTTGGTAAGCTTAAAGAGATTGGCCGACACCGGAAATATGGTGCAATAATGGCCTTGGATAAAGGGCTCAACCCTCTCTTCTTAACCATCATTTTTTGATAGAGTTAAAGTTCGACTCTCCCAAGTCCAGGCTACATCAATTAGGACATAAATTTTACAACTCATGTAAAGGTAGAGTTTTTGACCCGAATCAATTAGCACAAAGCCCTATAAAACTAGGTCACTTAGGGTTAAACCTATCCTTGTAGCTTGTACTTTTTATTTTCTTTTAAATATAAATTTAGTGTAAAACAATGATATGCAACATTTTGAAGTTCATTTTTAATATAATTTACTTTGTAATTACTAAAAGATTTTAACTACAACAAACACATAAATTTAGAACTAATATTATAGGATAACTTGAGTTTAATTAAATATTATAACTTGGATGCATTAAAAGTATAATTTATTCAAATATATTTTAGATTTCAAGAATATGAATTTATAGCGTTAAATAATTCACAATCATATATTTCATTCAAATGTTTGATCTTCATAGTCATATAAAAATTACTAAGCATTTCTATTTGTACTTGAAACTGTATTTTAATTTGAAATATTAGGCACCTCTTTTAAATCTAAATTCAAATATGTAATTTGAATACTCTGACCCATAGCTTGTAAAGACCATGACAACCTCTTTACCTCGAACTCCAATATGATTAAGGTTAGATTCGCAATATTTTTGTCCTGTTTAACGATCTTGAACTGATTAAGAAGTCCATTAAGACTATATCGAAACCGCTAAGGTAAGCTCCTTCAATATCCCTTTGGCCTGCAATATTTGGCGGCAAAATTCTGAGATGAGATTTGATATATAAATATATAAATAAATTAAATATAATATATATATGTATATATTAATATGTGAAAACATATCAGAGAAAAAATGATTAATGAAGAAAATTATTGAGAATTTTATTGTGTGTGTGCTATGAGTGGAAAATGGAGGACCTTGAGTTAAATGCCAAATTAATTAATGTTGCATCTTTACATCAAAAAGAATTAATGTTGCAACATTGGAATAATATTATGGACTACCAAAAAATGCTCAATTTCAAATCATTTACTCCAGAAATATTTCTGATAGAGCTAATGCAGTAGCTGAATGTTTAACTATCTTTACCAAATTTATTTCTTTTATGTGCAAAAAATTAAATTGGAATTTTATTGTACAACCATGAAAACTACATCAATTTGAACAAGTTTGTACTTTACTTGTTCAAATAAAGAAGATTGATGACGAATTAAGAGGTTTTGCAACCACGGTTTTATATTTTTTAAATATTATATACTCCTTATTTAATTGAAGTGTCATAATTTCCTTTTAACTACCATATATACCAAATTTCCTGTTGGAATGATACGTTGCAGTGTGACGAAGTTTGACAGTTCAAGTGACAGAACATCAGCTACCTAAACCTTCGATCCTGGGTTCAGTCACCTTAGGGAGGAAAGGGAAGGATTTTATATAAAAAAAAATGATATGTTTCCGTGTATCAATTATATCTCGGTGCTCCGGTTTGAACTGTTTCAAATTTAATTTCATATTAATATATACTACCTCCGTCCCGCTCTAACTTTCCTACTTGCCTTTTTGATTTGTCCCAACTTAACTTTCCAACCCATAAATGGCAAATTAATCTCACAATCTCCACCCTCAATCTCCACCTTTAATAAAGTTAAAGATTCCACAAAATCTGTTTTTTCTTAACCTCCGTACCCGGTCAAAGTAGGAAACTTAAGCCGGGACGGAGGGAGTAGTATATATTTCATTTATTTGAATACATAAGCTATAAATACCAAAAAGTACTGTAGTATGAATACTTGAAAGCACTAACTAGTATAAAAAAGGCACCTAGAATTACGTGAAATGCTCTAAGTTTTTAAATCTAAAATTTTGATGAATGTTATAAATACTCATCACAAGAAATAAGGAAAGAAAAGGAATTGGTAGATCGTCTCGTAACTTAATCGATCGATCAGTATTTAATTCTCATCGACCCATCCTAATCAGGATCTATACTAAAAAAGAAAATAAAGGAAAGAAAATGATTTGTTAGTTTTCCTATTTTGATACATATAGTTAGTCATTTCGTCGATCTTGGTCGATTCAACCATTTCTGGTACTTTTTGGATTTTTTTTTTTTTTTTTTGAATTTTATTTTATTTAATTTTGGAAGTTTTCTTCCTTTTTCTTGATTCATTTTTCCTAGTAATATGTAATGAGGTGCAAAACTAGATTCCCGCAGCTCATAGTCACATTTTGGATCTTTATATTGCGTCGCGTAGTCCAAATGAACGAAGATCCTCATTTCATAACTTTTCTCGGCAAATGTTTATATTCCAACCACAATGTGACTTAAATTGCTCAATGTTTTAAATTACGAAACTTAAATGGCAAAACCTGTCACACCCGACATTTCTTGAAGGGATGTGACCGACATCACATGTTTAACTGAAGATAAATTTTTTGGCCTATTTGAAAAGACATGTTTGAAAGTAAAATAATATAAATTTTGAACAATACTCATTTTGAAAAATGAGTTAGATAAAAATAAATAAATAAATAAATAAATAAATCTTAGAATGTAATATTTGGTGGAAGCGTAATTGGAATATGATTTTTTTAACTTGACTTGAAATATGAATACTAGAACTCGAATAAAAAAGTTTTTTACTCAAACATCCATAAAAAAATAATAATAATAATAATGATTCGAACATCAATAGGTTGACATGAATAAATTGAAAAAGTAATTATATGATTCTTTAACGTCCATTGTCTCATTGTACCACAGTCGAGCTGCAATGACCTATAGAAACTGAAATATCCGTAATGCAAAAGGCGGCCGCTAGGCAAACTACTTGGTCCTAGGCGTTATTATTATTATTATTATTATTATTATTATTATTATTATTATTATTATTATTATTATTATTATTATTGTTGTTGTTGTTGTTGTTGTTGTTGTTGTTGTTGTTGTTATTATTATTATTATTGTTGTTATTGTTATTGTTATTGTTATTAAATTGAAAATACCGTTATTTTTTTAACTTGAGACAGTTTATTAACTTAAAAAGATAAAACTTAAAAGTTAAAATCCTTCACTCTTCTCTTCTTATTTTGGCGGCAGAAAATTGAAACAAAAGTTAACCTCCCAATACTTCAATTTCTTAGTTCGGTTAAAAATAAATGAACGAACATGAACACCTACAAGTTCGGCTCGACTCGTTTACTGCACTATTGATGACATGGTAGACATGTTGCCTGTCGAGGACAATATAGCACAACACAAAGCATTTCACATCATAGCATATAAGACGTTTTTAGTTGAGCAAAGCATATCATAACATATAACTTGTCGAGCAAAGCATAACACAACACATAACATAGCATAACATAACACAACACGTAGCATACCATCACATATACATGTTGCCTATAGTCTGTGGAATGTTTCGCTTAGTCATTAATATCATAATTGTAACATAAACAAACATAGCCCACGGAATATAAATAATCCCCAACTTGAAAATGGATTAAACTCCGTATGTCGATGTAAAATTCCATTGTCCGTAGTATTCGCCGTCTTGTTTTTATTTCCAATTAGGCATGCATGAAATCTATGTTGGTCTTCAATATATTCATGGAATTTGGAAATTTAGATTATTGGGCTTAGTAGAGGCTTTAGAAAAATTTAAGAATAAATAGAAAACTTATATGTATTGATTCACTGCGCATTAATGAATACATAATTTTTATTTCATAAACAACGTGAAATAAAACTTTGAAAACTTTATTGTAGCTAATAAACTTATGTCAAAGGATCATATTAGAATTTAAGGAGTTTTCAAGATATATAAGTATTGATTTTGAATTTTGAAAGCGAATTTGTTGAAACCGAAAAATTCTGCTCAACAGTAGAAAACTTAATAACGCGAAAAATATTAAATGTATCTCTTTGAAATTTTAATTAGTATAAAGGACAAGTAGATGAATAACATATTTAAAAATCATAATTTTTTAACAACTGTAGAAATATATATAATATACATCAAATTTTGTTATCAGAAAAGAGAAAATTTCATATTTTGCACTGAAGTAGTAGAAGTTTTATATAAAATAAAATACTTGTCCAATGAAGTTGAATTTTTTACATAATATAGTAAACATAAAACTATACAACTGAATAACATTTTGTAACTTTTAGAATTTCCTAAATAGGAGAAAATATTATGAAACATAATAATGAAAGTGCACTACAACAAATAAGGGAATTAGAGACGAATAGAAAACGTCACTGAAGGTTATAAAAACGTCACAAATAGTCATTTGGGACGAAATTCTTTCGTCACAACAAACGTCACAATATCCTAGTCGCTAATAGTATTTAGAGACGAATTTTTCAAAACGTCCCTAAAACATTTTTTTAGTGACGTTTCTTAATTGTCACAAAATATTATTTTTAGTGACGATTTTTTAATTGTCTCAAAAGATTTTATTTAGTGACACTTTTCTAATGTCTCAAAAGATTTCTTTTAGTGACGTTTTTTAACTTGTCTCAAAAGATATTTTTTAGTGACATTTTTTATTGTCTCAAAAAATTTATTTTAGTGACGCTTTTTTAATTGTCTCAAAAAAAACTTTTAGTGGCGTTTTTTTTGTCGCCTCAAAAGATTTCTTTTAGTGACGTTTTTAAAATTGTCTCAAAAAGAATTCTTTTAGTGACGTTTGTTTTACCATCTCAAAAATTTCCTTCTAGTGACATTTTTTTTTTTAAAAAAATCTCATAGAATCTTTCGGCAATGTTTTTTTCAATTATCTCAGTAAATTTATTTTAGCGATGTTCTCTTTTTTTTGCAATTTTCTTGGCTGCTAAAATAGAAAATGAAAATACCATTTTAGAATAGAGAATCCCGAGCAAAGTTCTGGGGCAAGCTAGAAAATATCATTTCGGAATCTTAAGTGCATATTCTCCTCAAACAAAGATAACGAAGCAAACTACTTGGTCCTAAACATACCAAGGCCGTAAAATATAAATTTCAATAAAGCTAAATCCAACTTTATACATGCACAACTCAATTTACATACCACATTGTCATTTTACATCTCTCTTTTGCATGCATCTCCCAAACATTGGGTGGAACATCCACTGAAGGAGAGCATTGAAGATCCCATGGCTGCAACCGAAAACAATGCAAGTAGATATCGCCGTTAACTTTGAAGGGAATTGCAGCAGTTAGAATTAAAGCATTCATTGTCCCTTCTCCATGGTGAAAGCAGAAGAGAAGATCTTCACTAATTTTATGTATACAAATTTCGGGATTGCATCACATAAGCAGACCTAACAGAAAACTATCTAAGATATATCCAAAGAATTCAAGATCACAAGATGGTTGAAAAAATATTATATTGCTAGGAAATTCTTGGATTATCTTATTTAGACTACATCTAAGCACATTCACAGTCCCTTATCCAATTTCCTAGACATTTGTTAAAGGGATGACATACATCTGGTGGTATCTTTTAGACCGTAACCAATTACATTATTATGACCTGATACTCCTTAAAACTTCATTGGTATTCAACAGATTAAAAAGAGAAATCCTTGATTCTTTGTACAAAACTGAACAGAATCTTAACAGAGGACATACTTGATAATTCCTTTAAACGATGTGTTGCTTAATCTTAAAGGTTTTATAGAATTGTCGAGGACATAAACATTTTGTCCATCAGGCCTTTTATCAACACCTGGCTGAAAAAACTGAATATGATATATACCAATCAAACCTCTCAGGAGAACCAAAAACATAAAAAAAAAAAAAAAAAAAAAAAAAAAAAAAAAAAAAAAAATTCACTAGAGTGACGAGGTCTCATTTGTGTAAATCCTACTTGAACATGCCATCATCTGTGTGTGTTGATTGCAAACTCAAAAACCCTTCAACGACAACAAATGAAATATTTATCTTACTACATTAAGATGTTAATGACCTAAATTTAAAGAATAAATCACAGCAAGTCCAAAAGGCAACTTGATACCCAGAAAAGAAATTAAGAGCCATACCAGTTATCTAATTCACACTTTAGAACCGTATTCATGACGCAAAAGAAGGCTTGATTTCAGACATTCTCTCCCCCTTGACCTCATTCTTCACCGTCATCTTGTCCTGCAGCCATTAAGTCATCAATATAGTTTGTTACAAGTCTACAATCATCTCCTTTTATATAGTTAAAACCAAGAAATATCAGATTTATTATTAGTCTATATAAATTGATAAAACAAAAGGCTGGATTAAATGTTTGTAGCTATGTAATTATATACCTGTTTGGGTGGTGCAATCTTGAATTTTAATGTTGGTGGAAGAGAAGATGTCAATCCCATCAGTGTTGGGACTTTGTAAACAAGCAGAAGAAGAAAAGCAGCTTACGTTATATCTTGATCACGATAAGCACGGTATACTCGCTGTGAATAATATTAAGAATCAGTCAAAAAATAACTATCTTGGCTGATCAAAAGGGCAAAGTAGTTCAAAAATAACAATCTCAAACTGAAACTTTCAATTGAGGGCACCTTTCAGACTTCAGCATTCAGCATTCAACAAGTAATAGACGCATATTCAGCATAATTGAGATGCAGAGTTCTAGAAATAAAATGATATATTTAGCTTCTATTAAATAGAACCACAGTCCACAAAACCAACAAGAGAGGAGAAAATGCTGCTGAACAAAGTAGAAAGAAGACTAGGTAATTGAAAGATGATGGATGTCGGATAAACTAAAGAGGGTCTAACTATACCAAGCATATTAGAAGCTCCCAAGCAACAGGGAAGTTCAATATGTAGCTGTTACTTTTGGCTGTGTTTGAAGATAATTAAGCATATATATAAATTAATAGGCTTTATAATAACAATATGAATTGAATACTCAATTATCATTAGAATAAATAAAATATTTGAACCAGCAAAATCGGAAGTTGGGGCATAGCTAATTACCATTATCAAGGATCTTGGCACTGTGAAATGTGTAATAAAATTTGCTCTAGCTACTGTTTTCCACAAGAAAATGAATATTCATTACTAAAAGCAAGAGCAATGAGAGCAGATCCAAAAAATTATCCAGTTAGGATATTCTATTCCAAACTATTTTTCATCTTGTATTCCATGTGTATATTTATGACATTACTCTATACACGTGGCATGTAATGGAAGTTGTTGAATATAAGATGAAATAAATTTTGAAATAGAAGATCTCATTAGAGAGCTAGCATCAGTAAAAGACAAGCCTGAATCCAATCAGAAATTGAATCACCATCTACAATATTGGGTAACGAATCCTCTCTAGAGCAGTTTACCTAATGTTAGAAACTAGGGAGGGAAAAAAAGGTAGTAGATTCTTATTTCATGTCAACAAGGAGAAAATGTATGTTAGATATAATACCATAACTGGGGTGAAAAATGACCTGTGTGGGTCTCCTTATCTTTGTGTCTGGATCATCCAGAGACTCTCGCCAGTGAGTAGATAGCCAGCCATTCGAGGAATTGCAAACCAAACACGTCATAGATTGAAACAAAGAAGTAAATACAGAAATTAAATAAAAAATAGGAACAAAGAATCTTAAATGATAAGGTCAGGCCCACACTCTTTACCTTATATTTGGTCTTTGTTTTTAGGCTCAACCTTCCTAATTAAACTGCATAATGTATGGCTGCAATGACTATAGTAAACAATTGATACATTAGATTCCTCGGATTTAAGAGTACTTCAGCATCACCAAGAAAAAGGCCTAGGAGAAGTGTTTCGTGCTTCACAACATAAAAAATAATAATCATATGCTAAGTAAAATCATAACATTATCCACTAAATTTACATGTATGACATAATAGTAATTCCATTTCCTAAATAAAGGGGCAGTGCTAAAAGAATTTTAAAGAAAACAGAAGTATCAACATTAAAGCATAGCATTCATGTTCAGCAATATAATTGTAATTTCCTTTCAATTATCTATTCCCAGCAACTCTAATGGAGTAATTTTTTGGCAAAATTACAAGAAAAAACTGACCAAAATTTGATCAAATCAAGAAACAAAGGTAGAAAATAATATTACCAAATCTCTAGTATGCTCCTTGGCAAATTTAGAACCACATGTGTGGAGAGACAGTCCTGACCCGGGCCCATCGACCTCATTGTGACGATTTGTTGATGCTTGCTCACTTTTCTTGATTTCAGGAGACCTCTAAAACTTTACACGGAAAATATACGAGCTTAACATAGGGACTACAAGTAGAGTACATACATTTAGTATATTGAAACAAACTTAAACTACATTTTGGTTGCCAATGAAATGTAGAGAATGTATAAGGGACGAAATTAGTTAATAGATATCAAACAACAAAATCACTCACCTATGTTAATCATTATATGTTTCGTAAGTATCAATATATTTTCTATAATAAAGCCCTTTGGGATACACGTAAAAGCTGCCCACTCCCGTCTGAAAATTATTATAATTTCAGCACCTTATATTTTTTATCCCACCAATAACTAAACTTAATATAATTAATCAACTTACTGCCTCCCCAATGGATACACCATTTCTCTTACCTGGAAAACATATAACAATAAATATAAGAAACATTCCTCCTGTCACATTATTCTTCAACAAATATTATTTACAAAAATATCAATTCTTTTAGGTAAAACTTTATCTAACCTGATATTCTAATTTTATTTTACCTAAATTCGAAAAAAATAGAAAAACTTACTTATAAATTGGGCCCCACGATCATCTGAGTTACTAAGATTACCAGCAGTAGTAACATGAGCCGCATAAAATGCTGTGTAATAATTCAATCCCAAAAAATCAAAAGATCCCTTTAGCATTGTTGATTGTTCCTTACTGAGCTTTGGCAATCTATGCCCCACAATTGATCGAATGCTGCTTGGATAGTCTCCATACGTTACAGGATTCATAAACCTAATTAAAGAAAATATTACCAAACTTTCATTATTTTTAACTTGATAAACATGAAAATAAACATTATTCAATTTAAATTTTAGCTTACCATCCAAAAACAAAGTCCAGAGATCGTCCTACTGCTTTAGTGTCAAGTTTGTTGTTTGCATATGGTAGGAACCAATGAGTTACGAGTGTTATTCCTATTTCTCCCTTTTGCACTCCCTATAACATAACAAAGAAGCAAATTGTGAGCAACAATATATGGCTCAGTTGATGAATCCCCAGCGGGGCAGACGGACCTATCGGAACACCTCCCTGGTGCAAAGTGGCCGGCGAGACCTCCATCATAACCAGCATTGGCGTAACTAACTGGCTCATTAAGTGTAATCCAATACATTACACGATCACCAAATTCCTTGAAGCACACACCTACAAAGTCTTTAAAAACATCTCTGCAACCACATTTGACATAGTTGTTAAAGTTGATTAGTTGCAGTGCTTGCTTCAAAATATATAATATTTGGTAGTAAACCTGACTTACACAATATGAGAACTTAGAAAGCCACCATACTCATCCTCTAATGCTTGGGGTGTGTCCCAATGAAATAGTGTCACAAATGGGGTTATACCTACACATTTTAATTTACATGAGTAAATTTAATTAATTCAATTGTAATTATTATATTTTTAGGCATGTATACCATTTGCAAGGAACTCATTGATGACTTTGTTGTAAAAGGCAATTCCTTTTTTGTTCACTCCTCCACTTAACTTTCCTCCTGTCAACAACTTATATGTTTTAGAAGCCAAAAAACAAGGTAAATTATTGTAGATTCTTTGGAAATTCCTGTCAACACCTTTACTGCTGAAATAAAGCTCTATAAAAACTATAAAAATGCAGAATTTCAGACTAAATGCATTTCAGAATATCACTTTTATCTCTCTCTTCCTTGTAAACCATAAAGCTCTATAACAAACAATAAAAATGCAGAATTTCAGACTAAAAATGGCAACTATTGCATGAGAAATGCAAAAGGTAGACACCGATACCTGTTCCGTTTCACTTCTTAGGCCAAGTCGACGTATCTCATCAAATCCTTTGTGAAGAAATGTAGCCTATGTTAAAAAATTCAGAAGCAAAATCCTCACAAAATATCCATATATTTCAATATATATTACTGAAATATGCAATTCACCACATAGAAAACATAACATTTAAATTTAACACTAATCTCAACCTCAAGCTGAATATAAAGAAAAAAACAAAAAGTCCAATTAAAGCTAATCTCAATTTGAATTATTTCCACAACTTATTTTTACCTAAAATTCGAACTGAGAAGTAAAGGAGGGAGCAACAACTAGTAGTGGCAAGGGGTGATGACAGACGACAACTAAATGGTGTTGTTTCACCATTTCTTCTTGGAAGAGGGACGGTGGGGCAGCGATAGAGACGGCGACGGCAGGGAAGACGGTGACGGCGAGGCGGAAGCGAGACAACAACGACGTGGCGGCGAATAAGACGGCGACGACGGAGCGGCGAGGAAGACGGCGACGACGGGGCGGCGAGGAAGACGGCGGATGGTAGGGCATCGGTGGACCGACGATTTGGGGGAGAAACGGGGAAGGGTTTGATATTTCTCTCTCAAAGTAAGATGGGCGAAAAACATTGTGGGTGCTCTTAACATACTAACAATTTTAATTAGGTTTATTTAATTTTAAAATTAAAAGAAAATGATATTGTGACGTTTTACGGGTAAACGTCACCTAATGTAATAAAGTAATTTTAAAATTAAAAGAAAATGATATTGTGACGTTTTACGGGTAAACGTCACCTAATGTAATAAAGTAATTTTAAAATTAAAAGAAAATGATATTGTGACGTTTTAGGGGAAAACGTCACCTAATGTAATAAAGTAATTTTAAAATTAAAAAAAGATGATATTGTGACGTTTTAGGGGAAACGTCACATAATGTAATAAAGTAATTTTAAAATTAAAAGAAAATGATATTGTGACGTTTTAGGGGAAAACGTCACCTAATGTAATAAAATAATTTTAAAATTAAAAGAAAATGATATTGTGACGTTTTACGAGTAAACGTCACCTAATGTAATAAAGTAATTTTAAAATTAAAAGAAAATGATATTGTGACGTTTTACGGGTAAACGTCACCTAATGTAATAAAGTAATTTTAAAATTAAAAGAAAATGATATTGTGACGTTTTAGGGGAAAACGTCACCTAATGTAATAAAGTAATTTTAAAATTAAAAAAAGATGATATTGTGACGTTTTAGGGGAAACGTCACATAATGTAATAAAGTAATTTTAAAATTAAAAGAAAATGATATTGTGACGTTTTAGGGGAAAACGTCACCTAATGTAATAAAATAATTTTAAAATTAAAAAGAAATGATATTGTGACGTTTTACGGGTAAACGTCACTTAATGTAATAAAGTAATTTTAAAATTAAAAGAAAATGATATTGTGACGTTTTAGGGGAAAACGTCACCTAATGTAATAAAGTAATTTTAAAATTAAAAGAAAATGTTATTGTGACGTTTTAGGGGAAAACGTCACCTAATGTAATAAAATAATTTTAAAATTAAAAGAAAATGATATTGTGACGTTTTAGGGGAAAAAGTCACATAATGTAATAAAGTAATTTTAAAATTAAAAGAAAATGATATTGTGACGTTTAAGAAACATCACAAAATAATGTATCATTTTGAGACATTTAAGAAAAACGTCACTAATATACATCATTTTGAGACGTATTTAGAATAATGTCACAAAATAATGTCTCATTTTGAAACGTTCTAAGAAAACGTCACTAATATATATCCTTTTGAGACGTTCTTGAGAAATGTCACAAAATAATGTAACATTTTGAGACGTTTAAGAAAAATGTTACTAATATACACTATTTTGAGACGTATTTAGAAAAATGTCACAAAATAATGTCTCATTTTGAGACGTTTCTAAGAAAATGTCACTAATATATATCCTTTTGAGACGTTCTTGAGAAATGTCACAAAATAATGTAACATTTTGAGATGTTTAAGAAAAAAGTCATTAATATACACCATTTTGAGACGTATTTACAAAAAAGTCACAAAATAATATCTCATTTTGAGACGTTTCTAAGAAAACGTCACAGATAGCATACCATTTAGAGACGTTTTAAAAAAAATGTCACACAATAATTTATTTGGGACAATATATGCAAAACGTCCCAAAAAGCAACCTATTTGAGACGATTTCAAAATTGTCCCAAAATAAATCGTCCATAATTCCCTTATTTGTTGTAGTGACAATAAAAATCCCTAGAATTTATATGGACGAAATTTTATGGAAAATCATATGATTTGGTTGTTATTTTGGTTTATGACATGAATATATTTATAATTTATACTCTTAGGTTGCATTTAGAAGGAAGGATTTGAGGATGAATTTAAAATTCATAGTCTCAAATTCATTGTTGTTTGGATTACCATAGATTTCGAATATTATGATTTCATTTTGAGTTGTTTTATTAAGGATTTGAGTGAATTTTAAATCCCCTCTACCGTGAGTGGATTGAAAATTCATTTATTTTAAATCCATTCATTTCACATCCCTCCATCCAAACACAATCTTAGGATTTTAGGACTCCTAATTAGACTTTGAAAGCATTTTCTTATTCTCAAAAGAAAAATCACGGCGCCTGCTTTTATTTTAGAACATGAGCTCTTATAGTAAACATATAATAATTTGAAAAGGGGGAAAATTCGTTATTAGTCATGTATGATAGTACTTGTCCAGAAATATTCGATATCTTCCATATGTTTAATTTTGGTAAATCTTTTGAAAGTTGTCCATTTTAAGGACACAACCCATCGTCGACGTCCAATTTGGCCGGAATTAGTCACGCTCTCACGTGGCTATTAAAATTGGGGTTTTCTGGTTATTAAGTTGAAGTGAAAAATTAGGCCATGATGGCAAGCTACTATGAGACCTTCACCATCGAAAATATCGTTAGTCCACCACTCCACTAACGCTCAATGAGATGATGTCGACGTTGTTGATTAATGAAATGTCGTGGATTGTCATTGTGGACTATCTACTTTGTTGCCACATCAGCTTAATAACCAGAAAGCCCTAATGTTAATAGTCACATGCAGCGAGCTTGACTTATTCCGACCACGTTAGGCGTCGGCGATGAGTTGTGTCCTTAAATTTTGCAAATCTCAAAAGATACATGACCAAAATTGAACATAAAAGTTACAAGATATTTTCTGGACAAGCTCTAATATACATGACTCATAATATTTTTTTTCTTCACTTTGAAAAAATATAGTTAGACCCTAAAATAATGTAGAGTCAATTTAATAACGATCATATTCACTGGTGTTACAAAACTCTTATTAACTGGGACTAAAACTACAATGTATTCATACTTATGAGACTAAAAGTACAACTTTTTTACATAAACTTATCAAATTAGTGTAGAAACCTGCACCTACCTATGGACATAAAAAAGTTAAAGTCTCACGGTGCAATTTGAGTTGGGTATTACAATTTATACTTAAAGGTATCGTTTTTTTCTCTGAGTAAGGTATTACATAATACTTTTATTCCGATTGATACCTTTAAACGTAAATCGTGATACATTTATCCAAAACATGTAATACATTTATACATAAATACTAATACATTTTGGCTCATGACCCGAATTGCCTAAAAGACCTCCTCTATTTAAAATACTTAGGATCTAATATAAAACTTTCATGCTTGACTTTTGACTCTTATGGTAAACAACAATAATTAAGCGATATTAGTCTATAATTAGTGCCGTGAGTCATGAAATACAGTCATCAGTAATGTAATGGGGTGTACTAAATGTTCCTCCCCGTTCCACAAGGATAGACTCATTTTTCATTTTAGTTCGTTGAATAAAAATATGTCACTTACTATATTAACACGTATCAAATATTTATTTCCATGTTTATCCCTAATCATATTCTCTATATTAACAAAATATATATACATTAAATAAGGGGTAATTCTTCTACGCAACCGTTGTACCTATGCAATCATAAGGTATTTTTGTCATTTTAAGTGTTATACTAGGACCCATTATTATTTTTTAATAATTTGAATCCACCCCATTATTGCTTTTTAATAATTCGAATCGAGGACCTCTGAAAAAGAGGATGTTTCGACGGAGGTGGACATGCCTGTTGGGGTTGACGGTGGCGGCACTGTTGGAGGAAGTCTTGCTCTCGTTCGACATGGTACGTCTATGTGAGGGGTTGAACGGATTGGTGGAAAACCGCAATATGCTGCCCAGAAGCAAAGAGAAAATTTATTTGAAAAGCTTGGCTAATGGAGGATTATTTTCGAAACAGAGGGAGACAGAGTGTTGAACTTAGATTTCATAAATATTTTTTGGAGACTTGTAATAACTTATGGGAAAGAGCAGAGAATGATTTGACATTTCAGTCATTTTTCTTTTTTTAAATTATTCGAATTAAATGAACATTCAGATCGAAATGGAATAAATCTAACAGTGAAAAAGAAAGGATTGCATGAATGCAACGATTGCGAAGAAGTTGGACTCTTAAATTAGATGTGTGGATATTAAAGAAACATATAGATAAATTTAATGTCTCAACGATATTAATCTGTGTAAAATTACTGTAGTTCTATTTTTAGGACGTAGGAAGTATATTAATTGGATTAAGTTCATCAGTTTATTCCAGATGTATTCACAAATCTACAATAAGAATATATGGATATGCATATAAATCTAAAGGTTTTTTTTATCTATATAAAATCCTCCATTTAAAAAAGAATGTCATTTTAGTTATTTTTGAAGAAATTAAGTATTAAGATTTAATTAGTATGTTTTGCGAAATAAGGAAACAATCAACTAAATTAAGTAGGTTGTTTAAGATAATATTGAAAGAAATATTTTTTTTTTTTTTTTGTAAAGTAACACTTATTGTGAATTTTTCAAAGTATCTAAGATGACATCTTTTTAAAACGGAGGGAGTAATTAATATGTCAATTACGAGATAATTTGATGGTATGATCTTCAAAAGAAATCTTCTAATCAGTGGATATATGACACCAAAAAGTTGACATATTTAATGCCATTAATTTCATGCATTTATTAGGCAATTAAAAATCAATGTGGTGTGTGGACCAACCAAGCTTTACTGCAAACTTGAGGCAATATTTTCCACATGATTTTTAAAAGAGAAAATAATTTTTTTTGAGGAAAGAAAAAACATAAATTTAATCTAACATTAATTGACATAAGTACTACCTCCATTTTTTTAGTTGTCATTCTAGCTTTTTTACTATGTTTTTTTCCAATATTAACCCTATAATTATGGAAAGTGTTAATAATAATAAGGAAATAAGAAAAAAAATGAAGGGATTTAAGAAAATTAGTTGATGGTTTATTTGTCTACTCCTCAAGTCCCTCAATTTTCTTATACAATGCTAGAATGACATTTAAAAAAAAACGGAGGTAATATCCAATAGCAAATTGTCTATGATATACTCCCTCCGTTTTTTTTTAGATGTTCATTTAGACTTGGATAAACAAATTAAGGAATAGGGGAAATAGACAAATAAGTCCTTGCTAGATTAAATTAAATATGGTAAATTAGATAATGGGAGATTTTGTAGGGATATTAAAAGGGGGTAGTATTGGAAAATTTGTGTAAAGAAAGCTAAAATAACATCTAAAAAAAACAAAACACAAAAGTTAAATGAACATCTAAAGAAAACGGAGGGAGTATGATGTTACATCTCCTACTACAATTATTTCATTATAAAATACATGTGCATTATATAATTATGTAATCGTAGTAGGAAATCTAATTTGCGATAATTATGATGTCACTACATATATATATATGTCTTTGCAATTATGTATTCGTAGCAGGAAATTCAATTTGCGGTAACTATATATGAACGAGATTGTCGATGGTTAAATTATCTTTTGTGAGTCGTTTTCAATTTTAATATTGCTTACACAAATAAGCAACTTGATGACAAAAATGGTGGTCCATGCTAATTTGAGCATTATATTGCTGAGTTCTGACATCTCTGATAGTACTCTCTGTTAGCTTTACTGGACACAGAAACGATTGTTCGATTGTGGGTCGAGTTTTGGTTTGTTCGAGTAATGTTTGTTAAATTTTAAAGTAAACTGAGTCTGAACAAGCCTGTAAATTTGGTGTTTGTTAATATTGTTCATGAATATTAACGCACAACAAGTTTATTAGTATTTTGGGATCATGAACATGAGTATTAAATATTATTCTAGTGTAATTTGCACAAAATAATCTTGGGTTTTATTCTTTCAATAATAAATTTACATAAACTTTAAATAAATGAGCTGCAAAAATAATATAAAAATATTATTATTATTTTATACGAGCCTAAAATATATTTACAGATCGTTAATGAATGAGTCCTTCAGTGTTCTAACTTTGTTTGTTTTTAGATGAAGATAAATAAATGTGTGAACAAATGGTGATCGGATGGGAGTAACTTTGTTGGGAATTGTTATTTTAGCAGCTATTGGAAATTTAAAAAAAAAAAAAATTATATTTATTTAGATAAAGAAACTTGTGATGGAGCGAGCACTAACTTTTATATTAAAAATAAATAAATATATGTGTATACATATATACATATATATATATATACACGCATTATTAATGTAACATCGATCCAATACGAGATTTCATTTAAAACTAGATTAGATAAAATCTAATACTAACAACTATTCCTGTTCACCTGATATAAACTCCCCTATATTAGGGTACGCTTGATTGTAAATCAACAATGCCAATAGTAGTGCATATGAATTAGGGTCAATCATGAAATAATATGGGAGGAATTGTTGATAAAATGAAGTATTGATTAACTTATGCAATGTGTACGAAGCACCGTAAATAAAAATTGGTCATCATTCATTCTCATTCCCTAATCCCTAAACACCCCAACCAAGCGCACCGTTAATTCCCATTAGCTAAAGGCAACAAAAATGGGTAAAGGTATTAATTCACTAATCACCACTATTTTGAAGGTTTACTACACTAATCATATACTCCTTCCGTTTATAAAAGAATGTCATTTCAGAGAAAATAATTTTTTTATAAAAGCAAGTTATTGTACTAATTTTTTCATATTTCTTCCAATATTATTCCTGGATAAATCTAAATAAATCTATATACAAATCTCATAATATTATCATTATCTAAATTATGTGTTCTCTTTAGTCTTTAGTGGTAAATCGAGCATCTTCCCTCTTATAATGAAAGATTTGTCCTTTTATAATGAAAGATTTGTTGGAGAGAAGAATGAATTAAATTTAAGATTAGAATTTTAAAAGGTGTTTTTTGTCGAATCACTTTAATAAATGGATGGTTCCTACCTCCGCTTTTTTAATATAATTTTATAACTTTTCATATATATATATATATATATATATATATATATATATATATATATATTCTTATTGATTTATTTAAAACGTACTAAAATTACTTTTAAATTTTATTTTTGAATTTTTCTTTTACTATAATTCATATTATAATGATAAAAATATATATTAATAACACATCATAAAATAAAGCAATGTGAACACCACACCAGCCTTTATCGCGACATCATTATATTACTAATTGGTTTACCTGCAATAGCAGGTAACAGAGCATTTTGACTATTTTTTTACAATGTATAGGGTATTATCAAAATTAAAAACTTAAAGACTATTTTGATAGATATTGGATATATGCAGACATTTTCACCAATTTTCCCAAATATTAAGTCATCCATTTAATAAAATACTTGGAACTCCTATTTATACGAATAATTGAACCCTAGAACAATAAATCCTACCATAAATAATTATAAGGAAACAAATCAATATAAATTAGTCTAAGAGATAAACTATATCAGATTTATTATAAGCTAATTAATAATAGGTCAAACCAAAACTTCTAATCTAATCTCTATTAGTTTATTTATCTGTTCCCCCTGCCCCTAAATTCTCTTATCATAAGCTAAAACTATATTTAAACAGAGGGTAATAATTACGAAGTAAGAAATTATTCATTAAGGGTCCGCTTGGTTGCAAATCATCAATGACAATGGTAATTGGTATGAATGAGGGATCAATCATACTATGGAATATATTGGGGGGATTTGTTATGAAGGGAGCAATGATTAACTTATTCATTATGTACCAAGCATTATAAATGAGAATTGATCATCATTCATTTTCATTTTCTATCCCTAAACTCCCCAACCAAGTGGATCCTAAGACTATATTACCTTTATGGAATGGTCCGTTTGGATGGGACACATTGATCCCATTCCAATAATTAATTATGTTAATCACTATCTAATTGTTTAATACATTAATTTGATCATATTCAAATTTGACTTGATAATATTTTATCACATTATTATAAAAACAAATATTAGATCTAGAATTAGCCAACGTAATTATCTTGTGGTAAGTACAATTTTTTGGACCGGAATTCTAAGCCCAAATATCTTGTGGTGCGTCCAAATTATTGGACTGGACCTTGATGCCCAACAAAGCCCATATTAACCCAATGCACCTGAACAAGAAGCCCAATAGAGTACACAGACATGGTAACGTCTTTAAGCCCAATACTACTGTTAGGGGTTCTGTTTGGTATGAAGAACAAGAGTGCCGAGTGCGTTATGACTAATTAATTTTACTGTTAAAAATATAATTCAGAATCCACATATTTTAGTAGAAAGAGGACACTATTTATTCATCGATTATATCCTATAATTTTATTAATCTTATTTTTTCTCAACAAAGTTAAATTCGACAATTTGTTCAATCACACACTCGCAAAGTATATACTTCATTAATTCCATATTAATTGTCGTTCTAACTATTTTTTCTTTTTTCTTCCAACAACTCAAACCGTTGGAATTTATGGAAATCCCAATGAAAAATCACTAAATTCCAACGATTTTTGTTCGTTGAAATTTGATAGTCTTTTTTATAGTGATTCCCCCCCCCCCTTCCTTTTAATTGACGTTTTCTAATGAAGTGGGTGGATTAATGATTAAATGGATTGGCAAAAATATTCCCTAGTAATTTTTTTTTTCTCTCTCGTTAATCCTTAAAATCAAGTTTTCAACAATTATTCACATTCTCTCTCACATTCTCAACAACTATCCGCATTCTCTCTCTTTTATAAGCAGTTGAAAGCTAAGAAATTTTAGAATTGTGATAGAGACAAATATGAAAAAATAGTAAAAAATATCCAATACGACAATTAATTAAGAAAAATGCATCAACAAGCTAAAACAGCAACTAAAACAAAATAGAGGAAGTAATAATTATACAGTTCAAATACCTTTTATTTTTTTATTTTTTTAAATCGAGAATCTCGTTAATCAATCAACCTCAGATACAAGATTCTCAACCCAATTGGGGAAATCAAGATCCATCCACACAATCGGATCGGCTGAAGAAAGAAAAAATGCGCAAGCCTATGAATAATTACATCAAATCATCATCAAAAGCATACCCTGAATATCATCTACAAGAAGCTCAATATCAGTAAGATTTGATTCTTGCCTCGTGACTGCATGCACAACAAACAATGAATCGAAATGAGCACGAACAACTACATTCGACTCCGAAAAAACAATAAAATTGAGTCTGCCTCTAAATCAAGATCATCAATCTCCATGAAACTTCGTCTAGGACGCTTGACAATCACAACAATATTCAAAGCCAAAAGATCCATAGGCAATCGAAGATCGAAGGAAGCATAAGGCTTGGAGGATCAAGAAGACCCCATTTAAAAACAAAGATCAGAGCTTTAGAAAGACGCATAAAGTCAGGGAGAAATCTCACAAAGACAAATCCGAGAAAAGGAAAAAAACAAACAAAAAATAAGACAAAACAAAACAAAATTAAAATAAATAATCAATAATATGTTAGAAGTACTTCGCCCTCTTTCCATAATCGAAGGATGAGGAAAGAAGAAAAAATCTAAACTTTCGAAGGATAAATAGAAGAAACATGAGGCTTGAATTACCTTTTTAGTATATACTCGAATCAACAAAATCGAGCATGATCCCAATCTATTACTTCGAATTAACTCGTTTATCTAACTACCAATTTAACAATAAAAATATTATTGCAATTGAAAACGAAATATTAGTAAATTAGTAAAAGAACCGTGGAATGTTGCTAGCTATATGTCCTCGAAAAAATAGAAGACGATCTTGACCACCATTTCCCAGTTTCAAGAAATTATTAGGTGAGCTTCGTACTAATAATAATACTTCACATAATCAAACGTTATATAATTCAATGTTTGACAATTCACACAATAATAATTAAATAATATTTTTATTTGTTCCTTGATTTTTAAGGAACATTTATCGGAATTTGAACCCATCATCTCCCACCTTTTTCTTCTCTCGACACTAAATTAAAACATACACTAGCTTCCAAGTCTTTCATATCATATGGAAGCAACCCCCTTTCCCCCGTTTTCATTTAAACTATCGGGTCGGGTTGATATCGGGATAGTTTGAATAATACTCTCTTCGTTTTATATTAATTAATTTTTAGGATTAAATAAAAAAAATAAGAATTTATTATTTTGACAATAAATCCTCAACTAAAGATTTGACCAAATCAAAATCTCTCTATTAGATTGAAAATTACAGACATTTTAGGATTGAGTTTAGGAAAAAAATTGGCAGAATTGGTAAAAAATATGTAAAACATCGATTAATTAAAAAAGAGAAGAATATCCTAAAACGTCAATTAATATGAAATAGGGGGAATAATATATTAAAAGTGATATAAAATGTATAATTACCACAGCTTAAGATATTATTAATGTTGGGTCAATTTGAGTGAAAATCATATTAATCGTACCCGTGCCCTACTAATTTCAAATTTCAACTAATAAATGTGACACATGTATGTAACTATGACACGAAAGTGTGTTTGCAAAGTTACTTATTTTAGGTGCGACATCTAGAGGTAAAGTTAATTTCAGTGTTAAAAACTTATTTTGACATTTGTTAAGGGAAGTGTTTAGACTTTGGGCATTTAGCTTTGGACATAAGTTTACTCAGATAAGATCAGATTATGATACAATATCAGATCAAGAGAGGTTAATGATACAACTAATGGGGTATGGCCTTGTTTATCAGATCTAGAGAGGTTAAGGTTGCAGAAGTTTACTACAGGACATTTTCCCGGTCTTTCCATGTCATTTTTCCATGTCAAATCCACCTCAGATTATTTGTACTGGATCAGAAAATTGAGTGGCCTTTCAATTCAATTCAAATTATGATTGAGCAGATGGCCTTGTTTATCAAATCAAGAGAGAGAGGTTAATGATACAACTATACAACAGGACAATAGGACATTTTCCCGGCCTTTTCCATGTCATTTTTCCATGTCAAATAATTCATTCAGATAATAAATAAATCCACCTCAGATTATTTGGACTGGATCAGAAAATTGAGTGATTGTAACAGATAAGCTCTCAGAGATAACAGACCTAGGTGGAGGATTAAAATACGATTTAGATTATAATAAAATAATGGATTCATCTTTCATAACAGATAAGAGGATTAAAATACAATTTAGATTATAATAAAATAATGGATTCATCTTTCATATAATATAAGTCAGAGATAACAGACCAATACAATTTGGATTATAATAAAATAATGGCTTCTTTCATAACATATGTAACACCCCACATTTTTCTGCATATTATTTATTTACAACTATATTATATATTTAATAAAGATATTATTTATTTTGGCCAATTATGAGGTTTAGTCTCAAATCACCTAGTGACAACATAAGACCCGACTAGTTGTTAAGTAAGTCCATTCGAATTTTTCAAGCTCAAGTACATACATGCATCATAAATCATTCATTTTATTAAGCCCAAAACATGCATCATATTTCCCGGTTAGTGCTCTCAGAATGACGTAAGTGCCTCCAAAGGTAAACCGATTACATCTTTTCTGAAGCAGCACCACTATCAGAAAAGCATCGGCAAACTGAGTATTTTCTTCTGAATTGGAATGCTATAAAATGTAGATGCGGAAAATGATATATTTCAGGTGGAAATTTGTTGTGTTTGTATGCGTACAGGAGACACCTTTTTATAAGCATGCTGGGGGACAACCAATTTTAATTGTCTTTATATAGCCATTATACTTGTTCTTACGGGCTAAGTAACAGCCTACTTGATTGCCACCATAACTCAGTCATTACTGGTTGTTAATAGGGATGCTACAGCTTTGAATTTTTAAATTCAAACCCATCATCAAGCCCAATCGTTTTGGGCTTATGAGCCCATCCGGCAAAGCTTAGCCGGCCGTTTTGGGCTTCCAAAAAGATAAGATGTAGTCCCAGGCCCAACCCCGAGCCAGGCGTGGCCGTGCCGAGCGAAGTGTGCGCTAGCGTGTGGGCTTTCAATGGGACTCCCTCACAAGCATAATTAATATATACTTCAAGGTGCTCTTATATTTATAGTTGTAATCAAGAAGTTCAAGTTCCAATGTGGGATGTGAGATATTAATTGTATTTAATCTCCCATCCCACATTAACCCATAATCAAATGACTCACTTTATGAATTAATTTCTCACTCACCAAAAGTTAGTTTAGAAATTCAAAATCATACGATTGTCTACTGCACACGTAGATTAATCATATAAAGTTTAATTCATACTTACTCACTTTGATTATATAATTATCCAACACCTTTTTTATTTTCAAAACTCGTTTATAACATGACCAATCTTGAATGATTAAGGAAAACAATATCTTGGATTTCCAAAGCAACACTTATTTCGGAACCAAAGTTCTATGTCAAAATTAGAGGTGGCAATTCGGGCGGTCATACATAACTCAGTCCATGGGGTCAACGTCATATATAAGGTCGAGTTAGGTCAGCCCAAACTTTCATCGAATAAAAAATTAGTGAATAAAGTTTGACTCATCCTTCTAAATTATACTATAATTTTCAAACAGGACCGCCATCTGCCAAATTTGTCCATCAAACCGAATCTATCAAACCTAATGTACCAATTTATATGGCCAGATCCATCGAACTAAAATTTCAATGATCCAACCGACCTAAAATTTAGACGAGTTATACCAGTCCATCGAGCTAGGCCATTTGCCACCCCTAATCAAAACAATAAATATTTTAGTACGGTGGAGTATATATATAAATACAGTAGTCTATTTAGCTAGCCAAAGCTGTCAACCCTTGTAATTTTTCTCAATCCACTAAAAACCTTGCCCTAACTTCTCCTTATTTCATTCATCCATGCTTCCCCTTCACCACTATCCTTCATTATTTCATGATCATGAAAATCCCTCGTTTGTTCTATCTACTCTCCTTCTTTCTCTTCCTACTCATCTTTCATCAATTCTTCAACTTTAACTTCCTCCGCAACACATCAAACATCAGAACGGCCGCGAAGTTCGACTTCACGCCGTTCCTCCACGCCCACCGGAAATTTCCACCAGCCGGTCGCAGACAGCCGGAGGGAAACGAGATTGATCCGCGTTACGGCATCGAGAAGCGCCTTGTACCTACCGGTCCAAACCCTTTGCACCATTAGCTACATGAACAAGTATATTGAACAAGAAAGAAGGTGGTTAGTGAGATGTCATTTCATTGTTTTGATTTAG
The DNA here is from genome assembly GCA_958295605.1 of Ajuga chamaepitys. Taxonomy (NCBI): domain Eukaryota; kingdom Viridiplantae; phylum Streptophyta; class Magnoliopsida; order Lamiales; family Lamiaceae; genus Ajuga; species Ajuga chamaepitys. The sequence continues at coordinate 57,670,199 of OY282498.1, read as the reverse complement.
CATTAATCTCAAATTAATCAATCTGTTGTGTTTTTTGGAGATAATTATGTATATTGTATGATGACGAGAAGAGTAGAATTTGTAATAGATATATCACATGAAATGATTCTTTTTCTTTCCTTTTCACTTTTATTGATAATCTTGATATATGTTGCTGAGATATTGATATTCTAGTCACATCGTCTCATCGAAAGCTATGGTCGAACCCCTTCAAAATAAAGAAAAGAAATATCTTTTTGCGGAATTTATTTTTTCCACTATTTCGTGGACACTATTTGTCAATTTTTTTAATAATGGAAAATATTTGTTAAGTTAGAATGAATGAAAATTGAGGAAACATATGAGTAGCTGTGACGGCACGGCTAATTATGATGATATTAATTAATAAGGTTGGTCAAATTTAAAGAATTGGTTACTTAAAAAGGAAATTACGTAGAGAGCGTGCAAAGCACGTGATGAGCTGTACTAGTGACTAATGTAGCAAAATCCATGTTCCCTGCTGGCCCATATGGAATTCGGCCTCAATTTGTGCTACATTTTGGCCCATTTTTAATAAGTCCATATGCCAATTCTGGTCGTGAGGCACGTCCCATCTGGCCCACCCTATCAAGCTAATAGTATATGTCAAAATTTCAAATTGAGTAGATTCGGTCCAAAATTCAATTATAAAGTCCAACCTGTTCTAAAAACATATTAAGATAGATAAGCCGATTTACAGTCGCTCGGACTATTGACACATTAGATCGGTTTTCTAGGGTTTGATGATAATTCGAACTAAGAATTTTATGATCCATCAATTCATTTAAAATACTAAATGAGCTGGGCTAACTCATCGAACAAGGCCGATCTTATCTCCTCTACTTAAGCCTTTATTACAAAATAAATTATTTCCTCCATTCCGATCTAATTTGTCTATTTTGGTGGGGCACGGAGGTTAAGAAAAAAATAAATTTTGTGAAATCATTGATTTTTTTATAGGTGAATTTTGAGGGTGGAAATTGTGAGAGAAAATTGTCATTTATTGCTACAAATTTAAATTGGGACAAATCGAAAAAAAAAAAAAAATTAAAGGAGTAAGAAATAACGCTTTCTTTCTTGGCCCAATGCAGTACTTTTTAATTTAATTTCCGGGATTCCCTTTTTCTTTTTCATTTCTATTGCCACCGTTTGTTTTTTTATTTTTATGTTGTTGGCATATTCATAGTCAAGATTTTCCTATAAAAAATGAATGAAAACAAACATTTACTATTTTGTTTAAATCGATAAACAAACTAAAAGTAGGGGAGGATTCAACTATTAATGCTTCAAATTTTAAATCGATAAACAACCATAAAGAGCAATCGATCAATCAATAGTTGTAGTTGTATTGTATTTCGTATTTAGTAATTCACCCCTGCATGTATATATATATATATATATATATATATATATATATAGATATAATGCATACACTTTTACTGACACTTATTAATTCTATAAGCAAAAAGCACTATATATTATTTTTGAAACAAAAAATCTTCTTATTAACAAACTCTAATTTATATTTTTATGAGAAGTATAAATATTATGGAACACTTTTTGAAACACAACATAAATGACCATGGTTGAAAACTGGTTCCTTTAGATAAAGACTGATATGAGATAGTGATTGTCCTTGACTTTTATAAATAAATATTGCATATGAGACAATTATTAGAAAATGTCTTCTCTGAAATTTGTAAGCAATCTTGGATCTGAAGGAGTTAAGAACTGACAAAAACAATCGAGGAATTAGTATCAGCTCACCTGCATTACTTCCGGTTAGCACTTTTCCTTCAAGAAAATTACTGTAAAATTATTATTTTAAAAATTTTAACATATTTTTTCCAGATATTACTAGTTAATAAATTACATTTAAAATAAAAATAGCTTAATCTTTTTTTTTATAATTATTAAAATTCAAATGATCAGTTACAAATAAAACAAAGAATAGTTGTTCTTTTTTGTGTAAAATTTAGTGTAAAGTGGATTGAAGATGGTTACACAAAATTATAAATTTAGTAGTGTTATTACTAATGGATGCAAGAAAAAAATGAAAAACAATAATAAGAGTACAAAATTTACGTGGTGAACTAACAATGTGTTAACTACGTTCACGAGTAGAAGAGAGGATATGATATTATTAATCAGAGTGACAATAGTAATACAGAATGACACTAGGTCAGGGTTTAAGGTATTCCAACATTGGAATAGAGTTGGGTTGTAGATAGTAATAATCTCCCTTACTCTTAAAAGTAGAATCGGGGAAAAGTCTTTTGGGTGTATTTTTTTGATGATTTTGAATTATTTTTAAATTAAAATGTGTGAGTATTTGTTTAACTTTATCCAAAAAATAAAAATAAAAATGAGGAAATAAATTATTGTGATGTAGCTTCCTCCTACAATTAAGGAGAGTGGACCAATCAATATATATATATTTTTTTCTTTTTCTTTTTTCTTCTAAATATTTGAAAGTCGTATAACTTTTTCGTCTCAACTCCGTTTTTTATGAAAAATATACTGAATTAATCTTCTTTTCACGATTTTCGATTTGACATCCATTATGCATATATTGAATATTCATTTTTAGGTGTAGTTTATTTTTTCATAATTATTATGATATATTTTGATTTTAATTTTTTTGTATATAAAGTAAAAATTGTCATATATTATTATAAATGATAATGATAATTTCTTTTTATTTGAAAAAATGGTTTACTCTTTTTTTAGAAGATTAGTTTCTTTTACTTTAGTTTCACCTTTTAATAATAATTTTGGATTGACTGAATCATTGTATTTTTAAAGAAATATGATATAAAAAATGAGCCGATTTGTTAGAGGTACAATTTACAATAGAAAGTTTATATATAATAGTTAAAATGATTTGTTGATTGAAATAGTGTCTTTTTTTTTTTTTTTTTAAATAGAAAAGTTATTTTAACTAACAGATATAATCAGTTGATTATTTTCACATTTAAATACGTCACAATAATATACCTTAACACCCCTTGCTTAATGAACTAATATCATTGCGAGATTTCATGCTATTACTAAATCCTAAATATAATATGTCACTTTTGATATCATTTCACCTTATACAAATTTGTAACAGTATTATTATATTACTCAAATGTTAAAAATATACAATTATCTTATAAACCAGTATTATGCTATATATATTTTATATTGAATTTCTACCTATTACAGTATAACATTTCATACAAATCCTTTATAATATGCCTTATTCATTACTTATTTCGTTTTCATTATTATATATCTTTACATTTATATTTTAATAATAATTTAATAAATAAATTATAACACGTGCATCGCATGGGTGGAAAACTAGTATACACAAAAACTGTAAATTTAATATAAAAATCCCATAATTTATTGTATTTGGATTGGAGCTGCTCTTATATGACTGACTTGCCATCACAAAACACTCGGACAAAATATTTTTATTATCTTGAAAGATCTTTTTTAGTAGTGTTTAGAATGAATGACTAAATTATCCCTAACATTTCCCTGCATCCTACTTTCACTCTTTTTCCTATATCAATATTGAGAACATTAAATATTTTAAATATAAAAAATATCTATAAATATTGAAGGTATTTTTATTCTTACAGCTCACACGGAGAGGGGGAAGTTATAGGAAATATGGTTGGCCTAGCTAACCCTTGTCATTAATCTCTCTGATTAGTAGGATTGTAAATTAGTCGAGTCGAACTGAACGTACTGTTGTTTAAATTTGTTTGAAATATTATCGAGCTTTTAATATCATGTTTGAACTTATTTTGATTTTTAATGGAATTGAGCTTGAACAAGCTCTAATGGAGCCTAACATGGATCGAGTTCGAATAGTTTGATATTTTCATACTTATTTTAACATAGCTTGAACCAGTTTTAGAGAAAGTAAAGTATATTCAAGTTTGTTTAATATCTTTAATTGAACGTAATTTAAACAAACTTCTATAAAACAACCTCAAGTCGAGTATCGAATAACTTGTTTTGATTTTCATCCTTACCGAATCAAAATTTATTACACAATTTGTATTTATTGAGTTTGCGTACACAAATACCACTATGTATCTCTACTTATTGTACAAGTTTTTGCCTACTTCATGTCAGCCTACATTTTGCCGAAATCCCATCATCTCATCTAATCTAAAAACTTAGAATGATGATAAAAAATACTCCCTCCGTCCCAACTAACTTTTCACAGTTGATCGAGCATGGATATTAAGAAAAAATAGAGTTTGTTTTTTTTTTTTTTGAACTTTTTTAAAAATGAAGATGGAGTGTGAAGATTTTGAGGGTAGAGATTGTAAGAAAAAATTATTTTTTAAGAGTGTGAAAAGTTAAGTGGAACGAATCAAAATAAAAAATAAGAAAAATTAACCGAAACGGAGGGAGTAGTAAATAACTTACTCAAATACTTGTTAGTGAGCAGTAAAGAGTTCTACAAAATTATGTTGAAAGAAACAATATTTTTAGGTGGGGTAAATAGTTCGAACCACCAGTTTTGATTTCAAATCGATTGTTCAAAAACTTATTCCAAATGATAATGAGAGAGGGATATAAATTGAACAAGAGATAAAAAAAATTATAAGAAATTTACTTTATTGATTATCAAATAATGCTAGGAAAATACTAAAATTGTTTAGTTTTTATAAAAATGTAAAAATTATACTAAAACTTGTATAAAAAACAATTCTAGATTTTTCTCCATTGAATAAAAATTGTTGTCGGAGAGGGTATTTATATATTTATATATATATATAGATATATATATTATATATTTAGTCACAAATGGAGAAACTAAGTGGATTAAGTGGCCCATTACTCTTATTGTGAAGCAAACTGAACGGTAGACCAAGATTTGGTCCGGTTTCAATTTTTTGAGCTATTTTTTAATGGGCTGACCGGGTAATTTTGTGCGCAAACTATTAAAAGTCCAACGGGCCAAATTAATGAGCTAAAAGTTAGATGGATTATAAAGCAGCCCAAAAAATCTTAATATATTTCAGGTTGATGAATTAAACTGACGTTCTTTATTTTTGGACCGAACCGACTTAAGCGGTCCGATTGGTCGACCGAGCGGGCGGTTTTGACATAAACGAAAAAGTATAGGCACCTAATAGGAAATCCTCACCCCCATATATAAAGGCTCCCACACTCCAACTGAAACCCTAGCCAACAACACTTCCGCATCTCCTCGCCGGCGAACCATACAACCACCGTAAGGATGGGCCGCGTCCGCACTAAAACCGTTAAAAAATCATCGCGCCAAGTGATTGAGCGCTACTACTCCAAGATGACGCTTGATTTTCACACTAATAAGAAGATCCTGGAAGAGGTCGCCATTATCCCGTCGAAGCGCCTGCGCAATAAAATCGCCGGCTTCTCAACACATCTGATGAAGCGCATCCAGAAGGGGCCAGTCCGTGGAATCTCGCTCAAGCTGCAGGAGGAGGAGCGTGAGCGCCGGATGGACTTCGTGCCCGATGAGTCAGCCATTGACATCAACCGCATCGAGGTCGACCAGGAGACCGTCGATTTGCTTGAATCTCTCGGTATGAAGGACTTGCCTGGCGTCGTTCTGCGAGAAGACGAGGGGCCGATCAATGTTGCTCCGCCGGGGAATTACGGCGGGAACTACGGCCGTGGAGGCGGCGGCGGCGCCAGAAGGTACTGAGTAAATAATAGTTGATGTTTCGGTTAATCTAGTTCCGTTTCTGCTTTTTCGAGACCTATAAAGTTTATGGGACAATCACTTCTATCTTCTGAAGAACTTTTGATGGATTTTGAGGTTTTGATGATTATAATTGGATTTCTGTTTGGATTGCTGTTGGTATACCTTTTATATTTTGATTATTGTGGTAATTTGATATGATCTAGTTTGTGCAAATGCTCTTTTACTGGTTAACAATTTTCATCATGTGCCTTGTTCAGTTTGAAGTTCTAATCATTCTGAGGAAGAACAGTTTCTTCTCTACTAGATCACATAAGAACTTATAGTTTTAAGCATTTCGTAAATTGTAGTTCATCCGTAGTGTAAAATCTACAAGTGTGATTTTGACACATCAATGGTAGGTAGAGTTGTAGATGAGGCGGGTCAAGCTGAAAATTTAATTGCTCAACATTGTTTGAAGTGATTGAAAAAGTATTTGTTTGGGATCGTTCGTTAGTCTAATCGAGCAGAGCTTGGGCTAAATTCGAGTTCAATAATTTTTTCGAATCCAACTCAAGCTTATTAGTAATTGGTTCGTAAGCTTGCGAGCATGTTCATGAACTCTGGCTGGCGAACCAGCTCATTGGTAGCCATCTGACCATATTAATATTTAAAATTAGAATTAAGTTGCTTTGCGGTTTTGCTATTAATGTGGGATAATTTATACTTTTTATAGTTTATACTTGATATGTTTGCCTTGGTTTAAAAATAATAAATAGTATGTTCATTTGGTTTTTGTAAGAATCTTTTGTTGTCGTAGAATGTGCTTAATGAGCACACGAACTCAAACTATGTTCGCTTAACATGTTGAGCTTTCGGGGAATCAGACTCTGAACTATTCACGAACTCGTTATATAAAAGCTGAATCAAACCCGGCATAAATATATGAACTCAAGTCAATCTCGAGTTCATTGATCCCTATACTATTCAGCTTGATTAGGTTCGTTTACGTCTCTACTCGAAAGCTCGTTTTGTTTTGAATCCCAATTATATCCCTATTCAAATCCTGAAATTTTCTTTTGTTTTGTATAAAGCTGTGGGATCAATGAATTACATATGTACTCAAATCAGACTGGATTCCTTTGTTGTCGTTCTATTGGGTTGGTTATATTTTGAATCAGTCGATGTACTGCCGTTGTTTTCGATCAATTCCTCACGTCTCATAATATTGAATTTTGATTTAAGTTTGAATAAGTTTGTGGATATTGGATTGATTAAATTTTGAATAAATTTGTGGATAGTAAAATTGATGGACTTGAGAGTAGGGAGGTAAACGAATGTAATTAAATATTAAGAAATTAAATTTGGATTGACAAATTTGAATTCGAATTCGAATTTGGATAAAATATTAAGTTAATTAAAAAGGTGATTTGAATTTGAGTCGCTAAAAATATCCGAGTATATTTGATTCAATTCAACATTCGAAAAGTTCTTTTTAATTTTTATTTTAGATATTTTTTCGTTTTTTAAATATTCAACTATATATATTATATATAAATTTACTTTAAACATATTAATAGATATAATATATATATATATAGTACTATATATATTATTAATTTATTCTAAATATATTATATATGAATCGATTATTTGAGTTATTCGAATCGAATATATTTTTGAGTTCGAGTTTGAATATTATGGGATTACAAAGTGAATTGAGACGGATCGATAATTCAAGTAGGCAAACTTAACCGGAACGGAGGTAGTATATTATATATATATATCTATATATATGAAGTTGTTCATCATTCCTATTAATGTGAGATAACATAGTATCGAGTAAGAGGATGTTTGACTGAACTTATAAGCTTTTCAAAACGTCTTATAAGATGTTTAATAGCTAATAAATTCTTTCGAAGTGTTTGGTAATATGTTTTAAATAGGCATTATACATCTTAAGGTCCTTAAAATATTAATGTTTGTTTTAAATGGTCGTTAAAGTATCATTTTGTTTTAATTGGTCCTTGAAGTTATAAATTTTTAAATCAATTAGTCCCTGAAGTATTTTTTGTTTCAATTGGTCCCTTATGTTTTACAATTATTTCAATTAATTGATCCTTAAACTATTACGAAATTCTAGCTTAAGGCCCCCTAAAAGAAAAAAAAGATACATAAAATATGTGAAATCGCCGATTTAATTCAAAATAATATTATAACATATCTTTTATTAAATAAATATTGTGTATTTTTATTATGATGCTTTTACCATCAAACGAGGTGAATTATACTATAATAGGATTTGAACAAAAGTTCGAGATTATAATTTCTCAAAAATTTATCCAAACTTTGAGAAATACTTTGTGGAACTTTAATTTTAGTGATAATTTAGTTGAGATATTTTGAACTCTATCTATCTTGAATTTAATATAAAACTAAACATTATTAACGAAAGGACTTTGAATTTTTATGTTTGAAGGTCTTTACAATATTTAAAAAAATTAAAGTTATTTCGTTGATAATGTTCAATTTTACTTTAAATTCAAGATAGTTAGAGTTCAAAATATCGAGATCAAATTAGCACGTTTCTAACTAAAATAATGTAGCACATAGTATTTTCTCAAAGTTTGGATGAAATTCTTGAAAAAATATAATCTCGGAGTTTTATTCAAATCGATATTTTTGTATAAATCACCTTCGTTTCAGGGGGAAAGCATCATAATGATAAATTACAAAACAATTATTTAATAAAAGATATGTTACAATATCATTTTGAATTAAATCGGTGATTTCACATATTTTATGTATTTTTTTCTTCTAGGGGCCTTAAATAGATTTTTGTAATAGTTTAAGGACCAATTGAAATAATTCCAAAACATAAGGGACTAATTAAAATACAAAATACTTCAGGGGACTAATTGAATAAAAAAATTAGAACTTTAAGGACCAATTAAAACAAAATGATACTTTAAGGACTATTTAAAACAAACATCAATACTTTAAGGACTTTAAGATGTATATTGCCTTTTAAATAAGACCTTCATTTTAAAATAAGTTGTTAACAATAGGGGTGTGCAAAAACGAACCGAAAAACCGATCCAAACCGAGTGATTCAGTTCGGATTAGTTCGGTCTTGTATATACAATCGGTTTAGTTCGGTTCCAAATATTAGAACCGATCTATAATTCGGTTCGGTTCTTAACCAAAACAATTCGGTTAATCGAACCAAACCGAATTACTCATATTTAATTATATATTTATTGTATACTATTTTTCTTGATTGAATTGATATACATTAGTAATTTCTACATTTAACATGCATGAAAATTAAAATTTATCCCTATGTTTTTGTCCCTTTTTTAATTTGGCTTTTTAATAGAAAAAAATATTATGGAAATCAAGATTTGTTGCTATAAAAAAATTAAAAAGTTAAAATGTAAAGTTTTAAAACCAATAACCGAACCGAACCAAAAAATTTCGGTTCGGTTTTAAAAATATAGAAAAATTCGGTTTCGGTTTTGATCGGTCCATTTCGATTTCCAACCGAACCGACCGAATGCTCACCTCTAGTTAACACCTTATAAGTTATTTTTAAAAAAGTAAAAGTTATCCAATAAAATAAGCCGGGACGGAGGGATGACTATTAATTAATAAGATAAAAAGAAAGATAGGTCAGAGAATACCTTACTTTTTCTACTGCACGAGAAACTACACCTGATCGTTTCTCCTTAGAAAGGGGTTCAGAGAGTGAATTGTGGATTTTTATTTTCCCAAAGGTGAATTGGCTAACATTCTAATTTTGTAATAATAATCGTTAGCATATTTTATTTCATCTTCAATTCGTAACTAAAACATCATAAAAGTCGAGCACTAACATGAATTACGTTCGCATTATTCCTATTCCTATATGTATAACAAACAACATCACAGTTTGGCTGGAAAATTAGAGAAGAAAACATTTAAATTAAGCAAAGCATATGTATGTATGTATATGCAGATTGCAATAACATATCTCGTATTTGCACGAGGTTAGGCTTAACTGGATAGGAAAATCCCTATCAAACTATCTTCTCTCTCTACACTCCATAATACACCTTTATGCTTCTATCAGCATGTCCAACAAACAGCTTCCCATTCCAATACCTAACAGCTGTTACCGTCGAATTACAACTAATCGACCCCAACAGCGTAACATCTGTCTCATCCACATCTCCTGTTATTTCTTGCACGCTGATCGTCTTGTCCCAACCCCCGCTAAACACCCGTTTCTCATTATTTGTAACAGACAACACAGCCGCTTTGTGAGGCTGTGTGGACTTCACCAGAACATCATTACACCACATCTTTACACTACCATTCTCATGACCAACAAACACCAACCCACCACCAGCAGATACAGACAATACCGGAACTGCATTTCCAATTTCTCCCTCTCCCAATACTGCCAACGGGCTATGATCACTAAGAGACCATAGCCGAACAGTTCCATCCCAGCTACCACTATAAAGAACACCGTTACAAACTATCAAACATGAAACAACAGAGTTATGACCGCTCATACTACATGAAATCGTGTAATCTTGCAATGACCAAGCTTTTACTAATCTGTCCCCGCTGCCCGTGTACAAATACTCAGCACCAGAAATGGCCATAGCATGAATGCCACTGTACCTCCAATCCTTATCCTCGCACAACTTCCTTACTGGTTCTCCAGAAAATGGAAAACGGGCCCCCCAAATGCATATAACCCCTTCATTGTCACCACTGATGCACAATGGTTCCTCACCATCCACAAAACCAACACACGTAATCCTATGCTCGTGTCCTTTGAATGAGTGCACGTGTGCAAAATCATGCAAAGACCATACACGAACTATCTTATCATAAGACGAGCTAAACAAGAAACCCCCTCCAATTGCTAACCCTGTGATGCAGTCAAGATGACCTTTCATCTCTACACATTTGACACCTCTTTCCAGCCTCAACGCTATACCATCTCCATCGCTAGTATCTTTGTCAGCTTCCTCAAGTGTGAGACATATTTCTCCTAGTACCACACAATTACTTGAACCTTTTACATTCGATTCTTCCTTGGAGGTGGGTCCTATATCAAATTGTGGTTTAATAACCAATTCTCTCAAGGATTGCCACAGTTCGATTATAATTGGTCGATTCCCAGGTTCAAACATCAGACATCTGCACAGAATCTTCTGTAGAGAAGGGCATTCTGAACCCAGCCTACGTTCTAGCAGTGCTGCAATTTCCTCCATCCAATTCATGTACAAACCCGAAAATTCAGACACTCTGTTATTAGCAGTGTTAGCAAAAGAACACAAGAAAGATTTCACCTCTTCTACAAACGAGCTACCAACAATAAGCCGAACCAGCAAACAGGCTACTGACCAAACATCTGAAGCAGAATCAACTTCATAAGAGGATTTTTGATTGACAATCTGTAAAAACATCTCAGGACTAACAAAAGCAGAGTTTAGATCCAAAGAGTTAGTCATCGAATCACATTCCAAGTCTTTGCAAGCTATATTAACTCTCTTACTAGTGTTTAGAACCTCACTTAAGTCAATACAAACACGATTAAAATCACTGAATCTGAAACAACTCAAATCCAAGAACCCAATAACAAGCCCTTCCAAATGCAAGCAGCTCAATATTTCACATATCTCCATACCCACCATCCCCAAAATACTTAATCCTTCAGTACTAAATTTCTCTTTTTCTTCCTCTTTTGTGTTAAGAATACACTCGATTAATTTAGGCGAAGTAAACTTCTGCCAAACAATATAAACACACTTATCATCCTCATTACACCAAAACCCATAAGCCTTCCCCACATTTCTCACTCTATGAGATGCATTTAATATAGTACGCAGTCCATATCTGTCGGCTTCTTTCATCTTATATATAACAGTCATAATTCTTGATTCATAGCTAGATTTAAAAGTTCTAGAATCTTCCTCACCCTCAGTAAAAGAACCTACTTTAACAAGACGAACATTTTGTTTCTCACTCAGAACACACCCAATGATATGATCACTCTCAAAAGACTTGAAAACTTCACCACTAAAATGATAATCCGAACCTGTTTTCTCAATCAAAATACAGTCTTGTGGAAGAATCCATTTCTTCCATGTACGATAGAACTCACCCGGCCACGACGACGGAAATAAATTTGATAAGTTTTCCCCAATTTTGGGCGGCGATGATTGTGAAATTACATTTTTGTCCTTGATGGGGCGTCGGGCGGAGGAGAAATGGAGGAGGTCGATGTTCTTTGGGAGGGATGAGGGAGAGGAGTTTGGTAATTTGAGGAGTAGGGTACAAACGGTGCAGCGGATAGTGTTGGGGAATGGGCGGGGAAGGTGGTTGAGGCAGGCTTCACAGGTGGTATGGCCGCAGGTGAGGACACGTGGGATGGCGGATACGTCGTCGTAAAACTGCAGACACACCGGGCACTCCGCCTCTTCTCCCATGGTGTTCGCCGCCGCAGACTTCAATTCTGTATTTATACAACAATCTGCAGAAAGCACTGGTCAACCACTTTTCACAGCTTTTTTCATGAAGAATTTATAAGATTCATGTGGCTTGTTGCAGCTAATGTTAGTCCAATTTTTTTGAATATAAATAAACACTCGGGTTGCGTTTGGAATTGGATGGAAGGTTTATTTAATTCTTTTTGTTGGCTTTCCAGTTTCTTTAGAAACTTCTAAAAGAAATTATATTATAAATATAAAAAATAATATTTTTCACCTTATTCCATTTTTTATTTATTTTTTAAATCTCAACAGATTTTTTTTAAATATATGCAACATAAATAAATTTTGATATTACGGAATAATTTTTTTAACTATTTTACTAGTCAAAATTTAATTACGGGGCGTGAAGTACGACCCGGTAAAATCTCATCTATAAATGACTAACAATGTTGAATTATTTTATTTAGGTAAACTTTGTTTAGTTTAGTTGTAGAACAATGTCTAATCATTTTGATTTTATTTTTTTTTGGCTTTCCACTTTCTTTTAAAGTAGTTGAACTCGATGCTCTTTATTATTATGTATTTTGTGAGTTCTACAATGTTTATTTATGTTTGTCATCTTGATTTGAAATGTTGGGAATTTTTTTCTTTTTCAACAATGTTTGTAATAAAAACTGTCTTCATTATGCACTTATACTAATTAGCCTTCAAACAAATTGTCATCTTTTTCTTAGATTTGTTTTAATGAAAATATATATGCTGGGATCTAAAATTTGCTTTCAACAAAGTTTAAAATAAAAATTGTGTTCATTACCTATTAATAAGCTTTCGAACAAACTTTTAAATTTTTTTTCATCCTAGGATATGAATCAATAAACTAGATTTATCCAAATATTTTAATAATATATAGTATCAATATTTCTCCAAGAACTTTATAGGTTTCGTTTGCTTAAGACTGGAGAGTGCTGGGTCAAACCTGACTGAGAGAGTTAATAAGTGTGTTTATTGAGATTCGATCCTCTAAATCTAATTAGTCCAATCTTAAGAAAATGTAAAAGTCTATTTTTTAACGATCGTAAACGTAGAGATATCCGAGAATGTGAAATACCTGAGTCTCAGCAAGCACAGCGGCGTGAAACTGTGTCAACTTATTAGAGTTTCTAGATATTTATATAAAAGAGGTAAAATAATCATTACACAAAATAAGAAGAGGCGGGTTAATGGGTGGGTTATTGTAACCCATCCCCTTCCCCCCCCTTCCGGGTTGTGTAAGACAGGGCTGCAAATGTGTCTTACCAAACATCATAATGGCGCAGATGACAATAATAATAAGGGGTTTAAACCCCTAGCAAACGGTGGAATCCTTTCGTTATTAATGTTTTTTAATGTTCATTTAATTATTTGATATTACAAAACCCAGAAAATTACTCCACCTTCCACTCTGTTAATCCATGGCGTTGTCTCCTTCACCCCTTCTTATTCCATCCACTCCCAGCGTCACTCATTTTCACTGCTCTTCTCCGGTGAAACCAGCTCAGAGAAGAACGAGAAGAAGAAATGGAAAGAATAATGGAGCTTTGATTTTGGCCATGGCAGCTGCCAATGCCTCAAAAAACGACGCCGCCGGTGATATTAAGTCGACCAAGCTGGTCACTTTCTTGGGTAAAGGTGGCTCTGGGAAAACAACTGCCGCCATTTTTGCATCTCAGGTACTTTATCAATGCACAATTACAAGTTGTAAATATGTGCTCTTTTTCCTATTCCATTTATTAGGGTTCTGGATTGTTGATTTTAGGTAACATTATGTCTACCTATCTATCTACATTTTATTGAGGTTCGTGTGGATGTGGATGCCATTGGATTAGGGCTAAAATTCAAAAGAAGCTACTCGATATTGATTCATAATTGTTTGTTAAAAGCTGTATTAAGCTTGACTCCAGCTCGAGATCAATAAGTTAAACATGTTAAAATAAGTATAAAAATGTAAACTACTAGCTCAACTTGTGTTGGGCTCAATTAAACCTAGTTCAAGTTCGATTTACTTAATATTTAATAATCAAACAAGTTGAAACATATTATTGCAAGCTCCGTAATATTTCAAACAAGTTTGAACTTAGTATGCCCCGCTCGAATCTGACTTGTTTAGAGCCGTAATTGAATGATGGCGTCATTTTCTGTGGCGTTATCATAACTTTATTTATTTGTATCAATTTTTTGTTCCCTTTACACTGATTTGGGTGTAATGTTTTGTTATCTGATTTGCTTGTACATTACCTCTGCATTAATGTGCTCACTTTGTGCATCCAGCATTATGCGATGTTAGGCCTGAAAACATGTCTGGTTATTCATTCTCAAGATCCCACCGCTGAATATCTTCTCAACTGTAAAATTGGACCATCTCCTATCAAATGCAATGACAATTTGTCAGCTGTTAGACTTGAGACCACAAAGGTACATCTTACATTTGTCAATTTCTTTGGTCTCTTCGTTCACTTGCATCCCGATTTGAGCCTGCTGATTGCGCAGTAACTTTGAACTGCAGATGATACTAGAACCCCTTAAGCGGCTCAAGCAAGCTGATGCACGGCTGAACTTGACGCAAGGTGTTCTTGAAGGGGTAGGTATGTAACAAACTAAATTGTCCTGCTTTGGTGCTAACCCTAGTCTGCATTTTAGATCATTATACATGAAAAATATCTCTGATCACCATGATAAACATTTTAAAGTTTTTTCTTTGCATCTATGTTCTTGAAGGTGGTGGGTGAAGAGCTTGGTGTACTTCCTGGTATGGATCCAATATTTTCGTCTTTGGAACTTGAAAGGCTTGTTGGATTCTTAGGCAATGTGTCTCAGAGGAACAGTGGGGAACCGAAGTATGACATAGTCGTATATGATGGTATAAGCACTGAAGAAACTTTACGTATGATTGGTGGAACGAGTAAAGCTAGGTTAGCTAAGCAATACACATCCTTCTTTTTCCTTTTCTTTTCTGTCTTATATAATTGTGTATTTTGTCATTGAAGATTATACTTGAAATATATGAGGGCTCTATCCGAAAAGACTGATCTAGGGAGGCTAGCTGGTCCGTCTCTCTTGAGACTTGTGGACGATGCCCTGAGTCCAAGTGGCAGAGGTACCAATCTAAACGGGAGAATGAGTTCAGAAATTTGGGATTATCTAGAACAGTTAATAGAGGTAAATATCGTTTTGAGTTGCAACTTTTAGGCATTGTAACACTTGTTTTGAAACTAGTAACATATTGTTTTCTACAGAAAGGATCTTCTGTCTTTGCAGAACCTCATAAATTTGGCTGCTATCTTGTGACAACTCCAGATAATCCTATATCGATTAAATCTGCATTACGGTACTGGGGTTGTGCGATTCAAGCTGGCTCACAAATATCTGGTGTTTTCAGCATTAATACAACAAATTCGCCTATTTCATTAGCTGAAACTGTCAAGACCAACTTTTCACCCTTGCCTTCTGCTTTTATTCCACATCTTAAATTGGATAACAATCTTCATTGGAATGAGATCTTGATGAGTAATCATAGCAAAGATGGGCGAGATTTGCTATCAGGAAACACTGATAACAGCTTCTTATCTTCGGTGAAATTTGATCCATCCAATAAATCGGTGAAGCTTTTCATGCCCGGTTTTGACAAGTCAGAAATCAAGCTATACCAAGTACGTTTTGTGGGTTTTCTTTGCTTTGTTTCAAGTATACAGCTTTATCTATGTACGCTTCTTAGTGTACCCTAAACCATTAAACAAGGCAACATATGAGCAAATACCTAATAATTCTCCAGTTAGATAGTAAATGTGTGCATTTTTCTATATGATCTGGTTCATTCTGCTGCACGAAAATCAAGTGGTTAAACAATTTTTTAACTCTAGGTTCTAAATTTGCAGTTTAGAGGTGGATCAGAGTTGCTGGTAGAAGCAGGCGATCAAAGGCGAGTCGTTCGTCTTCCTTCTCAAATTCAGGGGAAGGTAGGAGGCGCGAAATTTGTCGATAGAAGTCTTGTTATTACTATGCGATAGTACACTTTCTTGCTTACTCTGGGATGACAGCCTTGTAGAGATTAATCTCCATGCTCATTTACTCAGATAAATTTACTATGAGACGTTAGTTGTTATTTGCATAGGTGATAAACTACTTTTCAAAATAAGCTAAATCCAGAGCATCATTCTAGTTGAATTGGAGGTCCTCTTCTTTTTTTTCCCTTTTTTTTTTTTTTTTCTGGTTACTTGTGCTTTTCGCTTCACAGTTCTTCAAAACCTTGCTGCATGATTTTTTTTTCTTAATTTAATAAAATTAAAGGAAATTGTCTACAAATAACAGAGAAAGATTGGAAGACTTTTTGGCCCCAGAAAATGGACGCCTTCCACAAGTCCAGAACAGTATTGCTCGTATTCGTGGTCTTGACATAACAACGGTAGGCGAATTAGCCGAATTTCTTAACAGGTGGTATAAATCTATAAAGAAAGGATAAATCACATAGCAACATTTGATCTCTCTAAATTCTATTTCGTATTTGCAAGTACCTCTCCTGAAAGGAGTGATTCTATTTCGTATTTGCAAGTATCCTCTTCAGGAACTATAAAATACCATCTTGAGTTTTGTATTTCTGTACATATATTCCTAAATTGGTGAAACTTATAGACTAAATAATCAAAAGGTCAAGCTAGATTCATTTTCCGCTCTAATTCCCCAATGTACTAAAGAAAAAAGCAAATATTAGGACGCAATATATTAACAGAGCACAAAAGAATTAAAATTTTAATTGGCTGAATGAACAAGACGATGCAGAAAGTCTTATCTTCAATCCCTTCAATTTCTCAGCCATTCAAATTGAGCCGATAAACGCTACGTACATTAACCGAACGTGTTCACAAAAATAACAGAAAGGAACCAAATCTACCACAATCAACACTTCCCCACGCTCTCCTTCACAAAATTCATCTGTAGCTCTCAAGATTGCCTTGGAAAATCGGCCTTTGGCAGTTATCCGAGCCAGTTTATGATTGGAAAGGCTAACTGTCCCATTTCCATCTTCGTCCAGCTTCCTCAAGGACCTTTGCGCGAGCTAAGCTTTTTCTTGCCTCGTCCTCAACCCAAGATCTGCACAAACCAACTTCATTATCCACCCAAAAGGTTCATCATAGAATAAACTGTTGTCTGGCTGATTAGTTTACATTTGTTTCTATCAAAATGGGTAATAAATATCAATTCGAGTTCTGTGTACTAAAACTGCATTTGTCTGTGGAGAAAACATTCAATAAAAACATTGCCTAAACCGATTGTCATAGGGGGTAAAATTAGACGGAAATTTGGGAGACCAACGGCGATAACCAATTTAATATAATAGTAGAAGTTCAGTACTCATTTCAATAACTAATAACATAATCAACCTTAGATCGAAGACATAATAGAAAACAAATAAAAAAAATCATTACCTCAATATCCGCAATGCTTCTATTTCAGCTTCTAGAATCGACTTAGCATCAATCAATTCTTCGAACTTCACCTCCAAATCATGTCTCCTAACCTCCACACCACGTTGCTCCTCAATGTAAGTGGCTTTCTCAACAGAGAATCTTTCCGACATTTCCATGACTTCATTTTCTAAACTAGAAAGCAACTGTTGCTGGCAATCCAAAGCTGCCCTCTGCTTCACCAATTCACTTTGAGCACTCTCCTGTATAGCCTTCTCCTGTTCCAGAGCTGCTAAAGCTGAAAGATAATCCCTTTCCACTTCCAAGCCACGATATCTTTCTTCCTCCAACTTCCTCTCCCAATATTGCTTTATCTCTCCTCTCTCTAGAATTTCAGACATCACTTCTTGCAACTCATTCTGCCTAGATATATTCTCAGCTTCCAGTCTTGATATTTCTGCCTGTATCAGATCTGCCATTCTTCCACTTGTCAAAGCAACTGCAGCCTGAGCCTTTGTGCATGGTTTACTTGGTTGCAATCGCTTGCTCTGTCCTGTGAAAATGTAGTTGGATCAGGGAAAATTGCTACTCAGGACTCGAACTATGTGTGTATATAAATATATGTACATATTCAGGCTTAGGACAACCATTTCAGAACATTTCACACATTGATGATATATGGGTTTGAACGTTCACATAGGTCCTTAATTTGATAGACCCCTATAATTAGTGCCCCAAATTTGCAATACAAATATACACAGCTCAGTCATAAAAACCCAGCAACTGCCTATAACATACAAAACATGTACATGGAGATATAAATTATGATAAAGAACCTAAAGTTGGTTAACAAGTTGCATTCTTACTAATTTTAAGGTAATATCTCGCGAGTCGGAGTTTGCAAGTTTATGAGCTTGCTAACTAAATATTTCAGTTCTAAACGTATCTTTCTACCTCCGATTATACCCTGTTTAAATGCTAGATAGTCAATAGCTGTCTATATTTTTTCTAGGCATAATTAATAACAACAAAAGATAAATGAACGGTAATTTATGTTATATTGACATGCAATAGTAGAAAGAAGAAAAGGAGATAAATGAGAACCAAAAACTCCTCTGGTTATGCTCTTTCCATCAGCTAGATAATCCACAAAAAGTTCCATCAAAGCATCTGAAGAAATCTCCTTCACATCCAGAAAACCAATGTTCTTTCTTGCCGTCTGAACTGCGAGAAAATTCAGGTTTTTAGAGTGCTAAATTACTGGTGAAATATATGATAAGGGCATCGATTTTATTATGTGAGAAAAAAAATATAATATTTCCTACCTCTTCATTGATTTCCGACATGACTTCATACTCTATTTTTGCTCTCCAAGTAACCAGATCCTGGCGAGATATAAACCTATTGCATCAAAATAGTACATTTTTTATCAAAATGAAACATGCTTCTTTAATTGCTATTATGGGGGTAATGAAGCCGGGAGAGGATATTTAGAGACTTGAGGTACCTTTCAGGACAGAATTCCACAAGTTCTTTCACTCCATTAAGATTTGAACCAGAATATCCATCTGACAGTTTGCTTCTAATAATACCAGCTTCAGCCAGAGCTAAATGCAGGTTTGACACACGATATCAGACAAACTTTCCTTACCAAGAGCATTCATAAAACATTAAGCTGATATCTTAACTAGATCATACTTTGAATACATTCAAAATCACAGTCATCGACCCCCACATCATCAAAGGCAGTTATTCCAGATCCACAAAGTGCAGCAGAGGGATTTATACGATGCTTCCTACTCCTGAAAACCAAATAAAGAAAACAGGATGAGGATGAGTAGATTAACACTCTAATAAAGTCTATAGAGAGAGAGAGAGCTAGAACAACCTCTCCAGCTGTGAATTTGCCCTCACTAACCATCGTGCATATTCCCGTCTAGTACATAGTTCATCTGCTCTCACATCATCTTCTATAATCTGTACACCTTGAACAAAACAGTAAGAAACACACAGAAGACGAAGAGCCTAAACAAGAAATAGACCTACGTTATTGCTAGGGATGACATACAGAACCGAGATAACAGCTATAAAGTTGTGTCTGGCATTCACCACAATTCTTTGCACAATAAATTTGTATGTGGGAAAGGGAGAAAATTAATAAATATGTTAGCAACCTACCAAAGATAGCAAATGCTACTTCAGAGATACCTAGAATTATCTGACTTTACTTCTCACAGTAAAGCCTTTAAGAGCACATATCATGGAAGTCATAGTAACTAGCAAGCCAGCAAATCTAGTCAACCGAAATTCGGATTTCTACATGACCAGCAGAACAAGGTAATAATGAGAGGCAACAATGTTGTTACAGTCTTATAGCTTGATCGTATATTATAATATTGAAACTATTCGTTTATGTATATTTTTTATATCAGATCAAATTCATTTTTATTTCACCGGCCCAGAACTCTGTGATGGAAGTGGAAAGCAATGTGGTCGCTAGAAAGAGAATCACTGCAAGGCCCATTTAGAGAGAGAGAGAGAGAGCGAGAAAGTAGCTTGGAAACAAAGCCAGACAAACAACTTTGAGGTGCCACAAGTACAGCTTGTGGAGATTGAGATCAGTAAATCTTCCAACCAAACAATCTAAACATAAGAAAGAAATAACACTCCCTAAATACTTAAATCCAATGGAAAAATTGCCTACATGCTACAAACATTTTGTTAAGCTGTAAGGTGATTAAACCAGCAGAGACTGATAGAGCTCCCTCATTCAATTGCAAATCTGATGTTTAACAATCAGTTCATATTTTGTAGATTTCAAGGTCACAATGGCAGGTCGAAGACAGATTATAGCAAGAAATTGTTGGATTCCTTAATTGATAATATTGGCTTCTATCATTTAGAAATCTAAAACCCACTCTTAGGGCCTTTCGATGGGAACAAAAACCCTAAAAAACAACATTCTTCTGGTATGGAAATTTCTAGGATGGGCCGACAAAACAAGAGATAATCAATATCCAAAAATACCAAAATCCATTATAAAACAACTTCCAGCGTCAGAAGTGTAATATAACAAGATTCCAAGCATATAATTAAACATATCTCAGGCAGCTAACATTGTCTACTAACTTCTTTCAGGCAACTAGCTGCATAAAATTGAGCAAATTGACAATTAGCAACGAGTATATGTGTGTGCGTTGGTGGGGGGGGGGGGGGAGAGATTGGGAATAGCAATTGTGTTTCTTTTTGTGGAACAGATGCTGCAGAATACAAATTCATTATTATATGCAGTAGCCATCCATTGAAACCGTACCTTGAGTTTCTTTAGTGCTGAGATGGCTTCATGCTGAGCAAAATCCACAGCAAAAGGAACAATAATGCGCTCACGCTTTTGTTCTGCAAAGTATAAGCTTATCTCTTTAAGCAGTGAAGCACAAATGAGCTAGAATCATGATATTGAAGTGATAGCATCGCCTCCATATTGAGAACAACCATACGTATCAATTAGAAGACTTTCAAACTAACAAAGATGGATTCGCATAATGAAAATTATTTTTCGTTCTAGATATGATAAATTATTTGAACTGCACAGAGACCACTTTATATTAAAGAAATACAGAAATTAGCTTAAGAAACAACCACAATAAAATCACCTGTAACCACAAATGCATCTGATACATCACTTAGACTTTCCTCAGGCATATGAGAATCTCCCGAAAATTCCATGTCGTGACTAACTTCTTCACTTCGAATATCATCCTTACTAGTTAAAGAAGGCACCGAAACCCCAGCAGTAGGCGAATTTCTAAGTCGAATACCAAATCCTGATAAGCAAAATAAATCAAATAAACTGAATAAGCTAACAACTTAATAATATTAATTAATGGAAACAACAATGAACTCGTAAAAATCAACCTTTGCTCGATAGCGAAAAATAGGTAAGCAAACCAAGAACTGCAGCAACCGAAGCTCCAATACCAATTACAGATAATGCGCGCAAACCTAGAATAAACACATTACATAACTACTCCCAATTCTTCTCCAAATACTAGAACCACACACACATACAAAAACACATAACAAATCGATCACTCATCCACCTTTCTTTTCAACTAGTTCCGGAGCAGATTCCGCAACGGCCCAGCCATTGTAGTCATCAGGAGTAGCTCCGTCAGACGAAATCCAGGAAACTTCAAGACTCGAATTCTTCTGAGCAATAGAAGCTGATAATTGGAAGTGGCTAGGGTTTCTGGGTGTAATGGACAATTGGTAGTCTGGATAGCTAAAATTGAAACGACGGCGTAATGAAAATGGGGAATTCAAGGGCGAGCAAAGCGAAAAGGAGGACATTGAAGAGCACATGTTAGAGCTTGTCCCCTTCTCTCTCCAATTCGATATCCTTTTCTGGATTTTTTATGCGGCCAGTGGAAATTAGATTTAGGAAATTAGAGTTGGAATTGGTATTGAGTTGGCAAGACAATAGAAATGTAAATCATAGGGTTTAGGTGGATGGTTTGGCATTCTTCATAAGAACCTATACACCATTAATGACAGCATGAACGTACACTTCAGAAGCTCTGCACTCACTCTCTTCGAATAAAAAAAAGTCATTTAACCGGACATATGGATCCAATTCGACTTGAATACGAGAAACCGACACTAACTCGACATGAAATTGACTTCTCCCATTTGACCCAAAAATCAGCCGAAATTACTAATTTAACTTAAAATATAACAACTATACGTCTCGTATAATTCATTAATATATATTCCGGATCAATTTGAAATTGAACACGAACTCAATTCGAAACCAAATTGGCATCCTCAATTAGACCCTTAGATTAATGACAAAGTTTTCCGAAGTGTACACCAGGTGCACGATGCAATCTGAGTTGAGTATCAGATTTATGCGTATTACTTATTTTGAGTAGTAATACCTTTAAGCATAAACATTAATACATTTTATCATCATGATAAATCTACTAAGAAAATAAAATACTTTTACCCATAACACTAATATCATGATACGAATTGCACGGATAAAATTCGTTCAATTAGTGTATAAAAAACCTACTCTCGATTAATACACCACGTATAGATAACCCCTAAACTATTTTACACTTCATTTTAAAAGTAAAATACTTAATGAGGATGAGATTAATAGAATTTAATTTCTAATCATTAACATGAGTTACAATGCTAAATCAATTAAGTTACAATAAATTTTCTAATTATTCTGCGCGTTAAAACATAGAAATGAAGTGTCCGGTTAACTAGTGCGACTAAACATGTGTATGTTCGACCAACCAAAGTGATGTCATCATCCGATTGACCCAACAAAAGTAAGTATAATAGGTGAAGAAGACAAAGTTTCATGTGCACCAATTGCACGGTGCAATTTAGATTCAATATTATCATTTATATTTAAAGATATTCCTTATTCTGGGTAAAGGTAATACCTTTAAGCATTCAAAATATGTAATACTTTTAAGTATAAATCGTGATATCATTTCAACGTGATACCTTTACTCAAAACATGTAATACCTTTAGGCATAAATACTACTCCGATTGATACATTTACTCAGAATATATAACACTTTGAGGCATATATGGAGTAATACTTTTGATTCGTGACTCCAGTTATACGGATCTAAGATTCGTATAATTGGTACACAAGAGCTCTCCGAGGAAGAATCATAGTAGTTGTCACACATTTTAAAATATATAGAAAATGTGGTTTTTTTATGCAGCACCAAATAAAAAGAAAACAAATAAACTGCGACTACTTATTTATCATGGACACACAACTGTAATCCTTTGGGTTAGATATGAAATATGGGCCTTTTATATTTCGTCGGCCTTAGGCCCAAAATTTTTGGGCTGTCGTATGTGGGCTTCGTAAGTCCTTTGAGAACGGCCCTTTTAAAATTTAAATAATAATAATAATAATAATAATAATAATAATAATAATAATAATAATAATAATAATAATAATAAGAAGAAGAAGAAGAAGAAGTAGTCGTCAAAGGAAAAAGAAAAGTCAAGTTCAAATCGACTAAAAAAAAATCATTAAGAATAATTTTGCTAACTAATCGCTATCACTATTTTAGCAAAAAT
Organism: Ajuga chamaepitys; assembly: GCA_958295605.1. Taxonomy (NCBI): domain Eukaryota; kingdom Viridiplantae; phylum Streptophyta; class Magnoliopsida; order Lamiales; family Lamiaceae; genus Ajuga; species Ajuga chamaepitys. The sequence continues at coordinate 57,646,457 of OY282498.1, read as the reverse complement.
AAGTTCGAAATTTCAACTCAACTTTTATTTATTTACGAAAAATACTTAGAATCAGTTGAAAGTATCAGATACCAATTTATGAAATATGAGTATGGTTGATTCTATTATAAGAAAATATAATTATTTGTCGATTATTTAGGTTAAATTGTTTATGTAACATGAGTTTTGAATTATATCATTGAGTCTTCATACAATAAGAACTAAGTAATCTTTAGTTAATTTTTTTATATTTTTTTAAACCTTAATTTTATTTTATGAACAAATTCGTATATTTATCTTTCCTACAACATTATAACACATTTAGAAATAGTAACAACTTTTTTTTGCAGTTTATAGATTCACATGCACTACTTTGATTTTGATTTTTCTTTTTGAATTAAACTATTTACATTGAATATTTATGAGTTACAAATAAATATATTTCAAATCATGCATCGCACAATGGGAAATTAGTAATAGTAATTGTAAACACTTTAAAAATCCATTCTTATTTGTCAAAAGTGGTTTTAAGCAGAAAAGAATTGATTGCAAACATTCCGTACGTCACACCTTTCCCTAGGTGTTTACATTTCTTGAAATTCAAACATCTTTACATGAATAATTCTAAAAATATTCGATCAGTAATGATCGGACACTTTAAATTGTTTCAACAACTTGTGTGAGATCACCAATGCGAATTTTTGTTGCGAAAATTAACGATTAGTTCCAACTAAGTCCAGTTTAATTAAATACACTTTTATTGATTGCCTACAATTTTTAGTTTTTTTTTTTTAGTTTTCTCCCGTCTAACTACATATGTATTCCACCTGTTGTCCGACTAAGTTATTAGCTAACGGACCTAAAAGGTCATAGTTTGGAAAATTAAATATGGCAAAGTCAAACTGTAGCCAAAGAATTAGTACATATGGAAAACGTTGAGCAAACTAACACAATGACTAACAATACAAACATAAAAGTTAAGCAAAAGACAAGAAAGCATCTTAATTTATCTTTTAAAAACAAATGCCATCTTCTCACTCCATATATAGTCAACAAATTGCAATACATCTTTAACCAAAATTTGACAATTCATAATCAATTATTACAACGTTCCCTTCACCGATACATAATTTTTCTCGATTTCTTTTTACTTAACCATTTATAAAACCGTTCAGCCACGTCTAAGTTCCGATAAAATATTAAATCCTAATTTGTCAATCAACTGGCGCATAATAGCTTTTGCAACATTGATTACAATAAGTAGACAACATTAATCGCAACAAATTTAAGGGGCAGCTAGCAATGGAGTTCACTTGCAAGGATTTCAAGGTGGGGAAGTGCGACGGCCAAAAGCTGGTCGACGGCGAAACCATGCCGCTCGTGCTGCAGCCGACGCCAGGCGGCAAAGCTGACGTGGCGGCGGCTTTAAGAGAGAACAAAGAGTGGTTTGAGCAAATGATCATCAAGAATAGTGCAGTTCTTCTAAGGGGGTTTGATGTGAAGAACGCCGAGGAGTTCAACGACGTCGTTGAGACCTTCGGGTGGGACGATATACGGTACGTGGGGCCCGCGCCTAGGACACACGTGTACAAGAGAGTTTGGACAGCCAATGAAGGACCCTTGTCTGAGTTCATATATTACCACCATGAGATGGTCCTGGTGAGTTCCTAAATATAGCATGTGAAATATATTGATAGAAACTTTCTGAAAATTTTATAAGCCCATCAAATCATCAACGTTTATGTATATGAATCATCAAATTTCTTTCTTTTTTTATTGTGGAACCGATATAGATAAATAATGCGGAATTTTGCCACGTGATCAATTTTTGGACAATTTCAACAGACGTGGCACATGAGCTAACATTTATTTTGGGGACAAAATTTGGACAAACGGAAAATTATGGAACGAAAAATGATTTCAATTACGCGCGCTTTTTGGCCGACTTGCTGATCGGCGACAGGAATTTGTCCAATACAAGCAATTTATTTAATTGTGAAATGAAATTGAAAAATCAATAACTCTTGGGATAAAAATTAAATGAGCAAAAATTTATGAAAAGACGAAATAATTTTAACCCTACCAATAAGTACGATTTTATTATTTTTGGTAAATAGAATACAATCTATTATTTTAATTTTATACATTTTTATTTACATATCGGTACATTTTACTTAAATCATTGTCACAACTCACAAGGGTACTGTTGAATTTTGACTTTTAAAAAACATTTTTTTTTTTTTTTTTTTTTTTTTTTTACATGAGATCATATATACTAGTGTGTTTGATCATATTACATCATGATGTCCACCAAGGCCACAAGCATTTAATCATATCACTAATCAACATATCACGTGTACTAAAAACCGTGTAAAAGTAGATGGAACACATAGTATAACAAAATAATTATGTATGGACTTTTTATTTAGAAATAAAAGAAATTTTTAAAACGGACTTTTATTTTAGAACGGAGGAGGTAAATTTTCGTTTTTGTCATGCAGATGAAAGAATTTCCTAAAAAGGTGATTCTTTTCTGCGAAGTACCTCCACCGGAGGGCGGGGAAACTCCGTTCGTGCCAAGTTTTCGTGTGACGGAACGGATGTCGTTCGAGTTCCCGGAGGTGGTGGAGGAGTTGGACAGGAAAGGGCTGAGATATACTTTCACAGCTTTGAGCAAGAATGATACTAATTCCATGAGAGGCCGAGGTTGGGAAGATGCATTCGGAACATCAGATCGTACAGTAGCAGAAAAAAGGTATCTTGCATTTTTTTTTATAGTTAATTACCAAAAGAATCACCATCTTTGTTTTAACGGGAAAATTTTATTTTTAGTCTTTGTTTTTATAGTTAAATTGAAATTCAGGAACATACAAGACTTTTTCAAGACAAACCACATACATGACTAAAAATGAACTTTTTATTGTTTCAATATTTAATTGCAACATCATCTATCAAACTTATAAATGTGTTCAATTATTAATTTTTTCAATTATAACATCGACCACATTTTTCTATATCTAATTGTGTTATCACCGCTATAATTCGATATATCGTGGCGTGATCGTTCAACATCTATGACATACTCTGTCATTTGTTGCTATAGTTGTAATGAACTTGAGCTTGAAATTATTGTTGTACTTTTCACTCTGCATTAACGTTAGCTAAAGTGACAGATTGTAAAATTAGTGAAGAGTAAGGTGCCGTACAGATACATTTAATGAGGTGGTTGTGACAAATCATATGTCATAAAAATGGCTGCGAGTGTAATTAATAAATTCTAAAATTTGTTTTGCAATTGAAAATTATATCAATGATTTTTTTATACTTAAGCTTTGTTTTTAGGCTTAATAGCCCTCAGAAAAACTAAACCTTTTAATTTTTTTTATCATTTTCATCATTTCTTTTAATTTTGTCAATTCATCCACAACCTTGTAGAATAGTTATGATTTGGTCAATCAATTAGTCCATTATTGGGTATGTTTTTCATGAATTATATGTTGCGATTTGAGAAAAAATCACATTTGCACATTGTAGATGTGTGCAAATGTGTTTGGGTTCAGATGATTGTCAAAAATTACAACTAATTTTGTTCGAAAAAATATCCAGAATCATCATTATTTTGCAAGGTTGTGTATATATATAATAAGTTAATAACAAAATTTAGAAAATTGACTAAACTGATAAAAACTTAAAAATTTTGATATTTATTTTTTTAGTTATTGGCCGTTATTTTTATGGTTTGCCAACGACGTAACAGCAGTATTTGGATGATATATTGAGTGCAATTTGTTAATTTCATGATGGTTAAATTTTAAAATTTCATTGAAATGGAAAATTTGAGTGCAGGGCCAATGCACTGGGAATGGAGGTGGAATGGCTAGAAGATGGTGGGGTGAAGACGATACTCGGACCGAAGTCTTTGACGAGGGTGTTCGATGGAAGAAAAGGGCGGAGAATGTGGTTCAACACCGTAGTCGGGATGCACGGAAAGGAGGGGAGCTCCGCCACTATGGCTGGCGGCGAAGAAATACCGGCGGAGATGGTGAAGAGATGTGAAGAGATTATCGAAGAAGAAAGCATCCAATTCAAGTGGGAGAAGGGAGATGTGCTCTTTTTAGATAACTTGGCTTTACTTCATGGAAGAAGGCCTTCCCTCCCACCAAGAAAGGTGTTGGTTGCTACATGTAAATAGATATATGTCAATTCGCATCGGATCTTCTACTACATGTGATATTATAGTCGGAGATCTATTCCGGTTACAATTGGCTTTAATTTCATTTTTTTGAGAGAATATAGTGTTTTTTGTCTTTGTTTTGGAGAGGTGAAATAAACTGTCTTATTTGATTTTAGAGTTGAGATAGGTAAAATATGGTAGGATTGTACTGTTCATTATTAATAGTAAATTTATTTGGTAAGATTATTGAATTGTGCATTACAGAGTGTAGCATCATCTATTGACAAGACTTCAACATCAATGTTTAACTACAAAATCAGCGGCAAAACAATAATGTATTACATGCAGAGCCCACTAGGATAAGCAAAGAGATGATTGTAAATAGTTCTATTAACCGAGTTATAAGTCCTACTCCAGTACCATAAACAAGTTCAAACAAAAGTCTAGCCACTGCTTCAGCAATATATTAATTATGTATGACATGCAGGCTACTAAGATACGCAATCAAAGATGGATTAATTGAATAGTTTTAGTCGCTGAATTATAAGCTCTGAAGGACTAGAAGTAACTTTTGCACCTACTTCAAATTGTTCTAATATGCTGATTTGAGCAAAAAAATGAAGATAAAAACTCAATGGACAAACAAGGAAGAAGGACAAGAAGTGTAATCACTGATTAAGATCAAACAACGGAGCTTGGCGAAACTTTATTCTAATATGGCTACTAAAAGCTAACGGAAAATAGTAAGTTTCACCAAAACAACAATACAACAGTTCTCCAAAACGACAACGTTGGAACACAGTTGTCGTTTGCGATAAATGAGGGTTGTCGTACGTGGCGTTATGGTAGAACCCTACCTACCACAACGGTTTTTGACCGTTGTGATTTACATTTACCACAAAGCCCGTTGCAACGCGTTGTTTGCATCACAACACTTATGCAATGGATATGCACCAACTGAGATCCTGGGAATACGCACTTTGGTTCTTGAATACACTCTAATGCAACGAATATATAGAACTACTTTGTAGAGTTAATACCTATGGCGAGATATCCTTGCGTTGTGTTTGGATGGTTAGATTTGAAATGCATGGATTTCGAATCCACTCAAATCCTTAAAAAAAAAGCTCAAAATGAAATCATGGATTTCCAAATCTGTAGTATTCCAAATCTATACTCAAATCCTTCCATCCAAATGCAACTTTAGTTCTTTTTCTCTTTCTTCAGCATTATCCTATCCACATTGTGCTCAAATTAACCAGGAAATCTGGTTAAAAGAAAAGGTACTTGAAATTTGTCATATTACCATCCAACATCCAATCCTTTTCAGTTAAAATCCTGCACAAGATGCATATTTTTATCCCTTGATGCTGTATAGTCTAGAAAGCATGCGGGGAAAGCAATGACAGGAAACAATAGGAAGTTTGATTAAGAGCTGATATCCTCTTATCTTAGGCAAAACTTGTTGGAAATTGATTTGGAATTTTGGGTTTTGACTCAAAATTGACCAATTTAATTAATTCAATCCATTTGTTAAAAATGGAAACAAGTTGCAAATTCATAATCTACACTTCGAGTAGATGAATTTAATGTATTAATATGCTCAAAACCAATTTCGGGTGAATGAGATATTAATTGTCAAAGGTTGCAACTTAAACATGGAAGTTGAAGAGTTTATGAAGTAAATATATGGGAACTTGTCCCACATAGGAAAATTGGAGTAAGTGGATACTCCTTATTTAGTAGAGCACTTGATAAGTAGTTATCAAGTGTGCTCCCCTATGGTGGACCTTATGGTGGATCCTAGTGGGATTTTAGCCTTTGGCTAAAATGGACCCGAGCCCGGGCCCGGGCCCGCACATGTCACATTGAGTCGCACATGTCGCATTGAGTCGCTTTAGAGGCGCACTTTGTACTTCGCACGTACGCGTCGTCGCGAGGAGCTGGAGGAGCCTTAAAGTTTTGTCTAGGTGGTCCAGACGGATGACTCACGGGTTCGGGTCAGCCTGCGGGTGCGACCGCCCAGCGAACTGGTGGATCCAGTTCAAAGGGTGCAACCAAGGGGTGAAGAGGTGTCTTTCCAAAAAGGCACTTCAACTCTTCAACATATATAAATAGGCCCCTCCACATTTCATTTCATTCATTCGAATTCACAAGTTCTTTAAGATTCAAAAAGCATTCTAAATTCTGCATTAGTAGAGTCCGAAAGTTCCAAATATCTGAGTACATTCGCCGATAACTTCCGACTCGTAGTGCAGCGGTTTGAAGTTTTAAAGTCGTTGTATCTTGGAGGCGATTTGCTACTAAACGTATTGCACCTGAGTACGTGGCAATTTCGTCTTACGGATATAGAGTCAAACTCTAGCCTCGACTTTGTTTGTATTCTACATCTTCGTCTATACATTCACATACCGAGAATTATAACAGCGTAAGACGAATTTTTTTGTATATTCGGAGATGTCTTCTACTGTTTCTACTCCTTCCATCCCCGCTGCTCACGCCGAAAAACCGGCTAAATTTGCCGGAAATTATTTCAAGAGATGGCAGCAGAAAATGTTGTTCTATTTGACAACTCTCAGTCTTGCCCGATTCTTGAGGGAAGATCCTCCTACTGTTGAAACAGGGGATAAAGAGGGAATGACTACTTTGGACGCCTGGAACCACAGCGACTTCCTGTGTCGAAATTACATTCTGAATGGATTAGACGACTCACTTTACAATGTCTATTCCATTTTTAAAACCGCAAAAGAATTGTGGTTGTCTTTGGAGAAAAAATACAAAACGGAGGATGCCTGAATGAAGAAATTCATTGTCGGACGGTTCCTCGACTTCAAAATAGTGGACTCGAAGACGGTCATGGACCAAGTTCGAGAGTTGCAGTTGATCCTCCATGAAATTCATGCTGAAGGTATGCAACTATCTGAATCCTTTCAAGTAGCCGCATTCATAGAAAAGCTACCGCCTCAATGGAAGGATTTCAAAAATTATCTCAAGCACAAACGCAAGGAAATGGGGCTTGAGGACTTGATCGTGAGACTACGGATCGAGGAAGACAACCGAAAATCCGAAGTCAAAAGCGACAAGAACCGTGGTGAGGCATGTGTGAATTTGGCAGAGTCCTGAAGTGGCAAGAAGAGAAAACGCGGTGCTGGCTCTAATAAGCAACAGAAGACCTCGAACAAAAGATTCAAAGGTAACTGTTATAACTGTGATAAGCCCGGACACAAGTCGAGTGAATGTCGACTGCCAAAGAAAGCAAATCAAGGCCAAAAGAATCAGGCCAACCTTGCCGAGCACAAATCTTTGCCAGAAGAACTGTCTGAATTGGATCTGTCCGCCGTCGTATTCGAGGCCAACTTGGTAGATAATCCAAGGGAGTGGTGGATCGACACAGGGGCTACCCGTCATATCTGTTCAGACAAGGAACTGTTCTCCACTTACCAAGAGATCAATGGCAGAAAGCTTTTTATGGGAAACTCTGCAACGTCTCCAGTGGTAGGATTGGGAAAGGTCGTGTTGAAGATGACGTCGGGAAAAGAACTAACTCTCGTGGATGTGCTGCATGTCCCAGACATTCGCAAGAATTTAGTCTCCGGTTTTTTATTGAGTAAGGCCGGATTTAGGTTGGTTTTTGAAGCAAATAATTTTGTACTGACCAAATGTGGTCAATTTATTGGGAAAGGCTATCTCGAAAAGAGCCTTTTCAAAATGAATGTAATGACTGTAAAGCGCGACATTAAGCGCAATATTAATATAAGTGAAGTTAATTATTTGCTTGAGTGTTCTAATTTATGGCATGGTAGATTAGGGCATGTAAATCAAAATACACTTCAACGTGTAGTGAATTTAGATTTACTTCCTAGAATGGAATTTGATTCACAAAAATGTGAGATCTGTGTGGAGGCAAAATTGGCCAAAACAGCATTCCATTCAGTTGATAGAAGTACTTCTCCTCTAGAACTTGTTCATACTGATGTGTGTGATTTAAAGTTTGTGCAAACTAGAGGTGGTAAGAATTACTTCATTACTTTTATTGATGATTGCACAAGATACTGTTATGTATATCTTTTGAAAAGTAAAGATGAAGCCATTGAGGCATTCAAAAATTATAAGAATGAAGTTGAAAATCAACTTAGCAAAAGAATCAAAGTGATTCGTAGTGATAGAGGTGGAGAATATGTAGCTCCATTTGAAGAATTTTGCCAACAAAACGGTATTATTCATCAAACTACAGCTCCATATTCACCTCAATCAAATGGCGTAGCAGAACGCAAGAACCGAACTCTAAAAGAAATGATGAATGCTATGTTGATAAGTTCGGGCTTACCCCAGAACATGTGGGGGGAAGCCATCTTGTCTGCCAACTACATTCTTAACAAATTGCCACATAAGAAAAGGGACAAAACTCCGTACGAGTTGTGGAAAGGAAGAAAACCTTCCTACCATTACCTTAAAGTGTGGGGGTGCCTAGCTAAGGTTGAAGTACCTAAGCCAAAACAAGTGAGAATAGGACCCAAAACTGTTGATTGCATTTTCATTGGATATGCGCATAACAGTAGTGCATATCGATTTCTGGTGCACAAATCAGACATTCCTGGCATAAACGTGGGAATGACTATTGAGTCAAGGAACGTGGTGTTCTTTGAGAACATATTTCCTAAGAAGGAAAACACAGAAGTAGGTTCTCGTAAAAGAACTTATGAAATTACAAATGGTTCACCTGCTGAGGTTAATAAAGAACCTGAGGGTAATGAGGAACCGAGACGTAGTAAAAGGGCCAGAAAGGAAAAGTCCTTTGGGTTGGATTTTCTATCATACATGATGGAAAGTGAACCCAGGACAATACATGAGGCATTGTCCAGTCCAGATGCTCCTCTCTGGAAAGAAGCAATAAACAGTGAAATCGAGTCCATCATGCAAAATCACACGTGGAAGATTGTAGATCTACCACCAGGCTGTAAACCACTTGGATGCAAGTGGATCCTAAAGAGGAAGTATAAAGCCGATGGATCAATTGATAAGTATAAGGCTAGATTGGTAGCCAAAGGGTTCAAGCAAAGAGAAGGATACGACTTCTTTGATACGTATTCCCCAGTTACGAGGATCACATTCATTAGAGTTCTCATTGCTATTGCAGCTCTGCATAACCTTGAGATACATCAAATGGATGTGAAGACGGCCTTCTTAAATGGGGAATTGGAGGAGGAGATATATATGGAACAACCTGAAGGGTTTGTAGTTCCTGGCCAAGAAAAGAAGGTGTGCAAACTTGTTAGATCTTTGTACGGACTCAAACAAGCACCTCTTAAATGGCATGAAAAACTTGATAATGTGATGCTCTCAAATGGTTTCAAAATCAATGAGTGCGATAAATGTGTCTATATAAAGGGCACTCCACAAGATTATGTGATAGTGTGTCTATACGTCGATGACATGCTTATTACGTGAAGTAATCATGACTCGATCGTGAATACTAAAAACATGTTAAAACGAAATTTTGACATGAAAGACATGAGTCTGGCTGACGTCATTCTAGGGATGAAAATCTCTAGAACTTCTATGGAATTTTCCTATCACAAACTCATTACGTTGAGAATGTGTTGAGGAAATTTGATGCTTATGACGTACCCCCAGCTAACAATCATGTAGATGTTAATCTACACTTAGCCAAAAATAGAGGTGACCCAGTGCTGCAACTGAAATATGCAAGAATTATCGGAAGCCTGATGTACTTGACAAATGGTACGCGTCCGGATATAGCATATTCAGTTAGCAAACTTAGTAGATTTACAAGTAATCCTAACAAGGATCACTGGAAAGCTCTGATGAGACTTTTAAGGTATTTAAAACATACCATGAATCATGGAATTTTGTATACAAGATATCCAGCCGTATTGGAAGGATACACAGATGCAAACTGGATATCTGATACAAAAGATTCAAAATCCACCAGTGATTATGTATTCGCTATAGGTGGAGGAGCTGTGGCTTGGAAATCCTCTAAACAAACTTGCATAGCTCGTTCCACAATGGAATCGGAGTTCATTGCTTTAGACAAAGCTGGTGAAGAAGCCGAATGGCTTCGGAACTTCTTAGAGGATATTCCTGGTTGGTGCAAACCAGTGCCTCCCGTGATGATACACTGTGATAGCATGTCTGCTATAGGGAGGGCACAAAGCCACATGTATAATGGTAAGTCTCGACACATCCGGAGGAGACACAATACCATTAGACATTTGATCTCAAGTGGGGTAATCTCCATTGACTACGTAAAGTCAAAAGATAACATTGCGGATCCGCTGACTAAAGGCATTGGTCGAGATCAAATGTATAGCGCGGTAAAGGGAATGGGGCTAAAACCCACACACTAAAGAGTGTTCATAGTGGTAACTCGTCCATGATGACTGGAGGATCCCAAGAACTTGGTTCAACGAGACAACTAAGCTTTGAAGCACTCAGTTTTGCACTTGAAAACAAGTTTCAAGCTCATTCTCGATTCCGCTCAAGTGCCAATTGTACCTATTTGGTACAAAACCTGATGACGTGTGGTGAGGGTAAGCTTAACAGCTTTTAATGATTCCTATACCTTCGTGGTAAGGTATTTCAGGGTACCTTTAATAGGAGATCACCTATATAAGTGTGAAGTGGGGCCGCTTCAAACTGACAAATGTAATATTTTCAGTACACACTTATGAATCCGAGATAAGGTCCATGGCCAAAATGGACAACAACGTGAGAACCAAAAGGATATTAGAGTCGTTACTTTGTGGTTGTCATTGTACTTGATTTACACAAAAGCTGACCAGTTCAAGACATCATGTTCACTGAGCAGTGAGTAAATCCGATGGCATCTCACTAGGGAAGGTTCAAAGCCTGAAGCTACCTATCCTGATGAAGGGACGGCTCGTTGGGACTTTCTTAGGTGTGCATTGCATTAATATCATTCATGTGGGGGATTGTTGGAAATTGATTTGGAATTTTGGGTTTTGACTCAAAATTGACCAATTTAATTAATTCAATCCATTTGTTAAAAATGGAAACAAGTTGCAAATTCATAATCTACACTTCGAGTAGATGAATTTAATGTATTAATATGCTCAAAACCAATTTCGGGTGAATGAGATATTAATTGTCAAAGGTTGCAACTTAAACATGGAAGTTGAAGAGTTTATGAAGTAAATATATGGGAACTTGTCCCACATAGGAAAATTGGAGTAAGTGGATACTCCTTATTTAGTAGAGAACTTGATAAGTAGTTATCAAGTGTGCTCCCCTATGGTGGACCTTATGGTGGATCCTAGTGGGATTTTAGCCTTTGGCTAAAATGGACCCGAGGATGGTGCGAAGAGCCCGAGCCCGGGCCCGTACGCGCACGTCGCACATGTCGTATTGAGTCGCTTTCATGATTTTAGTTGCTGGCTTGTTGTTGATGAGTAAGATAGTAAACTAATGGTTTGCTGGGCTTTAATGGGATGCCTCCATAGATGGAAGGTTCAACCAAAAAGTCAGCATGAATGATGAATAATAGGCTTGAATTGAACATGAAATGTTTTGGGGTGTAAAAATAAAATTAAATCCTGTTAGCAACACTAAAACGACAAAATTAGCCTTCGATTGTATAGATTTAAAATTGACTAGATGAAGGGGCCACAGAAGCAAATCAATCACATCGTACACATAGAATGGTCAATTATGAGGACACCTTCCCCTACCTTCCTTAATAAATACGAAGTTCACCAATCAGAGATCCAGATATCTCTGTAATTACATGGCCTTAAGCTGGAGGAAACTATCATTCTTAGCATTACACATAAAGCACTGCCCAACTTTGACACCCAAAGACTTAGCAAACAGAAAATAAAACTGGAACACATCTAGTTGCAAAGAAGAAGTTAGTGTTTCAAGCCAAACTATAGGTCATCACGACAGTGTTTCGAGGAAAGCGAACGTTTTCTTCATAGCTGAAAAAGAAAAACAAATCAAATAGAGTCCAATATATAAAAGTAGAACAGTAAAACCGATGACAAAGAGATTTGCAAAAGGCAAGATTGAATGCAGCTTCATGCGGGAACAGGAAACCCGTGTGCACGTATTAGAAACACCAAACAAATTATGTTTCGCTGAATATAGGAGAAAAATCTCATACTTGCTAATTGGGACAACTTCAAGAGAATAAATGCCAGTAGATGGAGTATAGTGTCGCTGCTTCACGAAACCAGAATCAATGACATACCTGTTGTTCAAAAAGTTTTTTCTCAACATTACTCCAAAGTCTAAATAAGAAATAAAACAGGATAGCAACTATAACAGAATCAACTAATCAAGTATCTTACGCTACACCATCGACAGTCAAAGATGTCTCTGCTATGTTGGAGAAACAATAAATCAACGACAATTGGGAGGTGTGGAGGACTTAATACACGGACCTGCAGAGTTAATGCAAAAAGGATAATAGTGACGACGGAAACGCCAAACGGCATGTACTTTTAAGAGACTTTTTGGGTCAGAGATAGACGAAATACTAATCATAAGACTTATTAAAGAATACTGCTACATTAACACAAACACAAGATTAAATAATCAAGTAAATTGAAAAGGGGGGAACAGGTTAACAGACATTGCAGTTCTAACATAATGAAATCAACACGTCTTGGAAAAACAGAAATTTAAGTTGTTGTATCTTGCATATGATCCTTAAAGCTCTAACAACCTACATAACATTCAAGTGCTATTGTCACCCCACCTGATCAGATGGTATTTCCGGTATCTGAAGCAAGCAACGATGCCATACATGCGAATCATAGTAATGGTAAAGAATGGAGCACTGAATGAGAATTTTCAACTAAAAATGCCGATAAAATTAAGATATAAAACAAACCTGCAATTCATGAGGCAAAGATCCACAAAGAGGATGAATTATAGCATCCATGCATGACCAAGTAGAAAAATGTGCATTATTTATATTGATATGAATGTGATTTTATTGCATTCTATTTACTATGCACTGTTATTTTTCTACTTATTTGCACACTTAAGTCAAATACTCCAAAGTTGTGTTTATTGTGAAATTGCAGTGAATTTGGAGTAATTAGATTGGATCGATGAGTAAAGGAAGAACTGGGCCAGAATTGGCCCAGTTGAAAGAAGAGCCGTATGGAAAAGAAGGGTTTGGCCCATGGAGAGTAGAAGCTGTGGAGATGGGCTTAATTAGTTAAAAAGGGGCGGTGGCCCAAGTTTTCTGTTAATCCAACATGAGGACGGAATTGGGCTGTTAAGCCCAATTGAATCCTTACAAAAGCTGGGGAATTAAACCTATGATGGTCCATACGGGAATTGCAGAAGTGTGTCCATACGGAAATTGAAGGCAGGAAGCGTGAGGGCAGCGAGCGTTGTTCCGTCGTCAATTTCGTTTGCTTTTATTTTTCGTTTATTTTAATTATGTCTTTCTTTTATCAAGTTTTAGACAATAGTTTAGTTATGAGTAGCTAGTTTATTTTATACTAGTATGAAGGGATGTTGAACCCTATTCGTTTAGATGATTAATTGATCCGTAATTGAATGTTGATTTATTATTTCCCAACTTATTTGTGTTACTTGTTCTTATGACCCACGATTGGTTGATTGCTTAATTTGATAGGGCCCGTCGAATTAGGTTATTAATTTATCACTGCTAGGTTATAAAATTTTAATCCGTAATTGTTATAATTTTATAATCGCGAATAGCAATAACGATTAATTCGTTAGGGGTAACACAAATCTAGGTCATCCGGATCGAGCGTATGTATTTGAAGTCTAGTCTGACCTATTATCCTAATTATTAATGCGTTTAATGAATTAAACCTAGAGAGCGTGTTCTAGGCTGTTCAATTAAATAGGGTTAGCTAATGATCGTATCTTAGTTGACTATTCTTAAGGGATAATTCGGGCCGACAGAACTTGTTGTCGGTCTAGGGTTAGAAGGTTGAGGGATAATAATCAGGTTTAATTAGTTAATTAATTTGTAGACGAATAGGGGGATACTGAACTGAGAACTAGTATTACTTTTGACATTGGTTTAAGTCAATTATTATTTGTTTAATTGAGTCTTTGAGGTCTTTAGCATTATAATTATTTATTTTTCTAGTTAGTAAGTAGATTATTAAAATTCAAAACCCCCTTGATTTACTTTTATTGTTAATTATTATTTTAGAAGCATAATTAATTCATCCGCTCCTTGTGGGATTCGACCCTTACTTATCGCTGCTACTAGTTAGTAGAGATAGAGAAGGTAGTTAATTTGACGTGCCTCGACAGCGCGGTCACTTCCTCCAGGTTTCTAATTCTCTCTTGCAATCTTATTACCAACTTCTCTATGTCATCCTATAATGAAATCAAATTCTACTAATTTATAGCCTAATTCCACCGACTCTATTTGGGTTAATTTTGGGAGAGTATTGAGTTTAGATTTCTAACGGCCCTTAACAAAATAAATTCAAGTGATTAGTAAAGGTGTTAATTAAAGCTGAGGCGGTTTACTCAGATGTAATTATGAACATACTTTATCTACGGAAACTTTGCAAAATTAAATTATTATATTTATATATAGATTGAATATTAGATTCCAATTTTTGTTCCTTCCTTCATAAAAAATTACTACTCTAATGGTAATTGATTGTAACTCGTTTGGTTTAGTCATTTGTAACTCGTTTGATTAAGTTAAATTTGACTTATAAATTGATAGTCATAAATAACTCATTCACTTATGTCATAGATAGATATAAATTAACATTAATCCAAATAATCAAGAGATATAATAAATATGTTCCTTATATAAATGATAATTCTTTTACTGAAAATATAATAATTATTTATATTAATAAAATTTGTGATCGAAAAATGTAATTTTTTGTCTGCAAATTTTTTGGGTTGAACTCGATAAATTGATTTTACTATATATTAAAGTGGAATGCACCATATAGTACATTTGACATTCCTAGAGGTGAAGATTTAAAATTGACTAGATGAAGGGGCCACAGAAGCAAATCAATCACATCGTACACATAGAATGGTCAATTATGAGGACACCTTCCCCTACCTTAATAAATACGAAGTTCACCAATCAGACATCCAGATATCTTTGTAATTACATGGCCTTAAGCTGGAGGAAACTGTCATTCTTAGCATTACACATAAAGCACTGCCCAACTTTGACACCCAAAGACTTAGCAAACAGAAAATAAAACTGGAACACATCTAGTTGCAAAGAAGAAGTTAGTGTTTCAAGCCAAACTATAAGTCATCACGACAGTGTTTCGAGGAAAGCGAACGTTTTCTTCATAGCTGAAAAAGAAAAACAAATCAAATAGAGTCCAATATATAAAAGTAGAACAGTAAAACCGATGACAAAGAGATTTGCAAAAGGCAAGATTGAATGCAGCTTCACGGGGGAACAGGAAACCCGTGTGCACGTATTAGAAACACCAAACAAATTATGTTTCGCTGAATATAGGAGAAAAATCTCATACTTGCTAATTGGGACAACTTCAAGAGAATAAATGCCAGTAGATGGAGTATAGTGTCGCTGCTTCACGAAACCAGAATCAATGACATACCTGTTGTTCAAAAAGTTTTTTCTCAACATTACTCCAAAGTCTAAATAAGAAATAAAACAGGATAGCAACTATAACAGAATCAACTAATCAAGTATCTTACGCTACACCATCGACAGTCAAAGATGTCTCTGCTATGTTGGAGAAACAATAAATCAACGACAATTGGGAGGTGTGGAGGACTTAATACACGGACCTGCAGAGTTAATACAAAAAGGATAATAGTGACGACGGAAACGCCAAACGGCATGTACTTTTAAGAGACTTTTTGGGTCAGAGATAGACGAAATACTAATCATAAGACTTATTAAAGAATACTGCTACATTAACACAAACACAAGATTAAATAATCAAGTAAATTGAAAAGGGGGGAACAGGTTAACAGACATTGCAGTTCTAACATAATGAAATCAACACGTCTTGGAAAAGCAGAAATTTAAGTTGTTGTATCTTGCATATGATCCTTAAAGCTCTAACAACCTACATAACATTCAAGTGCTATTGTCACCCCACCTGATCAGATGGTATTTCCGGTATCTAAAGCAAGCAACGATGCCATACATGTGAATCATAGTAATGGTAAAGAATGGAGCACTGAATGAGAATTTTCAACTAAAAAATGCCGATAAAATTAAGGTATAAAACAAACCTGCAATTCATGAGGCAAAGATCCACGAAGAGGATGAATTATAGCATCCATGCATGACCCTTCCACCGACTCTATTTGGGTTAATTTTGGGAGATTTTAGTTTTCTTTTTCAAAAGGAAAACAACCACGAACTTTCATTAAATTGTAAATTTAACACAACTTTTCAAATTTTGCAAAATAAACCACGAACTTAACATAATTTTGCAATTTCAATCATCACTCATTTTTCAAAGATAAATTGTCAATGTGTATAGCTATTTAAGCCATATAATGCGATATAAGATGTAACGCTCTGTGCTACAAATAAAACCATAAAAAAATTAATGAAATTACAGATCAAGTTATTTTTTATTAGACTGGAATAGCGACGAACTTGTATTCTCAACCTGATATACCTAATTTCTCATACCTTATTGATTATTTGATACAAAAAATCGATTATCTTAGAGAAAAGAATCATAGATAAAAAATTTGTGCCATGTTTGTGATAAAATGAAAATTAATTTTATGACACACAAAACAGTTTTCAGTTCATATAATTGGATAATACTCATTGCATTGGTAAAGAGAAAAAATAATTCGAGTTGAGAAGAAAAGTCTATTACGACTTGTTCAATTATGTACCACTTGATTTGGATTCTTGTTATTTTTATTTTTATTTTTATTTTTAACCAACATAAACACCCTACACGGTGTAAATAATAAACATAATGAGAATTTATCACTAGAAATTTGTTGATGATTAAAATTGCAAAAGTTTGCTAAGTTCGTGATTTATTTTGCAAAATATAAAATGTTATGTTAAATTTGCAATTTGGTAAAAGTTCATGTTTTATTTTGCAATTAAGCCTATTTAAAATGACACGCTTTGTTAATTTTGGGAGAGTATTGAGTTTAGATTTCTAACGGCACTTAACAAAATAAATTGAAGTGATTAATAAAGGTATTAATTAAACAATAAATGGAGCAGTTTACTCAGCTGTAATTATGAACATACTTTATCTAACGGAAACTTTACTAAATTAAATTATTATATTTATATATAGATTGAATATTAGATTCCAATTTTGTTTTCAAGTAAATTAATATCCAATTTTTGTTCCTTTCTTCATAAAAAATTACTACTCAAATGGAGAATTGATTGTAACTTATTTGGTTTAGTTATTTGTAATCTTGTTTTTTAATCAAAATAAAAATCACATCAAACCCCTCTCTAATCAGAATATCCTACTTAATATAAAAGGAACATCTGTTTATAAATAGTACTCCTTTTGTTTTATAAAGAATGTCATTTTAGACGCTTTGAAAAATTTCACAATTAGTGTCATTTTACTGTAAAAACTACAATTCTTCCAATATTGACTTAAACAACTTACTTAATTTAGTTTATTAATTCCTTATTTCACAAAACATACCAATTAAATATCAATCCTTAATTTCTCCAAAAATAGCTAAAATGACATTATTTATGAAACAGAGGAAGTAATATTATAAAAGTACATCCGTCTATAAATAGTAATATCCAATCAACGGCCAAAACAGGTTGTTTTCTTACGCGCCTATTTATTACTAATACTTACTATTCCCTACGTTTCAAAATAAATGTCGTTTAAGAAAAAATAAATTTTTTCAAAATTTTATCAATTTTTGTCAAAAAAAAACTTCAATTACAACATCGACTAGTTACACTATAACAGAAAATGTTTTTGGTAAAACATTTTTGAGACGACAATTGTTATCTCTTGTAATAAGCTTAGTTGACGACTTTGTCGTCACACAATGTTCTCCAACTTATTTTTAAATTACTTTTAGACTCTTCTATAAAGAAATAGTTGTTGTAGTTTATATTTGGTACATATCTGAGATGGATTTCTGTCGTCTCGAATTATCATTTATAGCGGAGTTATTGAACGAGTAATTAGAGATGCGATATTATGTCTAAAAATATAAATATAGTAAATTCTTATTATTGGAAGTAACTTTTAATTATTTCAAAAGACTCTTTTCTATGAAATCAACGTTAATTCTATATCAATAAAAGTTAAATAAATGTTATCTTATTAGTGGCCATGGACTAGTCCCTCCCAAATTACGGTAGGAAACCCTCTTTTTCTTTCTCATAATTTGTGTTTTTTTATAGGATTAATAAATTCAAGAAAAATAAATTGTATAAACGAGAATATATAAATTTAAAAAGAAATACTTCATCAAATTAATTAAAAGAGAATAAAAGTTGTACCTTCCGAAAAAACACTACTGGAGAGGGGCACGAGTAGAGTAATGTTAGAGAAGCTGATGCATATTCTTTTCTCGTCATCAATATGGCCGGAATATAATATCTTCTCTCTATATGTAAAAGCAAGACAGTTGGCGAAAATTACACTAATGTTATTTTCCCGCCCAACTATCCTGCTGGCAGAATTCACGTGCATAAGCACAGGAGGTAATGCGCATCAGCTTTGCGCACAATAAAGTGATTAACTTAATCATTCGCCTATTACCTACATCATATTTTATAATTTTTAGCATATACGTTTTATAATTTTCAATGCATCTTTTACAATTTTTAATACACATCATACCCTACAGATTCTCTAAACAAAAATATGTTTACACTATTTAAGTGGATGTATCTCCAAGAATGTGTAATAGTGAACGTGACACATACCACTATAATTTCAGCACTAATACATTAAATCGATAGAGAGCTTTTTTTGTCTACATTTTCTCCCATAATTATTCTCTATCTTCATTTGGCCTAGTCCAATGATTGCAGAATAATTGTGGAATGGCGGTTACTAATGCTACTATAAATACTTTTATGTACACTATTTTTATCAAAGACATCAAATATAAATAATTTAAATATTCTCATTTTCTTTAGGCACCACATTAAGTTCCAAATTTATTCTTACACTCTACAACTAATAAAACTACCAGTCGAACTTTGGAATAATAATAATAATAATAATAATAATAATAATAATAATAATAATAATAATAATAAAATAAATAAATAAATAAATAAATAAATAAATAACTACCAGTCGAACTTTGGATCACCAGGAGCATTCGAATGTCCTCCAAATAGCGAGCAACAACCTTTCCCAGTTAACACTTTGTCACTGTTAAAAAAAATTACAAAGAAAAACACACACACCAAAAAAAAAAAAAAAAAAAAAAAACACTTCTCCACAAGAAAATTCGAACAATAACAATAGGACTTTGCTGAGGAAGATGAATTACAACCTCTTCATCCAACTAAATTTAGTAAATTAGGGTTTGGATAAAAGAAACTTAGTTGTCTCTCAGGTAGGTACATGAAGTTTATGGTGAAGGGAGAGGGAGAGGGAGAGAGAATTAAAAAAAAAAAAAAATTACAGTTATCATGCCTTTTGTTATTTTAAATTATGTTTCTTAAAAGATATATATGTGGTGCAATTTGAATATTTTGTGGTATCTTTAGTCACTTTATTTATTTATTAAAAGTAACTTAGTCATTTGATATAAAGTTATTTGTATTCCATAAAAAATGTGGTATATTTGGAAATACTTATGGTGACATTATTGGTCGCCTTGTGGAAATTACATTAAAGCAGTAGAGAACATTCTCTAAACATGGAAAGAAGACGAAAGCAAAACACAAACAGATAAATGAACAACATAACACTCATACTACAACAAAAACTGGTCAATTGATTCAATTTAATTCACAATATAAATAGTCTAATCCACAATAAAAAAAATTAAAATCTAATACGACTTAAAGAAAGTGAAAAGACTATTAATTTGAACTATATGTAAAAATAGACCAGAAACAAAAAACTTGTTAGTATTTTAAAATTTTGAAAAGAGGTGACAAAGAAACAAAATGACATAATACTCATATTACAACAACCTATCTTTAGGGACACATACATGAATAAAATTGTTGAAAATGTTAGATTTGCATTTGGACAGGATTCTTTTAAATATTTGGCTCCAACTTATTTTATCACACACACACACATATATATATATTAGTATAGATATAGATCAATTTACTAAATAAAATTAAGATAGAAAGGTAAATACAATAAATTAATAATTAATTAAACTATTTTTAAAATTAGAATTATTTAAATATTTTTTGAAATTATTTAACTAACTCTTGTTTGCAGTCTAAACATGAGACCAATAAACATTCACAAGAAGTACTCAAATCTAACGAAATAACCAACCAATAAGAGACTGTATTGTGTTTGATATATCAAACTTTATATATGTGATATGGATGTCAAATTAAAGATCATAAAAGATTATTAAATTGATATACAATACGTAAACAATGGTTATGTTAAAAAAATTGTATCTAAAATTTGGGAAAAAGGCCTTTTAGAAAGAAAGAAAAAGATCAAAAGTTGACACTTATACAAATAATCTTAAATAACACAAAAATAAATGTAATTTACAATTTTAACTCTCTTATACCTTTTATATATATATGTGTGTGTGTAGATTTTTTAATATATCTAAATGAGTTTCCAAAATCTAACAATAAATGTTCAATTTATTTTATTTTAAAATTAGATTTTCATTTGCAATTTTTAACATTTCACTTGGTGATTTCAAATATAAATACTTCTTATTTTTAAATAATTCAAACATCAACAAAATATATCCAAAATTTACTGAACAATTCAAATGGCAATTTCAATGTGAGCTTTGCAAAATATTTGAATATTTTTATATTTTATTTTATATTGTAATATATACAAACAAATTCTATATTGTTATTGTAAACATTATATCTATTTAAAGATAAAAGAATGCAAATAAAATTTCTTAGGTTGCAAAGAGTACAAAAAAAGTAGTTGGAGTCAGTTAGGTGACAAATTATTTTTTAGGTTGTTAAGTGTAAAAATATATAGTTGAAGGTGGTTCATGTAGAAAAAAAAATCGAGGGACTGAAAAGTGTAACAAATATCAAAATTTAGGTTGCAAGCTATAAACTTACTTAATAAATAAAAATATGGATAAGTAATAAACAAATAATCTCAATAGTATTTATGACATATAAATATGCATATGCTTAAGGCTCTCATACTTCTATGACTAACTAGTTGTCCACCCGCGCGATGCACAGGGTAAAATTTATTTATTATACTATTATTAAAATATAAAGGTAAATATGTATAATAATAAAAACGAAATAAGCAATGAATAAGGTATATTATAAATGATTTGTATGAAATGGTGTACTGTAATAGATAAAAATTCGATATAAAATATATATAGCATAATACTGTTCTATAAGATAATTGTATATTTGTAACATTTGAGTAATATACTAATACTGTTACAAATTCGTATAAGGTGAAATAATATAAACAATGACATATTATATTTAGGATTTAGTAATAATAGCATGAAATCTCGCAATAGTATTAGTTCATTAAGCAAAGGGTGTTAAGGTATATTATTGTGACGTATTTAAATGTAAAAATAATCAACTGATTATATCTGTTAGTTAACATAATTTTTCTAATTTAAAAAAAACACACTAATTCATTAAACAAATCATTTTAACTATTACATCTTAAATTTCTATTGTAAATTATACCTCTAACAAATCGACTCATTTTTTATGTCATATTTCTTTAAAAACAATGATTCAGTCAATCCAAAATTACTATAAAAAGACAAAACTAAAGTAAAAGAAATTATTTTTTTTAATAAAAAGTAAAAGAAATTAATTTTTTAAAAAAGAGTAGACCATTTTTTCAAACAAAAAGAAATTATCATTATCATTTATAATAATACATGACACTTTCTATTTTATATACAAAAAATTTAAAATCAAAATATATCATAATAATCATAAAAAAGTAAACTACACCTAAAAATTAATATTTAATACATGCATAATGAGTGTCAAATCGAAGATCGTGAAAAGAAGATTTATTTAATATATTTTTCATAAAAAACGGAGTTGAGACGAAAAAGTTATACGACTTCCAAATATTTAGAAGAAAAGAAAAGAAAAAGAAAAAAAGAAAAAAAAAATGATTGGTCCACTCTCCTTAATTGTAGGAGGGAGTTACAATTCTTAACTTTTCTTCCGCTAAAAATTAAACAAATATTAACACATTTTAATTTAAAAATAATTCAAAATTACCAAAAAAAGACACATCACCCCAATTTTTTTTTCCACGATTCTACTTTTAAGAGTAAGGAAGAGGAAGATTAAATTAATATTAACTTTTTACCTTTAATTTAATAAAATAAGAGTTTCATTATTTAAAACTAATTTTTATCCCCCGGCATAGCTTAAGTAAAAATATATTTACAAATTAATGTCAAATAAAATAAATTAATTTGTTGTACTTAAAAAAACTAAACTAATACTTTTTTGTATGGAAATTATTAGAATAATTTTTAGCTGTTGTTAGACACATACTATAATCCAATTTGCAATAAATACTCAAAACTAACCCAAATAATTAATCAAAAAAGAATTTATTTATTAAATCAAATATTTCACTAGTGATATAGATGTCAATCACGAAAAGATAAATAATTTGACATATTGTGCATAAAAAACGGATAAGAAATACAAAAAGAAAGCTATTTGCATTTTAAAAAATTGAAAGAAAAATTATTAATTTATTAAAATTGACAAAAGCTTATCAAATAATTGTCAGAATTTGAGACAGGAAATTCAAAATGACAAAAAACCCTTCATTTGGCGCATATATATATATATAGAGAGAGAGAGAGAGAGATATTTAGTGATTGAAGAACTACATAATGCATTAATTATTTATGACCACTTTTTGTCACATATTTCTCTATAAATTATTTGAGACTATTTTAAGACTTTCTTTAAATACGACTAGTTGTTGCAACAAATATTTGAGACATATTTTATACCACTTTTGTCATCACAAATATATTATTTGCGTCCAAGTTACTGAGACAACTAATTAATGAGCATATATTGTCTCTAATACTAAAGTCGTGACAAATACTTATTATTTGAGATCAGACTTTATTGCCTCAAAGACCCATTTTTCTAAAGTGTAAATTACAACATACCAAATCAAATTATTTTAATGTAATTAGCCAATAAAACTATTTAGGAAAATAATCATAACTCTATCATTCCATTTTGTTTTTCCATCATCTAGTACAAATATATTCACAGACCTATATATATATATATATCCTACATCACTAATAATCAAAATTAATTGCTATTTTCTTCTATCTGCAAAATGAAGTCCATCACTGCAGCAATCTTTGTTCTTGTCTCCCTGTTGCTCATCTCCGCTGGTCTACTCTCTCTCCTCTCATACATTTTTTTTCGTGATATTTCAGTTCCGCTCTCTTATTCACAGTGGGCACATTTTTATGTGTCTTCGACCTGACTCTTTAGGCATCTCAATCCTTTAGGAGTGTATGTCAAATCATATGAAGCAAATAAAAGCAGCTTTGTAGTAGCTTATAACTTTTTTACTTTTAAGTGATTAATTATAGTAAAAATATATAATTTTCTGCAAACACTCCATTTAACTTATTCTAAGCAAAAATAAAAAAAATTGCTTGATATCATCAAAGGCAAACACGTCTTATTAATTTCTCAAAACATGATGTTACTTAATTGAAATTGGTAATTATGTGTATAGTCATATTTTAAAAGAAAAATGAGTGTATTTAATAGTTTCAAGGTTTTTGTTTTTTAATCCATTTAATTGGAGAATTATTTGGTACGTGATGGTGCTTGCAGGTATATCGACGGTAAGGGCACAACAACCGAAACTTCCACATTGCCTAGTGAACTCAGATTGCAAGCCGTTGTGTGGATCAAATTGCCCATTTTGTGCATGCCTTCAGGGTATATGCTTTCGCGGTTGCGGGGATCATCCACCCATTAAGGCAATTCAACATGTCTAGTAATTGAAAAATGATTAGTTTTTCAAAAAACTTATTGGAAATATGTTTCCTTGTTTAGTTATAGGGATTCATAAATCGAGAACATTATACAGTTGAATTTGCGATCCAAGTTGTTTTCTCCCGTTGAATGACTTGAAAGATAAGATTTGAATATGATGAATTTCAAAATACATAAACCAGGGTGAATTTCAAATCTGGCAAAAATCAGTCAAAGAAAAATAAGGATTTCATGTTAATGCAAGAACTTTGAATGGATTTAATTACGATAATAATTTGAAATCCACTGTCATATAATTCAATTCAATTGCAATCTAAGACTTTTATCTCTCTAAAATCGAGTTTGGCACAAATCTTTAATTATATATATATATTTTTTTTCTTTTTTTTAAAAAAAATTGAGGTCCTATCCAGTGCTTGAATATACTTTTATCGGACGAATGACATTAGCTCTTAAATAACAATAAAATATAAATAGATTAATGACAGAAATTGGTATATGAAATTTTTACATCATTGGATGCTATCCACTACGAGACTAGCAAGTGGATATCAGATATCGATAGACAAGTTCAATCATCATGATCTTTTCAATTTTTCGACAACAATATTTTTTAAAAAGACCAATTTTGCAATTCTCTCTTTATCATCTCACAAAAGTACAGTTTCAATGTTTTGTGGTACCTCTTCGACTAACACTCAACACCATCAATATCATATCATAAATTAAATGAGCGATAGCATAAGCAACTGAATTAGCCGATCTAGCTACATAAGAAAAGTTGCTAATGCTAATCAAACTAGCGAGCGTCTTTATATATTCGACAATGAGCCCATAATAATCAGACCCCGTCTCCCCATTTTGCAGCATGGTCATTAGATGCTTGTTATCTCTTTCAATTTCAAGCTGCATGAATCCGGTTTCAATTGGAACATTACCTTTAAAACTTAGCCATATTAATTATCAAATATGAAGTTTTTCTAATTATAATGCCGACTGTATTTTTTGACCTAATTGTATTGTCACAATCAGTGACGGACGCACGTAGGGGCCAAGGGGGGCACTGGGCCCCCCTGGCCCCGTTATAATGTGCTATTATATATGTTGGTCCCATCAGAATGTGCTATTATATATATATTTTTTTCAATTTTAATACAATTTAATTAAATAAAATAAATAATAATATAGTTTAATTTAAATTAGATGGATGTATTATTCTCTATAAGCAACAACGGTAAAGATGTTAAAAAATATAATGAATATAGAGACATTATATAATTTTTCTTCTTTTCGTAATTAAAATAATTTATTTATCTTATCTAAATTGGTAGTAATTTTCTAGTTTTATTTATAAAGTTGACAATTGTTGAGGCTCATGGACATGTTTAGGGGTAGTCCTCCTTTTAAATTTTTTAAAATATTAATTTTTAATGTAATTTATCCAATATTTTAAGTTTAGAGCCAAATTTTAATTTGATTTCTAGCCTGCAAAATTTGTCTCCTATTTGGTAAAATATTGGCACATAACCTTATAGCATAGTAAAAAAATTATAAAAAAAAAAAATCACCCCGTGAAATGAACTCCTAGATCCGTCTATAAATGGGCCCCCCTCGACCGAATTCCTGGGTCCGTCACTGGTCACAATCATCGTTAGGTACATCTTGACGAGACTATCATTTACGGTCGCTCATATTATGAGGTGTTGGAAAAAATAATAATGGTATATTTGAAAATGTCCCTAAATTTGACGGGACTGGTAAAGTCGAGACACGAGTTTGACTCGCTATCCGTAAGACGATATCGCCCCGCACCCAAGTGCTTGCGGCCTTCGGCAATCGTCCCTAAGATGCAACAACTTTTAACTTTAGGATCGTAGCAAAACGAAACTAAAGTTTTTGACAAACTACTCGATACTCGGGATTTTCTTGTAGACTCAAAAGACTCAAGATTCAAAGATGACATTTGCAGACTATTGTGAAACTATCGTTGTATTCGATCCAGTGAGTCGAGTTATTTTGGTTATTTCACTTGAATTGTTGCAACTTTTTCGAACACTCTTTCGTCTAATAAACACTTCTGCGTTCACACTCTGAAATTTCAAATGAGGCAAAGTAGGTGGTCTCTTCAGACCCCTGAAAATACGAGAAATTTAGGGGCCTCAATTTTTTTTTTTTTTATAACAATATATCTATCAACTATCAACTATCAATCAATCAATCAACTATCAACTACTATTATAAAAGTGTGAGTAGTTTCTTACAAATTTTGATTTGCCTATTATATCATCTTAATAAGTTCTATTTTTAAGGTTAATTTAGTAATCTTCATGTTATAATTTAATTAAGTCTACTATTTAAGGGAAGTTTCTAATCAATTTTATAAGATATTTAATTCACCTGATAATATAACTTAAATCTAGATACTCGCAAGACATGATATATATATATATATATATATATATATATTTTGATAAAATACGTTATATTTTTCCTTTTACTTTATTTTATTTTTTATAATATCTCATGCATTTCTACTATTTTTTATGATCAAATTATTTTGTAATTATAGAAAACAGAGAAAGATTGACCGGTCATTATATTTTCTTCTATTTTATTTTTATGATATATCAAATATTTATTTTCTATTTTATTGTTTAGGTATAAAATGTCAAAAAATCAATTAAGTTAGGTGTTCATCGGGTGAACAAAAAGTATGTCTTTTTTTAGTATTAGTAAAATAAAATGTACAATTTGTCCCATGGTTTAACACCGGGTAGCAGTGGCTAACCTAGCGAGAGTGACCATGGATTGAGACTCAATCGCGCCATTTTCCTAGTCTTTTTTTTTTTCTTCTTTAGGTTTTTGCCCAAAGTTTTTAAATTACTTATTTTTTAGGCTTCCATAACTGTTTATCTGTTATTCGTTTTCCTTTTTTCTCTCTCTCTTCGTTTTTCTTCCCATAATTGTTCTCTTTCTTTATTTGGCCTAATTAATGATTAAGGAACAATTATGGATAATACATTAAAACACAGAACTTTTCTCTCTTTTTATTTTCTCCCATAATTATACTCTTTCTTCCTTTGGCCTAATACGATGATTGCAGAACAATTATGGATCATAGATTAAAGCAACAAAGAACATTCTCTAAACACGGAAAGAAAATGAAAGCAAAAAACAAACAAATAAACAAACAAAACAAAAACAAAATCAGGGTTTCGCCCAATGTTTTTAAATTACTTCTCCTTTTGTTTTCGCTTTCATAATTATTTTCTCTATCATTCAATTTCCTTTTTTTCTTTTTCCTCTGTTCAATTTATCCTATACTTTTTATGTTTCTTCTTTTGACCTAATTTAGTTATCGAGGAATTATTGTGGATAATACATTGAAACAACATTGGACATTCTCTCAATGTTCTAAAAGTCGCTAGGCGCTAGTTAGGCGGTGGACTGGGGCCTAGCGACTAATCAGGGTCTGGGCGGGACTAATCGGGACATAGACGTAGTTAGGCGGGGAAGAATCGAAAAATAAACGTAAGCGGTCAATGAGAGCCTAGCGCCTAGACGGGGATTAATCGGAGCTAATCGTAGATTTTTAGAACAGAGCATTCTCTAATGAAAATAAAACGTAAGAAAAACAAAACAAAAGAGGGAACAAAAAGGCGGAGGGAAAAAAAATTAAAAAAGTGTGAGATTTTTTTAACTGCAACACAAAGATATTTTAAATACTAGTACTATTCCCGTGCGATGCACGAAAGTTTATTTAAAAAGTAATGATTTTAATAAAATTAAATATGATATAGTCTAATATTTAAATACGTGATCATTTACCCTAATAAAATATTTTTTAAATGTAGAATAAAACATATGTAAAATTATAAGTAATGTGAATATAAGTTTCTCGCATCTTATACATGAATTTAATATAACTCACTTTATATATAGGTATATTATATATGTATATATATATATATATTAAGATAAATATCTTTTTCAAAATGTTCATTTCTTATCTTTGAAATTCAAACACACATTTAGTGTGTCTGTTTCATTCTTCACCTATATGAATTATAGCTTAATTAATTATGAATGTTAAAATAAACATAAATATTTAACTATCAACTCATGTTATTAAATAAAATAAACTGAATAAAATTATAAGAAGATTATTTTCCTTTCATTTTTTCCGTTCTACTTTAAATATTTAAATTTATCTAAATGAAGTTTTAAATTCTAATTATAACTATTTATTTTTAAAAAAATCTTAGTTGCAAGTTTTAATACCTTACTTGGTATTTTAGATGTACAAAGAATAACAAAATAAAATTCAAAAGTTATTCAATAGTTCGAATAAAAAAATAAAACATCTTTTGTTTTTTCAATAGTTCGAATGACAAAATAAAACATATGAGTTCTTCAATATTTCGTAATACTTTCATTGTTGAAAATTTTCAATTAAATTATACGTTTATATTGTAAATAGTAGATTCATCTAAAGATACACATTGGTTAATGTAAAAAAATTGCTTAGGTTGCAAAATGTGGGGAAAAAAAGAGGACATAATTGAGATTGGTTAATGTGACCAAATATTTTTTAGGTTGCAAAGTCTAAAAAATATATATAGTTTAAGTTGGTTAATTTTGCTTATTTAAAAGAAGTTCAGTTGCAACTTGTATAATAACATAGTTTAGTTGCAAAGTGTAATTATTTATAGAAAAATAACATTTATATATGCAAAATATAAAAAGAGTAATATTTTTTTTAAGATTAATTACCATATATAAATTTATATATATGAGCGAAAGTCATAGTTTGTGAGTTATCAAGAAAAATAATTATTATAACAAATAAACATTAGCAAATTTAATAATTTAATAAGATGATTATAAAAAATATTAACTATCGCTTTTAATTCGATAAAGAATGTGTTCAACTGTATATACAATGATTTTTCTCTCAATGTAACAAATGAAAAAAACTTGAGACAATTAAAGTCAAATAAATCAAACTGATTAGTTGTCGTTTTAATGAAATAATCAAGTAATATAATTTGTAAAAGAGAATTATTTTAATGATTTTTAATTTTGTTCCGAATCAATGCTATATTTTTTTTGCAACCTACAATAAATACTGAAATCTTACTCAAATAATCAACGAACAAATAGTATAATATTTTAAATAGAATATTTTATAATTTTATATATATATATATATATATATCATATGGATGTCAAATCGAATATCGTCAAAAGATGATTAATTTGATATAGTATACATAATAAATATATTAGAAATGAAAAAACATATATGCCACTTTAGAAAGTAAAATTAATTTTGATTCTTACCAAATGTGACAACAACTTATCAATCACAGTCTGAAAATTTAGGCTGGAAAGTGTTACTTACAGAAGTATCCCTACCGTGGCTTATATGTATAAATATATATAGATTTTTTAATTTATAAAATAATTTTTAAATTCTAACTATAAATAATTTAAAATATCCATGAAATATATAATAAACGGAACAATGATATATTTTTTTTTTGGGTAGTTCATATGTAATATAAAGTTTAATATTGTTTTTCTTTATGTCTCTACTTTTATTTTATATTGTTTTAAGTTATCTAAATAAACTTTCAAGTTCTAATTATAAAGTTAGATTTTCATTTGCAACTTTTGAGATTTCATTTGGTGATTTCAAATATACTAAAATAGTTTTATTTAATAAATTCTTATTTTAACAAAATAAAATTCAAAAGTTAGTTAATAATTCAAATAACAAATTAAAGTCTATGAGCTCTTCAAAATATTTGGATATTTCCGTATTTTATATGGTATTGTAAATAATTTATATAAATGTTATATTTTTCTTACAAATAATTTATTTATTTGAAGATAAAGATTGATTAATGCAGAAAAAGCTATTTAGATTGTTAAGAGTAAAAAAGACAGTTGATGTTGATTAGTGCGACCAAGTATTATTTAGCTTATAAAGTTTAAAATTATATAATTGAATATTAGTAAAAGTAAAAAACTTAAAAAGATTGCAAAAATTAACAAATGTCATAATTTAGACTGCAAAGAATAAATTTTCTTAAAAGAGTAATTTTAACAAAATATACATTATTAAAAATATAAATATGTAACTAAAAATAATTATAAAAAAATACTCATGATTTTTTTAAATAAATCATTTTACTAATTTTAGTTGCAACTAAAACCAAAATATTATAGTTCAAGTCACAATGGCCATCAATTATAACACAAAAATTAACCAACAAACAATCCGTTTATTCAAATCAAATATCTCATTATAATGTATGTGATATGGATGTCAAATCGAAGCTTGTGAAAAGATGAATAATTTGATATATTATGCATAAAAATCGGATTTAAGATGAAAAAATTATTTATATTTAAAAATAAATAAAAGAAAGTTATAAACATACAAAAATAAGAAAAGTTACTAATTATAATCTAAACCTTTTGGAGGGAAAACTAAAATGACATCAATACCCTCCATTTTACTTTTATATATATATAGATTATGCATTGCTTAATTTATTAATATTTCAGTTAAATTGTGAGACGGAAATAAATAGGGGCTTTAATTTTCAACTAGACTCAGGTCACTAAACTGCTAGGATCGGTTCTTCATTTATCCTTTTTCAATTTTATAATATGTCACTTCCTCTATCATTAACTGGGAGGGAAAGGGCGACATAATAACCTCCATCACTGGTTTGCTACTATTGTAATAATGAATGACATAATATGCTACAGATGTAGGACAATCCGTTACGATATATCTAATGGTAATGGTGTTGATGCAATTAGATGTTAAAAAATACGGCCGATGATGTAATTGATTTTTTTTTTTAGAGTTGGTGATTAGTATTGCTAAATTTTAACGATCATGTTGCAATTGAAAGTTAGACAAAATCTCGTGATTTTTTGGAAAGTAACTTTTATTAGTACTACTACTATTATTATTGTTCTTGTTGCTTATGGCCATCTTTCCTACTACACCAAAAGAGGTCTTTTGTATTACATTTTTCGAGACCACAATTGTCGTCACTAATAATAAGTTATTTGTGATCACTTGTTGTCACAAATCTTTCTACAAATTATTTAATACTCTTTTAGGATTACTTTAATTTAGAGATAATTAGTTGTAGCAAAAAAAATTGAAACCCGTTTGAGACCACTTTTGTCGTCACAAATATATTATTTACGTCCGAATTATTGAGACCACTAATTAGCGATAACATATTATCTCCAATAATAAAATTCTGATAAAATTTCATAAGTTACGATAAATACTCATTAATTAGGTTACTTTTTGTTGTCTAAGAAGATAATTGTTTTAGTGTCCACATATAGAGGGAAGTTTCCAAGTTTGTAGATGACGATGTACCAAATTCAAGAAACTATCATAAAAAAATTGTCAGAATTGAGGCAATTAAGAAAATGATGTTTCCATTTTTTCCTATTTCATATAAATAATTTTAATTACGAGATACCAAATCAATTTATTTTAATGCAATTGGCCGTTACATAGCCAACAGATTATACCCAAAATTTACGAAAATAATCATAATTATTTAATTTCCATTTCCTTCATCCATCATCTAGTATAAATATCTTTACACACACATACATACATATATATATATATATCTTACATAACTAATAATAAAAATTAATTGCTATTTTTCTTCTCTGCAAAATGAAGTCCATCACTGCAGCAATCTTTGTTCTTGCCTCCCTTTTGCTCATCTCCGCTGGTCTGCTCTCTCTCATATATATTCCTTATATTTCAGCTCCGCTCTCTTATTTACGGTGAATACATATTTATGTATTTTGCACTGATATGTCGATCGATTTCATGAAATGAAATTCATTATCATATCCAAAATATAGAAAAAAAGATTTTTATGCTTCAATAGCGAGCAATTAAGGAGTGTTTTCGTCTACTTTTGCTTTTGGAGAAATACTTAAATTAGAAATTGTGCAAAAATTACTAATAAATAAAAGAAAGTAGTGTTTAAAATAAAGTAATTTTTACCAAAAGTGAAAAATAAGTACTTTCAAGGTAAGGTCTCATGTGCACCAATTACACAGTGCAGTTCGGGTTAGGTATCATCATTTATGTTTAATGGTACTACATGATTAGGGTTAAAGTATTACAATTCTTTTATCTAGACCATGTAATACTTTCAAATCGAAATTATGATACATTTTCACCATGATACCTAACTCATCACATGTAATACTTTTAGACATAAATAGTAATACATTTTGACTCATGATCCGAATTGTATGGATCTTAATTGATGCAGAAGAGACCTCCTCGTACTTCCAATCTCTTAAGAGTATGTCAAATCACATGAAGCAAATAAAAGCAACTTTATTATAGCTTAAACTTTTTAAGTGATTAATTATACTAAAAGTAATTTTGTGCAAACACTCTATGCAACTTATTTTAAGCAAAAAAGGAAAAAAAAAAAAAAGTTGCTTGACATAAGCAAAGGCAAACACTGCCTTATTAGTTTCTAGAAACATGATGTCAGTTAATTGAAATTGGTAGAGCATCTCCAACCCACCCTCTATTATAGTGTGAATTTTGCACTAAAAATACAGTTTTGTGTACACTATCTCCAACCCAACTTTATCCCACTAAATTTACAGTTTTGTGAAAACCATCTCCAATCCAACTCTATTTCACTAGAATTTACACAACAAGATTACTTACTTCTAATTTTATTTATAAATAATTATTTATGTTTTACATATTAAAAAAAAATCAACACTATTTATTTTAGTTAAAAAAATTTAATAATTTCACACTTAAAGATAAAACATTGCATTCAATTTATGCAATTAGTATTTTTTTTCTTCATATTTGTCATATGCGTTTAATTTAAACTTTCTGTATTTTGTTTTAATTTAAGTTTTCTGTATTTTGTTTTAATTTAAGCTTTTAATTTTTTTCAATTTATGCAATTAATATTTCCAACATTGTTTTCTTTCATATTGTTGTAATGAAGTCTCCCTTGTGTTAATTATCTTGCAATTTGATGTAAATAGTAATTTATGTTATTATTGTTTCATTATTTTTAAATATGCAAGATTAATAAAAAAAAATTAAACTAATTTTTTTGGTAATTAAATTTAATTGAATTAGATAAATTATTAAATACAAATATAACATTTATGTAGTTAAAACTGAATTTAGGGGTATTTTGAGCATATAATGTATAAATACAGTTTTTGTGTGGATGAACAGTGTCCCCCTATTTATTGGGGGACACTGTTCATCCCCCAATTATAGAGGGATGTTTTAGAGTGTGGTTGGGGGGATAAACTCTAAAATTCCCCCCAAAAATAGAGTTATTGTGATGGGTTGGAGATGGTCGTAGTTATGTGTTCATCCATAATTTCCCCAAAAGAAAAATAAAATTGAGTGTAGTTTATATTTTGCTTTTTTTTTTTTTTTTAATTCATGTAATTGGAGACTTATTTGGTATGTAATGGTGCTTGCAGGTACAATCGACAATAGAAACAAAACGACCAAAAGTTCGAGAGTGCATAGTGAACAATGATTGCAGGTTATTGTGTGGATTAAATTGCCCTTGGTGTGCATGCCTCGAGGGTACATGCTTTCGCGGTTGCGGCGGCAGCAACGATCATGGACCTATTAGGGCAATTGTACGTGTCTAGTAATTGAAAAACTCATTGGAAATATATTTATCCTTATTTAGTTCTTGGGTTCATAAATCAGGAACATTTTTGCGTCCAGATTGTTTTCCCGCAGTAAAAAATTTAAATATAAATTTGAATATAATGAATTTCAAATACACAAACCAAGGTGAATTCAAATCTCGCAAAAATTAGTATAACTAAAATAAATGATTTCAATATTAATCCAAACAACTTTGAAAATATAATTACGACAATAATTTGAAACAATGTCATATAATTCAATTCAATTGAAATCTAAGACTTTTATCCCCTAAAAGCGGAATTTGGCCTAAATCCTTAATGAGCATTTTTTAAATAATTCTAATCATCTGTTTAAATGTACTTTTATCAGACAGCACGAATGACCCTAATTCTTCATAAAAATAAAATATAAATAGATTAATAACGGAAATTGACAAATAAAGCTTTTACATCATTGGATACTATAAACAACGAGACTAGCAGGTGGATATTAGAGATTTTCCCTTCATTATCCAATTTTAAATTCCATCATATAAATATTACATAAAAGAAAATTTGGATTGCTATAACTTACAATTCACTATTAGAAAAAAAAAAATTAGAGACGGAAAAATTCTTCTCTAATTATATGATATCAGTTTCTAAATTAAAGTAGTGACGGATTAGAAATCAAATGGTTGGTCTTTATAATATTGGTCTCTAAAATTTAGAGACCGATTTTATTTCGTCTCTAAATTTAGTGACGGAATTTCCCTCTCTATTATGAAATTAGAGACCGAATTACCAACCGAATAGAGACAGATTATGCCCGTCTGAAATTTTCGATGGCTAGTTCGTCACTAATCGGATACTAATGATTTTTTGTCACTTTCTGTCACTATTCTATTTCTATTCTGTCTTTATTTTGTGACCAATATCATCCGTTATTAATTTCCGTCTCTAATATAAATTTTTTTTTAGTGATTACTTCATATATCCATTTATATATTTTATTACAAAATCTAATATTATTATATTTTTTGAAAAAATAAATTATATAAAATTCTTTATTGAAATGAAATATTGTAATATTTTCGTTGTATGCAAATATTACAAATGCAAGTTGTATTTTTACTCTGAATAATTCATCATTATATGTATTGTTCATTTTCCCCATAAATCCGTATATTTTATATTTGTCGTCACAATTCTAACTACTCCCTCGATCATTTACAAATAAGTGTTATTTTAAACTTTCAAATAAAATTTAAGAAATTATAGGATGGACAACAACACCCCTCCAATTTTCTCTTTATTACCATAAATTTCTCCAAACCTTCTTGATTTAATATTATAAAGATTTATATGAAAATTCCCTTAGATTTAGCTAAGGACAATATTGGAATAAACATGCAATGACACTCTTTTGTAAAAAAAAATGTTTTTTTCTAGAATGACACTTATTTGTAAACAAAGAGAGTAATAATTTGACAAAGTATTTAACTATTTATTATTTTTTAGGGAGCAGTGCGTTCATGAATGAACTTTGTGGAATTCACATTCGGATTGTACAATAGTATGAGTTCTTCTTACTTATCCGCAGGGGTAGTGTCCTCACGCCGTTGGATGCACGACACATGTGTAATAAAAGTGAAAAAAAAAATAATTTTTTGTCCATATATTATGCGTCCAGCAGTGTGGAGACATTACCCCTCCGAAATAAGGATTTTTCAATAGTATGTACTTTGTCAGGATAATCCTCTAACCATACTCTATTATCTCCTAAATAAGTACTAAAATGTGCTAGAGTATGTGCTAAACGATTAACCCCCTAGGAACAAATAAGAAAGTGCAGCAACCAATACTATGGGCCATAGTCCGAATATCCGATACCTTCGTGGTTGCTTGAACTAGAAAATGTTGCTGTGTAGCCAAATCTTTCAAAGTAACATTACTAGCGGAGTTTAAAATTATTTTTGGTCGTAACTTTTTCCTTGTACAATTTTTATCTTAAAAAAAGTTAAAACTTTAATTTAGCCTCGTGATTTTGAAATTGATCTGAATTTAGTCGTTTTTTCACCATCGACGATCAATTTGACTAGAAAATCGCACGTGTCAATCACATGACTCAATTTCCGACTGATTTAAATATGTGGCACCGGCAACGTAAAAAAATTAAAAAGTGTTTATAATATTTTTATTTTTTGTTTTTGACTTCAACATCACTCGCCGGTGTCAGGTATTTAAAAATTTACCAGAAAAATGTCTCACGTGAACTACACGTGTAATTTTTCGATCAAATGGTCACCGACGAGGAAAATTGACTAAATTCAAACTAATTTCAAACGAGTAAAAAGTTATGTGATCGAAATAATTTTAGCCCTTACTAGCATCTCTCCACCCTGTTTTCCAAAGCCACGCCTGAAACATTTTGCCATGAGAACCACTCAGATTCACCCATACAGAATTGAATTTCCACACCTCCTGAGTCACTGGACAGCTCATTTTTACAAAGTTATATACCTTATGAGAAGAGGTCTTAAGTTTCTCCCCAGTAAATTAGATATAAAAAATTTATCATAGGGTTCGATAGCAGTTACGATTCCTAAATATAATTACCCTAATATTCTAGACTTATCAATCTTCATATATAATAGTATGAATTAATCCTATTTGGTTTAAAAAAAAAAATCTGCTATAGGAATATATAGATTTTTTATTTTTTTAAATCAAGAATCTCATTAATCAATCTCAATTACAAGACTCTCTTATCAAAGGAAAATCAGAACCTATCTATGGATCGGCTGATGAAAAGAAAAAACGCGCAAGCTTACGAGCAATTACATTAAATAATCCTTAAAAAACATACGCTAAATATCATCCACAAGAACTCAATACCAGTAAGACCTGATTCGTGTCTCGTGACTACATGCACAACAAACAACGAATCGGAAAAAAAAGTACGAACAACGACTTTGAATCAAGATCAACAATCTCCATCAAACTTCGTCTCGAACGTTTGTCAATTACAATAGCCTTCAAGTCGAAAGATTCATTGAAAACCGCAGATCGGAGGCCCAAGGCGTGGAAAGACGCAAAGGCGCGGAGAAATCTCGTAGAGACAAACTTAAGGAGAGGAAAAAAAAAACAGAAACAAAACAAAAATCCGTTTTTCAAACTTATAGTCACATAATATTTTGCAATATGAAAAAATCCGTTGAAATATGTTTACGAGGTACAATAAAGACTTTTGTTATGGGTTCCACTGATTTAAGTTAATTGTAAGAAACTAATTTCTTAGTTAAGAATTATATCAAATTTAGGAAGTGAGGAAAAAAAAGTAACAGAATTATAAAAACCGGGGGAAGGCCGAGAAACACCCTTAAAAACCATTTAGAAAGGTTCCAGAGTAATTAAATCATGGTTGTCTATCAAATAGATAAGAAGAAGCAAAGTGATTTTTTGTTTGTTAATGATCTACTAACAATCTCAGATGCATTGTCTTATTCTGCACTACACATTTGAGTGGTTATATAAAGCCTCCAATTCTTCGGTTCCTGAAGCTTGCCGGAACAGTTCTTGCTGTAAAATACTCCTCTTCGACGGTCTTCTCCGAGCAAAATGTCACCTGCATGCCAGAGTATCACAAAAGCATATTACAGAAACTAGAACAAGAAAATCGAGTAACTGATCACAAGTAATCAGAAGCCATATTTTATGAATACTCGAGCTGAGCTCTAGTAATTTGATCGCAAATACAGTAGCTTCAGATAATATTGAGAAAGAACGTGTTGAAACTTGTATTTCTCGACTCAAATATTGAATAGTTTGCTTCCATTTTCAGCCTATGCAGGAACTGATAGATGTATAGTACAGTTGGGATAGCTTACCAGAGAAGCATATGATTTTAAAAAGGGCTTGATGAGCGGCCAAGCTGTCATGAATATAAAAGGAGCCCCCACCAGAATGATTTGACTCAATCGCCTTGGATAGTAACAGTTCATTGTATTAAACTGCACATGTATGCAGAGGTTATTTACATACATTTCTCAACTCAAAATTAACAACCCTTTGACAATTTCGGAAAAATAAACCAATGCGGTTGAGTTTCAATTCTTCTTGTTGACGATGATTAGTGTAAAGAGGTCAAAGAAGACAGTTGTGCTTAGTGCCTTAGCAGGGTGTAATACAAGGAGATTGAATAGCATAATTTAGGAAAGCTTATAAACCAAAAAAGAAAAAAACGATGAGAAATTTAAGCTTAAACATTTGACAGGTTCAAGTTCAGACGTGTTTGACATGTACTTCTGGTTTGCGTAAGGGAAATAGGGTAATCTTTTACCGATACTAAGTGTTAGCATTTGATGTGGTTTTGACTAATATAACACACATTCCTGCATGGTTGTGTGTGTGAATGTGGCATCAAAACCACACCTAGTGCAATGCATCTGATGTGTGAGCAAGAGCCAAACAGATTGGTAAAAGCTTAATATCAACATTGTTGCACCAGATACCAAGGATGTTAACCAACCCGAAGAGAGACTGATTCTGCAGGAACTTACCATGAATGGTAAAAGCTTAATATCAACATTGTGTGGCTGAAACCCTCGTAAATCGAATATGGCAAGTATGTCCTGCTTTCCAGGTGGGAGTTTGCTGAGTGCCTTCTCAATCATGTACACACACAGCTTCTCATCTTCATGAGGATCCTGTTTCTGTATTCATGCAAATGGTCATACCTATCCAATTTACTGAACTGAAAGTCGATTTTTTTCTTTTATTTTTACAATTTTGTTATGTATATATAAAAAAGATTGTTCTTATAGCATGATGAACTTACTCCTGGAATATGCTTGGAAACGTTCCCAATCACCACTGGCCTGCCATGCACATCAAGATAGTCATGCACATGAGCTTTCCCATCTTCTGCTGCTCTCTTCACTGATTCTTCTGTCAATTCCGATACACCAAAATCTTGACGCCATCTCTATTTAACAGCAAAAAAGATTCAGTACGAAGACGTTTGAGCAAAATATGAATGGATTTAGGAACAATAACTAAGTAAATGGATCTAACAGAGGCTTGTTAATGGATTTAGGAACAATAACTAAGTAAATGGATCTAACAGAGGCTTGTTAATGGTAAGAGAAAACAAATTTGTAATTACAATGGCTTTAGTTAACTTGGAGACGGTATCTTTGACAGAATACCGTTGGTCTTCGAGAAACCAAAGGATCATCTCTTCATCATCTCTTCCATATTTACCCACAGGGAGACTGTTATATTCTGTCTTCAGCTTCTGTTTGACCTCTGCCACTAACTGCAACATCAAATATTCAATCAACCATCAAATCACTATAATCCAGAGAGATTTGGGGGGTATCACATTCCCCCACCATTCAAACAAGGGATTAAACAGCTTCACCAATTACTGTGTCATGGAATTTATTCGACTAAGTAACGATATTGTAGGTGCTACACTTGATTAGACAAGTAACAGAAACAAAATGGACAACGCTCAATTAAGTCCAGAATTTTCCGGCAGTTGAAGTCAACAAAATAGTCAATCCCTCTTTCAAAATTATAACCAGATTTTTACTACAAATCAAACAGGAATATAATGGCCCATGCTGATGCTAACATGAAACAGCTAATCAGAGAAGATCGTTTTCCTTTTTTTCCTTGAAAAAATGACAAACATTTCTATGGAATTAACAAAAACACATAACTGACACTGAAAGTGAAAAGGATGTACCTTGTGAGCATTTCCAGACAAACAGCGTACGCTGAGGGCGAAACATTCGGCCGGTTTCTTGGATTGGACTGAAACTGAATTGAAACGGCAAAGCGGAGGGGGGCGGAATGTAACACAGTGCGCCATTTTATCAAACAGTTTGTAGTCGAGCTTCGGATCTGTGTCATTGCTGGTTCTGGTTTATACGATACGGTATGAAATGTGGAGATTGCGTGCACTCAAAGTGTCATTAACGTGGTAATTTTGTCGACTTCTCCGGCATTAATGGATTGGTAAATTTTACAGCAATGGATACACGCCCTCATGTTACATCTTTTTGGGAAATTGGATTTGAACAATTTTATGTACGCATATATCCGCAGATCAGATCTTCCACTCCAATTATACAACATGAAATTGAGTTAATCTCCTTTATCCCTACCCATAAAAGTGCACGTGATTTCTCACCGGTGATTTCTTACAAAATAATGTATGAACAAAATCATATAATTAAGTAGTACTAAAAAATAACCTTTGAGTGTGTTGCATCTTGCATGAGACAGTTTTACGTGTGATGGAATGCATTTTTACAGGAAAAAATATACTTTTACAGATAAAAAGTGATACTTTTACTACAATGAAACTTTTACAGATAAAGTGATATTTTTGCTAAAAAAATAATACTCTTTGGTTCAAATAGCGATATTTTTACTACAAAAAGTGATTTTTTTTCCCGTTACACGGTGGGACGGTCTCATACATTTGTCATAACCTATATCTATCACTATATTAAAACTCCAAGAAAAACAAAAACAAAAGGAATCACCTATTTATAGTTAACTTCTTGTTGCATGTCGTTATCTGATATATTTATATATATTATTTGTTTAGTTGAATTTTGGAAAATGTGATTTTAAGTGGGTGGATTTTTTTTCTTTTTCTAAAGTTTATTTGGTTGTGTTTTGGATTGAGATTATATAGTAGTACCTTTCAATTTTACGACATTATTTTTCAGATCATTGATATCAAGTATTGTATTTTCCATGACCAATAATTTTTACATTTCAAATTATGTTTGAATCATGAAGTCTTCTCCTAATTAATTAATGCGATATTTCACACTAAACTGGATGATTAAGATACATGTCATAACAATCATGAATAAGAATTGGAATATGTTTAGAAGGGCAAACGAGAGTTCAATAATTTTGATTTATAAGTTGAATTTTTTTCAAAATTTAAATAAAGTTAATTTCATATTATATTATTTCTCAAGAGCTTGCTAACAATGTATCATCAACATATGCTTAAACATTTATTTGATGTGATTTTTATCATTTTATAAAATACAATCACTTCACGGCACGGATAAAAAATCAAAAGCCTTATAAATTTTTTAATGTTTTGACCTTTTCAATTTTAAGAAGTTGATGCAAGTAAGAATATATAATTTTAGAGAAAAGTAAGAATAAATTTATTCATGAATCTTCAAACTAATAGAGGGCGTTAAAATAATAGAGGTTAGTTTAAGAAATATTTTGTAAAAAATTATTATTTTTGTTGTGCCATCTCTTTATAGGTGAAAAGTTTAAACGGGTTCTCGTAAGCACATATATAAAAATTTATTTGATATTACTGTTATCGTTAGTAACATATTAGGGAAATATTAAAAGGCTGCTAAACTATTAATTTTTTTGAACTAAGGGATATAAAGTAACGTCTAGACCACTAAATTACTACAAAATTACACTGACAATTGTCGGCCAATTTTCCTACCAACGTAAACTTAGGGATATAAATTTAACACTAAGGACATTTTTGATTGGGGTTGGAATGGTTGGAATACTGTTGGTTGGGAATAGTACGTAGTTGAAATTAGTGGCTGGAAGAGTAAAAAAATGATGTTTAATTGTTTGGGTGATTGAGTAGTAGTTGTAGTGTTGAATATAATTTTTAATTGTAAAATGTGATGTGATATGTATAAAAAATTGTTAATCATGATTAATTTAATGATTAAAGTTGTACTAAAATTTGTGATGGTTTGAGGTGGTTGGGCCAACCTATATAAACAAACATAGGGAGAGGTTGGACCAACCCCAATCAAATATAGCCTAAATTTGTACCTTTTCCTGAATATTCTACGGTTGAAATAATATATTTCGAAATTGGTATTTCATTATGAGTACGTCTCTATAAAGTAGTTGTATGGATCTCGGGTCGTGGACAGTTTTAATGAAAATGTATTAATGTTCATGTTGGAAGATATTACTTATTAAGAAGAAAGATGTCATGCTCAAAAGGTATTAATGACTTGTAGGATGTTTAACTAAGTTTATTTTAAACATCTTATAAGTTGTTGCAAGAGCTTATAAGATATAATTTCATAAGAGTTTATAAGCAAATAAATCGTTTGGATAAAATAACTTATAAGCTTGCAATTGAATTGAATGGTTTAGCATTATTTTGGGGACTAATTTGAAACCTAATCAAACACACATTTTGTCTATTGTGTTTATTGTGCGTGAAGTGTGTCTTGTGTGTGAATAATGTGTAAAGTGTATAGTGTGTTTAACATGTAAAATTTGAGTGTAATTATTAAGATCTTAAAACATAAAATCGAGCAAGCCATGAAATTAGGCCAAATTCTTGATGCATCAGCAGTAGTCACTCGACTTCTGACGAAGCAGACGACCAACACCTCAGATGATCAACGACGAAAGAAGGCAGAGGAGAATGATATCGAACAGGGAGTCGGCCCGAGGTCGAGGATGCGGAAACAGAGGCAGCTCGATGAGCTTGGGGCCCAGGTGCTTCGTCTTAGAATGGAGAATCAGAATCTTGTTGATAAGCTGAATCAGGTCTGTGAAAAGTACGATGGAGCTGTGAAGGAGAATGATAAGCTCAAAGAAGAGGCGTCGAACAATGATGGATTTTGCCAAGTTTGAGGAGATCGGATGTAACGGTGACCATGTCTGGCCTGAATCTGCCTGAGAGGCCGACTCAAATCATCTCTTACATAATTATTCCATACCCAGGTTGTTGCCTAGTGCTGAGTTAGATAGAAAGTGGAAAAATTAAGAAAGGACAAATCACATGCAAAAACTTATAATATAAGTGGCAACAATCAATCAGTGATATAACAGAAAATATAGCTAGGAGGATTACACGTTTAACCTTTTGTAAAGGTAAGTAGGTTTGTTGTTACCAAAATTTGTGAAGTCGAACCGGGTCTGTCGGTTCATCCGTAAATCATCACTAGTCCGACCTGATAAGGGTGAAAAACCGAAAATGACATTAAATTGGTTAAAACTGCTAAAAATCGGATCGGTTAAACAGACAAAAGCATTTTCTACTTTAAAAAAATTGAAGTTTTATTTTAAAAATAATAATTATACAATATTAAAGATCTTGCTTAACGCGATATCTTTATGTATTATAAATATATATTTTTTTATCCTTTTAAAGCTTATGTCATTTTTTAAATACAATATAATATAATGTTAAAATCAAAATTAATTATCATTTTCATTCGAATCATCTGTTGTCTGTTGAATCGTGAACTGATAGCTAATTGGTTCGCTCACCAGAACTGATTCCTACAAACACTATTTGTTATCATTCTGTCGATTGTTTGTTTTAACGGTTTTCAATAATTTTAAATTACATAAGAAATTTCGTTTCTAATTAACTTTTTGCATATATTATATTAAAATAATAGTTTTTCACGTTCTTTAAAGTGATACATAGATTGAATATATTAAAATAAGTTATTATGTTTGAAATTACGATTATTATTTTTATTACTATTTGGGGGTTAGATTTGAGTTTTCATTTTTTGTGCATCTTAATTGAGTTCGAGTTGTAAATGAAAAAAGAAATAGTGAAGTTGAATGTAATTTAAGATTTTCAATATTATATCAAATTATTTTAATTTTAATTTTAGTTGTTTTACGAAATCCATATCCACATTAACATAAGTAAAATTATGATAAATATAAAACCAGTATCAATTAACTGTTTTAATAAAATATAATAATATATAATTAATTA
Source organism: Ajuga chamaepitys (assembly GCA_958295605.1). NCBI lineage: Eukaryota > Viridiplantae > Streptophyta > Magnoliopsida > Lamiales > Lamiaceae > Ajuga > Ajuga chamaepitys. Next base: position 57,602,645 of record OY282498.1, on the reverse strand, counting down.
AAAACAAGCGTTTTAAGAACATTATCCTAATTCAGATTGGATCTTTTACTACAAACGGTGCTACATCTTTTACTGCAGTTACACAATACACTGACACCTATACTCAGTGACATCACCAATACATCACAAATGTACATATCTACTATATTTTATATAATTGTAGTAGGAGATGTAGCACCATATGTAGCAGAAGATCCGGAATGACCTTAATTACTTTAGTGGAAGTAGACAAAACTAGCTAAAACGGTAATTCAACTCATATTTATAACATTTCTCTAATAACAATAATTTTTAGCCATATGTAACTATTAATATATTATATCCTTACGCATCCACGTTTAATATATGGACTTCATGCGAATGATTATTGAAGATAAATGGCTAAAATTATATAAATTTTAGGAGGCTGACCAAAATAACCTATTTATTACAAAAATAGCTAAAATAAAATTTAACCATTTAGTTCATTTATTTTATTATTGTAATATTTTTTTTAGAATTTATGTGAATATATGTAGTTTTTTATATATGTAAGTAATTGAACAATTCTTTGTTTTTCTTATAGAAAGATAAAGGAATTATTTGCGATGTGCGTATATTCAATTAGGTATTCCATTAAAAAAATATTACACTTTAAAATAACCTCGTTAGATTTGATTAAAAATATTGCTTATAAATAAGCTTTTGTACATCACATCAACTAGTACTCATTACACCAGTATTACACATATATAAATTAATATAAATGAGTTATAATTCGGATCAGATCTCTATTACATATGATGCAATATTTTCTACAACAAACTGGCATTGTTTTCTTAAGATCTTTCATTTCTTTGTTGTGATGTAAAACTGCATCTTAACTTGTCAAAATTATATTTTATACATGATATGATTTACATTTGATATATAACTTTGCGCTTTGTCCCTAAATTGAGAATTTCAGTCATTGTATTTATATAATCAATTAAATTTGGGCCACCCAGTAAAATTTTCTGCAATAACCCGTTGGATTTATTCCATATGTTGCATGATAAAAATTCAGTAGTCATACTTTGCCACATGCCTCACATCCAACGGGATTACAGCACTACCTCATGGAGTAACATAGAATTTCCCCCTATTTATCTTGTATCCACTATAATAAAACATGGGTGTTCCTCAGTTTAACTCCAATCGAGAAAGAACAAAAATGTGTTCTACGTTGATAGTTTACTTTTGATGACCACTTGAGAAGATGGTAGACAGAGAGAAATTGTAAAGTCTAAAACATAGAAAATAAAGACAAATATCTCCACAAGTACGTATCTTGGTGTATAGGGGTGTTAATACGGGCAAGCTCTGACGTTATCAACCTACCCATCAGACTTTTAGCCTATTGGATCGGCCCTAATGCGCTCAATGATGCTTCAAGCCTAGAATCTTCTGACCCAACCGTCTAGAATGTCAGCAAAGCTGGGCCGGTCGGGGCGATGTTGCAACATCTAAGTGGAATTCAGAATCGGTGGTCTAATCTATCTAACCATCCAATCTAAAGACTCCGCCAAGAGTACATGAAAACAAAAGATTAGCTAAATATCACCCGGGTACGTAGACAAGTATCTCGTACTACAACCACAAATTACATGACAAACAGGGACGGAAATACAAGTCTATAATCTGATATCCTGACTTTTATTAATTAGAAGACCAAAATAAAATGCACAGAAATTACAAGCAAGTACTGAGAATCAATCCCTGTCCCCAACGACAAGATCGCCATTAACTTTTACTAGGACACCGCATAAGCTCAAGCACGATATGGCGTACCTCGACCACGACCCCTGCCCCCATAACCATACCCACCATAGCCTCTTCCATGGTAAGAGCCACGGAAGCGACCCCCACCTCGACCAGGACCACGCCCTCCTCTACCACCCCGATACCTCGGGAAATCTCCAAATGTCTGCAGTTTTTTAAGACACATCAGAGATATATAGCAGCAGCAATCCGTAAAGCTGATAAACTCCGTAAAGCTGATAAAATAGGTCAAAAAGGGTGTACCTCTGTGTCTAACTTCATTTGCTCCGAATACCGAGTCCTACCCCTACCGTTATTTGGGTCATTGTCTATGGCATTGGAGGAAAGAGAATCGAAAAAATCATCCTTATTATAAAGAGGCTGCAAAAGAACAAAGAAAATGCAACATCAATAATCCTATCAAGTCTTCCACAAATTGTTGATATTACGTTAAGGCAACATCAAACAACGCCTACCTTGACCTCAATCTTGGGCAATTCCGCCACATCATCCTCATCCTGATACTCATTTTCATCACTGCCACTTCCATTTCCTTCTTTATCCTTTGATTTACTTTTTCCCAAATGACCCCACACTTCGTCTTTCTTGAATTTTTCATTCATCGCCGTGAAATCAAAGTCTTCAGTGAATTTTGTCACAGAGCGTGAAACCTTAAATGCAGAAGACTACATTATTTTATATTCAATAATCTAAATCTGGAGATAATAGGACACCTTGAAGGAGGGTTCATCAAATGCACCATAAAAGAAAAAAGAAAAGAAAAAAGAAAAAAATGATGCCAGAAGAAACCAGTAATCACAGAAAGACAGTTCATGGAAGCAAGAGAGAAGGAATAGATGTGGAGAAGGATAATACAGATTAATCTAAAGCAGAAATATAGCAATAATTAAAGAGAAACAATTAACATCCAAGTCCAAGCAAGTCCTTACCCCATATCCTCTCCCACCACGCCCTCTGTAATTGTTGCGCATGTGATAAGCACCTCCATTCGGCTGAAAATTGTTGGTAAGATATATCACTAGATGTTAAAGTCTTAAACTACCAGTAATGTTATCATAAACATGACATGTTAAAAATACAGCTGGAATATATCAATAAGAGAAAAAGATAACACATTAAACCCTGAAGTTAACCCCGGGAATTATCCTAAATAATGCTATTAGATTCTCACACAAGTTGGCTGTACAGTATTCCATGAGAGTGAAACATCCGACGAAATTCAGTCAATAAAATACTAGCTGCCATATAAGATTATTTTGCAATTCACAACGTTAATGTGGGCCTAAAACTGAAGCAACTAACTGCCTTGTGATTTATGTGATTATAATGAGAGATTTCCAGGTCGCAAATAAGTGGATAACATATCAAACCCAAATTCTGGCATGGAATCCAATGAAATATTTAGGAAAGATTTGGCTACAATACATTTCAATGCAAGTGTTGCTTATTTCAAGGGAGAAAATCAACTTCTCAGTGGAAGGAAGATACATAAATTTCTATATTGTGAGGTTATAGTCACGGCTGAGTAAATTTAGGAGAATGAACCTAATGAACAATAGTATTTCCATATACATAACCTATCCAATGCCACTGTAGCTCTGTCCTACCACCTCTACTGCCTAAAATTTCCAAATCATTATTGGAAGTCTGTTGAATCAGGTCAATATACTCCATAGATGCAGCGCCATACTTTTAACTTTAATCGCATCACTCATGCAGCTTTAGGCCTCGTGAGACCCATAACCATATTTGATTGATCAAAGTTCTACGCTAAACCAGCATCAATCAGAAAGATCAAACTTCAGTCCTCGTGAAATAACAGAAAAAAATCGTGCAACTCTATGTTAAGAATATAAAGAACTCAAGAATACCCTGTGAGCTCGAGTGCTTGGTGGTAACGGTAATATTGGTGGTTGAGCTTCCGTTGCTGCAGGAGCTGAAGGTTCCGTTGGTTTTGGTGATACTTGCACTACTTCAACATCTTTCTGAGCCGTCTGTGAAGGTTGAGGTGCAGGAACAGCAGTATGTCCAGAATGCAGAAGTTGTCCAGGAGTTATAAGTGAAGGTGTTGGCGTCTCTGTAAGAACAGAACCAGATACCCCAGGAACAGATGTTCCCGGAGACGATAGGGATTGCTGGGACAATACTGCTGGACCAGGTAAAGATCCAGGTTTGCTAGCAACTGAAGGTAAACCAGCATTATCAGGAACTGAAGTTGGAACATGACCCAGAGATGCGAAATTAGAGGTAGGATTCGAAGCGGAGACAGCAATCGAAGCTTTGTTTGGAAGCGGATTGACCAATGCTTCAGATGCTAGTGAAGAGGGCTGCAGAGGAGGCACGTTTAAAGACAACGTCGAAGCACTTAATGAAGTAGAGGTTAAACTAGAGGAACTTGCAGAGTTGGACAGCAAGGAAGAATGATAATCAGGCAAAGTAGAACCAGACAAGCTAGATGCTGTAGATGGTAGAGATGAACTGAAACCAGGAAATTGCATCTGTTGCATTGAAGGGGGCACTGACAGGCCAGGAGGTGGTCGAAGCAAGGACTGCTGGGGAAGTTGGGGCAGCCCATTAGGTGTGCCATAGAATCCCTGCCAATACATTGGCATAGGTAAGGCACTTCCATTTGCATTTGGGGGAGAAGGGCCCCAAGAATTCAAGTTTCCTCCAGGTTGATACAAGTGCAGATTACTTTGAAAACCAGAACCAGCGAGTCCCATTTGTGGAGAATGAGAACTATGATCAGCCAGAGACCCGCTAGGAGCAGTAGGCAAGCTTGTGGGAGGGGTAGTAGGGCGAGGATAGTGAGACTGCACCAAAGCTCAGATGGGTAAGCGTCAATTTCTTCTGTATCACATCACTAACATAGTTGTGCTACTACTTGCCTGAATAATTGCAGGATCACTGTTAATGGATGGAGTGGTCTGAACTGGAGGAGAGGCTTTGACCTGTAAATCCTGCGGAAACGAAAAAACAAATATGCTGTTGAAATTTGAGCCAACAGAAACAAGAGACAAAACAGCAAAAGCAGCGCCAGTACAAGTCAAACTAGTACATTTGAGGGAAAAAATTATATAAAATATCCACTGTCATTGTGATGACCAACAAGTACGCAGAAGCTGAGTTGCAATTATCTTTTATACCGCACCACATACCAAATATAAATTTTCCCACCCAACCTGCCCAACCCCGGATAGACTTGAGAAAAAATCAATTTAGCACTAGAACAATAACCATCCTTACTGTGACTAAAAGTTCGTATACTAGCTTGAGCAGTTTTTCACGTAAAATTACTCAAGCACGATAAATTCATAGAATTTGCTCTCTTCTGAACTACTAACCATATCAGAACATCTCCAAACAGGAAATGCTGAAATGATTCCTCACAGAAAATGATATACTTCTCAATGGGAGAATTCAAAACATACATTACAAGCATGCATATTCATATATACCTTGATATCACTTCCTCGGAACAGTATGTATTCATAAATTTTATCACTTGGGGGGAGTTGTGGACCATCCTTTTTTCGTCCTTCTGTACCAAATGACCTCACTGCCATATGACGTTTTGAAAATCGATTAGTTAGCGTCTACCATATATAAGAAAGATGTTGTAATATGTGATCAGTTCGATACAAAATGACTATTATTTAATATAAACAGAGCTCTGTGAGGAAAATCATTAAGTCAAAAGGACACGTCTGCTAAGCCTGCCCAAGATAGCTGTGACAATAAATTAATTCACAGACACATAAATGAACTTCAAATCTTACTGCAGGAACTGTTGTTGCTATGTAGCAGTAGCACCATAAAGGATATCACCATTAGTGTTGGGTGTTGGCTTAAGACGCCCCAGTTTCAACCCCACAACTCTTTACAAGGATTATATCCATGCAACTTAAACCAACAGAAGTAATGGGAATGGAGTTCGATGATGGTGGTGGTGGTGAAGAATCGAAACTTAATTTGGGCCCTCACTGACATTAGTCATAGTGCGTAGTCGAACCTTTTCAGATTTTTTTAAGAAACATAGTGTACTCAACCATTTTGGATTTACTTAACCTCAAACAACAAGATATAAGCCAATTTAAGCCGAACCCAAATCCCATTTATACTTGTTATATTATCTTAAACAAGCACACATGAGGCCCACCCAAGTCCCAACCAACTGATAAGTCACTAATCTCTACATGGATTATATTCATGAGCTGACCCAGCAAGTGCAAAGAATAGGCTTTGGAGTGAAGATGATAAATAATCAAAACTTAGTTTGGGCCCTTACAGACTATCAAGTAATGGTTGTACTCAACCATTTAATATTTAATTCATCTCAAACAAGAAGTTAGAAGCCAAGTTAAACTGAAGCCAGAAAAGCTTGCTCGATTGACTTTGCTTAAACCAGTACAGTTATGCTGCCTTACTTCTGTGATAGCAACCTACCAACATTCATATCATACATATATCCCCTACATGATAAGAAAAAGATACATTCTCCAATATCACTCTCATATATACCTAAATGAGAATTACTTAAGCATTCGCAGCCCTTACTAGAAAGAGACCAAATCCCAAAAATATTTAGGCCTAGAGAATGCATCAAAAAACATGTCAATAATCTACTTCTGACAGATAAGAAAAATGTAAAGTATGCACCAATAATATCAATTTATCATTTGACCTTCCTATGAACATGAGCCAAACCAATCAATCATCAAGAACATAGAAAAGCAAACTCATCAAATAACTGAATTGAGCTAAAACCGTAACCACTTAATATCTGGCTCGAACCACGGGGGTTTATAAGAATTGGCGAGCTAGACGAAAAAAAAAAAAAGAAACGAAATCAGGCAAATACAAAATTAAGTATGTATTAATAAAACCCTAAAAAAGGAATCAAAAGGAAACACTCTAAGTGGCCATCTTTGCCCTAATTTTTCTCACCATTGCGCAATCCGATGCTAGACTCTTCGGTGTTGATGTTGTACAGTATCCCTTCGTACCTGATCTCACTCTTCGAAGTCAAGCTTATCAAGCTGCCGATGTACGAGTCGGCCGACGCTCCTCCGGCGCCAGATCTATTACTCGTCCCCGCCGTTGAACTTTCCGCCGCCATCTTCTTCTATAACTAAACTAATTTATCCAGTTACTCACAAAAATCAAAATGATAAATCACGTACACATATACATACGCATATATGCGTAAATCGGACTTTGCAGTCTCAGAGAGTAGTATTCAGAAGATGCAGATGTGGCGAATATGCCGAGATAACGTTATTAGGGTTTTCTGTTCGTCTTTCCGTTCCCTTTACTCGTGATTTTAGTTCTTTCCCTAACCACAATGACGGTAATTGGGAATTAAAACAAAATTTTCCTAATTTTCTTACAACATTTACCGTGTGTTTTTAGATAAAAGTTAAAACTCAAAAAAATTAAAATATAACTATATAAACAATTATATCACGAATAATATCTGTATAATTATGTGCATTATCTACAACATCTACAAATTATTTAATTATTATATTTAAATATTTAATTATGTTCAATGGAAATTTTTTGTTTTTCATAAATTATGTCAATTATTTTAAGTTATGATTAAAAGTATATTTCATGTTTTTAGACTTTTAAATATTTAATTTGAATATTAACACAGTGCATTAGTTTTATCTTATAAATAAATCTATATGAACATATTTATCAATATAGCAGATCTAATATCAATTTATAAAATAAAATTATAAAATCTCACAATTTTCTAGCTTTCAAGTCTTTACATTTTTCTCTGTGAAGAAAAAAAAATCTGCACATGCTGCAAACACAAATTAGGATTGAAAAATCTAGACACCTACTGCGTCTTTGTAATTTTTTCTTTCTTTTTAATCATTTTGAAAACTATTTTCCGAGCATCTTAGTACTTATATTGAACATGTTAAAGAATTGTCTCATCAACTCAGCTAGAAGAGGATTAAATTGGTTCAGAAATAGCAGCTGAAAGGAGAAGAAAACAGATTCTGTTAAATTCTGTTCAAGATCTTTTACAACGGTTTCTGATAGCTAAAACAGTTGTCGTTTAGTGACGGTTATTTTGTAACCGTTTTCTGCCAGTTTCTGTTTCTGATTCATGCAGCTATAAAGAAGCGATTTCGTCCGTGTTTGAAGTTCTTCTGGAGAGTTCTTTTGTAACCTGATTATACTCCAAGTTGAGAGCTAGATAGGTTATGTAAAAGAGTGAGAAACAATACAAAAGAGATTGTAATTCCTTCTTGAAAGTAGCTAGTTGAGTGCATGTTATTGTGATCTAGTGAATGAGGGATTTCTCTGTAATCATTCGATGATAATGAAGATGAAGCAGCTCCCGTGGATGTAGGCAATTTGCCGAACCACGTAAATCCTTCTCTTGTTTGGTTTGTTTAAATTCTTGAAGGTTTAAGTTCTTGGTTTTGATTAAGAACACATAAGTGAGTGTGTGTTCAATCTTGAATTGTTGTGTGCTGAAGACTTGAGAGTTCAAGGAAGATTGTGATCTGATATTAACAATTGGCGCCGTCTGTGGGAATACATGCCCACGAAGTGTTTGGTCATTGGTCTGGATTCTCTAACAAAACCCTGAAGGATCAACAAGGTTCCTGGAGGAGGAGATGGCTGCAACCAAGTTTGATGCTGAGAAGTTTTCTGGGAAAAACGACTTTGGATTGTGGAAAATTAAAATGAAGGCTCTTCTAACCCAACAAGGCCTCGCTGCTGCGCTTAAAGGAGAAGAAGCACTACCAGAAAAACTAGATTCATCACAGAAACAGGACATCCTGGAAAGAGCACATAGTACTCTGATTTTGTGTCTCACTGACAAGGTCCTAAGGGAGGTTTCTAAAGAAACAACTGCGGAAGGGCTGTGGAATAAATTGGATAGTCTGTACATGTCAAAATCCCTGGCAAACAGACTTTACACAAAACAAAGATTGTACTCTTTCAGATTCATGGAAGACAAGACTGTTGATGATCAGTTAGATGAGTTCATAAAGCTTCTGGATGATCTTGAAAGCCTGGAAGTCAAATTGGAGGAAGAAGACAAGGCCATACTTCTTCTGAATGCCCTCCCTAAGTCATATGATCACTTAAGAGATACCCTCTTGTATGGCAAGAAGACAGGGCTTACCTTGGAAGAAGTACAAATGGCACTCAGATCCAAGGAATTGCAAAAGGAAAATGAGTCTAAACTTGGAACAGCTGGAGAAGGCCTAATGATCACAAAGGGAAAGGGTTCCCAATGGAAACAGAAACAATCTGACACTCCCAAGAAGGAAACACAAAACAAGGTGAAACAAAATGATGGAAAGGAGACAAGGAAATGTCATCACTGCAAGAAACCAGGGCACCTTAAGAAGAATTGCTTTGAATGGAAAAGAAAACAGGCTGAAAAGAAGAAGAATCAGAGTACAGTGGATCTGGCAACAGCAGAAGATGAAGCTGAGGTTCTGAATGTGGCAGATCAAAAACAAGAAGATCAATGGATCTTGGATAGTGGATGCAGTTTCCACATGTGCCCAAAATTGGACTGGTTTCATGACTTCTGTGAAAAGGATTGTGGATCAGTAATGCTGGGGAACAATCAGGTATGTCAAGTGAAAGGAGAGGGAAGCATCCACCTGCAAACTCATGATGGATCTGTTAAGATCTTAACAAAAGTAAGGTACATCCCTGACCTTAAAAGAAACTTAATCAGTTTGGGTACTCTTGAAAACAAAGGATGTAGTTTCCAATCTAAGGATGGTTTCTTGCTTGTCATGAAGAATGAGAAAATTCTGTTGAGAGGGGTGAGAAAATCAAGTTTGTATTATCTTGATGGATGTGCTATAACAGGAACAGTTAGCAACACAACAGATGAGGAATCCATGAAATGGCATTCCAGGTTAGGTCATGTAAGTCAAAATGGCCTAAATGAACTCCTTAAACAGGATATGTTACAGCACAAAGAAAAGTTTGTCATTAAAGGATGTGAAACATGCATTCTGGGAAAAAGTAGGAAGCTACCCTATCCTACTGGTAAACACACATCAAAGGCACCTCTAGAGTATGCACATTCAGATCTGTGGGGCCCTGCAAGAACTATCTCTATGGGAGGAGGAAGATATTTTCTGAGTATAGTAGATGACTATTCCAGAAAATTATGGATATATGTGCTGAAAACCAAATCAGAAGCTTTCCAAAAGTTTCAAGAATGGCACACTGAAGTTGAAAGTGAGATTGGAAAGACTCTAAAGTGCTTAAGGACTGACAATGGCTTGGAATTTATGTCTGAAGAGTTTAACAACTACTGCAAGGCTAAAGGAATCAAAAGACACAAGACTGTACCTGGAAATCCTCAACAAAATGGAGTCTCAGAAAGGATGAACAGAACAATCCTTGAAAGAGTGAGATGCATGCTGTTAGAGTCAGGTTTAGCAAAGAAGTTCTGGGCAGAAGCAGCATCAACAGCTGCTTATCTGATAAATAGATGCCCCTGTTCAGCTATTGACTTTAAAACACCAGAAGAAAAATGGTCTGGAAGGAAGCCTGGATACTCACATCTAAGGACATTTGGATGCAAAGCATTTGCCCATGTAAAACAGGATAAACTTGAAGCAAGAGCACTCAAGTGTGTTATGCTGGGATATCCAAAAGGGATTAAAGGATACAGACTATGGTGCATTGAGCCAGGGATGCCCAAGATAATTGTCAGCAGAGATGTGGTGTTTTGTGAGCATGAGAAACCTTTCTGCCAGGATAAAATTGAGGGGGTTGTTACTACAGAGCAGACACAGAACAGACTAGAAGAGCTGGGGAAAAGTTCAAAGCCTGAAGAAGAAGGAGTCACTGATGAGGACTCAGATACCAATGAAGAAGAATTGCCTGAAGAGAGTGAGCCTGGGAGTTATCAACTGGTAAGAGACAGAGAAAAAAGAGTCTCCAAACCTTCAACAAGGTACACAGAAGATTTTCTCATGGCCTATGCATTTACTGCTGGAGAAGACACTGACAACAGTGAGCCTAGAACTTATACAGAAGCTATGTCCAGCTCAGAGAGAGACAAATGGATGATAGCAATGCAGGAAGAAATAGAGTCTCTGGAAAAGAATGGAACCTGGCAATTGGTCAATAGGCCTGTACATCAGAAGCTTGTAAGTTGTAAATGGATTTACAAGAAGAAGGTTGAAGTATCAGAGACAGAAAGGGTAAGATTCAAGGCTAGGTTGGTTGCTAGAGGGTTTACTCAAAAAGAAGGAGTTGATTACAATGAGATCTTCTCTCCTGTGGTAAAGCATTGCTCCATCAGGATTTTATTGGCAATAGTAACTCAGTTTGATCTAATCTTAGAACAATTAGATGTAAAAACAGCTTTTCTTCATGGGGATTTAAAGGAGATCATATATATGACTCAGCCAGAAGGTTTTGTGGAAGCAGGAAAGGAAGGAAAAGTGTGTTTGCTTAAGAAGTCACTGTATGGACTAAAGCAGAGTCCAAGGCAGTGGTATATCAAGTTTGATCACCATATGAAGAGCATTGGGTTTCTCAGGTGCAAATATGACAATTGTGTATATTTCAAGAAGAGTGGAAAAGCTGTGATCATCTATCTACTCTTGTATGTAGATGATATGTTAATAGCCAGCAAAAGCTTGGAAGAAATTAAACTGTTGAAGGCAAATCTTCAGTCAGTGTTTGAGATGAAGGTTCTAGGAGCAGCAAAGAGAATTTTGGGAATGGACATTGTTAGAGATTTCAAGGCAGGAAGTCTGTGGCTAAGTCAGAAATCATATATTGAAAAGGTCTTGAAGAAATTCAACATGCATGAATGCAGGAAGGTGTCTGTTCCATTAAGTCAGCAGTTCAGATTATCAGAGTTACAGAAACCTAAGAGTGATATTGAGAGAGCTGAAATGTACAAAGTCCCTTATTCAAATGCAGTGGGTTCAATCATGTATTCTATGATTTGTACCAGGCCAGATATGGCTCATTCCATCAGTGTGGTAAGTAGATATATGTCTGATCATGGTAGAGATCATTGGGAAGCTTTGAAATGGTTGCTGAGGTATTTGAGAGGAACTACAAATTATGGAATTTTGTACAGAAAACAAGAAGAAGCAGACTCAGTTGATCAGCTGTATGGTTTTGTAGACTCAGATTTTGCTGCAAATTTGGATTCAAGGAAATCTCAAACAGGTTACATATTCACATTGTTCAAATCTGCCATAAGCTGGAAATCAATGCTCCAATCAGTGGTAGCATTGTCCACAACTGAAGCTGAATATTTGGCTGTGACAGAAGCAGTCAAAGAGGCTATTTGGCTCAAAGGGATTCTGGGAGAGTTTGGGATAATGCAGGAAAAAGTATGTATTCTATGTGATTCTCAGAGTGCCTTACACTTGGCCAAACATCAAGTATTTCATGAGAGATGTAAACACATTGATGTGAGGCATCATTTTGTGAGGGATGTTGTGGATGGAGGTTCTGTGGAATTAAAGAAGGTGGACACTAAGAATAATGCTGCGGATATGTTAACTAAGGCATTGCCTTTGGATAAGTTTAGGCATTGTCTGGAGCTGGTGAATGTCTTACCTCAGTAAAGAGGTAAGAATGGTTACTCAAGATATGCAGGGCAAGGTGGAGCTGTTTTGTGATGATATTTGAATTGGATGGTTGGATACTTATATTCTTGGCTTCGTTGATAGCCAAGGTGGAGATTGTTAAAGAATTGTCTCATCAACTCAGCTAGAAGAGGATTAAATTGGTTCAGAAATAGCAGCTGAAAGGAGAAGAAAACAGATTCTGTTAAATTCTGTTCAAGATCTTTTACAACGGTTTCTGATAGCTAAAACCGTTGTCGTTTAGTGACGGTTATTTTGTAACCGTTTTCTGCCAGTTTCTGTTTCTGATTCATGCAGCTATAAAGAAGCGATTTCGTCCGTGTTTGAAGTTCTTCTGGAGAGTTCTTTTGTAACCTGATTATACTCCAAGTTGAGAGCTAGATAGGTTATGTAAAAGAGTGAGAAACAATACAAAAGAGATTGTAATTCCTTCTTGAAAGTAGCTAGTTGAGTGCATGTTATTGTGATCTAGTGAATGAGGGATTTCTCTGTAATCATTCGATGATAATGAAGATGAAGCAGCTCCCGTGGATGTAGGCAATTTGCCGAACCACGTAAATCCTTCTCTTGTTTGGTTTGTTTAAATTCTTGAAGGTTTAAGTTCTTGGTTTTGATTAAGAACACATAAGTGAGTGTGTGTTCAATCTTGAATTGTTGTGTGCTGAAGACTTGAGAGTTCAAGGAAGATTGTGATCTGATATTAACAGAACAAAATATCAAATTTAAAATAAGCGACCAATATGATGATTGATTATCGTGCTTAGATTTAAATTTCATTATTGGATGAACAAAAATAAAAGAGGTAAAAGAATAATCCTTTATAAATATTAAAATCCCGCACGCAGACAGAAAAGATTAAAAGTTTATAAAAATGGAACTACTATTTTCTTAAGTAGAATCTGATAGGAGAGGAGCTTGGTAGGATTTGATCGTAATTTATGACTGAATCACAAAATATTATACCAATCGAACTATAATCAATTTTCCAAAGGAATTACTATTGATATTTCTCTGTTAAGAAAACTTATAATCATGTACTTAAAAAAAAAAAAAAATGGGTCGTGGATAACAGTAATGGACGGAGGCCCATCATACGATTTACTGGCCCAAATACAATTAGTAATGGAGTAGGCCCATCTTATGACTTCCTAGACTTGTAAATAGATCGAATCCAACGAATACTAAGAAATTGAAACTTTAATTGAATTATAAAAAGTGATATGAATTCGATTTGCGAAAAATATTCGAGTATATCGATTTGATTCGAGATTTAGAAAGATATTTTTCTTTTTACTTTTGGATATTTTTTTATTTTTTCTATTACAATTTTTAGTAATATATAAATTTATTTAAATTTATAGTTATATAAATGTTATATATATATATATATTAGTGTTATATTTGTATTATTTTAATTTTTTAAAATATATGATATATAAATGAATTAAATATTTGAATTATTTTGAATAAATTGTATATTTGTATTTAAATTTGAATAGCATACAAATCTACAATTAGCTCCTAGAGTTTCACCTATCTATGTACTACCCACAAATAAACGGGCTACTTTATTTCATAAATATTAAGAAAAAATTGACAATTTAGAATCGATTATTTTATGACCTATATTATGCTTACGGTTCAGTATGACAATATTTCTATTTGCTAAAAATCTTGACTTACTAACAATTTTGAAAGAAGCTTGGATGTAATAATGTTGAAATTGTAAAACATATACATACAAATATATACACATAATATATAATATATTACATATATATAGTATATTGGGTGGATGGATAGGATAGATGTATGACACTAAACGCATATTTTACCATTACACTATTGTAATTTGACAGATTCAGATGATGCCCTACTTATTACCCTAAAGTTCTTGTAGTGTCATTAATTCCCGTTTACCATTATATTCGTGGGTCGTCCTCTCCTATAAATAAAACCGACATCCTTATCTACGGTGGCACGATCTCTTGTCAATCTTTATACTCGATTTATTTTTCCATAAGTGCTTAGTATATATTGAGTTTTACTATTGTATCTCATGGACTTCTTCGCCCTTACTTCTTTTCAATAGTTGTTGTTTTGGGAGGCCTGAAAGAAAATAACATTGAACCCTAATTATTTTCAAGTAATATTCGAGAGGGAGAAAAAATATATTTTTTTTATTGTTGTCGGATGTTGAAGTGATTTATTATCTTGTGTAGTGGCAATTTAGTGATTTAGAAAGAAGAAAAATGAAGAAATTCTAAAACGACAGGAGAAGAATTCGAACACCATACCGGCTACACCCTTGACAATGGGAGATACAAAATTATATTAGTAGATACATTAAATAAAATTAAAATAAAAAATAAAGATGGGAGCACGGATGGTAACAAAAACATCCCCGCCAGTTTCGTGAAGAGGGGATGGGAATCCCCGCGAATGTGGGAACTTGGGTCCCCCCCATTGCCAAGTCTAACCTACTATTAGGGATGTAAACAAATCAAATCGAAGCGAATATTAAGGCATTCGATTCGGATTCGTGAAATTTGGTTTCGATTTGATTGGTAGAATGAATTTCAAATCCGATTCCAAACAAAATATTGAATATATTCGACTCGATTCGTGATTCGTAAATTCAGTTTAAAAAAAAAATAAAAAATTACTGGTCTTTAGAAAATATTCGATTGAAAATCAAATTTGTATGGATTCGATTTGATTCGAATTTGAGATTCAAAATTCAAAAGTTCAGGTTTTATTTACTTAGAATGTATAACTTACTATTAAGTATATATTTATTTATTATAATTATACTATATATTTCATATATTATATCTATATATATATACAATCGAATCATCGAATTTGACGAATCAAATACATATATATTCGATATATATTCGAATTCAATTCGAAATTTAAACGAATATAAGCAATGATTTGAATTCAGATTCGAATTCGAATTTTATCAAAGCGAATCATTTTAAACGAATTCGAATCGCAAATTGAATCAGTATAATTTTATTTAACTTGCATCTCCACGTACTACTGGAAGGAGCCTTACTAAAAGCCCAACAACCAACTAGACATTGGTCACATTTCACATCTTTGTTCATAAAGCACACTATGATAAATATATACAAAACTGTATATAAATAAAAAGAAATTGGAGCCCTCGCTGACGGAGGACCCTATACTACTATAGTTGTTGCATCCCGGTCTGCCTCGGCCCGATCTGCTGGATGATATCCAAACTAAAGTTTACTAGTTGTGATTGACAGATTGTTATAAAAAAGAATCAAAAATAAAAATCAATAGATTAAGTTGATCTAAGTGGCCGGCTTTTCAAAGTCGAATTCGCAAAACAAGTTTGTAAAAATTGGTTTAATACATAAAAAATAAAAAAATAAATTACAGCAGTATATCTCTTGAAATCTCTCCATGTGGAAACTAAATCGAATGCCAAATTTCAACCCTTCTGTCATGCTCCTACTTATAATAGACACTGCTTCGTTTTATTTCGGTCTTTTAATAATTTTTCCATCTATTAATTTTCTGAAATATGACAATGACGTATAAATGTTTTGATCAAATTCAACTTATGTATTTGTATACTACCAATTCTCATCTCAATATCGTAAAAGTCTATGTTAGTTAGTAATAGAAACGGAGCCAGGATTACATAACGAGGGGGCGAAATATCTCTTTTGAAATATATATAAAAAAATTAGAATTTGAGCGACGCAAGAGTCATTATTTAACTACAATTATATTGTATATGTATATATAACAGTTTCGCCGGAAATTTTAGGGGGCGGCCGCCACCGCCAGTCCCCGCTGGCCCCCTCTCTGATTAGTAAGGTTCTAGAATAGAATTTAGCGTTTAGTCGAAGTCTAGGCATAATTGGGCGGTGTATAAACATGACAAGCGAAAAGAATTGGATAAAAATTATAAGAGACTAATTAGAGCCTAACGTCTAGGCAGAGAATTTTGCAACTTGGTTAATTATTTTTATTTCATATTACCACCACAACCGCAACACCACCAATTATCGGTAATAATAATAATAATAGTTAAATTTGCATATTTGTTTTTTCCGTCCGTCTCATTTAACTTTGCACGCCCTTAAAAATGATTTTTTCTCATAATCTTCACCTTCAAAATCTCCACCCTTAATCTACACCTTTGATAAAAGTTAACTTAAAAGTAAAAACATTTTTCTTAAACATCTGTGTCCGGTCCACATCGTAAAATTAAGTGGGACGGAGGGAGTAGTTGTTCAAAGAAAGGTTATAAGCATAAGTTGAGTTACAACTTGGCTATTTAATTTTGTTTGTTTTCACTAATAATTATAGTAGTAAAATTTTAAACATATTGGGCTATAAGTTTTTTTTATCCAAAGTATCATCGGTACAACAGACTCAATCCGATAAATCATAACTCAATCCAAAAATCTCATTATGTTTTAAGGTGATGCTGAGTTGAACTTGCTATATAACTTGGTCCGATTCAAATATGATGCTGATCTCAATGTTATAATTTAGTCATAACACCCGAATTGCCACCTCCTATTGGTGATAAGGGTTGAATTTAAGGTTTTGTTGCTTCAAATATGACTTTAAGGCCAAAATTCTCCAGTCGCCGGATTTAGGCTTTTAGGTAATCCACGTTTACTATTTTTCAACATTTTTTTCTGTTTCTCTCTCTTATTTTGGTTGAATGTTGGTCTTTCTACTAAGCACCTATCTTATTCTTTTTTTCTAATTTAAAAATCATTATTAGTCATAGTCAAGATTTTCTGTTAACAGTTGACTTTAAATTTAATTAATACATATTTACTTACTAAAGTTGGGACATTCTTGAATCCAACACTATAGTTGTTAAATTGATCAAATAAGTTATTTATGGACGATTTTGACATCGTCCTTGGTTTTATAATTTTTATTTAAAAATATTAAGTAATATTACGAGGTAACTTCTATAACTTCAAGAAAAAAAAAAAAAAAAAACAATTCTTCATGCAATATGTTTCACAGTTTTTATGGATGAATTTAGAACACATATCCCAAATCCAAAAAGAAAAAAGGGATGAAATGTTAAAAAACAAAAGACTATATATACATCGATAAATCAGATTACAGTTAAATATCCTTTTTTCAAATGATTTACTAGTAAAACATAGACTGGGTCAAACCACTTTGCTTATTGGACTACTCTTGAGTAAGGATGAATATATAAAATACTCCCTCCGTTCCGGTTAACTTGTCACAGTTGACCGAGTACGGATATTAAGAAAAAATAGATTTTGTGAAATCTTTAACCTTTTTAAAGATGTAGATTGAATGTGGATATTTTGAGGATGGAGATTGTTGCCTTTAATTGTCATTTATGGGTGTGACAAGTTAAGTGGGACGGACCGAAATAGAAAGTAGGACAAGTTAACTGGGACGGAAGGAGTATAAGATTTAAAATTATATCCGAAATTATGCACTATTATCCAATGTGGGCAAATGTCTATATGTCCATCAATTGATGTGTTAATAGGGATGACAATGGGGCAAGTCGAAGCGGGTACTTGAATATTCATGTTCGCCTCATCCTTCGAACGGGGCAGGGCTGGGCGACCTGCTGCGAGTCACAGGTCGGAGCAGGGCAATCCATTATTTTTGAAAATAAAATAAAATTTAGTTACTATAATTTAAAATAAATGTTGACTTAATACATTCTATACAAATATTATTTCAAAGAGTCATCGTAAACTATAAAAAAATAATAAATGCTTAAAATACATTTATAATCCTATTTTGTAATATTTATTTATGTGTATAAACTTAATTAACAATTTTTACGTTGTATGTTGCTTGTTATTTGGTATTATTTGATACATGTTATTATTATAAATATTTGCGTGATTATTAAATACTACTAGTATATATTAAATTGATTCATTTATGTGAATAACACTATATACATATATATATGTACATATTACTGCTGGGCAGGGCGGAGCGGCGCGAGGGCATGACCCATGCCCGCCCCGTCACGCCACGGGTCACAGGGCGGGGCGACTCATATGCCTAGGGCCAGGGCGGGCCAGGTCAAAATTGCCACCCCTATGTGTTAGAATCTCAAAAAAGAAGAAGTTACTTAGTTTATACAAAGTTTAAGGGAAAACTGCAAAAGTTGTCCAATAACTATAAGAGGGGACACATTTATACCCTTCATATTTAACTATGTCAATTTATGCACATCATGTACCGATATTGCGCTATTTACGCTCATTCACTGATAAAGCGCAATCTGGTATCCAAGAAACTCAACAAAAACCTATGCAAGGAATATGGAAAAACACAAGATGTGCGTGGTTCGATCCGGAGATCTACGTCCACGGGCTCAAAATCGCACCTGCCGAGGTGTTTCTTTCACTATCTCTTCAAGTTTACACGTAATAATTTCAGAATACAGAATGCAAACCCTAATTCCGAGTTCTTTTCTCATATTTATACTATCTCCTACTAAACCCTAACTAACTCCCTATTATCGCGCCTATTTTCCGCTGCATGGCGGTTGGGAACGGATCGTGGGCCTTGAATCGCGGAACAAGCCACAAGTTGGGTCGTGCCACATTATCTAGGACGCGTACTTCTGGACCTTCTGGGCCGGTTAGTGGGCCGAGGTATTAGGTATTAACCCGACTCGAAGTGACTGGGCCACACCTATCATTCACTAAAATGCACGTGAGTAGCAAGTGATTCCGGCGAGAAAATCATACACGGCTGCCTAGGTGGTATCTACATGTATTTGGAAAGTGCCAACTAGGATAAGTTAATGGACAACTTTTGCAAAACCTAAATAATTTCATATAAACATTCAGAAAAATTAGAAAATAAATATAAATTTAGAAAATTATTTTTAAATTTCTAAAATTCATTTAGTATTAAGAAAATTAAAAATCTTATTTTTGAAAATTATCTTAAATTAAAATTAAATAATTAAAACAAGAAAATCTACTTTTAATTGAAGAAAAGAAAATTAGAAAAATTCTGAAACTAATTTTAAAAATTCTTAAATTTATCTATAATTCAGAAAATAAAAAATATTTTGAAAACTAAAAGTTATTTGTGAAAACTATAAAAAATATTTATATATTATCAAATTTATTAGAAAATTATAACAAATAAAAAAAATAACATATACAAATATAATATAAAAGAAAATTATTTAAAAATTCTAAAATTAATTCAAAATCTAAAAAATTATTTGTGAAATAATTTGTTTCAGGTTACTGGGTGAAATTTCCCCAAATTAGGGAATTTTCCAAACCTTTTATTGGAGAACATAAAAGTTGTGTTCACCGCCCTTTGAAGAACAAAAGCTCCAAATACTCCATTGAAGAACAAAATACTTCGAAATCGCCAATCAAAATTATCGAATCAAAGGTCGGGTTCACTACCCTTCACATTCGCACCATTGTAGCAATCTGACTGATCGTCAGATCTGAGGTTGCTGTTGGCATCGGTAGATCTAAGGTTTAATTTTGAGAAATAAATTTTCAGATATGAGACTGATGGTGGCGTCGATAGATATTATATTTAGTTTGAAAAATAAATTCAGATATAAGGTTGATGGTGGCGTCGGTTGATATTATGTTTAATTTAATTTATTGAATTATTAACAGATTTTAGATTTTTTTAATTTATTTTCACAATCTTTTTTTTTTTTTTTAAGTTTTCGTAATATTAAATGAATTTTATAGATTCTAAAAGAATATTCTGAATTATACATTTTCTGTCTTTCTTTATTTTTCTGATTTTCATATAAACTATTCAGATTTGGCAAAATTTGTCTATTCACTTATCATAGTTGGCACCTCTCAAATATATGTGGAATTCACCTAGGCAGCCGTGTAAAATTTTCTACCTAGATTTTTTAAAATCGCAATGCACACGCTACTCACGTGCATTTTAGTGAATTTTAGCGAGAAGCAAGCATAAATTGCGCAATTTCGATACATGATGACTATAAATTGTTATAGCTAAATATGAGAGATACAAAATGTGTCACCTATTATAGTTAATGGATGACTTTTAAAAGTTTTCAAAAATTTAAAAATATACTAATATTTACACGTCAGTGGTGAGACAATAACACAGTGGGCATTTTCGATAGAAGATATAACTAAATAAAAAAACACACACTGACACTCAAAACACGTAAGGTGAATCAACACTTTGATAAACAAGATTCACCTATTGAGATTGAGTTTTGTAAAAATTATACGCGTATGAATTAATTGAATCAGCATTAAATTTATTTGCTACTACAATGATCGTGTTGGACCATATAGGAGTTTCACACGTAAATTACATATTTCTTTTATTAGCCAACTTTTAATTCTCATTAATTATTACACGTAAATTACATAACTTAAATTAAAAAATCTTCTTCCTTTTAAATTAAAAAAACCAAGGTTGTAAAAGTCACTAAATGCTAGTTAGACGGTGAATTGGGACCTAGTGATTAGTCGGGATCTGGGCGAAATAAATCGAGACATAGACATAATTAGGCCGGGAAGAATACTGAAATAAACATAGGCGACCAATGAGAACCTAGTGCCTAGACGGGGATTAATCAAAGTTAATTGGGGATTTTTACAACAAAGGAAAAAATAACATATATAGAATACATATTACGTGATAACTGATTTATCTAGATTTAGTAATTTTTTACTGGTTGTCTATATGTTAACGTGGGATACTTATATATAGATTTTTCTTTAACAAGCAATGGGAATAAATTGATAGATACCTAGATCATCGGGAAATTCTTACCTATCCACTTAATTACTAGTACTAAGACTGTAAATATATCAAGTTAAGTCGAACATATTAATGTTCAAACTTGTTTGAAATGCTATCTAACTTTTAGAATTATGTTTGAACTTATTTAATTATTTGTTGAATCAAGTTTCAACAAACTCTAATTGAGTTGAACATGAGACAATCTCGAATAATATTTGATATTTTTACACTTTTCTTTACAAATTTTATTTATCGAGTTCGAGTTTGGCTCGAGTTTTAAATTTAATCAAAGATAAAAGTATGTACAAGTTTGTTCGATATCTTTATCAAACGAAGTTTTAACGATCTTCTGACGAGCAACTTGAAATCAATATCGAATAGTATGGTTTGACTTTTTCCCATGAATAATACCCGATTAGAATATCCACTGCACATTCAAATGTGTAGATACAAGATCAAGAATTAATTTTTTTTTTTTTTTTTTAAGTATATACACCCGTGGATAATCAACTTTGGTAGTACACACAATTGGGCATGCAAGAATTATCGAAAAATTATAAATCTCCATTTTTCTTTTATTTGTTAATTTAGTTTTATTGAAAAAATATTTATAAGTATTTGTCTTTTAGTTCCTTTTTCACTATTTTTCCAAAAGAAACCTCCAATTTTCAACATATGTATTTTATTGAAAACATAATTTTACGGAAGAAAAAAAGAAATTAAAATTTATTTGTCGATTTTACATACATTTTAATTATCCTATCCTTGAAACGGAAAATAAAAATAAGAGGATGTAGCATCAAATTTATCAATCTTATTCTGGATGTCATTCAGAATTTGTCATTAGAATTATTCGTATTGAAGCATTTCGATGTGCCGTCCTGGACCATTTTGAAATATATATGTGTCTATAATTATATTTAGCTAAAAATATTTTGAAATTATATATATATATATATATATATATATATATATTATGGTGTAGCATTTCGAATCATTTTGATTAAGATTTAGACTTTGCATGATAATAGATTAATTAAAAAAGAAAAAGAAAAGTAAAGATAACAATAGTTTGAAAGAACTAACAAGACATACAAAATTATACCTGAAAAGTTTTTAATTTCATTCCAGTCATCTCGAACCCATTCTAATCGAAAAAACTAAAACGGTCAAAGTTTTGAATGAGACGGAACTAAAGACGTTTCGTTTCCTTTTTTCCCAAAAGAACAAGATATTCTAATTATTTTGGTCGGGACGGAACGAGATCAATACTTAGTTTACCGTTATTAACCCCAGGTGGCTAGCATGGTCGGCTTAAATCTTATCAAGAATTAATTAGTGGGCCCTGAATTTAGCATCTTGGTTTGTTACGCAAAAGATATGTCATATAAGTATATATTTAATTTTAAGGAAATTTAAAATATTTGTTTTTGCCTCAGCCGAAAAGAGCAATGTTTTATGTCGGTGCATTAAACCTGGGCCGGATTTAAGGGAACTCTACATCTTAATTACAGACAAAGCCATTGAATTAATGCTATTTCTCAACTGAAAACCTAAAATCAATAATTAGGGAAGAAAATTAATTTAAAATAGAAAATAAAAAAAGGGGTAAATTAAGAGTGGTGAGAATTTTAGGTTTTATTTTAAGGAAATAATATGGCACATTCCGAGCGTATCCAAATTAATTTTGACAATTCGGGTATCCTGACCCGAACATACCCAACTTATCGAACTAACATCATATGTATTGTCGGATAGGGCGGTTCGAAATTTGGCCCAACCCTTGATGAGTTGACCTAACCCCCCTATGTTTGTTTACAAAGGTTGATCCAACCACTACAAACCATCACATGTTCTAATACCACTTTAATCATGAAATTAATTATTATTAACAAACTCTTACACACATCACATCATATTTTACAATTAAAAATTATATCCTACACTATAACTACTACCCCAACCACCTAAACAAATATCACATTTTTACTCTCCCAACCACTATCTCCAACCAACAGTACCTCAGTCATCTCAGCCCCAACCAAACATGCACTAAGATTTAAAATCGGTTTGTGGCTGCTAGACTTTTAGTCCATCAAGCCTGTTGGGCACGATGAGTACTTTGGACCTATATTTTTATGACTCGATCAATCTAAAATATCAGACGAGCTGATTCATTGGGCCAGATCAATTTTACCAGCTCTAGGTGTCTGTGTATTGTGTATTCAAAACTTCTATGTAACTCGAACCCTCAACAATAAACATATATGCTTCCTTTAGATGCAATTTTAAATTTTGTGATTAGTTTGTCTATAAATAAATGTTCTTTTCACATTTCCTCCAATACTCTTCCTATAAACTAATGGAAAATTACCGAATAAAGGAAAATATAGAGGATTTGAAGGGGGAGGGAAAATTTATACAAGGATCTACTTGTCCAATTTCAATCGCTTTAATTCTCTTATCTTAAGATGAAACTATTAAAAGTGGCAAATTAGACCGGCCTGATGAGCCAGCCCAGCTCATCGTTATTAGACAGGATAAATCATAGAAATTTTGACTCAGAGTATCATCGGGTCTAACAGATCCAGTGTCCTGGGGCCAACCAAAAAATAACCGTATGTATTTAGGGGGATGGATAGTGGGCAAAGCTTTGTTCCTTTTTTTTTTGTCCCGATCAAATTTTAAACTGATTATGTCGGACTCGTCACAAATATTACCATGACGGACTGGATCGAATTGGGCTGGGTCACTCGATTTACCAAAGCATCTTCAAAAGAACTCAGGCTCGATTCCAACTAAATTTGCAGGCACAATATGTTTAATGTATATATGTCATCAATTACAGATTAGTGAATCTTAGCTAATTATATTTTCCAAAATTAGAGGGATTGAGCTGGCCATATTTTTAAAGCCCACCACGTGGCACACAGCAATACTAATATGTAAACTTACCAAATTTTGAACTGGAAATCTTGCAAATAAAAATCTGCCGTATAAATATGCGACATACGTACAAGAAATTTCAAGGAAACTTATTTTTTTCTTGACCTTGGAAAAATATAAGATGGAGCCGGCGTTTGAATTTTGATATAAATTAATTAAATTCAAGTATAGTTTAATTTATTTATTATATAAAGCGTTGACATTGAAAATTCAACACACTTTTGCGTGTGAAATACTATAGAAAAACACCTCACTCCTTGTTGCCTTTTTCCCAGTTGGATATTTTATTTATTCCCACAATTTCCAATTATATACTATTATATGAGTATGCTTGTTTAAGGTTGAAGAATGCTGAACCAAACTTAAGTGAGGGAGTTAATGAGTGTGTTTTATTGGATTTAATCCCATAAATTTACTGGGCTACACCATTAACAAACATATCCTATATTAGCAGAAATAAATTTTCTAGAGAGATGCGTGCTCGACAATAAAATGACACTATTTTGTTGGTAAAATAGCATCGCTTTTATCTAGGTCGAAGCGACATCATTTATTTTGAACCAAAACGACACATGCAGAGAAATCCGGACCCCATGTAAATTGATAGGAATAAAAAAAAGTATCACTTTTTTCATAAAAAAATATTGAATTTCCCACAATGTGTCACTTTTTTGACAAAAAAGTATTGCATTTCATCATAATACATTTCACCATCTTTTTTCATAAAAAAAACTGCACACAACTTGTGAATTTATTGACGATCAGGATTACAAGAATCTAAGATTCATACAACTGTCCCCTAAATAGAAGTACCCGTATGAGTTAAAAAAAAAAAAAGAGTTCTATTTTCTAATAGTGAAATCTGTAGTTCATAAGATGAAAGTATACATCCAAATATATTATTTCCGTGAAATTAAACATTTCTTAACTTTATTTTTGTTAAAACCGAGATATTAATTTTTAAAATAAGAAATAAAATTATTTTCAAACCAGAACTCTTATTAAAAAAAAAAATGATACGCATTAATTATATAATAATATGCCAATAAAAGAAATCACTATAATATATTAAGGAATCAGGCATGGTCTTTCTCAAGTTTTCACATTGCATTTTCCTACAAGTTATGCTTGCCATGCAAGCACAACTGCCACCCCCTACCCCACCCCCCACCCCACCTCACCCCACCCCCCAAGTTATATATAAACCCCTACCATAGCTCCTCTCTCTTCAAGAAAAGTTATATACATACACCTCTATATATCTAAAGCCCTCCAAAATCCACACCCAAAAAAAGCAACAACTCAATCACTCTCCCATGGCTTCTTCTTCTCCCTCTTCAAAAACCCTAAAACCCTCGCGGATCAATGCGATTTCCATCGTTTTTCTTGCCTTCCTTCTGCTCAACTCTACCGCCGACGCCATTCGGCCGACACTGATGACGACGGCAACAACGACGACGACAACGAAGATGGATGATGTTGCAGCAATGGCTCTGAAGTATTTCCAAGAGAAGAAAGAGAAATTAGCAGATCAATTGTACTTCACCAGACTTCCTAAAGGGGTCCCTATTCCCCCTTCTGCTCCATCAAAGAGGCATAATTCTGCACCTGAAAATTGAATATATATATATATATAGAGAGAGAGAGAGAGAGAGAGAGATGATTTACTTAGATAGACTATTTTTTTATTATTTTTTTTCTTTTTACATATACATTTTTAGGTTACCATTTTTTACAGAATGTGTTGATGTTAGCCTAACAGCAAATTAAGATCTGTATGGGATTTGTTTCTTGTAATATTGTACAGATATAGTTTTTATTTATTATTATATTTTTTTTTGAAGTCTAGTTTTCATTCATTTGTTGTCAAAGAAGGTGTGAATTGAGGTGGGTTGAAATAGTTATTTGATTTAGTCAAAAATTAGTAGTATAAAGTTGAATTTTTATTTTCGGTGATAAATTTTGATGACTGCAAAGGATGTGTTTCTTTTAGATCGGCCTCAGTAGATTTAGAGGATCGAATTTCAATAAAGTATATTCATTAACATCCTCAATCAAATTTAGCTCAACATTCCCCAGCCTAAATAAGCACACCCATTGTATTCTAATATCTCATCTCATCTTAGTCTTATACTGTCATTTTCTTTCTCTTTTTAAGTCAACCCTAATTTTATTTTATTATATTTTTATTTGTACTTCTTTGCAATCTTCTCTTAATGTCATGATTCATATCTCAATGTACATAATTAGTTCCACACACATATTAGTTTAATTCTTATTATTTCCCGCATAATTTTCCTAAATATTCTACAATGTCGTGAACTGTTACGTGGAAATAGTAGTTGAGTCAGAAGAAAAATGTGTATCACATACTCAATTAAAATAAAAACTTAAGACACGACAAATCGATCACAAGAAAACTATTCTTAAACGTGACAACGATTTGATGAGGTAATAGAAGATGTAGGAGAATTTTGCAAAGCTTATCCAAATTGGCAAACTATTGTCAGTTTTTGTATTTACTATATAAACTATCAATTCTTGACAATCACCCTCCAAATAAATCAAACTTTTAATGTGACATCTACTCCCAATTTCCCGCGGAATATTTCGATTCTCTCTCCTCATGTGTATTGCATTTGATATTTATTAACTAAATTTTTGCCCTTATAAGTATTACATAAAGTACACATGAAGAGAAAAACTCGAAATATTTCACCGAAAAGTGGAAATAGACAGTAAATAACGAGGTTCAATTAATTTAGAGGGTGATTGTAAAAAATAAACCATTTACAAAACAAACAAAAAAAACTGACGGTAGTTTAGCTCGAAAATAAATAAAATTATAATATTGGTTTCAAATTTTTTTTTTTTATAAAATTATAATATGGGCTAAAAAATATTAAATTGTAGGAGGATCCAAAATGACCCACGTGGGCCCAATAGAAAGTTTGACTTTGAGTGTAGCGGTTGGGGAATGGTATATGATAATGGTCAACTTGGTAATGCATGCTACAATCTATATTCCACAGTCCACACGGCACAACATAATACTGTGTGTTTGTGTGTCAATTTTCTTGTTATTTTTCTTTACGCGTCATATAAGGTATTTTAGATTATCAAAGTCAATTATAATCGTCCAACCCCTATTTTCTTCATTCTGAATTTCATCGGTGCATTTATGCACATCACGCTCCGTCCATTGCAAAATCTAATCATTAGTAAGGTTTAAATTCACGAATTTCGTAAGTTTTCATCAAGTCGAGTCGCATTATCTCATTAAGAAAAGTTCACATAGCATAAAGCAACTCCCCGTTCTCACTTCAAGGAGCTTACCATAACCTCATAAATAGTTTTTGGGTGTTCCGAACTATTTTGGAGCAAAACTTTCCGAATCATGCCCGAGTCAGTTCGTTTTGATGGGAAAAACCCCTCCACTTTGGGAGTAAGGAATTGATGCCATATTATATAAGTATTGGTACTAGTGTAACCCGAATGAGAATGCAAACTATAATCCCAAGCCCAAAGGTCCCCTAATTACATCAAATGACTACTATGCCCTCAGCTAAAAACATATACATATATCAATTCTTACAAGGAAAAGTTAAGTATTATTACACTCATCACATCTTTTTCGCTCTCTCCCTATAATATCCTACCGGAATCATAGTTTTTTATTGAATGAAATCGATATAAACTAACTTGAATGTCAGAGTTCCTACAGTGAAACTCTCTCCGGCGTAATTTTTACAGGTTCAACAGATCAAGTTCGGGTCATTCATAACGAAGAAGATGAAGGTTAGAACTGAAACGATTGACATTACTAATATATGAATAATGATCGATTATGTAGCATTCAAGAGTGCAACTTTTATATGAGATGTTACACAGAGATCGGAGGAGGAATGACTCCAAGTTCAACCCAATTCTTTCATCCCCAAGATATTGACCGGAAAATGACATTTCCTTAATTAATTCAACTTTATAGAATAAAACAGTCAATTATTCAACAGCAATAAACATTTCAACCATCAATAAAATTGGGGCCGTAGAAGACCTCATCAATAAGAGTCACAAGACCCTAAGTGCACTTCATCCATTTTGGAGCTGCCAATTTCAAATTTGTAATGTAAGTTTCATAAAAGAAATTTTGAAAGGAATCCCATTTTTAAGCGAGGATGATGGCGGGGCAGGGAGGGATAGAGGTGTTCAAATAGTTTAACCATTGGTTTCAATATTAGATTGATGGTTCCAAAATCATCACCCCTCGAACCGAAACCAAATAGTGTATCTCACGGTTTCAATCACGATTTAAAATTATTTATAAATTGCCGGTTTTCGCTGTTTAAGAAAATTAAGTTTAGAAAAATAAAATTGCAAATACAAAAAAAATTATCAAATAAATTATCATTACAAAGAACAGTTTGTATAATTGCACCATAATTATGAAATGATTATACTAAAGTTTAATTGTCTAAAATGTAACACAACTAAAAAAATTCAAAAGTACAACATATATATTGAATTACAACTTTACACCTAAAATTGTGAAATAACATTACATAATAAATAATTAATAGATAGAAAAAAAAAGGACTTGAATTTTATTTTATTTTAAAATAATCTTAATAGGGATCGTACACGTGTCATGTTTAAGGAAATAAAATAAAAATAATTGTTGGTTTAACCGCAAGTTTAAGGTTAAGGGGAGGGGAGCCAAAATCGAATTCGAATATATCTGGTATCGATTTTAGTCCCGGACCAAAATTAGATCAATAATTTTCGAACCGTTGACCGACGGTTCAAACCGTGACGGTTCACGGTTTCGGAAACCGTTTGAATACCTCTACGGAAAGATAATGGAGCATGAATTCGATCTCCATCTCGTAAAAACTGTTTTTTTTGCTTTTTTTTTTTTGCTTTTTTTTTTTTAAATAAGTGGTTGAGGGTAGGTATTTTTTCATATTGAGCTTCACTCGTAGGTTGTAACTACTACCCAATAGGTAGTCCATCTTTTAAGTGGGCTGCAATGTATAGGCCCAAATTTGGCCCATTTGAAACTAATCTAAATCAGAAATAAAAGAAAATTTTGGGCTGCTATTGATACAGTTAAAACTACTCCAGTTTCAGCCCATTAAGCAGTTCCTATCACGTATAGAAGAAGACAAATACTCCCCCGTTTCGAATGAATTGTACACTTTTTTTTTAGTACCTTATAATTAAATTTGTACACTCTTAAAAATGAAAGTTATTACACAAACTCCATCCTCAAAATCTTCATCATCAATCTCCACCCACAATCCACATTTGAAAAGTCAACATAAAAGCAAAAAATAGCTTTTCTTAATATGTATGCACCCTTAGGATTGCAAATTCATTCGGGACGAAGGGATTTAAGGGAGTACTTCTTTTTTTTGGGGGGGGGGGGGGGATCAAAGATTTTTCCGAATAATGAAAAGAAGGCAGTGTGAAAATATGAGTAATTTTGACTAATTTCTGCCAGTTAAAATAATTAATATTTTCAGCAATTTATCAATAGAGATTAAAACTCAAATTCACTTTTAATTTGTTTGATGTATACATTTGCATGCTTGGAAATCGTGATAAAATACTTTCAAAAGGTAAAATTTTACATATATATTATCCGACACTCTAATTCTCCAATGTACTAAATAAAAACATATAATAATATCAATAAATATTATATACAACAAAATATCTTATTTTATTTCTGAATCCATCCTTAACTCATTGCAAAATGATAACCTTTGTACCTCATTTTATATGTGACATTTGAAATATTATAAATTATCAGTAATCATTTTTCCTTAATTTTTAAAAATGCTAACAAAAGCATGCTGCAATTGGACAGATTTTTTATAAAGTAATTTTTTAAATTGCAATTATCTTAATATTATATTACTATCATTGTCAAAAATTAGCAGAAAAAATTTAAATATTAACTATTATTTTGAATGACTATAAAATTGTTGTAATTTTTTTCTTTTTACCCTTAATCTAAGCAAAAATGTTAAGATTTTAACCATTCTCGTAATATTTAATCTAGTATTAATATCTTTTATACTTTAACAACCTTAAGAGCGAACTTTTTTTCTAGAAAAAAGAATTTTTTATTTGAATAAAATATGTTCACTTTATCATTACGGTTCAATAACTGCCCTATAACATGTCTTGGATGGAATTACTTGTATAATCTGTGTAAAGCAGCAAGCAAGCAGAGTATATAGTACCTAAAGAGACGGGAAAAATTACAGATTGTCATCCTAACTTTACGTGTTTTTTCCATATAAAGTTATTTTTTTGCATTTTATCATCCAAACTTATGATTTTATTGTATATTATTACTTTAGAGAGGTTTCAGCCGTTGATAGTTAAACAATTAATGATTGAAATTTGTTTAAGATAATCATTTGTAACAAAAGTAATTTATATAGCCAACTGCAAAAACACATAAAATTTTACTTGAATGGTTATTTGTGATTTTGCAAGAATGAAAAAACTTTACACCTAAAATTATAAAATTTCATTACATAATAAATAAATAATGAATAGAAAAAAGAACGGACTTGAGTTTTATTTTATTTTAAAATAATATTAATATGAATCGAACACATATCATGTTTAAGAAAATAACATAAAATAAAAATAATTGTTGATTTAACCGCTAGTTTAAGGTTAAGGGGAAGGGAACCAAAGCCGAACCCTAATGTATCTGGTTTTGATTTTAGTCCCGGACCGAAGTCGGATCAATAGTTTTCGAACCGTTGACCAACGTTTCAAAGTGTGGTGGTTCACGATTTCGATAATCGTTTGAATACCTCTACGAAAAGATACATTACAAGAAAACTACCAAATTCCAACGGAGCATAAATCCGTTGGAATTTTTAAAATTTTCAACGGCAAGATGAGTCGTTGGAATGTTGGAAATAATTCCAATGACTTTTGTCGTTGGAATAGCTGTTGAAATAATTCTAACGACAAAATGTGCCGTTTGACAGGTTTCTTGTAGTAATAATGGAACATGAATCCGATCCCCATCTCATAAATATTGTTTATTTCTTTCTATTTTTATAACTAGTTGAGGGTAGGGATGCAAATGAATCGAATCGAACCTAATATTAAGAAATTCGATTCAAATTCGAAAATATAAACTCGAATTCGAATTCGAATCGAATATTAATCGAATTTAAATAGGTGATTCGAATTCGATTCGTGAGAAATATTCGAACTATTCGATTCAATTCGAGATTCGAAAAGTTCTTTATTATTTTTGTATATTGATATTTTTTATTTTTTAAATATTCAAATATTTTTTTTTTCAATTACAAATTTTAATAATACATATTATATATACATTAATTTAAATATATTATATACATATATTTAGTATTATATGTATTATTTAATTTTTAAAATATATTATATATAAACGAATCGAATATTCGAATCGTATATAACTATATTCGAATTCAAATTCGAATTCGAATATCGTTCGAATCTTATAACTAATTCGTATTCGAACCCCAATCATCTTAATTGAATTCGAATCACGAATCGAATAAAAAATATTTGATTTGTTTACAATCCGTCGGTGGTTCCTAGGCTTGACCGTGCCAATGCTGAAAACAGGAGGTATTTTCCTCTTATTGAGCTTCACTTGTAAGTTGTAACTACTACCCAATAGGTAGTCCATCTTTTAAGTAGGCTGCAATGTATAGGCCCAAATATGGCCCATTTGAAATTAATCTAATCAGAAATAAAACAAAATTTTGGGCTGCTATTGATATAGTTAAAACCACTCCAGTTTCAGCCCATTAAGCAGTTCCTATCATGTATAGAAGAAGACAAGTAATTCCTCCGTCCCAAATGAACTTGTACATTTCGTTTTAGTACCTACGAACCAAATTTTGACACCCTTAAAAATGAAAGTTATTATACAATCTTCCAAAATTTTCACCATCAATCTCCACGCTCAATCCACATTTGAAATAGTAAAAAAAAAAAAGAATTCTTAATATGTGTGCACACTTTAGGAGTGTAAATTCATTTGGACGAAGGGAGTACTCCTTATTAGAGGGGAAAAGAAAAAAAAAAGAAAATAAAATTTAAAGATTTTTCCGAAAAATGAAAGAAGGCAGTGTGAAAATATGAGTAATTTTGACTAAATTTTGCCAGTTAAAATAATTAATATTTTCAGCAATTTATCAATAGAGACAAACTCAAATTCAGTTTTAATTTGTTTGATGCATACATTTGCATGCTTCTGAAAATCAATTCAAATCACATTTTACCAATTAATTTGAAAGTTTGCAAAATCTTTCAATAGTTTTTGTTTGAATAGAATGTGACTTTATAAAGTTGCCAAAAAAGTTTGCACACAACCTTTATATTTTCATTTTCAAAACTCATTTCAAAATCGTGATAAAATACTTCCAAAAGGTAAAATTTTACATATAATATTACCCGCCACCCCTAATTTTCTGATGTACTAAATAAAACATATAATAATATCAATAAATATTATATACAGCAAAATATCTTATTTTATTTCCGAATGCATCCTTAACTCATTGCAAAATGATAACCTTTGCACCTCATTTGATATGTGACATTTGACATATTATAAATTATCAATAATCATTTTTTCCTAATTTTGAAAAATGCTAACATATGTCACACATTCAGTAAAGCAACCTGCAATTGGACAGATTTTCCCCGAGCAGATTTTTTTAAAGTCATTTCTTAAATTGCAATTAATCCTAATATTAGACTACTACCATTCTCGAAAATTAGTAGAAAAAAATTTAAATGTTAACTATTATTTTGAATGACTATAAAATTGTTGTAATTTTTTCTTTTTGCCCTTAATCTTGCACAAATATTAAGATTTTAACCACTCACGTCACACTTTAATCTAACGTTAACATTTTTTATATTTTAACAACCTTAAAAACGAACTTTTTTTCTAGAAAAAGAATTATTTCTCTGAACAGAATCTGTTCACTTATCATTACAGTTCAGTAACTATCCTATAACATGTCTTGGATGGAATTACCTGCATAATCTATGTGTAAAGCAACAAGCAAGCAGAGTTGGTAGTACCTAAAGAGAGGAAAAAATTACAGATTGTCATCCTAACTTTATGTGTTTTTGCCGTATAAAGGTTTTTTTGTAGAAATTTACCATTCGAACTTATAATTTTATTACATATTATCATCTTAGAGAGATCTCAATCGTTAATAGTTAAACAATTAATGGTTGAGATTTGTTTAAGATAATAATTTATATAGCCAACTGCAACAATACGTAAAATTTTGTTCAAATGCTAATTAGTAATTTTGCAAGAATGAAAAAACTACTGAAAATACTGGGGTGATCAAACAAAATTCGATAAAGACTTGACTAACGTTGAATAGACATATTTGCCCCCAGCTGTACCCAACAATACCTGATGCTTCATCTGTATCATAGTGGACTAGTGGTACCGTGTCTCAAGTTCCCAGTGAATTGGGATTGTCAAAGTGGCTCTGGAATATAAAATAGTTACTTCTCATTAATTAGTTACTTCTTCTAACTGTTGTAAAAGTCGTCAGGAAATAATTAGTCAGAGTTAGTCGAGAAATTTTTGTGACATATTGTTATGATCTAATCCTGATAAATTTACTCTTTTTTAATTAGTTATTACCAATTCAAATATTTAAAGACAAAACATTAATCTTTCATCAGTGTAACATGATAAAGCCATCAACACTTTTTGTAAACATCATATACTGTGTTTTATCCACGTTTGTAATTAAAAAGGGATCAATATTTTAGCAGCAAATTATAAAGACATTTAGTAGTGTTTTTTCTAACCGAGATTCCAGACTTACACCTGACTAATTTTCAGATGTTAGATCCAAAACCTTAGGAACCGCTCCATATAAAATGTGGGATGTGTGCTTTTGGATGACAGGTTCCCAACACAATTACTACTGCACACAAGCAACCGTCATGCAAGTGATTGCTTCATATTTTCGGTCGCAATTTTCCACAGAGAATCGACCTTCCACCCTGCCACTTTGTAGCTATTGCCATATTAATTGTTCCACCTTTTGAGATGTGTCTTGCGAAATTATTAGGAGCATAGTCTTGCAAGCATGTTCTAAAAAAAGCTAAGTGCTAGTTGAACGACAACCTAGAACCTAGTTGTGGGAGAAAAAAATATAAAAGGTCGAAGATCGTACAACACTTAAATAGCGTATAATCGGAGCCAGACGAATACTAAGAACCGAGGTTGTAAGTGAACTTAAAGGTGTAAGAATGGATAGTGGAAAGTAAACAATATCAAGTGTATTGTCCAAATCTGAACCCTCCTCAAGAGACCATATCAAGTGTTTGCACTATTTGTTCTATGGGGCATCATTATAAGAGCATTATAGTGACTCCTCTTATTAAAGATAATGTCACTTATATCCATCGTATCAATATCTAAAATTTTCAAATATAACATTAATGTAATTTGTGTGGTAACAAGATATAGGCAATGTTTGTCAAAACTATTTAAAAGTTATTTCCTAAATCTAGCTTTAAAAAATACAAGAAAATTGTGTTTGCAACCTCAACTTGTGTCGAGTATAATAACCAGAAATAAGCTAAAAGCTAAAAGCACCCACCGCTTTTGAATTTCTGAAAATAATTTCAAAGTTCCTTCACTCTTTTGTGCTGAGGACTTGTTTGTTATTTTAATGGGGGCATTATAAGGAAAATAAGTGATTTTTATTAGCACTCCAACTTCTGATTATTGCCGTAAATCACTTTTACGTCTATCCACTTTCACATATAAATATTTTTTTTCTAAAATCTCTAATCTAATCACTTATAAAAATAAAGCAATCGTATCACTTCTTAAAACTAGTAAATAATATTTTCTCCGTCCCGAGATAATTTGCACAGTTTTCTTTTCGGAGTGTCACAAGATAATTTGCACACCCTTAAAAAGAAAATTTCTCTTACAATCTCCATCTTCAATCTCCACCTTTAAAAAAGTCAACTAAAAAGTAAAAATCAGCTATTTTTTATTTCACATATCGAAAAAGGTATACAAATTATCTCGGAACTGAGAAAGTAAATAATAAACAAATAAATAAATAAATATAAGTATGGATATGCAAGTAAAAAGAGTAGTAATAATATATTGTAGCCCAAAATGAGAAAGTTGGAAATTGACAAAAATGGAGAAAATGATGACCACGTGTTTGGTAAATAAGGAAACACATAATTGGGCGGCGATCCACATGGTCTTCGGAGTATTATCATTTGCCTCTGCCCGTGCTCAAATCATGCCTAATCATTGCAAATGGTTTTTTCTACCTCCGATTAAATACCATATTATTATCGATCATCGGTATTTTTCAGTATTGTTCTCCATCTTGCCTATAATTTGTTTAACTTCGTATAAGTTTCGATTAGCCATTAGATTTTATTTATACGTCTAAATTTCGATTAGACGCCGACACGTCTATTTGTCTAATTATAGCTGATATAGGCTCGGTCAATAGAAAAATTTTTAGAATCTCATTTTTTTATGTTTTCTTATTGTTATAGTTATTCTTTTTTATATGGCCTACCCTATTTAATTTTTGTATTTCACATTTTTGTCACTATCTCAAACTAAAAAATATGTTCAATGTTTATTTTAAATTTATGTATCAATTGTTTTAGTGAACTTTTGGTAGAAAAATAAAATATTTTTGTAGATTTTGTTACAAAATAATTATTTTATCTTGATGCATAGCAAGACGTAATATTTTTAACATTAATACATTGAACTTTTATATTCTAGCCCATTCCATCACTAAATTATAGTTCTGCCTCGAAACGTGTTTCTACTAGATTTTAGACAATAATTTATCGTGTGATCATCTAGCATTCTTTAGAACATTATTATCTACCATCGTCTAATATTCATTTTTTTTTTTGTGGTCAGGGAATGATAACTTAATCCAAATAACAAAATGTAGTATAAATTATTATTACAAGTCAATAG
This sequence comes from Ajuga chamaepitys, assembly GCA_958295605.1. NCBI lineage: Eukaryota > Viridiplantae > Streptophyta > Magnoliopsida > Lamiales > Lamiaceae > Ajuga > Ajuga chamaepitys. Next base: position 57,566,423 of record OY282498.1, on the reverse strand, counting down.
TACCATGTGTACCTTGATAAAATAATCAATTGGGCCGTCCGATTTGTCCCAAAATCTTGGCAGAAGATTTGACCGCTGAACAAGTTTTTTTGTCTTTTTATTTTTTAAGACCAGAATACACAGACATTATTAACGCCTTTTACCCTGTTATTATGCTTTATATATTTATTTTGTATTATTGTACTAAGTTCCAAATCTTATTTTATTGAATATTTGTTGCATCTAAATATTTCATTTTCACTAAAAATGTGGAGAATTTAGGCATGTCAAAATTGATTTGCTCCGTCCCAATCTGTTCTAATTCGAGACATTTGAGATAGGACAAATCGTGAACAGGGCGGACGGGGCGGGTCATGTCCCCCGCCCCGCCTCCTATGTATATATAATTTTTTTAATATATATTATGTATTATTATATGAAAATATATATATACACACACATAAATATAAAAAATATATATATGTATTTATAATATAAAATTTTATATATAAGATGTTATATATATATATCATCCTAATATATTAATTATGACTAGAGTAAATTTAAATAATTAAATTAAAAAAATATTAAAAATATTAAAATAAAGCTAATGTAAACCTAAAAATTAAAATCAAGTTTTTTAACAAACAAATTAAAAAAATCTTTTTTTTTTCCCTTAAATGGAGACGGGGCAGGTGAGAAAATCCAAAAACTCGACTTGACCCGCCCATTGATGTGCCTAGGATTAGTGTCACGGAATGTCACTTGTTGTCCTAGATTCTACAATAACTACTATATTTTGATGCGTCGACAGACTACCCCTTCAACCTTCGTTAATGGGATGCAAAACTTTGTAGAAAGCTTGTCATCGCCCGCATCCCTTCAGAGTCCAAGTCTTTAGATATATGACTTTTGTAACTTGTAAATGCATCTAGTAGGATCTCTTTTTGTTTTGCTCTATTTAGCTTTTCAATGTCTAATACTGTCAATAGCTTTTTCTTTTTAAGTTATTATAGAGGGTACTATTTGAAACCGTCGAGAAAACAGAGCCGTCGAGTATGGTTGGAATGCAACAGCGGAGCTGTCGGATATCCCTGTGTAGGTGGATTTGATCAAATAAATTATTGCTAGTATCAGAATACGCGAATGATTTAATCTCACTTTAAGCATACAAAAATTCAAATTAGTCGGAAAACATTCATGACAGAAAACAAAAACCCAACTAAACAACAAAGAAAAATACAAGTCTCAACATAAATAAATTAAAAGAACCATAAATTTGTAAGACATAATTGATGATCATTAATTAGACATTATTTACTCTATTGTGACAGTTATGAAATAGCAAAATCAGCAGAACCAAAATGTGCAGACAAAACAATAAATGCATTTTCCTCTTGCTTTCATTCATAAGGTAAAGAGTGTAAATTCCAGATTTACCATCCCACCAACCTATCTTTATCATCAATTCAATCTTTCAATTTAATTATTATTTTGCGTATAAAATACTCCCTCGTCTTAAATACGAATTGACTAATTGCTTTAAAATTTGTAGATAAAAATTAGACAAATATTGTTAAAAGGCAAAATTATGGGGGACATTTATTGGTATATACTCTCTCCGTTCCGACTTAACTTGTCCGGACATAAAAGTTAAGAAAAAACAGATTTTGTAGAATTTTTAACTTTTTCTAAGGTGAAGATTGAGGATGGAGATTGTGTGAGAAATTTGTCATTTATAGACTGACAAGTTAAGTTAAGACAAACCAAAATGACAAATAGACAAGTTAAGTTAAGACAAACCAAAATGACAAGTAGACAAGTTAAGTTGGGACGGAAGGAGGATTTAGGGACAATATTGAAATAAAAATGAGTAGTATTTTGTTAGATTGACATTTTGTTTTTGGAACAAAGTGATTTTCTTTAAAACTACTCTTTTGTGAAAAACTACTCTTTATATTTCACAAAGAGAGTTTGTTTGAAAACGTACAACTCCATAGTTTAACCAAGTTGATGAAGATATAAACCATCAATTTATTTTTATGACTTATTTTATTTTTTAGTTTGACTTAGTAATTCAATTATATGTAATCAATTCGCAAACTTAGACTAATAAAATCGATACATTAGATATTTAAAACATGACTCTCATCTAAGGTTCCTATTACAATAAGTAATCATCTTGTACACAAATTGCACATATCTTAGATTAAGGTCCGCATAATCCAGGTCAAGGTCTGTTTTTCATAAATAAATATTAGCATTTGTGTTAAAATATACTCCCTCCGTTCACAAATAAATGTCGTTTTAGGAAAAATTATTTTTTCACAAAAGAGTGTCATTCTAGTATCTTTTGCATATTTCTTCCAATTTTGCCCTTAGTTAAATAAGGTATGGAGAAAATATAGAGGAAAATTATAGTAATAATAAAATTGATGGAGATAAAAATGGAAGTTAAGATTATATTTTTAGATTTCATAGGGGTTTTAGGTGTCCATTTTATAATCTCATAAATTGTACCTGAAAATCTATAATGACACTTATTTGTGAACGGATGGAGTATTACTTGTTCATAGGAGATATGCTGGAAAATATTATCCTTCCGTCCCACCTTATCTTGCATATTTACCTTAAACGGTCGTCCCACCTTATCTTGCATAGTAAAAAAAAAAGAAAGTTATAACATAATCTTCACCCTTAATCCATCTTTGAAAATTCAACAAACAACCAAAAATCAATTTTTTTTTAAACCTGTGTTGACCCTCCTGTGTAAGATAAGTCGGTACGGAGGGAGTACTTGATTAAAATAAATGCATTAAACTAAAGGTAAAGTTGCATGTACACCGATTGCACGTTGCAATTCGAAATGATATCACAATTTATACTTAAAAAGTATCACGTGTTCTGGGTAAATGTATCGGAAAGACTCATACTTTAAAACATAAACATTAATACATTTTTATTATGATACATTTACCTAGAACATAGTAATCCTTTTAGACATAAACACTAATATTTTATGTCTATAATCGAATTGCATAGATCTAAAATTCTTTCTGTATCGATACATTTTTATGAGTTTAGCCACAATCTAAAATAACATAAATTTAAGATTCGTGCACGTCTATCTACATTAAAATTAATGCAGTACAAGACAACTGGAATTTAGAATCGGATGAAGAAACATCATTATACACATAATTTGTAGCACTAAACTCGAAGCAAACCATGATTGTGTAGAGGAATCAGACTATTGCTCATCCCAGTAAATTTCCATATCCAAAACTCCAACAAAATAACATTTCCCAGATTACATCTAAACACAAAACTAAACTCTAATAAACATTACTTCGAATAAACATAAAATTAGCAGAAATATATCCAAAAATTAAACTCTGAGTAAATAAATGCTAAGTTCGGGCCCTCCATGGCCATCCGGATTCATCATGTAGAAAGCTTCAGAATCTTTACTGCCCACAACTCTCTCAAACTTAGCCCTCATATACATCATCTCTCCATCACCTTCTGCCCCACTCCCTGCCCCGGGCAGCACTCCCGCCCCCATCGATATCGGCCCGATCGCATTCAAAACTTTCCATTCCTCCGGCCCGCAATCCCTCCTCATCGCATACCCGCATTTCTTCCCGTTACAGTATGTCCGCCAAATCGGCTCTTCTAGAAGCTTAAACCCCTTCTTCTCCTTCTTCTTTTCGCACTCTAACGCAATTCTCACAAGCCCCGACGCCATTTCCTTCACCAGCACGCTCGTCGGCGTTGCTAGTTCGACTAGAAAAGCCGGCCCCAGCTTGAAATCTTCCTGTATTGTATCGATCAACCAGATGATAATTAGTAAAGTTTAAGGAGAAGAACTGAATTTTAAAAAATATCTAAATTTTGGAAGTTTTGGAGACCTATATTTTAAATTTGTCTTAATTAGAGGCCTAAATTTAACTTTTATTCGTTATTCAGATTACATCTCAAAATAAGTTTCTTTATCTGAAAAATAAGCTTCTTTATCCAATACACAGAAAGCTCAGTATAATATATAAAAGAATTTAATATATTCCGCACATAAATAAATCTTCCGAATATCAAATAATATTTCAATATATTAATGTTTCATACTTTTAATAGGTAAGTAGAACTCAATATCTATCTCCTAATCTCCTAATTGAGAAAAACTTTGACAAAAAATACTTAAAATTCTTACCACAAATTGGAAACTTCCAAAATTTAGACGCTAAATTATTATATTTCCTTTATTTTAATTTAATTGATATTTTAATTTCTTAATAATTTTTCGAATTAATTAATTTTTTTTAGTTGTTTTTCACAATTTCTCTTAATTTTAAACCTATTTCAATCTTGGAATATCTCTTACTTTTTAGTATAACATCATTAACATTTAAATTGATTAAATCTTATCACTTAAAATATATTTTGCAATATATTTAATTATTAATTCTTCCACTTTTTCTTCGAAAAAGTCAATTAATTTACAACGGAGAGGATTTATGAAAACACGGTTTGAAAATATGAAGCGTGAAAAACAGCAGATTAAAATAAAGCACGCTACAAGAGTATACCTTCATCGTTTTAATAGAACATATAAAATTAGTCTGTCAATCTTATAACAATATATCTGATTTACAATGAATTGAATCGTGAAATCAATACCTGGAATGAGAATTGGACATGGCCGCGCCGGTGACCGAAGAGCGTTCCAACGACTTTCGTCCCCAGGCCCGAATGAGGTCGGGTTCGTGCCGGGCCAATAGACAGAGCCGATCGTAGCTTTGCAATCGCCATGACAGAGAGCTTTTTCCGCGGAGTTCTGATTGAGCCTGTAGAGAGAGAATGGTGTAGCGGAGATCTTTTAACGTCTTTCTGATCTTCGGAATCGACGGCGAGGATTTCTTCCATGTCGTCGTCTTCGTCGAATTTCTTTTTCCAGTTGAAGTATCTTCGGGAGAATGAGAATGAATCGTGCGGAGTTCTCGCCATGATTGTCTTCATATCTGCTACTATGTGTGTATTGTGTGTGTGTGTGTTTTATAAAAGGAGAAACTTGGGAAAGAAGGTGAGCAGACCTACCAAACTGGTTCGAGAAAATAGTATATACTGAGACAGGAGAGAGTAGAGACAATAACAAAATACACACACAGTGAGTGTGAGAGATAGAGGGGAAGGGGAAATAATGGATTGTGGTGAATGAGGAGACAAGGATTTATGTAGAATCGTTTTCTGGAAGGTGGGGGCTGGTGTAGATAGAGAAAATAGATATGGGGGTAGGAAGAAGTAGAGAGATTGATTGATTATTTTGATTTAAGGATTTTAACACTTAAATAGATAGGTAGAGCTGCATCAAACTCCGACCGTAGAGGTGGTAAAATTGATCCAATCTATTTGAATATATTGAGTTATAAAAATCTCTGCCTAACTAGATAAGTTGATAAATGGACGGGATACGGGCACGAAGATATATGATTCATAATTTTTTACCTCGATGGAATTTGGGGTGTGCTTAACCTAACTTTATATATAGTAATAACTTAATGGGTTGACTTGGTTGTTCGAATTACCATGTCTACTCCACCTAAAAAATTACACTGCCTACTTTTTAAATTTCATGTATATTAGGAAATCTATCTATTGTACTTGAGGTTTTTTTAGACCTTTATTTAATAAAATTAATTTAAGGATGCCAATAATTTAAATACTATTATTAATTAAATTCAGGGGAAACTTTTAATAAATGGCTTCAATTTTAAAAAATGTCTTAATTTGGGTTTTAGATTTTGGGTTTTTATTCACCACCTGAATTTTAGGCTTTTCTCAATTAGAAAAATTAATTTTTAATTTTATTCTAAACTTAGTGAGTACATAGTAGTGAGTATTGATTTTTTTTTTTTTATATATCGTACAAAAAACTTATATACATCGGATAATGTGTCTTATTCTTTAACGTGTAAGAATTAAGAATCAAATGCTAAATTTATGCCCTTAATTAAAAAAAAAGAAAGAAAGAAAGAAAGAAAGAAAACTCAAAATACAAGCCCCCAATTGAGATATTTTCAAATATTCATGCCTCTAATGGATTTTTCTCTTAAATTATTTAGGGTACATCAGGAAATAGTGCAACTAATACTATTTGAGTGGGCTAAATTTATTTCAAATATCTGATAAATTCCGATGTCTTATAAAATTATTTCAAAAGTTTATAAGTTAATACAATGTTTGAATAATGAAACTTATAAGTTTGTAATTGAATGAATGAGTTTTGTTATGGAGTTTGGGGACGGACTTGAAATCCACCGTCAAATACACAGTTTGATTATACATTGTGTATGTGTGTGTTGTGTATAATTTGAGTGTGACTTATAAAATCTTACGAAAATAAAATGGACTACAGATACTTAAAAAGTTATCAAAATATTTATGAATTTGTCCTGCCAGATGAGGGACGCGACAATCAAACTCAAACAATTTAATTAAATCCTATTTAGTTTGATATATTTTGACATTTTTTTAAGGTTGATTTGGCAATATCTGATACATTTTACCATATTTTATCTCAAAATAAACAATCGATCTAGAATTCATATAATAAGAATTTCCATGTCTAGGTTTTTCACATCTCATTCCATCATAAACAAATATATCATTATTTTAACATCTTATAAGCTTATTTAGCCAAACATATTTTGGTTGTATTTGAATGGAGGGGTTTGCACGATGATTTTTGAAATCCACAATCACCTCAAATGCACTCGACGCAAAAATATCAAATCAAGGAATTTAAAATTCCTCCTATATTTCTTGTTCTTTTTGGAATTGAAATTCTTCTCACAGCCTAGCCATTTTGAAGTCCATCATCAGTCTCACATATGCACATAATACACGTTAATTTTCGCAGAAAACACATACTACACACTCACTATACACACACTCTACATACTACACATACCTTCATATGTACAGACTCCACATGCACTACAACAAAAGAGGACTTTTGTATAAGACTTTTTGACAACACAATTGTGGTCACTAATAATAAGTTATTTGTGACCACTTGTTGTCACAAATCTCTCTACAAATTATTTGAGACAACTTTAAGACTATTTTTAGAGACAACTAGTTGTTGCAAAAAATATTTGAAACGCATTTGAGACCACTTTTGTGGTCACAAATATATTATTTGCGACCGAGTTATTGAGACCACAATAAAGTTGTGATAAGTACTAATAAGTTGTGACAAATACTCATTATTTGAGACCACTTTACTTAAGTTGTGGCAAATACTAATTATTTGAGACCACTTTTGTGGTCTCAAAAGATCCTTTTTCTTGTAGTGATGCTCACACACTGCATTTATACGCATTTTACACTTACGCATACAACACACTTCACATAACTATACACACACAAACTTCACATGCACACTGCACACACTTTCATTATCATCCTTTCTTAAAAAAATTAAACTTTTTTTAACAATTCAAATCCACTCATTTGAATTCAAACATCCAAATAAATGATTGAATTTCTAATACAAATTTTTTAAAATCAAATCCTTTAATTTTCAAATTTCTCCGTCCAAATATAACAATCTCATAAAATGTTTCAAGGAATTATATGCTTTGTCAACATCCTCTTTATATGGAATCACGATTATGGTTTTTTCTAACACATCTAAAATAAAATAAAGTTCACTAGCTTTATAAAACGAAGAGAGTATAAACTTATAAGCGACACACACAATACGCAACAGAGTAATTTACCCGAGGTAAAATGTAAAATTGAGAAGAAAAAATTACAACAAAAAAGAAGTTAAAATAGAACATCATTTTATTTATTTATTTATTATTTATTATTTTTTGAGTTAAGTTGAAACATCATATTTAATGTTTGGAGAATTCGTGAAGTTTTATGAAGGCCACCAACATCACTGTCGGGGAAAAGATTCTATCCAAAATTTGGAACATGAACATATTTTTAGGTTGAAATATGGGTGTGGCCAATTTATTGTTTGTGTGTCAGATCTATCGTGTTTTGTCACAGCTGAGAGAATGCAATGAGTAATTGTCGGTAGGTTAATAAGATGTTAAGTTCGAATCATTCCGCACGGCTGATCCACTATATACTTGAATAGGAATATAAACGAATCAAATAAGATACGAATATACCTTTCGATACGCTATCCTATTTAATTTGGATAAAATTTGGATAATACCCCTTCAAGTAACTGGGTTGCCCACGAAAATCGGGTAACCAATGTATAAAAAATAAATAGTAGTATGTTTTTGTAATATATAATACTCCCTATGTTCCATATTAATTGACGTTTAGCATGTTCTTCCATTTTTTAATTAATTGACGTTTTCACCAATTCTACCAATTTTCTCCCTAGACTCTAATCCTAAAATATCTCTACTTTTCAATCTATCGGAAATATTTTGATTTTGTCAAATCTTTAGCTGAGGGTATATATGTCAAAATATTCAATCCTTAGTTCTTCCCTTTCATCCTAAAACATCAATTAATATGAAATGGAGGGAGTATTTAATATGACATAATAAATCATATATAGCATAATTATAGAAAAATATAACATTTTAGGGCATTTTCTATGTTAAGTCACATATTATAAACAAAATATATTACATGTATTACTAATTATGTAATATATATATATAGCATATATAAAAAGATATATTTGTATCGTCGTGTAGGCGGGTAGGGTAAACGGGTAATATGTAATACCCGTACTCTACCCAACCTGATCATTAATTATTGAGTCGGATAATACTCGAACCTATTATCCGATTACCCGTTATGTAGGGTTACCCGCAGACAGAGCCGATCCAATCCTTGGAAGGGTCCGGTGCGGAAAAAAAAATTAGACCCCTTAAAATATTAATACAATTATTCTGAAAATAATATTTATCAAATATCTCAGGAATGTTAATGAGCCTGAAAGTGACAGGTTCATCACATCATTTAATCATACCTATCTAATCTTTTCACTTAAAAAATTACCCACTTGAGTTACCTCGATTTATGTTATGCTTAGTATATGTTAAATATAATTATAAAAAAAAAAAAGTATATGTTAAATATATACACAAAAATATATATTTATACAGAAAATAGAAAGAAAAAAAAAATCGGAGGCCCTCGCCGGCGGAGGGCCCGGTAGGACGGCGCCGCCTAGATAAAATTGATATCCCTACACACTTAAAAGTGTACCAAAGATTCAATAGCTATAACTATTTAATCTACATACACTTTCAAGTACATGATGGATGATTCATATAGGACACTATTTCATTCGAATCGGATCGGTCAAACAATTTATTGGTTTAGAAATTAATGAGCCCAGCTTATTCTCTTAAAATTTACTAACATTTCCAGATTTAACTTATCTAGTCAATAACCCATTATAAACTAATTCATATAAAATATCGAACGGATTACATTGACACATCAAATCGTGCTAATTTTACCTTCAATATCCATACCGGTATATATGGATGTGAAGTTAACGAGATCCAATGTGCGATTCATCAAGTGTAGCATAAAACATATGTTTCGACTAAATACATAATTTTGAATAATATTTATACTAAAATATTATTTTTATATTATGTATGTTATAAAACAATATAGCGATAACACTAAATTCTACTATTATTTTTAGTAAAATATTTATTCTTTTAGCTTATATTTCATATATCTTCTCATAACACCAACTGTCAATAATGGGAAAGAAAAGTAATTTATATAAATGAGAAAAAACGAGAAAATTTAAAATTTAAGGTAAGGGGTTATTAAATTGCATAATTGTTCATTTCACCGACTAACTAATTTCTTACCAAAAATAATTTCTTTAGGAAAAAAAAAAAAAGCAATCTTACTATATAATAAAATAAAATTCTCTATAAATAGCAATTCAATATTTTTCCGTCCAATCACACTTATTTAATGTAAAAATAACAAGTTTATAGTAAGATTATAATAATCACAAATTTTATGGTAAGATTATGCTGCAAGCACAACCCAAAAATTCGCTGAAATTTGTGGTTAGCAAAATCTTACCATAAATTCCATATTTCAATTAGTAAAAGATTTTGTGTTCCAAATATTATATTTATAATTGATTAGCCGAATATATGATTAACAAAATCTTACTCTAAATTACGTCGATATATGCTGGGAGAATATTTCTAAATATCAACAGATAAGTCAAAGATTTTGTATATCGAAAATTGATATCAACCTATTAGCCAAAATTTGGGATTATTTGTGATTTTTTTTTTCTAGAAGATGTACAATTTTCTTTTAGATTTAGGTAAAATTATTTAGTTTGCTTTTACTTTTTTGTTTTCCTTATAAAAAAAAATTGGGCTATAAAAAGATTTTTGTTTTCCATGACATAAATTTATTAGGTTTACATAACAAATAGAAAAATAATTTGGTTTATTAATCAAAGTAATTTGTGAAACGATTTAGTTTGAAAAAATAAGGTTAATATTTGTTTTAACTATGTAAATTAATTTGAAAAAAAAAAGAAATAGGTATATCAAATTTTTAATGTAATATTTTATTTGGTTAAGTTTTGATATATATTGATATTTAAAATGTCTCATACAAAATGAAAATGTGAAATTATTCTCAAAAAATAATTGGGTTAATTACCAAAAAAATCACGACCTTTGGTCCAATTTTCAATTGCAACATGACTTTTAAAACTTATCAATGTTGGTCACAACCTATAACTTTTTTTCAATTATAACATGACTAATTTTTTTAACATCTGATTGTGTCGACATCACCACCATTAGATGCACATGGACAATACCGTCATTTACCCTCGATCAATTTCACAATCCGTCATTTTCATTGTCGTTAATCGGCGATTGAAGTTATTATATCACTTCTTCGACTCTCAATTAACGACAAGAGAATTGACGGATTGTGAAATTGATTGAGGGCAAATGAAGGTCGTGTCCAGACGCATCTAATGGTAGTGATGAAGACACAATCAAGTGTCAAAAAATCTAGCTAATGTTGTAATTGAAAGAGAATTATATTTGATGACCAACATTGATAAGTTTTAAAAGTCATGTTACAATTGAAAATTGGACCAAAGGTGATGATTTTTTTGGTAATTAACCCAAAATAATTTGAGTAATCTCAATAAAATCGTGAACGATAAGAAAAGATTAGAACGGCCTGTATGCAAGGATAACAAAGATATTCACATCCTAAACGAGTGAATATGACTATCTCATAACTTATTCATACTTATGTATATTTTTATTTTTAAGCTCTTTCCTTTTATTTTAAATATATAAATTTATATCTTTTATTATATTACAATATAATTACATCAATATATCATTTATATTATATATCCATAATACATTAGTTACTCCTGCATCGCACCGCACGTAGGAGAATTCTAGTAGTAGTAACAGAACACATTCAATTCAATGTGTCCACATGTATTTTATATGGAGTAGGTATCTTGTACATCACCACATATTTTAAATTCGTCTAATTCGAGTCATGAGCAATTTTTTCATGAAATTATATTAGTGTTTATACTTAAAGTTATAACATTTTACGAAGAAAATATATCCATACTTAAAAGATGTTAAAGTTTATGTTAAAATATATAAATTACTCTGAGTAAATATATTATTACAATACATTATAAAAAAGAATAAGACCTTTTAATATAGACAGTAATATACTTTCATAAATAACTTAAATTATACTGTGCACCTAGTATATACGAGATTTTTCGTTTTATATTTGACGTCCATTAAATACAAATTCTTTCCTTCCACGATTCATAGCGATTAAAAAATGGATTATCCCACTATGTGGGGAGTGGTTAATCAATAAATGAAAGAGAAAGTAAACATGAACTAGTCTACTTGACAATCCACATCTACACTAACTAGACAAACACTACCTTAATTTCACCAATTTCATTAAAGTAGCCAAAAAATGTCAACAAATTAGCAATGCAATGATGGCAAAAATTACATTGAGCCAATAACCTTAATATGGAAAACAATGTGCTGGAAAGTGCTCCACACAATCATTACCCTATGTTTTGTAGTTCTTAACTTTGGAAAATAATTTTACATCCACTAAATTTGAAAATAAAATAGTAAAAATCCAATATTATAAATGACACTAGGTTCTAGTTGTGCGATAGGGTCTTAATGAGATTTAGGTAGAACTAAGCGACATTTAGACGAATTGAATGAGATGATACTGGAGAAAAAAAGTTGTGAACGGTCACTTCGCAAGTGACTATAATCAAGATTAGCTTTGAAATGTTTAGGTCGCGTAGCCAGAGTGAAGTTTTGAAACCACAGAAGCTGCAAATGAATCTACTATACAAGACACTTAAGTACACTCATACATCAGATTGTGCAGTATAAGCGCAAGATCACCACCTTCCTTGCTACACCAATAGCAAGTCGTGCCACAAATGAACGGCCTCCACAGAAAGCTCCACATGTCGACTCTAGACAAAGGCGACCACATGTATGCTATAATGACAACACTACTGCCGCGTGACGAACACATGTCCACCAAAAGACAGTTTAATTACTATGAATACCCCCACCCTTACCCCAACCAACCATAAGACCCTATCGCACAACTTCACCAAACAAGAGAGGAAAAACAGAGATTTACGAGAGAATTACAACAAAAACAATTCGTTTACAAAGCAGCTCGATAATATAATTGTTGTTAGGACTAAGAGGTCGTCGGTACATTTTTTGCAACTTTACCTTCATACACACAAGTTTCTGCTTGTGAATTACGTGATATTCACATTCCTAATACAACTGCGCTACATTTGTTATTAAACATAAACAATAAATTACAAATTGTGTATTGTAGAAGTAGATAGCCAAAAACAGTCTAGAATTTAAGCGAAGTCTAATTTAATTTAAAGTTCAGAATTAAAGCGAGGTCGAATTTAAAGATGAAGAATTTTTTAATAAAAAAGCGCACACAATATTTTATGCAGGTGGAGGCGACCCCTCCATTGACAGCACATGTGTGAAAACAGTATCCAAATGTCAAAATTGATTGAATATATTAATACCAAAGTAGTATTATGACTGTTGGGCTTTAAACTACAATAATTTTGTGATGGGCTCAAAAATTTATGGGTCAACTAATCATGATCTGCACTCAGCTACCAGACCTAAAAAACTAGATTCCCATTTTAGTAAATTTATTTTTTTTCTTTTCTTTCTTTTTGTTTTTTTATGAATATAAAATAAGGAGCATATGATCATTCTGGATCGTGACCAATTATTGGGGTTCAATTTAAGTATTTATTTCTCTTCTATTTGCATTTAAAAATCTGATCACGATGGATGGGACATGGGCGAAAGACTGGAACCAAAATAATGCCAATTAACATCTGTGTAAATCATAAGTTCGGAGTTACTTTTATTATAAAAAGTATTAATTTTTACAAAAAAGATTTACTTCCTAAAAAATTATTATTACTTGATATTGTATTTCCGTTTTGGATTTTTTATACTTGTTATGCTAAATGTAACCGATGTCTAATAGATTCTTAAGATAGTCTTATTTAAGTATTTGTTAATAATGTCAGACAGCATATAATGTGAAATATTGCCTACCATTCTAAAAAGTTAACATTAAGCTTGAATTAAATTACATAATGTTATATTTGACAAAATTCGTTAGCTCAAGTGGTACAAACACTAATTTTATAGACCACAAATTATGAGTACATCATCTTTTGAAAGGGGATTATTTATCTTTGTTTTTAAGTTAGGAGATTTTTGTTTAAAAAAAGAAAAAAAAAAGGCAAGTGTATATAGATCAAATGACTAATATTTTTTTATGCCGAAATGAGTAAAACCCACTTGAGTAGCATATAATTTGCCATGTTTAACTTAGCTGATGTGGAATTATGAGCCCCATGTGAGTAGTCTACTTGGTGGAGTAGGTGAGCGTGAAAATTGAAAGTAGTGAGTATCAAAAACTCTTGCATACGCCTCTCTAGCTATGCGCAATGCTTATGATTTTGGGAGTGTTTGTTATTGCTAGAAATTAAAAGAAAATTCAGACTTAGCTTAAGAAAATAAAAGTTTTTAGTCTTTTAGCTTAAGAAAAAAAATAAAAAAATTGTGCTTCAATGTTAACATAAAATAACTTATTTTAAGAGAAGCTGAAAGCATGTAATCACTTTTTTTGTTTTTTTTTGTTTTTTTTTTGTTTTTACATCCAACTTCTATTTAAATCATTTTTTTTTCCAAATAATATAAGTCCTTTTTAATAAGGGAAAAAACTTGTATGTACCTGATACACAAGAGCACTATTGTACACCTGTGGATTTTTAGGGTTAGGGGTTTTAGCTTTTTAGGATTTAGGGTTTTTTGGGGTTTTTAAGGAATTTTTAAGGAGGATGTACAATAAGTCCTATTGTGCATTTTATGCACCTAAGTTTCACTCTTATATAAATTACTTATTATTGTAAACACTATCTACTCTTGTTTTAAACAATTTTTTTTCTCTAATTTTCATCAATTATTCTAAAGCGGAAACAATCGTAAATACTCTCTTAATTTGAAAAAAACGAAGGTGTTGAAATGCAGTAGAAACCAGACAGGCCTCACTGGTGCATCATAGCAACAGATAAGAAAAGATCCAATAGCCAGCAAATGGACAAGTCTACAGGCCCAAATACTAGTAATTGAGGGCCCAATAAGATGAAGCCTTCAAGTTAGCAGGCCCAGAACAGAAGCCCAAAGCCCGTTCAAAAAGTTACAGGTTCTAGTGCAATTTATCTCTCGTATTGGGTACGTGCCATTAAAAGGATCAGAGGAGATCACATGTTCTAATTCTTTTTCTTTTATTCCAGTTCCAATAATACCATGTATGTAAACGATATCATAATGGCATCACAAATAATCCGTGTTGTGTAGTGCTGAAGTTCGAGTAATGCGAGTAGTTCTCCTCCCAGTTCAACGGATCCCGGGTTACGAACAGATCCACGAGTTATATGATGATTTTTATGGAAAATATATAGTGTTTATACTAAAAGGTGTTAATTGCTTTGAAGAAATGTATTACTAGTATTTATGTTGAAATTTATTTATTATTTCAAAGAAATATGCTATGTCGGAAGGTATTATGTTTGAATATAAATAGTATTTTTTTTCATGAAACACCCACGTAACTCGTGGACGCTTGCAACCAGCACGGATGCATGAGAATTTGTAATATAATAGCTACGCAAGACAAATCCGTCTCGTAAGGTAGTGATTTGGTCAATACATAAAAGTTACAAACAAAAGGGCCTAAGCAGGCCCCAAACAGAGATGCACGGACATAACTTAGTCGGGGCCTAAACAGAGATGTGCGGGCATAAGCTCGACTACAGTCTAACGCCTAGTTAAACTTAGGCGAATCTGTGTGGGATATAGGTAGGGGAGAATCAGAAAAAAATATTGAGAATCAATGAGAACTTGCGCCGATAGAGGGACTTACCGGAGCTAATTGAGAATTTTTATAAGAAGTCGAAACATTACTTTGTCCCCGATAAAAAAGACATTGTCATAATCAGAATCCTTATTAATCATCCAAATTGGGGGAAAGGATTCAAACCTCGTTGAATCGCAGTTTCTAGCGATACAAACAACGGTTTCGGGAGATCGTTCCAATCGTACCAATCCCAGCCATCGCATTTGTCAGGTTCAACATTGATAGCCACTTGATCAGGATCTGAAACCTCTGCGCGCATAAGAACTGCAATCAACTGCACTGCTTTTGGTTCTGAAAGAACATTGTTAGTCACTGTCAAAACCTCGGCCCGAACAATGTCCAGCCCGGTTTCCTCCCTCACTTCTCGGGCTGCGCATTCCTCAAAACTTTCCCCTGCAATGATCCGTTATCCGGTAATCGTATTATGATATTATCTGATTTCAGCTGAAATTAAACGGTTAGCTTTGCATTTTTGAACTATTCCTCTTTGATTGCACGCAATTGAACTCGACTTTGCCAACATTATTATTTGATTGAGGTTACGAAAAACATCCAGCAACTTCCAGATTTATGTCGAGTAAAATTGATTTTAAACGCTCTATTTCTTACTAGATTTTTGTCGAGCAGGTTTGCCCTAATTTATCACCTTCTTTTGTGCCCTAGAGAGAGAGAGAGAGGGAATACTGACCGAACTCGAGGTGACCACCGGGAAGGGCGAAAGTGCCATAGCCGACGGCGGTGCGGCGGCGGCCCAGCAGCACTTTTTTGCCCTTTAGCAGAAATACCCCCACCCCTACTTCCTGTTTAGGTGGCGATGACATACTGCTGAACAATTGCAGACGATATCTAATTGGAGGCTTATTTCTACACCGGAGAATTTAAGTAAAAAATTATGGGATGTTTTATTTTTAGAATATTTTTGGTAGTTTTAATTTTTATCCGTTAACTTTCGAAATTTTATAAATTAATTTTTAACTTTCAAATTTTTTAACTTGATCATATCACCGCTTATCGTAGATAATACTCAATTTGATATATTTCAAAAGTTAAAAGTGAAAATTGTCAAAATTCAAAAGTTAAAGGACCAAAATTAAAATAATAACAATAAATTGTATACTTAAATAAAAAAAACAAAACAATGAAAGTTAATGGATTATACTATTGACCCAACATTTGAATCTGACAAAATTTAAAACAATTCATTCTTGACCTAAATTCATATAACCAAAAATATAATTTGTCTGATTCAATTAGACTTGACAATGGAAGTAATTTAATATGATGTACTTGTTGAGCAAGCACTTAAATATATTCTCGTTTCAATTTCTTTGGATATCAGGATATTTTGTACTTCGCTAAATCTTTTTATTCTATTTCTTTTAGTCTTTTGCTACTGGATCTGCTAATTAAGTTTCGTACGATTGACAAACTGATCTCTTTCTTAGAGAGTTCTTGTATACTTTTCTGTTTTGTTCTAGATCATATTGCTCGATACGTATAGGATGCTCTTCTCATTATATAACCTCTTGATTGTTCGATTTTTTTTTTGTACTCTATTTTTTTTTTTAAGACCAAAACTTATTCACTTCTATCTAATTTCTCTCCTCCACCACCAAAAGCATGTAGAAATATTTAAATAATAAATCAAAATTCTATCATGCAACACACACGCACAGTTTCTTGAAAAAAGAAGTTCAAGAAAATAGATTAACGAACATGCTCAAAATGTGCACGAACTCATACATGTAATCTTAAAATACATAATAAAGCAAATTATAGAACATACATCGTTTAATACCCGAATGAAAGAAAATTGGAGCTCAATATATGTCAATTCTCTTGGGCCCAAAAAGATGTGGTTATCTGTATCAAATCTTGCGCAGTTTCAATCAATTCTATTATCAAGGTAAATGAGATGCACAGTTTTACAGCCAAGAGAAAATATTAATCACCCTTGCCTCTTTTAATGCTATACTAACAATTAATTTTCATCGTCTGTTTTTTCTTTCTTATCCCTTAACAAAAAGATAACTAAAAGAAATTAAATGCAAAAATGTTGACCATAAATCCTATCCTATAAAATATATAATCTAAAAATGCAATCGACGTTCAAGTATCGGTGCAAATGCAATGTTATCAATAACATGCATCTCTTTTCCGAGGAAAAAAGATACTTTATCGTTCGTATTGTAAATTAATCATACGACTCAAGGTACCTCATGAAACTGATTATCCGTTTACATTATTTTATATTATACTCATGTAACATTAGAAAATTAAGTACTGAAATAATTTTACTTCATTATTTTTCATATAACCTGGTTCCTAATTTACATTCATGATCATAAGTCTATGATTTATGTAAATCATCTCGCTATCTAAAGTTTATATAGGTAATTGAAATTGTTCCCGAAATATGTATCTATTGTTAATGTATAAAAAATTTATCAGGCACATTAATATGTATATACAGTGAGTATAAGAAACTTAAACGGTATATAATAGGGTGTATGATTTTATTTAGGCGGCGACTATTTACAGCCCACTAATTTAATAAAAGACTACAATACCCTTAATGAAATTAACATAATTAATTTATATCATCATCTTCTTTCGTTTCTTCTCTCTCTGATAAAACCTTCAATTTGCCATTTGTTTTGTTTCTGCTTTTTTTTTGTTTTTGATATTTTTATTGTTTTATTTATAATATTTTAATTTAAATAACTTAATATAAAAGGGTATAATTGATATTCAGTTGGTTGTATTAAGAAATTTATACTGAATTTTAACTGAAAGAAGGCTACATTAAAAAGTGAATTGATTTTGTGGGCTGCGAATAGTCGCGGCCTTTTATTTATCCTTCCATAAATAGGCATAATGATTTTTTGAGTGAAATACGGCTAAAATATATGGAACATGAAAGAAGGTGGACTAGAGATATGATTCGTCAACGGACAGGTCCCAGTACTGGAACGTAGTACTACTGCCTACGCAAGACGACAAAAAACATCGTCCGTATATTTCGTTGTTTCTGCCACGTGGCACCATCTCCCTTCCTCCCTTCTCACGGCAAACAATCGCAGCCCCACATTTCCTTCTTCACTGCCAGCTCCCCCCTCTTGTCAACAGAAACAGTTTCAGTACAATACACACACAACACGCGCTGCTCTCTCTCTATCTCCTTGTTTTCTCTCACTTTTCTAGCTTCAACCACTCAAATTACGCCAATCAACGACGTAGGGAGAAGGTATGACTGATATTACAGATGACATAGCGGAGGAGATATCGTTTCAGGGGTTTGAAGATGACTGCAGATTACTCGGAAATCTACTCAATGATATTCTTCAAAGAGAAGTAGGACCTAAGTTCATGGAAAAACTCGAGAAAACCAGAGTTCTCGCTCAGGTTTCCTCTGTTCTCAACTTTTTTACGGCAATAATGTTCGTAGATTATACTCTGTTTATACTATTTGTTCGTTTCCTCCATTTATTATCGTAATCATTTGGTATTCCTTCAGATGTTTTAGTTTTTTTCTGTTCGTTTTTCGTTCTCGGATTACCGTTATGTGCTGCCGGTGCTTAATATTCCGTGGTCAATGTAGATTATAGTCATCGTCTTCAATTAGATTTTTGCTGTGCTACCTTCGGTTTTATCTCCGGTGATAGAGATACACTACCTTCGTTTTTATATAGACGGACCTATATGCAGAAATCATTGGGAGTTGTTGGTGCGTTGGTGAATTTAACTCCGTGCAAGGAATCTGCCTTCCTTTGTCCATTAAAATATGCCAATAGCTAACTATATATGTATCTCTGTTTATGCATGAAACATGATTTGTTTCGATTAGAGGTTTATTTCTGCTATTTTTTTTCTTTTGGTTTTGCTTATGGATATAATGCTGGTGATTTGGGTCGAGTACTATGGTATGCACTATGGTAACTCTATAGATGATTCCGCGGACTACTTTTTCTGATTTCATAATTTAAACTTCTTCGAGCAAATCAAGGGAACTATTTATCTGCTTATAAAGTCTCTGTGCATGCGCTTGACTACAAATACTAATTACTGAAGTATGGGTGGCAGAGTGCATGCAACATGAGGATGGCTGGAATTGAGGACACAGCAGAGCTTCTTGAGAAGCAATTGGCTGCAGAATTGTCTAAAATGACACTCGAGGAAGCCCTAACACTTGCTCGAGCATTCAGCCATTATCTAAATCTGACAGGGATAGCAGAAACTCATCACAGGTATGCTCAATGCCTGTTCGTGAGTGCATATAATTATTTGTTGTTTGTTTCTGTCGTTCTGGTGAGTGAACATGCTGCTGTACCATAGCAAGCCTTCATGTAAGAATTATACGTCCTAATAGATATCCTGCACAAATCATGCTTCTGGTTAATTTTCAAAATACTAGTTATTAATTTGTAAAGTGGGACCTTAGTTTTCTGAAATAATGAATTGTGCACATCCCTACTTTGCAGAGTGACAAAGGCTCGAGGCGCTGCATATTTATCAAAATCTTGTGATGATACCTTAAATCAGCTTGTGCAGGGTGGTTTTTCTCCAGCTGAGCTTTATGATACCGTCTGCAAGCAGGTAATTGTTGCATTTTTTCAAGCAGTTAAAAATATTTTTTCCTGTGCAGTAAAACTAAATATATTTTTTTGCAGGTCGTTGAAATTGTCCTCACAGCACATCCCACACAAATAAATCGACGAACCTTGCAATACAAACATATAAGAATCGCCGTAAGAAGTTTGCACAAGTGTTTTAATATGTTATTGCAATATTTTAGTCGTGAGGAAGAATTTCACTTTGATACGCATATTGTGCCTATTCTTTTGCAGCATCTTTTAGAATATAATGATCGGCCTGACCTTGGGCATGAAGATCGAGAGATGTTGATAGAAGATCTGGTAGCTGCTTTTCTTCCTAAGTTTGAACAATGAAAATTAATAAAAAGAAATGGCAGCATCTTTTGAGAATTACTTGTGCTTCACGAGTCTTTCTGATATTACAGGTGAGAGAGCTTGCTTCTATATGGCAAACAGATGAGCTCAGACGACACAAGCCTACACCAGTTGATGAAGCTAGGGCTGGTAAAAATTATAGTTCCGGATATGTTGAGATATCTGTGCCTTTTTGCTTGTACAAAATGCTTACAACGTGCTGTTTTCTTAGGCCTAAGTATTGTAGAACAATCACTTTGGCGTGCTGTTCCTCATTACTTGCGTCGTCTGAGCAATGCACTAAAGAAGGTTAATCTCATTTATTCCTCAAATCTTCCAATTACTCTGTTGCCTAGTACCAACACTGATTCATTTTATGCAGCATACTGGAAAGCCTCTACCTTTGACATGCACTCCAATAAAATTTGGATCTTGGATGGGGGGTGATCGAGATGGAAATCCTAACGTGACTGCAAAGGTATATATATTCTAGTGCTAGAATAATTATTATTAGGCTGTTTTCAGATACATGTGTCATTCATAGATTAGTTTATTGTGCTGTTCTTCATCATGCTGATAACCCTAGATGGTTTTAGGTGACAAGAGAAGTATCTATGTTATCAAGGTGGATGGCTGTTGATCTCTACTTGCGCGAAGTTGATAATCTTAGATTCGAACTCTCCATGAACCAATGCAACGAAAAGTTATCGAGATTGGCGCATGAAATTTTAGCAAAAGGTGGAATACCGTGGTCATGCATTTTGTTGATTTTACTTTGAGAATGTTGTGATTTGTAGAGCTATTACTTTGAATATAAATTGGACTTTCAGCTGAGCTAGTACTAACTTTTTATTGGCTTCTTTATGCTTCAGAAAATACAGTGGAGGACTGGCACGGAAGTTGGAGTCAACAATCAAATTTGGGGCAGTTCAAGAACCACAGCAGTCCTGCTCCATCTCTTCCAACACAGCTTCCGGCTGGAGCGGACCTGCCCTCTTGTGCAGGTCGATCTCTTGACATTGACAGTTGGGATAATTTTATTGGCCTACTTTCTCTTCAGCTTCTGATTATGTGAAATGCATTTCCTTTTTCAGTTAATTGATTCACATCAAACCACTTAGTTTGTCTTTACTGTCTAATAGTAGTGATGCTTTTGACATACACGTGCTATCGTGTTTAAACATCATTTTGCTCGTGATTTTTTAATGAAGTACATCACATATTATTTTTCTTGGGGGGTTGATGCCAACTGATGATTTCTTACTGCTTGTGTGTTATCACACACCTATGTCAGTCCGGTACTTGCAGTGGGAGCTTGTCCTTAGTGAGCTCCGAATGCATTAGAGGTGAAATGTCGTAGTCATAGAGATTTATATTTTTTAACATCAGAAATTGTATGAGTAATCCCATTTGTATTGAAACTAATCACCTCGAGAGACCACTATTGTTTTGAAAAATTATTAACTAGTGATGGGTGCCTCATCATTTATGCTTGAACCCTCCCAGACTTCTTCTTTTCTTTTTCTTTTTCTGCTTTAGTAACCGGTTTTCTTTCCTGTTATCAGTATCAAGTTATTTTTCTTTTTCTTTCGTAATGGTGCCAGACATTTTCTTATATGCTGCAGCCTTTCCATCAATTTCGGCCTCAAATTTTTTTTATCTTTTCCTGTTCACTGTAGCACTTCCACTGTTATTTTTACTTTTATTCACGTTCATGTCATCATGAACTGGCCAGATCGCTGTTTTGGTGATATTTACCTCAGAAACTGGCTAAGCACATATTTTATTATTAAAGTTGTGATGCGAACTTTGCTTTAATTGGTCTCTTTTTATTTTGGCACTTTCTGGTAGAACACAATGACGTGGAGACTCGCTATCCTCGATTAGATGTTCCTGGGTCAGAGTTTATGCCAATGAATCGTCAGGTAAATGAAATTCAAGAAAATGATATCTCCTTGCTCCGCTTACCTCCACTGTAAATATTTTGCTGTCTGTCCCCTTTTTTCTCCTTTCCTTATTTTAGTGCATGATATATATATATATAATTTTTTTTTTTCTCCTTACAGGGTAGTGAGGAATCTTTGATATTCAGAGAATTTTCACGTGATACTAAAAAGCTCACGATTAACACAAACGGAAATGGCAGTGCTAATAACTCAGGAAATACTCAGTCAGCTGTTACACCAAGATCACCATCTTTTACCTCAGGTCAACCTCTACTTCAGAGGAAACAATCTTCCGAATCCCAAATAGGACGTAGTAGTTTCCAGAAGCTTCTAGAACCAAGTTCTTCTCAGATGCCTGGAATAGCTCCTTATAGAGTTGTTCTTGGGGATGTGAAAGAAAAGGTACTGTTCTGGTTCCAAAACTTCTGAAACAATGAAGATTTTTTCTGACAATAACTTGTAAATTGTACTTTACAATTTATCTCAACCTGAATGAAAGTTACTTCAGTGATGAAATGCCTCATTCCCATATCATATATTTCTATAAAGCATCAGTGATCATGGCAAGGAGTTCTCTAGAACAGTTCCCCCACAATGCTATCAATGTGAAGGTAGATATGTCATTTTTCCAATAAGACAATGACAATCATTCGGATGCCAATTTTACACTGAAAGCCCTTTTTCTTTTCATGGGAGTTTATTGTGGTATTCTGGATGTCATATTAATTTCCTTATTCTCATATTTGGGATGAAGTATGTCATGTTTGATCCCATAAAAGTTGTAGGGTTCTTGCCATCATGAAATTGTAGCAGGCACCTTAAGATATAGTGGGTGAGACCATTTCCACTTATCGTCTACACAGGACTGTGACTTATGAGACTTCAAACATTATAATTCTGCTTGTCATGGACTTATTTCATGTCAAAATTGCATGTGAAATATCTTGGTTATAGAGTTTGGTCATTCAACTGATCAAGGCTTCACTTAATATTACATTACTTGATATGTGTATACCATTACTAGAAGTTTGGTTTTTCGTAGTGAAGTGTTTCTTTTTTGCTCATTTTATTACTTTGTAGCAAGTTGTAATTTAGGTGATATGGATCTCTCATTTATTTATTTGCTTGGCGTGATGATGGTTATTAGTAAATTATGAGAAGTTATCCTATGAGGAATAAAATCATGCAGCATGACTTTCTATAATATTACAGATGCACAATGCATAGAGATGAGTTAACATATTTTACTTTATTTTTTCTTCGCCATGTTGGTCACAGCCATCCCTGGACGGGTTATTCCCATTTTGTGTGTGTGTGTGTGTGTTTTCTTCTGACTGAGGTAATGGATGTTGTGCCACCCATCTGTATAAGAAGTTTCTGAGTTCAATGCATATCTTATGCTACTCGAGTATGAATTTCGTATATTCTTATTGAAGGGCTTAGGTTGTATGATAAAACTCTTTTTATTCCCTTATTGTTGTACTTCCAATTTCCATTCCCTTATAAAATAGTTTTTTTTCCAAATTCAGCTTTCAAAGACACGGAAGCGGCTGGAACTTCTTCTTGAGGACCTTCCTTGTGAATATGATTCTTGGGATTATTATGAAACTTCTGAGCAACTTCTGGAACCTCTACTACTCTGCTATGACTCACTGGTATCTTCATGTTATAACTTTCTTTAAGAGAAAAATATCAAATAATCTGATATGCAGTCTGTTTTTACTTTACATATACGTTCATGTACTGTCTGATCGTAACGTTGCAGCAATCTTCTGGATCTGGGATCTTAGCTGATGGCAGGCTTACTGACCTAATCAGGCGCGTTGCTGCTTTCGGTATAGTGCTAATGAAACTTGACCTCCGTCAGGTAGTTCCCTTTTTCTGTTCTAAATAGTAATTATCCCTGCTGCTACCTGTGCTGATTGTCATGCCTAATGTACCAGGAATCTGGTAAACATTCTGAAACACTTGACGCAATAACCAATTATCTGGATATGGGAACCTATAGTGAGTGGGATGAAGATAAGAAACTTGAATTCCTGACCAGAGAGTTGAAAGGGAAGAGGCCACTAGTACCTCCAACTATAGAGGTAATTGCTTTACGGTAATCATATCTTTTAAGTTTTGATATTCTTCACACACCCCTAAACACATCATTAGTAACTCAAGCAAACAAATATATTGTGTGCATCATATTCTTTCAACGTGCAAAAATAATAGTGTTTTCAATGGAATACTACTGCAAAATTAAAGTGTTGTGTACCATTTCAGAATATTCATCCGCAGAATTATATGATCTACCTTCTTGCCGATGTCGATTTGAGATGGCGATAATAGAAATGGAACAGACATGTGCTGCTGTTGCATTAATTCAAGTTTCTTAGAGGGTGGAGAGAGTTTCCCCTTCGCGAACAACCCCGGACACTTGACCTAAGTTTTACCTCTTGATGTATAAGAGTGAATTTAACTTCTGCTTCAATGTTGCTTAAGCACTTTGCTATGAGTCGAAATATTTTAACTGGGCAAAACCATAAATTAGAAGCATGACAATTTCATCCCCTTAATGTTCTATTTTTCTTTAGGATATCTATACCAAAGTAGGAGTCTTTAATATATAGCAATGCTATATAATCTTTCTTATTGAGTTTCTGAATGTAACAAAAGATATTTGCATGGTTCACTAAGATGCAAAATATTATATGCAGTTGCAGATCCTTCGAAACATGAGATCATAATTGTTCCGGAAGGTTGTAGTTGTAGGTTGCTTATCATTGTTTGCATCGATCGTATTTAAATTTTAACAGTATGTGTATCTTATCACCTATTTACTTGTGCTTTATTTCCTTTATAGGTTACTCCTGATGTTAAAGAAGTATTAGACACCTTCAGAGTAGCAGCGGAATTGGGAAGTGATTCGCTTGGGGCATACGTGATATCAATGGCCTCCAATGTATGAGTTTTAATAAGTGTGCCCACTATAATGACCCTGTCGCTACAAAAATGAATTTCCACTCCAACCTCTTCTTATCATCTAATTATTCTGCTCTTCCATTAATTTGGTATGTATATAATCAGCATTTTACCTCTATGAACTGGCAGGCCAGTGATGTTCTTGCTGTGGAGCTCTTGCAGAAGGATGCTCGCCTTGCTGTAGCTGGAGAGCTTGGCAGAGCGTGCCCTGGAAGAACGTATATTGCCTTCCCATCTGCTTGTTAAAATTTTCGAGGAAACAAAATATTTTTTGCTGCTAGATTATAAATTCTTTAGAAGTACATCAACAAATTCAAGCTATCCTTATTCTTAAAAATGAACACGTTGATAACCTCTTATTGCATCGATGTTGTAGTTTTAAAGTAGACTTCTGAGAAAGAAAAGCATGAGTATCATTCACGTTCATGTGCGGGCGAGAATGCCCTTTCTGACACGGCTGCATCCTCACGAATGCCCTTTCTCCTCTTTAGCATACCAAACAAATTAAGCAATTCATTCACAAGAATATTCCCATCTTGTAACAGGCTTCGCGTCGTTCCTCTTTTTGAAACTGTGAAGGACTTGAGACAAGCTGGTTCTGTCATCCGAAAGTTGCTATCAATCGATTGGTACCGCGATCATATTGTTAAGGATCACAACGGAAACCAGGAGGTATGACACCTATGACTTTTCTCTCAGTACGGCAGCATAGAAATGACGGCCTGACCTTGAGCAAATATGGACAGGTGATGGTTGGATATTCCGACTCAGGTAAAGATGCAGGCCGTTTCACTGCTGCATGGGAACTTTATAAAGCTCAAGAAGACGTTACAGCTGCATGCAAAGAATATGGCATAAAGATAACTCTATTCCATGGGCGTGGAGGCAGCATCGGACGTGGTGGTGGTCCTACATCTCTTGCCATTCAATCCCAACCACCTGGTTCTGTTATGGTGAGATCCAGTTTTACTGTATCTCTTGTTAACCATTGCTAAGTCATGTTCCCGGCAATGACAAAATTGTTTGTTTCCACGAATTGGCAGGGTACCCTAAGATCAACAGAACAAGGAGAAATGGTGCAGGCCAAATTCGGGCTCCCACAAATGGCTGTTCGCCAGTTAGAGATATACACAACAGCGGTTCTTCTTGCCACCTTACGCCCCCCAAAACCACCCAAGGAAGAAAAATGGCGTAATCTCATGGACGAAATCTCCAAAATCAGCTGTGCCACTTACAGAAACACCGTCTACGAAAACCCAGAATTTCTTGCCTACTTCCACGAGGCAACTCCTCAGGCTGAGCTCGGTTGTCTCAACATAGGAAGCCGTCCAACAAGACGCAAGACCTCAACTGGAATAGGCCACCTGAGGGCAATTCCCTGGGTATTCGCCTGGACTCAAACAAGATTCGTCCTCCCTGCATGGCTTGGAGTAGGTGCAGGCCTGAAGGGCATATGTGAGAAGGGACATACTGAAGATATACGAGCAATGTACAAAGAGTGGCCGTTCTTTCAGTCCACAATTGACTTAATAGAAATGGTTTTAGGGAAAACTGATATACCAATAGCAAAACATTACGACGAAGTTTTGGTGTCAGAAAGCAGGCAAGAGCTTGGAGCAGAGCTAAGGAGGGAGCTTTTGACAGCAGGCAAGTTTGTACTACTGATTACAGGACATGAGAAGCTTTCGGAAAACAACAGAAGCCTGAGGAAGCTGATCGAGAGCAGGCTGCCGTATTTGAATCCGATGAACATGTTGCAGGTCGAGATATTGAAGAGGTTAAGGACAGACGATGATAACAACAAACTACGTGATGCGCTACTTATAACTATAAATGGGATTGCTGCTGGGATGAGGAACACTGGTTGAACATCATTGGCTTTATCTACAAGTACAACTTATCGATCAAGATATGCCCTAGATCACTTGTGAAATTTGCTTCCTTCATGTTTGACCAGTTTTTTTGCACTGGTGAACAAATTTTCGTATGGAGACACTCTTTTAGGTGAAACATATTAGTGATTTCTTTTATCCCTTATCTTATCCTCTCAAGTTTTATTGGTTTTTGCTCCGATTGAAATTCATATCATTCCCTCCATTTCATAATAAGAGCTTTATATTAAAAAAAAAATTTAAAACAAGAGTTTATTTTAAGAAATCAACGCTTTGTTTTGCTAGTTCAAATAAAAAAAAATATTCCACATGTGATTGGACGGGTCAACTTAAAAAACTGGTGCTAGTGTATTGATGATTTTTTGGTAGGTGTATCTTTACCAAATTGATTAAAAGTTGTAAATTTTCAAACAAGACGGAGAATTGCTAGTCAATCCTATTTTTGCAGGGCGAGTTATTTCATATTCGAAATAGTGCAAAACGAATACCAGACTCAAGTATAAAAAAACGAGCGTTCGAATGTTGTAGTTAGATTTAAATATATGTATAACAAGAGCCTATGATAACCACATAAAATTTGTTCAGTACAAGACACTAATAAAGTGATATCTTTAAAGAACTCACGTGACTAGTGGAGATCTGGAATAGCTTCTTTTATTCTTGATTTATTCCTGATAAAATATCTGAAATCATAGAACTTTTTTCTTGTAAAGAAAATGCAAAATGCTCTAATAATATTCTAAAATAATGTGAGCATGGTCTCTAACTCTCTATCCTAAGCATCTGATGCATGAAAAAGAGGCCATCACCTGATTTATTCCATTTGATTGGATGGTATTTATTGCAAGTAACAAAGATGTTATTCCACCCAAAAAGTTGGGAAATTCTAGCTTATAAATACATGCACATTCATGAGAAAGGGATATTTAAACATTACTTCCCAAGTTAGAAATTTTCAGCTTTTCTTAAGACTAAAGAAAGAGATGGCATCAGTCAAGCTTGAGAAACCTGCCAAGAAAGAGCCTGTTAAAGCTCCGGTCACCAAACAAAGCCCTGCTAAAGGCGAGAAGAAGACCCGCGAGCCGCCCAAGAAGAAGGTAATATCTTCTATTCGATGTCTCTGTTCTAAAGGTTATCGCTCAACTCTGACTAGGCCTCGTATAGGTACTAGAATGTCCTCGGCCAGCAGCATTTTCCCCTTAACTCTCCCTACTTAATCCTACCTAAACCTCGATTACCCTGTGTAAATCCTGATTAGGTGCTAGACCCCCCAATCAGCTACCCGACTAGCGTTTGTTCTCTCTCTCTATGTATATAAAGTTTTAAACTGATGGGTATAATTGTTTGTCATCAGACAACAGGTGCCAAGCCAGCAGGAGGAAAGAAATGAGAAGTAATCTCATATCCTAAAGCAGCCTCCAATATGTGTTGTTTTAGGTTTATGACCGTAATGAAGTGTTTGGCTAGTGATTATGTAACATTTTCATCTTTGGCTTGGCCGAATAAAATAATGTAAACTTAAAGTAACAGCAGAATAGTAACCATCTGCAATTTCAGACCATCTTTCATATAATTGCACAACAAATACATCAGGTTTTTTATGTGTTCTGTCAAGAATGTTACACAATATACATCGGCGAATACTACATGTGCCGGAAAAAATAGGTCAGTCCACACAAGATGTGTGTATATACACAATTTGGAGTCCTATGTGGGGAATCTGATGAGAAAGGTAATCAGAATGGGCTGACACTCCGGGCCCATTTCAACATGAATTCGGGTACAAGACGCTTTCTTGGAGGTGCCGAAGCATCATGGGCCAGAGCTTCAGAGTGTCCAGCATGAATCATGCCAACCAAATGTTCAAACATGTCGTCTCTCCCTCCTCTCATTGGATCCTGAATTTTTAGTACATAATGAATCTTAGACGAAAAAATAGACAACTCAAGCATAGACAGTATGTATCGCATGTTCTTTTTTCAATAGAAAGAATGGAAGTAGATCTAAACAGCAATCTGAGAATGTTTTGATAATAAAACTTAAATAAATTGGAGTGATCCTATTTAACAAAATACTCTAATAAATGATGCAATAAAACCTTATTTAATATTCTAGTTACCTGAAGAAACAGATCTGTGTGCGTCTTTCCATCATACAGGATCGACTCAGCTTGAACTCCCAAGTTCCGAAGAGTCTCAGCAAAACTTCTACTGTAAGAACAAAGAAAAGAAAAGAAATATAAGCAAATGCAGTATAATTCGATTGAAAGTAAAACTTGCCATTTGAAGCACTGTAATTTGACTAATTCAGACAGTTAATTGAATCACGTGATCTTGTAAAAAACTAATCAAATTCAGACCTGGAATCACAGGGTATAGAATAATCTGCAGTTCCATGGAAAAGGATTATAGGAGGTAGAAGAGAAACAGCAGTCCTATTGTTTGGATCTTGCACCTTTACTTCCGGAGAATATTGTCTTAATGATTCCTCCCCCTCCATTATGCTGTGCAGGTGAGATAAAACCATCAATGAGATAATATACGAGATTGCACAGAAATGTAATGATCATGAAAGACGGCATTTAGGCAAGGTTCGTACCTTAGAAAAATAGAGCGGTATAAACCTCGCGTGTGAAAGTGATCTACCAGGTTGAACAAATTGTACCTGTCAACAAATGTTTTAAATAAGTTTCATATTAGAATATATACAAACTCTTGCAAAACACTGAACTTATTTATCCTTATGTTCAGATATTATTCATAATGACTCCCAGAATCTTGGTTGTATCAAAAGGAGACAAGCTAAAAAAATTCTAAACAATCTAGAACTATTTCAGATTATGGATAAGGTGCATCATATAGTGTTGATTAGTTAATTAGCTCACCCTCCAGATAAACCAAAATAAGCTTTGATTCGAGACACACTCCAAGAAGTCTTCTCTCCGCTAGCCTCTTTGATTGCCTGCTCTAGTAGAGCACAAGCAGCAATGTGCGCACCTGCTGATTGTCCCATAAGATATACTCTAATGAATCGACACGGGAAATAAAGATTCTTGTTAGGCAGGTTACTGATCGTATTAGAATATAACGCAATATACATACATATGCATAAGATATCTACACACAAATGTGATTATATATTACCTATTGGGATCCCCTCCATATTCAGCAATATTATTGAACACAAATGAGATACCTTGAGCAGCATCTTTGATCATATCACTAATAGTTGCCTGAGGAAAGTTTCTGCAAGCAGACTAACAATCAGATATAATTTATTTGGTTCTTTTTATAATAAAAAGTATAACTGAATCAATTCAGGGTCAATCCACTTTCTGAATACTACTCAAGGTTCAGTGAGAATACCTGTAATCTATGCAAGCCACTATAATATCTCTTTCTGATAACTGTTGTCCTAGAAGAGAACCCCATGCTTTATAACTGTTTCAGCAAAAAAGAATTATTGAAAATACTAAAGGATATGATGCTGAAATGTTAAAAAATTCCTCCTGTTTACACAATAAATACACATTACAAAAATTCTGATGAGAACTAGTTATATAAAAACCATATATCTAGATCAAATTTCCAGCAATGGTCTACACTGGCTCTTCACACCAAGCTGGCCTTTACCATTTTATCATTATTCACCTTCTATTACCTCTTTCAATTTTTGTCTAGTTCAGTCACAAATTTATGAAGTAAAACCTTCCTAACTTGATAAGTTCTACACATAAGCATGGTTGGTCCAAAGTAGTTCTAGCACAAACTGACTAAGTGAACTTTGTACATCGTTCCAATTCAGGTCAGCAACCTATATTATCAAAGGACCTTTTAGTCCAAAAAAAAAAAAAAAAAAAAATCAGATGTTTTTTCTTTATTACTATTTTTCTTAGTAATAGTTCTCATGTGAAGTACTGGCTGCAGGAGAAGAAAAAACATTCATTTACCTTAGATTGTTGAACAGTCTAAAAGCATAGAGTTATTAAGTACAACATTGTCAAAATGAATAAAAAATAAAAGCATACCCAATAATCCAGGCTCCTCCGGTTACAAATGCAACAACTGGCTTTGGCCCCTCACTGTTTTTAGGTAGATACAAATCAAGCCTGTGCCAGGAGTTCTTTGTCATGTACAGAATTACATACTACTAAACAAAAACTGAAAAAAAAATAAAAGAAAAGAAGACTTAAGAAATATTGTTTACAATCACTTCTAATATATATATATATACACATATTTATACATAGAGCGAGTGCAACTCAGTGAAACCTCACCTATTTCTGGGAAGGTCACCATAAACTATACCTCTACGTACTTGTTTGGAGAAGAAGTAATAATATCCAACTGCAATAGAGTAAACTAAGTGTATTAGGTAATGAAAGTGGTATATGTTATGTTACATAAGAGATAAATACTTAGGGAACATATGATAAACATCAATGTAAGAAGTTGATAAAGCTTATAATATACACACACAAACCTTGAAGAAAACCAGGAAAAAGAAGCATAGAATAACAGCCAAGGGCAAGAAATCTGGTGAGAAATCTGAAGCCTACCCTGAAAAAGATAAGAGCTTAGAAAGTGTTTAAAAGAAATTCAAGCAATAGCTCTTCTTGAAAGAATAGAAACTGTACACCATTTCATGATAAAGTATATAAATTTGATTGAATCACAGAATACAAGATCTCACTGGCTAAAGATAAAAAAGTGTCAAAAATTACTTCTCTTCAAAATACTTTCTTGAATCAGTAAATGTGGCAAATAGATATAACATTTTCATACAAAAGTAATTGAACTTGAAGGCCACCTCTGAGAGTGAGACATTGTAGTGTGCATGAACTTCAGAAATATGTTTTGAAGCTTCAAGATATGTCATGAGCTTCGCAAAGAAGGGGTAAAACCCGTGTTTGTGTTTTTAGGAAGTAGTATTAAACATTTGTTATGCCAAAAGGGTAAGTTTAAACCTGTACATTTGACTAATATCTGAATTCAATTCTTTAATAGGCTTCTAGTCAAATTATTTCTTCACACACATTATTCCAATCCTCATTTCTAGGTTCTAATTGTTTGAGAAGCATAACAATCATAACCGGAATTGAACAAACATCAAAGTTAAAAACAACAAGAGTTTTTTACAAATTTGAAGCAAAATAATCTCAAATAAATGAACTTCAGATTCACAAAAGTAAATCAATCAAGAATTGTTACCCAAAAAACCGCAAAAACTTAAAGCCAAGCCGAGTAACCAGAAAAGTATCTGAGGTAGCTCTCCCCGTGTCTTCCTTGACGGACTGCCGCCCGCCGGCGGCGAGCGTAGAAAGTGAATTATCACTGGCCGCACGCCGCCGCCTCTTCTTCTGAGACGAATCCGAATTCGAATTTTCCGTGAAACTGGAGGTTCTCGGAATAAACGGTCTCGCTTCATTTTTCATTTCCACATCGAGCGATGAGGGCATAAAAATTCTCGTTACTCCTCCGGCCAATTCATCGTCCGATCTGATCAGCATTGCGGCTGACGCCACTTCGCTCATCGGCAAAGGGGAAGATGATGATGAATGGAAAGATGATGGTGTGTGGGGATTGGAGACAGGGAGTACATGCGTCTTCATGTTTGTTACGTATATACTCCGTGTATCTAGCGTGTACGTATATTCCGTATATCTAGTATGAATTTATTGTGAAGAATGTTGAATTAATGATTGAAAGATTTTGCAGAGATGAAGTATGAAGCAGCAGATAGAAGAGATGATTGAACTGCAATTTGATGAAATTTGCGGGGTGAAATTTAAAATATTTTTGCAACGTCCAGCTTGTTTTCGCTCGACTGGGCTATTTACACCTCCAAATTTCCTATATTTATCTTATCAAAATGTTTTTTTTTTTTCTTTTTATATGTTCAATTAACACAACATTTCTAAAATGTGAAAATAATACTGGTCGAACATGAGAATAGGGATGTCAACGAGTAGGATATGATATGGATAAGTCTTCCTCATACCTTATCCGCATATAAATGTTCTACTCATAACCTATCATGTTATCCTATAATTACCTCAAATAGGGTACTTATTTTATCCGTCCGATATGCATGTACCCGCGGATAATTAGGTTAACATATATCATATAAAAATAAAGAAAATAAGTTGTCAACAAATTACATATTACATATTCAATTGCTAAAGAAGTAGAAAAATTGTTGAATATTAGACGAACGGATCACATATGATTACATATCAACAGAAAAGATATTCAGTGTTGTTGAATAAGTAGAAGATAATGAACCTAAATTCCTAATTCTATTTGTATTTCAATGTTTAATTTCGTTTCTAAATTGTAGTGGCACTTAAACATTCGTAGACTATTGTTATTTGCTAATTTGTACTCCCTCCATCCCGGCTGAGTTTGCACACTTGAGCCGGCACGTATATTAAGAAAAACTGCTTTTTGGTTGATTTTTTTAAAGGTGAATATTGAAATTGGAGATTTTAAGGGGGGAGATTGTGATAAAACTTTCCTTTTTAAGGGTGTGCAAACTTAGGTGGGATGTTCCGAAAAGGAAAATGTGCAAATTCAGCCGGGATAAAGGGAGTATATGACATCTATTTACATATTTTATTAATCCACATAATATATATATATATGTATCAGGTAGATAGTAGGATATAGGGGTTGAGTAGTCTGGTATAATACTAAATTTATATTCTATTTTTACCTTCTTAAAATTTGACGGGTACAAGTAATGTTCTACTCGTTATTCTA
The DNA here is from genome assembly GCA_958295605.1 of Ajuga chamaepitys. Lineage (NCBI taxonomy): Eukaryota > Viridiplantae > Streptophyta > Magnoliopsida > Lamiales > Lamiaceae > Ajuga > Ajuga chamaepitys. The sequence continues at coordinate 57,532,368 of OY282498.1, read as the reverse complement.
AAACTCGAACAATGTCTTGCTCGTTTATTGACATTCCTACATAAGATTCATTTGTAGATTAATTGAAAGAGTATTTTGTAATTAAAATCCGTACCACATATATAAATTTTCACTAAATCCACGGCCCAACCCGACCAAAAATTATACTAAAAAACGAACACACTGGTCGAACATAAACCGAATGCCTCAAAATATCGGGTATAACGAACATTCGGTATATTTAGAGGGAGTGGGACCCTATTAATGGGCCAGTGGATTGTTGGGTGGGTGGTTGGTCAGGTGGGTCCCATGGAAGCATGTGCCACGTGTTGTTTGCTGATAAGCTGAAATTGGCAGATGGTTGCAAACTTGGAATAAAGCATCATTCCTGTTGTTGTGTTGTCTGTCGCGTTTATATTTATCCTTATTTCAATTATTTGTTTCAATTTTAGCGTAGAAAGAAAAGAAAAAGAAATTGTATCAAAAAGTTAATTATAAAAAAATAAAAAACCGGGCTGGTTTGCTGGGTTATTCTAGTGGGCCCGGCCCCTATCAATCTGATTGAATAGTAAGTAGGCCCAACACATTTCGATATATTTTTGGAGTCCATTGGGCCGGGATTTCATAGGCTGTGGATGGATGGATGTGGAGTCCAACAATCATATTTGAGAAGTACAAGAAAGCACAATTTTTATTGTCAATATTTTTTTTCCAAAAATAAGATTCTGTTTAAAACTACAGCTTTCCTTTTTTTCTTTTTTTTTTCTTTTTTAGCAATCAATCAAAAATCTTATTACTTAAACCAAGTTCGTAAGTACAAGATTCATAATCCAAAAAGCATATTATGTACAATTCAAAACACGTGGATTGACCGATAAAAAAGAAAAAAGTGTCAGACTATCTGCTATAGAATACAACGACAATTCATATGAAATACATCTCGTCCAAGCAATAATAGTTGAATGTCGTCATCTAAACGGCCGCAATAATCCAACGAATCTCTTTGCCCCATGACTGCTTGCACAGCGAGCAAAAAATTCGAATAAGCATTAAAGGCCCTAAAATCACAACGCAAATAACACCGGATACCACAGAACAGCACATCCAGAACGACGGTCTTTGCACCAACGGTTATTTCAAGCCGCTGTGCCTCGTTAAAACTACAGTTAATTGGATATATAAAATAAATTTGTAAAATGGTGTAGTCCCACTCAAAAATAAATGGTGTAATAATAGAATTAAAATATTGCTTATGAAGTTCATGAGCATTGTCATTTGTCAATATTATTTTTGTTGTAATTATTAATTAATATTGTTTTCTGAAAGTTAAATACAACAATTGTTCCATACAAAGACACAATAGGAGTTCATTCAACTCATTGAATTAATTTATTGTAATACTACTAGAACGAAGTAGCAGTTCAGTAGTATTACAATAAATATGAGATAATAACAACTCCATATTTTATTTTCTGTTTTTCGCTAAAGTCCATCAATTAGATGGGAGTAGAGGTGTTTAAACGGTTTCGAGAATCGAGACAGTTTGAATCGTGAGCCAACGGTTTACAAATCGTTGATGCAGTTTCGATTCCAAACTGTAATCGAAAATGGGTAATAGTTCAATTCGACTACGATTTTCCCCCAAATTGTGACCGACGGTTCAAGGTTTTAACCATAGATTATGTTATTTCTTTTATATTTTTAATTATGTAATTTTACAATTATAGTTGTAAAGTTGCAATTCAATCAATATGTTGTAAGAGTTAGATCTCTTTTTTCTTTTTTATTTAGTAAGTTGTACATTTTAGACGTTTAGACATTAGTATAAACGTATCATCATTTTGAAATTACGTTGTAATTTACAAACTATAATTTTAATGATTATTATTTTAATAAATTTGTTTAAGCTTTTATATCAATTGTATTGTAATTTAGTTTTCTAAACCTATTTCTAAAAATATATATATATATATGTATATATAAGCGGGACCCGACGGTTAGTACCGAATGCTGGTTTTGGAAGGTTCTAAACATAACCAGACACGCATTTTTAGATGAATAGATGCACCGTGAAGAGATGCAGAAATTTACAGATTTATTTCATATTTTGTATCTCTCTCTCCCCCTTCCTCCCTCCTCCCTCCAATATCCTAAAAGGCACGAGTAACTTTTTTATTCTTAATTCGTTATATTTACGATAGATAAAAATCGATGATATTTTTTAATATTTAATCTGATACTCACATTGAATATTTTGATATGCAAAATTAAATTTAAAATAAGCAACAGTTTGTTAATTCGTTGTTGGGACTAAAATTAAATATTTATTATGAATTAAATTATTTTTATCTAATTTAACTTGTAAATTAAAATAAATTAAATAATAATTTTAATGAAATAAATATATTTTAAATCGTACTATAAATCTGGTTTGGTTCTAAATTGACGTTTCAGACAGAATAAAATCGTGCCATCATTATGAGATACTACCTAACACATAAGCAAAAGGAAAAAAGCATATGCCATACCCAAATTTCTGGTGGCCACTATTTATTATTTCGTGTAATGATCTATAATATAATTTACACCATTTTGTAAATGTGTTAACATAAAAACGAAGATAAAGTTTCATATGTACCAAGTGTACGGTACAATCTCATTATAAGGTATCACGGTTTATACTGAAAAATATTATTTATTATTAGTAAATGTATTACAATATATTTATTCAAAATAAGTGATACATTTAAGCATAAATCGTGATACTCAACTCAGATTGCACCATGCACCTGGTGTATAGATATTTTACCCAAAACAAGTAACACATTTAAACATAAATATTAATACCTTTTTAGCATGATACATTTACTCATAACATGTACTACATTTAGACATAAACATTAATATATTTTCATGAAAAATTGTCCATGCCCTAGATTACACGGGTCAACTGGTGTACAAGAGATCTATTCATGCATTTAAACGTAAACAATAATATATTATCACAAAAATTATCCATGACCTAAATTATACGGATTTAAAATCCGTATAATTAATGAAAAAGAGGTCTACTCAAGGAGAAAAATATATATTGAATTGAAAGGATAATTAATTTTTAGAATGATCTTAGCTAACTAAACATGAAGTGGATTTCGAAACTCATAAACCACACACAGTCCACAAATTCTTTATATTCTAATTAAAAATTGTCTTACTCCGGACTAATTCTGGGCTAAGCGTTGGATTGTCTTTGATCATTTACGTTTTTTTCAATTTCTCCCTATTTAATCCTTTTCAAACTCTGTTTAATTTTGTCTTTGTCGCTCCAACTAGGTTTTAGGTCTCAGACTGCAACTCGATTATTATTTGACTTTTTTTAGAACATTGGATATATTCAGAATAAAATCCAAAGATTTGAAATTCAGTTTTAGGATGATCCAACTTGAACTGTCACAAACAAATGGGTTATTGTGAATTGATTCCAAATTCATCCCCAAATTATTCGATATAAATTCAACCTAAGAGTACAAGATTAGATGACAGAGAATATGCCCAGATTGAACCCTAATATCCAATTTAAAATAAGTTGTTTTTTTTTTCTGCCATTAATAAAGTGGGTATTCCCAATTGATATATACATTTACGATTAATAAATATAAGGGCACATATATATATGGAACCTCAATCCAGAATCATATGCTCTTAGAATCATAGTACACTGCAAGCTTAATCAATACACTACTACAATTATCATATTAAAAGAGTATATGAAATCATGCAGTATTGTGAATTCGCTAGCTTAACGGTCGCGCAGTAGATTCGGACCTAGTTACTAATCAGCGCTTATTGAGAGTGAGCAGAGCGTAGAGATACGTAGTTAAACATAGAGTAATCGGAAAAAAAAAAATATATATATATATATATATATATATAGACGGCAAGTGAAAACTTAGTGCTTAAGTGAAATTCGTCAGAATTAGTTGGAGATTTTTGTAACAAAATAATTATGGGAGAACGATTTCGTTATCGTTCTGCATTATTGTATGTTTAAGAAAATTATTTCAGAGACGAATGCATAGCCCCGGTCTGGAGTGCCCCTGTAACTTTTTTTTTTTGCTACTATGTTTTTATTATTAAAAATTATATATAATAGTGCAAAAAACTAAAATATGAAAGAAAAATAAACTAAAATAAATTCATGTTGTAAGAAATCTCTTTTATTTTTCTCTCTGCTTGTTAAATTTTTTAAAGATTTCTTCTTAAATTGTTGGTAAGAGTTATCCCAATTTGATAATATTCAATCTTACGAAGTAATAGATGTTTATTGTGAAATTAGTATTTTATTTGCGCGGTCATATAATTGACTTTCTATTATATATTGCATTTACAAATACCGTAGCATTTCATTGGTAAAATGTGGTACATAAAGTATTAAAATTGATCAAAGTTTTGTTTCACTTGCATAAATTGGTGCCCACATTGTAAAGCTTTTTTTGTATGCTTTTAGTCTAATAAAAAATACTCCCTCCGTGCCGGCCTAATTTGCACACCTGCTTCGACGCGTATATTAAGAAAAAAATATTTTTTATTTTTAGTTGATTTTTCCAAATGTGGAAATTGAGGGTGGAGATTATAAGATTTCTTTCCATTTTTGAGGTGTGCAAATAGGTCGGACGACCGAAAAAGGAAATTGTGCAAATTAGGATGAGACGGAGGGAGTAGTTAAGAATAAAATTTAGTCCCGTAATATAAGAGTTCGCTCGCAATTGGTCCTATATATTATCGGCTGGAAATGTGCACGTGCACCGGTGCCACGTAATTTAAAATCGGTCTGGTTTTGCTGCCATGTGACCAACGCATGTGCTTTTTCGAATGATTTGATCACCAACAATAAAAAAATAACCAATTGCGAGCAATTTTTAAACTACTAGATCAAATTGAATTCTTAACTATATTTGGGACCAGAGGCATACAAGCGAAAAGTTCTAAGATCAAAAATAATTTTAGCCCTTCCATCTAGTCTCTATTGATGTTCCAAACGTCACCGGCTCCTCGTCTATCTTCGTTAGATTTCATTTAGGAGCTAAATTGTCATTCACAATCTACATTTTTCCTCCGACTTCTTTTCATTTTATTGATCGCAAATTAGTGACCTTAATTAATTTGCTTCTCGACTAACACCTAACGTATTTTTAAACATGGCCCTATGTGTGAAGATATTTTTTAATGTCGAAGAGACAAATAAACATTGAAGACCCGTTTATAAGAAAGCATAGAAGTTGAAGAGACACAATAGGTGGGTGGGGTGAGCTTACAAAGGCGCACCATCATAAAGATGGCATCCTACTCGGACCATGATTATTATTGGTTATATCACTACTGGTGGCAGCCCGACCCAGCTCAGTTCATCGAGTAAATGATGTATGGTGATTCGGATCGGACTCAGTTGGATTGATCCAAAATCCATTGAATATAAAAGAAATGGCGTGCTCACCTTAGCGCTTAGATTGGGGTGATTCAGTACAGTATACTATACCGAATCATCTGTATCGTTACCATATCAAATAGCGTTAGAAATTTAATATGTCAAAATACTGAATTACCAAAATATCGAAAAAATTTCAATATATTAATATATATTAGAAACACCGAACTACCGAAATATCGTATTTTTCTAATTCTCTTACTGTTACGATACCAAAAGTTTGATATTTTCGATAATTTTTTAGTAATTGTATATACGATATTCGGCATATCGATACTTTTCCTCACCTTCAATTACCCTATCAACCTAATAATATTTCAAACTAATATTCGTCTTTTTAGGAGGATTTTGGATGTAGCATCCTCTCAGAAAATTGTCGCCTTGCATTCATTTAGATTACTTTGGTAGTTTAAATGGATCCTTTGACCCGTTAGTTGAATAATATTTCTATCGTTCGTTAAACAAACGTTATATGGACTAAAAAGTAAAAATGGCTTAGATATGGTGGCCTTTCTGTGGCCCTTTTGTTTTACAATCTTTCTCTTCATCCAATGCTATACATAGTAAATTACCCCTCCGTTCCAGCTAACTTTTCCTACTTTTTATTTCGATTCATCCTATTTAACTTTTTACATCCTTAAAATGAAAATTTTTCTCACAATTTCTACACTCAAAATTTCCACACTCAATCTCCACCTTTAAAAAATTAAAGAAAAAACAAAATCTGTTTTTTCTTAACATCCGTGCCCGATCAACTGTGAAAGTTTAGTTTGGACAGAGGGAGTATCTAAAATTTATTTATTCAACACTCAACATTAGATTACTTCGGTAGTTCAAACGATTTTTTTGGACCCTAACATTCTTTTGGGATTGTCGTCTGGGCTTTCTAGTTTGGATTGAATTACTTCGATAGTTCAAACGATCTTTTTGACCCATTGATTATGTTAATGAAATTTCTATCGTTTTGAAAAAAAAAAAAAGAAAAAGAAAATCAACATTAGATAATCACAAATACATTTGTAACAGATGGAAACCTATTCATCCATCGGCATTTCAAAATATGATTACTGATAGTACCTCCGTTTTTATTTAGTTGTTCTTTTGATTTAGGATGATAAATTAAGGAGCAATTAAAATAGACAAATAAGTTATCAATTAATTTTCCTGCATTTTCTCAAATTCCTTTATATCACTGTTACCTTTATATTATATCTCTTTTCATTATTAAGGTATTATTGGAAAATACATGGAAAAAAAAGCTAAAAGTACAAATATTTATAAACTTCTAACAAAACTTAAAAAAATAACTAATAAAAAAGTGGAGCTAATATCATAGCGAGTTGATGTTATTTTAGAAATATCTGATGTAATGCAAACTGTAATAGAGGATCTTAAGAACATTTTTTAAAAAGACATAATAAGGATCCTGATTAAGGGGCAAATACAAACTATATTCAATTATTTAATAAAACTTTAATATGTTACATTTATATTAAAATAATATGTTAATTTTTTATTGTTAAATATCTTAAAATAGGAATATCACTAACTTCACAACAACACATATTGATCGCTATGCTAACTTTGACCGTAAATTTCTGTTCAAAATAAGTATCGCTTTAAAGAAATTAAAAAAGTTTAGAAAAAGTGTCGTTTTAACACAAAAAAATAAAAATAAAAAAAAAAATTATTCTAAACAACTTACTTAATTTAGTTGATTATTTCTTTATTTCATAAAATATATTTCAATTAAATAGATTGTGCAGAAATATACTTGTCGTTTCCACTAATTTTGAATCTTTCCAAATAAGTCTACATCGACCTTTTTTTCCGACCACATAGAGTAATTATTATATAATTAATAATTGGGTCCAAGTGGCATTAACTTGAAAAATTGTTGGTTTACAAACTTTCTATTTTTAATTGTAGATCAAAATAAAATTAAAATTGGGAAGAATAAGCATTGCTGCAAAAGATGGTCTAGAACCGTCCTTCGATTATGTCGAATCGATCTTTTTAGACGTTTTTTGGGTTAGGCGGTCGCTAGGTTATCCTAGGCATATTTATTTATTTATTTATTTATTTTATTTTATTATTTTTTTATTGAAAACGTCGTCGTTATTGAACTTGAGACAATTGATTAGTTTAAAAAGATAATATTAAAAGTTAAAGCCTTCACTCTCCTCATTCCAACGGCAGAAAAATGAAACAAAAGTTAAAACGCTCTCCCCTACACTTCAAGCTCCTCCGTCACTCTTCTTTTCATTCCATCCCGCATAATTAATTAACTACTCCATGAACATTTGTACTGAAACATAAATTTATAAAAAATTAAAACGTTAGGTGACCTAGGTGCTAGACGGACCAATATGCTTCGTATCCACTTTTCGCCTTCCGCAACCGTGGGAATAAGCAAGAGAATAAGTAAAACAAAATTTGAAAGAATTTAGGAATCCCATGGTATTTTCTTGGTCTAAGTTGGTAATCCATAACTGAATCTAAATCAGCATCTGCAGAATAGTGCATTTGAAGAAAATTCTTTTCAACTTCTCAAGGATTATGCTGGTTTATACCCTAAATAATTGTTTCTACTTTTTTCTTTCAAACCCTAAAACCCTTCTCTTGTCACTATCAATACTAATTCATTCAAATGAGACAAACTTCTCCAAATTCCGATTGCCATGTCTCAACTCAATAAAAACACAATTTGAATCTTCTACTACAATAATATAATTATATGACATGTGTACAACTGATATATATAATATATCATCAGTGATTATGTATCATGCAATGATGTTATTGTATAGAAGATATTGCACCAGATGCAGTAGAATATTCGAATTGATAGAATGTCCTCTACAAGACAATTTTTATGTGTTCTTCGTTGTCTAGAAAATACTTGAATTTCAACTTAGAATAAAATCGAACCCAGTTATAACAATTTACAACTTGCTTACACAACGTTTCCCAAAGTGACCTGGTATGAGATCCCGGTCCAAAGTCACTAAGAGAAAAATAAACATCTAAAAATGAAGTTATATGTTCTACAATAAATAAATAACAACAAAAAAAAACGAAGCATTTTGTTATCCCAATAACTTAGATTTCAGATATTTGCTAGCCAATTTTTTTCATTTTTATCGTTCTGCCCATGCCATGTACACTAGTCTCTATACCACCAAAATCTTGGCCGTACTACCCTATCCCATACCAACAAAATTGAAATAGCATAATTTAAAATACATGCTAAACCAGTATGAAACATAAGTTTGTCATGGCTGGGTGGGGACAAGTGTAGGCGACAATACCCCAGACTACAATCCCTACAATAACTCGCCTAAAATGTCATGTTATTTGTTGTCTAATTATTTTCATTGATGTCCTTAATATATAATAGTTCGCCCTTTTACTTTTTTAAAGTTTGCCCCCTTTCTTCGATTAAAAAATTTCATCTTAATACTATCATATAAGTAAACGAAATTCTAGATTCGTCTCTGCTCTCCACCCCCGCACGTGTCAGAAGAGAACGGGGAGCGTATATTTGAGTAAGCAATCAAAATGGCGCTTTCATGTTTACACAATTGTACCATCATTGATATGATGTGTTGCTATCCTTCTCAACAGGGAGAAAGAATGAAGAATAGAACTTAGAGAGAACCTTCATCTCTATAATAATACGTCCAATAGCATCTTATAAAGCACTGTTCACAGCTGCTTTAAGCTAAATATATTATTAAATTTTATAACAATTATTAACCCCCCCTAAAAGACTTTTTTCGTGTTCGGTTGGCACTGACGAATACTTTTTAAAATGTGAAAATGAGGTGTTTTATTATATCAGTTGAACACCTTAAAATATGTTAGATTGGTGTTCCCGAATATGATTGTATTGTCTTCACTTGTAGTTATTAACTCCATCTGTCCCATCAAAAGAGCCATCTTTGAAAATATTTTTGTATCCCAAATAAGAATCATGTTTCAAAAATCAATTTCTCGTTTTACTAGTTCACGTTAAAATTTAAACTTTACAAATTAGTTAGGTACTTAGGTGTGATTGAATAATCAAACAAAAAATAAAATAATTAAGTTGTGTAAGTGTGTATTAATGAATTTTGGAGGATTGTACCTTTTATCGAATTTACAAGAAATAAAAAAAGTTGTACATTTTTCAAATATGATTCTTTTTAAAAGACGCTGAGAGTATCATTCAGTGAATGGGGTAAATGCCTCTTTTTCCCCCGAAATTGATGGAATTATGTTTCTATGGAACTAATATTCTTGGCGTAGGATTCAGTTAAAGTAATCGAACACTTTTATAGAGTGTATTTAGAGAAAATAAGAGTGTTAATAGCCACACATCTTTATATAAAACTATGACCACTAATATTTTACCAATATATATATTAGTATTTCTTTTCATTTAAGAAGTGCAAGTGGGAGAATTCAAATTATTGAACAGCTTTTCTTATCCTAAATTTAGTGGGATTCTTTGCTGGTCTAATTAGAGACATGTTTTGTGTGTTTGCAAAAGATTAACCAATTAGCTTTGCATACAAATGAGCAACTCTTGACTTTAAAACAGTGAAAAAAATCTATCATGCTTATTATTATTCACAAAATGGAAATAGATTACTGTAATAAAACTAAATAAGTATGTAAGAAAAAAAAAAAAAAATACACAATCTGTTTCTTGGGCTGGGTTATTTAATGCCCATATTTCCTCTAAATGAGCATAGGCGAAGCTAAGCTTGACAACATATGGGTTTATAACTAAGATTCTGAATAGGCTTGGAAAGGTTTTCTCTGGCACACCGACCCCCATACCCCAGCCGAACATGTTTTAAAGTGTTCGGTTGTTGTATCCGAACATCTTACTTTGAGTGTTTGGATCAACAAATACTAAAAAAAATAGACTTTTTTTTCTTTTTTGGAGAAATCTTTCCAAAGATGTAATAAGAGCATGTTGTTGAGAGACTAGCCATGCAGCAGCAGCACTAGCAGTAGCAGTTTGACGATTCGCCCGCGAACTGAAACCGAACTATTATACCTTCCCAAGTGGAATGAGCATAGGATAAACATATGCAGAGAATATAACAGAATGTGCCTTTGAATCAAGATTCTCTTCTACTCCATAAATAATGTTGAGATCATCTTACTCCACTCCATCAACTCATTCCTCGAAACCGGTAGGCGAAATGGTGAAATTCTCCAAGCAGTTCGAGGGTCAGTTAGTTCCTGAATGGAAAGAAGCCTTTGTAGATTACTGGCAGCTCAAGAAACACATTAAGAAAATCCTCCTCGTCGACAATCAGACTTTGAATAGGAAGAAACGGACGAGAACTTCTTTCCAAAATGCCCTCGTCTCCTCTCTTAGAAAGTACACTCCCCTTGGTCGTAAGTCAAGAGAACCAAGGGTCATTCAGGTACTTCACCTCTCTCTTTCTCTCTCGACTGCTGGCTCTGATATCACTTGTTTAGTCGTGATGAAACTTGATCTCCACATTGGTATGATATTTGATTCCTTTCTTGCTGTGACATAGGTTCACCGGAAGCTAGAAGGATCGGCTAGTAAGACGGACTTGTACGAAACAGAGTTGCTGGCTCAGTTTGCTGACACTGATGCAGCTATCGAATTTTTCGCGCTTTTGGATCTTCAACTCAACAAAGTGAACCAATTTTACAGAACAAAAGAGAAGGAGTTTCTTGAGAGAGGAGACTCGTTGAAGAAACAAATGGAGATTCTCACTGAGCTCAAAACGGCATTGAAGCAAAAACACCGAACAGAACCTCCTGGACAAGACTCCAAGGACGAGGATTCTGTCTCAGGCACTATATCATGTGGTACGTATGGAAGTGACAGAATAATATGTTTTCTTATTTAACTTTCGCATATGATGTGCATATACGTAGTAGATATAAATCAATTTATAACCAACTCCAACAAATTACGAATGTTTTGTTTGGTGACAGATGAAGAGACCATGAAGGCCACATTGGACACAGAACAGAAACTGGAAAATGTGAATGAAGAGTTGGGCGAAAATGAAATAAAATTCTGCGAACGACCAAAGTCTGGCGAGCTAGGAAGATCAATGAGGATGAAGAAAGGTGGAGTGATTAACTTCCAGAGGAAGAGCTTGAGAATTGACATTCCTGTGACGAATCCAACGCGCACTTTTTCGGCTATAACTTACTTGCTATGGGATGATTTGATGACACAGTCGTCGAAGAAATCCGGGCCGGAAGGGAATAAGCTGCATATTAACAAGAAGAAGCTACACCATGCTGAAAAAATGATCAGAGGAGCATTTGTTGAGCTCTATAAAGGGCTGGGATATCTCAAGACATACAGGTATTCATTCTCTCTCTCTCTTGATCTCTGATGATGATGACGACGACGACGATGATGATTGAATGTGTTGTTTTGAATTGTTTGATCAGGAACTTGAACATGCTTGCTTTTGTGAAGATACTGAAGAAATTTGACAAAGTAAGTATGATGAACTAACTGCACTTTGATAAATTTTACTCTGGTCGTTTCATAATGAGAGTTCCGTTTGAAAAAGTATAATTTGAGAGTTCCATTCGAAAACTATTCGAGAAAATGCAAATTTTTTATTTCTACTTTGGTTTATTCAAATACATGTACCTGATTCGCAAATAAAAAAAAATATATAGTTGGACTAATAAACGAGAAATTAACTTTTAAAAAAGAACTCTCATTATAGGACGAAAGGAGTATTATTTTTATTTTATCTTTATTTCTCTTCTTAATGAATGAATATTTATGTCTTCTTTTCTCAGGTGACTAACAAACAAGTTCTTCCCATTTACTTAAAAGTGGTGGAGAGTTCCTATTTCAACAGTTCAGACAAGGTAACACCCAAATTCAAAAAGTAATGATTTTATATGAAATATAATGTTCTAAAAGACGTTGTGTATCAGTCGAAAAGTAAACTAGGACGTAGCACTTAGTTGGAGCTAAACATGGTCTAGAAGAGATTAAGCGAGAAAAAGTAGAGGAAAGAAATAGACAATCCGAATAGCCTAGCGTCTAGGATGAGTCTAGTTAAAGTTAAACGAGAACTTTTAAGACATGGTGTATCTTGGAGGATGATTGGATGTGGGCTAGCAGGCACATTTCTAACCAAATTACATATACATATTTTGTGAAAATCTGTAAAAGGTAGATACTTTTGGGGAGAGAGAAAGAGTGGAGAAAAAATAAACAATTTTTCAGCAATAACTTAAGTTTTAGTATTTGTAATTTTTATTTATTTATTTTTTTACAAGTTATGCTCTTTTAGATAAAACAATAAAAGAAGAAAACCAAATTAGTTAAAAGAAATTGTCTAGATTCCCAATGATGAATCCTAAGATTTGGTTGTCTCACACTAATGGAAATTGGTGTAACAGGTTTTGAAGTTAGCAGATGAGGTTGAGGATATATTTGTCAAGAATTTTGCTCAAGATGATAAAAGCATGGCCATGAAGTACCTAAAGCCTACTATGAAAAAAGAATCCCATGCTGTCACATTTTTCATCGGTGAGTTCCTGCAATTAAATTAAAGCTGCAGACGAGCAATCAGGTCAACAACATATATTGAGTTGAGCTGGGCCTAAATTCTGTTTGGCTAAAAAATATAGAGATCCGTTCAATTTATTCTTCTAAAGTATACTAAGGTTTTTAGACCAGCTCGTCTGACCATTGGCCCTTGGGGTCGAACTGATTTTGCTTTTCGACTAATCCGTCATCCACTTCTAATTTAAATTTTGATAAAAACAGGATTATTTGCGGGATGCTTTCTTGCACTATTCATTGGATACGTTATCATGGCCCATATCACAGGAATGTACAAATCTAGTTCAGACATAGTGTACATGGAAACTGTTTACCCTGTACTTAGGCAAGTATTTAATTTCTGCAAATACATATCATAATTTTCTTCTAAAGTTTTTTTCTAGTGTATATTAATTAACCATTTTAATTCAAATTTTGCAGCATGTTTAGCCTATTGTTTCTACACTTGTTCCTATTCGGATGCAACATCTTCGTGTGGCGAAAAACGAGAATAAATTACAGCTTCATATTCGAACTCTCTCCGACCAAAGAACTCAAGTACAGAGATGTGTTCTTGATCTGTGCCACATCAATGGCAGCCGTAGTCGGAGTCTTGTTTGTTCATTTATCGCTTGTCGAAAAGGGCCATTCTTTTTCTCAAGTACAAGCCATCCCTGGCCTTCTATTACTGGTAATAATCGATCATTTTTTTTTATGATGAATACATAAAAATTCACGACATTTTGACTAATTATCATATGCAGCATGAAACATAACATAGAAATTTGTGAGTTTTTAGGTAATTAACCTTGTTTAATCATGTAACAAAGTTTAGTACTTATATATAGAGTAAATTCTTTTGCAGGCTTTCATTACAATCCTGATATGCCCCTTCAAGATTTTCTACAAGTCTAGCCGTTACCGTTTACTTTCCGTATTAGGAAAAATTGTCCTGTCGCCTTTTTATAAGGTTGCGATGCTCGATTTTTTCATGGCTGATCAACTTTGTAGTCAGGTAAAAATTTGAACTGTTTCTCGATTTACGTGTGTCATCCTTTAAATCGTAACAAGTGATTCAGTTTTTTTGCTGTGGTTTCCCAATTAGGTACCAATGCTAAGAAATCTGGAGTATACAGCATGCTACTATATAACTGGGAGCTACAAAACTCAAGATTATAACTACTGCATGAGATCTACATACTATAGAGACTTGGCTTATGCAATCTCATTTCTACCTTACTATTGGAGAGCCATGCAGGTATATATCACTTATTTCGTTTATCAAAAAGTCTAAAATACCCTTTACGAAGGCAAAGTACTATCTTTTCTCCACGTGTTTGGGGACCTACAAAGGAAATTTTCACTGAAAAGTCTGAATTGTGAAAAATGCTCAATACAAGACCTGAATTTTGAATTTTATTATCAATCTACTCTAAGCTGAAAATTTGTTACACTGACAGTGTGGTCGACGATGGTTCGACGAAGGGCACAAAAGTCACCTCACCAACCTAGGAAAATATGTGTCTGCAATGCTGGCTGCAGGGGCAAAAGTGGCATATGAGAAGGAAAGAAGTGTGGGGTGGCTTTGTCTACTTGTAGTAATGTCGACTCTTGCAACAGTGTATCAACTTTACTGGGATTTCGTTAAGGATTGGGGTCTTCTACAGTTCAACTCCAAGAACCAATGGCTACGAGACGAATTAGTCCTTCGCCATAAGTTCATATACTATTTCTCGTTGGTACGTACTAGTTTTTCCAGTCAAGTCAATGTTGGGTTGCTTATGGAGCCCAATTAATGATATGTCTTGTCACTTTTTCTTCTTCTTAAAAACTTAAACGTAGCAAATTAATCTCACATAATTGAGAATAATCACGGCAGGGCGGCACATAATTTTAATTTAAACTTGTTAAAATTATCAATAACTGTTTTATTTGATGCAGGGATTGAACCTTGTACTTAGGCTAGCTTGGCTACAGACAGTTTTTCACTACAATTTTGAGAAAGTAGACTACAGAGTGACTATGTTGTTTTTAGCAGCACTTGAGGTTGTAAGAAGAGGCCAGTGGAATTTTTACAGGTAAAAACATGATGTTTCTAATATTGATAAAAAGTTCGACACAATTTTTATGTTCACCAAATGTACAGATTTTATTTCGGTCCAACCAGGGCCGTGTGGAGTTTTTCATGAAAAATATAACATTATTTATGCAAAAAGATACTGCTTGTTTTGACGACATATATTACTTTTCAACATAATACTTAAGTAATATCTTTCAACTTAAACACTAATGCATTTTCATGAAAACTGCTCATAACACAATGGATACGTCCGTGATCCAAATTGCACAACTAATGTATAAGAAAACTACTTAAAATGTGATTCGTAATGCGATAACTGAATTACATATATGGACATGATTGAGCAGGTTGGAGAATGAGCATCTGAATAATGCAGGCAAGTTTAGAGCTGTGAAGACAGTGCCACTTCCCTTTCATGAGGTGGATGAGCAAGACTGAGAACAATTTGCTAACAGAATTAGGGCATTACACAAATTATTCCTATCTTGAACAAAGCATAAATACTAGTGCATTTGTACAAGTTGATGCTCAAGATGGTTTTTTTTTTTTTCTTTTTCTTTTTCTTTTTCTTTTTGGAAATAATACATACCTGTAAACACAAAAAAGTTACAGTTGTTAATGACATAAACTTCCACATGAATCTTCTATTAGTTATTCTTATTCACCTAACACATGAGATTCTCTATAACCTAATATTTTATATATTTTATATATATGATGTACTAATATTTTGATTTGATGTATGCTATGAGATAGAGTTGTCAAAATAGGCTTGCGTTCGCCTAACATTTTAGTGATAAATCGCAAATGTATAGCATAGTATGTAGTATCGGTGAACAAGAGTATCGTATTTACATGGATCGGTGGTAGTAAAGACTGTAATATTTAACAACCTACTTTTATCTAGATCACCGCCAATTAATTTAGGGTAATTAAACACTAAAGTAGAATAAAGAAGCAAAACAAATTAAACTAATAATCAGACAAAAGGAGATTTAATTAAGACGATTCCAATAAATAATGATAAATTATAGGGTCATTGAGTTTATCTATAATGTGAAAAGAATTCATTCACATAATACACTACAAAAAGAGCATACACGTAATACTTTCACATGATAATGAATTTAAACAAAATATCCTATTATACATGCGATTAACCTACTATTTATCATTCAAATGTGTCAAAAAAGCATGCATAAACGACGTTTATTATATTGGAAAATATTGTCAACATAGAAGTATTAGCTCTCTCTTTTAGCTTTCCAACGAATTAAGAATCGTGAAATTTCAACTTCTACATCAAACATTGTGCTCATCTATAGATGCGCAGTTTAACTCCAATTTGTCTCTTTTTCACTTGTCACTTCTCGGGATTCCATATTCACATAGTTTTGCCTAAAAATACATAAAAACACTACAAAAACACACAAATATATGAAATTCACACAAAGTGTGAAAATAAAGGCAAACGAGTCTATTTCTACATGTTTTATATGATTTTTGCTATGTAAATGAGCTCTAAAAGCATGGATAAACCATATTTATCGATTGGCGAAGCGGGGAGGCCACAATAAAACATCATCCCAACCCAGCTCAGTCCTACCCATCATGGGTCACGGATTGAGGGTGACCAACCCATCTCTTCTCATATTATATATAATTGAAATTTAAGAATTTGAACGCAGTATTGAAATGTAATACTAATAAATAAATAAATAAATAAATATGCAAAGTTTAAAATCGTGGTTCCACCAGTTTCTGTCAAGACATACTTTTGCAAGGGTCATCAATATACACACATATAAAATTTAAATAAAATAAATATTTCTAAACAAACCTTTTAAAATTTGATACTGAATTTGTATTACAGGGTAGGAGATACAATTTCCGCTATTTGAAGAAGGAATAATTCACTCTCTCCTTCTATATATATATATATTTTTTTTTTTTCTAATTACACACTACACAATTAAAATCATTTTGTGCAGGTGCTTGATGCTTGTAGCTCGCTCTTTTCTCTCTGAATTTTATTTTAGTCTTCAAGGAGAAAATGAGTTGGTATTTATAGACTTCAGGATGACATCTTCAACAATGTTTGTACAGTAATTGGTATCAATTATATCCGTTTTTTTATACCCACAGATTTTGAACAATTGCCCATAGTTGTTGGAATCATATCATGTCATTTGCTTTTACAGAAAGTGGAAAATATTTCAGTGACATTCTTTCAGTATTCACTGTGTCCGAATAGGTCGCGGTCTTCGAGGTTGAACGAACTCCTTAATCGGCTGGTGAACTAAGTTTACAATCAGTTTTCGTACAAAATTTTTGCTTGAAACTTTTTAGTTTCTTTATGGAATTTGGCAATAGCCAAAAGTGCTGCAATTTGCGATTTTTATGCTAGAAGCTCAATTTGTTCCGTCGACTGAAGTGAACCTGTTGCGATCCAGTTTTTTTAGTGACCCAAGCTTCAACATCTTGTGGGAGGACAAATTTTACAACATTACACTTGTCCCACAATTTAATCTTGTATTTTGTCATAATAATTGGATTTTGGTGCTTTGAAAAATCAAGAAACCATACCATAATCCATGACACGCAGAACTTTGTCCATAAATTTGCAAACGGAGATAGTCTTTTTTTCGTCTGGGGATGACTTGTATTTAGATTTAAATATTTGGAAGGGTTTTGAAACAATAAGTTCTAAATTAGTGAATATAAAGTTCCACACCAATGACTACACAAAGAAGGATAATTACAAATATTTGCCTTTGGTATTGAAATGAAGAGTTCAACTTCGGTACCATTGTGGTATCGATATCATTCTGAGAGAAGAATACATATGTATTTAAATATGAGTAACCCACTAAATTATATAATTTTATTTTTATCTCACAATGGTACCAGTACCACTGTGGTACTATAAAATCACCCTGAAATAAAATAATCATTTATGCTGATTTTTTGGATTTTAAATAAAGAAAAAGATGTACCAGCTGGTGATCTGATTACTTAAAAGTGGTAGTAACAAATGAAAATAATTTGAACTATTCAGCAAAACGCAATTGGATTGCAAAATTCATAGGGTCTGTTTGCTTAACACTTGATTCAATAGATTTAGAGGACTGAATCCCAATAAAGCAGAATCATTAACTTTCTCAATTAGATTTAGCCCAGCACTCTCCCAGTCTTAAGCAAACAGACCCATACTTTTGTGGCACCTGCCGATGATTAAGAAATTGGAACTTTTAAGGATATAAAATAAAATAGGTTAGTGACCGTAAATAGAATCACCAAACCAAAAACGTGCCTACCTTTATACTAGGGACAAAAATGTAATTTTCGTGGTTTGTTTGGGCCTGTCAATATTTGGAAACAACTTTTTAAGGCTCAGCAGCCCAATCCCTCCCGCATCCCCAGTCAAGCTAGTAACACGAGCAAAATTAGGGCAACAAAATGATCGAATCGAATTCCTAAATTCTTACTTTCACAACAACCGCTGTGCAAACGCCAAGTCAGTGAAAGAGGGATTAGATAGGTGTTGGTGATCAGTAGAAGGAATCTTATTTGTTCTTCGGGTATGTATTTTTTCATTAAAATATTGAATTTGTATACTGAATCGGGAATCGGTATTTTGCTGCGTGTTTCCACATCTTAGTTATCGAAATGTCAATCCGTTACTGATTTCATGTCCCAAATTCTGCGGTAGATTTAAGCTTGTTTTTTGCATTTTGCGTCATTCTCTATGGTTTCAGAACTCACTTAACAGGAATATTAAATGTTATATATT
Source organism: Ajuga chamaepitys (assembly GCA_958295605.1). Taxonomy (NCBI): domain Eukaryota; kingdom Viridiplantae; phylum Streptophyta; class Magnoliopsida; order Lamiales; family Lamiaceae; genus Ajuga; species Ajuga chamaepitys. Next base: position 57,513,467 of record OY282498.1, on the reverse strand, counting down.
GAGGAAACGATGATGCATGAAGATGCTAATTTGGTTTCTAACCTGTGTAGATTTTGTATTCTGCGTCTTGCTACGGCATCTTTGGATGTTTTTGGTTGTTTGTTGACTTTAACCTGGCATCACCATGGGGACCTCGAATTATTATGGGTTGCACATTATCTGAGGTTGATAAAGTGATGGAACCATTGCAGGTTCTGCACTCTGTAACTACTGACCTTCTCGTGTAGAAATATTTCATCCAAGTATACAGCTTTTCACGAACTCTGTTCGAGACTTTGTTCTTATATTTTTGTGTGGACTGGTCTGAAATTGTCATTGAGATGTTTGTTATTAGTCTTTTCAGATGGTGTTGCATGCTTATGTTCATTTAAGATTTACCTTAATATTATTTTAGTTGTAGTTTTTGGTGTGTTGATATACTCAGACGCCAATAAACCTTAAATTTTGTGTTAAAGTTGATCTCTTTGGACGTGTGTGATTTTAGGTGACTTATTAAAGGGGGAGGCCAATCAATAAAGATTGTTTTTCTCATCATGGCTTAACTTTTTTTGTTCATCCTTTACAGGAGAGGGGTGTCATTAATTTTGCCTCTGCAACTTTCCAACGATTAGAAAGATCTTTGCAGAGTCTTCGTGAGAGCAATGGACCCTGGACGCTATGGTCTCCATCAAGGATGGGAAAATAACAGCGTAATTGTGGTTTCCTTTTCATCACATATATGGGATGATATGCAAGAAATTAGGATCATGTGATTGTCAATTTTTTGCGGCATCTCTTCCTTAAGGAACATGAGAGAAGCCATGGGACAGTGAGGATGTGGAATCGTTTGCCTACGTTTACCATGATTATTACTTGCTGACATAGCTTATTCTCTTGAATCCACAGGCTTTGGAGGGGTATGGTGCAGTGCATGATTCGAATTTTCGGTGAGTGCATGGTGATGCTTATCACAGGAGGGTTGGTTATGTGTCATTTTGAGGGATGTGGAGATGTTGATTCTTTTATAACTTTTTATTTATTTCAGATGGTTTATGAGCAAAGATACATCAAAGCTCTTCTTTATGTTCTGTTTTCTTCTCTCCCGTGGTTCTTGGTTCTTTCTGGTGTCGTTATGTGTCTGAAATTTATATAATTGCTTAATACACATGCTTGTTGCTTCTGTTCCTTTCACTTCTTCCTATCGTTCTTGCCTCATCTTGTTTTGGCAGGGATGGTGGATCTTATGATGATAGGAGGTTTACAGATGAAAGGTTCTCTAGGGAAAATGTCTACCCAAGGGGTGCCTTTCATCGAGATGTATTGGAGAGAGATAACTATCCTCCTCCACCATCATCAGTTGGGATGTGGCCTCAAACAAGGAGAAGAAGCTATGAAGATGATTATTCTATTGATAGAGATAGTAGACGGCATGAGAAGCCGTATGTGGTTTCGTATTATGATCTGTTATTTTGGGAAGCTGATAGCATAATGAGATTGAATCATTTCTGGAATAAAACTATGGGATGGCTATCATTGTAACTGACAATTATCGTGATCCTGGTTTATAGGCCGGCTAGATATGGGGGGCGTGATCGAGACGATTATGGATATGATGATCATGACTACAGATCTCGTGTTTCACATCAAAGCAGGGAGAACAGTCGTGAAAAGGATTATGATTATGGAAGACAGAGTTATGATTCTGACTATGACAGAGGTGGCAGGAGAGATGGTAGCTGGAGAAGACGTGAATCTCGGGACCGCGAATGGGACAAGAGAGGCCCGAGTCGGGAAAGAGATGAAAGCCCATATAGAAGGCGTGAGCATTCTCCTTCTCATTCTCGTTCTCGTTCTCGTGGTCGTGATGACCGGGCCAGGTCAAGGTCTCCCCGAGGCAGGAGTCATGGTCGAAGTCATAGGGAAGACAGTTATGATGATAGTCGCTATGATAGAAGTGACAGGCGAAGAGATCGTGAAGATAGACATCAGCATGACCATTATTCTGTTGTATGCTCCGTGTGTTCAGTTTTTGTCGGTCTCCATTATTTTGTGCTATACTTGGTAAATTGACTGAGTGGTTCCACTCTCTCTTTATAGGCTCCCTCTGCTACCGTTGTGGTAAAGGGTCTTTCTCAAAAGACAACCGAAGAAGATTTGTATCAGATTCTTGTAATTCCCTTATTCACATCTCAGTCAATTACCTTTTTTTTTGTTACTTCATTTGTCGACAACCTCTTTTACTATATGCGTGACTCATTTCATCTGAATCAGGCCGAGTGGGGACCCCTGCGTCATGTTCGTGTGATTAAAGAGCGAAATTCTGGCATCTCTCGTGGATTTGCTTTTATTGATTTCCCTTCTGTGGTATGGAAGTACAAGACCTGTTATCATAATTCGTACTTTCTCTGTGTCTTGAAAAGTTCATTGTATTCTTGTATCAGGATTCTGCACAAGCACTGATGGATAGACTTGGGCATGATGGTCTTCTTGTGGATGGCAGGAAGTTTTTCTTTGAGTACAGGTATATGTACTTTCTTTTTGGCCCATAATAAGTGAGCCTGCATAAACTCATTTAGGTGCAGCGTATAGGTTCGAGAAGTCATTAATTGCTTTGGTAGTGCATTTTGACCTTGTTCTTGTGATGCAACCTTTGTTAGGTGTCGTCTAGATATACACATCTGAAACCTTTGACAATGCATTTGTTGCGGAGAGCTGAAATATGACTCTCTTGCAGGAATCCTCACAATTTTTATAGCGAGATCTTGCAAAAAATTATTTGTTGGTTTAAGAGACTGTCAAGGAATGTCATTGTTAATCTCACTTTTGTTGCAGTAGTAAGCCAACAGGCGGAGCTAATGGGTCACTTGGAATGGATAGTGCATCAAGACCAGGCCATGGTAGCCACAGAAGTATAATGGTCCCATCTGATTGGATGTGCACCATATGCGGCTGTGTCAATTTTGCCCGCAGAACATCATGTTTTCAGGTTAGTTTCTTCCTATTGTGTGGAATTCAGTTTCATGTGAAATTTTCATTTAGCAAGTATCATGTCAGGGATGTGGGAGTCTTATCGCATATACTTTCTTGTAAGAGAAATTGAAATGGTGATAAGTTTGTATTTCTCTTTTACGGGGAAATTATGTGCAAGGTAGTGGGTGGTATGGCTATGGTTTGTGTTCACATGTGGAGGAGGATGCATAATTTTATTTTTCGGGGGCTAATGGAGGAAAAGTTTCATATATGTTTTGTACAGTTCAGATTTAAAAAACAGCGCAAATGTATCTTAGTATTTTTCAAAACAAAAATATATTGTAGTAAAATTTTAAAGATAAAAATAACAATGTAAAATCCATCTCAGATTAAAACAATCTTCTAGGTTCAATGTATAGAGAATATAAAGTGTAATTTGTTCACTTCAGTTTTATTCGCGTCCTAGTATTTCTTAATCTACTGGTGGACCAAATGTTCGGAATATAGGAACTCTTAAGTTGTAACTTCATATGAACCAAATTAAATCATCATTTTTTTGGATAACTGAATTCAATTTCTTTTCAGATTTAATAAATTTTTATGCAACTCCTTTTGAAAAAAAAATTATGCAACTCTGTGGTCACATATTATGTAGCAATAGCCATGTTGTATATGTAGGACCGAAGAATTCTTTTGTACATTCTTACTTTTTCTTTTCACATTGTTGTTATCAATAATTACTTATTTTAGCTATTTCTGTATCAATATACATATACCTATAACACTTACAATATGCACATGCACATAAAAAGATGTTCTAAAAAGTTTCCTGTGTCCGCCAATGTACACAAGCCTCAAATCCTTACTTGTGTTGCTTCAAGATCTTGCCAGTGCACTCTAAGCTTCATAAGCATATTTTTCTCTCTTTTTTTTTGGGGTTAGAAGTTTTGTTGCTTCCACCAACTTCCCAAGCTGGAGAACTTTTTTTCATAGAGTGTAGGCACTGACACCGTCTATATGAACTTTTTTTCTATAAATTAGTGTAATGAGCCAAGAACAGAAGATGCTCCCCCAGCTGATATGACATCATCAAATCCTATCCCTCCTGGCAAGAGAGGAGAAGCTGGTTAGTTTTCCTTGCACGAGTGCTGTCAGTTTCAGGGAACTTATTTCCGAGGAATTATAACCAAATATGCTTCAGGTCCTACGCATGTTCTTGTTGTCCGTGGATTAGATGAGAATGCTGACGAGGAAATGCTTCGTTACGAATTTTCCAAACATGCTCCTATTAAGGTTTTCCCCCTCCTCCCCAATTATTCTTTAATTGTTGGCCTGCTTCACAATATCTAACACAATCTCAAATCTTGCAGGATTTGCGGCTTGTTAGAGACAAATTCACACATGTCTCGAGAGGATTTGCATTTGTTCATTTCTATTCAGTAAGTTGCATTTCACCAATGATTGTCAATGGGCATTAGTGAAAGTGTGGGACAACATGCTTGCCCCTTTTTTTTGGAAGACAATGTGTTGAGGTTATTTAAATGACATAAACGTAACCAATTCAATGTATCAGGATTGAGCTTGAATGGTGGACGAGTTGCCCTTTTTTATACAATATGATATGAAAGGAATTATCATAGCTAACAAATGAAAGTTGCTCTGCCTTATTCACTTTTACAAAGCTTTTTGGATAGCTTTACATTATTGTTGCTTCAGTGAAATACTTTTATGCATTATTTTCCAAGTCAAGCTACACAATGGACTTTGTGTAGTACAGTGCCAATTTATCTCTGGGGATGTAGATAATGCAGACAGACATGTAAGACTTTTAGTTAATAGCCGACAAAAATTATCCTAAAAGATTAAGAATAAATAGATCACTGTCTATAAAGTGATGCATCATTTTCAATGTTCTTAATGAAGGTCAATATGTGTAACAACCAATAAGTACGTGGAAACTGAGTGTGAAAGTTTATTGCCGCTTCACCATGAGGATGTGATTCCATAGTGATGTTAATACTGCTCTTCACTCTTTTACAATCTTCTTTTACTAGACATGTCTATATTCACAATGTTTGTCATTTATTGGAACCCTGATCTTCAGGTTCAGGATGCCACTAAAGCATTGGAAGCAACTAATGGTACTACTTTGGAGAGAAATGGTCAGATTCTTCGTGTTGCCTATGCCAAAAGTATTATTGGACCTGGATCAGCAGTTGCAGGAGGTTCTCAGTCGAGCAGTCTTGCTGCTGCTGCGATTGAAGCAGCTACATTTGCTCAGCAGGTTTGATGTCTAGCCGTTTCTCATAGAATGTGGCACATTTGCTACATGGCCTTATAGCAAATACGGAGTATAATTTATTATTTGGCTTTTAGATGCTAATGCCCAAAGTTGGACGGTCGGGGGGTATGTCTACTTCAGTAGTGAATGTATGATTGATGATTCTCTGGCATGCCATATTATAATTAATCGGTTGCCCTATGTTTTGACTTTTTGCCAGTTTTTATGTGCTGCTGCTCCTATGAAAAACTGATGATTGCTCAGCTTCTCCAGATTGCATTCTCTACAAAATTAAATGTCCACCACCCAGTATCCAATTTCACTCGAGCTCTGTGTTAATTTCCTTACATGTTGGGTAGTGTGAGAGTGAGAAATCATTGTCATTATACAAGCTCTGTGATTGGGTTCACATCATTGAACGTGAACTCCAGTTAATTTAGATTGAAGTATATTATTTCCTCTCCTTTGTCCTATTAACCTCTTTAATTATATTAAGCATCCTTCCTAACATGAATAGTCAAGTTTTCAGGCTCCCCATGGCATGGTAGAGAAACAATTTGGTTGTTAGGGTGATCTTTGGAGAGTGAATGGGCAATGCTGCATATTGTTATTAATAGTTTTGCTTCTTTATATCTTATGTACTGTTGGAAATCGATCAACTTATCTATATTCCTGATTTTGGTGCTTGGCTTCTGGTGTTGTTATGATTCTAGTTGATGATGCATATCTTTTTTCTTTTATCTTTTAGTATGATGCAGTTGGTTGGGCACCAAAAGAGTATAATCCAGAAGACAACCAATCTGTTAGTGGTCATCAGCAGGGTGGAGTTGCACTCCAAACAGATCATCCAGCTCCACAATCTGGGTTCGTGTGGGATGAAGCCTCTGGTTATTATTATGATGCTGCTTCTGGTTTCTACTATGATGGAAATTCAGGTTTCACAACTTACTCACTGTTCTCTGTTATCTGCTTTCTTTCTACCAAGTTGTTGATGACAAGGTCTTCCAACTACCAGGCCGTGGGCCTTAACCCAACGTCCTTTTGTGATTGTCATAAATTGCTACTTTAGGATTATACTTGAGAGTAATTTCTCTGAATCAAATCATCTACGAAATAAACAGTTGTTCAGTGTTTAAATCTTGATTTGTTAGTATTCTTTTTTCATTTTTCAGTTTGAAGGTAAAAAAACATGGTAAAGATACAGTTTCTGTTTTTCTTTTTAATTAAATCTACTGCATAGACTCATGCTAGTTTCATTGTTATCCATGTTCTTGTGTAAGTAACAAGATTCTTGTTGCTTTTATATATTTTGCTTAAGGTCAGTAATCCTATCTCAGTATCAAGTTGCTGAAGAATGTTAATTTGTATTAGATTTTGACTACCTATGCACTACGTGTCCGCAATTTCTGGCATCCCCTCCCCATGTATATATATCCTTGTACATTTATATGGATATCTGTTTGTCCATTTACCCACCTGTCTTCCTCATTTTTAAGCATACGAGTTCTGCGTGTTTATGTGGATGTAATGTGCTTCTTACCTATACTTCACCCGAATATGTTCTTGAAACCTTGCTGTGCATCTCTGTTTTATTGATTTTTGTTAAAATTTTCTATGTTGGTGTCAAAATCTGAAATTATGTAAATGCACTGTACCCAGACCTATCTGAATTTATGTATATAACATCTATGTCAATCATCTGAATACCATGAATTGTCATACCTATAATGTCTTTTTTCTAGACATAAGCTGTACAAGATGGTTAATTTCTACAATATCTGCCCCACAGGATTATATTATGATGGGAATAATGGTCTATGGTATTCTTTTGATCAACAAACTCAGCAATATATTCCTTGTACTGATCAAAATGGGAAGACGGCTGAGAAGCAGAGCGAAACTTCTAAGACATCGGATGCTTCCACAAAAGGAAAAGTCATTATATCTGCACCAGCTGCAACTGTAACATCAAATGACAAAGCTGCTTCATTGCCCAATGCTGTCCAGGCTGCTGCTGCGGCTGCAATAGCTGCCGAGAAGAAAGAAAAGGAGAAACTGAAAGAAATAAGACTTGCCTCGAAAAGTAGCATCATGGCTAACAAGAAGAAGATGAATAATGTCTTAAGCATGTGGAAGCAAAGAAGCCATGAAGGACAAGCACCACGTGTGGCTCTTGATGACAACCAGCATTCCGCTCAGGTCGAAGAGAGATCCAACCAAGCATCAGCTACAAAGAGCAAGTTCAGAAATGAAGGGCAGACAACAAAGGAGAATGTTTCAACAAGTGCCTCAACTCAATCTGCTGGCATGGAATCACAGGACAGGGCAAGGACTGTTATTGCCAGTTCAGGGGGGCCTTTGAAAGGGGTTATTAGGGGTTCTGGACTGGGAGTGGTGAAATCGGATACTGTGTATATGGGACAAGGAGATGGTACATCGGCTTTTTCAGCGAGTATGTCTTTTGCAGGATCTTCACAGTCACTGACCGAATCTTCCACCGCGGTGACACCATTTAGAACAGAGTCATCTGCATTGGGTTCTTATGCATCACCTCATGCTGCTGGAAGTGGTAAAAGAAGGTTCTCTGAGATGCCATCTACTTCAGTTGGAAACAAAGAACAGTCTCAAACAACTTACAGAGACCGTGCAGCCGAACGAAGAAGCTTGTATGGTTCATCATCAGCGTTTGAGGATGATGGAAATGCTGGAATTGGAGATTCAAGTAAGCTTTCCGCGATATTATTCTAAATATCTCTTTTCATCGCACTATTTTCTCTATGTTGAACAAAATTTATGGCTCTAGCCTTTGTGGTTGTATTATTCTGGGAGTTGACGGAAATGAAGTGTGTTATAGGAGATAAAATTGCAATAGATTGGCCTTAGCCTCAAGCTTTGACTACTGCAAATTTTGTGTAAAATTGAGAAGATACCAATGGTCGAATTGCTAGTTTTTTTGTCTACGGACTCTATATTGACTCGTGAGAACATTTATGTCTTGTTATGGTGGGTTTCAAGATCGAGATCCAACCTATAGAAGGGGTGCTTCGGACTCAATGCCTTTCCCTCCTGGTGTTGGTGGAGGACGAAGTTCTGCAGATGCGAATACTCAGACTTACGATGTGATTACAGCAGACCGGGCCATTGATGAGAGCAACGTGGGCAATCGCATGCTTCGCAGCATGGGCTGGCACGAAGGCTCGGTATCATCTCTAAACTCTTCACTTCCATATCTGTCACATCGGTTTTATCTCAAAAGACTTAACTTTTCTCCAAATTCAGTTGATAATGACTACTTCACCTTCCGTGTTTCTCAATAGTTTGTCCTGGCTTGGTAACCTTTCTTGATTTGCAAAGTTCATCAGTCTTTAGCTAGTCCTACTAAACGATGGTTTCTCTATTTTATTTAGGATAATTACCCATGATAGTTTGTTTCTGTACAAATTGTGAACCATTTGAGGTGGGGTTTGTAAGAATAACAAAAACCTGGGGTTGTTTGTGAAGAGGATCTTTGTAAGGAAACAAACCTCAGTCCCCCCCCCCCCCCCCCCCTCACCTCCTAATATATATTTGTATGTGTGCGTACATAATTATATTTACAAAGACACATGAATAAGCTAAACCTCAGAGGATAGTTTGTAGTTATCATGTTTTTCTAGTTTGGAGCTTCAAGAACGGTGTAGGACATGGGTGCATGGTGGCCAACAATGATATTTGTGTATCTAGACCTGACTTGTTTGGCCGAATTTTGCGTGGTTTGGTGCCGATTTTCTATCCAGGGGCTGGGGAAAGACGGAAGCGGTATGGTAGAGCCTGTCCAGGCTCAGGCCTCAGAAACTCGAGCTGGGCTGGGGATCCATCAACCAAAGAAAGTGGACCCCACACTGGAAGTTCAAGCTGGAGACAGCTACAAAGCTGTTATTCAGAAGAAGGCGATTGCGCGGTTTCGAGAAATGTCGTAAGGTGAGTTGACACTAAAGAGAGTAAAGTCAATACTGAAGTGTAAAGAAGCATTACCGAGTTGTGTAAAATTGCTTTGGTTTTATAGCAGTGTTATGTTGTGATGCTTTTTTGCTCGAGTTACCCATTGTAGCTCAAATTCAAAACCAGTGAAATTTAATTTAGTAATTTCCCCTATTATTTTTAATGATCTGAGTGTTTGGTTTGAACATTGTTGTTTTTCTATGACAAACTTTTGTTACATATATTTACGAAGAGATAGATACAATCCAGAAAATAGGTGAAATTCATGGATCTTGACTGACCGACCTGAATGGACCTGAAAATTCTTGTTCAACTGGAAAAATGAAACAATTCGCGTCTGTTTCACCACTTTAGCACCTCCGAACGGCTAATATTTTTTCATGAAAAACTAATATTTTCTCAAGAAAGGCGCATTACTCTGTGCAGAAGGTAGGGAAAGTTGTAAAAATAGAACAGTAATTCTTTGGGTTAGGTAAAATAGGATATCAGTTTTTTGAGTTAGCATTTGAAAACTAATTTCCTGATTTTTGCACATTTAGGGCAAATTGAGCCTGAAATTTAATAATGGGGGATAAATCGCATGTGGCTCCCAAATTTAGTGTCTTAAATCAAGCCTCTTTCAGAAAAAAAAGAGGTTTTAAAATAAAAATCTTGTTTAAAAATTTAATTTCATGTTTACTAGTTTAAGTAAAAAGTTATTTTTTTTTAATTTCACTAATAAATACTTATAGATCAAACTAAAAAAAAAAATTGTACACGCGAGCATAGGACGTTGATCGAGGAATGTCCGAATGTGGCCCACACAAAACAAACGTTGCCTTTGGAAGATTTTGATTTTGTGTTTGTGTTCCTAAAACTACATTTTCTAAATTCTGGCTGAATAACAAAATAATGTCATCTTGGATTTAGGTCAAAATCATGCAGAACATAAAATGTTATATTGACTGCACACTGTTGGGTCCTGACTGGGCCAATATTTTCATATTGGTACGATATTGTCTACTTCAAGTGGAGCACACACGAATTTATTTTTGGTCTAACTTCCAAAATGTCTCATACCAATGGAGATATTTATTTCATACCAACACACACTAGATCCAAACCCTATTTTAGCAGGTGTAGAAGTGGTAAAATTGTCCTAGCCCGTCATTTTAAACTAATTAAGCCGTAGAAATCTTGGGTTGAAGTATTATTAGGTCCAACAAGTCCAACCCTATTGACCAATGGTCAGATGGGCAGATAAACGACTAAAAAGTTTTAGTATATTTTAGGTGGTTGAGATATTGTTGACTGATTCTTTGCGCAATAAAACTTTATCAATTTAACTCGATCTTACATATAATATTAACTCGACGGACTAGATCGAGTTGGCTTGGCCGGATTGCTACCTTTGAGCGGATGAGTCTATCCTAACAGCGTTCCAACTTCCAAACACGGCCTTGATGTTATTGGGTAATATGAAAGAGATAACATAAGACTATAATTCACTGGATAATAAAGAAAAACAGCAAAGTTTGAGCAAGGTTATATTCAAAATTTTCTTCTCCAGGAGCTTATGTAATTATCCTTTGCAATTGAAATGGATGCCATTAGCAGCTGCAGACATCTCCGCTTTGATCAATCTCAATGCTATATCCACCAAACCGAAACCCCCAATTCGTCCCTTCTCCCTTCCCAATTTTCCGTACCAAATTTCGGCCCGCGATTTCGAGACTTCACGCTCCCCAGGTCGTCTTTCGTTACCATTCAAAATTGTTCGCATGTATTACCTCTTTTAAAAATCTAGGTTTTTTGTTTCGTACTTTTTTTCCAGTTCAAACTTTAAATTTTCGTTGAAGAAAAGTAAGTTTTTGCGACACAATATATTTGTAATTTTCTATAATTGCAGAAAGAAAAAAAAATTCATATTAACAGGTAGTGCTCTTGATTCTTGCATTGAGTAATTCTGTTAACTTAAGTGAATAGTTTTGGCAGGTTGAGGATATCTTACCGAAGAGACAAGGGGCTGCAGCAATTTTCTAGGGCTCGAAGGATTTCATGTATATTGGGAGATAATAATGAAGACTCCCAACAGGTATATTTACTTTTTACGTTAGTTTTTAGCTTGCCTGTAGATTAGAAGTAGTAGCAGCGGCTTTGGTGATTGCGTAATTTCTTGCTGAATTTATGGTTTGCTAATTGGAGTCAGTTCCACTCCATTATGATTTTTTAGCATCCCTATGAGCATTGCTCATGTGAGAGGCTGGTGAAATTGTACCTGCTGTTTTCTGGTTCTGTAATAATTGGAACTAAACCAATAAAAGGGAACACATTATGGGATGATAATGATTGGGTCGAGCAATCTAGCAGGTTTCAAACAATAATCGGCTTTCTTTTAGAAATAGTGTGATGTTTTCCTTAGAAAGCGTGTGAATGTGCATGGTCCTTTGTGGTACTGAAACTTCAGTACTTTTGTTGGTTTAAAGCTTTCATGTTTGGAAATAGAAATGCATACATCAATAACTCTAATACAGTCACTCCGCTCTTTGTTACTGCTTATTGCTATAGGTCGAAAGGTCTTTGCCCTGTACTTCCTTGCATAGAAAAACAATTCTACTATGATTTTGTTAATCACTGTATTAGAATTCTAGAAATTTCAGCTTCTAGGTCATTTTTCTTGATGTTTTTGAATGTGAAAACCAATAGAGATTAGAGTTATGAAGTTTATCGGTACTCGATAAACTTTTGATTTGCAAATCCAGCTGACGTTGCCCATGCCATTATTTATTTATCTTTTAACTTTTATTTCCATGAAGAGTATGAGCCAGACTTGGGATGCTCTTTATTTGTGAAGTGTAAATATTAGTAAGAATAAAAGCTCCATTAATTCCGTATTGATGTATAAAATATTACAATTTCATTGATTAGTTGCTAAACTTCGTTTTCTCTACAAGGCGTCACAAATAGTGAGGTCTTCATGAGCATCTTTATGCTTTCAGTCTATCTTTCTGATAAACTCTATGTTGACGTAGTTTTTGTGCTCGGACTTGGTCCTTCTCTTGCTTTCAGGATGCTGCTCTTGATCTGAAGCTCCCAAGAAGAAGTTTGTTAGTGACTTTTACATGTGATGCTTGTGGTGCACGATCACAAAGGTTAATCAATAGATTAGCTTATGAACGGGGGCTTGTTTATGTGCAGGTAATTATGGATTTATGCATTTGAGTTTATCAATTCTGCCATGTTTTACTTCTCTCTTTGTTCCTTTTCCCCCTTTTTCTTTTCTTTTAAATCGTATTCAGTTGTATTTTATTGTATATTCACCTATTTCTGTCAAGCTTAAGTTAGTGATCTGTTCTGTAATTCGACTACTTTGCAAGTATCTTGACTGAATGGACACTTGGCCAGTTAACACGGTTTCCCTGACCTTCAATTTAGACGCACACGTTTCTCTTACAGTCAATGGAAAACATAAGTTTTATCTTTCTATGTTTTCTAAGATTCACAGAGTGAGAACTCGGAGATGCTGTAATCAAATCAGAGAGAAATTAGTTAGGCAGTAAAGTTTATACAACCAGACTATCTCTGGCAAATGATTTCTCTTCTTGAAGAAACAATTCGGTGGAAAAGGGTGCATATACACAGCTTAAATGACTGTAGTGAACTTGAAGGGATATATATGATCTAAAACGAGTGCACAGTATCTAGAAATGACTTTCTACTTACACCACATAAATGGTTTCATCTTTTTTATAATTATTATTATTTTTTATTCAAATTATCTGTCACAAATTTACGATTTTATTCAACAGTGTTCAGGATGTTCTCAGTATCACAAGCTAGTTGACAATCTCGGGCTTGTTGTCGAGTACAACTTGCAGGAGGAAAGTGATTTGAGTGCAAATACAGATCAAGCCTAGAGATATTTGTATCTATTCACTTTCAATTTTTTCATTTTTTTTTTCCCTTTTTTAAGCAGAAATAGTTGGTAGATTGATGAAAAATAACACAGTTAAAAAAAATCTTATAATAATAATACATTGTTCAGGAATAAAGAATGAATACAAAATGCAGTGATGCTCTGATCCTCATCTGTATGCCAATACACCTTCCTCTTAAGACCAAAATGTTCCCACAGTGTGTATCTACAGGAGACTGCATTGTCCCTTAAAAGTTAGGAATAGAAGCCACTTAAGGCCAGAAAGATAGCCACGGCCAATCCGACGGTCATCTGCAACCGAGTTCTTCCGTGCTGATCGAGCGAGCCACCACCATTCTGTAATTAAATGAAGAGCGGTCAGATTATATTCAGACATTTGATCAGAAAACATAATAAAATGATTTTCAGTTTCATTACCAAATTTAGGGTGGGTGCCGGTGCCGGTGATGCATCGTCGGTATCTTCAACAGTCGGAGGTGCAGGTGGGCTTTTGATAGTCGGTGCAGGAGCTGGTGCATGATGATGCTTGTGCTTGTGCTTTCTTTTCTTGTGCTTGCTAGGCGCTGGCGCTGGTGCCGACACAGGCGGTGTGCTAATTGGTGCCGGAGCTGGTGACACCGTGGGTGGCGACACTGGTACGGGTACTACAGGTGCCGGTGCTGGCGCATTTACGGCTGGAGTAGGTGCCGGTGGTGGCTGCTGTGCTGGTGTTGGGGCTGCTTGTGGTGGCGGCACAGATGGTGAGACAGCTGGTGGTAGTGGAGGCGGTGATGCCGGAGGCAGTGACGGAGCTGCAACAGGTGGAGTTGGTGGTGGTGGGGTGGAGGTGGGGGCAGAAGATGGGGTGGCTGCAGCTGTGGGTGGCGGTGATGCGGCAGTTGTAGGTGGAGGAGTGGTGGGTGGTGTATTAGAAGGTGAGGCTGCTGGTGCTTGGGCATTTGCAGTTATCAATAAAATGAAGAAGAAAGAAAGAGATGCCCATTGGAATGTTGCCATTTTGAATGAGGGTTGAAGTTTGATTAGAAATGCATGTATTTATATCTCACGTTTTGGGAGTAGGAGTTTGGTAATATGTCTCAAGGGGAAGTGTAGGTAGCATATGAATGCTATAGCTGCTCTACTCTATTGCCATCTGTCGTCCAGAAAAGCTAATATTCCTCCCGTTTCATAATGAGAGTCTTGTTTCAAATTTTTACCTCTCTTGCAATGAGTCGTATTATGAAACTTAGTATCTTGTTTTATGAGTCCAAGTCAGAAATTAACTTTTTAGATATGTTATGTAAGTGAAAATGAATAATATTAGAGTTGTATTTTTATCGAATTGATTTAAAAAATACTTTATCGAGCATGATTTTCATTATGGAACGGAGGAAGTGTCTATAATTTCAAATTTTGCACCTTTTGATTGGTTGAGATTAGGATCTCGACCGATCACGAAGATGAGATATGATTCATAAAGCCGATCGATTGAGATAAAAGTTTAAGTTTGTTATTGTTGTAGATGAATAAATATTGGAAAAAAAAAATCACTGTCCTCTGTTAGAGGATGTGAAAAATTAATATGACACTTTAACTTTATAAATATCAAAGTATCATATTTGGACTTGATGTTCATTATACCATTCATATAATGCATTTTCACCGTCACCCATTTCATAAACAATATCGTGTATTATATATAATATCGAGCATGATGAAAAAATATACGCAATATCATACTCACGAGATATCGTTTGCACAATATCGTGTACAATGAAGAAATAAATATACGCAATATCATACACGATATTGTGTATATTGCACAATATCATGCATGATGAAGAAATATATATACATAAGAATAATACACGAGATTACAATTTGATTGGTGGTTGTGAGTCACAAGCACTTGAAACTATTTCACTCAATAAAATAAAGGTATAAAGATAATTTGATTATTCTTGCATTTAAGAAGTAAAAGTGTGAAAAATGTTTTTTACACACCGGTCCATTACTACATATGTATTGGTTTTATTCTTAGGCCAATCTGAGAATTAGTGCCCCATTGGTGATGTCGCTGTCACTATTACCTTGTATGATTAAACCGAAATCGTCAATCGATGGGCAGTAATCATATCATATTATCATAATTATTACACATTTATCATGCTTTTTGTTTGGACTTTTTGGATCTTACTTTGGAGTAAAGGAAAATGCATTTCTGCTTTGTAATTTATAAGTGAAATAAGGGAAAGTTGTAGAGGCCAAGAAAAAGGGACCTGTTTATATTATATTTTGGTTTCTTGAAGCAATCTCGAGTGCCTAACTGTGTGGATTTATCAATGTTATGAAAGGCACTAGATGTTAGTCGAGCGACAGACTATGACTAACATAAGGTCTGTAAAAAATTAAGCGGGAAAGAGTTGGAAAGTAAACTTAAATAGCTAAGGACAATTTAATGTGTTGGCGGAATCTATTCTAAAAAAAAAAAAACGAGTGGAGCGACAAACTAGAGTTTAGTACCTAATAGGGGCATAGGCGGTGTTAGGACCTAAGTGTGATCTGTTCTACAAAACATGAATCGCTAGTTGAGCGGAAGACTAAAGTCTAGTACCTAGTAGGAGAATAGGTTGGATTATATGAGGTAAATATAAGAAAAAGTCAGGAAAAAAAAGGTAGTCAAGGACAGTCTAATGCCTAGACTGGACTTATTCTAAAAGATATTACTAGTCGAGTAGCAGACCAGAGTCTAGTGTTTGGTAAGAACATATGTGGGCTAAAAGGAGGTTCAGGACGAGTTAATTAGAATAAAAGTATGTGAGGGCTAAAACAAGGTCTAGGAAGAGTTAAGGAGAAAATAGTTGAGAAATAAGTGTACAGTCAGTCATTTACAATAGGTGTGTAGTAGAATCGAGTCAAGTACTAGCAGGCTCGACTTCGACCAAGTTCATTTTTTTCCAACTCGAGCTCGGCTCGGTAAAAAATCGTTGAGCTCTAGATTGATTCGGCTCGATTCACACAAAAATAAAATATAAAAATATATATCAATGAGCTCAAATAAGCTCGCGAATCCTCAAGTCAATTTCGATCTTTTTACGAGTCAATCTCGAGTAACTCGCGAATTGTCTCAACTCACTTACGCCCCTAAATCACATTATATAGCTTAAGTGAGACAATTAAAAAAGGACGTGTGGGCCATCGAAATAATGCAACAGAAATATTAGTTGTGAAACATGATGACTTTTTATTTCATTTCAAGGACAACATACGAACATTAATGTTTCCAACGGTATCAGAAAGGCAAGTCATTTCATCTTAATTGTCAAGTTGCCCAACTCATGATTATGACGTATCAACAGTGTGTCAATCCCTTAAATCAACGGTCAGTTCCAACTGAATTTAGATTAGGGCAAAGCACCTGATTATGGTACTATGTTTCCATCAACAATAATAATATAAAAACTAATTATATAGGGAACTGTTGCCTTTTTTTGTTCCCCTCCTTTTATTTGGTGCTACAGAAGCTTCAATGAACTTATGCAATATGTTTAATGGTGAAGCCGTTAACACCCTCAAATTCCTTTAAGTACAATTAAGAAAAAAAAATAGTGTTTCTAAGCTTTCACTTCTAAAACGTAAAAAAGAAGTGTTCGATCATGTTAACCGTTAAAACATGTTCGGCTTGGTGTAACCGTACACAATTATATTTATTCAACCAAAGTGAGCATACTTCCTTAAAAGTGTATTTTAGAGATAATAGCCCCACCTATGTCTAATGGTACCTACAGGCTACAAGTGTGTGTGTGTGTGTGTGAGAGAGAGAGAGAGAGAGGGCGCTCTAACTGCAAGAATATATTGATCCTCCAGAAAAAAAAATGGCAAGATAACAAACTACAACTAAATAATGACGAGTACATAGCAGAATGGGGAATATTTCTTGATTACAAGCATGATTTAATTATCATGAAGAACAGGGGATGCGGAGTCCTGTTAACTAGAGACATAACAATTGGTGGAAAGCACCATGCATCTTAGCCAACAACTTAGACGGGCGATTCGAAATGGGAAGGCATGCCGGTGGTGAAGAGGAGGGCGGCGGTGCATCAGCTTTCTTGTCCTTCTTTCTCCTTCGCTTGAAGAATTGCTGCATTGCGTCTGCACATTCTGTTGCTAAAACTCCTCTCCTAATTGTCACCTTAGGGTGGAATGGATGAACAGGCGCAGGTGGCTTATCTGTTTGTTCTGTGCCATTTCCTCCATCTCCAGGAAAAAGCCTGTAAAGGGAGAGAGAGAGAGAGAGAGACTTGTTGTAAGTATCTCATATCAGGCATGGGACAAAGAGACGCAATGATCCGATGAATGCAACAACATTATGGTGGGAACTAGAACGAAATTCATAACGTAATGACTATTATATTACATCCAATGAAATCAAATTATTCATATTTGGCTTCTGAGTAATACAAATAACAGTTGTGAGATGCATATTTTGACCCTCCATCCATATTTTGACGTCAAAGCTGGAGATCTCACATGCAGTGTACTTATTGTATGCCCAATATGAATGAAACATGATTCAAGATGATTAAAACATAACGGATGTGAAAGAAGTAGCGTTCTCTTTCTTATTCTTTCCTTCAGCACTAGAAGGAATCATGAAATGCGTCAATAGTTTCATCAGTGTGAGAATAAGAGAACTTCATTCTCCCTTGAATGGAATATAAGAAAATGAAACTTTGTGAGGGAAGGCTTCCTGGTTGGGGGATTCATAAGCTTTCCCTGTCAACTATCACGCCTTCGAAGGCAGAAATTTGAGTTACAACTTGCTTAATGAAAAATCTGGAAAGTCGTTGCTTTTATGTGTCAGGGAATATGATGGTAAGTTTGGCTGAAGACTGGTTTCTGGTGGACTGTAGGCTGCCATGAAAAGAGAAATGGTAGTCGTAATGAAAGCAACGAAAGACGTTGGACCACCGATTATTTGATTAATAGGTATCTGGCCTCAAATTACCCCTAGCTGTTTGGATATGACAATCAAGTTTCAGGTTGTACGAAGTGGAAAGAAGCTTAAGCTGTTCAGCGAGGGACAGAAATGAGCTACTATGCACCTGACTGGCTGTTGAGTATGAGTAATGTCTTGTACAATTGTCTTGTATTCCAAGCTTAGAGAGAGAAATTAAGTGGCCATAATATCTGACTGCAGAGAAAAGAGGCCTCTATAACATTCTGTACATTTATGATAATAGATTATATTCCACATTTCTGGTCAAACCACAACAGGCATGAATCCACAAGAAACAGAAGAAAGGTAGAATCAGCAACAGGCAAATAGTGAAACCAAGTTGCTATTATGAGCAGCCAAAAGAAATGGCTTCATATTTTTTTGAACTTAGATGTGATGATCAAAATCCAGATTTAGCCACAAAAGCATCATGACAAAGTAAAATTACCTAATCCAGCTGCCATCAGCTCCCAGAAGTTTATTAGGAGCTCCCCATACAATAGTGTCTATTCTAGCTTGAAGTATTGCTCCAGCACACATGGGACACGGTTCAAGGGTTACGTACAACGTAGTTTCCTATAAACAAAAACAAACTTGGATGTTATGCTGAAGCATTATATTAGACATGTTACATCTGGGGTTTGAGACAGAATTGTTGCGACATGAAAAAATATTCCAGAAGCAATAAGGTTATTCGTCAAGAGATCTATTGCACTTTTTTAACCAGTAAAACATAAAAAAGTGTTTCCTCATGGACTGCAGAAAACAAAAACTACGGCTCAAAACAATATGATACTTTTTGCTCTAACGATGGCTCATCATCGGCAATATAAAATATAAAAAAATCCCTCAGTTTGATTTTACGAGTCAAAACATATAGTTAAATGTAAACAGAGAAAAGGAAAAATAATCACCAAGTAATTTCATAAATGTATTAGTTGTGTTAAGCTGAAAAGAAACATAAAACTATGTCGGGTTTAACCTTGAACTGGAAAGGTTGCACCATTCATATTTGGATCAGTGGAGTAATTAGATTCTGAAATTGCTCATGGATTGACAGTTACCGAAACACATTGATGCTAATTATAGCCACGACCAAAAAAACCTATAGCTGACCAGATAACTTATGTTAAAATGAACAGAGACAGAGATATTACTGAAAGCCTCCATGTCCGGAGTGTGCTTGAAGCTTCCCGTATGCACATAATTTCTGCATGGGCAGTGGAGTCACGCAGCTCTTCTACCCTATAAACACACATTAAAAATAATTGTTAGTTTCTTTTTTTCCCTTAATTATAAATGATAAGAACAAATAAAAATAACTTACAGATTGCAACCACGAGCAATTATCTTTCCATGGTGCACCAGCACAGCCCCAACTGGTACCTCCCAGTTGTCAGCAGCTTTTTGGGCTTCCAGCAATGCTTCCCTCATAAACATCTCATCAATTTTTTGCTGCTCTGATTCAAGCCTGTATGCTTCAGCCCATTGTTCAAATCTATCTCTTACTATTTGGTCTTTCCTCTGAAGTTTATTTTCGTTCGATTCTCCCACAGTAATCATTGTCCCTGTTTGCTCCATCGATCCAGTATTTAATTTCCCACTAATGCCACTACTGGAAGCCTGTCCTTCTCCCGTCTCTAAATCCCCTCGTACAACAGGAGATCTTTGCAGCTTTGGTGCAGGCAAAGGAATTGAGGATTCAACTACTGCCCCAGAAGAGGTACGTACTTCAGAAATTTCTCCAGCAGAGAGCAAAGAAGTCCCGGTTTGTGAACTTTCTCCAATAACTGAGGAAGATGGTACATTTATTCCTGCATGCGTTCTATGGCCTTCTAGAGTTGATGAGCTGCCAAATGGTTTTTTCACTTCTTGAGATAAACCTTGTGTAATGATTCTCCCCTCTTTTTCTTCAGTTGTCACTTCAGTTTCCTCTGCTTCATGTCCAGAAAACCATGCTTCACTACTGATGGACTGATTGGGCGAATTTCTTCCACCTGTTTTCCTACCTGAGCTGTGACTTTCGGAACGTGTGGTCCACCGCAAAGAAGCAATATCTGCAATGATATTCCATAAGGACCTTCCTGTTCTCTTGACGATGGCATCGCCAGCTTTGCTTGAATTATCTTGGTCTTCTGCCGTTGGGGGTTCCTGCATAGTTGATTCGTCTACCTTCCACATTTCATCTGAGGGTCCCTTTGTTCCAGGCTGCTGATTATTAGTCCCTAAGTCATGCTCCTTTGGATGGGAACCTCCAGAACTCTCATGAGGATCCTCAATTTCATAAGTTTCCTTCCCCCTTTGGATTTCAGAACTCAAAATTTCATTCCTTACCCGTTTAACAAACTCACCAACATAATGTGCCGAGGATTTCTCTAATCGAGCAGCAGAACCAATTGAATCTTCATCGGTTCCAATGTGGACTTTTGACCCTTGAGACAATGCACTTGTCTCTGGTAAATTAGGAGGAGTTGTCACTGGTGTCTCTGATGTAGTCCTATGTATGTCCTCTATCCTAAATTCACCAGTATTTCCTGGGCGAGTGATCAGAACTTTGTTTAATTCATCAGATTCATTTCTGGAATAAACTCTCTTGGTAACTTTGGCAGGTATTAAGGAGCCAGGGTCTTTTGATTCCAAAGATGAGCCAGAAACTGAGTTCACGTTCTCTTCTTGTATTCCAAGTTCATTTGAAACCCTTCTCAAAATAGACTTACCATCTTTTTTAGTCAATTGATGGGACTTTCCCCTTGACTCAACCAGGCAACTTTCTTGATCATATTGCTGCCGTTTCGTCTTAGCATCATTAATGGAACTACGTGTATTTTTTGAATACTCTTCGGCCCTAACGTTGGATTCAAACCTTTGCTGAGAAATGGAAGTCTTTCTAATATCAATTTCTTGAACTTTCGATACTTCAGCAACCTTGCGAGAATTCCTCTGGTACTCATCCTCTCTCGTACTGAGTCGGCCAATCACAGCCTGACGTTCTCCAACTGCTTCTTCAGTTGAACTTGCAACTTTAGCAGATGTCTCATCCTTTCCACTGTATACTTTTTGAGAGCCAGAAAGATTTCTTACATCACCACTGTGAAAATCCTGTCTTTCCACAGAATGTTTGTACTTCAGCATGGTTTCAGATTGCCTTGAAACATCATCACCTGTTTGCGTAAGCAGTTGTTTCCTCTCTTCATCACTTTTTGTGCTTCCAGTTGATTTTACCTTCCTATTATCATAGCTCCCTCTATAATCAGAAGTCCTTTCATAGTAACTTTCATCTGCCATTGAAGTCTTAGTTGCGTTGAGTGATGTTTCTTTTGTCGAATCCCTCTCTTCCACTGATATATCAGTGAGTCTCTTCTCCGATTTCTTTCTGAAGTCAGATTCGACAACACTTGATCCAGTGTGGAATTCCTTTGATGTGCTCTTCTTTGTTGAACTTAACCCATGGTCTTCCCTGTAATCCTCACGCCTTAGATCCTCTACCCTGGTTTCCTGGTACACTACTTCACCATTCCTCGAATTTTTCTTATAGCCACTCGACGACTCTTCCTGAAATCTCCCTTCCTTGAGCTCAATTTCATTTTCGCTTTCAAAATCACCATTAGAAGAGAGGGAGTAATACGAAGAGCAACTAGATCCATCTCTCCTCACCTTCTGCCTACCCTCCTCTCTCAAGAAATTTTCCTCCTCTTCTATCCTTGACCTCACCTTCTGATTCTCTTTTCTTAAAATCGACTCTCTCTCTCGTTTATCTTCAGCCTTTTGGCTTGCCTTTCTCACCAGGGCCTCCCTCTCTTCTTTTTCTCTTTCTATCCCTTTCTTCAACAAAGAAGACTTATGTTCCTCCCTCAATCTTGCTTTTCGATTTTCTTTCCTCAATAAAGCTTCGTCCTCTTCATCCCTCCAATTAATTTCCTTTCTCCTTTGATTTTCATTCTTCCTTGAACTAACCCTGGGCTCACACTCAGAAACACCAGCATCAACTCTCTTCTTCTCACTCCCACACTTACAGCAAACCTCATCTTTCTCTCTCTTCTCCACCACCGGTTTCCTCACTACTCTCCGAGCCTCCCTCCTCACAACGAAACACTCTTCGTCAACATCCTCAGTCAACAAACTAAGCAAAACATCAGCCTCATCAACACTACTATATTCACTCCTTTCCTCATACACCAAACATTTTCTCAATCCCCCTTTTCTCCTCCCCACTCTCTTCTCCCTAACATTGCAAACCCTATCACAATCACAAATCCTATCAACATCATAAGCTGGTAATCGCGAATAACAATCAAAACCACCCGAAATCAGCGTTCTACAAGGCGACCACTGAATTAAAGAGGATTGCCTCAATCCATAGAAACTACAGCCGTAAATTGGGCGTGCAGGCAATGTATTATACCTCGAATAACAACAACACGAACAGCATGGTGAAGACGATGAATAGGCAAAAGAGCGCCTTCCGTTGGGGTTTGAGTAGTTAGTCGATGAAAACGAAAATGATCCTCGAGTTCTTAGTGAGATTGTTGAAGTTATACCAGAGTTGAGCATAGCTTTGAAGGAGAGAGTGTTACCTGTGAGTTGGAAATGTGAAGATCTGTTGCTGATCTCTTGTTCTTGTGGAGTAACAGCATACAGAAACTCAGGATGTGGATCCGTTAAGGTCTCTCTCTCCCTCTCTCTCTCTCTGTAGATAATCTCTCTCTTCTGTTTTTACTCGCTCATCTTGTTTTCTTTTTCTCTTTTCTATTTTTATTTCAGCTTTCTAATTCTCAAAAAATAGCAATGAATCATAAGCGTAACCATGAATGCATAAATCGATTTAGGTAGTCTTATCAGCCTGTATACATAACATCGTAAATTATATTTCAAATGGTATAATATTATGAAGAATGTAAGAGGCATGATATAAATAATATTTCTTCGGTTTAAATTAAATTGAAGAATTAAGAATTAAACGTAGTGTCAAATATATTCAAGATGAAAAGATGTGACGAAATTAAATTTTGTAAAAATTAAAAAGTAAGATATTTTAAAATTAACATAGAAACAAAATTGAACGAACGGGTGAAAAATAACTAAATATCAAATAATTTGACAAATCACTATAAAACTAAAAAAATAAATAATTTGAGATGATGGGATTAAAATACAAAACGGAGAAAATATTAAGACTAGGCAACCTAGCCAGCAACTAATGGGCATCTAAATGGCTAGACTATTCTAAAACTTCATACTATTGATTTCCGACTTCTACAACATTAGTATCGAGTGTACATCGTCTTTTTGTTGCTCTTTAAAATTTGTTAACTGGTATCCCCCTTATTAGATAGACCAATAAATTTGCAATTATATAGTGTAGTCATCCATAATGTATTGCCTTTCATAGTAGGCCAAGCCCATTCGAGTGAAGCCCGTATCCGCAACATTCACTAGAGAAAAGCCCACATCGATTGATGAAAATCAGAATTATGGGCTGAAGAAGAGCCCACGCAGTAACGAAGATACTCCCTGACTCCTGTGCCTTTGGGCCCTCTGGATACGGGCCCATTAATTGCCCTTCTGGAAAAATGAACCTAATAAACTTTTGAGGGAGAACGGTCACACGTATGACGAAATACACTTTTACAGAAAATATTAATATTTTTACAGAAAAAAGTGATATTTTTACAGGAAAAAGTGATACTTTTACTACATTGATACTTTTACAGATAAAGATGATACTTTTGCTACAAAAAGTGATTTTTTTTTCAAAAAAGGTGATACTTTTACAGATAAACGTGATACTTTTACCACAAAAAGTGATATTCTTTTCTGTCACACCGTGTGACGATCACATACAAGTTTTTGCCTAAACTTTTATGGGACTTTTCGTTTCTTATAATAGGGATTATATTTCTCCGAAATAATGTGAGTATTATTTTCCTTGGTGTACGTATAAATTCATTATTATTGAGCTTTTCAATATTGACTTACTCATCTATTTTGGATTTTCAACGAGAAAATTAGTGACCGATCTCATATCAAATATCTTGGTACACAATTTGTGCAGCACAATTACGATTTAGTGTCCATTTGGTTGCAAATCATCAATGACAATGTCAATGAGTATGAATGAGGGGTTAGTCATATTGTGGAATGAAATGAGGGAAATTGTTAATAAAATAGGGCAATATTAACTTATTTATTATGTACCAAGCACCATAAATGAAAATGAGTCTTCATTCATTCCCATTCCTTACTCCTAAATTCCTCAACCAAGCGGGGCTTAACTAATTTACGTGTTTAAATCTGGTAGTTGGGTGCTTTAACTTTTTAATATTAGTTTAAGTTGTTTTAATAGTTTATTGACATTCGGTATTTGTTAATTCTAGTAATTTAATGATATTTGTTGATTTTAGTAATTTAATCATATTTTTATTACTCTCCATAAATGTTATTTTAGACTTTCAGATAAAATTTAAAATATTATGAAATGGACAACAACACCTCTTTATTTTTTTCTCCATTAATTTTTTTATTACCATAAATTCCTCAATCCTTTTTCCATACCTTATGTATAATATTATAAATTTTTTATAGAAATTTCATTCGATTTAGTTACGTATAATATTAAAAAGAAATAGATGAAAATCGATATAACACGTATTTATGAACGGATGGAGTATCTAATAAGCGGAGAACACATAATATCAAATTATAGATATATACGTATCACCGACGCAATGGAATTTGTTGGAGATGCTAGTTGAATATTATCAACTTAGAATATTTTAACATGTCCCCTTTTTTTATTGGCGATATTTCAATAAATTGATAATGACAAGAAACCGGACATATTCTCATTTAATTATTATATTACAATTACAATTTCACTTTCAAAATTAATAAAGAACTTTATCTAGCTTAATAACTCCATTTGATACAACATAACGTACGTTACGATGTCCAAATTTAATAAAATTTCCGTTGGCGTGTTAGTCGAAAGGTCAAGGGACTTAGATTGTGTTTCGACTAAGTTTATAAGCTATTACGAACCAAACCTTCTCTAATACATTTGAAAACTTAATTGTTAAATATGATTAATAAAATAAGATGTTATAAAAAAATTAGTTCAAAGTATCATCGTGTCTGATAAGTCCATCGTGCTACATATTTCCCTGATAAATCATAATGCATTTTAAGAAGATAAACTGAGTTAGTCCTACAAAATTTCAACCCGATAAAATTTCAAGCTTATCGAGTATGGACCAACATATGTATTGACTCGGCAGGATCGGGCAAACCGTTGGGTACATCTAGAATGTTTACGATATTTTGTATAGTAAAATTTGATGTTTGTATTAGCATATAATAGGGTAAGATGAGCATAGTAGATGTTAGATCGATATTGTAATTGTGCTAGTGTCGTATCCAGGAATTTATAACTGGGGTCCGATATATAATTTATAAAAATATTATTTAAATTTATCATAACAAAGCACAAAAAAAAAAACAAATAACAACAAGATTCAAACTCCGACTGATGGAAAGAGGGTTTACGCGCGCTGCCGTTGCGCTAACATGCCAATAGTGCCTAGAAATGCTACCTATAAATGAAAAAATCTAAATATTTTGGAGGTACAGTTACATGCTACCACTGCGTCAACATGACAATAATGTTTAAAAATGCTACCTACAAATGAAAAAATTAAATATTTTGAGAATACAATTGTACCCCCTTGTTATAGGTTGGATCTGCCACTGAATTGTGTTGTAGGTTATCGTAATGTCAAATCAACATATTAGCTAGGATAAATATAGTACTCCCTCCGTCCCACTCTAACTTGCCTACTTTCTTTTTTGATTTGTCCCAATCTAATTTGTTAACCCATAAATGACAAATTTCTCTCACAATCTCCACCCTCAAAATCTCTGCATTTAAAAAAATCAAAGATTCCACCAAATCTATTTTTCTTAACCTCCGTGTCCAACCAAAGTAGGCAAATTGGATCGAGACGAAGGAAGTTATTAATTGAATGAGGTGAATAATCGATCCCTCATCTACCGTGCAAAGCAAATATTCGTGGAGAATAAGTCACGTCTTAACCGGGCACATATCAGTCCAAACATCCCATATGAATAATCATATTAATAATGCTTATGATTATGAAGTATTGCCCAAATAGGATGTTCCTTGATTTTGTAATAATCTTAAATGTTAATTATATAGTATTTGTTTAGCTAAATTTAATGGATATCCTTATCTATATGAAATTGACTTGTGAATGTTTATTATGGTAACACATCACTCAATTTCTTTGTGTCAATGTCAAACTAAATAGATAAATAGCAAGTAGAATCATTAATAATGCTCTATAAAAATGACATTAGATAGCTTCCCTTTTTAATAAATTCGGTAGTTGAACCACGTGCACGCAGCGTGGCACCCTCTATATATGACTTTTTAGCTCTATAAAAATAATTAATAAGTAAATAAATTGTTTTCTTAATTTCTTGTAGTAAATAACTTAATCACTAAGTTTGATCACTGATGAGCTAGCTAAGGAATTAGGGTTGGTCTTTTGGCCAAAGTCTCCTATACATCGGGAACTTAAATTTTAAATTTGTGTACTCCGTATTACAAGGCAAATTAAGAAAGAAAAAAAATAGTATCATTGTTTATCTTGAAAATGTATTACTCATTCTGAATAAAAGTATTACCTTTTAACATAATACTTTATACAGAACAAGTGATATATTTCGACATAAATAATAATGCATTTTCAATATGATACATTTCTTCATAATAAGGATACCTTTTCACAATAAAATTGTTCATGACCTGAATTGCACGGATCTAAAATTTGTGTAACTGACGTACAAAAGACCTACTCTTTTTTCGTCACATGAGATTACATGTTACATTATTATGTTTTGCTTTAATCTTTCACAATATTCACCAAAAATTATGGGTGTGTTTGCTTACGGCCGAAGAATGTTAAGCCTAACTTGACTAAGAGAGTTAATGAATATGTTTTATAGGAATTTGGTCCCCTAAATCCGCTAAGGGAAACCATAAGCAAACACATCTTATATGTATTACATGATGTCAACAGAAGATGAAACAAATAATGTAATAGAGGACCGTAAGTGTTTTCTCTACATGGTTGCATGATGTGTAATCCAACAAGTACTATTATTTTTTATATAAATAAGTAATACTCTCCTCTCCCGATATTAAAAAGGATATTGTTCCAAATGAGAATTCTTCAAAAAAAATATATATATATATATATATATATCTCATTTTATTAGTTCAAGGGAAAATATAAGATTTTTAATTTCATAAAATAGTTATCATTGAATAAGTTAAAATTAAAAAAAAAAAAAAACCGTGTGAATGTGTAATTATGATATTCAAAGAGTTGTACATTCATCAAATTGACAAAAGAATTATACATTTAAAACAAGAGCCTCACTATGGGACAAGTGAGGATTAAATACACTCTCCGCCGCGTAAAAAGAAAAAAATTGTCATGTTTAATGAAGATATAACTTTTTATTTATCGTTAGTTAGAGGAAGGCAGATCTTTTTAAAATGCACGAATCCTCACATGTACGACTTTGTTTATCTTTTTAACTTGTTCAAATATATTAACATACTCCTCAAACAAAATTTTCAAGTTCAACATGACTTTTTCCTGAACAATTTTTTCTAAATAACTCTTTTTATAAAGTGAATTTTTTTTTAAGTATATGAGTAATATTTTTTAGTGAAACAAGTTATACTTTAATAAACCTTTTCCAGTGAAAAAAAGGAAAAAAAAAAATTAATGGATGTGGTCCACTTTTAGTTAAACTACCTTTTAAATAAAAAGTCAATAATTGGCTTGCCTACAAAAACTTGACTACTGATTTGAGACTATATATAGTAGTGGTGGTGCCCCCCTTGTTTTTCTAATTTGATTTTAATTAAAATTAATTTATGTAATAACATTACTTGTCCTGGACGTAGATGAAACGAATCAGCTGCCTCAATAATACTGGGCTCGTTATTGACTCGTTTGAATTTTCAGTAGGCTCGACTTTAGCTCGAGTTTTAAATTACCAGAAACTCAAAACATATTAAAGAATTATAGTTGGAGCTCGATTTTATTACGCATGCAGTTGAACTCGAGCTTGAAGTTGGTAATTCGTCAAACTCAAATAACATAAACTTATTATTATCAATTTAAAAATGAGAATTTCACATCGCTTGTAGGACGGCTAGCATTTTGACTAAGTGGTAAAATCGACCCGATCCAACATACTCGATGTTTTAGATGGATTGGGTCTTAGAAATCATGAATTAAGATTTCACTGAGCTAAATATACCAAAAAACCATTAATATATTTTAGTTAAATGGATCGAAGTTTGCTTACTAATTTTTATCCCGGCAAAACTTTGACTAGGTCCATCCCAACGGGCTGGCCCGGGCTGAGCCGCAGAGTTTGCAACCTCAAATCTTGACAGAATTTATAATATACATTATATAATCGAAGAGAAGAATTTCAACTTATGTTTTAGTATTTAATTTTGGTAAAATAAAATCTTATGTATGGGCTAACTATAAAATAAAATGTATATTATGATATTGAGTAGGTAGAGTCAGTCAGCTTTATGAAATAGACAACCTGACGAAGGACAACAACTATTTTCCCAATAACATATATCCAAATGTTAACGTACGTAACACGTACGATTAACATCAATTTATAATATTTTTAACATTTCAATTTATAGTATATCTCATTCAAAGAAATCACTCCAAATTGAACTAGGAGTAGCACCCTTGGCAATCCAACCTTGTCTAACGACACCGATCCTAACATTGTAGTGGCTTGAGTCGGATTAAGAAAACGTGCTCCTAATTTTTCGCATTACATAAAGCATAAATATGAAACAGTAAAGCAATAAATAATATTCAAAATAATTCTATAGTATTTAAAATTAACATTATGGGTCCATTTAAATAAGTTACTTTAAAACAACACGTCTTACAGTTTTAGCAGCAAACATACTAATTAAGTATGTATAATCAGGTTATTCAATAATTCATTTCTCTATTGATAGCATAACTAGTCCATTTAATATTTCTTGTTACATGGTTGATCAAGAAAAGGTTTTTACGAGCTTCAACTGTAAGAAATATATATATATATATATAGATTATATAAGATAATTTAGGGCCCCTAATTTTTTTTTTTTTTCCGAGGCCTGAGGCAACCGCCTCTTCCGCCTCATGGGAAGAGCGGCCCTGTGACTGACCCATCGAACTAATGTTATTTGTCGTATTGTGTTGGATAAGTTCAAAATTTATTGAATTGAAAATTAGTGAATCCTACTCATACTCTTAAATTATACTTAAAATTTTGTGTCAGTAGTTGGCTCATCAGGTTAAGTCTACTGGACCCTATAATACTCGATTTTTATATTTTTATAATCTAACTCGTCTAAATATCTAATGAATCGTGTTAATTTTACCATCTCTACGTACACTAAATTATAATACTTTACGTTGCTCTCACAAATGGTGATATAATTTAAAAGGAATCATCATTGTTTTGAAAACTAATAAAGTATATAGTAGGAATAAGTTCTGAGTTCTTATCGGTAGTTTATTAAAAAGTTTTTTGTTTTTTGTCTTTTGGTTTTAAATAATTAATAAAGAAAAATAATAGATGGAAAACACTAGGGAGGTGACGATCCTAACCTGAGTAGATGGACTCAATAGACCCGACTTAATTTGACCTGAATTTATTGAGAGACTCGAAATCAATTTTGATCGAAAAAATTCAAAATTAATAATTTATTTTAAAATGTAATAATAATATTTTTCAAATATTTTTTTATATATAACCTGAATCAATCCGAAGACAAACACGAAATAGATCTTATAATCCGAATTACTACCCCTAAAATACACAAATAGACAATCTTTCGAGCTCTAGACTTTGTCACCATAATATGTGTTGGTTTGTATTTGGTAAAACTACAATTAATTATTGGGTGATGTAAGGAAACCTAACATGCAATAAAAGATGGTATAAATTGATGATCAAATTATTATTTAATTTGGTAAAATTGTCTAATTTCATATGTTTTGAATAATCATTTAAATTGCATCGTTCCTATAGTTCTTGTTCCAAAGAGTATTAGGTGGAGCTGAATAAGATAACATTTTTTTTTTCCTTTATCAGATTTTTTCATGTCAAATCACTACTCATCCCCGCACAATCAAACATAATCTCCCACTAAGCGTTAGACGCTGATCTATTCAACTAAAGTTTAACAACTTTTGTAATATTACTTGTAAGTGATAATTTGGAGGCATTTCCCTTAATATAAAAATAGAGCAACCTACGTGCACCCATTCGTATGTTGAGTTTTTGTGTTAATAGATTTAAATCGAAATAATAATTAAAATTTAAGATTGCAGTTGAGTGGGTCAAGCAGATATGATTCATCCCTCCCCTTCCCCCTTAGGGTAGAAATATATTCATTACTTGCCAGCGAAACGTCTTATACAAGATAAGATGTTGAAGTAAATCTGGCACATCATCGATCATATTCGCAGGACCATCAAACATTAAAAGTTGTAAGCTAAATGGTGGGCTACACTATTAGCCGTACACAAAGACGAATTTACATTACCAACTATGGGGGCACGTCCCCCCTCAACATGCAAAATTTTTTTCCCCTCTATTTTCTTATTTGATTTTAAAATGATTTATACATTAATTAGACTAGAAAATAATATTGTGCCTCCATGCGCAATTAAAAACTCATATAACTTTCGTCTCATGAATTCTGTTTTTTTGTGTTTTTATTTTTATTCATGTAATTAAAAACTCATATAACTATTTTTTTATTAAAATAATATTAAATTAATCCTCTTGTTATGATTTTCGGTTTATCATTCACTATACACACATATATATACATATATACATATATATATGTGTGTAATTAAAATTTTAAATTTTAAATTTTAAATGTAAAATACTTTTTAGAAGTATTATGATATATTTTGATTTTTGATTTTTTATCTAAATAAACGTGTTAGGTAATTCTAAACAAATATATTTCGTTGAAGAACTAAAATTACTTACTTCTTTTAGAAGATTATAATTATGATATAGAATGAAAAAGAAAAACGATGAGATAACAAAAATTGATAGATTAATTGATCGAAACATATCAATTATATAGTCTCAAATTAAACGGTCCCGTGTATTACCTCAGTAAAAAATTAATGACACATGAACAGCTGGATTTTATTGGCTTATTGACTTGACCATAGTGGTTTTGGTGGGCTGCACGCAATATGTCTAACTTACTTCAAAAATATCATCATCATAACATTAAACTTCTACATTACTCAAATTATATAGTCTATTAGTGTTCAAAAGATTCTAAAATCATGTGGAAGATCTCTATTAATTAAATTCCATCTTTTTATTATAGAGTGAGATAATTAATCATTTCTGAAATACTTGCTTCGTTTTAAAATACATGTGTTTTTCTCTTTTTTGAAAAAATTGAGAATAAATATAAAAAAGACAAATATTTTCATATATAATCCATTTTATTTTCATACACATACTCAAGTAATATAATGTTGTTTTTTCTTTTTGTTAGATATAATTTGTTATTGCAAAAAATAATTATACGCTTTTGAAACAGCTAAATAGTAACGATTTTAAAATACAACTATTACAAATAGAATTTTTTTTATTATTTCAAAAATTATTTTTCTTTAGTGTATTTCATGCATAAGCGTAACACCTCCTAGGCCAAACATTGCACTAATTATACGGGCCGATAATTTAAATTACTAGCTTCGGAGAAATATAACATTCAAATATGATTAGTTGAACACACGATGATTTCAAAAATTTCCTAATTACCATGTGGTTTAATGTGTGCGATATTGGCCATGGTTGAATATATTTCCTCAAAAAGATTTATGTGAGGGGTCATGGGTATTTTTATTTTTAATGTTTAATTTATGCGAACTGGATCATTTGTTTTAAGTAGTGTTTCATCTCTTATTCTAATTATATTAATACAGGTCACGTGTATAAATGATATCACAAACAGGTAGGTGGCATGTCTTGTGAATTGGAATAAGGGATGTAATATAATTTGAAATATAGGTTCTTATTTGCTATTTATGGTGGCACAGATGAATATGATCCGTCTCTGTTCCACCAAGCATTTTCGATTTTATAATGCAATTCGCTCTATATTTTAAGATTTCGATACATAAGTTTGATGGACATAAAATTTATTTTTACCATGAGTAGGGGCTGAACTATGTGTTTATATTTTGTTATAGTATTATATTACAATCATGTTAGGATGAGTTAGTTTGTGCTAATTTTGTACTAAATTTCATAAGCCCTGGAAAAATCGAAACCGAAAGGGGTGGTGAAAGAAATAGAGTACTTAGTTGCACGAATTATAAATGGATCTGTGCAATTTGAATTGCGGGTGAATTTGTGGGTCGTATATAATTTTTTGTGAAAGATATTAGTGTTTATGTTGAAATGTATTACTTATTTTATTTTTTTAAAAAAAGTGTTAGAACAAATACTAATACATTTCTTCAAAACAAGTTATATTTTTCAGTATAAACACTTATATCTTACTTCACTCAACCCACGGATCCGTTTGCAACCCATATTCCATGGATCTAAAAAGAGACATGTTTTAAAATAATTTTTTATCCAAGATAGGAAGGAGTCTTGTTTCAAATATTAATGTCTCGTTTTCTCTTAGCTTAAGTTAAAAACATCAATTCCTTATGACTCACTTATATATGATTGAATGTATCAAATCAAAAATAAAATAAGTCGTGCAAGGAAAAATTGATGATTTTTAGAAAGTTGTATTTTTATCAAATTAGTAAAAAATAAAAAGGTGTATCTTATTCAAACATTTTTAATGGGACGGTGTGAGTGTTAAAACTCATTTTATCAACATAATAATATCTTCAATGAAAAAATTTCATGTGCAGCAGTTGTACTATGCAATTCGGGTTGTGTATCACGATTGATACTTAAATGTATTACATGTCCTACGTAAATGTATTATATCTTTAAACATAAATCGTGATACATTTTCAACATGATACCTTTACACATCAAATGTAATACCTTTTGACCCATGACCCAAATTGTACGGATCTAAGATCGGTGCAACTGGTTCACAAGAAATTTCCCCTATAATCAATATATATATATATAAAATGCATATTCAAAAAGAGAAAAAGAAATGTCTTTTGGAGCAAAGCCTCCCGGGCCGACCCGGGCCCGATCATGGTGGGGCATCTTCTCGTTTCTAACCCATACACATAATTTTAAAACCTTATTTCTTGTCTGCGCTTAATCTAAATCTAAAAAACGATTCTTTTTTTCTTTCGTCCCTAATTTTGATTCATCACATTAACCACTCTTCATTGGTTAATCACTCTCCATTTAATTAATCAAATGCAAAATTTCTTGGCCTGCTCAATGATATACCTGCGCTTTTTCTTACAGCTCACATTTTCCCCAGAAATAATTTTACATACGCGATACAAAAAACACAGAGGAGAGAGAAACCCAGAGAGGTAATAAAAAAACCTGCAAAATTTACAAGAAAAAAACAAAATTTCTTGGAGAATAATGTTTCCCGCGAAACTTCGCAGCTTTTCACTGTGAAATTAAAGCATTCCCACAATCTCTCTCATCTTTCCCTCTCTGAAATTTTAAATCTCCCATATCATTTTCCTGTTAATACCCAATGCAGCATTAATTCTATACCTTTCGAAACTATTATTAGGTGGGTTTGCTGTTCTTTCTTTATTATTGAGTTGTTAAAGTCAAACAATTAGAGGTAGACCGAGGGGAGAGAGATCCAAGTCAATGATCAAATGTCTCTATGTCATTGACAACAAAATTCTAACAGTTTTTACACGCACATTTCATCTCTCTCTCTCCTACTCTCTCCTTGTGTTCTTTTGCACAGTATATGTGGTTAACCTATAATCATTTCTTGTTTCTAATAGAACTTTTGATCTGTTTCAGCTGAAGTAAGGGCCCCTAATCATGTTTAAGCTCATGGGCCTTTACAAAGATTGAATCTTTTCATGATTTTTACCAACTGGATTTTTTGGGCTTTACTACTTTTGAGGCCTCTCTTCAATCAATGTTCTAAATATCTGTATTAATTCAATTGGCAAGTGGGGTTTTGGAGTTGTTGAGGTATACGACAATTTCTTGGGGTTTTTTTAAATTTTTTCAAGAAAAGTATTTGTTTATTATATGGTAGTTGGGGAAAGTTTTGGTTTTAAGGCTTTTGAATTCTGGGTTTGTCATAAAAGTAGCCATTAAAGGCCTGCATTATCAGAGGGCATTTGCAGGCCAAAATATTTGAAATGAGAAGTAAAAAAAAGACGAGGTACTTAAAATTCAGCAGTACATTCAAATGTGGAAAGGCATCATTAGAAGAAGACCATTCACAGATTGGTGGGCCCGGGTTCTCAAGAGTGGTGTATTGTAATGAAGCAAATTGTTTGGAGGCCAGTCTTAGGAAATATGCAACCAATTATGTTAGGACAACTAAGTATACTGCTGCAAATTTCTTGCCAAAGTCATTGTTTGAGCAGTTTAGGAGAGTGGCTAATTTCTACTTTCTTGTTACTGGGATTTTGAGTTTCACTTCTCTTGCTCCTTATTCTGCTATTAGTGCTATTGCTCCCTTGATTGTGGTTATTGGGGCTACCATGGTCAAGGAAGGTATTGAAGATTGGAGAAGGAATCAACAGGTACCCCCCCTCCCCCCCCCCCCCCCCCCCTAGAAAGTGTATGTTCTGTTGCGTTGCAAAAATCCCTGAATAGCTCCGAGTGGCCCCGCTTAGGGGTTAGACTCTCAACTGTCTACTTATTTTTCCCGGTTTCTCCCCGTCTAACCATGTATGCACCTCGCCGAATGGCCTGACTAGTGGCTAGACCTAGTCTGTCGCCTCAGTAGCGCCGGGTGACTTTTACAGCACGTGCTGCTTTGATTTTTGATAATCTTGATTTGTATTTCTTGGCTGTTAAAAGTGATGGACAGATTGATATTTAATTTTTGTGATGTTTTCAGATTGTTTTGGAAATAGTATGTCGACGTTGGGATGTTTTCAGATAGTTTTGGAAAATACCAAGATCATTTATGAACTCTCGCTCTCTCTTTCTTTTAGAAAGCTATCTTGTGATGCTTCTTTTTTATTCCTTTTACCATCTTGACTGTTAAAAGTGATGGAGAAATTGATATTTTATTTTTGTACTTAATGTAAATGGTTGAAAATTGTATGTAGATTTGGGTTTTTTCTGCTTATTATGGAAAATACCAAGATCATTGATGAACTCTCTCTCTCTAGAAAGTGTATCTTTTGCTGCTTTTTTTTCTTACCATCTTGACTTGTGTTTCTTGACTGTCAAAAGTGGAGAATTGATACTTAATTGTTGTACTTACTGGAAGTGGATTATGTAGAATTTTGGATGTTTTTCAGATAGTTACGGAAATGAGTATGAGTAGATTATTGCAAACTTTCTCCCTCCCTTTTTCTCTCTCTCTTGGTTGGTAATGATCCACACCTGAAAATTCAGGATGTTGAGGTGAACAACAGAAAGGTCAACGTGCACGAAGGCGGAGGAAAATTCAAGCGAGCCGAATGGAAAACTCTGAAAGTAGGCCACATAGTTAAGGTGGAGAAAGACGAATTCTTTCCTGCAGATTTAGTTTTGCTTTCATCAAGTTACGAAGATGCAGTGTGCTATGTCGAAACCATGAATCTTGATGGGGAGACAAATCTGAAACTCAAGCAAGGACTAGAAGTAACTTCATCTTTACACGAAGAGAGCCTCAACGATTTCAGGGCAGTTATTAAGTGCGAAGATCCTAATGCGAATCTGTATAGTTTCGTAGGAAGTATGGAATTCGAGCAACAACAATACCCTCTCTCTCCTCAACAGCTCCTTCTTAGAGACTCCAAATTACGTAACACTGATTACATATTCGGTGCTGTCATATTCACCGGGCATGACACGAAGGTTATTCAGAACTCGACTGAACCTCCTTCAAAGAGAAGCAACATTGAGAAAAAAATGGATAAGATTGTTTATCTTTTATTTGGTGTTTTGTTCTTGATTGCCTTTTTTGGATCGGTTTACTTTGGTATTGTTACCAAAGATGACCTAGATGGTGAAGAAAAACGATGGTATCTTAGACCGGACAGTTCTGATATCTTTTTTGACCCGAAGAGAGCTCCACTTGCTGCAGTTTATCACTTTCTGACAGCATTGTTACTCTACAGCTACTTAATTCCGATTTCTTTATACGTTTCCATAGAAATCGTTAAAGTCCTTCAAAGCATTTTCATCAATCAAGATGTTCATATGTACTATGAAGAAGCTGACAAGCCAGCTCAGGCTCGCACTTCAAATCTCAACGAGGAGTTAGGACAAGTTAATACGATACTTTCAGACAAGACAGGTACACTGACGTGTAATTCCATGGAGTTCATCAAGTGCTCGATAGCTGGTACTGGTTATGGATACGGTGTGACAGAAGTCGAAAAGGCTATGGCAAAAAGGAGAGGGGCTCCACTGACGATGAAGGGTAAAGATGTCATTCACAGTCCTAAAAAGTCATCGGTGAAAGGATTCAATTTTGACGATGATAGGATCATGAAGGGGAACTGGGTGAATGATCCCCATTCGTTCATTATTCAGAAATTCTTCCGTTTGCTGGCGGTTTGCCATACGGCTATACCTGATATTGATGCAAATACGGGGGACGTTGTTTATGAAGCTGAATCTCCAGATGAGGCTGCTTTTGTTATTGCAGCTAGGGAGATTGGGTTTGAATTCTTTAGGAGAACTCAAACGAGCATTCATGTGAACGAGTTGAACCCCGTCTCTGGTAAAAGGGCAGAAAGGTCAGTTTCGTTTATTTATCAGCCGTGATTTCGTCTTCCCTTTGTTATACTATAATGTTATATTCAAGCAAGAAATATTGTTGGATAATGCAGGTCATACAAGCTGTTAAACATTTTAGAATTTAACAGTACGAGAAAGAGGATGTCTGTGATCGTAAGGAACGAGGAGGGGAAGATACTATTGTTCTGCAAAGGTGCCGACAGGTTGGTTGCTTTTTTCAACATATCGAAGCTTTCCAATCTCTGTTGTATTAAGAAATTGATCTTGATAATAATTGATCATTGCAGTGTCATGTTTGAGAGGCTTGCTGAAAATGGAAAGAGATACGAAGTGGAAACGAGAGAGCATGTGAACGAGTATGCTGATGCAGGCTTGAGGACCTTGATACTTGCTTATCGGATACTCAGTGAAGAAGTATATGCAGCATTCAGTGAAAAAATCTCTCAGGCGAAAAACTCAGTCAGCGCCGATCGTCAGGAACGGATCGATGAAGTGAATGAAGAAATAGAAAGAGACATGATTCTTGTCGGGGCAACTGCTGTAGAGGATAAGCTCCAACAAGGGGTACGTTGTTATGAGACACAACAATCATGCATCGGAATTCAACGAATGCTGATTCTTTGCTCTATAGGTACCTGAATGCATCGACAAACTAGCACAAGCGGGATTGAAGATATGGGTTTTGACTGGGGATAAGATGGAAACTGCCATTAATATCGGGTATGTTAACAGCGAATTCTTTTTGAAATTAATCTCTAGAAAAATGGATATCTTTCGATTTCTGATTGTATGTATCGTATTTGCAGCTATGCATGTAGCTTGCTTAGACAAGGAATGAGACAAATTATTATTACCTTGGATAGTCCAGAGATTACAGCTTTCGAAAAAGCGGGAGATAAGAGTGCAATTGCTAAGGTAAATACGTGCAATTGCTGCATTTGTATTGCCTGATATATGCTATAATTGAACTGTTATTAAGCAGTACTGATCATTTCCCTTTTCTAGGCTTCCAAGCAAGGCGTTCACCAACAGATAATTGAAGGGAAGAATCAGATAGGTAAATCAAAGTCGGAGGCATTTGCGTTGATCATCGATGGGAAATCTCTTGCGTATGCTTTGGACGATAATGTCAAGGAGTCGTTTCTTGAACTTGCAATCTGCTGTGCATCTGTAATATGCTGTCGCTCATCTCCAAAACAGAAAGCATTGGTTAGTCTTATTTTGTGACTGAATTGCTCCTCTCTCTCTCCCCCTCTCTCTATTCGAGAAATAAAATCGGTTTTCCACGTACAGGTAACAAGACTTGTCAAAGAAGGAACAAAGAAGACAACTCTAGCAATCGGAGATGGAGCTAACGACGTGGGAATGCTTCAAGAAGCCGATATTGGAATCGGAATCAGTGGTGTCGAAGGAATGCAGGTGCAAGAGCCAATTGTTTGTCCAAAATTCTTGACAAAATGACAATTTTTTCTCCTTATCTTGAAACTTTTTTTTTCCTCAAAATTTAACAGGCTGTCATGTCAAGCGATATTGCAATCGCTCAGTTCCGGTTTCTGGAACGCTTGCTTTTGGTGCATGGACATTGGTGTTACAGAAGGATCTCTGCAATGGTAATAACTTCATATTCAGTTTGATCATAATTTTAGTTTTAATTCAAATTTCATCTCATTTTGGGTGCAGATTTGCTACTTCTTCTATAAGAATGTCACATTTGGTTTCACTGTGTTCTTGTACGAAGCTCACGCATCATTTTCTGGAGAACCTGCGTATAACGATTGGTTTTTGTCCCTTTACAACGTATTATTTACTTCATTACCGGTCATCGCTCTAGGAGTTTTCGACCAGGATGTATCGGCTAGGTTAAGTTTAAAGGTATGCTTTTATTTACTCTGACAGAACTTCGAAATTTTCGGCACAGAAGGCACTGCAAAAAATTCTAAATTTTTTGACTTATAAGAAGACTAAGATACCCTCGTTGCTCAGAGAAAGTTCTATCTTCTCTTCACACGTCCTAAGACCTGCATAACCTATGGTAACGTATTAAAAGACTCAAGTATTCTTTTTCGTAAACCAAGACCTTTGGTGTCATGACGCATGGAGAGATACGTCTTTTACATAAAGGGTATCTTAGTCGCTTTACATCCCATTTCCGTTATACCATTTTTACCCTTTCTGTAAAAGATAAAATTCCATCTTCTCCACTCGTCCCAAGACATTAGTTTGAGCTCGTGTCATGACGGAGGGAGAGAGATATATCTTTTACAGAAAGGGTATCTTAGTCTTTTTACATACCAGAACGAATCTTCCGGTTCACAAGAGTGCTCTATTATTTCTCATGTTTTTGCCGTCTTTCACATGGCAGTTCCCGTTACTATACCAAGAAGGTGTACAAAACGTGCTCTTCAGCTGGCGCCGCATAATCGGCTGGATGCTCAACGGCGTCTCAAGCGCTGTCACAATCTTCTACCTCACCACAAGAGCCCTAAACCCTCAACAATTCAACAAAGATGGTAAAATCGCCGATCACCAAATCCTCGGAGCAACAATGTACACGTGCGTCGTCTGGGTCGTGAACTGCCAGATGGCACTAGCGATCAGCTACTTCACACTAATCCAACACGTGTTCATATGGGGCGGGATCGCGCTATGGTATCTCTTCCTCATAATCTACGGCGCAATGCCTCCCACAATATCAACTACGGCTTACCAAGTTTTCGTCGAATCACTTGCACCTACACCTTCTTTCCATTTTGTAACATTCTACGTCGTTATATCCGCCTTGGTACCGTATTTCGTCTACAAAGCTGTTCAGATGAGGTTCTTTCCGATGTATCACGGGATGATACAGTGGATACGATACGAGGGGCGAAGTGACGATCCGGAGTACTGTGATATGATACGACAGAGATCGATACGACACACTACAGTCGGTTTTACCGCGCGATCATTGGCTAGGACGAATCCTTTGCTCGATAAGAATTCGAAGAAGAATCATCGATGAAGTGTGTGTAATGTGTATGTTTATTTGTTGTACATGATCGTAGGGTATACGTAGTACCGCGGTGTACCGTATTTGTACAGTATTTTGTTTTGCGTATGTTGTAGTTAGTAGCTAGCGGAGAGCATTTGTACAGTTTTGTAAATTGTACATGTTGAAATCTTTCGGGTGTACATTTTGTAACTTTGAAATTAACACAGAAGAATTCCGAACTAAAACTACTTTTATTTTGATTTTCGTTTTAAAATTTGTTGCCTTTTTAATTTCGTTTCAAAATTAAAGAAAATGTTCGTATTTGGATTAATTTCTGCCGTGATGAACATATCAACCAAAAACGAACACGGTATTGTCACGTGACACCAACTTCTTGCTGGTTTTAATTGATGTGACATTGGTGTTGCCGTTTTGTTTTTCTTTTTTTTTTTCCTGGTAGGAAAACCAAACTAAGGAAATGTTATGGGACAAAAAGTAATTTCACGTAATACTCACGTGTATTTTTTCGGCCAATTTGCTCATTTGAAGCATAAATTAGTCTAAATGTGAGCAATATTTTAGTTGCAAGACGAAATTATAAAAAAAAAATAACAAAATTTGAAACGAAAATCAAACTAGCAAAAAATTATAATTCAAAAAGTAATTTTAACCTGAAAAATTGCAATTCGAATCCTTTTTGTTACAGTACCTGACTTTATTTTCAATATTTGAATACACCCTCATAGCCGTTGGATCAAATCTCGGTAAGGTCAGTTATCACTTATCAGTAGTTGTCAATAAGGTAATTCGGCTAATAGTACTAAACTGAGAATATTTTCATGGTTTCCAAATTAAAGTATATTTTGTTTAGAAAAAGGAAATAATATTAATAATAGTTTTCCCCCACTTATTACGAAATACTATAATTAATGGTATTCGTTATATTCTTAGTTATTTCAGTTAAAAATTTAAGGTTGAATCAAACTATTTTCAAAGTTGAATAGCACTTCTCAAACGCCAAGAGAGAACCTTAAAGAATCTAACATTATCATAAACGAACATAACTTTCGCTGAAAAGTTTGCGAACAAGCTTATTTATTTGAGTAAATGAAAAAACAAGCAAAACTTGAATAATTATTGACTTGTTTATTAATAACTCGTAAACAAGCTCATTTACGTTCCAATTTATAATAATAGTAATAATGATTAGAAAAACAATTATATTCATACTACATGACGGAAACCACCCCAAGCCGCCTAATCAAAAAAAGAAGGATCCGCTCAAAATTAAAAAAAGACCAATAACTAGAGCTCGAACAAAACAGTTAAAGAGGTCATGCTGAACCTTGTTGCTGAAATACAAGAAAATGTGTAAGAAAAGTGCTTAGAAGGTCCAATGATGAGTGTTATTGGGTTGAAGCTCAATTTAAGTGATGGGCCGCAACTAAACTAAGTTGAAACACTTTTTGAAGACTTTGGCCCACCAACTTCGGGCTACACCTCAAGCCCAAGAAGAGATCCATTAGAATTGATAAGTTATGAGTCAGTAAACCTTTTGTATGTCAATATAGTCATCCTTCTCTAGACTTCTTTGAATTCTTTAATGTAGTCAAGTGATCTAGTCATTGAAGATTTGAAGGTAGTCAAGAGCTTTTTGAATGCTCTTAAGTACTATACATGCATGTAGGACACTGTAGTCTGTAGAGTCACTTTCTAGCCTATAAATAGGTCTTATAAAGGTTGTAAAAATGACCATTAAATCAATTCCGAAAATCAACTTTGTTTTCATATTTTGGATTTTCTCTTTGTGAGGTATTCAAATATTCAAGAACTTATCAAGGTCATTGAGCAGGATCTTGTGGCATTCAACCATACCGAGGTTTTTGGCTGATCATGTAGCCAACGGGTCGGAATTTATCAAGCTCTAAGTAAGATCAAATTGGATTCTCGATCTGGGGAATCCGCCGCTTATTTTATACGTTGGATTCTTATATCATTATATCTAACGAGTCTGTCTCTATCCATATCCGTATCATTACATCTATAGTTCTATACGACTTGTAACTTGTTATTCTAGTAAGCATTTGATTGAATTCGCTATTAATTTGAAGATTGATGAACATGTATGGTTATATTATGTTAGTGGACAAAGTAATTATTTGCTCACAAATATGATCTAATATGTTCACGAACGCATTCGTCAACATAATCGAAAACTATCAAACATCGCTTTGCTCCGCTCCAACCAATTAAAATATTAACTTAATATCAAATACCTATTAACTCAACTCGACTTGATTCGTTTAGCGCGTAAAAACAACCTAGTATCCAATCTGGTGCCGGCATTTTACAATATTGATTGAAAGCTGGTAAAGAAAATGATATGTACAAAAGAAAAATTTGTCCTTTCACATGT
The DNA here is from genome assembly GCA_958295605.1 of Ajuga chamaepitys. Lineage (NCBI taxonomy): Eukaryota > Viridiplantae > Streptophyta > Magnoliopsida > Lamiales > Lamiaceae > Ajuga > Ajuga chamaepitys. The sequence continues at coordinate 57,470,979 of OY282498.1, read as the reverse complement.
TGAACAACCAGGAATCTTAACAAGAAGAATATTAACATTGTAATCATTGTGATGAACCATTTATTATAAAATACTAGTAAGACTGGTAAAAAATCTTGTAACTATATTCTTTTAACAATAAGTTTATGATCACTTTAAAATAAATAATGTAAAATACTATTATTAATTAATCTTATTATAATTGTACGAGCTTAGAGCGATTAACGAATATACTCTCCAATATTCAAGCTATGTTCCGTTTGTTAAACTAACAGAAGAAACAAACTTGAGAAAGCACTTACCAAAATCACATACGAGCCTTTTACCGAACACTCAACTATAATCAACATCGATCATAATTCTCCTTATATGTACAGCAGCACAAAAAGAATAACACAATGTTTTTAGTTTTTACAGAAGTCAATAACAATAATTAGTGGTACATTATCAACAAGACATTAAATTAAATTAAATTAATTAAATAATGATGGACCAAGTCATATTATTCATCGGCATCGCCACCACCACCGTCATCATCACATGGCTTCCTCATTTTTCTTTTTAATTCCCCTTTCCCATTTTCCCCAACGACATCGTTTGAATCAGCCCCAAACTAACATGTACAACAATGTCAATGAAGAAACACCAAATTAAAAAAAAAAAAAACCCTAATTTCACGAAACCGACAAACCGAGATATTCAACCGCGGATTTCCCCAAAATGTTAGCGAACTCATGGAAGCTGAGGACGCCGTCGCCATTAGTATCAGCCTCCTGCATCATATCGCTCAATTCGCGGTAGGTGAGGGGGTGCCCCATCTTCGCCATCTGTCCGGCGAGCTCTGCCGCCGTGATGTATCCGTTTCCGTCGCGGTCGAAGGACCGGAAGACCTCCATGAGCTGGTCCTGGTTGAGGAGGACCTGCTCGTTCATGTCGGGTAGAATTGCGTCGACCAATTCGTCGAACTCAATGGCGCCGTTGCCATTGGCGTCGATGTTGGCGAGGAGGACGTGGATCTGGTCTCCTGTTGGTTTGAGGCCGAGCGAGCGGAGGAGGGCGGCGAGTTCGAGCTGAGTGAGGCTGCCGTCGTGGTCCATGTCGAAACGGCTGAAGATGTCCTTCAGCTGTTTGAGCTGATCAGATTGGAGCTTAGCCATCATGATGGGGAGGAGAGAGGGGAGATTGAGAGAAATAAAGAGGGAAGGATGTTTTGGGGGTTGTTTGATTTGATTGTTGGTTGAACTTGGTTTTTGGAGCTTTGAAGGTTGTGAATGAATGAATACAAAGAGAAAGCGCGTGGGAAGAAAGAAGGGGGAAAGACGATGAAAATGACAACGGGAGTCTCTGGACAATTATATTGTCAACTATATATATGAGAAATTATATGCCATCCAGTCGAATGATCCATCTATCGAATTTAAAAAATGTGTTGTAGTTAAATATGAAATAGTTAAGCCTATGATTGGATTACCGAACTAGGTGGCAAAGAATTAGCATTATATAATGTATTGGATATTTTATTGCAAATTCGTAAATATCGTTTTATTTTATGTAGCAACTCTTTAAAATAAAGAATTTTAAATAGTTATTTTCAAGGTGTCACGAGATAATATTGTACAGATTGTTGGGAAATATGTCGAACAATCGAAACGAACAAAGCAAATAATGATAAGCGTGCAAGAAACAAAAAAATCAATCGACACAAGAATTAACGTGGTTCACTAACAACTAGTTAGCTACGTCCACGGCCCAAAAGAAGGATACCAAATCGATTCAAAACGAGAGTCCAAACAAAGACAAATAGTCGAATATCAATACTCGACCCAAACAAAGACAAATGCTTGAACAATCAAGCCAAATTCAAAGCTAAGACTCTCTAATCTGATTTGAGGTGTGTACAAAGAGCAAAGGAGGAGAACCCTTATTTATAGCACACTCTGACTTGAAGCCCAAGAATGTGTCCGCGTCATTAATCTCGGCCGAGATCAGTCCCTGTCTCGGCCGAGATGATAGGTCGGCGTTGAGGTCTCGGCCGAGATCACTCTCTGTCTCGGCCGAGATAACTCTCCAGGGCAAACTTCCATTTTGCCTGCCTCCATGTCTCGGCCGAGATCCATTCACTGTCTCGGCCGAGATGACTCCCCAGCTCGTCTCGGCCGAGATCCTTACCCGTCTCGGCCGAGATGACTCTCCAGCGAGAAAACACCCCTGTTTCCCCTGTTTCGTCAAACTTGCCTCCATCGGTTTGAACTTCGGTTCAAACCCAATAAGATTCAAGGCACAAATCCCAACACAGATAAGTTATTTCACATTGATATATTGAAAGAGATAAAATCATTGGTTATAGAATAAAGTTCATTAGGCCGGTAAAGTGTCTTTCATTTTTATATTGGACACGCTTCAATGTGTAAGACCACATCAAGTTCCTTAACTTTTACAAATAACATGCGTATAACCAGCATGTCAAAGCGTACCGAGCCTTCCAAATTAAGAAATGGCACAATAAGAAAACATGCCTAAAACAAATCGATATATTTCTCATGTTCCCTGTTTCTATTTTCTTTTTTGTCTCTTAAACATCCACCATCAAGTGATCAGCTTTTTCCCTTCTCCAAAGAATAGTAATGTATATACCTACATAGTTAAAAAAATGCATGAATAGGTAATAGTTGATAATCCTCACGTAAAATAATTAAATAATATAAAACATAAATTCTTACATTTATGTTTATGAAATCCCACTTCTCATCCAAAAAATAAGGCATAACTTAAGTAAAAGTTATAATAAAACAAATCCAAAATATTTCCCACGTTCATTCAATCATTTTATTTAGACATTCACATTATAAGTAGATACTTGATCTCATTTAATTAATCTAAAAATTAATAAATTTATTTGGCCTGTTAATTATCTCTAATTTTATGCAACACTTAGATCAATTTGTTTAAATTGAAAAAGTAAAACTATACTAAACTACTCATAATGCTTAAATGAACCACTAGAACAACTCAACTAATTTTTACACCTATATGTAAATATACTATTATAAAATAATTTGAGGTCCCTAAATATCTCAATTTTTACGGGGTTCAAGGCGATCGTCTTCTTCGCCTCATAACAAGAGCGTCCCTGACTAGCAGGTTGCAAAGTGACAATCATACATCCTTTGAGTTCATAGTTAAAATATTTTTGGTATCAAAATGACAAAAAATGGATACTTCTGGTCCGTTTGCTTAAGATTGGGCTTATTAGATTTAGAGGACCGAATCTCAATAAAGTACACTCATTAACTCCCTCAAACAGATTTCCCCAAACACTCCATATTCTTAAACAAACGAACCCTTCGTGTAGCAACTAATAATTAATATATATTATTCGATTTGGGAAACCTCTTCCCATTGTATGACTTTTGTTTTCGATAAATAATTTGTTTCTTATAAAAAAAAAAAAAACTAATAATTAATATATAAATAAATGTATGTTGTATATAAGACTGAAATATTATTCCAGCGAATTGCATCTCTATGAAGGGAAGCATGATGCTGAAGAAATTCACATATATTCTCTCCCGTCCCGTCCTGATTTATACACTTTTCTTTTTGGTCATCCCAATCTATTTTGCATACCTTAAAACGGAAAGAAATTTCACAATCTCCGCCCATAAAATCTCCACCCTCAATCTCTACCTTTGAAAAAATCAACTAAAACAAAAAAACAATTTTCTTAATATATGCACCGGAGAAGGTGTGCAAAATATGCCGGGACGGAGGAAGTACTTTGTAATTTACTTGGTAAGAAATTGGGTTACATCTAACTTCTAGTTAATTACTACTCCTTCCGTCCCGAGATAATTTGCACACTTTTTTTTTGAGATGTCCCAAGAGAATTTGCACTATTAAAAAAGAAATATCTCTTACAATCTCCACCCTCAATCTCCACATTTGAAATGGTCAACTAAAAAACAAAAAACAACTATTTTTTATTCCACGTGTCGGAAGGGGTATGCAAATTATCTCAAGACGTGACACGTAAGGAGTACATACTTGTCCCATAAAATTTAATCAATTGCCTATCTGTTACTCGTTTTTATTATAGAAAGAATTATTTTATCCAAGTTAAATCTTATCAAAGCATTATCACATTATTATTATACACCAAGTTAGACAAAATCACAGTTCGTAGAATCTAGTGTACATAGTGCATTAAAAATTAAAATGTACACCTGTCCCCCGAGGCGCAAACAGCAATACTTTTAAATTGTTATTTAATTATTTTAGCAGCACCGCCAAGAATATGCAGCAGCTTCCTGCCCAACACCATCCCTGCCGGTGCCAGTTCATGCACACACACACACAAACACACACTCACACACACACACACACAAATACTGTTAAACTAACATATTATCCCTAAAGCACAACACCAATGCCCAACACTATAACTTGATCTGGAATAATCAGTAAATACATCAAACAATCCTCTATCTACAGCAAAAAATTGCCCACAGAGAAAGACAATGCCAAAATCAAGAAACTAAAAAAGAACCTTACTGCTAACATTAGATTCTGAGAAACAGCAAAACGCGGAGGGAGAAGCAAGAATCCCTCCCAGCTGAATTGCCGTTGCATTGCGAAAACCGTTGAGAATTCACAGTGCACAGTCATTCATTCAATTCTGCTATTTACCTGATCACCTTCGCTAATCCAGCTACCTTCACGGAAGAAACCCGAACTGAACTCTTGATTACCAAACGCCATCCTCTGAAACAGACGATATTCAGCCGACTGTTGTGCAGGGTTGAACATCTCGCTTTCTCCGACTCTCATTCCGTTTGTCAAATCTGTCGAAGCCATAGTGTCCAATGCCCTAACTACCTGGAGAAAAGCATTAACAGATTGGAAGAACACCATCAGCAAGGATATTTACAGAAAAAGTATGATTCATTCGAAAAATTATTACCTGCCCCATCTTGGGTCTCCTAATAGAAGAATGGCGAACGCATGCTGCTGCAGCTTCAATCATTCGAAACATCTCACTATCAACGTATTGTCTTCCAAGCCTTGGATCTGGTAACCCTGCAAACTCTGGCGTCTCAAGTGCATGACTTAGTAAGGGTCGAGCCTGAAAGAAATGCCAAGATAATTATGAACCTTCTTTGGCATCATATAGGCTCATTGCTCCATGTTCAGCAACTTCTGAGTACAAATAACTTAACGCCGGGCATCAATGAAAATATCACCTATATATGACACTTTCTAGCTAGATTAAGGAACACTGCAATTAACGAAAAGAAAACAAGGCAAGACTTCTTCATTACATCTACACAGAACTCATAAAGTGGGCCCTTGTATAGATCCAGGGCTGGAAATTTACTTTTAAGGAGATCAATATCTGAGACAAGGCTAGACTTGAGATGTATAGCAATAAAATAAACAGTATGCATTTGCTTCTTCATATAAAAGTCCATGCACTCGTGTGTTGGAACAAACAGAAGCACATTATTGTCAACAACAATCCAAGAAGGTTTTCCAGATCTTTCTACCAAGTTGGCTATTATGCATCCAAAGTAGTTATAATCTCTTGGCAATATACCCCATGTTGATGGATTCAAATAACAGTGGTCCAGAAATACTACCACATTTACTTCTAGCTCCTGTTTGGCCGTTTGGGGACCAGAACTGGTTTAATTTCAAAATAGTTGGATTTCTGAGGGCAAAAGATGCAAGATACTCTCACTTCTTCCAACTTGCGTCGATTTTCTCAGATAAGCAGTCATTCAGTTAAAGAAGTGTTTTCAACTATTTTCCGTTGAATATAGTAATCTCTCAATTCATGAGCTCAAAATATGCATAGAGAGACCATGCCTTTTGATTTATCCATATTGTTGGAAAGATTGAGCAGTTCATAGCTCCCTCCAAGTACCATAGTTGTTAAAGACGAGCATTGTATCAACCACAACCTTTTGTGCCTTAACCATCAAAAGATGAAGGATGTTACAAACGCGTCCCTGCTTGGGGCTCAGGGAAATCACACAATGCAGATCGTACATCCTTTTGAAAAGCAAAGAAAACTTAAAATGGACCTAACGAGTAACGACACTAAATATTCCATGGAAAAAGAAATGCATTCTTAGGTGTGCAAATATCAATTTATTACACAGATAAAACTATAGTATAATGAACTTACCCACTCAACCAGGCTTTCCTCCCCTGGGGGCTGAGATGTATCTACAGGCTTGCGTCCTGTAATTAACTCTAAAAGCACAACTCCAAAAGAAAATACGTCGGACTTTTCAGTCAACTTGCCACTGGATGCATATTCAGGAGCCATGTACCTGAAAATCCAAACAACTCTATTAGTATAAGCTTAATATTTCAATGCTTTATGCTTCCACTAGCTGTCATTGAACATTAAGAAAAGTTATAGATGACCACTTACCCAAATGTCCCCACCACACGCGTGGTAACATGTGTCATTGCTTCCTGAGCTAGTTTCGCCAGTCCAAAATCAGAAACCTTGAAGATTTGGAAGAAACAGAAAAAATAAAAAAATAAAAAGACTGACAATGTTCAATATACAAAAATGCAACGACTTGCAAAAGCTAGACATACCCGAGCTTCAAAATTGTTATCTACAAGAATGTTTGATGACTTGATATCTCTATGGATAATACGAGGATGGCCTGAAAAGTAATGAACGTATCAAGAAACTTGACGTCCTGCTTATTAGGTTATAAGATATGTAAAGTGATGGCTACAAAATTAAAATGCTACAACAGATTGTAGATGAGAGCGCACAATTCACAAATATGTTATTGTATCTACATTACTAACTAAAGGATGGATGCTTTTGCATTATCAGTACCTAAAACTGCTTCAAGATTCTTTATCATCTCTTCCGGGAAAAAATAGGAACTGATAAACTAAATACAAAGTATTGACCAACTAAAGCAAAATATTTGTATTCTGTGTCATGCATTTTCCTGTTCAACAAAGTACATGACAGCAGCCACTATGACATAGATTGCTTAATTTGTTACAATGTTCAGACTGTCCCAAGCTCGTAAGCAATCTGCCAAAGTAAATCAGATGAAGGGCTAGTAAGGAGCCTCTCTTTTCACATTCAATTGCTGATTTTATTTCATTTTACTTTTCCTTCACAATGAAAATGTGGAGAAATTGAGAGGCATATCTATCATAATTAGATAATGAACATCATCACTATGATACCTCCCTTGCAGAGAGTTGACTTTTGAGAATGGTTTCGTCATATACAGGTTTATCATTAGTAATTATCTTCAATTGTTCATCATAAGTTCTTTATTATTATATCAAATAGATTCTGATCAGAATATAAGCTGTATTTTACCAAAGGGGAAGTATCTGTTGTGTTCCAAGAAAACATTAGAAGAAACATGCAGCACTTTTAACAGAAAGATGACATGCAGACAAATATCAATACATCCAAAGATGTAAAATGGGAAAGGAAGAGCTCAAATTGCTTACAGTCTTCGTGAAGGTAAGCGATTCCACGAGATGCACCAACAGCAATCTTTACACGCATTGCCCAATCCAAAACAGGCCTACCCTCACCTTAAATTGATTTATAGAAACATCAAAATCCATTCATCATAAATCCGTCCATTAAAATTAAGAATTACATTTACCATGAAGATGGAAGTAGAGGTTGTTATTTGGGACATAGTCAAACACAAGCAGCCTTCTGTGATCGTTAATGCAATAACCGACAAGTGATACCAAATGACGATGGTGTATACGACTTATTATCTCGACTTCAGACCTAAACTCCCGTTCCCCCTGCCCTCTATCAATCTTTAACTGCTTAACCGCTATAACTTTACCATCTGCCATAGTACCTTTGTACACAAACCCAAATCCTCCTTCACCCAAAAGATTCTGGGGTGAAAATCCATTAGTGGCCTTAACCAGTTCTTCATAGGTGAAGCACGACCTAGGATTGCCAAAGCCACCACGCTCAGGGGGTGAGTAGATGTTTGCCATGCCAGAGCCACTTCCATCTTTAGGTGTTGATATTTGCAACTTCAGAAATGCAGAATCTGGCAGAGATCAGATAACACATAAAATGTGTTCCATATGTAAAAAGATATTAATCCCTGCTGCAAATCTAAAATATATGTGTTCTGAAATATTTACCTGATTCTGGAGAAGAAGCAGAAAAGGCTGGTGTAACGTAACCACCATTAAATCTAGAAAAGGGTGGTATAATGTAACCACCATTAAATCCAGAAGCTTTCATTCGCTTTCTCAGATAGTATAATACAGCTCCCAAGATACCAATGAATACTAGAACAACTACTAAAATAATTGCCGCAGTGCCTCCAGTACTAAGACCCCCACCATCACCAGGTTGTGAATTTTGTGATGCATTATTACCGGAAGTGTTGGTGCTTGGAGTACCAGGTGGAACAATTGATGATGAAGGCGAAGGTCGAGAGGAGGGATTAGGTGGTGGGTTTACCACGGCAGGTGGTGGGGGTAAATCTGAAGATGGTGGAGATGTTGGTGGAGAAGGAGTAACTGGAGTTGTGCTAGAGTTAGAGGGAGGTGGTGGTGAGCTTCGTGGACGTGCAGGCGATGGTGGTGGAGGGGAATTTGAAGGGGGCTCAGGTGCTGGTGGTGAACCTTGCGGGGGCTTTGCCGGTGGAGATGGGGGTTTTGTAGTAGGAGAGGGTGGGGTGCTATTTGATGGCACACGCGGGGTTGGAGGTGGAATTACAGGGGCTATAGGTGACGCTGGTGTAGATTCATTAGCAGGAGGAGGCGGTGGAGAACTAGCTGGCGGAGGTGACCTTGGAGGTGGACTCGAAGGGTGAGGCGGTGGATTTGATGATGGAGGTGGTGCTTTTGGGGGAGGAGGTGAAGAGGGAGTTGGTTGAGGAGGAGGAGCAGATGGTTTAGGAGGCGGAGCAGCCACGGCAGGAGGGGATTGAGGTGGCGGAGTGGCAGTGGTGGAGGGGGGAGGCTGAGGATCAACAGGAGAATTTGGAGATGGAGGCGTAGCAGACATCTCACTAGGCACTGGAGTCTAGATCAACTAACTCATTCACCATAGCATGGAAATCTTTCAAGAAACTTCAATATTATGCAAGAAACCAATGCAAAATTCACAATATATGACATAAATTCAGTTATCTGTCAACCAAAGTATCCAGAGGATGGTAAATTGCGTCGAAATTAAAATTCCTTATACGCGGTACATCATTTATTATGTACAAGTCACTTGCAAACTAAACTATACATTCCAATTACCAAATATCTCGTTGCTCATGTAAACCACAAGATGATCACCAGAATCTGCCCGAAAATTACAAAACCACAAGATGATCACCAGAATCTGCACGAAAATCACTACTTCTTGTACCGACCAGTAACCAATTTCCAATTCGCAAAACCTAACTTTCAGCAGACACAAGAATCTCAAGAAACCGACTGAATTCCAATCATTATCAAACAATTAGGTGCAACCAAAGATCACTGTGTATAGCTGCAAAATACCAAAATTAGGAAATGGAAAAAGCCCTTAATTCTCACACTTCAGTCGCGATGAAAGAATAACACCTCCAGTGGCGCAGTGATATCCAAACAGCAACATGCAAAAGGAACCATAGAATTTCCACCAGATGTGATCATTCCGACAGAATATTCACCTTCCATTTTCCATCTTAAATTCCCCACATGTGTTCATCAGCAAATCTGGAGAGCGCAGGTGCAACTAGGTTTCCATGAATGCGTTAAAAAGGGATTCGTCTATTAGTCTTTCAATCCGTTAACACGGAAAATGGGGTCGGTGAAAGCTCTTCCAATTGCTTGAATGTCAGAATCGGAACAGAATTTTTCGATTTGAGTGTGTGAAAGAGAAGGAGAGACAGTGATAGCTTTGAATAATAATAAATTCTTGGTCAATAAGATAATGTCGAATAGATCCTAATTTATTACTCATTTTTCTTTAATAATTTTGGATTTTTTGAGATAATTACTTATGACATTAGGACCCTAAATTAGTCGAGTCAAGATGAATATATTATTATTTAAATCTATTTTGAGTGTTAACGAGTTTTAATTCGAGCAACATTCAAATTTATCTAGTTTGATATTTTTTTACTAAATCCAATACCCTCAAAAGAAAAAGGAAAATCATAATCACAGCAAATTAATCTGCAAGATTTATGCTTACTTTATGTTAATTTTTGTTATAATCTTTATATTAATATCCTTTCATAATGATGACTTCTGTAAAATAGTTCTTAATAAAAGAAATCGTTTTCGTAAAATATATACTCTCTTCGTCACATTTTAATTTATACACTTTTTTTATTGGTAAGTCCCACATTAATTTACACTAAATTTATTTAATAATTTTCACCCTCAAAATCTCCACATTTGAAAATGTCAACGAAAAAGCCATTTTTTTTTTTTAATATAGTACCCCTTTATATGTGCAAAATAGGTAATTTTCACCCTCAAAATCTCCACCTTTGAAAATGTCAACTAAAAAGCAAAAAATATTTTTTTCTTAATATACGTATCCCTTTATATGTGCAAAATAGGGTAAGACGGAGGGAGTACAAAATTATAAAAAAAAAATTATATTCCTCCCAAAATAAGAATTATTTTCCAACTTCCAAATAATCTTTATGTTCCAAAATAAAAGATTTTTATATCAAATGTATGTCTACCTATACGATAAGAATATATTCCGAATAAAATCAATATTCTTATCTTTTTAAATCTTAATTGCCAACTTGTGTTTTGTTTTTTCCTCTTTTATTTATTTTCCTTTTTAAATTGTTACTTTGGTACATGATGTATGATTCAAGGCCACGCATATTTATTACTCTATTTCAAAATAAGTGACGTTTTAATTTTTTATATAAAATTAAAGATAAAAATAAAAGATAGATATTTTCATATATAATCCATTTTATTGGATATATTTTGTGGGATAAGAAAATAATCGATAAATTAAGTAGATTGTTTATAATAAAATTGGAAAAATTGTAGGTTTTTATGCTAAAGCGATACTTATTTTGAAGTTTTTTTATTTTATCAAAAAATACATTTATTTTAAAACGGAAAGAGTATTATTTATGCTTCACTTGAAATAGAGATAGACTAAGGTTTATTAGATGATGCACTAGATAATTATATTAGATATCTTATATATACCATATATCTACATTAATATATTTGATTGTGTGTGCAAATACATATACTTCCTCCGTCCCGAATCAACTTGCACACTTTTCGAATTCGATCGTTCTATACAAACTTGCACACTTTCTAATAAGGAAAGTTATAACACAATCTCGACCCTCAAAATGTCCACCCTCAATCTCCACCTTCAATCCACTTTTGAAAAGTTAACAAAATTCTCAAAAAACAAATTTTCTTAATATTTGTGTCGACCCTCCTATGCAAGTTCATTTGGGATGGAGGGAATATTTGGTAGTAAAGAAATGACTTGAAAATTAGAGGTGACAATTCAGACGATTTATGTTGAGCCAGTCGAGGTTCCAACATATAAAAAATGATGAGCAAAGCCCGTTATTTCCTTAAAATATAATCAGGCTGATCCACAATCTACAAGGGCCATCAGATCACTAGTCCACTAGATCAAATTTGTGGATCGAGAATAGATTCGAACTACCATTCTCACAATCTGAGCATATCTAATATATTAGATGGGTGAATTATATCAGATCAATTTTACCAGCTGAACTCGTAACTAATACAACGTGGCATACCAAGCAGGTACAGAAAAGGGCAAAACCCAACCGTTACAACTATCTCTAGATTTGAACTAGGGACAGTTTGAAGAATAGCGTTAGAAACACGACATTTATTTCAGTTAGAATTTGTCTTGTCTTGAAAGAGATTGTCCCTCAACAACTTATTTGCTCAAATCAATACTACAAGAATGACCCACAAACGTTGCGTACTTTTATTGGATTTTCTCCTGCATGTAGGGCCCCACACAAATGGCCATGCCGACCACTTTGGATCTCCCCCTTCACACAATACAATATGTTCTGCTACGTTTTAATTTATGCGGTATATCTGTATATGATGACATTACATATATATTATAAATAATCATGTAGCATGATAAGTGTAATATGTTGTATGTAGGGATGAAATTAGAAATTTTAGTTAAAGGGACGGTATAATTTATATTTTTTAAAAAATATTAAATTTTAGTTTCTTATATATAGGGACTAATTGATGTATTCAAAAGTTAGGAGAGGGAAAAGGAGATTTTAGAAACTTTTGGGAGGTGAAATTCGGATTTGTTTTGATCTTATACTATGCATATTCATACTCTGAAGGTTTTAAAAAATTGAGGGGGCGATCAACCCCACCCGCCCCCTTGGTTCCATTATTGATTGGATCAAATGTGGCAGAAGATCTGAATCGCACGCTGAGTTGGTTCTTATTTGCTAACTTATGAGCAATTAAGGCTAAATAGAGGTTTGAGTTGTGAGCTCGATTCAAGATTTTATCCAGCAAAGAAATAATAAGGTTGCATTTAGTTGAAAGGAATTTAGAATGAATTTGAAATTCATAGCTATGAATTCATCGATGTTATTTGAATTACTGTGGATTTTCCAAATCTATGATTTTGTTTTAAATTATTTTATGAAGAATTTGAGCTGATTTTAAATCCCCTTATCTTGAGTGGATTTGAAATCCAATGATTTGAAATCTATTCATTTTAAACCCTCCATGCAAACACAACATAAGTACATTAAGATAATTTATCTGAAATACACTAAAGTTTTTGTTTGGACGGGGATTTGAAATGCATGGATTAAAATCTATAGATTTGAATCCAATCAATATAGAGGGGATTTGAATCCACTCAGTATACATGGGATTTGAAATTCACCCAAATCCTTAAAAAAATATCATGAATTTATAAATCCATGGTAATCAAACACAACACTATGAATTGCAAATCCATCTTTGAATCTTCCCATACAAATGCAACTTAAAGTTCCATTTGGATGAAGGGATTTGATTTGTCAAGGGATTTAAAAATGAACAGATTTCAAAATACTTAGATTTGAGATCCCTGGACATGAAATCCCTTGTTTGGATTTATGGTAGATTTGTGAAAGAATTTTTAAATCCAAAATTTTTAAATTCATTGTTTGGCAAATAGGACCATCTGAAATATTAAATAACTAAATAAATTTAACAATATTCTTATAAATAAAAAACCAAATAAAATGAGAAAAAATATACTTAAAAGATCAAGAAAGTAACAACTTAAATTTAAAATTTAATAACTTTAAATGAATCTAAAATAATTTAAAAGGTAATGAAAAATTGTTAAAAGATTATTTTATAATGAAAATAATTAGATAATAATTAAGTAGTTATTGAAATTACGATATAATTATGTGAAATACTACCTCCGTCCCGGCTATTCTTGCACTGGGAGAATTGGCACAAGTATTAAGAAAAGTTGTTTTTTGGGATTTTGTTGACTTTTCAAAGTTGAATTAAGGGTGGAGATTGAGGGTGGAGATTTTGAGGGTGTAGATTGTATTATAACTTTCTTTTTTAATGGTGTGCAAGTTTAGCTGGGACGGACGAAAATGAAAAGTGTACAAGTTTAGCTGGGACGGAGGGAGTAGAAAAGAGAGGGGGAAAAGGGAAAGAAAAATTAGTAGGTTCAACTTCTTGGAAGGAGAGTAATGAGTAGATCTTTGTACACTAATATGAGGGATCTAAGATTTGAATCAATCTAGAGGTGTGCACGTGGTTTTAAATGGATACAAATCATCTGTTCCACTTTTGATATTCCATTTTGTATTCCACTTTAAAAATAAAAAATTACATCATAAATCGTGAACTTTGAACCACATGAAGTCATGAATCACTAATTCTGAATTCGTGAAGCATAAAGCGTGAACCTTAAATTCATGAATCATAAATCTAAAACGTGAAATAACTATAGCCTAATAACAAAGCATAAATCCTAGGCAGTAAATTTGAACCTGAATTATGAACTCATGAACTCGTAGGCAGTGAATTATGAACTAGGACACTAAATTGTGAATTATGAAATAAATTGTTTACAAAAAAATTTAAAAATAATTATTTTTTGAAAGTGGAATATCAGTGGAACAGACGATTTCATGCCGTTTTAAACTCCTCCAGCCCAAAACACAAAAACTATTAACCTTAGATTACCCAGCAATAACATTACATATCATTAATAATTCCTTACAAGGTTTCTGCCAAAAAAGAAAGAAAAAAGAAGCAGCAGTAGCATCTGCTTGTATTCTGGTGATAGTGAATTACTTCCGTTACAACTCAATTTCTGCTCATGTTTCCTACATTACACTCCATTCAAAAACCCCTCGGAATTTCGGCGAATTTGACCTGATTACAGGATATTTGCTAGTCTTGAATTTCTTCTAGAAATGATTTCAGCTGCCCATTTTTTCCCAGTTTCAGTTTGGAATTTTCCTTCATTCAAAAAAAAGCACGAGTTATTGACTAGGTTAAAGAAAGTCTGTTCTTGGAGTAAAATGTTCATCGGAGTTACCTGCAGTCGACAGAAAAAATTCATCCAAAACTTTCCCGTGTTCTGAGCAGAGAGTTTCGATCACAAAAGTTACCACCAATTAATATTCCATCTCATAATTCAAGTATTCAAAAGTACGATAGCACAAAACCAGGCTGGCAAGAATCAGTATTCAATTCAAATCTCACAAGCTAATGATCGGCACTTGTAGTGCAAATTCACATTTTTGGGCTCAAGAGTTTTACCTGTTTCATACTCTAATGCTTGCAGAATCATTTCGACCTGAAAAACAAATACGTTGAACAAAAGAAGGCATGAATTTGGTGACACAAGTATAAAAAGCAGATATTTTTATAAGAAAATATCAAGACCACACAAGGAGATATGTTTAAAAATGGCCAGCCAGAGGTGAATAAGCAAATGGAATATGTGAATAATAATGGGATGTTACATACTTTGTCAAAATCTTTCACGAGGTTGGCCTCTAAAGACGAGTTGTTTTCATATTCTTGCCATAGTTCTTTGATTTCTTCAGCTGCGAAAAGGATAAAAAAGAAATCACAACTAAAAAATAATAAGAATATGGAATATGGAACAAACACACATATATATATAGCCTTAGGCTATAGTCGAACCTCTCATCCCTCCACCAAGAACCTTGCACATTTCATCCAATGCTTCTTGCTCCATCTTACTCTTCTCTTGCTTAGGCACATTATCTGATGGTGTTATATCTCCAACAATAGCTACAAATTGAATATAACCAGTACTTCAACACGTTGAATGCCATAATACATACAGTAATCGGGATCTGATAACAATGATACTCGTTATAGTTAAAAAAATTGAAAATACGAAAATGGAAAAAGGGAGATAGTTGTTTTCTGTAGAAGCTCATATCATCATCCTGAAAGATACAAAACTAACTGGGTGATTAGGATAAAATTGAGCAAGTAAAATAACGCGGAACAATTGTTATTCATTAAGCATCCTTTATCACAGTTGATGGGGATGAAGCTGCACAGGCCTTTTCGACCAAACATGACCTGTTACTATTCAAAAAGCCCGTGAACCTTTGATTTATTTGAAGACTTCAATTTTATTTATTTTTATATAGTTTCCTTGTTGCTTTAATTATTTCTGGATTTTCTATGTTTTTGTGGTAGGTTTTCTATGTAAATAGGGGACAATCCCTTCTTTATGCGCCGTTGCTTGAATTTGAGAAATAAACAGAGGGTTTCTCCTCCTTTCATACTCTTCCGGTATTCATAGAATCAACGGGATTGTGTTTGTGTGTTGCTTGTTGTGTACGTTCAGCCGCCTCAATAGTTTTTTCAGAATTCTAGTTCAGTCAATAATCCTCCATATAAAGTTTCTCGAGGGAAATTTTCTAACATAAATTAAGTAGGTGGTAGACGAAAAGACGTTAAAGGTAGGGCCATGTTTCAACAGTAGAACATTAGTAATCAAGCCCAAAACAACAAAATAAACGAAGATAGGATCAAGAAATACCTTCTGCAATGTCATGAACAATTGCTATCTTGACACACCTGTTTCATATAATGTTAAACAATCATCGATGAATGCTTAACAAAGTAAAATTGGTGGAATTCAAGAACCGAAACAAATTCAAGCACACACCTTTCCCTGTTAACACCAGGAAGGTCATCAGCAATCAAAGCCATCAATGCCATACGGTACATATGATCAGCTATTGACTCAGGACCCTTTATGCCATGGTTCAGCCACCCTTTTCGTTTCGTAGACTGCACGCGAGAAACAGAATATCAGAGATCACAACCATCATGTGATATGACAGTAAAAAAGCGATAAAAAGACAGTACCTATAAACTTCTCTGATATAAGAGAGAAATTCAATGATCCATAAAAATCCTGACGTTTACAAATACGATACCACAAAACACAACAACCTCATCCTTGTACAAGGAAACTCCATCCCACTTTAGTCCCAACTCTTACTACCTACTTATATTACTCCGACATTACCAAAAAGTTACAATCTTCTTACAAGGCTCAACTTCACGAAACAATCTTAACAATAGTTGTTCAATGATGTTTCTCCAAGTACCAAATGATACACCACATTTATTCCTAATTCCAGAAATAACTGCATATTCAACACCCGATTCTCTCACTGCTCACGCTGCACCCTCGATAAAATATGATACATCGACACACCCCCTTCCCTAACCAAAAACCAACCTTGATATCTAGTTGTGTCTTATAAATGACAGGTATAAGAACAACATTTCTTTATTCCTTTATCCTTTTTATACTTTTGACAACTTTGATTGGTACTTCAGTACAAGTTTCATAATTCAAGACCAAAAACTTTCATACTCTACTAAAGACATGCCCAAGTTATAAAACAAACTTTGCACAAAAAACGTAGTGTTTGCTGAGCTAAAAAACCCCACCCCACCCCACCCCACCTTTTTTTCCCCATAAGGTGACTATTAACACCTCAATTTCCTCTAAATGCACCCGAAAAGAAGTGTTTGATTACTTTGCAGAACACTCTCATTTCACGATTTAAAAGTGTTCAGCCAAAATCAAACGAACACTAAAAACTAACTTTTTTTCTTGGAGTGTATTCAGAGGAATTGGGGGATTTAATATCCCAACCGTTTCCATAATCAAATAAATTCAACCCACAGAAAAGAAAAGAAAAAAAGCAGCAGCTTTATCTTTACATCATTAAAAATTAAAACCAGAAATTTCAAAGCCACCAAAACAAGAACATGCAAATGCAAAAATTACGACGCACCTTCAGACGGTGGCACAATGTGAGAAAATCAATGGCGGAAGAAGGGGTGTTAGACGGGCTTTTGCTACCCGATCCGGGCTCGGAAACAGTATGATCCATCTTGAAGGAATCGATGTTAGGGTTGTTGGAATGAACCGTAACGAGTCTTCGGCTTCGTGGGTCCGAGAAAAATGGGATTTTGATGGAGAATTTGTCGGAAATTTTTAATCCTTGCAAGTTGTTGTGCGCAAATGAACAAGGGTTCGCTTTTGCCGCGGCTAGAGACGCCATTGTTGCTACCGTGAGGAAAATTGGTTGAGAATTGAATGCAGTTTTGTGTTGCTGCAGCTGTTATTAGGCAACGATAGATTGTACTTTGTGCTGTATTTGTTGTCCTTTCTCAAGTTTGGGGCTTCGTGGAGAAATGGTTGACGACAACCACAAGGCGCTGCGCCGAATCAGGTTTTTTATTCTAGGTATTAATTAATGAATTAATGAATTAGTTTTTTTCCCTCTTCCTATATATGCAAACTGCTGTGACAAGTAGGATTATAAACGACCAGAGTTTTGTAAACAACTCTATAACGAGCTTGTGTATTGACGGATTTAGGTTGATAGCTCGTGAATATAGTAAAACGTTTTCAAATATGACTCGTCTCGATTCGAGTTTGATTAAAAATATAGAAATTCTATACAAACACAATAAGTTTAACTCAACTCAAATTATTTATAGTCCTAATGGTAAGTGTCAGGACCAACACTATATATTAAGAAGTACGGATTCAAATGACTCAAAATTCAATTGGGTCGGAGTTAGTCAAATTCATTACGCTAGGACGATTACAAACTTACTAGTAATATAACTATCCAATAAAACAAATTAAATAATTAGATAGCAATATAATTATTGAGTAAATAGATCATAAGCTGCAAACTATTTAAAATAACATCTATAATAATATTATCAATAAGAATTTTAATTACTATACGTATATATATTTTAATATATTAGTATTAATTTGACCTACTTTTTATTTTATCATGTAAATATGCAGAAAAATATTCAAGATTTTTTTCTTTATGAAGGGTTGTTTTTTAATTATATAAGGGGTGAGCACGGGTCTCGAAGATTATCCGGTTTGCATCGAAACCCGGATCGAAAGCTCTCCGGATCGAAAAGAACAGTTGACTTTTTGACTTTATCCGAACCGAACCAATCCGACATTTTTTTTGACAAAACCGAACCGTTCCGAACCGAGGAACCGAAATCAGAACCGAGTAGAACCGAAATCTGTATATAAATAAATGACCACTCTGTCGGGTGCAGTCAAATTAGATTTATTTTTGTCTATTACCTAACAGTAGCTAGAGCAAGCCAGGGTCAATGTAGTAAAAATATAACTTTTTTCCTGTAAAAGTATCACTTTTTCCTGTAAAAGTATCAATGTTTTTTTGTAAAAGTGCATTCCGTCACATGTGTGACTGTTCACACACAAGACTCACTCATTGGAATATGAAAATAAGTCTAAAACTCGTTTTTGAGCTTGTGGGCCAAGTAATGGGCCGACACTGCATTCTTTTTCCAATTTCAAAGCTGTTTTTGAGGGTCTTATGATCATTTTTGAGTTTTTCTTCTTTCACGCAAAGTTGTAGCTCTTCGAATCAGCTTTCCAACGCCACAAATTTCACCTCAATCGAAGTTGTAGATCTCAAGATATGACCAAAATACTAGAGGTATGTCAATCTGTCTCGGCCGAGACATTCATTCTCGGCCGAGACTCTTCTACAACCAGAAATCCAAATTCTCTGACCTTCTAGCTCGGCCGAGCTCAGTTTCTTGCAGCTTTTGGGGAAATACTATTATTTTGAGTGAAAAACTCCGAATCTCCGAAATCTCTGAACCGAACTGATCCGCTCCATTAGACCCGAATCTCCGAACCAAACCGACCCGATTTTCGGTTCGGTTCGGTTTCGGAGCCAAAAATTCGGAGATCTCCGAATTTCGGTTCGGTTCCGGAGCAATCCAGATCTCCGGTCCGCTCCGACCCGTGCTCACCCCTAATAATAACACTATGATTCAACTAATTAAGTGCTGGCCCACAATAAGAACTCAAAGTCCAGTGGAAAAGCCCACAGGAAGTACAAAATATATATTGCACACGGCCCAAAACATTAGTTTGCATTTTGCAATCTGCATAACTTTTTATACTAGTTCCAAATAAATAGGAAACTGAGGTCTGTATTTTATTTTATCAACACGTGGCACTGAGAGGTGGCAATTCGAACCGATTTATTGAATCAATTTCATATATTGAGTCTATTAGAAATGTCGTCAGGTTAAAAAATAGTGAGCTAGTTTACTTATTCTCCTTAAAATATATTAGGAGTGTGTTTAGTACAATCTACTATTTTTTTTAGTACAAATTCTGGAAAAAATGGTGTCCTAGTCAGAGTTATAAGGTGTTCAATTAATTGAGTTACAATCAATTTCCGTTTTAAACTGCGATTCTACACACAATACTCATAATACACCGTTTTTATGGGAAAGCTATTAAAGTGAATTGGACTGTGACTCGAGGATGTATAAGATATGTATACGATATTGAGAAGAGCATCGTGTACATAATTTTGATATCGTGTAGAAGACTTACATGACATCATGTATCTAAAAGGTTATGGACACGATGGTCTTCTACACAATATCGTGTACATAATATTTTAGATACACGATATCATATAGAAGACACATGATATGGTGTATCTAAAATATTATGTTCACGATATTGTGCAGAAGACTTACATGATATTGTGTATCTAAAAAGTTGTGTATACGACATCGTGAACGAAGTGAGTAAGGGTGAGGGTGAGATTGTATTACATGAATGGAACAAGAGGTATCACAGCAAATATGTATATTTTGTCAATTAAAAAGTTAAAGTGTAAAAAAAAAAAAGTACTTTCTCTGCAGAGGTATAGTAATTTTTTTCCCAATACAAATATGTCCCTAAAATAAGTGATATAATAATAATAATAATAATAATAATAATAATAATAATAATAATAATAATAATAATAATAATAATAATAATAACTTGAATCCTTTTTTTTGGCTTAAAATATACTCCCATCGTCCCGATCTAATTTGCCTACCTTGATCGGACACGGAGGTTAAGAAAAAACAGATTTTGTGGAATCTTTGACTTTTTTAAAGGTGAAGATTGAATATGGAGATTTTGAGGGTGGAGATTGTGAGAGAAATTTGACATTTATGAGTTGACAAATTAAATTGAGACAAATCAAAAATAAAAATAGACAAATTAGAGCGGGACGGAGGGAGTAACTGTTCATGTTATCCCTCACACAAAGTTCACTTTTCCGACTCGTGAGGCCCACCACAAAGCCCAACACAAGAACTTCATTGAATATCTTATCCCACCACTAATTGGATCCAAATTATACTTATCCTGCTTTAGTTTGGGTTATCACCTAAGAAGCTTAATTGGGTTATCACGAATTCAGTGGTAAACACGCCCTAGAAGTTTTGGGCCGGCTCGTGGTTCATCGAGTCATTAACTTATTTGGTTCAATATGTGGCGTCATTATCTAATTAACTTTAATTTTGAGTAGGCTATCGAGCAAATCAATTTTGCCACCCATCATATAAAAGATCTACAAGTAATTGGATTAGATCAATCTAAAATACCTTTAACTTTGTTCATCGAGACCACTTAACTTATTCCATTAAGAAGTAATTAATGAAATCGGGTCGAATCGGATCCATTAGGCATGTAGGTACAATATTTCTGGAGTACTATGTAAGAAGTCCATTGCATACCTAGCAAGAGGTCCATCCAATTTCGATGTGTGACACGTCCGCATGCATTGTTAATATACTCAATAATCAATATAGATTTAATATTACTAAATGTCACTGATACATTGAACTTCTATAATAAATGGATAAATTCAGCTTATAAACTAGTACTACTTCGAGTGAGTATATATTTCTCAGAATTAAGATAAAAAAAAATCAGAAAAATCATACTTGGAGCGTGTGAGACTACATAAAAATGAGACTTCTGTGTATTTTCTTTAATGCCTTCATTTTGCCATGAATTGAATTATATACCACTAACGTCAGCAACATATTTGGGCCTGGGACGTGCTTCACTCTTGATGGGCCAACTCTTATTGGGCCCTCATATGGACTATGGTGGTAGAGGTATTTGGGTCGTATTAGATAGGAAAATATGGGATGGTTCGGTACGATATATCGTTGATAGTATCAAAAATTTTTATATGTCGAAAATTCATATTGTTATTATACCGAAAACTTCGGTATATCGAAAATTCGATATGATATCGATAAATACAGATAGCGTACCGAAATTTCGGTACGGTATCGGTATTACCGAGCCATACCATTAGGAATTTGGTATATCGAAATTCCGAACTATCAAAATAGTGAAAAAAATTCGGTATCCGATATATACTAAAAATATCGAACTTTGTTCGGCATATACGGAAATATTCGATATGGTATCATATCGTATCAAAATTTCGGTATTTTCGATAATTTTTTGATACGAGATGTGCACGGTAGTATTGCCTTGGTGAGGAGGATTGTGCATTTGATTGTATTCCCGTCTTACTTGATGTTCAAGCAATGCTTGCTCAGTTTGATTCGCGTATTGCAATTCTGACATTTCTAGCTGGACATCACACCACCATTTCTCTGTCGTCCAGTGCTGATTGTTTTCAACTAATGTAATATGATTACTTTTCTGTTTAAAAATAACTAAATATATCATTTGATAATAATACAAAACTACTAATATCAATGACTTTAAATTCATTATTCACCAAACAACTATAAATTATCATAATAATTTGTCTATACTGGTTTGAAGACTCCAAACAATTACCTTAACATAAATTCTCTCTTTGTTCATTTCAAATGTTCAAAATCGAGAGAAAAAATATTTGAATAATAAAAAAATAGTGGAAGAAATAAGGACAACTTAATTAGAAATGAAAAAAATTAATAAGGATCATATTTGGGGCTACATATGCTTTATTATCTTGAAATATTACCTGAATTTCTCATACTAATTAATGGAGAAGCATGTCAAATCTAATATGCTCGTAATTTTTCTATATTTAACTACCATGAGATTTTGCTGACCCAAAGCCCTAACATCATGTCTTGCATGTACAATAGAACTGTGCAATGTGTGAACATACATTACAATAAAGAGAAATTCTCTTGTAGCTGTGCAATTTAGGTCACGGATAGCGTACAGTTTTTCTGATGAAAATATATTAGTGTTTTTGTTGAAATATATTATTTCCTCCATCCTACCCTAATTTGTACACTTTTCTTTTCGGTCCGTCCCACACTAATTTGCACACCTTTAAAAAGGAAATTTCTCTTACAAAAGGTATTTGTTATGAAGAAAGGTATTATGCTGAAATTGTATTAGTGTTTATGCTACATTTTCATGGGAGTTTTACTGGTCAAGAACCCAAAATATAGGACAACTAGCAATTCAGGTTCTGAAAGTGTTTTTTTTTTTTCTTAAAAAAAATCAATTCAGGGCCTAAAAATTTGAAATTATCAAAGAAATACCCATAAATCTAAGACTATTACACTGCTTGTTTGAAAAATTACAAATCCCACAAATAAAATTATATCGAAGTCATAAGCAGTGAGAATATACGTCAAAAGTCTTTCACTAAATAATTATGTTTTAAATTGTTATGTTTTTAAATTTGGTATTTTCTTGTATTTCGATAGATTTTTTTTTTCTTTTTTCTTTTTGAAATTCTTAGTTTTTTTTGGAAATTGTTATTTTTTAAAAAATTTGTAGTTTCTTTTTTGAGTCGTACGCAACGGAAGATTTTTTTTTTAATTTTCTATAATTTATTTTTTGAGTTCATAATTTTTAAATTCATGTATATATATTTCACTAAAGTGTATACTTTTAACTTTTTGTTAATTTGTATATTTTAAAAAACATATTACAAATTATTTATTTATTTTAAATATAAATACTCCTACTAGTTAAAAAAATAATAACATAGTGAAAGACTTTTGACATATATTTCCCCTAATTATCACTTCGAGATAATTTTATTTTGTAAATTTTGCAATTCTCCAAATAGGCCATGTTATGACTATCATGTGATTTGCATTGATAGATTTAGATCTTTTAGATCCTAAATTAATATAATTTTTTTTTCATGACCTAAATTGATAGTTGACCTATTTTTCTGGTCCTTGATCAATAAAACTTCTAAAATAAAAATATTTTTTCATGAAAAATTTCACACAATCTGTGAGTTTCCGCGACCCATGAGAATTACGTATAATAAAATATAAAATAAATAAAATACTTTTGCAAATACCAACTGGGATCCATTAATTCATTGTAAGAGCGTAAAATATGTGGTTTAAATTACATAAGACGCGTATCGGTCGAAATCACTATTAATATTTGATAATGAGACATCACAATATATTTAATAATAAAAATGTCCTACTAAACAACACCATGAACTTATGCATTAAATTTTGATGGACCATGTTTCCAATTATCTCAAATTGGTGTTGATGTTTGGAATAAAATTCTTCTACAATCAGGTCAGACGTATGAGCCAGACCAACTCGCTCGACATTTTACACGGACTCAATTATAGAGCTCGTTGGACATATGACATGATGTATCGTCCCATCAATCTTATTTAGTGGTTGCAATGCATAGAAAAGAACTTTGGACTTTTGGTTTAAGAAAAACAAAATTGAGTATTTGCAAATACCTGCTTCTACTTGACATAAAATAACTTATTTTAAGCAAAAACTAATATGCTTTAACTTTTGCTGTTTCTTGCTTTGTTTTTCACATACAACCTCTATTTATCTTATCTTTTTTCTTTTCCCGAAAATACAACATCTATTTTTTGTGTTAATAACTTATTAATCGTAGAAACTTCATTAATATGTTTTAAGAAGATGTGTTGAATTGAACTCATCAACTTTCGATCAAACAAAATTTCGACCTGATCCAACCCGACATGTAGCGTTAATCCAATAGGCTGAGTTGGCGACCTGAATTGCCAGCTCAGTTTACAATATAAAAAGCGAGGGAGGCCAACCCAAAAAACACATTCTCTAAACATTGAAAATCCCATAATTTTCTCCTTCTTACATTCCACTAAACATGCCTCTAATTCCCAACCTCAAAACCATACTCAACAAAGTACTTATATACACAATTTCCACTCTCCATCACTCCTTCCAATCATCTTGCGACATCAATTTCCAAGCAGAAATTGATTCGCACTGTTTGAGGCGCCATGACTCTGATACCACTTGCAACGAATGCGCCGTTTGTTTGTGCGGAATTGAGGAGAGGGAAGAAATCAGGGAGCTGAAATGTAGCCATGTTTTTCATAGTGTTTGCTTTGACAGATGGGTTCGATATGGGCACTGGACATGTCCTCTTTGTAGAAACCACCTCAAGCTTTCAACAATGGAAGATGAGTCGACTCGGAGACGAGTTTTGGTGTTCAACTTTTGTGAAGTGAGATCGAGCAATAAGGAAACATGGTGGCTACGTTAAAAACAATCTTACCTAATATAGATAAATGATATTGATGTTTCATCTTGTATCACGTATATACAACTATTAAAAACTTTGAATACTTGTAATATCGACTTAAGATCAATTTTCATAAGTTGTGGCAATTGATAAATGACGGTTCAAAAGTAAAAAACTTAGATAAGAATTTCAATTCTATCTTTCTTCCAATTTTCACCCATTTTTCTTGTACCGTACAACCCGGGTTGTGGAGATCAGAGGTCCACCAGAGACGAGTTTTGGTGTTTAATTTTTGTGAAGTGAGATCTAGCAATAAGAGCTTCTCCAATCCAAGGGCAAAACTCTACTTTTGGGGTGATTTTACAAAATCTTCCCCAACCATACTCCAAATCACCACTCTATAATTGGGGGATGAACAGTGTCCCCTAATAAATAAGGGGACACTGTTCATCCATACAAAAATTGTATTTATACATTATATGTTCAAAATATCCCTAAATTTAATTTTAACTACATAAATGTTATATTTATATTATCATATGTATTAAATAATTAACCTAATTCAATTACGATTTTTTTTATTAATCTTGTATATTTAAAAATAATTAACCAATAATAAGATAAACTACTAATTACATCAAATTGCAAAATAATAAGCACAAAACGTTAAGACAACATAAACTTCATTACAACGATATAAAAGACAACAATGTTGGAAATACAAATTACATAAACTGAAAAAAATTAAAAGCTTAAATTAAAAAAAATACGGAAAGCTTAAATTAAAACAAAATAATTAATATTAATGTTCTGTGTATTTTTCATTTTCATGGTATTGAATGCAATATTTTAAGTGTGAAATTATTAATAAATTTTAAACTGAAATAACTAGTGTTGATTTTTTATAATAAGTAACTTAAAATAATTATTTATAAATAAAAAAAGAAGTAAGTTATAATCTTTTGTGTAAAATTTAGTGTAAAGTTAGTTGGAGTTGGTTTATACAAAACTGTAATTTTAGTGGGATAGAGTTTGATTAGAGATAGTGTGCACAAAAACTATATATTTAGTGCGAAATTCATACTATTTATAGATGTGAAGTGTTAAGCTCAAATCATCATTTGAAGTTATGTGAAAGGATTAAGCATCAGTTAGAAGGAGCTTAATATGATTAAAACTCAATCAAAGGATCATTGGAGTCACTTAAGTCAAGTTTAACACAAGTAGAAGGAGTCACACATTGTTCGGTCCATGACTGGCCGAATTTCGTCTCAGTTCTCAAACCGGTTCTGGCCGAGTTAGTTTGGTTCTGTTCGGTTCAATAACGGTTGTCATTGGCCGAGAAATTGCATAACCGTTTTCTGTTTTGCTGTTAGCTGATTTGGGAGAGTGTGACGGTTGCCAAGGGTCTTAATTGGTTAGAGGGAAGAGCGGTTACTTAGTATAAGTGGAAATCCGTGGATCAAGAAGCTCACAACCTAGAATTTGACATGGAGAGAAAGAAGGAGAGAGTGAGATTCAAAAGAGAGGAGAGTGCATTGTAGCTTTGCTGTTTTTCCTTTCTGGATTTGATCTTGTTTGATGATCTCTTGTAATTGTTCTTCTTGGAAGTCAATAAAGGTGTGAGGGATTTGATGACGTGGATGTAGGATTCTCATTGAATCCGAACCACGTAATTGTTCTTGTTCTTTTCTTTTCATTTTCTGAATTTATATCTTCCTTAGTTGAGTTGAGTTGAATCTTGGGTAGTTATAGTGTTCTTGTGTCATTATCTGAACTGAATTCTAACAATAGAGGATGAGTCGGAGATGGCCTAAGGAAGCATGGGCTACGTTAAAATCAATGTTGCCTTATATAGATAAAACAAGAACTTTGAGTGTTAGTGATAATGATTTCCCAAAAGTTGAAAACCTACATAAAAATTTCAATTCTATCTTCAATTCCTTTTTCATCCATTTTTAATCAATCGTCTGGAAAAAAATACAATTAATTATGATGTCACATTTTTTAATTATACTTTGATCTCGTTTATTCAAATTTTATGTGTAACTTAATAACAACTTATATTTGAAAATATGAAAATAACGTAAAATTAAAATAATGTCCAAAGTTTAAAAAATTATATTTTTGCATGAAAGTTATACAAAAACATGAAACCCTAAAGTCCTCCATTTGTTTTATAGTGAGTGAGAGTCTTGTTTCACAAATATAAAACTTTTATTTACTGTACAATTCTCTATAGATTATCAATTCGTATTTACATGACTTACTTTTTCTGTTTGACTTACTCAATCATACGCAAATTATCTATGAAATAAAGAATTTCAATTCACTAACTAATAAAACGAGATAGCGATTATTGAAATATGACTTTTGAAATGTTTTTAGAACTTGAATTCTCAAGATGGTGTAGTGAGAGTACTTCAAATGAAAATATATGAATAGCCACAAAACATGACAAATAAGGTCATTAAAGTTAATTAATTTAATAGAATAATTATGAAATAAAGTTTAAGAAAAAATATTTTCATGTGTTTATATAATTAGTATAATGAATGAATAAAGTATTTGTGCACTATGAACTCTATTTAGTCTCATTTGATAGGTAAATTTTAATAATGCTTATTAAAAACCCAGAAAAGGTAAAAGACTCAAGAAAATACGGAAAATATAATAAAAAACCAAGGAAACTAAAATAAAAAATAAAAAAAAATTGAACGAAAAAAAGGTGTAGTTTCCTGGAAAAGAAAAATTACAAAAAGTTAGTCGACCTTTTCATTTCGCAAGGACAGACTTACAATTATATGAAAGATAGAATTGAAACACATTATATATGGAATCTGTTAACCACTATTGTTTTAAAGGAACACTGATAGCTAGTGTTTGGTAGGGGCAAAACTCGGCACGATCTGATAGTACGAGACGAATTCGTACGATAATTTTGGTTTGGGTGGATGTCTATCAAGTTTAGATCGTTATCGAGTTAATCTGATAAGACACGATAAAATTCGGATCATATCGGGCTAAACCTTTGTTGTGATTTTTTCTTTATTTTTTTATCTTTTGTATTTTTTGTCCATTTATTATGAAAATGGAGGTAAATATAGAGTAGTGTGCTCCTTAATTTGCATATTAACATTTATTTCGTACTTTTACAAAAATAATAGTAGTAATACATGTAGTGAGCCTGAACAAAATAATAAAACATAAATATTCATGTAAGTATTGACTATCTCATCGGGTTGAGTTGAGCTATTGAGTTGTTATTTATTCGTGTTTGGGTTGAGGTTTTAACCCAGCAAGATTAATAGGCGAGTTAGGATTAATCCTTATTAGTTTGGACCTTATCGGATTGGCACGATAACAACTCAATGCGCACGATTTGCCACCTTAATGGTAGGGAAATTAGTTACCTTAATGTTGCTTGGTAGCTATCAAAGACCGTGTGTTTGTAATTATTTTTGCTTTTAAAAAGTGATCAAAATAAAAAAAATTGTGGAAAGAAAATGGAGTTATAGTAAGAGAGTTGGTGTTTAAGAAGAAAATGAAATCCAACTAAAATCATAAATTAAAATGTTTGGTTAGAAAAAATAAATTGACTGAAATCAAATATTTGGTAAAATGAGAAGCACGCCACACATAAGCTTCAAAATATTTCCTAGCTCACCAAACTTATTATTATTATTATTATTGGACAATTAGTTAGAGCGGCGGGTGCTGTAGCGAAACTGATTGCAAAAGAGAGGAAATCGGTCACATTAAAATTACCTTCTGGAGAGGTTCGTTTGATATCCAAAAACTGCTCAGCAACAGTCGGACAAGTGGGGAATGTTGGGGCGAATCAGAAAAGTTTGGGTAGAGCCGGATCCAAGCGTTGACGAGGTAAGCGTCATGTAGTAAGAGGAGTAGTTATGAACCCTGTAGACCATCCTCATGGGGACGGTGATTACTACTATTACTAGTGTGTTACCAGGACGATGTGCAGAAAAGTTTTAACTTTTGTTTTAATGTCATTATGCTATTTATTTCGTGACAAAAATGTAACATAATGTAATTTTTCTTAATTTTCATCTTATATGAGTGTATTCTTGTTTGAATTCTTTTATTTGTTATTTTTATGCTATGATTGAAATTGGTTGAAATGCATATATATGTCGTATATATTCAAATATTTATCATGTACGTCTATTTACTAAGTGTATATGAGTGATTCGTTGAGAATATAAAAATTGTATTACCCGAATTAAATCTTATTGTAGAAATTGAAAGAAATTCAGGAATATATAAATAAAATTGTAATCTGAAATGAATCAAATTATATGTTTGGCTACTGTGTAATCAAACCTAAAAATGGATTTTCTTGAACTTATGGTTGAACTAAACTCGAAGTTAAAAGGAATAAATCTTGATCTTACAAATCGAGTCATGCTAGCTCCCATTATATGTTATTCACGATTTCTTTTAAGGTCGCTCGTTATAGGTCATGCGCTTATCTCAGTCTTAACTAGTGCTCTAGAATTTTACCAGAATTCAAGAAAGCAAACCCGGACTTCTATACTAGCAAATGCAATCTCATCAAGAACATTCACAACCCTTTGTCGTTCCACAAAAAGCTCTGAGATTGTTAAAACCATAAAAGCTCAACCTTATTTTAGTTGTGAATCAATCAGTACACTGGAGAATGAGATGTTAATTTGAAACTAGATAATCCCCACTACTTCCAAAATTTCGTGTACCATGAAAATGTGACCTCAAAGTTAACATTTCAATTGACCTTGACTGATTAATTTCTTCTTTAACTCCAACTAGACATAGAAGAAGTCAGTTACTATCAATCGATCTCAAACAAATGGTAATAATCTCATCTCCCTCGTAATCTTCAAGAACTATTGTAGATTCATTTAACATCAATCAAGTTCATAAATAATCACCAACAATTATTAAATCTTGACACTTATTTGGATTGGGATGTAGTGGAATGTGCCCCATCCGCTGGGGCACATCCACGGTTGGTACATCCATTTGAATAGTAAAAAGGTATTTTTGTTTAAGGATGTAGTAGAGTATGATGTGTAAAGTGATGTCAAATCAATAGGTATTGAGATGATAGATAATGATAAAAAAGTGTATTGAAAATTGTAAAATGTTATGTAGGGTGTTAGGTAATGATAAAAAAAGTGTATTGAAAATTGTAAAAGGTGATGTAGATAATGATTGGATGATTATGTAATGATGAAAATGTGTTAGAGTTTGATGGAAATTGATTGGGTAATCCGGATTGACTATCCATAAAATAAAATACCCTTAGGCTGGACCATCCCACATCCGACTGACAACAGCCTAGTCCAAATATACATACAGTTACCTTAATCTCGTCAAGTGAATGACACACGAACTTAATAATCAACTTACCTTAAATAAAAACCATCCACAACTTGATTTGAATTAACTTCACAAATCTACAACATTCATACTCGAAGATATCTTGCAGATTATCAGTTTGATACCATAAAAAGACTTCCACAAAACAAGATGCTCAAAGTTACTTCTATTAACTAACAATTGGAACAACTTACATAGATTTGTTCCCCACTCAACTTTGTCTTCAACAATAATTAAATCCACCAATTTCTTTTCGATACTCTACATTAAAATTTACTCAAAATTAATAAAGTGTATTAATACATCATCATTATAAATATGCAACACAAATTAAACTTTTAAAAAGTAACACGTTTCATAGTTGCCGCAAAATGAATCACTATCAATTTAGGTTACAAATAAATAATTTGCTTTGCTTCGTTGTAATTTGTCGCAAATGTCTATCGTGCCATGATGTTTCAATACGTCACTCACGGATATGCATGAGTAACACTGTCTTTAAATTGGTGTGGAATTAAATGAAATTCATAAATAAATAAATTAAACGTGTAATCTGAATTAATCAGATTGTATGTTTGTCAAATTAGACAAAACGTATCAAACAATAATGTCTTAAAGATAGCGTTCTCCCCACTAGAGTCGCAACTCAAACGTAGACGATAATATAGAGACCGAGACTCAAATCTCAGACTGCATTCTAAAAGAGAGATGAACTCAATTGAATTGTGTAGCTAAAACTTTAACCCTCGACTTTGTAATTCCCATAGATTATTGATTCTGACTACTTTATTTTTGCTGGTTGAATATGTATATATAGAATACGAAGAGTTATTATATGAAAGGACGCAACTTTTCAAAATGAACCACACACCTATTTGAAAAGCCACATACTAAAACACCTATTATTATTATTATTATTATTATTATTATTATTATTATTATTATTATTATTATTATTATTATTATTATTATTATTATTATTATTATTATTATTGAGTTCAACTTCTGCGCAACCGTTGCACCCATGCAACCTTCATTTTTCCACCGTTAGATTTATTCCATTTTGATTTGAACGTTCATTTAACTCGAATAATTTAAAAAAAGAAAAATGGCTGAAATGTCAAATATTCTCTCATCTTCCCCACAAATTATTACAAGTCCCCAAAAAATCTTTATGAAAACTAAGTTCAACACTCTATCTCCCTCTGTATCGAAAATAATCTTCCATTAGCCAAGTTTTTCAAATAATTTTTTCTCTTTGCTTCTGCTCAACATATTGTGGTTTTACACCAATCTGTCTTCATCCCCTCACATAGACGTACCATGTTCAACGAGAACAAAGTTTCCTCCAACAGCACCGCCGCCGTCAACCTCAACAGCCATGTCCACCTCCGTCGGGACATCTCCTTTTTTAGAGGTCCTGGATTCGAATTATTAAAAAATAATAATGGGTGGATTCAAATTATTAAAAAACAATAATGAGTCCCAATACAATACTTAAAATGAAAAAAAAAATCCTACGATTGGATAGGTGCAACGATTGCAAAAAAAATTACCCTTAAATTATTTGTAAATGTAATTTATGATCCTATCAAGTACATTACTTGTACAAAGAAAACATATACATAATCTTAATTATGATGTATACATTTTTCATTAATGGGATTTTTATGCATATACAATTTTCTTGATACGACATATATTTATTAAAAAAAATTCAAAACATTTTTGCCCGAAACACAGTAATTAAGTCTAACTAATCAAGTAAATTAACATTAATACTTTCAATAACAAATTGATTGTCAAAATAAAACAAATATTTAAAAATTCTAAAAGAATCTTCCCTTCAACCATGCACTCTGAACTATTATAAACCTAGAGAGTTATTCACATTTAACATTAATATAACTTGTGTTCCAATTTTTAAGTTTAACTCATGATTGGATATACCGGAACATTTAACAAAATTTAAAAATTCCAACATATACACATCGTTTCACAGTTCCACGTTTCAATTTGTTTTGCATGAAAAATTGAAACTTAGATTTGTCCGATAGTGAAATTTATTCTTTGTGGTCATATATGCATTAGCTCACTCTAAAACTGAGACTCGGTGCCAATATAGCTCTACCACATATGTATGCGCTAAGATAACATCCCAAATATGGTGATACGTAATCCGTAATATTTTTTATTTTTTTTACTATTTTAAAAGGCGTGTGAATATATTGATGATTATGACTTGCAAAACCAAGGTACGGTATGATAAATTGACACGTTGATGGTCCACTTCACTCGCATCACTATCATAACGTAGTAAGCTAGCATCTATGGCTGCCTGCATCATTAATTAATTAGCTGTTGGTATATTTGCAATGTGAGTTTATTAAATATAATATTGCATATATGTTTAGTTGGTGTTTGAGTCGTCGTATTACTAGTGGTTTATCATAGGTTAGGAAATACTCCGTCCGTCCCAACTACATTTTCACAGTTATCGGATGCGGATGTTAAGAAAAAACAGATTTTGCTTTTCCTTTAACTTTTTTAAAGATGGAGATTGAGTGTGGAGATTTTAAGGGTGGAGATTGTAAGAGAAATTTCTTTTTTAAGGATATGAAAAGTTAAGTGGGACGGATCGAAATGGAAAGTAAGGCAATGTTTGGTAGGGGCTGGGGTGGCTGGGCTGGGGGAAGTGGCTGGAGTTATTAGTGGCTGGGGTGTTAGAGAGTGATGTTTGGTTGGGTGGCTGGGGTATGATTGGAGTGTGAAATTTAATTATTAATTGTAAAATGCGATGTGATATAGGTAAGAGATAGTTATTAATGATTGGGAGAATGATTAAAGTAGTGTTTGAATTTGTGATTGATGTGGCCAAACCAGCTCAAAAAAACATGAGACTGGATTGGTCAAACTGATGAGAGGTTGGGCCAACCCCAACCAAACATGCCCTAAGAAAAGTTAGCTGGGGCGAAGGGGGTATATATATATCTGTGTGTGTATTCAGCAAAGCAGCCGTGTGATACACGCACTAGAGGAGCCAGTATGGTGACATGGGGGCACCAAGAATCATGTTTCAAAAAGTGATTAAAACAAGATCAAGATTTTGAAAAGCTGATTCTAAAAATTGGGCCAAAAATCATCTTTTGCCCTACAAGTTTTTTTTTTTTTTTTTGAAAGCTGAAGAAAACAGCTGCAAAAACTGTTTCCATTATCTCTCTTTCTTATCATCTTTCATGCCAATATATATGTTGTAGAGTTGGTGGTTTGTTAAGTTGTTAGCTTAAAGGTTACGACTCTTATTAAAAGAGGTCAAACACGCACTTGTACGAATTACGATTCTATTCAATGAATTTCATTCCCTCTTTCTCTCTCTATAATCTGCAACTCTTGAAGATGTTTGTAGAAGCAATTATTAGCTTCTTCAACATATATATATATATTCAGCATAAGATTGTCCGGTTCAATTCGTACGTTTTTTGGGTCGGAAAAATGATTGGGTCGTATGA
Source organism: Ajuga chamaepitys (assembly GCA_958295605.1). Classification (NCBI taxonomy): domain Eukaryota; kingdom Viridiplantae; phylum Streptophyta; class Magnoliopsida; order Lamiales; family Lamiaceae; genus Ajuga; species Ajuga chamaepitys. Next base: position 57,437,163 of record OY282498.1, on the reverse strand, counting down.
TATATGCATGCATGATTGATTTTGAAGAAATGGGGTGCTTTCAATCTAAATTCTTGAGACACATGACCCCTGGTTATGAGGAGCCTGCAGTTGTTGCTGCTGAGACACCCTGTGAGTATACGACGCTCTGCGCGTGGATTCGAATGCTGCTATATATATATACATCAGTTAATTGATCAGGTTATCAATCTTGCAGTCACAGAAACGCAAGTAGAGGCTTTATACCAACTGTATAAGAAAATAAGCAGCTCAATAGTAGACAACAGGGATGGCCTCATTCACAAGGTATAGATATATCTTCATCATGCATCGTATTTTTTCCTCTAAAACCAATTGCTGAAAGGTTTCCGTTTTTAGTTTCAGTTTCAGTTTCAGTTCAGTTCAGTTTCAGTTTCAGTTTAACTGCAAATTCATCAGGAACACTTTCAACTAGCGCTCTTTCGAAACAGAAACAAGAGGAATGTTTTTGCAGACAGGGTACGTAGGTTAACATCTCTTGGCTGAATCTAAATTCTGCAATTAAACTGTACTTTTTTTGCAGGTATTTGATCTGTTCGACTACAAACGTAATGGAGTGATTGAATTCGGAGAGTTTGTCAGGTCCTTAGCTATATTCCACCCTAATGCATCAGTTTCAGACAAAATTGCATGTAAGTTTTTCTGAAAAAGAACAGACCTGCATCTCTAATTAACTCGGTCGATCAACAATATTTGTATTTCTTGTTGGGCAGTTGCATTTAGATTTTATGATATAAGGGAAACCGGTTTTATCGAGAAGGAAGAGGTAGCTACGCTTCCACTCTACTTTCTAAATTATAAGCCAGAAAGATGTGATACAAATTTGATTAAGTTGGCAGTTGAAAGAGATGGTATTGGCAGTATTGCATGAATCAGAGCTGGTTCTTCCGGAGTATTACGTCGACATGATCGTGGACAAGGTAGATGGATTGATCAAATTCATTTATCGAACCAGATATGACATTGTTTATGTTGTTTCTGCAGACATTCAGTGAAGCAGATACGAAAGGCGATGGAAAGATTGACCTTGACGAATGGAAAGAATATGTATCCAGAAATCCATCTCTTCTGAAAAATATGACTATTCCATATCTAAGGTACTGCCTCGTCTCGCTCTAACTTTTCAACTTTTCAACTTTTTTTTTCGATTTATCCTAACTTAATTTTTCAGGCCATAAATGACAAATTTTTCTCATAATCTCGACCTTTAAAAAAGTTAAAGATTCCACAAAATCTGTTTTTCCTTAACCTCCGTCAAAATAGAAAAATTAAGCCGGGACGGAATGACTACTTTGCAGTCTGTTTAATGCAAATGCAATCTAGATATATTTCAATCTCTGATCATCAATTGGTTGGATATTTAGGGATATCACATTTGCATTTCCTAGTTTCGTAGAATCGGATGGATCTCCGCTACCTCCAAACAGAAACTAACAAGATTGCTGGCCAGTATCAAATGATCAAGATTTTGTGTTGGAAATTAATTCTACCTGTTTAGATTTTGTGTTGGAAATTTATTAATTCTAGCTGTTTTATGGGCTTTGGTTTACTTTGTTCTGGTATACATTGACAGACCCACACTTGGACCAAGGTGGGCCCTGATCCCGACAAAATGTGCTACTCCCTCCTGTCCTGAATGAATTTGTAAATTTTCCGATTTCGTTCGTCCCAAAAAAACTTACACACTTCTTAATAAGAAAAGTTATAACACAATCTTCACCCTCAATCTCTACCCTCAATCAACCTTTGAAAAATCAACAAAATCTCAAAAACTATTTTTTTCTTAATATGTGTGCCGACCCCTGTGCAAATTCATTTGGGATAGAATGAGTATTATATATGTGTATTTTAGTTGATTTTAATACAATTTAAATTAAGTTAATGTATTATTATGTCTAAAAAATAGAGATAAAGATTTCTGAAAATATAATGAATATAAAAACATAACATCTTGATTCTATTTTTTCTTTTTGTAATTACATCAATTTATTGATATTACTTTCAAGTTTTATTTATAGAGATGAATGTTATTGAAGAAGCATACTCAGAATTTACCCCTTATTTGGTAAAAAATTGCCACATATATTTGTAAAGCATAGTTATAAAAAATACCTCGTACAACAAACTTCTAGATCCGTATATAAATGAGCCTCCCTCGACTAAGTTCCTGACTCCGCCACGGCTAGTATATGTACTTTGATCTTTAAGGTTTCAAGTGTTATGTGTGATTTGATTTTGCTGCATCAGATTCTGTGTTAACTTTACACACTAAAAATGGCAGCATTTGTTCTTTTGCATCAGTGCTTAAAGCAAGATAGAGATGATATATATAGTGATCCCAGAATTCCTTGATAGTAAGGACTAATAAACACTATGCATTATCGATAACAACCACACCAAACTATCAACGTTTTTTATATAAATTATTAATTTTTTTTTGTGACACTTATACATATAAATTATAAGAGTTTTGGCAAATACAACACCAAATTTATTTTTCAATCATTTTTTGCCGGAATTCCACATGTAATTTGCGCGTTATAAATTTTTAAGGATTTTTTTTTGTCCAAACACGCTTTTTAGTAGGTAGAGGAGCCGCTCATCTTGAACAATGGAGGTTTTAGATATTATGAGAGAGAACTATTGATGATTCAAAGAAGTTGTTACAGAAAAGAAAAATGTGAAAGAATTTTACACTCTTAGCATGCTAAAAAGGTTGTTTGTACAAAAAAAAGATCATTAAAATTTTATCACGCGCAAGTCACGTGTGGATTTTCGACAAAAAATAATCGAAAAATAAGTTTGGTAGTTTATCTGCCAATTGAAAAATAAATTTGATGGCTTATCTGCAAAACTTGTATAGTTTATATGTATCAATACAACAAAAAAAAATTTAGTAATTTATATGTAAAAACACTGATAATTTGACGTGTTTACTGTAATTAACTCTAAACACTATATATGTAGCATATCATTAGATCCAAAAGAACATCATCATACTTGTGGTCCTGTGAACAAGGTGCACTTGGTGTCGACAAGTCAGTATTTTTGTGGAATTAATAGTTCAATACTGAGTTATATAGTTAGACGGATAAATTCGAAACTAGTACTGAATATTAGATCTTGTCCGAATTTAAATTGATTTTGATGTTCAATAATTTCAATTTTAATCATGTATATGTGTTAGATTGATCAATTTGAGGATAAATTTCGTCGGAGCTCACTTTGCTGGTCGGAATGTTTGACGTGACACATACATGACATCAAGATTTAGGGCTTTCCAACGAATGATCAGACGCGTGAATTTGACTAAGTATAGTGCCACATATTTATCATTATTTTGTAAGAATAATATTTATTATATTTAAAATTTAAAAATAGTAAAAATTATATTAAAATATATAAAAAATTAATTTATTCTCATTTTTTTATAATAATCTAAAAATTTAAAAAATATATATATAGACTTAAAAATGAAAAATAAAACCAAATATCAAAGATTAATTTTGTTTCTTCTCCAGTAATACTAAGACACCACCATCACCGCGTCTGCAAGTCCATGCCGCCTCTGCCGTCGTCGTCGCCACTGTCACCACCACCATAAGTTTCTTTACATCATTCCATTTGCAGAGTTGTCCTCAATAAGTTTTTCTTTCTGTAGTAATTCAGGAGAAACAAAAAAGGGGGAGAAACCCATTTGGCCCCCAAGTCAATCTTTTTCAACTTCAGAGGCGCCTCTACCGCCGCTTCACTACCCGATGAACCCTAAATCAGGCTTCTACCTAGCCATTGGATCACTATCACGATAAATTTCGGCGCTGATGTGGGACCGGGAATCACAGTAGCAGTCGCTGGAGGGAGCCGTTCGAGGCGATAGATTGGCTGTAGCTGCTCGCCATTGAGAAATGAAGCCCTTACCCTAACTTTCAGCTTCTTCTCCAATTTTGTTGGGGAAGAAGGAAATAAATGGGGCTCCAAAAAATTTTAAGGACGGGGGCACCAAATTAAACAAGTGAATTAATTTTTTTGATTAACTTTAGTATTACCTTTTACCGACTAAATGCTACACATGATATTTAAAAATGCAATACTAAGTTATGATACGATCCAATGTATTCAAGAAAGTACTCCCTTCGTCCCATTCAGTTTTGCACGTGGGGATGAATCGTATATTAAGAAAAAAATGTTTCTTATTTTTTGATTGACTTTTTTAAAGGTGGAGATTGGCGGTGGAGATTGTAAGATTTTTTATTTTTTTTTAAAAGGATGTGAAAATTTGAATGGAACGAATTGAAAAGAAAAATGTGTAAAATTGAGCGGGACGGAGGGAGTAATTTCTTAAATTTAGCAAGGAGAGAGAAAAATATATAAGCAATCTGCCGTAAGCATAATTTATTTAGTTAATTTTTTATTTATATTTTAAATTCTAGAGCATGATACATAATTTTTAATAATAAAAATATAGTTGGCCGAAAACAATTATGGGCATACGTGTCCCCGAAACAAATATATCGAACAAATTTTGCCACCCTAAAAATATACATGGCAAATTACATAGAAGTTACATGCCACCCTAAAAATGCTCAAATTTTGCCATGTGACATATCGAACCTTGTACTACATGGTAAAATTTGAGCATTTTTAGGATGGCATGTAACTTCTATGTAATTTTTAATTTATTAACAAAAGAATTACATGGCTGGAACAAAATTACCCACTATTCCACTTCGCAAGACTCCAGCTTCAGATTTCGGATCTTCTGCTACATATGATACTACATCTTGTACTACAGTTGTATATATATGGTAGATATGTACATTTGTGATGTATTGATGATGTCATTGTGTATATGTGTCAGCGCATTGTGTAACTGCAGTAGAAGATGTAGCACCGTTTGTAGTAGAAGATCCAATCCGCCAATTTCAAGCTGCCTAAACTAAATAAGACTATAACTTCAAAAAAAAAAAAATTGAAAAAGAAATCAACAAGATATCAAATCTAATCACTAAAAATGGTATCATTTGATAGCAAAATTCAATTCTAACTATTAAGCTATAAAAAAATAATTTATTAATTATTTATTTAATTTAACAAAAAAAATTGAATTATTTGTGTTACAAGGGGTCTATACTAGTATATAGCAATGAAAATGTCCTACTAAACAACACCATAAACTTATGCATTAAATTTTGATAGACCGTGTTTCCAATTGTCTCAAATTGGGGGTGATGTTTGGAATTAATTGCAAAAGTTGAGTTGTATGAGTCAAACCAGGCCAAAAATCATTTTTGTCCCGTAAGTATTTGCTTTTTCGATTTTAGTTACACAAGTATTTGTTTTTTTAATTTAGTCCCGTAAGTGCTGAAATTGTCCGATTTAAGGACATTTTTGTTGAAAAAACACTAAATTGGTCGGAAATAATCATGTGCAACTCATGTGACCCAATATCTGGGAAAATTCGACGAAACTAAGTGACGTGGCATTAAATAGCTGAGTCAAACTTATACTTCTATCAAATTTTAATTCAAAAAAAAAAATATATCGTACTTTAGAAGGCCCCAATCCAAAACACCTGCTTCTGCATAAAAACCATGGCGAAGCTGCTCTGTTGCCTCGTCGCAGATAACTCCTAATTCTCAGGTTTTGATTTGGAGAATTTCTGGAATTTTTTTGTACATATTCTTCAAATAAATTTGGTTCTATGTTTTAGGGTTTGTGGCTTTTGGGATGTCAAGATACGATATTCGATGCTGATGATTAAACTTAAGTTTAGTTTTGATATTCTTTTAATTTTTAACATTATTAATAATGTTGTTTCTTGCAAATAATAAAACGATCGTTATATTTGAATTAATGATGTGGATATTCTCTTTGTTTTGAACTACAATTTAATAGAAATTTAATTCCTACTCAACTATTTTATGTCACGTCACTTAGTATAGTCGGATTCCCCCAAATATTAGGGTCACGTGAGTTGCACGTGACTATTTCCGGCCAATTTAGTGTTTTTTCGATGAAAATTATCCTTTAAATTGGACAATTTCAGCACTTATGAGACTAAATTGAAAAAGTAAATATTTATGGGACTAAAATCGAAAAAGCAAATACTTACGGGATCAAAAATGATTTTTGGCCGTCAAACCAACTCCCTGAAATTTTAGGTGCGCTGGATTATAAGATTTGCTGCATATGACTCGATAGGCTACGAGCCGTCCAAACAATCTTAGGTAGTGTCTGTCATGCATAGAAAAACACTTTTGGTTTAAGAAAAATAAATTTGAGTGTTTGTAAATACCTGCTTCTACTTGAACAGACATAAAAATATATATTTTAAACAAGAGTTAGAAGCTTGTCAAAACATCCGGTACTTACGTTAAATAACCTCTATTTTTTTCCAAACAATACGACTATTATTTTTTGTGTAAATACATTATTATTGTGAAACTACCTACTTTTGCTTAAAAACAATTTGTTCACAATCTCTAAATTTAAATTAATTCTTCTAAAATGGAAATAATGACAGACACTCAAACCCTTAATGTTATAAGAAATAAGTTGAGTTGGATTTACCAATTTTCGAACAAGTAAAATTTCGACCTGACCTTGCAACACGATATGTAACATTGGCTTAGCGGGCAGGCCGACGACCTAAAATGCATCTCTGTTTACAGTATATATAACCAACCCAAAAAAACACAATCTCTAAACTTTGAAAATCCCATCATTTTCTCCTTCTTACATCCCACCAGACATGCCTCTAATTCCAAACCTCAAAACCATATTATATACACAATTTCCACTCTCCATCACTCCTTCCAATCATCTTGCGGCATCAATTTCCAAACAGAAATCGATTCGCACAGTCTGAGGCACCATGACTCTGATACCGCTTGCAGCGAATGCGCCGTTTATTTGTGCAGAATTGAGGAGAGGGAAGAAATCAGGGAGTTGAACTGTAGCCATGTTTTCACAGAGTGTGCTTTTGGATAAGTGCTCTGGACATGTCCTCTTTGTAGAAACCACCTCAAGCTTTCAACAATGGAAGATGAGTTGACTCAACGAGTTTTGGTGTTCAATTTTTGTGAAGTGAGATCTAGCAATAAGGAAGTATGGTGGCTACGTTAAAAACAATGTTACCTTATATACGTGATACACGTTATGTTTCATCTTATATTTCATGATAGTTATTTAGTATGGACACGCAAGACTTTAAATGTTTGCGATAATGACTGCCAAAAAGTTGAATTAAACCTTACATAAAAATTTCAATTCTATCTTCCATCCCTTTTTCATTAATTTCTCCTCAAACGTCTAAAAAATATACAATTAATTCTGATATTTCACATTTTTATAGATTGATCCCGTTTATTCAAAATTTATGTGTAACTTAATAACAAATTATATTTAAATATAAAAAGAACGTAGAACTAAAATATTGTCTTTAAAGCTTAAAAAATATATATATATGTATTTTGTATCTGCTCCAAAAAAATATTTTGCATTAATGTTATCAAAGACATGAAACCCTTGGGGGAGTCTTGTTGCGCAGATATAAAACTTCTACTTTTAGTTAGTTAAATAAATGTAAATCATCTTCTATTACACTTAATTTAATACACTTAATATATTAATTTGCAATTCGAATTTTCTATTACAGTAGGTGTTTCATCCTCTATTACACTTCATTCATTAAGTGACACATATTAATTTATAATCTCATGTCATACACGTGTCGATTGGCGAATGTAGTGAAACATAATATGTAACACCAAATGAAACAGATGATCTCATGAAATTAATTTGTGACATTATTCAATACACGTACCGATTGATGAATATGGTGAAACACAAAATAAAACACCAACATGTAATGGATAATCTTATATGCGTTTTTTTAGATCTTGATTCTCAATATGGTGCGGAGATAGTACTTCAAATAAAAGAAAATGAAAGAAATTATCACAAAACATGACAAATAAGGTCATTAAAGTTATTTAAATTAATAAAATACTTATGAAAGAAAACTTGAGAAAACATATTTTCATGTGTTTAGTATAATGAATAACATATTTATTAGATTTTATATTTATGTAATTTTTGCACACAATACTTAAACTTTGATAATTATTATTTAAAAAATAGAAAAAGGTAAAAGCCCAAGAAAGAAACGGAAAAACATATAAAAAAAAAATCAAGGAAACAAAAAGGAAAAAAAAAAAAAAACAGAACAAAAAGAAAAGAGAAGATCTCCTAGAAGGAAAGGAAAATTACAGAAAATGATCGTTTATATGTAAAAATATCTTAATGAAAATAGAATTGAAATACATTATATATATATATATAATATGAACATGAATTTTGAACTTAAATCATGAACTTTCAATTCACAAATTACAAAAAAATAATTATACTTGACTCGATTTTAAAATGGAACAGGATAAAGTAGTAGGTCCATCATATTTGGAGACACTAGAGGTATATTTCATGATTCTAATTATGCTTAATATATCTTATACTAATTATATAATTAAGGGCCACATGTTTGTAATTATTTTTTCCTTTTAAAAAGTGATTAAAATAAGAATTGTGGAAAAGAAGGTATTTATAGTAAAGTGAAATAGGTGGTGGTTAGCAGAAAATGAAACTCAATCAAAATTGGAAATTAAAATGTTTGGTTAGAAAATGAGAAGCACGCCACACATAAGCTTCAAAATATTTCCTTAGCTCACCAAAAAATTATTATTATTATCATTATTATTAGTACTACTACTAGATTTTGAACATAATTTAGTAATATCCGCGCGATTCGTTTTTAAGTGGTAAAAGTGGAAAGTTGTAAAAGCAAAAGCCAAGAAAACCGAGACTAAGATAAATTAAATTAAATAGAGGGGGTCAAAATGGGAATATTTTCTTGAAATATTGATGATATATCAATAGTAAGAAGCAAATAACTAAACTAGTGGCTAAGAACAAATACTAGGAAGTGGGGTCAAAATATGAATATGACACTGGCCAGGTCCTTTCTTGCAATTTCCATCACAAAATTTTATTTGTAGTGAAATGTGAAGAAGACAGTTGTCCTGAAATATCTTACCAAATTGAAGATGATGTTTTCGTCAATAGTACATATAACTCTCTTGCCTACCCACGGGAAGGGCCGGGTCAATATTTCAAGGGATCCGGTGCGAAAAAGAAAATAATACCTCTTAAAATATTGATTGGTAATATTGTATAAAGAAAAAAATTATAAAAGTAGCTAGAGAGGTCGACATGAAAAATAAAATGAGCCCCTTATAATATTGTATAAAAAAAACTATAAAAGTAGTGTTAGAGAGACATCGAACTAGGCGCACCTCATCTAAATGCAATAATTTCCCTTATCAAGGCCAACTAAAAAGCTACATCAATCTTTTGATACAATTATTCATCTGTAATTGGTATATAATTTCTCTATACAGGTGTATATATGTCTAGTACTAAAAAGAATTAGGGGGCTCTGGCTGGCGGGGGGTCCGGTGCGGCGGCACCGCATTGACCGCCCCAGGGCTGCCCCTTCCCACGGGTTACCGTATACACATATTAATGTATATATCAAGTTATGAGTCCAACTTCGGCACCATTGTGGTATCGATACCACTGTGAGAAGAATATATATGTATTTAAATACTCAGGACCCACTAAATTATATATAATTTCATTTTTGTACCACAGTGGTACCATAGAATCACCCTCAAGTTATTGTTTTATCTAAAACGTATAGATACGACATGACTGTTAATCGATCGGATATTCGTTAGGAAAGTTCGTGTTTGAACTTGGTTAACGTTTGTTCAAACATATTTATTTGTGTTCGTTTAATAACAAACATATTTTAAATATTGAAGGACTCATTTACTAATAACTCGTGAACGTATTTTGACTCGTATATAATAATACTACTAATAATAATAATATTAATAATTAATAATAATAATAATAATAATAATAATAATTTTTGTTATTTTATATACACATCTATATTTATAACTCTATCTATATAGTTAAAACTCCATGTACAAAAAAATGGTTGTAGTATATAGCACGATCATCGCAATCCATATATGATCAGAATTAGCAATTATTAACGGAAAAAATAATAATCAAGGCTAATTTGAAGGATACATTCTCAATCCTTATGCTATAACTAGAAGCTGCATAAGAGCAACATTTAGCTTAGAATGACATCAAACATTGAGAAGAAAAAAAATAGAGAAATCAAATGGACACCAATACCCTAAACTGTCAGCTAACTACAAGCATCATTTAGTTTAGGGTGGTGTCTCATGATAACCCAAACAGTAAGAAGGCAGCTAATGTGAACACATTACCCAAACCAACCATAAGCAATCAACATGTAAAAGCATCATATCGTTTATGTTGAGCATCAGTAAATTCACGAGCATCATAAAAAACAGCAACAACATATACCACCAGCTTACAACAGCATCAACAGAAACAACATCTTTCAACCAAACAATAACCAATCAGCAAAATTACACCAAACCTGAGACGTATAACCGTCTTCGCTATTGCTCCATCTCTAAATATTTATAATGTTCTATCCCTTCCATGAAATGGGGATAGTAAACCCTTCTAAAAAAGTTGCGCCTGGAAATCGATGAGTACATCCCTGAACGAATACATAATTACCGCATCACAATATGCATCAGAATAATGTTTTGCCGCTGCTCTCCGCCAAATGTGTTGCCAAATTTCTGCACATTTTAATTAAGCTCTTATTCATAGGCAAATTATCTTTACCAATCCTCGCATCAACATATAAAGTTCTCAAATGTTGAATAAATCCCGAAGAACCTATCGCAATTTGTTGATGACTCTTAAAATATTCCGTGTAGAGTTGTGTCTGAATAGCTCTAAAGGTGGTAATCTATGGTTACTTCCCAATCTATCTATCCAATTACTATATCGATTACCCATACTTCAGGCTTCGTCATACACATTCATACCAGATTTGCTCAAAAAATCGGCCCTCCTTTAAGTTCGTAACAAACACTATTCGTTGAGCAGGTTGTAGAAGACAAATATGATTTTCAAATAACCCAAAATCAACACCACCTTCCTTCTCAAGTCTTTAACACTAAGTCATCAAAAAACTAAGTTGGACTGACTAGAACTCGAAGCATACCGAACAAAGCTCGAATCAGGAGACGCTTGAGCAGGAGATGGATTGGACTTCACCATGGCCGGCCCTCAGTTTCCGAGGGCCTAGGGACGGATAAAAAAAGGTCCCTAAAAGTAATTTATTTTACTTAAAAAATAATGATAAAGAGGTTTTATTTTTCTTGCTTATACAAATATGACTAAAAAGGAGTAAAGACTAATATATAAAAATCTCTTTTAGAAAAAGGTAGTTTTTTTATATTACTTTTTGATTTCATTAAAATATTTTCTTCTAAATAAATCATATATAACTTAGGGCTCAAATAATAGTATATTAATATATATTCAAATAGAATACACTTGCTAAAAATGTAATTAAATTACGGAAAGAATAAAAAAAATGTATAAATATACAGATAAATGATGTAAGGAATCAATGATGGCTTTCGTATAAAGCTCAATTAGTGACATGTCTTGCCATATCAACTCTAAATTTGGGCGGCTATTCAGGTTATCAATTGTTCTCCATACGAAAAAACTTAATGTTGGGTGGTTTCCTATGGACATGTAAATGTAGTAAATTCAAAATTCAATTTAGTAAATTCAAAATTCTTGAGATTACTTGTCATCATTTAGGCTCCATACGAATGAGTGATATACATAATCTCAGAAGAAATAATATGATTTTACTTGCATGTTATCAATTAGGCTCCATATCAAAACTCGATATTGACTATGTCAACAAAATAAGAACAAAAGCTAAAAGTAAGTCCTAACAAGTTAACCTGACACACAGTGGACTGTGTCAACAAAATAAACCGCTATTGCTCCATCTCTAAATATTTAATAATGTTTTATCCCTTCTATAAAATAGGGATAGTAAACCGGCAATATAAGAAGTTTTAGAATGTTCTATTAACTCAATAGTTTATTTGTTAATTTGAGTGGGGCTAGGATATCCTGGTTTATTGATCTATATTCATTTGAGTCCAATATGGATCTATATTAACGGATTATATGTTCAAAGTTCAATTTTGGATGGGCTGCTGCCTTGCTGGTCCCTCAATTTTATTTTATGATTGACTGTGGTAAATACAAATTATTCTTTTAACTACATAAGCATTTACTTGTACTTCTGCAAACAGACAATAATTACTATACTTGGCTGATTTTGTTTTTTCAAATGATAGAAATCTCATTTTAGCTAATTGACCAAGGCAAAGTTTACAAAAGTTTAGTATAAACCCTTTTGCACTTTTGGCTTAAAAATAGTAGATTTGGTGTTACTAAAAGCGCCTGGAAATCGAATAGTACATCCCCGAATGAATACATAATTACCGCATCACAATATGCATCAGAATAATGTTGAGTGTCGCTGCTCTCCGCCAAATGTGTTGCCAAATTTCTGCACATTTTAATTAACCTCTTATTCATAGGCAAATTATCTTTACCAATCCTCGCATCAACATATAAAGTTCTCAAATGTTGAATAAACCCCGAAGAACCTATCGCAATTTGTTGATGACTCTTAAAATATTCCGTGTAGAGTTGTGTCTGAATAGCTCTAAAGGTGGTAATCTATGGTTACTTCACAATCTATCTATCCAATTACTATATCGATTACCCATACTTCTCAAGGCTTCGTCATACACATTCATGCCAGATTTGCTAAAAAAATCGGCCCTCCTTTAAGTTCCTAATAAACACTATTCGTTGAGCAGGTTGTAGAAGACAAATATGATTTTCAAATAACCCAAAATCAACACCACCTTCCTTCTCAATTCTTAACACTAAGGTGTCAAAACCATCCCTGAGCAGTACCCCTTATGAACAGCACGAGCAAACTGATTGGTGTCCTGTTGAACTAAGCTGGGCTGACCGGAGCTCGCAGGAGACGGATTGGATTTCACCAGCGTCGGCCCTGAGTTTCCGACAGCCCAGGGACAGATAAAAAAAAATGTCTAAAAATAATTTATTTTACTTAAAAAATAATGATAAAGAGGTTTTTTTTTTTGTTGGCATATACAAATATGATTAAAAAGGAGCAAAGACCAATATATAAAAATCTTTTTTAAAAAAAAGATAGTTTTTTTTAATTTCTTTTTAATTTGATTAAAATAATTTCTTCTAAATAAATCATATATAATTAGGACTCAAATAATAGTATATTAATATATATTCAAATAGAATACACTTGTTAAAAATGTAATTAAATTACGGGAAGAATAAAAAAAAACGTATAAATATATAGAATGATGTAAGGAATCAATGATGGCTTTAGTATGAAGCTCAATTGGTGACATGTCTTGCCACATTAATTCTAAATTTGTGCGGCTATTCATGTCATCAATTGTTCTCCATACCAAAAAACTTAATGTTTGGTTTCCTAAAATATATCACTTAAGTGATTTTTGAATAATTTCTAAAATATATCACTTTTAAAGTTGTACAAGTAATTACAGCCACTCCCTTAATACAACTTGTTAAAAAAATCTGTAAATGTAATTTAATCAGTAGTTTTTTCATCGTAATATAAGCTTAGAATTTTATTTTACTCAAGTAACAAATACATTATGCATAATTTAGGGATGGTTAGTCTTGTGGTCCGACCCGGTTTGGTTTAGCCTATCGTGTCAACACCTTATATCCGACTGGGTCGGGCCAACCCAATATTTAATCACGCTATATATTATTGAGCCTAGCCAATTTAAAGTATCAAACGGGCTGGGTTAGCCCATTAAATTGGGCCGATTTTGCCAGCTCTATCACCTACCATTATCTTACTTTGATGCTTGATACGTGAACCACATTATGTTGCAGGATTTAATGGAAGGTTCAGTAGGAACTCTCGGTGCACTAGACCAACAGACAATGTTCTTACCATCACAAAACCACCAGTTACCTTCAAGTGAACTTAATTTATAAGATGAATAATTATGAATATCAATAGTATCTCATAATTTCGGCCTGAACGTCCGGAACATTTCATTTCGGTCATGAAAAAGGAATGTTTTAGAAGTTATTCTGCTCCGATCAACTTCTCAACCGTTTCAATCCGAAACGACTGAAACAATCGAAATTTTCGAAATGTCAAGATGGTTGGAATGGCTTTAAATTGCTACAGCTAATGCTTTTTTTTTTTTTATGCAACCAAATGTGTTATGACCAACAAATCAAGGATTTTTGGAGTATTTTTTGACTATATATACTAGTATTTCTCCCGTTGTTGCACGATTTGTAATATTTTTAATTATTTACTAATAAATAATTATTGAAATAGTAATATAATTTTTATATATTTGTGTGTGTGAGACAATATTGAATGTTTAATTAACATACTTTTAAATAAATAATAATACTGGTAGGGACAGTCTCATTCATATTTAGTCCCCTAAGAGAATGGTAGATCATGCAATAATGTCATATTTGGATTATGTTAATGTATTTTCATGATATCTAGTATTTTATTTTCGTATAAACATAAAAATAAGAATAAATTTAACCCCATTTTTTAGTTTTTTTGTTATCGATATTATTGGATCATGCTTATTATATTGTGTCATTTTATCTATATCAATATGTGATTCATGTCATGTTCGTATGACGCTATTGTGTCGTGTCAAGTATTGTTACTCCAACCTAAGGATTTAATAATTTGATTTAGTAGCAATATAAGAAATTTACAATTGAAATTATGTAATTGTATACAATTTTTATTTACTGGAAAAACTTAAATAACGAAAATTTAGATGAATCCACCAATTTTAAACAAACATACAAATTGTAAATAAAATTATCCATGATAGATTATCTTTTATGATGTTGATCTGTGTAACAGTTTAATACATAACCAATATAGTCCCACTAATAAATGAGTAAAAAATGCATATTTATTGGTAAAATATATACATAGAAGTAAGTAATAAGACATATCGGGTAATATATAAAATGCGGCAATAATTTTAAAAATTTTGGTTTGTATAAAAAACATTTTAAGTATAAAAAAATATTATAATTAATCTAATAATTAAAAGAATTTAAATGTGCTTTTTTTATGATTTATTATTATATATACAATATGAATGTTAAATTGTAGATCATGAAAAGAGGAGTAAATTAATATAATTTTAATGAAAATTTGAGTTAAGTAAAAAAAGCTTATTTATTTAAAATTTTAGGTGGAAAAATTGATAAAGAAAAGGTAAAAAAGAAACTCTGACAATTTAATTGGAGGAAAGAGTGGCGGGGACTCACGTCCAGCAATTCTCTCTTTCCTGACGCACGGCATTTTCAGAATTCTTCATCTTTTTTGGGCAGAGTACTTTTTTAGGTGGGAAAATGGCAGAATTGTAAATAACTCAACTGTCTTGCTTTTATATAGTTATAGATTTCAGTCAAATACCGCAAGAAAAAAGGGTATTTACATTTACTTTTTCTGTAATTACAAAAGTAGTTACTAAAAATAATCTATTTTGTAACTACTAATAGTTATATAAAATATTTCATATAATTTTATCCAAA
Source organism: Ajuga chamaepitys (assembly GCA_958295605.1). NCBI lineage: Eukaryota > Viridiplantae > Streptophyta > Magnoliopsida > Lamiales > Lamiaceae > Ajuga > Ajuga chamaepitys. Next base: position 57,421,464 of record OY282498.1, on the reverse strand, counting down.
TTTGCTATAATATGACAAACTCTTTTGCAACTACTTGTAGTTATAAATACATTAGTAACTACAAAGTAGTTGCAAAAAATAGTTACAAATTCATTAATAACCACAAAGTAGTTGCAAAAAAATATTTTGCATCTTATTATAAGTGGCTACTCTATAGTAACTACATTTAGACATTTTTGTGATCACTCTTCATTTATTGTAACTACATTTTGTAGTGACAAAAAGTCTTGATTCTAGCAGTGAATTTCACTCTTTTTTCTGAATTAATTAATTGTATCTTATTAGATTTGGTTCTAGATTTTGATTGTCAAATGTTATTTGATGAGGCTCATCGAAACTGAGCAGTCTGTATTTTGAATCCATCTATGTACCTTCTAGAAGAATTTTTGTGTGTTAAGTTAGCCTGATTTTTCAAAACTTAAATACTTGGTAAGTTGTCAGAAGAGTTTGATGGTATGCCGATCCAGATAATGAGTCATCTACAACTTATCAGAACAGACTGCACTTCAATGAACTATCCAAGAATATGAGGCTTCAAAATGTTCAACCAAAATAGGAAAGGGAATAGTTAAATATGTTTTTAGAACGGGTGACTGCTATTGGTGATGGAACAATTGATGAAACAAATGATTGGAGTGCTGAAATTGAGATTTCGGATTATAATTTTTAAGAGAAGTGAGGATGCCATAGGTACAACTGTTTAGATCGCTTATCCGAGTTTTAAGAAAATAGTTGATGATCCATCTTCTCTTCATAAAAGAACAATTGCACCTATATTGGACGTGGTTGACTCCATTAACAACACATAATCAAACTCAATGATAACAACTCAAAGACGTATTTAAACTTTGACAGTGCTTGCAAGTTTGAAAGCAATGCTGATATGCTGGTGGATGTCCACACCCTCAAATTCTTGCATTCGTTGAAGTATTCTAGTGTTCCTGACCACAAGCTCAATCTTAAGGTAGGCTTGCTTGATGAAGATATGTTTAAAAGAAATATCAGATTCAAACTGGGCTTGTTGCTAGAGGATTCACTCAAAAAGAAGGGGTTGATTATAATGAGATATTTTCTCTAGTTGTTAAGCACAGTTCTATAAGGATATTGCTTGCTAAAGTTGCTCAGTTTGATTTAGAACTCCATTAGATGGATGTCACCACTGCATTTCTCCATGGTGAATTAAAAGAAATGATATGTATGAAGAAAACAGAAGGGCTGCAGGTTGAGAATGTTGAAAGTAAAGCATGTTTGCTCAGAAGATCTTTATATGGACTTAACCAAAGTCCAAGACAATGGTGTCTGAGATTTGATGAGTTTTGATGAGGATTGATTTCTCAAGAAGTAGATATGACAGTTGTGTGTACTTTAGACAAGAAGAAGATTCATCTCAAATATATCTTTACTATATGTAGATAATATGCTATTGGCTTGTGAAACACTAATAGAAATTGATAAGATCAAGAATATGTTGAAACCTGAGTTTGAGATGAAAGATCTTGGAGAATGAGGGAGAGGTATCCATCCAAACTTCTTTCATTGAACATTACAATCATTAGCATAATAATGAGGGAGAAAGCCAAGTTGAAAGAAGTTGATGAAAGACACCTTCGCCTAGAAAGGGTAAATACCACATATCACAATTTACAAGAGAAGATCACACAATAACACTATAAGAACACCATACATAGACAAATGACACGATAAACACAATACTGCAACATCACAACATGGTACACCACATATGATCATAGAGGCTCAGTTGGATCCTGGACAAAGTCGAAGTTGTAATAATTCACACCGGTGAAAATACCATCGATGTGTTCACTTGAAATGAAATTCCCATCAAAAGAATTCTTGTCTCGCTGGGTATAGGAGAACGGAACATTGCATTTGCCCTCCATTCCTATGTATTTAACTCTGACTCGAGTCTTTGCTGGTACACATGCCGTATATTGAGCCTCTGCCAATTTTTTCTTTTGAGTTGTTTCTCCCCACTGAACTGAAAAACTTAACTGAGCAGATAATTCAATCTTACCTTCAAAAATAAATGGTACTTGAGCTATGGCGGTGGTTTTGAAGCCTGCCATTAAAGATACACCTTTGGTAAAAGACTCCGTACGATTATCTTCGTACGTAAATTTGATAGCTAAGGTAGAATCTTTGTCCGAATGGTTATCAGCAGTACCAAACCCTGCTAAGAAGGGCTTCTCATCAAATACTCGAGCATCCTCCATCCGATAACGAACATTAAAGATGTTCCTCTCTAAAACAAGTTGTTCGACAACCAATTTCGCCTCGCTTCTAATAGTACGAGCTGTAGAATGAAGAAGATCCATTTTATCTTTAGTTGCAACACGACTGCAAAAGTAATTCCGACTTGCACTTTTCAAAGCAACAGTACGGTCATCAACTTTGATAGGACAAAACAAAGTGTCAAGGTCGTCTCCACTGTAATCATTTGAATCACAGTATATGCCCAAAGCAGAAGTACATCTCCACAACTTGCCTATCTGTTGTGTTCGTATGCAAACATTTCCATCTGAAACCGGTATGACCTCATGGACCGAAAACTCATGGTTACCATCTTCCGATGAAAATTGCAGGTAGGGTAGCATGTTGCGGTTGTAGGCTCTAAGGTACTTCCCGTTGTCTCCTTTAAACGCTACGTGCTTAGGCATCTTAATTAAGGTATCCCAATCGAGATAATGGAAGGGACAATCAGGAACATAAAGAGTATCAACTATATAAATTTGGGCGCGGAGGGACTTTTTGCTTACCTTAGAACAATCCAAATACTTCCCAGACTGGATGTGCATCAGTTCGATACCAAGCCCATAACATGAACGTGGCATGAACAACGTACATGATAATTTGGACCTATCCTCTTCTGGTTTGTCTGAGTCAGCATAAATGAAACGATCATCTGGACCACGCAATGCCCAATATTTATTACTATGACAAAACCGTAGATGAACCAACACCTTGCTGGTTTTTGCGCGCTCCACTTCAATCTTTGTGAATGGATTGAACACATCGTTTTCTCCACAATATATACTACCACGACATTCATGATCTTTACTCTCGTAATATGCGTATTGGCTACCCTCTGGTCTAGACGATGATCTTAGAGCAATGAACTTGGGAAGCCACTCCATGCTATTTTAAGAAAAAAGAAAACCGAATATCAAATTACATGGGATCCTCTATCCCACTTTTACTCTATCTCAATCGTGTCCCCTTCCAAAATTGAGTCAATTATAAATATTTTTATGCGATTTGCGAATTTGATGTTTATGATTTAGGTTCAAGATTCAGAATTCATGTTTAGATTTCATGTTTAAGGTCTAGGACTCGAATTTCTTACACTAGGGTATATTTTCTATTGTAGGCTTTCGATATCACGATTCACGGTTCATGATTCATGATTTAATGGTTCAATGTTTATAATTCAATAGTTCATAGTTTAGAGTTGATTATTCATGTGTTCGTGATTCACGATTCATGTTGTATGACTCGATTTTAAAGTGAGACACGGTAGGAATAGGGTAAATGTGGGACGGAGGACACTTACCCAGCTTAAATATACCATGCATTATATCACTTGTTAGGTCTAGTTCAGACAATTTTATTTTTAGATTTTCTCCTAAAATACCTTGTACCAGTGGACATCCATTACATCTCTTCTATATTTAACCTGTGATTTGTTTGACTATCATAACAGTAAATGATTTTTGTTATGAGTGTGCATGGAACTCCGGGATTTACCAAATTGTACCAAAAGTACAAGTAACCGGAAAAAAAATGTTTGACTTTTTATTTTCTCCAGACTGTACTATACCGAAAAATTATGGTATGGTTCTGAATATTCAATAAATATATGTACCCAAAATGATACAAAACTGCAGCAAACTGACTTGAACCATCCCATACCGAAAATCAAGATTATAAATATATAAATATATTAATAATTTCGTAGATAAGGGTAATTTACAAGTTTGTGCATAATGTTCATACTAATTACTTTTGTACGACCGTACTTGAAATGTTTCATTATAGCGTGATGTTTATGTCTAACCTTCATTTTGATTTCAGTTGCAACACTCTGATAGGAGTATCTTAGTTTTCTTTTTTTTAATTTTAATTTTGATATTAAAAATTTCTCAGTAACCGAGTATGTGATACTAAACCAAAATATCCCACTAGATCTGAAATAATGTACAGGAACTGTTTTGGATTTTAGGACAGTTTGATATGAATCTTTATAAAGTTTGATTTAGTTCTAATCCTTAAATTTTGAGAATACCGAACTTTTAAGACGATAATAATTTTTCAAATTTTCAATTTGTAGTGTCTTATGTACACTCCTAATTTTTGCAAACCTATTCCTTTATTAGTGCTTCAATTCAAATATAGAGTCAATACTAGAAAAATGTCTATATATATTTTCCAACTGAAAAATTCAATATTTACTTTTTTTTATCTACACTACAAGAAAACTGTTAAATTTCGTGGATCGCAGATTCGATAGAACTTTAAAATTTTCAACAGCAATTACAACGACAAGATGAACCGTTGGAATCTTCCAACGACAAAAAGAATCGTTGGAATAGTTGTTGGCATAAAATTCTAACGGTAAAATTCCGTTGGAATTGTTGGAATCATTTTTTAGTTGGAATTTAATTGTTGGAACAAAAATTTTGAGGTCACTTTTCCAACGGCAAAAACCATTGGAATTGAAAATTCTAACGAAAATTTACCATATTCCAACGATTTTTCTGTCGTTGGAATTTGACAGTTTTCTTGTAGTGCTATCTAGACCACATTTAATTGTTACTCATTTATATATGTATATCGATAATTAAATGTGACAATTCGGACAGTCTAGTCTAGCACGTATGACCAATATTATGTAAATCGGTTTATGCCAGTCCATAATTTCATCCGGTTGAGAATTAGTATCCCAACCCAGACCATCTAGGGTTGGTTCGTACATATATTGGTATACCAATACATCCAAATTGACTTACCATAGCATTACCCAATTTCGGTATATCATTAGAGATTTGTTCTACCGACAGACTAAATCACCAAAATATTAAAAAAATTGGTATATCGATATATGTCGAACTATCAAACTACAAAAATTTTGTACATCGGTATATGACGAAAAATTAAAAAAAATTAATTTCTCATACCATACTGTACTAACAAAATTCGGTACGGATTATACCAGAAATTTTGATAATTTCAATCATTTTTGTGATACTACATTCGATATTTCAGCATTTCGGTAATTTATTTTTCTCAACCTCTAAGCTCATGCTTTATAATATACTAAGATTTTCAGGTTGTCCGCGGTCTGTAGAACAATTGATCCATCAGATCGGATCGAATCCATTGAATCCGTTAATACCTCATACCAAATTTTTTATGGTCCAATCTGTCGAAAATGTCGGATAGGCTAGGCCATGCCGACTTTCACACTTTTACCGGCGATGCATGATTTATGTGTTTAATTTGCAAATTAAGTTGGACCCAAAATTAATTTCACTTTCGTTTTTTTAACTTATAATTTTAGGTTTTAAAATATATTTAATTATTTCTTTTCTTTTCTTTTTTATTGTACACATAGTGTTTCAATAATTTCTCCAGTTTTCTTAGTTTATTTTTCATTTTTAATTGAATGAGATTAATTAAATTGTGGTGGACTCTTATACTAATGTGACGTGCCACATAAGCGGTGGACACATAAAATGATGCCCATTCGTAGGCATGTGACCAATTCCATATTTACAAATATCCGTCTTTTTAGAATTAAAACGGAGGTACAACGTCATAACAAAGTTTTCGTTTAACAACTCGTTTGCAACCTCATTAATTTGAATAAATAAACAAAAAACTCGTTTGCAAGCTCATTAATTTGAATAAATAAACAAAAAATTTAGCTCGATTTATAAATGGATAGAGCTTGAGAATGATTGACTCATTCATGATAAGCTTGCGAACAAGCTTGTTCGAAACTAATTAATAATAACAGTAATAAAAATAAAGATAACAATAAAACAAATAATATTCATATTACATATGTAATAAAATTATACTTTACATACTATTAAGATTGTCCAATTTCTTCCTTCTTCCATGTCATATTTTACATGTATTTATTTTTTGGGAAAAATTCATTTTTAGTCCTGTATATTAGACCTTGTCTAGTAAAAATCTTGTATGTTAGAAAATTTCAATTTTAGTCCTGCATGTTTTAAAAGTTGTCCAATTTAAGGACACTGACCATCAGAAACGGTCAATTTGATCATAATTAATCACGTGCGACGCACGTGACTATTAGATTTGAGAAAGACGAAGAAAGAAAGAAAAATAAAATAAAATGCACCTTAATACGGAAGTTAGGGTTTACTTTTTTCTTTTCTTTTTTCGGCGAGCTACTAAAGTAATTTAACGATTTGACATGTTATCTGGACAAATACTTAACACATAAGCATTAGCACTCAAAAGCCCTAAATTTATTAGTTTAATTCCGGCTAAATTGGTCGTTAGTCATGGTCAGTGTCCTTAAATTGGACAACTTTTGGAACATATAGGACTAAAATTGAAATTTTCTAACATACAGGATTTTTACTAGACAGGGTCTAACATACTGGACTAAAAATGAAATTTTCCCTTCATTTTTTAGTCTTCTACATTTAATAACAATTTCATTATTATAAATTGAAATTACCAATTAGATTTCCACAAATTTATTAGTTCAATTAATTGAATGTACGATTTGGTGAGGATTAATGAATAAAAAATATAATTTTGGAATTTGATTCAATCTATCTCCCTAGTATTTCACCTCTGTCTTTCACGGGTTGCAATATCTGTAATAATATGTCATACCTCGATTTTCGTAACTTTAATAAAGGATATTTTCCTGAAGGAGTATGAGCTCATCACATGTTTTTAACATGAGACAATTTTGAAAGTAAAATATCATAATTTTAAAAATACCGAATTTGAAACACTCCAGATAGAATATTTTGGCGGAAATGTAATTTAAAGAAAATTTCGTAACTTGACTTCGAACAATAAATACTAGAACTTTAGTAAAGTCATTCTTTTTAAGACTCAAAATTAAACACTCATTGAAATCAAATATTTATATTCGAATAATAACTACGAGTTACTGGCATTGTAAATAATACCAATATCCGAATTTTGCAGCAATATATGTTTACCTTTCCTGAAATATGCTAGGGCGTGCGAGAAATGACGGCAAATGAAAGATGTAAATGAAGAAGATGAAAGATGTAAAAGCAATAGACATGAAAATAGAAACTTACAGATGTTTAATTTCTTTAGCAAAAGGAAAAGAGGAAAAGAAAAGATTGTAATGCAACACGAAATGTTTTCTTATTTATAGACAAGATTAAGGAATTTTTTATTTAACAATATCATATACTCTCTTTGTCCCGACTTAACTTTTCTACTTTGATCGGGCACGAAGATTAAGAAAAAGCAGATGTTATGGAATCTTTGACTTTTTTAAAAGTGGAGATTGAGGTTGGAGATTGTGAGAAAAATTTACCATTTATGGAAAAGTTAAGTTAGGACAAACCGAAAAGGAAAGTAGGAAAGTTAGAGCGGGACGGAGGTAGCATTTTGTTGAAGGAACAAACAAAGTGTAACTTCGCAAAATCAGAAGTAACGGATAAAGGGTAATATGGACATTCACTTATATTAATATATTTGTAGAATCCTTTTATTTGACACAATATTATATAAAAATTAATATTTTATATTTTATCGAGACTATTGAAATTCAAATTTTTTAAATTATGAGATATTAACAGAAAATTATATATTTTTTAAAAAAGCAGCATTCTTACACGAAGAAAAAAAATGAGTATACTCAATTGGTAGAACCATTTATGACCTACGGTATGGACCAGAGATCAAATTCTACTAAACCCCTTCCTAATTAGAATTATACCTAAAAAAACATTACAAAAGAAAAAAAAGAAAAAAAAAAGAGAGAGAGAGAAAAGTTAAAGAAAGTATTGCTTGGAAGGTACTGAAGGAAGGTTCAAAAATTTCAACCTCTCATACTTGGCTCAAACTTTAATTAATGGATCTAGAAATAGATAATCACTATTCTAAAACTCTTCCCGCCCCCATAATAAAAGTTCCGCTTAAAAATGTAATGCAGTTTTATTTTTCTATTATTTCACTTATCCAATCAAATTTAACTAAATTTGTACTTGAACTAATAAAACGAGACATTAATTTTTTAAACATGACAGGACGGAGGGTGTAATTGAGACTCCAATTTGTTTTTTCTTTAACCTAAACTTTACATGACTAGGATTTTATTTTATCCTCTATTCCTAAGTATACTTTATCATCTTTCTAAGAAGAACCATTGAGATGGACTAGAGGAGAAGGCCCAAGAAATAAGCCCAAATGAACTCTGAAGCCCACCAAAAGAAAATGAAATGAAGATCATGAACAAAACTAAAATATTATAATTATAAAAAGAAAATAAAAAATGACTTTAAAGCATGATACTACAAAAAAATAATTAACATTTTATCCTAATTTCTTTGAATGTTGTCATGGGATATTGAATTAAGAATAGGTCATACATCGGATCAAAGCATATGTTCCACTTTCGGTGCTTCAACCTATATTTCAATTAAAATTAAATGGCTACATCATGAACTTTGAACCCCATAAATCATAATCATGAACCCCTTAAACATAAATTGTGAATCGTGAATTCATGAATCTATGAAGCATGATAAAATTAAATAGTCTAATAACAACGCTTAAATTATAATTGGTAACTTTAAACCTGAACCATAAACTCATGAACCATTAATAGTTGCTCAGGATACTAAATCATGAATCTGAAACAATTATTTATATTTTCTTTAAATAATTACTTTTTTATATGAAATATGAGTGGAATAGAAAGAAACCCTCACTTTTTAAGTTAAACCACATGAACATGAGTGATATTTCAAAAAGTAAAACTATTATCTTAAAGCATAACACATTTTTGGAAACTCTCTTACAATAAATGAATAAACAAAACAAAAAATGAATTAACCTACAAATTAAAAAATAAAATAATACCAAACAATTTATTCCCATTTGGTCTTCATATGATGAAAGTGCTTAAAATCACATGACATCACCAAACTCCCATCCATTCTTTTCAAATTAAACCTCTCAACCAAAATATAACAACCAAATTCATCCCATTTCCCACCTTTTTTCACTTCTTCCACTCTATTAATCTTCACTACCTTTTCACCCCCACCTCTAAAACCACCCCTTTTTTGCTCCCATTTCATTCTTTCCACTAATTCCACTCTCAACCCCACACCCTTTTCTTTTCTTCCACTCCCCTTAACTCTAAACCAAATTACACCATCGACCACATTTTTTTCGTCCCACACAGCTTTGCTTCCACCTATAAACACTTCTTCTTTTTCAATAGAAGTATCAACCATCACTTTTTTTCCTTTGTTTCGACACGCAAAAATCTTCTCCCATCTTTGCTCGAGTGTCACCTCATAGTACATAGCTCTTTTCACCTGATCTTTCACTTTCCCTTCCTTAACAAATATAAAGGGACTATACCATTTCCCAACTACAAGAGGCTCGGAACTTTCCTGCGATATAGAGAAATTAAACTCTGGAAAGCGAGCGCGAAGCCTGGAGTCTAGGCCTCGAGCTGTTGTGTCTAGTTTGAAATGGTGAGGGGTCGTGGCGTGCATCGCCCACCCCCCTCGTCGTACAAAATAAGGAGGGAAACCATCTGATGCAATCGAGTTGGCAACGAAATCACCCTTTGTGCTGATTAGCCCTTTGTATGGAGCCATCTCGAATTGCTGGTAAATGTTGTGTGGGTCCAATGGCCTCGGTTTTACATCTTTTGTGCAACGACAGAAACAACACGATGCCTTGTCTTCGTCCCTCGAACAAGTGTATGCTTCCCTGAGATTTTAATTCAAACAAATAATTTCATTCAGATTAATTAACTCACACAATCTTTGATGTATGATAAGTTGATTGTTGCATAAAAAGTGATGTCGCATTTTCATACTTTTATGTATAAGGGTAATATTGTCTTTTTAAAAAAATTAAATATCTACCCTTAAAAACTTTGGCTAGAATCATGGGCTAAACTTTTCGCTCGTTCCATTTTTGATTGAAAATATGTTAGTTTTTCAATTTTCTTTCATAATTTAAGAAATTGCTCGTATTTTGACAAATTTTCGCATCTGATGAACAAATTGGCCGGATAAAGTGCACGAAAAATTACTTTTCTTCCCATAATTTTTTGCTCGTTCGATTTCCATCAAAACAAAACGTCAGCAAAATTGGTTGGAAGCTAGTGCTTTTCCAGTCGATTTGACCTTAGCCCCTAAAAACACCTAATATGCGAAGTTCATACCCTTTGTGTTTTCCATGTGGAACGATGGCGTAGTATCGGTTGGAAGACAATGGCTGATTCAAAACTGGGATTAAGAAAAGTGGATCAGCAGAAATAGAAACACTGGTTCCATCCCATGAATTCGTTACGTATCGAACAGCCAACTCCTTGTTCTGAGGGAACGGCAACTCTTTCAGTGTCCGATTCTTGCAGCACCCGAAACACGAGTACGTCTCGGACTCCGAGTCCTTGATCACCAAGTATCCGGAATTCGGACCCTCGGGTGGTGCTGCAAGAGTTTCCGGAGATTTTAGCAGCTGCGAAAGAGGCCTTGTTACATACATGACAGCTCTACAATTTAATTTTTTTGTGAGAATTTGCTATATATGTGTATGATCAAATTGTTGATACAAATGTCAGTGTAAAGATTTCTGTTTGTTGTGATAAATTTTCATATATAGAGGTACCAGTGTGAAACTAACCATAAATCAAGATTCCAAAATATTTGGTTTGCCTCATTATTAACAGTATGGTTCTTTATATCCATTTCCACGAAGTTACAATCTTTGACTTTTCATGTGGATAACTTATAAGATCAGGGTGTGGGGTTTGTGAGAAATTATTCTCTATCCCTACTGGTATTGTTTGTATTTTATAGGACTCGTGACACGTACTAAAAAAATATCTTTTTAATCAATTTTGTTAATGTGTTGTACTTTTAATGGAATGCATATAATGTCGATAGGAGTAAGAAATGAGTTTTTGTTGTAGAAATTTTTTTCTTTTTCTTTTGTTTTGTATTTATATCCATTTTCATTAAAAAACAAAGTGTATGCCTATGTATAGTTTTCTTTTCCATTTACATCCTTGAATTGTACATATTTTTATAGAAACATCTTGACTTTTATGTCCCTCTAAATGCTCTTAGTAAATAAGCTTAATGTGTCTTTTTACTCTATGGAATGTGTTGTAGATTATGTATTGCGAAAATTCTTGACCAACCTTGATACCAACTACATCTGTGCTCACGCACCCCTGCTTAGGAACCAACTAATAGTTAGATCTTAGTGTATAATTCGATTAGGAGCGAACGACTTTACAACATTGATTTAGAGGCTTAAAAAACTAGCCTAATTATAGAGAGTTACAGTGCTATTTATTCAAAACAATGTTAATGCATTTATTTGTCGATATATCCCACTGTGAAGACTTTGTGCAGCAAATTTGCATTTGTCAACATACCTTGGATGAAGACTTTTGATGCAGCAGATTTATTTGAATTATTAGCTTTATCAATGACTTTCATCCAAGGTCATTGGCTAAAAGACAAAATTTTGATTAAAAAAGAAATTGAGAATGATAATTATTTCCATGATCTTGGTTGTGGAAGAGGTTGGTCAACCAACCTATTCCACAACCCAACCCCCTTCCACAACCTGCCACATGTCGGTACCTCATTTGTTGTGTTAAATTATTTATTGGATATAATTTTAATAATAAATAAATAGTATAATTTTTATTTTAAAAAAATTATCAAAATTCTTACTTTTTTTTCTCTACAAGTAGAATCTAATGTTGATATATTTTGAATAAAAATTTGAAGCTCTTTATTTTATTCTTTTTATAAATAGTTGGCTCGTCTGGACCGGTCCGATTGGCTAAATCCTCGGCGGACCCCGGGCCGATCCGATAATCTTAGTATATTGTAGGGAAATATCACGGGCCGGACGAATATATCTAGGACTAACTAAATTTGGTCCCGCTAATTAAATATATAAGTTGTATCTTTTATATTTGTAATTTAGTATTTCAGACATGTATTTGTAGCTTAATTTATTTTTTTCGATTTCGTAATTCAACTTTTGCAATTTTAATTTGGTTATTATTTTAGCATGTTATTTTAAACGTACGGGAAAAACAAAATCGACTTATTGTAATTACGGAATTCAAATATTTTTTTATTCTTGAAATATATTAGAAAAAGCACGAAAAAATAATATGCAATTATTAACCGTATCAAAAATATTAATTTTATTGGGAAATAAGATCTGTATTTGGATAAAAGAAATTAATATGTTGGGTTGGGTTGGGTTGGGTTGTTGATAAAGTGTGAAAATGTATTTTTTAGGTTGTGGAGTAGGTTGTGTATGTGGAAGAGAGAGAAATGAATATTTAATTGATAGGTTGGGTTGTGGGAGATTACGGACTTCGCCTTAGTCGGGGGGTCCATCGCCTCGGACTCAATAAATTGTACTACCTCCGTCCCGGCTTATTTTGCACACTTTCCCTTTTCAACCGTCCCACCTTATTTTGCACACTCCAAAAAAGGAAACTTTTCCTACAATCTCCACCCTCAAAATTTCAACACTCAATCTCCACCTTTAAAAAAGTCAAAGAAAAAGCAAAAGCTACTTTTTCTTAACATCTGTGCCCGTTCACCTGTGCAAAATAAGCCGGAACGGAGGGAGTAATATTTTAGGGGCTCATATTTATTTTTGATACCTATATATAATATATTTAGACGTGCTTCTTTACAATTAATTGATGTAGTTTAATGGTTAGTGTATTTTATTGCAATTTAAAGAGAGTGATTCGAATCCCAAAAAAAATTAGGGGCCATTCACTTTTTGTTTCTTTTATTTTCTATGACAAAATAAATATTTAAAATGTTGCAAATGTAATACTTCAACATTTTTACATTTTTCATTAAGTTTGTGCATTTAGGCCCATTTAATAAACTCGATTCAGCTTCAAATAACTTTAAGTACGGTTCTGAAAACAATTGTGATTATGAATCCGAGCTAGTTTTGAATGCATTTTTTGGGAATAATAATTTCTTTAACGTTGATTTTCTTTAGCACAAGAGCGGGGATAATTTATATAAAATAATTAGTTTAAAATTGCTAATTTTGATGGAAAACTTAGACACTACTAATGTTGCCACGCCATTAACTGCAACGCGCAAAGCTTTATAAGTTTCCTATGAAGAGGAAGTTTTACTTGGAATAATTAATTACGATTGATCTTAAAAAAACATATGTAGTGGTGTAATTCGGTGCGCGATTTTTAAAAGTTATTGCCCAGCTCTAATCAGAACTATTTATTATTGTATCAAACAATCAATTTTCAAATTTTCTTCTCACACAAACACTCGAGTACTCACAAGGATATCAAGAAAGAATAAACAAAAACTACAAACACAAACCAAATTAAGAATGAATCTATTCCCATTTGGTCTTAATTTGATGAAGGTGTTTAAAATCATAAGACATCACCAAACTCCCATCCATTCTCTTTAAATTGAACCTCTCAACCAAAACATAGCATCCAAACTCACTCCACTCCCCTCCTTCCTTAAATTCTTCGACTCGATTAATTTTCACTATCTTTTCATCCCCGCCTACAAAACCACCCCTCTTCTCCTCCCACTTCATCCGTTCGACTAATTCTGTCCTCAACCCTACACCGGTCCCCTCTCCTCCGCCGACCCTAAACCAAATCACCCCGCCAACAACACCTTTCTCGTTCCACGTAGCCTTTTTCCCGCCAACAAACACTTCTTCAATCTCAACTGAAGCATTGATAACCTCCGAATTCCCCTCATTGTTCTTCCGGCAGCTGAAAATCTTCTCCCATCTTTGTTGAAGCGTCACCTCATAGTACACCGATCTTTTCACCTGGTCTTTCAGTGCTCCTTCCTTTACGAATATAAAAGGACTATACCATTTTCCCACCACACATGGTACAGAGGAACCGAACTCAGGTAAACGAGCGCGTAATCTGGAGTGGAGGCCTTGCGCTGGTTCTAGCGTGAAACCGTCGGGAGTCTTCCCGTAGATTGTCCAGCCATTTCTTCGTAAGAAGTAAGGCGAAAACCATCCGATGCTATCGAGTTGGCAACAAAATCACCCCTGTTGCTGCAGAGTGCTTGATATGGAACCATCTCGAATTGCTGGTAAATGTTGTCTAGATCCAACGGCCTTGGTTTTGCATCTTTTACACATCGAGAAAATCAACATGATGCCTTATCTTCTTCCCTCGAACACATGTATGCTTCTCTGAAAAGATAATGAAAATGCTAGATGAATGGAACAGGGCCAAGATTTCATAATGAGACGGGCATACATTTTTTTTGAGATATTTATAAAAAAATTAAAATTTAAGGAGGATCAATTATTTAACTACAATTACACTTTATATGTATATACACAATAATTTCGTCAGAAAATTGAATGGGGCAGTCGCTGCCGTCAACCCTTCCATCTCCTTATCCCACATTAAGCTTGCTTAATATGTGAATGAAAGACTTAACCACCTAATGAAATTCCATTTCAAAATTAATTAGTGACAGGGACTTGTATTTTTATTGTTTGATGAATTATATATTAATATTAATAATAGTTTAGTCTTATTGACTATAATTTATTATTATATATAGGGCTTACCTATTGACGTGTTGTTTGAATTCCAAACTCAAGGAGGAGTTGTATTTTTTATGTTTGAAGTATATTAATATTAGTAATAGTGATTACATTTATTATTATATATTGGACTTACATGACTTCCAATTTCAAACTGCTAAATCTTGTTAATAAACTAAAAGACGCTATTTATCGTAAAAAAAGTTGTAACTCTTTGAGAAAACCCGTTAACCTCTAAAAATTTATGTTACAAGAGTCGGTGAAAAAGATATATTCTATGATATACCACGTAAGAGAGAAGATAAAACTATATAATTTGTGATACATTCCTAATTTCTTAATATCAAATTGTATACTTTGGAGAAATAAACCGTTATCTTGAGAATAGAACATTGAAGTCTTCGGTTCTATTTTGAGACATTGCAAAGCAAGCTTATGTGTTAATCTAATTCTGTCAATTAATTCCAATAGTAATACAAGTCAATATTTTCTATGGCATCAAATCATCTCTGTTTTAATATGTGTATTTCACTTTATGTTTCATACATTATGAAAGTGACACATGTCTCATAACTTTTTAAATTATAAAATCATGGGTCATGTGTCACCTCCCCAGATGATTTCATCCGATTTTCTACACCTCATATTAGTATGTAAATTTATTGTTATCTTCTGGGTTTTTATTCTAAGTATCAATCTAGATAGAATTATTGGGGAATATATATCATAAGAGTATATATATGTGTCTTTGTGCTATAATTTGTTCAAGCAAAAATAGGTCACTAGGCTCGTAAACTAGTCAATACTTACTCAAAAAAGTTCATATGTAGTTAGAGCTAGTAGAATGGGTTCGATCCGATGGGTCAGCCTAGTCCATCCAACATTTTGGATGGACTGAACCACATAAATGTAGGTTTAAAATATCATCTAGCCCAACAAGTCCAACGGACTTCGACTGACTCGAAAATCTTAGTATAGGTAAACTGGGTTGGACTCAATAATTTTTTGATCAATGAAAATTTGGGCCAGCTTGGCCGAACCCGACATATAGTATTGACCCAATTAATTGACCTAACTGGTCGGACTGCCCGAAGTGCAATCTTTATATATAGCATAGTTAAGAATAGAAAAAAGCATATACATACCCTTTGTGTTTCCCATGTGGAACAATAGCATAGTACCGATTGGAAGACAAAGGTTGATTCAAAACTGGGATTAAGAAAAGTGAATCAAGAGTGACATAAGAACTTTGGCCTGTGAACTGTACATACGAAACTACCAACTCCTTGTCTTGAGGGAACGGCAACTCTGCCAAGTTTCGATTCTTGCAGCATCCGAAACATGAGTAGGTTTCGGATTCTGCATCTTGGATCACTAAGTATCCGGAATTTGGACCCTCAGGTAGTGTTGCGAGAGACTCCGGAGACTTTAGCAGCTGAGAAAGAGGTCTTGTCACATACATAATTGCTTTACAATTTGATGCACAAAAATGTTCATACCAAATGTCAATATATACTTGTCTCTTTCTTTAATTGGATAATAAACTAAGCGTTGGCAAGTCTTTTTTATCTTTTGTGAACGTTGGCAAGTCATGTTTGAATAGTCAATTTGATTATATTAATTATAGTAAATAAGAAGGCCTATATATATAAGTTTGTACCTACCCAACATTTATGAGCATCATGTGATTGGATTAGGTTGCACGTTGAGGAAGGCTCGTGGCCGTACGTATTCTGCTTTGATCGAGGATGTGCCTCTCGTGAGTTCCAAATTCGTAATATTAATATATGTTAGGAGTCGTCGTTAAATGATTACTTCATATTTTAGGGCTACAGATTTAATCCTTATATACTATCGCTCGAGGAGGTTGCTATCTTAATTATGTTGGAAAATGTTGTTATTTCGAAACTTCTAAAAATATTTAAATGATTTGGTCTATTAGAACTAGTCCTTCACTTGCACAAATAACTAACTGTAGTACCAAATTTCCTAACTAATCAATTTTCAATTGCTGCTAATTCGTTGCATGTTAGCATGTATTTATAGTTGACCCAGAGTGGGAAGCAAAAAAGAAATTTCTTCTTTTCAATTATTGCTTCTTTTATTTCCATTTTTTTCAAAGATCGAGATTGATTCAATGTTTCGAAAGACCTTGTGCAAAATAAGAAATAGGACCCCTAAAATATTAATATCATTTTCTCGAAAATATTTTTTATCAAAGAGCCATATACAACACAACACATCTCTTGCAACTGAAAAACAAAAAACAAAAAACAAAAACAAAAACAAAGAAAAAAAAAACAAACATAAAATAAATGAAGCCCCTTAAAATATAAATATCTACAATTTTCATCTACTAAACAATATATGAAACAAAAAATTGTGACTAAAGAAAAATATAAAATAAATAATATTATTTTTCCAAAAATACTTGTCATCAACTAGACAATATATATAAAATAAAAAACATAACTTACAACTAAAGAAAAACAGAAAATAAATTTTGTATGTTTGTATCTCCTTCTCTCTGCAAGAAAGGAGTAAAACAAAAATTGGACTAGAGAATGATTGAACTCACGACATGCGCGAACAAGTAAAAATTCCTTCTCCTTTGCCTATCATTTACACTTTAACAAGTTAATATAATATTGCATCTCATAAATATATATTATGTACAATATAAAAAAATCGGGGCACGGTACCGCTTTGACAGTCCCAGTGCCGCCCTTGTCAAATACATTACTTCTTTCATCTATATAAAAGACCTGCTGAATTAATTAATTTATATATTTGTTGCTCTTAGTCTATACTACTAATTTGTTGTATTCCTAGAGATAACGCAAGTGAATTCTTAAGGACAGTGCACTTTGGATTCGCACGTCTTAAGTAATTTCAATTTTATTGTGTTCTATATTTCTAACAATTTTAAGGATTTGCCAACTACTATTTCCACCCCTCCCACCAGATATATTTATCTTTATTTGTCAAATTTATGTATTGGTTTTGTGGAATGAAACATTGGGTATGTTTACTTACTACTTAATCCAATCCATTGAGGATTGGGTCAACCTAGTCGTGTTTACTTTGGGATTATCGACAATATATTTACACACATCACATCACCTTTTCTTTTATCACTTTTTACACTAAAAATCACTTTCCAACCAACAAGATCAAACACCTATTTATTTAACTCAATCTTCTTTTTTTACTTTATTAAATCATTCACGCTCGGCGGAAAGGTTGTGTGAATTCTCAAACAATCATTATAAAATCAATGATTCGGTTTGGAGAAACTAAACTTTGGTGCTTGCGCCACACGGCACTTAGTATATTAATTTAAAAATTATATTTTAATATTTGTTTTTTTTAACAATTTTGAAATATATCATTGGAGACGAATTTTTCCGTCTCTAATTTATTGTTTTCTTACAGTGAGTCAGATTTAAACTATTGGATAATTCCAATCTACACACTATATTATTCACTCTAATAAGGTATGCATCTTACAACTACGAACCCTAAATTTTCTTCTTACACGAACACTCAAGTATACTTACAAAGAACAAGGAAAAAAACACACAAACAAATCAAATTAAGAATGAATCTATTCCCATTTGGTCTTAATTTGATGAAGGTGCTTAAAATCATAAGACATAGCCAAACTCCCATCCATTCTCTTCAAATTGAACCTCTCAACCAAACCATAGCATCCAAACTCTGTCCACTCTCCCGACTCCTTAAATTCTTCGACTCTATGAATCTTCATTACCCTCTCCTCCCCGCCTACAAAACCACCCCTCCTCTGCTCCCACTTCATTCGTTCGACTAATTCTGTTCTCAACCCCACGGTCGTCCCCTCTCCTCCGCCTCCATAAACCCTAAACCAGATCACCCCATCAACAACACCTTTCTCATTCCACACAGCTTTCTCCCCGCCAATAAACACTTCTTCTATCTCAACCGAAGTATCAATTACCACCGAATTCCCTTCATTGTTCTTCCGGCAACTGAAAATCTTCTCCCATCTTTGCTCAAGCATCACCTCATAGTAGACCGATCGTTTCACCTGATCTTTCAGTGTTCCTTCCATGACAAATACAAAAGGACTATACCATTTTCCAACCACACATGGTACAGAGGAACCGAACTCTGGTAAACGAGCGCGTAGTCTGGAGTCGAGGCCTTGCGCTGATTCTAGCGTGAAATTGTCGGGGGTCTTCCCGTAGATTGTCCAGCCCTCTCTTCGTAAGAAGTAGGGTGGAAAACCATCCGATGCTATCGAGTTGGCAACGAAATCGCCCCTCGCACTGCAGAGTCCTTGATAACGAACCATTTCGAATTGCTGGTAAATGTTGTGTGGATCCAATGGCCTCGGTTTTACATCTTTCGTGCAGCGACAGAAACAACACGTTCTCTTATCTTCTTCCCTTGAACAAGTGTATGCTTCCCTGTAATTCCAATTCCAAAAGAATGAAAATGCTTCATCAATCGAAAGTTCATGTATAAAACTCAGGGCTTAAATCACTGTGCCGTCAACAAGTAAATCGGTCAAAAAAGCACACGGAACCAACTTTCGTTCGATTTTAATCCACGTGACACCATTGCTAACGTTTTTTAGGACAGAAATCGAACTAGTGAAAAGTTGGTGATTTCACATAACAATCACATAAGCTATTCCGGACGAATAATTTCTTTAATTACGGGATAAAATTGAAAAGACAATAAATTTTGATACGAAAATGAACGAACGGAAAATTATTGGACGAAGTGATTTTAGTCATAACATACTACACTCTCTGGAATATTTATTAACATTTGTTTTTTTAGCTTAATTTTCACATTTATTCCAATGTCACCCCAAAATAATTGGAGAAAAGATAGGATTTGGTTATAGCTAAGTTGCAAGATGTGTAACCCTGTTCATAGACCGGATCAAATCTCACCAAATCTTCTCAAAGTACTAAAGAAATACCAGATAAAATGAGTTAATTACGTAAACATTCACGAACTTAATTATCATTTACAACATGACATTTTAATTATAATATAAAAATGCACCACCTTTATAATTATTCAATTCAATGCATCTGAGCAAATTTTCGATGTCGATTGCTGCCGTGGAGCATAAAATTGATATTTTGACTCATCCAATTACATACGTGTAATTGCACAAATTCTTTTGACCCATAATTAAATGAAAACGACATTGTTTTTATAATTAAACCTAATAGTAAATGTTATTATTTTCATTTAATTAAAAATTTCTAAATATTGTACGATTACACGTTTGTAGTCGGAATAGACAAAATATTGATTTCAGATTTCATGTCAGCAATCAGAGTCAAATTTTCACTCGGATGCATTGAATTGAAAAAATTATAAAGGTAATGCATTTCTATATTATGTTTAAAAAAGCATATTACAAATAATAATTAATTAAAATATCGTGTATATTTACGTAATAACCCTCATAAATTTTAGACACTCTAAGAGAAGTCAGAAAAAGTAATAGACAAGTCATTTGTATATTTCTTTATGAAAAAAAAAAAATTCTTTTAATCTAAGAACAAAGAAAAAACTCTCCTCTCATCCCACGATAACTTAAATTCAGGGCCAAAGACCTAGGTAGTAGATGTTCTGCCACGTAGAGTTATCCAACTTCATTACTTATTTGTATATTTCACATAAATATACTTATATACGTACCCTTTGTGTCTTCCATGTGGAACAATGGCGTAATACAGATTGGAAGACAAAGGCTGATTCAAAACTGGAATAAACAAAACTGGATCAAGCGAAACATGACTGCTTTCGCCTGCGCCCGTTACATATCGAACTGTCAACTCCTTGTTCTGAGGGAAAGGCAGCTCTTTAAGTGTCCGATTCTTACAGCACCCGAAACACGAGTACGTCTCGGATTCCTCGTCCTGAATCACCAAGTACCCGGAATTCGGACCCTCAGGTAGTGCTGCAAGAGATTCCTGGGATTTTAGAAGCTGAGAAAGAGGCCTTGTTACGTACATTTTTTGGTTGATGCACAAAATGTTGATAGCAAATGTCTATATATATTTGTCTTATTTGATAAGTCCAATTGCGCATTTAATTACAACACGTCTCAAATTTGACTGTTGTAATAGTCAATTTGAAGGCTGTATATATAAGTTAAATATATATCTATCAATAAACATGTATAAGCATATGATTGGACAAGGTTTTGAGTTGTGGAAGATTCGGGGCTTTTGCCTTCTTGATAAGGTTAATTGAATGTATGATTTTTGAATATTCTAATCAGCTTTCTTCATAAATCATATGCTTATTTCAATGTAACCCGGTCTATGTTTTATATGGCTTGGATGATAGAAATTTTGATATAAAATATTCGGTCGGATCAATACGCCCAACGAATTATGAATTTATTCAATAATTGGACGAAGTTAGATAACTCAAGTGGCGAGAGCATCCACTATCTAGACTTTTGGTCTTGGATTCGAGTCACCTTGGAGGAGGAAAGGAAAAGGTTTTTATTTGTTTTTAGATTAGGAGAAAAGAATTTAGAAAAAAATACTTGCCCAATAATCTTTTCTTAGAAGGGTCTATTGGCTAGACTCACGAATTTTTGACTTAGAATTATGAACAGGTCCAGCCCACCTAATATATGGTGTTTCCATGACGGGTTAGGACAAGTTGGAAGAAACTGTCCGAATTGTTACCGCTACATCTGATCCAGGATCAGAGTATATCCCAAATGTTAATTGCTTGATGTTATTAGTCAACATATATTTTTTTTAAACACACATAAAAAACAAAAAAAAAAAAACCATAAATATTAAAATATAAGTAAATAGGTTAAATCAATAATCAAGTGATTTTTATTATTTTAGAAAATTGTATCTTTATTTAGTTGAGCCAAAAAAATATTAAAAGAGAAAATTTGTGGGAGCTATGGGAGGTGATATTATTAATTCGCACATATTATGTATAATGAAATATTAGATGTAATCCGACTTAAAATAGATCCCAAGGCCTCATATTAAATTACGAAAATGAAAGGTACAAATTTCTATTTTTATTTTTCTAACCAAAATGAAGGTACAACTTTTTTCAAATCCAAGATAATTACAATAAAATAATTGCAAAAGAACGATTCTAATTTTTTTTTCTTTTTTTTTTAAGATTAGTATGCAACTCTAGTGTATTAAATTAAAATAAAATAATTCGTATTTTGAGAACATAATATTATGGTAATGGGACAAATTAAGGTGCAAGTTTATTCGGGTCAAAATCTGGTTAATCGAGCCGTATCGAATTGCTTTGGAATTTCTCTTAGTAAATTCGAGTCGGATTGATTTGAGAATTTTCTCAATAAATTTAGGTTGAATTAGTCAGGTCCATTGGATTGAATTAGGAATTATCACCTCTAACAGTAATACTCCCTCCGTCTCACTTAATTTTGCGCGAACACGAATATTAAGAAGAAGTTGTTTTTACTTTTAAGTTGGCTTTATTAAAGGTGTAGGTTGAGCGTGGAGATTTGAGGGTGAAAATTATGAGAAAAGTTTTCCTTATAAGGTGTACAAAGTTAAGTGAGACGGACGAAAAAAACAAGTATGCAAAGTTAGGTGAGACGGAGGTAGTATTTCTTACTATTTTGTTTTGTTAGTAACTGAGGTATTCGTGACTTTTCAAATACTCTTAATTTGAGGGTGTGTTTGTTTATGGTTGGGCCAATCCGTTGTGGATTGTGTCCAACCTAACATGTGTTTGTTTATGGGTTTGTGACAATATATTGTCTCCAACCCTCTTACACACATCATTAATTAAACTCAATTATCAATACAACTTTAATCAATAATCATCATTCTTTAACTAACTCTTACACACATCATAAATCAAATCCAATTTTCAATACACCTTTATTCAATAACCAATCATTTTTTAACAAACTCTTACACACATCATCAATCAAACTCAATTCCCAATATAACTTTAATCAATAACCAATCAATCATTAACTATCTCTTACACACATCAAATCACTTTTACCACCTTTTATAATATAAACCAACTCCAACCCAATCTCTCAACCAACATAAACAAACACTCATTTATTTACCCCAACCTAAAAATTCCACTTTATTCTCCACAGCCTACAGTACTCCAGCCATCCACAGCCATAAACAAACAGGCCCTGAGTTTTCCCTTTTTCTGAAACTTGGAATGGAATAATAATATATAAATGGGGTTTATCTTTAATAAAATGAGCAAAATGCATTAACGTGCAATAAATTTTCTTTTTTGGAAATTGGGAAAAAATGAAAAGTTTAAATCTTGTTCAATATAAGTAGACACACAGAAATTGTATGTAGTTGATCTTCTCCTTCGCACCTTCCATCGGAATTGTCGCAATGGAAGGCAAGAGAAATCGGCCAGGCACCCTCACTCGTCTCCAACCGAAGAAAATCAAAATCAGCGACCACATTGGAACCCTAATTGATGGAGAAACCCCCCATCTTCCTCCAGAAATCATCGTAGAAATCCTCATTAGACTTCCCGCCAAATCGATCTTCAAATGCAGGTGTGTTTCTAAATCATGGCTTTCCTTGATTTCCAGTTCTCAATTCATCAATGCTCACCTCGATTACTCAACGAACAATGCAAATTTTAAGAATCACAGAGTCATGTTTACTCTTACCAACCCATATGACCTCAGAATCTGCGCAGTCAACTCGTTGATGTTCGAACATGCAGCTGTAGCATCTGACGTAGACTATCCTAGGAAAAGTCCATATAGGTCTGTTTGGACAGTGGGTTCTTGTAATGGAATAATTTGCCTTGCTATTAATGAAAACCGTATCTATCTATGGAACCCTACTATAACAAAATGGAAGAAATTGCCGGGGCCAGAAGTGGAAATGAAGAGGGAGGGTTTTTATTACTTGTGGGGGTTTGGTTTTAATGAGAGTGATGGTGATTACAAGGTTGTGGGCATTTTCTGTTTCTTTGGTAATGGAAAATCGTTTGAATCAACGGTAAAGATATATAGTTTGAAGACTAATTCTTGGAAAAGGATTGAAGATTTCAAGGGCGGCATTCCCTTAGTTGATTCTGGTAAGTATGCAAGTGGGAAGCTTCACTTTTTAGCAACTGCTGGTATTGATTCTGATTTTGAATGGAATATTGTTTCTGTTGACTTAAATACGGAGGTATATGGTATGTTGGAGCAACCGAATTACGGGGAGGGTTGTTCAGGTTTGTGTTTGGAGGTGTTGGGAGGCTGCATTTGTATTCTTGCTAACTACCACGAAATTGGGGCCAATGTTTGGGTTTTGAAGGAGTATGGTGTTAAAGAATCTTGGGCTAGATTAATTTCCATACCTTATATTGATGCGCCTGGAACAGATTTATACTCGAAGCCTTTGCTTGTAATGCCAAATGGGGAGATTTTATTGGGCTTCGGGTTGCATTTGGTAGTTTACAATCCGAAAGATTATAGTATCAGGCCTCTTGAGATCACTAATGCCGAAAGGTTCCTTGAAGCAGACATCTACGTTGAAAGTTTAGTCCCAATTCAAGTGGAAGACTGACGAGCAATGCAGAAAGGGTAAGATTTGGGAAATGAAATTGTTACTTATGAAGCATTTATATTAGCTATACTGATTGAGTTTACCATGTTTGTTTCTTGTTTATCTGAGTGTTTGTTACTTCGTTGAGGCATGCTATGATTGTTGTAGTGTTTTTATTGTCCAATTCCAACTGTTTAAGCTGATTTTGGTAACACGTAAATGTGCTACTAGTTCTAATAATGTTCTATTAACTTTTAGCTTAAAGCAACTATATCTGTTGAAACCCTCAAGGAATTCATGAAGGTTTTTCGGCACTATGTTTGAAACTTGATGTTATTGCTTAGCACTGTATATACCAAAGAAACTAACAGTGTCTGATGAAAATTAAGAATATATTCCATGTAATAGTTTAGTTTACTTTCTTGTATTGATTAAGTTATGGTTTTCTAACAAGGAAGATATAGAGTTGACGATAGTGATATATTACCTCTTTGTTTTATAAATGCCATTGATGTTTATGAGTTCTGTTTAAAGTGTTTTTACTTCATCGAGAGAAGTAGTTTTTTATTAAAGAAAGATGTATTCATCCTGGAAATAATTTGAGCTTTTGCCCATGCAATTCTTTCATTCGTTCTCTCGACTTAAAGATGGTTGTGCAAGCCAAAGAATAAGCGTGAAGAAGCTCTTTTCAGCTGATCCCCAGTTCTTGAATTGTACAACTCCCATACTATCTGTACATGAATTAATTATGAAATATGATTTGATTAATTATTGAACCCGTTAGTTAAGTACAAAAGAACAATAATAAGGTATTATTCACAATACATGCATACTCTTGCACGTAGATCAACAAGTAGTATTGTCTTAATTATAATGTGCACAAGTACTAGGAGACTTGCCAATCCAGATGTCATTGGCACTGGCGTAATGCTATAGATGCTATATGGCTTCAACTCAAGGTAGGATGTTTACCATGGCATTCCTAATCCAAAACTTATCTGTTTTTTGTAAAAACTGCATTTGTGTTCTTGCTAAAAAACTCGGGCAGATGTTTGGGTTTTGAAGGATTATGGTGTTGAGGAGTCTTGTGCTAATTTGTTCTCCTATATTGATGACCCTAGGAAAGATTTTTACTCGAACCCTTTGCTTGTGATGCCAAATGGCCAATTTTTTTTTTTTGTTGGGGGGGTGCATTACAATCCAAAAGATAATAGTTTCAGGCATCTTGGGATAACTAATGCCGATAGGTTCCTTGAAGTAGACATCTATAGTGGAAGTTTAGCTCCACATCAGGTTTAGTTTGTTGAAAAGAATTGTGTTACTTATGGAGCATTTATCTTAGCATTACGCTGATCTAGTTAACCATGTTCTTTTCTAGTTTATATTATGAAATAGTAACACGTATTTATGTGTTATTAGTTATCAGCTTTAATGACAATCTTCTCTGCAATTGTGCATACAAACATGGATAATGCAGGGTGACGTGAAATTTAATTGTGAAGCATAATCTTGGTGTCTCCCATATAAGCTCGTATATATATCGTATTTGCGTGGACTATCCACTTTTACCGTAGAAACAGTTTGTTGTCTCCTGTCATACGTAGCGAATCTATATTATGGCCCATTTTAGTGTTGCTGATAGAAAAGTTGGTTCTGTCCTTAGAATTGCAAGGTTAAGTACTGATGTCTGAAACTGTTCTTTCAAGATGGACTAAAAGATCCAAGAATTTTCTGACATACTAGTTTCCAATAGCATGTCAAATATTGTGTTGGGTAATATAATTCAATACAAAACATATATATCATTATGTAGGATTGTCGTATACGTTTGATGAAACTTATTTATGTGTAGCTAACAGGTCTGTATATACTCTCAGAGGCGCTGGAATAGGGTCGCAATGATTTTGTGGTCGATGACATTGTTGCAGCAAATGGAGAAGTAAATCCATTGCAAGAGCGATGACAAGAGAGCAGTGCTATGCTGCTGTCAACCAAAATATATCTATATGTAGGTTTGCGAAGTTCTGGTTTTTTGGACTCTATCATTTTGTTGTATGTATTTATTATGAATTGTGTTGAACTTTTTAAGAGTTTATGAAGACATTTGTATTGCAGTTATGTAGGCCTTTTTGACACAATTTTGTTCTTTTGGGGCAGGAATGCTCAAGATCTTATAGAAAATCAACAGTGATAAATCTCAGAAAATGTCCAGAAAAAAAAGTTATGGAAGTAAATTATATGTTTCTTTTCTCTCCAATACGTCAAAATGGAAAAATGCACCTCACGTGGTTTTAAATAAACCACGGACAGGTCTTTCAAAACAAGAGGTGTAAAATTTTAAAACCCCAAGAGGGTTCCGGTGCATTTTGCCCCATCTCGAAATCTTATGACAGTAGAATAACATTCAACATCTACTATATATTTAGAAATAAATTTTGTATTTCGTTTTCTAATGTGAGAACAAAATATCCCTCCATCCCGGTTAAAGTGCCACTTGACCAGACACGAATGTTAAGAAAAAACAGTTGACTGTTTATTCTTTGATTTTTTAAAATATAGAGATTGAGGTTTGAGATTTTGAGGGCGGTTGTAAGAATTAGTTTCCTTTTTTGGGTAGCACGTTTAATTGGCACGGATCGAAAAGACAAATAGGCAGAGTTAAGTGGAACAGAGGTAGTATTCATTCATGGAATCTAAATGGCAGAAATATGTAGGGTAATCGACAAAAAGTGGTAGGGAGGTAATTCGCAGTAAAAAATTAGTACAAGCTTCTAATGGGTAACAGAAGATGTCGCACCATTTGTAATAAAAAGACCCGATTTAATAGGCTTACAAAAATCTGTTGCTCTAATTAAAATACAAGCCTAAAATTTCAAACATAGAAGTACAACGTTGTTGACAACATTTTACAGACAGCAATTTTGAGGCCAATTGTTGCTCGAATTTAACTTAGATATACATTGTTTAGTTAAAAATAAATAGACCTATTCTTACCAATAAAACTAAACTTGCATAAATGTTTCAGCAGAAAAAACAATACAGAAATCAATGACTCAAGCTTCTTTCCTTGTAACCCTGCAGTAAAGTAGACGACGCAGAAATCAGTGAAACGATAAACAGAGAATTCACAAATTGCAACCTTTAGTTATTTCAAGGGCACAAAGATCTTACCTGAAACAGTAGATTCCGAGGGCTGACGTTATTTCATGAATAACTGAGGTGGCAAAATGCATATAGAGCACCACTGTGTACAGCGAACCAACAAATATAAGATGCAGCGAAAAATAATCAATGCAGAAAAGGAGGATGATTATTGGTAATTTGAAAGGCCAAGTAAAGGAAAGGGAACGAGAACATGCGTGCAACTGATAAGTTTACCTGTGTATGCAAAGTAACCAAGAAGAACCCAGAACTCATCAACCAAAGGAACTCTGCCACAACATTGAGAACACATAGTTGTTAAATATCTCAAAATGAAAGAAAGAAAAAAGAAAAAAAGAAGGAATGCAACATACCCATCATTTAGCCGAGCAGTGAGAGCATTTGCAATAGCGAAGGGTAGATAAAACAAAGACTACAAAAGCAAACAGTAAAATTACAAAATCCCAAATATGAACTTCGCAAAATGCATTTTGAAATAAGAGAAACCTATTTGTAGTATAAATATCAATTACAAAATTGATGCCTGAAAAAATCAAGAAGCAATACTCAAAATACTTCATAAAAATCCAGTGATATGATATATCGAAATGAGGGTCATACCATGCACATATTTGTTTTCAAGCCCTTAGGTTCGTCACATAGGTGAGCAAGAATCATTCTTCCCTGCAAAACAAATAAAGAACATTAGCCTTAAAAGCATACACAGGGAATATGCAATGAATATGAAATCCAACAACAAATTCTTCCTAAGTAGAATTTCAAAGGGTATTATGAGTAACATTTAGTGCAAAATTGAACCTACAAATGGAGGTGAAATTGTTATTATGAAAACATGCATTCATAACATACGATCTTACCACAAGGAACCCGAATGCAAGCCCAGTACCCATTACAACAAGATGTGGATAGACGCCCATTAGATCAGTGGGAGACAAGTAATTCCTGCAAGTTATACTCATCAATATACCATAAGCAGGACAAATAAAAACATTAGACACGGAAATCAAGTCATACCAAACAAGAACCCCACCAATTAGCACAACAAAAGGGTAAAGCTGCCAAGAAATGAGAGCCAGATATTAGTTCAAAGATCGACGATTGTGCTTGAGTATTGAACAGTCTTACCATTGCCAAAGCTAGCAGCATGCTTCCTTTTCGTGCTTTTACAACCTTGTGAACATTGAGTACACTGCACAGAAGCACTTCGTACTTTAGAAGATGGACAAAATTGCACGATAATATGTGGAAGCAGCAAACCATAAAAAATGGATAGCCTTCTAATATTAACTCGTTAGTTATTACAAATAGTTGACAATTGCCGTTTAGGTTTTCTTTTTCATGTCTCCCCTTTTTTATGTAACTTTGCTCCAGAAAAAGTATAGCTGTAGGCTTCTTGCAACATAGTAACATTTTCATATTTTAGATACTACTTTAGCTGCTGAGAGATATGGCAATCCACGGGATATAAAATTTGGATCAACTGTTCTAAAATGTATAAGATACTTAGAGTACGATGATTGTTGACGTCTTCACAAGATAGGCTAAAAGTTTTCTATCTGTTCAAAGTAAAACTGCACTCACTTGAACGAGACTGTTGGGATGACTGCAAAGAATATCATGAAAAACAGGACAGTCTTATACATTGTGATTTCTGTAAAAGAGGAAAATGAAATTATAAGTGGCTGATTTGCAACAAAATTGAAGTATAAGATACAGGCAAACCCATCGTCAGAGACGCGTGACGAGAATGAAACCAAGTACAGAACTTAAGCAACTGATACGAAAATTAATAATCATACATCAAGAGACACCATAATACATAGAAAGTCAGATATCTGAAATTTCTTTTTTTGGAAACACTTACCACTTACAAAAGGAAGCCAACTCAAGATTGGGATAGATTTTCCGAATGGTTGAGCCCACCATTCAGCACCTAAAAAGAAAAACAAGCAAACAAACCAATACATGTTAAATCCTTACTGCAGATGGATGCAAGTTCATAATAGCGCGTGAAATCTTAGGTTAAGGAAGAAAAATTACCAACAAAAGCAGTAAAGCAATGGGTCACGTATATCAACATAAGTCCTTCTGTAGGACCATTTATAACCGGAAGAATGAGAGTATTGGTAAAATAGCTGTATGAAAGAACCACGGGCAGAAGCATTAGGACAAAACAGAGCAAAGATAGTAGGTGCAGAGTGACTTCACATTATAGAAGGACAAAATTTCTTGACAGCCCCAAAAACATTAGATAATAGAAGAAGTGCATCCAAACCAGCACCAATAACCATCAAGAAAGGATTAGAGTCTGAAACCTTCCCCCAATATTGCAACACAGATTAGCATTATATGAGACACGCTGAAATGAGATACTTAATCCATGAAGAGTACTAAATCATGGATCATAAATTTCACTTACTGTTCCCAAGTAGCACAGTAGAAAGGAACTGCTGATATAACCCAGAACCAGAAAGTATTTCGCCCACACATAGCAGTGCTTCCAAAGGCCAATGCCTCAAGCTAGAAAAAAAAATCAAAATCAAACTTCAAGAATCACTATCACAACATCTAGAAATAGAATTTATTTAGGAAAAAAAGTGCTCAAGGTTTGAAACATACCGCACATGCAAGAGCATCACATCCTGCATTTGCAGGTAAAATAAAGTTACTAAAGATAATTTCTCAAGGCTAAAAGATGAAGAAACATTGCAAAATTCATAGATGAAAGGAGGGGAAATCGAGTGCTTAAATAAGAGAGGAGAAGTAGTTACCATGATCAAAAAGTTCTCCCAGTGGACTAGATGAACTTGTTCTTCTTGCTTGTTTTCCATCGACAGCATCAAAAGTCTAGTGTGCATTTACAAGTAAAAGATAGGATCAACTGTAGGCTAGTAACTTAATTGCTTAATAAGAGAAAAAACTAACGTTGTTGGTTAGGCAAAAAGTTAAAACCAGAAGTCAGCTTATATGCTTCACAAGATAAAAACTTAAGTTCAGTCAGCTAGTATTTTATGTTTTATTGCCAATCCAAACCATCTCAATAACATCGATGCAAAAAAACTGAGTAGATAACATACTTGGTATAAGAAGAGCAACAATCCATGGGCAAAATGAACCCATCTAGGAGGAGGTGAATCCAAATGAGGTGAATATACCTGTGCAGAGGGGTTTAGACAGTCAGATACAGGGAGGAAATATCTTCGGAAACAGAAGACAACACAAACAGCAGATATCCAAAGTTAGGAAGGGCATTAAATATGCTAGAAGCTTCCATGCATCTATTTATATGTTACAACGCCTCAAAGAGTGATATATATACTACACTATAACATATTGTGATAGAGAAAAGATTTCAACAGTTATAAGAAGATAAATTAGTATTATGGACATAAAAATCAATACAAAGCACAGGGAGAGATGAGATAGAGATAGAGAGAGCTCACAAATCCAAGCAATGCAGACGCAAGCAAAAACATGAATCCCATAAGTGTAATCTGTAAATCAAGAAAAATAAAGAATATACTATGAGCAAATAAGCTGACATTAGACAGGCAACTTGTAACTAAAAGAAGTACTATTGAAGTAACACTGACCATGTTGGGTCTGGTCCAGTCCATGAACAAACGGGAACAGAAAGTAGTTAGTAATCATAATAAGAACAGCATAATCTTAAAAATATCATACAGAAAAGGCATAGAAGAGGATAATCTAAAGACAACAAGCCCTGTACTCAAAACCATCTTCAACTATCAACTGCAATATAACAACCCTACAGGATATATCAGCATCCTAATATCATTAAAATCCAGCACCGATAGCAAATTTACTACTAACATAAAACTAGCGCTGCTTAAAAGAAATCGAGGTAGAGTGAAAATCTAACTTGGAGCTCTTAATTGGTGCAAGAGAGATCCCTTACAACTAAGGACAGAGTAACAGCAAATAGTCAACCACAGAGCAGTATGATAAGCTTTAATCAAATCATATTTTTAACCAATCACCAATATAGTAAATTGTATGCTATTATTTTGAGTTAGTTCGACGATTTTTGCATTCTTTACTCTATGAAGTCAAGACCAAGGGTATTTAGCAAAACTATAATCACAAACAGGGACTGATCCAGGAAGGTCCCGTTATGGGGGCACATTTAATACAGAGTATGTATATTAAGGAAATTTTGAGTACTGGGGAATAACATAACTTTTTACCGAGTTTATATATTAACATTTATAAAATTTAAACAGCAAAAACAAAGATTTTTTTTTTTGTGGCATCATGCGTCCCCACAACTGGAGCTGTAGCTCCGTCAATGATCACAAACTCTCAAGATGGAGATGTGTCTGTTAACTACATTTCTGAATTTCCAGAAAATCCGGATGCTGATAACCATGTTAATTAGTCATTAAAGAAAATGACTCCCTCAGTTTCCAGATTCTGGATACTAAATAGTTGTTACTCCCTAAATTTTATACCATTAACAGATGCTCAATATTTGAATTCAAGCAGTCAACAGTCTAGGAGCTCCCATACTGAACAAAGGCTGAAAATTCATATATGTTGGCTGGATTACGCAACTTCAACTCCAATTTCGTAGAACCATGGGAATGTCTACAACTATTACCTTATACCATTCTATTTACAACACTGATACATATAAATATGCATGATAAATTACTTTGCCAGCACCAATACTTTCAAGCAACCACAAGTGCATTCACACAAATTTAAGACCTTCCCCAAACAGAACACGAGCAAAGAATCACTAAACCCTACAAATAAGAGGATATTGAAACTAAGACAAAAATAGCGAAAAAACTTACGGCATCCAAAGAGGGAAGAAATGAACACAGCGAGTCCAGAATGGCTGCAACACATATTTAGCCAAATAAGAGTGATCCACTCCACTGTACTTGTATCTATGCAGAGCTGCAACTCCATGCGACCCTATGTACCCCATTCTTCTTCTTCTTCAATAAATTATTTCAAACTTTTTGCGATTACACCTCGAATCGTTAGAAGTTGACGTATAACCTGGGCGGAAAGAACGAGACTGTACTGAAACCAAATCTAACAACAAAATTTAAAATCAATGTATGAATCCAGGAAAGCATACACAAACATTCATGGAATCATATGCATATGAGTGTTATAGTAAATTTGCAAATTTCAAGTTCAGTTCAACAATCAGTTCATAATTAGAGGGTTTTCAAATTGAAATCTTACCTTTCCTACACAGACAGTGTGATCTGTGCGAATCGAGGCCAGGAAATAAATATGGAAGTTATTGTTATATATATTTAGATTAGATTAGATATTTCGATATTTTCAGATGTCATATTAATATACTTAAGGCAAAGGTTTAATGAAAAGCGTATCTTTAAATGGAAAGAATATTAAATAATCGCTTTTGGTTTATTTACCAAATGAGAGATTTTTTTAAAGGAATTATCTACACTGATCTTCAATATCAACGTTGACGTTAAGCATTAGTCAAGCGGGCAAAGTGATTCGAGCGATAAACTGAGAATTAACACATAGTTAAGATATAGATGTAACAAATTGAATTCAATTAAATTTAAGTTGAGAGTCGGAAAAGAAATATAAATCGAGTGGAGCTCTTACGAGACAATCTCATGTGAGGCTAAAAAATGGCAAAGAAATTGAAAATAGAAAAAAATCAAATAACTAAAATTTAATTGAGCATGCTTCATGTTTTGTGCTAAACCAATACATATTTTGTTGGAAAATCGGTAAATACTTCGGCTAATAAAGAAATAATAGATTGCGGAGTGAAAATTGAACTCTTTTTGGATTCATTAGGAGCAACTACATAAAATTTAGGGTTAATTACAAAATGCAACCTGTACTATTGGCCTTTTTTTCATTTCTAGTTCAAACTAAATATTTTTTCCGATTGCAACCTGTATAACGCGTTTTTGTTGCAGTTTGCAACTCCGGTCATATTTCAGGCTATATAGGCCATGTGCCATGCACATGACCTCCATGGGACAATAATATGGCGACACATGTAGAGATGGCAAAACTGGCCCGGCCCGATGGGCCGGCCCGTTTAGCCCGAAACATAGAGTGGGCTGGGCCGGAATATTAGAGGCCCGAAAAAATTCGGGCTTTTTTGGCCCGGCCCGAACGGGCTTTTCTTTTGGTGGGCCAAGCCCGGCCCGGCCCAAAAGCCCGCGGGCCGGTCCGATGGAATTGAATTTTTTTCACGTCACTAATCGAATAAGAAAAATTTAGGAATTAAGTAATATCTTGTGTACTATTTGAAACATGTTTTTCTTTTTTCTCTTTCTAGCAGAGCATAAATGTATATATTTACCGATAAATTAAAATATTTGACTAATTTAATACTCTATTTTCTTCAGTTTTATTAGCAGAAGATGGAAAATGAATTGGATCCAAGCATGCTTATTAATTATTATGTGTCGAAAAATGAAAAATTGATTAACATGTAGTATAGTACGTACACAAAAATTAAATAACTTATGACATATATATAACTATATATCATCATCCATTCCTTCTTTTTTTTTTTATTATTATTATTGTTATATCTGGGGTTTAAGACATGCCTATAGATTAATAGATATCATTCATTGCAACGAATAATAATATATTATCTTCCGATCAAGTTTTTTCTTAAGAGAATTAAACTGAAGTTCGCCTCAATATATAATTCTACTTCATGGTTAAAGTAATAAAAAAAAAAAAAAAAAAAACCTCATTGGTGGACTTTTTTGGCCCGATGGCCCGAGGTCCTCCGGGCCGGGCCTAGCATTTCTAGGCCCGAAATAAATTGGGACCGGTCCGACCCGGCCCGAACTTTTCCTTGGCCCGACTGGGCCCGGCCCGAGCCCGCCGGGCCGCCCGAGTTGCCACCTCTAGACACATGGCCACTAATTAAAAAAAATCGAAAAAAGGAAACAAATACTTATAAATTATTTAAAATTTTTAAAAAAATATAAAAAAAATTAAATTTATAAATATTTCATATAAAAAATAAAAAATATTTTGAAAATTTGAAAATTCAAGAAATTAACAAAAAATTCTAAAATTAATTTTAAAATTTCTGAAAATTAATATAAAAAAATCGAAAATACTTTTATTTTGAAAAAAATCGAAAAAAATTGTAAATTATTTAAAAATATAAAATAATTTATTAAAAAATATAAAATTATATAAATTTCTAAATAATTTTATTTAAAAAATTAAAAATATATTTTGAAAATTTTAAAATTCAGGAAATTAACAAAAAAACATAAAATTTATTTTAAAATTTCTAGAACTAAATATAAATTTTGAATAATTATTTTGAAATTTTCAAATTCATTTAAAATCCAATAATTAAAAAAAATTATTTCTGAAAACTATTTTAAATGAATTTGGGAATTGAGAATTAAATTTCCAATTCCTCTCCATTTTCTTTACGCTCGCATAGAACAATAATAATGATCATGGACAGTAGAAGTCTGAGTCTTCTCCGATAAACCTGGCTTCTCGGCCTAATGAAACCCGGCAGCTATTCAAGTGGCAAGATGACGACGGAACTGCGAGAGGGAAGGCCGACTTCTCTTTTTTTTTTCTAGTTTGACGTCTGCACCAGACAGCTGAATCTCCTTCAATGTGTCCGCCAACGAGATAATTTTAAAATTCAGGAAATTAAAAAAAAAAAATTATTCTTAAAATTCTAAAGAAACTAAAATTCAGGAAATTAACAAAAAAAAAAATAGATTTTTTGTTAATTTCCTGAAATTTAAAATTTTCAATTTTTTTTTGCATTTTTATATAAAATTATTTAAAAATTTATATAATTATATATTTTTAATAAATTATTTATTTTTTTAAAATAATTTACAATTTTTTCGACTTTTTTCAAAATAAAACTATTTTTGATTTTTTTTATATTTATTTTCAGAATTTTTAAAATTAATTTTAGATTATTTTTTTTGTTAATTTCCTGAATTTCAAAATTTTCGAAATATTTCATTTTTTTATATAAAATTATTTAGATATGTATATAATTTTTATATTTTTAATAAAAAAATTTACTTTTTCAAAATAATTTATAAGTATTTTCGATTTTTCTTTTTTTATGTACTTAAGAGTTTTTAAAATTAATTTTAGATTTTTTTTGTTAATTTCCTAAATTTTAAAATTTCAAAATATTTTTTTTATGTTAAATATTTATAAATTTAAATTATTTTTATATTTTTTGTGAATTATTTTGAAATTTTTAAATAATTTATAAGTATTTTTTTCCTTTTTTTTTTCCTTTTTTTTAATTAGTGTCCACGTGTCGCCATATTATTGGCCCATGGAGGTCATGTGCATGGCACATGGCCTATATAGCCTGAAATATGGCCGGAGTTGCAAACTGCAAGGAAAATGTGTTATACAGGTTGCAATCGGAAAAAATATTTAGTTTGGACTAGAAATGGAAAAAAGGCTAATAGTACAGGTTGCATTATGTAATTAACCCTAAAATTTATTACTTAGTTGTTGAACGAAGTTGGATAGTTCAGGTGGCGAGAGCATCTACTACTTAGATTTTTTGTTTTGAATTTGAGTCACCTTAGAAAGAGGGGAGGATTTTTCTCTATTCATTGATTAGAAAAAAAGAAAAAAAAAATTACTTCCTCCATTCCGCGAGAGTTTGCATGGTTGACTCGATACGTATATTAAGAAAAAATTGATTTTACTTTTTTGTTGACTTTTTCAAATATGGAGATTGAGGGTGAAGATTTTAGGATGGAAATTATGAAAAAACTTTTCTTTTTAAGGGTGTACATATTGGTGTGGGACGTAAAAAAAATGTATAAATTCAAATGGGACGGAGGGAGTATTAGTTAGTTGTTGTTCTATAGAATATCTAAGATATTTGTAGCTAATCAAGTAAAGATGTACTAGAAAGCCAAATGAAATTATTCTTTTGAGTTTTTCTTTTTTCAGAAAAGAATATTGTTTGAATTTATTCTCCAACTTTCCGAAATACTAATAAAAAAGGTATCTTTTTCTTTCGAGAAAGAAGTTCTCATTTTCTTTCTCAATTTTAGGAACTAGTGAGGCTCTCCTTAATGTCTAAGTAACGCCATTTAAAAGTGAAAATAATGAAAATCTCATGTGCATTAATTGGACAGTGTAATTTAGATTGGGTAGATTGGGTATTATTATTTTTGCTTAAAGATATTACAATACATTTACCCAGATGTGTAATATCTTTAAACATAAATAATGATACATTTTCATCGTGATACATTTACTCATCACATGTAATACTTTTAGACATAAATAGTAATAACTGTAGACCCATGAACCGAATTGGTGCACAAGAGACATTCCCATAATAAATGTTTATAATTGAATGAAATGAGTGTATCAGTACGTGTCTTTTTACGTAGGTGCGTTTGTACATTTACTAGAGTTCATTTGATATGCTAACTCTTACGTGGAAGTTAGATTATTGATAGAATAAGGGTTAGAGTTTTAACTACATAATTCAATTGAATTCGTCTCTTTTTCAGAACGCAGTGTGGAAGTGGGTAACTTATGGTCATGGGGACAGATTTTATGTATTGGGGCTTTAGTTAGAATTACAATTCTAATGGTGAAAATATTATCTTTAAGCCAGTATCGTCTGATTCGGATACGCTTTGCCCAATTAGCCACACCTATAATGGGATATTATGTGTGTAAGAATTAGTTAGATGAAAAGAGGAGAAAGAAACTACTTTATTCTACTGAATATACAAACAAACACGATTGGGTTGACAGTTGGCTTGAGGATTGTGCCAAATAATAAATAAATACACCCATATTTTTAATGCTGACATTATAAAATCTAACATTATTTCTCTTGTTTCACTTTTTTTAACCGACACCACTACATCTCTCGATCAAAACTAGAATGGGAGCCTTGCAATAGAGTTTAGGTACCAGACTATCGAGTTTTATCCAATCAAATCGATTTTCTTTTTAGATTCTCGAATAGTCGAGTTTTGTCTAACCGGATGAAGTTTAGAGATATTCAGGTAGTCGAATTTTCCCCAATTAGGTCGAGTCTTTTTTAGATCTCGGGTGATAATATTTACCCAATTGAGTTGGTTTTCGGGTTTCTCAAGAATCCCAATATAAGAGTTGATTTTATTAAAAAATATGAACATATCTAATGCAAACTACACTATTATTATTCCCAAAACAAATATTATTTTTCTTTAAAATATTGAAAGGCGTGTCTATTATACTGATTCAGTAAGATCCAACCCAATTTTGATCATGTATCCGCTTTTGCAGGTATCCACATGATCTATTGGCTTTAGAAATTTTTATCGGGTTCTTTAGGTACCCAACCCGATAACAGAAAATCCGACACAAGCCAACCATAGAACCCAAGATGGGTCCAACATATTGACTAATACTGGATCATCATTAACCCACATTAAATTTTAAAATTACCGAGTTAAAATAGAGAACACTAAAATAAAATCTACATTTGAAATCTGACACACCGTTCAAACAAATTTTATAACAAAATATAAGAATTAGCAAATTATAGCATGCATATTTATCTAAATAAATGAACTAACTATGGTTAAAATCTAATATTTCTTGAACCTCCAGTCCTGACGACTAAACTTCAAAAATATTTAACATTCTCTATCCCAAAAAATAAGGAAAAAGGAAAAAATTAACGTCGTCAAGAATTCCCGGAAATTTCTTAACGAGAAGATAGAACATGAATATATATATATATAGTGATTAAGATTTAGTCCTTGCTATATTTGAAGATCTAGGGTAGATGGTTTATCCACTAAACACACATCCACATATACATTGGTGAAGATCTGCATTATATAAGGCACCTCGTATCGTTCTCCAAATATAGTACTACCTCCGTCCCGCTTTAATTTGCCTACTTTCTTTTTCGGTTTGTCTCAACTTAACTTGTCAGCCCATAAATAACAATTTGTTCTCACAATATCCACCCTCAATCTCCACCTTTAAAAAAATCAAAGATTTCACAAATTCTGTTTTTTCTTAAGCTCCGTGCTCCGTCAAAATAGGAAAGTTAGGCCGGGACGGAGGGAGTATCTAATAGACAGGGATATTAATTCGAACAAACAGCTGTCTGAAAGCAAAATTCGTGAAGTAAAATTCCAGAAAATCTGAAACTCACCATTAGAAGAAAATGCACTAAAGGTACTACAAAATTTGCTCAACGTACACCCTTCACTAACAATTCTAGCAAAGAGCAAAGGTAAAAACTCAGAAAGGCACAGATCAACCATCAATAGATCCATGCAAAGTCTAGTCTCCCGATCGAACCGCTCCATCTCGACGGAAAAAAATCAGTAATGAAGATAATGAGCCTAAATGAAATATGACAATCGAAAAATTTAAACGCGTATTATACTCGATTTCGTGATGAAAGACCCCTGAACAAACAGATTCCTAAGCCACCAACTGCCAGTGATGCCAAGAACACAAACATTTTATTTGAATCGTTACCGGTAACTCCACTTTTGTTACGTTTTATGCCTCGATTTGATTTTCCCCCCAAGTTTTCGCGTAAAAGGTTGTTGAGATTGTCGAGTTGATGCATTACTTGGCGTTGCCCACGTGCTACACTCGATAGCTGTCAAGAAATACCCAAAAAAAAGAAAAAAAAGGGAATATTAGTGTTATAAACAATTCCATGAATAAAATGGAAAAACAAAATAAAAATGAAATCCGATATCTGAAACAGTATAGAGAAACCCGTTTCTGACTCTTCTGCTCTAGATACGGGTTGTTCTAGACGGAAAGCAAGACTAAAAAGAGAAGTCGAACACTCAAAAATAAACCGTCTCGCAGATCCTTCTTTGTACGACGGGAGATACTTTCATCACAAAAGCAGCAGAGTTTTAAAAGGTAAAAAAAAAATTTGTGAAATTACGTCAAAGAAACACTTTTTATGATAAAAGTAACTCCTGTCGAATGAAAGACAGTCTAACACAAGTATTGCTCATAAAGAAATCCTGCTTTCATTTATGCATATGATAGTCTGATTAGTTTTTATACTGTTGTGAGAAATTAGAGACAATGTCAAACAATAATCTTGTTTTCCCTGGAAAAAAGAGAAGCAGAAACGGAAGGATTTTCTGGACAATGTAAAAAGAGACTGAACCGGATTCAGTAAAAGAGACGAAGAATAGTACCTCTTCAAGCAAACCCGAGTCTTTTGCTAATAGGGAAGAAGACGAGGAACTTGGCATCATCGATCCAGTTAAAGATCCATTCTCTAAACCCGATATGAAGTAGGAAGTTGTAGCCGACCCATTAGAGGCTTCAGCTTGTAACGGTATGTTATGCGAACTAGGAGAGTGTTTTTTGCTTGTCAACTTAGAATTCAATTCTTCAATTTGAGCCGTGAAATCATCCATCCGATCATTTAGTGTTGAGATTTGTTCTGAAAGGTGTGACATAGCTCCCTGTCCACAATGATATAAACAGATTTATTAGAAAGATTGAGCACGTAAAGAGGATTAGACAATGTTACATCTCAAGGATTATATGATACCTGATTTGCTAACGTCGTCTGTGAGTCTGCTGTCCTATCCTCGAAAACCCTATTTACCTTGGACAGGTTTTTGTCCCTGTTCGTTGAATACGAATGTGACATGCCACTGCCCAAAAAATTCACCACTATTTAGTAAAATCGAATGTTTATTTCATAAATACATATCATGGCTTTAGGGGATTGAAAAAATTAAAGAACCTTCTAAGATTTTTGGTTCTTGCTGCAGCCCGTTCTGCTGAGGCTCGAGAAAGTGCTTCCTTTGGGCTAGAGGCAGAGTCCTCGTCAATACTGAGCTTGGTTCTCAAATCGTCAGGCAATGCCTGTCAGAATTGCCGATTAGAACTACCTTATGGCAGGCGGATCAGTGAATGCTAGATTAGTTAACGTACCATAACCTCGTTGACAAGCTTCTCCAACTGAATTTGTTCAATGTAAGTTCTTGGAACGTATGAACCATCCAACCCTAGTTGTTCCGCCACCCCTTTTACAATAAGGCGATCTCTACCTTGTACCTATTTTATAGGAAGAAATCGTTAATAACAAAAAAACAGCACGCATACAATGGAGCGGAATAGATTGAATTAGAAAGAGAACTATCAATCAATATGAGAGGGAAAAAAAGGAAAAGAAAATGGTAGTAGCGAATGAAGACCACAAGTGCACCACCTGAACGCAGTGACGATTTAACTGCTCCAGCCAATCGATTTTGACGCAGACCCTCTCGTCACAAAATACATGGCTGCTTCTTTTGAGTATGGCTGCTATTGTGTATCCCAACGCCATTAGACCACCGAGGAGCCGCACGCTAACTTCAAAAGTTATTCTTGGAGATATGACAAACGGAGGATCGGTGACCCATTCCTAAGACAAAATAGGTAACATCATTTTTGGTGTTATTATCAGTTACAGAAATTCTCAGTACCAAACTATTGACATACATATATATATGTATAAGTGGCAAATAAAAAGAACTGCAACGTTCTTAGGACTTGTATTTAGAGATCCAATAATTGAGATATTAGAAGCAGACCTCAAACATGAGATTGTATTTTCCGTCTTTGTTACGCATCCTCAGATAAGATTGGCACGTCTCTGGATCTTCACCGGGAGGGAGAAGGTAAATGTCATAAGTCTGTTCGGTGCTTTCCGTATGGTCTTCAGACATGACGGGCTTGATTTGCTCCCCCGTCAGATCCCTCATCGACTACATGAACATGTATCACACAGTTATATCTATGCTGACCACGGTTTAAACATATTCTAATAAGCCTTTTGTACTAAAGCATCAATTAGGGTATTTGATTGAGCGCATACATGGATAGGGGTGAAAATAAGACAAAAAATACATACTTCATTCAAATTTCGTTCATTAAAAGCTCGTTTGAACTCTGTACGATGAAAGAAATCACAAGCTTGAGCATACTTTTATATCTGGTAAAATCTAAAGCTTGACCTAAGTTCGAGCTCAATATGTAAAAACTATTAAATGTAAGAGAGAAAATATCAAACTACTCAAGCTCGACCCATGTTCAGCTGAATTGAAGCTCGATTTGGTTATAATCAAACATAATATTAAAAGATCGATAACATTTTAAACAAGCTTGACTTATAATGCATTCCTCGACTTGGCTCATTACAACCCTATATACATGGGTAAGCGCTTATACGATCTTTAGAAGTATCTAGCAGATGTTTGAAAACTTGTAAGAGAATATAGCATTTTTCATGGGAACGATTTTATAAGTTCCGAAAATACTCATTGTAAAGAGGTAACGCGTATTAGAAACATTTCAGAAGCCTCGTCAACTTATTTCATCCAAACATGTCAATAACTTTGATATAAGATCAAAGATCTTTTAAACAAATATACCTAAATACCGTTGAACTTATAGGAAAGGAGGTCACCTTGAGTATATAAGTAGGACTTTGAAACCCGGTAAACGGGTTGAATTTGTTGATAATTTTTATATGTGCAGTGCGGAGGTCAGGCTCGATAAAAGCTTTATACATCGGATACACCTGCAGGAAAGTCGACATGAGAAATACTCAGGGAGGATATTAGGTAATTAATGCCATATTTAGCATAGGGATTAGGACACAAACTGTTTCAGATATCTGGTGTATTATTTCTTCAGGTTCCTGTCCAGCACGTTGAATGTCCCGTAAAACCCGTTTAACAAGATCAAAGTGAACTCCACCGGTCACAGATACCCGAAGATCCAGTAACGGGCGCAATTTCTCGCTTAAAGCATAGATGCCCTCGATAATCACTATCCGGGAGCTCGGGACTTCAAGTGTCCTGTCATCACCATGTGATTTCATGAAAAAGGATGAATAATAGATTCTATTAAATCGAGCAAATATATACAGTCTCTGCTCGATATTTTGAGCTTTTAGAAAGAGACTTTTCACAGAACAAGATAATAGCTTAAGCAGGCCAACGATCTTAGATTTCACTATCTGAATGAATGTTGAATTCTGCTATGTTCAAAAGACACTTAATCAAGACCATGAACATCACCCGATACGAGAACAGATATTGAAAATAATAACCCGATAAGGCATAACTTAAACAGAAAAACAGAAAGCGATTTGGGACCTGTATCCCGTGCGGGAGCTGGATTTGAAATCATATATTGGGACTTCAACTTGCATCCCGGACTTCAGATCGTGAATGTTTTTCAGCAAAGTGTCGTAGTCGGTCAAGCGTGGATCTATTTGCAAAATAAAGCTAAGAAATATGTTATTTATTCATATCGAGAGC
Source organism: Ajuga chamaepitys (assembly GCA_958295605.1). Classification (NCBI taxonomy): domain Eukaryota; kingdom Viridiplantae; phylum Streptophyta; class Magnoliopsida; order Lamiales; family Lamiaceae; genus Ajuga; species Ajuga chamaepitys. The sequence goes on along the minus strand of OY282498.1, from coordinate 57,378,536 downwards.
ATATACACAGATGTTACAGTTCATGGACAAGGAAATACTAATAACACAGGGGCCTCAATTGGGTATCTAATTGCATAGACAATGTATGAAGACGATAATGACTGAAAAAAGGGTTAAATATTTACAGCAAAAGATTACTTTACGACAATTTGAAAATATAGAGCAAAAGATTACTTGTTTCTGCATCGAACGTGTCATGTTGTATCTAACAAATACGAAAAACTTATCGCCTATTGTAATATTGTACTCATTAAATAGCAAGAATCTCAATCTAAAAGCAGTTGTGTGAAGAAAGTTTTTTTCTGAAAGAGCAACAAAAATATCATACCATCGTAATTTCCATCTATGATTCGACTTGCATCATTATAATTGTCCATTGAAATAACAGCAATGCTTGGCATAAAGTTGACTATCTTCTCGGTGAATATAGTCTTGCCAGCACCCGAGGGGCCAGCTACCCCTATCAATATGAGTCCCTCATTCTTCTGCGCCATCAATTGGCACGCACGCACCACAGCAAAAAAACCTTTCTCAAAAGATAAATTGTCATTAATTGGGGCGATTTCATAGCGGTCTGAGTCCTTCCTTTTGACCAACCGAACTTGGTCTTTCAAGAGACCGGGTTTCCGATGGTTTAGTTCACCGTTGTAAAGATCTTTTCCCATTGATGATCTTTCTTCTGAAAAAAAAAAAAAAAAAGGAAGAGTTGTAACTGTTTGCTCAAATTAGCAGCCTCAGTTCAATTTAGATATAGACAGCACGAACTCGATATGAATTTAATGGAAAAACCAACTCGAGAAGAACATGATTAACCCGATTCTGACATGAAATCGATAATTGATCTTAAAATGTGATGATCATATGTTTCAAATAGCTTTTGATGTATATCCTGATCCCGAAATTGAGCATGAACACACGACAACCCGAATTATCCCCTACTACCAGGCTGATACGAAAACCCCTGAAGCAAACTCTAGGGCACACAATTTACAGTTAATTAGATGAAAGAGCAACACAGAAACAACATAAAAGTAACAATAAAACAAGCCAATGAACAATTCTATATGAACAACAAAATTCATGTCTCAGCTTAACAATTTCATGTGCAAAAATGCACTGCCAACTCCAATTAATCTACAGTTATGAAAATCACTTCACACGAATAAATAAACCAAGAACAACAACAGGAACACCACTTCTTTACCATTTAACTGAGTCAATGCTCAATTGAATCGATACCCATTAGCTTAGACTAATCCCCACCTAGGCATCACGCTTCTATAAGTAGCCAATGTTTTTTTCCCGATTCATCTCTGCTGAAAACGCCAGTGTCCCGCTCAGCCCCGTCTAGACCCGACAAGGGGTTGGCCCTAGTCTGCCGCCCGAATAAGGGACTAAAGTCGGGACCAACTGGCTTTTACAACATTGCTATTAGTGAACAAGATCATCAAAACATGATCAGCATTACATGATTGCAGCAAACCAAACACAACCACATCGTAGATTACATGATTGCAGCAAACCAAACACAACCACATCGCAGAATTACAACAAAAAACGACTTAAACCCAACCAAAAACGACTTAAATCCAAGAAAAGCCACAAAATTGGATCTGGAAACTAAAAATAACCCAATAAAATCAACAAACGATAGAACCCCAGTTCCTTAAAAAACGCAATAGAGATATATGAGGAAAAAAGAAGATATTTTGATAAATAAAATCACGAAATATAAATATTCAAATAAGACTGACCTATGTGATACTCTGTTTCGCGGTTACAAAGTGGGGTTCAGCAGAAGAAAAGAAACTTTAATGGGGGTGGTGGGATACTGTTCTATACATACGTGTGCATTTTCTTTGATTTCTGCTTTGTTTTCTGTGTTTACTTTTTAATATTCAGGGCAAGCTTTGCCAATTTGCTTCGAGAGACGGTGAGATTTTTTCCTTTTTTTTTTGCTGGGATTTTTGGGTAACGGGATTTCTTGAGATTTTGCCACGACTATGTTAATGGCAGACCGCGGACTCCTTGAGCCACCCCCAATTATATATATATACACGAATTTATATGTGTATATGTGTATCACTTCCTTTTTTTTAGGTTTTTCTGTTTTTTTTTTGGGTTTTTTTCTTAAATACTTAAACGAGTCTTTACTTTGCGAGTTTTTACATTTCAATACGAATTGTAAAAGTTTTTGCGAGTTTTTACATTTTAATACGAATTGTACAAGTTGCAAGTTCTATTGAATGTTTCCAGTTAAATATTAAACGCGTAGCAATCACATGTCAAAATTGGAAAGGTTTTTGCTATCTCTAATTCACATGTCAAACATGTGACATCACTTTGTTATCGACAAGTTGCAATCTCCTTCGAATTGTGAATCAGCCTCAATAAATCATGGAAATAGCAACCCCAATTTAGCATGTGATTGTCACATGTTTGATAATTGACCGTAAAAATTCAACGGAGGTTGCAACTTGTACAATTTGTGGATTTCAGGTTGCAATCGATCAAAAATAAACTTTAGGTATTAAAGTGTAAATACTCGCAAAATACAGATTAATTTAAGTATTTAACACTTTTTCGTGTTGTAACTGCTATACGAAGTGTTTTTATGGTTAATTCCGTAAATTAATGATTTTTTTAATAATTATTATTTGTAACATAAATTTTTTAATTGTAATATGAAAATATATATATTTTTTATTTTTTTTAATTTAATGCACCCAAAAAAAGTTATGGGTTTCAATTGGTAACGTGAAGCTCAAAATTGAAATTTTTATCCGTTTAATTGCATACATATTAATTGTACGAATTATTGTAACCCCTAATCAAATAGAAACAATATTATTTTATTATAAACCTAAAACATTATCATTTACTTAGGGTTTATAAATATCGTATGATTTCACATTTGCAACTAGAATAGCTAAGGGCATCTCCAATCGGTCCACTATTTTAGTGGTAAACATCACTTTTTCGTCTCCAACGGGCACTATATCAAGCACTTGTTTAGTGTTTAGATAATTCACACACTATATATAGTTCACACTACTTTGCTGCACTATCTATTTCTTATTTTTTTTGTCTTTATTTTAGTACTTCTTTTATATTGTATTTAATTGTTATGTATATTTTAAAGTATTAGATAGTGTATTTATGTATCGAAAATATTTTTTTTGAAAAAAAAAATTACATAAAATTTTGAAAAAAGAAAAACAACAATAACAAGAAAAAACACCAAATGATTTAAATTAGTACTGAAGGCAAATATTAGATAAAATTACAATTTCAATCTGTTGTATGTCATTTTATTGTGCATTTCAATTTTAATTTCGCGTTAATCATTTTCTTGTTTACATGTTTTATATTTAATTTGATTTATATTAAAATATAAACTAAAATATTAATATGAAAATATTATATTCCATGTGATTTATACATATATTGTGATTTATATTACAAAAGAAATAAAAGTAAAGAGAAAACAAATTAATTATAAGGAACATTCGTTTTTAGTGCAAAAAGTAGTGCACATGGTTAAAATGACCGTTGGAGATGCCCTAAAAATTTAATTTGGGGCACCACATAAGCTATTAAAGCAAAAAACTTGCTCGGATGCATGAATTGAGAAAAAAATATAAATATGGTATATTTTATAATACTTCCTTTTTTTTAGTTGTCATTCTAACTTTGGATAAGAAAATTAAGGGACTTAAGGAGTTGGCAAATCAGCCATCAACTAATTTCCTTAAATCCCGTAATTCTTTTAATCATTTCTATATATCGTTAACACTTTGCATAAGTATAGGATTAATATTGTAAAAACAAGTGGTAAAAAAACTAAAATGACAACTATTTACAAACAAAACAAATAAGCTAAACTGACCTAAAAAAATGGAAGCAGTATATTTTATATTATGTTCAAAGATTATGATACAAATAATTAACTAAAATGTCGTGAATATTTTCGTAATTAACCATCCATTTACATACCATACTTGTTTTAGGAAAGTTACATACTTACTATTTTAGCATATGCTTTCCTTTGGAAATTGATTTCCCTTTAATTTTCAGTATATTTGCTTCTCCTGACCGTTGATTGCATATTTATTGGTGCATTAAAAATCAAATCTTGAGATTGAGTATCAACTTTCCTTTTATGGATAATAATGTAGTACCTTTTTAAAATCATAATTACAGTTTCCTAATGCAACATATTCATTTAATAAAGGAATAATAATAACGTTCAACATATGCCTCGCTTGAATTATACTACAAATAGCAAATAATTTTTTTTTTTTTTCTGAAAATAAATTATTTACTAAAGACTCTCTCCGTTTCAAAATAAGTGACGTTTTAACTTGTTAATGATTTTTCAAATTAAGTATCGTTTTAGATATATTTCACGATTTCTTCCAACTTTGTCCCTGTCACTATCCTAAAATATCTCTCAGTATCTTTTAAGCTACGATTTCTTCCAACTTTGTCCCTAAAATATCTCTTAGTATCTTTTAAGCTACCAGTAAAACGTCATAATATAAAGTGAGAAAAGAAATGAGTATAGCACGTAAATGTAAATATAAAGGGGAGTGAGAAAGGAGAGGAGTATAGCACGCAAATATAAAGGGGAGAGGAAAGATAATGATTAGAACATGATTTTAGGAATAATAGATGAGAGAAAGAAGATTAGTTGAGGCTGTCAAGATTTTTAATTTTTAATTATTTTCTTTCATTCTAAAACGTCACTTATTTTAAAACGGAGGGAGTATTCATTTAATGCTCCATAGAGAAAAATGAGTAATTTAATTTCCTACTATTTCCTACCAATATATTGTATTTTAGTCAATGTTGATACATCCAACTGCTCCCATCTAAATAAAAGTCATTTAGACTTTGAAAGACAAATAAGGAACTTATGGACAAATAGGCATTATGCAATCTCTCGTAGTTATCTTAAATACTTATTTTTCTTTAAAAAATAATCTCTCCGTTTCATAAAGAATATCATTTTAGACATTTTGAAAAAATTCATAATAAGTATCACTTTCGAAAAAAAACTATAATTCTTGCAATATTATCTTAGACAACCTACTTAATTTAGTTTATTATTTCCTTATTTCACAAAACATACCAATTAAATATCAATCATTAATTTCTTCAAAAATAGCTAAAATGACATTCTTTATGAAACGAAGGGAGTATATATTTAGCGGTGAGAGAGATTATTAATTTAGAAAGATAAAATTAGAAAACTTTTAGGAAGATTTGTTGGGATAAATTTATTAGAAAAAATATGATTATGTTACTAGAATTTACATTTTTTTTTTCTTTGTATAAGTACTTTTTCTAAAACCATTTTTATTTGAGAAAATTAGAAGCATATTATGCATTTTGAATTTATAACCATATCATTTTATGACAGATAGCGATATTGATGAATTACTATGAATTGAGGTTGTTAGAGACTAGAATGTGTTCAAATTGAACTGAAAGAAGTCATCAAAATTGTGAAAAGTGTGATAAATTGAAGGAACTTAGTTGAAGATGATGACGTTTGGAAAATGTGACACAATTAATGAATATTAAACGTATGTCCTACGATCTCTTAGTTAGGTCCGGTACGTCAGACCAACATCATATTCTGGATTGAGTCGGTCTAAAATTATTTCAAACTAAAATTAGTGAATAAAGTCCAATTTATTTTTTTAAAATATACAATAATTTTTTAGTTGGCCACACATTGTTGAGTTTTTAATCAATCAGGTCGAATATATTGGAGAATGATACTTCATATAGGAATGAATTTGTAATAAATATTATAACATTGTCATTCAAATTTACGTAGCATTACAATAATAAAATGGGTACGAAAAAATTACAAATATTCGTTTCTCATTCTTTATAAGTATGAAATATGTACTAATTATTTGTTAATTTGTTCCTTATTTGAACACATGGTCAAGCTGCTTCATTGGTCGGCCATATATACAATGTTGCAGAAGTACAACACCTAAAAACAACAAGAAATATATACTCCATATCTAAAATTTTGAGCCCACATGTACAAATTTGGGTCATGTACATTAAGAAAAATAATATGTATACATATATATATATATTATCTCTAAAAAAATTGGGGCCCTTAAAACTTTGGGCTCTAGGCCGTCGCCCTTCCGGCACGGGCTCAAGCCCTTCCCTGGTTAAAAAATGTTAAAACAAATGAAAAAAGATCAAACTACTCAAACTCGATTCGACGTTTGGTTCAATTAAAAATATATTTGACCTCGATTCGATTAAAAAGCAAACGTACTCAAATTTAAAAGTTAGATAATAAGAATAAATAAGACTTAGCTCGACTCGATTCGACTCGATTCGATTCGATTCAATTCAAACTAGTTCAGACTCTTACTCCGAATCTATTCTCACTTGCGTGATTATCCACGTAGAATATGACTTGTGACGAGTATCTTTTTCTAAAACATGATTAACATTTTCGAGAAATTTAAGGTCAACCCGTCCCAAAAGACAACATGTTTTTCACATAAAATTGGGCCCGTCACAACTACGCAAACTCTTCTTTAGGAATTTCATGGATAAAATGGAAAATTTGTGTAGATTAATTATATCTCACGTCACATTGTAGAAGACTGCCAATATCAGATTGGCAAATGACTGGGACGTGGGTTCATAATATGCACAATATAGCTTATTGTATACCTTTTTTAAAAATTTACCAAAATACTAAAAAATCGTTTAAACCTTAAACTTAAAAATTCCTAAAACCCGTAAAAAACTCTAAAATCCTAAAAACTCATAAAAAGTCCAGATGTACAATAGCGCTATTGTACATGTGTACGCAAATTTTTGCCTAGACAGATTGTATCTAGGATTACTTTAATTTTTTTTCTTAAAAAAAAGAAATTGAAAAAAAGAAAAAAGAGAGAAAATTTGAGATGAAATTGTTTCTTCCAACTTGTAAGGCAAAGTGATGTGCATTATTCTTTGAAGGTCATAAAGAAGGGTTGAAGATAAGGTTGATAGCAGATCTGCAGAAAAATTGAAGCCGCTATTAATTCAGGAAACAAATAGAAGTTTCTTCACTTAAAGAACTGGAATATATTCCAAAATAAAGGACTGGAAAACTTTATTCGGTCAATTATTAAATACGACGCGACTATTTAAATTTAATATATAAATATATCATCTTTAGTTTTTTTAACATAATATACGAGAACTTAATTTAAGCTTTACTGGCTGACGTAGAGTCTGACTCGTAATTCTGGGTGCAATAACTTTTCTGATAGAATTAGAAGTTCTTTTTTTTTTTTTTAATAACTCATAGTTCAGTAAAACAATGTGATAGATTAACATTAGAGATTATGTACAATTTTAAGATAAACTCGTATCCTCCTTCTTACAAGAATTTGTTTGCTCTACGAATACCCTTAGATTCTCTTTTCTAGTATGTTCTTCTTTGTCTCGTTCTCATTTTTCAGTGTGTGAATTGTAGGCGCTTCCGCCATGAGTGTGGTAGCTACGGCGGCTCTGTACCCTATTCTACAAAGACTTAAATAGGCTACGAAGCGCTTCAATTGTGAATCTGTTGAAAAATTACAATTATGTTGCTATTTAAATGACTTTTGGGCAGCTCGGCTTGGACATGTTTTGGGTGGGATCCGGTAATGCAACGTGGAATTTTAAGTCTGTATCGTGCTCTTCTCCGAACGAGATTCGAGTCTATATATTATTTGCCCAAGTCGGAGCTTGGGTGAATGAGAAATTAAAGTTTAAAGTTATAACTTTGAAAGAGGTTTTGGTGCTTATCCCATATTGAAAATGTGGAAGAAATTTGGCAAGTATAAATATATTTTGCCATCTAAGAGTTGTATGAACGAATAGCAAAGAGGTTCTCTCTCACACACCCAAGTGCAGGGGGTGCAAATAAAGGGCCGAATTTGGTTTCGGACCAAAGGACCTGTGTGGAACACAAATGTCGATCGATCGAGGGGCTGTCCCACAGGGCTAATTTTGGCTATTTTTTTTCTTCCCTTTTTACATGCCTCTTCAAATTCCGAACTGTTTAAACATCAGGTTTAATAGAAATTACTGCAAGAGTAATTGTCAAGACATGAGGTCCTCCAAGAGCCTTTTACAGCCTATAAAAGGTGGTTCTTTCAACTTATTTGACACCCACTTGAAATTGATACAGCTTATTATATTCCAGCATTCTGCTATCATTTCTCCTTCATTTTTAGTTGCTTTCTTTTTGGCCCTCCAGTAGTTCGTGATACAAATTTGATACTAAGTCAGTTCGCCAGTTAGTAGAAGCTTAGTGCTATAGTTGTTTTGCTTATCGTTGTATCCTGGAAAACGGACGTCCACGAGTCTCTTAGCACGTGAAAGCGGACAAATCTATTTTAAGGATATTGTGCTTGTCACAGGCCTCGGTTTATTGTTATTACAGTTTGCCATCATCCTAATTTTATTTCTACAAAATTTGAACGAATCCAAGTTGTGACTAAGAAAAAGTCTAAGTCGGTTTCCCTCCTACGCCAAGTGTATAATGTCTGATCTCCTCAACAAAAAAGTGTATAATGCCGATGCCTCTGCATTGGTGAAAATTACGTCTTAGAGCTCGTCAAGCAATTTCATTCGGTCTATGTGCGTGTTCGTGGATGAATGTTGAGCTTATACTTGAACAGTAATAAGTTATAGTGGTAAAATGTCAAAAATCTATAGTTGTGAGATTCTTATTCCGCTAAGGGGATAAGGGTTAGAGAATTTCTTCGCGAGATTAACTAATGATGTTTAGTAACAAATAAATAATAATAATAATAATAATAATAACAACAACAACAACAACAACAACAACAACAACACAACAATAACAATAACAATAACAACAATAACAACAATAATAATAATAATAATAATAATAATAATAATAATAATAATAATAATAATAATAATAATAATAATAATAATAATACACATTTGAAAAGTTATTATTTCGGTTCCATGGTAGCAATTGACGGCCAAAATTATCTCTCGTATATTAAATTAAAATTAATTAAAAGACTGTACATTTATTCGATAAATTTAAAAGATCATGTTGTATTTGATAATTGATTAAAATATTATGCATATATTTTTATATTATTAAGCCTCTTATTTTATTTTGTGAAATATTATGAAGAATTTAAAAAAATTGTTTCAAGAAATGATCTTCGGAATATTTGTGGTGTTCGTTCTATTTTATCCTAATTCCTAATGTCACGAATTTGATGTAAGCACAACTTTGTATGTAAAACGAGTGAGGTGAGCTTTTACTCGGTCTTATTACGTTATATTATACTCCTTTTTTCAATAATAAGACCCAGCACAATAACGGATGTATTTGTTTAAGATTCTCCTTAATATACTAGAGAAAATTAATCTTACTTTTTCATTTATTTTTTACCATTTTATTTATTTCAATCAACAGTATTTCAATACCCTCCAACCTTAAACACACCCAACATTCTATTTTTAGCTAATTTGATAAAGAGAATACATTCAAAAATAATTCTCATCAAATTTTTTTCCTCCTAATCTAAGAACAAAGAAAAAACCCTAAACCCTCCCCTCCCCCCACGGTGACTCGAATCCAGGACCAAAGACCTAGGTAGTAGATGGTCTGCCACTTGAGTTATCCAACTTCGTCTAAAAAATAATTCTCATCTATATGACTTCTTCTATATGTTGATTTGACTTATTAAACTATAATCAATTTTCTATGTGAAATTAAATTTTATTTTTTTAACTCATAAAAGTATGCATTGACTTTTAAAACCGGGGTTATTGATTTTCAAATAAAATGTTTGTATGGGATATAGGAATTTCCCGAGAAGTTTTATCTATAAAAAAGAAAGTTATAATAACAATAATAATAATAAACTCCTAAAAATTAGAAGGGAGAAAATAGAATTATACTTCGAACGTCTGGGCCTCGGACATGCTACACTCTTGATGGGCCAGCTTATTTGGGCTCTCATATGGGCTGTAATGGTACTTGGGTCGGATCACATACTCTGATGGGTTAAATTTAGATAATGAATTTATTCAAACATTCTGTGAAGAAGTTCTTTTCTTGACTTTTTCTTTCTTTTGATCAAAATATTTATTTTTACAATACAATATTGTTTCCTGACGCAATTTTTTCTATTGTAAACATCATAAGACTTTATCTACACCAATAATACAACTAAACTTTACTTTTAAATAATTCCTTATTGGCACAACTTGATAAAACAATCTGAATCATCAAGGATAAAGTATTTCATATAATGATGAATGAGCATCAAATAAGTTACAGCAACAATATTTATGTCACAATTTTGTAGAAAGTAATTGCAGGATAAAAGTAGCCTATGGTTATTATTATTTACTTAAAAACAAAGAAAAAACAAAAAATAAAAAAACAAAAAGAAAAACTGTAAAGATTGTATGAATACACTTCCATGGAACTAAAACGGTCAATTAAAAAGAGGAAAATTTCTTGAGCCAACAGAACTGATCTAATGAAACTTCGTCCTTACCACATCTAAACTCGGCGGTCGGCTTCATTTGAAGCAAGTTCCGGTCGAAGCGATTGAAATGCAATCTTCTAATAATTAGTGGGCAACATTTGTGTAGATATAGGCTGCTGATGAATCTGTTGGGAAAGAAATAGAGCTTGTAAAGTCGAGCAAGTGAGTAAGTATTTTTGCGTTTGCTTGATACGTGTTTTGCTTTGAGGATCACGGAAGATGAATATATTCATAGATGTACTGTTGCCAGCTAAAACTAGCATAGTTGTATATATATTTGGTGAGAGCAAAAGTTGTATCACATACAAGCAATTAAGGGGTGTGCCTCGCACTTTGGTGATAGTTAATGTTCTATAACTTACCGAACAACTTCATGTGACTCGGTCAGTGACTAGGTTTTCTTTTGTCAATCTTCATGCTGATCTTCGTCTTCAGAATCTGCACCGGAGACAAGTGATATATGGTTATGATCATATCTACATCTGGAGGAGGCCAAATCGGCCAGCCCCGTCCAGCCCACCTGATATTTTAGGTTGGCAGGGCTGTAGGATTTGTCACCCGAAGTATCATCAGGCCCATTACACCTGACCTGATGGATCAATGACTCTACGAGCCACGTGCCAGGCCGGGCCAAAAATCCTAGTTATTTTAAGGGAATGGGCCAGGTTGGGTCATAATTTTGCAGCCCGACAAAATTTGGGCCTGGTCCTGCCCATCATATGGCATTAGCTCTGTGGGCTAGGGCTGAGCGGCCCGAATTGCCACCTTTACTACACCAATCCTTATACCTTTTTTTCTTTTTTTCCTTTTCTCCCTGGGGTATGTGTTGGTTTTCAGTGGGAAGAAGACTGAAACCTCCAGTGAGAGAGAAAGACAGTAAACTTGCAAGCACTACATATAGTAGAATAGGGTGCTGGTTAAGTTTCGACTTACCGGACCTAACATCTTCACTGACAATGCCCCTCGATTGGATTTGCTTAACGAGCATCCGGTACATCAACACCCACCAATAGATATGAAGTACAAGCAATGAAAAAAGAAGGAAATTGAATATGTAGTAATATATTGGTCCTTCGACTTTGTGTTTATCCTTGTCTAACGTCTGGATAACTTCGTAGCTGCATGTCAACAGTACAATATTCTCATAACAAAAATCAACAGTACAACAATATAGAAATGAGAAAAGAGGATATATAAGCGATAAATTGCTCCAGTTATTTGCTTAGGTATCTTATTTCCAGGAAAAATGCTACTCGAAAGTGAATCACAAGGATGGACTGTAACTACTTCAAGTACATGCTACTTGCAGAAAGATGTAGAATTAGTGCATTAACTGGAAATTATTGTAATAAAAGTTTCACTATTTGATAAGTTCATTGCTACTTGCACAGAAGTAATGAATGATTACTCTTCACTACATGCTTTAGAAACTCGATCAATGAGAACATGTTTTCCAGCATAACACGTGTCATTTTATTATTCGTATTCATTATTTTGTTTATACTCTTCACCTTTGAATTGACATACAATATGAAGGGTTAATCTCTATTAAAAAAAACCAACCTTGTGCTCCAAAGAATCCAGAAAGGATAGTATATGAGACGAAGTATAACCCAGGACAGCACAAAGAGAACAAACGAGTAGCTAGCCACTGCTTCGGCTCCACAGTATTTGGACATCTTCCCTACTTCGAGAAATACATCGCTAGCATCATGAAGAGCCAAAACAACTGAACCGACTCTTGCAAACCTGTAACAAGGAGAAACAAGGAAAATTAAAGGTAGTATAGAAGTAGAACGCAATATTTCCAGATAAATGGCCTCTATTTTAGTTTGCACAATTTGAAGGTACCTGTATATATAAGATAATGCAATGAGAATGAAAGTTGCAACATGATGGCTCATTGAGACACCGAAATCAGCGCGCCTCGTCTCCCAAAATATCAGAGCAAAAATAGAGTATGTATAGAACCCACCAGTATACATATAGAGGCCCTTCAGTTTCAGCCTATATTCAAAAGCTAGTCCGTGAACAAGTGTATCTTAGAATCGAATTCGAAAGACTTCCCAGTCAAAATTTGAGAAACTTCTATAAGAGGTAGCCAATGCCATAGATAGAAATAAAGAAAACTGACCAAGTAACAGAAAGGAAATCTTACTTATATGTTTGGTCGGGCCAGACCTGATTTCCGGGCCCTACCCAAAAATATTTTGTTTTTGTGAACCAAGGCTCGTCATATGTCACAGCAATTGCCAAGATCTCCGCCGAAAGATAATAAATACATTTCCATGCTGACTCTTTGAACTTCCGTAACTTTTTTATCCGGTCATCTGTGTCTTTTTCTGCCAATTGCTTTCGCTTTCCGTATATTAATCTACGTCCAACTTTCTGCACCATATAACATCCAATTGGAGATCGAGGAAAAATGCTTCAGAAAGTAAGAATAGTCTTTTAAGATTTTATTTATATAGTTAGCGAGGAACAGATGTATTTTGTTTACGATACTAAAAACAAGTAATATAATGAAGGGATTCCGAAAGGAGCGGCAGAATCATGGTAAATAGATCTACAAAAGCCAATTACTAACACTGTAAATTGAGTCAAATGTCAATCCAAAATAAAGTTACCAGTGGATGAAAAATGCTTCAAAAAGTGAGAATAGACTGTAAGTAATATTTTTTAAATTAAACTATTTGGATAAATAAAAGGTACCTAAAACTCCATAGAGAAAGAGAGAAACTCTATCTTTGTCTATCTTCTCAATGGACATGAAAAAGTATTCAGCCACTAAGAAAACTCTATTTCATGAAATCATTTCAATGTGCGAGAAGCTGGAAGAATACACCCCTAAACTACTCACCCAAAAACCGAGGCCCCTAATTTAGAGGATCCTTTAACCACAAAACTAGTATGTATAGGTGCACAGTGCACCCACAGCAGTATGAAATGTTTATCTTTAATATTAGTTTAATGACTATTGAGTTTGAACTATGATATTCATTGTACAGACATCTTCTTTCGCAAATGGTATTGGATCGATTATCTGATTCTTTTTATTGAATCTAATCGTGGGAATTATTGTTTAGAAGAACTTTGGAGTTTGAAGCAACTATTCTAGATAATAGTGGAGACATGTGGATATGACCATCAGTTCATTGGCTTAGCATTGTTATCAATGCATCAATGATATGGAAAACAATGAACAGATGACATAAAGTACTCTACGAAAGATAATAGCTCAATTAGATAACAGAAAAAGAAAAGAGGACTAACAAGTTTGTTCCTTAAAACAAGTGCTTCAAAGCGAACCACTTGAATCTAAATATAGAAAAACAAAGCAATGACAAAGAAAATTCCTAGCCAGCTTAACTGATCATATGAAACAGTGCTGCAGATAAACTTCATACTTACGAACCCAATCTAACCATTTCAACATAAAATATCTTCGATACAATATTCACATTTGTGCCCAGTATCTTCTCATTGTACTACATTCTAATTCTTAATATTCCCTTCACAATTTGCAGTATAACTAAACAATAGTCTCGACTCCATGCTAAAATACTTCAATGTATACTAAAGTGCAGTCTGAAATTCAATTTTTAGCACCACATAACGAATTAATTACTATTTTTCTTCCTCGTATTCCTGAAATTTCGCCACACATATTTTTCTCCCGATTCCTCCCTCCCTAATCACACCTGTATCCAGATTAGGCCCGACTAGACAATAGGCCCTAGTCTACCGTCGACTAACGCCTGACAACTTTTACAAGGTTGCAAATGAATAACATCAAGCAGGGATCATAAGCGAATACCCAACACTTTTATAGAGAACAAAAACCTGACTGCCGTTAATTACACATAAACAATGATCAAACTAACACAATACAAAAGCACAAAAACTCAAACACAACAACGGATGTATGAAAAGTATGCAACGGCGAAATTGATAATCCCGAATTTCAAAAACAGAAGAATACGAATAGAACCTCAAAGATGAATCGGTCGAGCAAAAACCGGACTGTAGGGAAACACAAAGCGAAGATTGGGAGAACAATGAAATCTTCGTACTGCGGGTAGGATTCCTGTTCCCAATCCATTGAATTCATCAATTCGAGAAACCCCATCTCCAGCAATTTCAGGAGTTTCTAAGAAAAAAGTATTTGTAGAGGATTGTAAAACATATATAGGCGTAGAATCATCGATAATTGATAAACGAATTCTGTTTTTGTCACCCTGGTGGATCCTTTCTGGAGCTGAGCTGCTGAATTTATTTTAATTTTCTATTTTTTTTCTGGTTATGAAAAAGACTGGATCTATAGAATCAATGGTGGCACAAGAGTTTTTAATTGGTTGTCATTTTCCTTTTATAACCATGTCTCTTGTGCTCTATTACCACAAAGCCCCTAATAAGAGTCCTTATTGACTTTGAAAACATTGTGCACTTAGGTCTCTCTGTCGGAGATGGCAAAAGTCCAGCCCGGCCCGACTTGCCCGATATTTTTAGATGGACTGAATTTTAAAAATTTTAGTTTAGGGTAATTCTATTCACAATCACATTATTTCTCTTTAAAGTCACAATATTTTTCTCAATTTTACCTTAAACCTCCAACATTGTTTTACAGCCTATCTTCATCATTATTCCTCCTCTTTTTGTCAACCACAACGACAGTCCCATTCGAATTTCAGAACCATTAAGTCCATCCTTTTCAAATATTTGTTTAACTCAGACATACATTTGTTCAAAAACTGTTTTTCTTTTTATCCTTCTCTTTGAAATTTTTTTCTGGGCTGTTTATCTTTTTATATGCATGTGTATTGTACCAAAATGAGTGAAGAAATTTATTCATCTCATTATGGCGTCTCTCTAAATTGATTGTGTCAAATTTTAAGTATGTATAGTTTTTCTAGAATCTCTTCAATTTTTTCTGAAAATTAATCTTTATTCTTTGAATTGTGAAATTCAAAGGATATATTTTCTGAAAATCACAAAAATTAGTTGTCATAGAATACATTTACCTCATAAAGCTTCAAAGACGGCTTTGAACATTAATTATTTGATGTTCTAATGATTGAATGATTTTCGCTTCCAAATCTTGTTTTTCTTTCTGGTGGTTGTATGATTCAAAATAGAGGTTTAATGGGTAAAATAGTGATTTTCTGTATAAAGTGATTGTGAAAAAAAAAAAAATTGGTTGTATATAGAATCACCCTTAGTTTAAAGCACTGGTCCAACAAACTCGACAGGTTACAAGATAGAATGATAATTTTAATATACTACTTTAGAGGTGATGAACTTGGTTGGGCCATCAATTCTAATAAAATTCTTATTCGATTCGACGTGTGATGTTGGCTGGACGAACTATGTTGGACAGGCAGTCCAATTTACCACCTTTACTCTCTAGTGTTCGAGCACTCCGATTCTTACGCTCCTTGTGAAGTTGGCTGACGGTATGATTTGATGTATTCTTATACTTATATATATACAAGCCTTGTTTTTCATCTTGTAACCTCTTTTAGATTAGTAGGGCTGAAAATTTTATTGCGCATAATTTCGCACAATTTGTGAAGTTGAGTATATCAGACTCCAATGTGTGGACTTTGCGTCTACATTTTCATTGTCAATTAGTGTTGATTGATTCCAGCTACTACTAATGAAGTCTTTCGATAATTTTATTTTATTTTTTTAAAAAAATCTAAGAAAGAAAGAAAAAACCCTTCCCTCCCACGGTGACTTGAACCCAGAACCAAAGGCCTAGGTAGTAGATGCTCTGCCAGTTGAGCTATCCAACTTTGTCAAGTAGTTGAAACATATTAAGACTAAAGAAAACCTCCAATTGAAGTGCCGCAAACTAGAAAACGTTTTCAACAAAGTATACTTTTCCTACAAACCGGTGAGTTGTCATAACTATTAGAAATATTAAATAAATTTGGTCAGCAACAAAAGAAACTCAAAAAGATTTTAAAACGAAAAACAAAATACAAAAATAAAAATAAAAGAAATAATAGATACTGCACAAGAAAGTTTCTCCATCATCTTCATATGATAGGATAGGAGAAGAAAGAGAACTATTGATGAGAGAACATGGGAGACTTTATTCCACCATTTTCGTTCCATTTTTATCTATCACTAAAAGGAAAATAATTTGATCTAAAATAGTTTTTAAATTACTAATTATTCTTATATTTAATTACTATCATGCACGATTACTATTAGAAATAAATAAATAAAAAATGATAGATTAAGTGTAAAAAACAGGTTGTCAACAACAAATGCGTCATTCAAACCAACATTTGAATTTTTTTATAATTATATGTTACTATTAGAAATAAATAAATGATAGATTAAGTGATTCTTGCACATATTCTAATTTCAATTAGAGTGAGTCTTGTATTTAACGGTCTCATGTGTGACGGAATACACTTTTACAGGAAACATTGATATTTTTACAGGAAAAAGTGATATTTTTACTACATTGATACTTTTACAGATTAAAGTGATATTTTTGCTACAAAAGGCTATGATTTTTTTTGTTAAAAAAAATTATACTTTTACAGAAAAACGTGATACTTTTACCAAAAAAAATATTTTTTTTCCGTCACACCGTATGACGGTCGTGGACGGTCTCATATAAATTTGTGCCTTTCAATCACTTCCTAAAAAAAACAAAGGAAAACACTCACAAATTATAAAGACAGATCCAATATTACGTATTTTATTTTCTTGTATTTTATTACTATCTAAAACTAGTTTTTTAATGGATAATTATTCTTGTATTTTATTACTATCATGCACGATTACTATTAGAAAAAAAAAAAAAACATAAAAAAAGATGAACTAACATTTGAATTTTTTTATAATTATATGTTATAATAATAATCTAATATAAGGATTGACCGTAATTTAAAAAATTATCATTTTGTTAAATATGACCATTTCGCAAGGCCCTTATTACAATTAGGCAATCACTTAAGTAAGATAGTTTTACGCATGTGGTTCGTAATACATGAGTTGTCTTTTTCTTTTTTTAAAAAAAAAAAAATTATTTTTGACATATAAGTGTTACTTTGAGCGTCAACCAAATTTTAGAAAGTAAGAGTTTAATAAACATATTTTTTCTTCGAAAGATATATTTTTATAATAAAAGTAACTTCCATTTACGAAAAACGATCTTACCCAAGTATTACTCTAAAACTAACTTGTGTAAAAACTGTTGAAGCAACTAGTGTAGTACATTAAGAGCCGGCTTTTAGGGGGGCAAGGCGGCGCCACTGCACCAGCCCTCCGCCGACGAGGGCCTCTAATTTTTTTTTTTTTTTTTCTATTTTCAGCTATATTTTCGTATATATATTTAATATATGCCAAACATAACATAAATTGACGTAGTTTAAGTGATCAATTTCTGAAGCGAAATGATTAAACAGGCACGAGGCGGGACCTATTTCTCCTTAAGTAACAATAATTTTTTTACATATTAAATTATGTGATGGACCTGTCACTTCGAGACTCATTCAAACATAGTCCGAAACTCATTTTTAGTTGATTATGCTAAGCATAACATAAATCGACGTAGTTTAAGTGGCCAATTTCTCAATTGAAATGATTAAACGGGTAGGAGGTGGGATCTATTTCCCCTTAAGTAACAATATTTCTTTTACATATTAAATAATATGATGGACCTGTCACTTTGAGGTTCATTCAAACATAGTCCGAGGTTCATTATTAGTTAATTAAATTTATTTTCAAAATAATAACATTAATATTGTAAAGGATCTAATTTTTCTCGTACTAAATCCTTTCGAAGATTGGACCGAATACATTTTTCTAAAATTACATTGTTTATGACAATGAAGGTTGAATAATGGGACCGGGGATTTCATCATTTATGCTTTATTTATAAAGTTATAATAATGGAAATATTAAAAAAAAAAGCAGATATTGACTGGGGAAAAGTTAGGTCTTTATCTGAAAGGGCAGCAAGTACAAAGTACTAAAATAACTACTACCTTATTGCATTGCCCAAAAAAATAAAAAAATAAATTTTATCTTGCCACGTAGACCATAAGTAGAAATCTATAAGTAGAATTTATTTTTTCCTACATTTGTTTGCTAATAAAATGCCAGATTTTATAATGGGCCCATTTTGAAGGGCCTTTCTTGCATTCTTTTGGGCCACAGTTATTATTATACTTTAATAACAACGTATTGTCTAGGAGTGTTTCATTTACTTATTTTTATTTTTAAGTAAATATTTAATTAGAGTTTAATATAAGCTACAATAAAGTATTTAGAGTGTTGAGTTCTGTTATAATTAATTATCTGAAATTTAAAAGTTACAAGGAAAAAAAAAAACTACTATTAACTGTTTATTTAGTAAAATAAGAGATAATAAGTGCTTATTTCTAAAAAAAATTAATTTTAAAATTTTGGTTGAATTGCTGAATCCTCAAACACTACTTACTTTAAGTGATTTTCGCACATGTTCTAATTTCAATCACTTCCTAAAAAAGAAAGAAAACACTCACAAATTACAAAAGCAGATCTATTACATATTTTCTTTTCTTTTCTGTTTTCCCTTTATTTAACATACTCATCCTTGATCCATTCAATTTTAAAATATTATGTATACAATCTACAATGATTTAGTTCAAGTTAGATCTCCGACTACAAATTGTATTGCGCCTTATGTGCGGCTATATCATTACATACTCTCTCTATATATATATAAAGTGGTATCATCAATATATTAATAATACATGTGTCTAAAATCGATTTAACAGTAATTAAAGATGTAATACCATATATAATAGAAAAGTCTATCCAAATTTATTTCTTCTCAAAGTTTAAAAAAAAAAAAATATGCAATGTTTTTTTTGCGCAAGCCCGAGCAGTCATGCTGCAAACAAAATATGAATAGCTGAGCAAAGTTTGATGCTTTGCGGCATTTTAGTCCGAGTTTTTCTTTTATCTCCATATATTTTCTTCTTGGAGTCAATTCCAACTCGACACGACAATGCGAACTAATCCAAATTTATAGAGAGAAACTTGAAACTAACCCCACACAAACAGGATTATCCAACTTTGATCCAAATCAAGCCATAATTCATTTAAAAATTAATAATTATTTGTTCCAAATAACTTTTGATATATAACGACAGCCAGACTGCAATCGAGCACGACCTCACCGATAATCTGAATTGCCAACCAACTAGCTCGTTAATTATCAATATTTTAATTAAAAAAAAATATATATTCAAGTATTAAACCTAATGTATCTAATACAATGCACACCTAAATCCAATATAATAAATGGAACTCAACTATATTTAATCTATAGTAGCACCTTCAGACTAGTAGTTCATACTTAATACTCTTTTTTTTATACTCTTGCGACAGATATAATAAAAAATTATTTTTATATATAATTTACTAAGATCAAATTTAATGCATTTAAGTGGAACGACGACGTATTGGCTGCGCAGTCAGAATTAACACACAAATAGGCCTGAAATTAACTTTAGGGCAAAATGGGCCACAAATTTAGAGGGCAGATGCCAGATGGTAGAGTACTCATTCACATCGTAGGATTCCAGTATATCTATAAATTATTATTTTTATATCATTATATATTTGTTGACGAAATACGGAGATAATTGGATTGACGTGTCTCCATTCGGACGGGACATAATCCATTCTCAACGTATTTCATTTTACAGTCGAATGACACATTCCTTCACATTCGCACTTTATTATCCAGATTAACTTTTTCAATTTCCAATACACCTTTTACAATTTTCAATACATAATCTACCCTACAAATCCTTTAAATAAAAATACATTTTCACTATTTAAGTGAATGTAAATGTGTCACAATAAACGTGATACATGCCTACTATATTCCAGCACAAGTATCCCCTAAGTGAATACTCTGAGTCTTTAGGTGGCCTAATTCCAACCTAATTATATGTTTATCGACAACAATTCATTTTCTTATTAGAGTGTGACATTTGGACGTGCTAAGTTTTACAAATTAGTATACAACTATAGGTGAGATTGATGGAGTTACAATTATTGAATTCTGTAAGCTAGACGAGGTAAAATTTGATGGCCCAGTTCAACTAATTCAACATCGTAGATGAGTTGAATTATAGAAATTTTGATTCAAATTTTCATCTGGTCCATCAGAATTAACTTGATGGGTCAATGGCTCGATGAATCACATATCAATTCAAAAGTGTTAGAATATTTTAGGGGATGGCTTGAGCTGAGCGGCTGGGCGTACTAATGTTCGGTGCAATGAATTTTTGGGCCAGTCTTCCCCTGATGTTGGTTCAACGGGCTGGGTCGAACTACTCGAATTGCCAACTATAATTAGAGCTGTTAAAGTGGTCGGGTTGGGCCTGTCGAGACTATTCGGTTCAGCAGACTATATTAGGTTGGGTTGGATCAAATTTCTTCGGGCTACAAACAATACTAGCCCAGCCCAACCTCCCTCAAGCCATCGAGTCATTCACCCAATTTTGGCCCAATGTATCTTTCCTAAAAAAGTTTGTTGAATACAAAAAAATCATATAAACACGAATAAAAATTATTAAGAATCCACACTTATAAAATACAATTCATAAAATTAAATTAGATTTAGAAGTTGGAATTTCGAGTAACAACTAACTAAAGTCATTTATAAATTTATAATTTATAACACAAAAGCGCAAATACTAAAAGTAAACATCCGGATAAAAGAGATGGGTTGCATGGCTTGGGGAACACAGGTAAAAAAATCCCATTTCTCCCTCCATTTACACAAAAACCGAGTTGACATTTTCCCATTTGATTTGTTTTGAATATTCTAAATTCTTCAAAAAAACGAGTTGACATTTTCCCTCTATTAGGTTTCAAGATTAATTTATTTTATTTATTTGGTATATATTAAAACCGCAAAAGATATGGAGAGACTTTTCTCTCTGAAAAGCAATTGAAAGAAAAACATATTTAATCACCCCAATAAGTTACTTAACTAATAGATAATGCTAATATGATATTACTGTTGACCTTCTATTAAAAAGAAGTCCTGTCAGTCGGGCCGGACCAAGTTTTTCGGGCTGAGCCCATTCGGCATGTTGAGATGCTCAGGTCGGGCTCAGTTTTTTTTGGGCCAGTAAAGACCCAGCCCAGTCTATTTTTAGGTTGTGCGGGTCAGTCCATCGGGCCGACTCATTTTGACAACCCTATTGTAACTAGGTGTATGAATGAGTTGAGTCAAACCGAGTATATATTGGCAGACTCAAGATTGAACTCAACCAGAATTCTCGAGGCTCAAGCGAGGCTTGAGCTCAACCGAGTTCCCTTTTTTTTTTCCCATACTTGAACTCGGTTTCGTATGAGCTCGAAATCAATTCGACTTGTCTCGATTTTTTAAAAAAGAATTAAAAGAAGATTTAAGAAATCATAAAAAATAAAAAATGTTTATATTACAAGTGTTGTTAAAACGAAAATGGGTACCTTAGGTTTCACCTTATTTTATTTAAGATTATGATATATTAGTAATTATGTCAACTATAAAAGATAAATTCGTAATTTAATATAAGCAATATTAAGCTTACAAGTCTGCTGAGCCAAATATTAGTGAGCTTGACTTGTTTATCCAAAAATATTGATCTTAATGCGAGTCGATCATGAATATCTCGCGAGTTGTCTTGACTCACACAACACATGCAAGGCTAGGTTGATACATTTAATTGAGAAGCACTGCTACTTGGCTGAGTGGCAGAGCTAGGTTTGTACAGTTCCACGTGAAGATGTTGATGAGATAAGATGCAAACAGAGCAGCAAAGAGTCAACATCCCCCAAACAACTCCTACACCCTAGTCGCCATAATTAGCATAGTTCTGTTAGCTTTTCCGATATTTTAGACGGGTTAGGACTTAGGAAACGTAGATAGTTTTTGCCTTTGCTTTTATTAAGCAATTTTCGGGCTTCTATTTAAAATAAGCTAAACAGAATGTTTGCCGAAAATTGCTTTTACTATATAAGTAAACAACAATAATGTTGCTTTTATTTGCTTCCTAAAAAATATGATTTGACACACTTTTTATAATATTAGAAGTACTTATTTCTCAAACAATTCAAGTTTTAAAATCTAGTAAAAATTACTTTATTTTCAAGCACTACTCACTTTTACTTATAAGTGATTTTTAATCACTTCTTCAATAATAAAAGCAAATGAAAACACTTAAGTAGTCTAAAGAGTATCGTGGGGTCTACTAACCACAAACTTCACTGTGCTTTAGGAGATGGATTGAACTTGACAAATAAATTTCAAATCGACAAAAATTCTAATAAATTCTGACCGGAACGCGAAATTACCACCTTTTTTAAGTTTTGTGGATGCATTTTACTTGGTGTGGTCTCTCGCACAGTCACACACAGAAACACCGCTTTGCAAAGGGACTAAATCTAGGGTTTTGTAATAAATACTGAAAAGGGTGTTGAAAGATTTAGTTGAGTTATTTTGGGCATTTTCTTTAATCAAGACTTACTTTTTAACGTTGTGTTTGGAGGAAGAAATTTCACTATGCATTTGGTGTATAAATTTGAAAGTCACTCGACTTATTTAACTATTATTTTCTAACATTTTTGTTTATTTTCTATGGACTTAAAATGCCACGTAATACATGCAATGTGTGGTGCATTTTATGAAACAAAGTCATTTACGAGCGCACCGTGCATATATGTATATTTAACTAAAATATATCGTATTTTTAATCTACATATAGAGATGATAAGTCGGGCTACTAACCAATATCATGACAAAAATCAACGGGTTAAAAAGAATATAGCCCAGCAAAACTCATTGCCCCTTGAATATACCAATATTATCAGTGTACAATCAATCTGGTCATTAATCAATTGAATTCGACATGTCGAGCACAATAACATTTTGGGCTTAATTAGTATGATTCAACTGGTCTAAAATGTCTGACGAGCTAGGCTGATTTTGCCATATTTATCTAAAGGTGACAATCCCATGGCCCGGCCCGACCCGGCCTAAGCCCCGCAGCCCGAAATCCGGTCGTACTGAAAAATGGCGTGCCACGCGAGACCCATCTCCTAAAATCCGCGGTTAAAAACCAAAAAAAGATTGAAGTAGAGCCTGGTTTTCTCACTTTTTGGGGGACAATGACAGCAGTGAAAACAAGAAAAGAGTTGTGCAAAGAAAATGACCACATCTACAAAATGAAACCCTCTACAAGAAGCCAAAAACACAGTTGGATTCACTGTGTATTTCACATGAAAGGCTGCATGCTCTTAGTTGATTGTAAACACACACACATACAATTAATCTCTCTCCCTCTCTCTCATAAAGAAATAAAAAAGTGTACTAAAAGAGGCCTCTCTAAGCCATTTGAAATCATTGGTTTTCCACATTCTTTGCCATTTGTAGAGTGGGCCTCATCTGTATCAAAAGCAGCTTTACATTTATGAACCACACAGAAGAGAGAGAGAGGGAGAGAGAGAGAGAGAGAGTTTCCATTAGTGAGGTGTTATGAGAGAGCAAACAGAGTATCTTCCAATTTAAAAGGGGTCTAAAACTCTGTTGTTAGTTCACCTGTAAAGTGTCTCCTGGTAATAAAAGCCACAGAATTTATTGTGTTCAGACAGCTAAGCAGCTTCTACTTTTCTCATCAATCATCAAAACCTATTCATTTCTTGCATGAAGTTTATTCAAACACATAAAAATCCCATTTTATTTCCATACATATACAACTACTCTTCTTCTTATTCTTCTTGCTGTCCCTGTATTAAAAATGGATTCGTCGAAGAATCTGTCAGGAACCGAAGGATGCAGCAGCAGTGAGTCGGGGTGGACGACGTATATAGCCTCACCGGAGAAAGAACGCAACTATGATAACAATGATGATGACAGTATAGGCCAAGAAGAGTACAAGAAAGATGAGCGAGAAGAGGAAGAAGGTGATAGCGATGATTCGATGGCGTCTGATGCGTCATCCGGGCCGTGTGATCGACTGAATTTATACGGCTTTCGCCGTGAGGCGAAGAAGGAGGAAGAGAAGAAGAAACAGATAATGAAGGGGGAGAAAGAGAAGAAGGCAAACAGTGGTGGAAGATTGAAGAAATTTTGATTCTTCCCAAGAAAAGGTATCTCTGAAGTTCTTACGTATCTTTATCGGTAGTTTCTATACTTCGTTAAATGCACGCCAAATGGAAAACAAATAGAAAAAGTTTCGTGTTTCGCATAGCCAGTGAAGTGCAGATAGTGCTGGCAGGAGTAGGTAAAAACTTTCGAAAATGCATGCAGTTGGTGTACAGAAGAATTTCTTGGTTCTTGATTTTATGTCTTAATGCAATAGGGGCAATTCTATACTATCTAGACGGATATTATCCAACTAACTTGATGAGTGATCCAACTATTCATTTGAAACATAATTTGAAATTAGATGGTGGGTGGCTCATTCAGTCGGATAGTACTCGACTAAATAGTATAGAATTTTCCAATAGTTAGTATGAAAAATCAGCAGGTGGGTACAGTTGTGTGTTTTTTCCTGGAAAACACATGTACAACTGTAATTTTGGGGTTTTGTAATATCATATATCACTTGTTAAGAACTTTTTGGGCTTTTTATGGTCAACCCCTTTTCAATTCATAAACCTTATTTTTTGATGGATAGGAATATGTTTGCTTGGTGCGGTGGGGTAGGGTGGGGGTGGGGTATAACATAGTGATTGTTAACCTTTTTTGTTAATTCCATGTTACTCATGCGCGTAGTGTTTGTATTGTATTGAAACGTTAGTATAACATGTGATACATGATGCATTTTGGAAAAAATAGAAATAAATTGACTATTAATTTTTAGATGCCCCACATATCACATATTCAGGGAGTCAGGCGCCAGAATTTCGTAATAAGAGGGGCAAAATATTTTTTAGGATATTTATTAAAAAAGTTGAAATTTAATGGTGGCAAAATTCACTACAATTACACTATATATATACACACATAGTTGTTTTGTTGAAAAATTTAAGGAGGACACTTGCCGCCACCAACCCCCGCTAGTACCGTCCCAGCACATATTCAATAGTGTGCGACCACTAACATGGAAGTTCCCCATTCTTGGATCTTATAACACGGTGATTATTTTTTTTCGAGGGTAATTTCATACTACCTCAAGTAGTCTCTATGTCCGACACATAATCTATGGTACATCATAAAAGAGTTAGAAAAAATATATAAATAACCCATATATCGCACATCTAAAGACACATGATATGCAAGAATTTCATTTTGTCCTTTTAAGACAGATGGGATTGGGAAGAAGGATATTTTGTTTGTGCATGCTCAAGAACTGTAATAAATGTCCTTAGCACTAACTTACAAACAAATTGTACTCTTCTGTTTGATTTTGATTGTTGTTTTAACTTTTTAATTTTTTTTTTATAATTAGTTATTGTTTTAATGTTTTTTACAATTTCATTTAATTTTTTCCATATCTTATCCTTTTCAACTTACCCTATTATTAGATTGAGATGTATTCATCAATCCATTTAGTTCTTAATTAATTCACTTGATTCTAAAACGTTAATTAAAAAGACAAGTGATTGTTTCACATTATAAATCATGTGCGAGAGAGTGAAAAACAATTTTTCTAGTAAAATAATTTTAGAGAAAAGTCTTGTTTGAATTTTTTTAATCTCAAATAAAGGGTTCTATTTCAGAGATCTTTCTTGTCTTAAAAAAGAAAGTCTTGTTTAAAATAATGTTAAGTATTTCTATTGATTAGGTACAAATTTAAAAAGTTTAATATCCAAATTATATAGAATTGAATAAATCAAATCAACGTTCGAGAAAAGTCAAATAAGTAAAATTTGACATTCCTCTGTTTTAAAATTGAACGAAAATAATTGTTATGTTTACTTAAGGCTCGAGAGTGTTGGGCCAAATTTGGCTGAAAGAGTTAATGAGGGTGCTTTATCGGGATTTGAGCCCTTAAATCTATTGAGCCAAGTCTTAAGTAAACACACTCTTAGAATTCGTCCACAACCTTTGCAACAGCATAGTTCAGGCAGTGCATTCTTTTCCTCAACAACAAACTTGGTACAAATACATTCTTATCGCAATATTGTAAAAGTTGCTATGTGCTAGTCGGACGATAAATTAGGGTTTAGTGTCAAGTCGGGACCTAGGTGGGCTAAGCGGGGTGTTGGCAGTGAGAAATGGGGAAAAAAACATAATCGACCTATGAGACCATAGGACTTAGGCAGGAATTAGTCGGAGATTTTTGTAACAAACTAAGTTAAATGAAACATACAATTCAAAACAGATATCAGTACAACTAGACACAACTTCACCCAGAAAACTACCTCAATGATTCATGTGTTTATGTCTTTCCTAAATGGAATATTATCAGATGATATTAGCTGAATAAAGGTCGAAGCAAATATTTTTTAGAAAAATATGAAAACTTGAAGAAAATAGCCTGTCATGGAAAACTAATTCTCTCTTCAGGTGATCTTTGGGCACCCTATAAGTGTCTTCGACCCTACACCTTGCGCGAGTAATCGTGCGCGATAAAATCTACTGGGTGTAGCATCTAAAATGCTGTCCTGTTATTTTGCACTAACAAACTAATGATGCAAACCATTGACACATATTCCATCAGATAAGACACAGAAGGCAAAATGTAACTACTTTAAAGAATTCGAAATTGAGGTAGTCGTCCAATACTAACCGAACGCCATTGAACATAATATTTATTCAGCAATTGCATCCGAACACCAGTGTGTCAAGTAAAAACGGGGGTGCATCTAGTCGGCGTCATTCCTATGAAAGTTCAAAAAGATACCAAATAGGAACTGTAGAAAGGAAGCTATGTATGAAAAATGAAAGCAGCTTGCAAAAAATTAAATAACCACCAAGAGTTAACATGTACACATGTAGACATGTAATAATGAATAGGCACATAATACACACACAAAGTATGTGGAGAAGACAAAATATAAGCAAAGATTCAGGTTTACATATTGCAAGCAGTAACATTTAAAGATTGTAATTAAGCTCTGTAATATAAGTCCCAATCTTGAAACAAACAATATTAAGTCTAGCCAAAAAATGAGATTTTGTATTATTTGGTAAATCACCCCACCCTCACCAATATAAAAACAAAATCACATCTTTGATTGTTTGGCAATCTTAAACCATTCAGTGTAGAATGAACCAGACATATCAGTCCTCTCATTAGTATGAGGACCAAAGTAATCTCTTTGAGCTTGCACCAAATTAGCAGGCAACCTTTCTCTCCTGTATGTGTCAAAATAAGCGAGACTCGAAGACGTACCAGGAGTGCTGATACCAGCGTTGATAGCGAGCCAGACGACTCTTCTCCAAGCAGACTGCGATCAACTATCTCCTCCGCAAACTCTGGGTCCACTAGCAGATTCGCAAGATCCACGTTTCTGTCATAAGCCTTTTTAATACGGTCCAGAAACACAGCACGAATAATGCAGCTGCCCTTCCAATTCCTAGCAAGTTCGCCGAGTTTTAAATCCCACCCCTTCTCAATGCTTTTAGCACGGATCAGATTCATTCCTTGCGCATAACTACATAATTTCGATGCATAAAGCGCTTGTCTTACGTCATCAATCAGTTTCTGCTTATCTACTGCTTGGTCTGCGACGATGTCATGAACTCCAATGGATTTGAAGGCCTTGGCAGCTTGAACCCTTTCTTGCTTTAGCCCACTTAGGAATCTCGAATCTAGTGACGA
Source organism: Ajuga chamaepitys (assembly GCA_958295605.1). NCBI lineage: Eukaryota > Viridiplantae > Streptophyta > Magnoliopsida > Lamiales > Lamiaceae > Ajuga > Ajuga chamaepitys. The sequence goes on along the minus strand of OY282498.1, from coordinate 57,350,182 downwards.
AGCTATGGTTGGAGCTGCAATGGACAGCTCAGCAGCTTGCTGAACTGTCCATTTCCCCGTACCCTTGTCTACTAAATTACCATCCCCCTGGTCATCCTTAATGCCAAATATATCAGCTGTTGATCTCAATTAAAAAGCTAAGAAGCTCGCCCTTATTCCACTCTGAGAAAGCTTGGTGCAGCTTGACATTACTGAGCTTTCCTACTGATTTTAAGACATCGAGGCTTCTGCAATCAGCTGCATATCACCGTATTCAATCCCATTATGAACCATCTTGACAAAGTTTCCTGATCCTCCTTTTCCAATGTATGTTACACAGGACCCACTGTTGGGAACTTAAGCAGCCACCTTAAGAAGAATATCTTCGACAAACTTTTACGCTTCGAAAGAAGCTCCAGGCATCAATGAGGCCCATGGCGAGCACCCTCTTCTCCCCCCGAGACTCCCATTCAAGAGATACAGGCCCAATTCAGTCATTTGCTTCTCTCTCCTTTCGGTGTTCTCATACCACTCATTGCCTCCATCTATGATGCAGTCCCCCTTTTCCATGTAAACCAAAAGGGTTTTGATTGTCTGGTCAACTGGTGCACCAGCCTTGATGAGCATGATAATGACACGAGATTATTGGATTGAGTACACAAAGGAAGCAGGATCGTGGAAACCATACACTGGAAGGTTCCCTTCCTGTTTAGCTCGTTCAACAGTCTCGTCGACTTGTGAAGTGGTTCGATTGTAAACAGAGATGGGGAATCCTTTTTCGGCTATGTTAAGGGCAAGGTTTTGACCCATCACACCTAGACCAGCAAGGCCAATTCTTGTTGTCCGAGCCATTTCTTCTCCTGTTTACATTCAACTCGTGATTAAATTGGATTTGCAGTGTTTTCAGAAAGCAAAACAGACAACAATAAGGTTGCATTTGGATTGACCGATTTGAAACAAAGGGTATCAAATCCATCCAAGTTGGAGAGGATATCAAATCACCAATTCCTTAAAATTTAGGGTCGAAATGAAATTGATGGATTTGAAATCCTAGTTAATCCAAACAAGAAGAACTGATTTGCTAATGTGAACTTCACGTGCATTCTCAAATCCTTCAATCCTAATACTCCATAATGGGGCTACTGCAATTCAGTTACGTAAAATCGAAATGTCGAGAAATTGGATACAAGTTTCCGGAATCAACGCAATATAGATTGCAGATGTTCCGAAATGTAACAAAAAGTATCAAGCGGAAAAGAATGCATTTAAAGTTTCAGATCCCAATCAGAAATGCAACATTAAGAATTACAAAAATTAATCAGCAAATCTTCTAAAAATTCTTAACAAAATTAGCAGAAAATTAGAGAATACGATCTGAACAGTTGAATTAACAGTAATCCCCCAAAAATCATTCTATCCAGAAGACTATTCAGGTAACCAGAGAATCAACGATCAAAACGAATAAGAAGTAGCTTCAAAGATGACGTTCACACACACACAATGCATGCAAAATCGTCGTATACCAGCAAATATAACTTCCTAAGCCAAACCAAAACAAATTGATCTACCAGTAAAAAATATTTACCTCTACCAGATTCAGACAGCACGGGAAAAGCTATGGAACTTGTATACTGAAAAGATTAAGTCGCAGTTTTGAAGAGTGTAAGTAAATATGGTGAATTTTCCGGCAGCAAATGCTTGGTGCTGCTACTGAGCGAGGAAAACGAGCATGGTGTATAAATACTAGCCACTCGGGATTGCTAGCCAACCCGTCTCATGTTTTAAATGGGCTGAACTATTTGAATCTAGGTTTAAAGTACTCTAAGCCTAATAAACTCGACCTAATAGATTAAAAATTTGATGCACTATCAATCGATCCAAAAAACTTAATCCTACTTAATATAAACACAAAACCTCTCAAAGTAACATCATATCTATTTCCCCTGAGAATTCAACTTTAATTTTCACTGGCCTACATATTAAAACGTGTTACATTGATTTTGTCTTAAATCTTTGTCGAGTTTAGCCTAATTCAATTTTTAAAATTTATTACTTGGTCAATTCTAATAAAATAAGAAAATGATCATCCCGATTTTATTCACCTTCCATATATATATAATTAATTGATTAATTAGGGGCAATCATATGACAATTTGCATAAAATATGAAAAGACCAACCAATATGGAAGGTTTTGTCATGACCAAATTGCATGAGATCGTGATTTGCTATATGAAATTTATGGTAAAATATTTCCAAAATTAGTTTTAAATTTAAATTATGTTGGCAATTGTTGTATGAAGAAATAATCAATCAACGTTATTTATCTTCTATATATCTCAGTAAATTGCAGGAAATATGAAAAGTTGAGACAAACATAAGAATCATTTATAAATTTGATAATAAAACACACCCTATTAGATCCTTGTTCTTAATGCAAGAAATCTAGAGAGAATTCGTGTGAAGTATGAAAAGTTTCATCACTATTAAATCTCATGTGATCGCCTGTAATATATATCGTTTGTCTCGTTTAATTGCATAAAATCGAAGTCTTTTAATATGAAGGATTTCGCACAAAACCCTCTTATATCTCTCCACACTAAAACAACGAAAAAATTCATTTGGAATGACAAGTTTTATCCTCATGCATGGCGGTATTCAACTGTTGTTCATCATGGCCTACCACAACTCATTTAATACCGATCAACCGTTGCAAACCACCACTTCAACACTCATTGCTTCCACGATGCTAATCCCTATCAAGAATGACACAGTTATGATTTGGACAAATTAAATCGTTGTGTTGTGCGATCTATCGTAGTGTTTATATAAACTTTATGATGTTGGAATAATTTTTTGTGTTTTTTGCTTATTTTTAATTTTGTTTTTCCTAATTGTGAGTCAACAAATTCATTGCCAGGGTTTATTTTGGGATAAATGATTCAAAACTAACGACATGTGATATGTATTAAATTTCGAGCACTACCAATAGTATTATACGTTCATTAAAAAAAAGTTTCCTATTAGAAACTCTATGTATGTTTGATATCAGATATTTCGCAGAGTAAATCCAGTTGAATCAACGCCTCTGTTGTGATCTCAACAGATAATTCCCGTTTGCTTTAGCTATAATTGATTTTAATTTTTATTATTTTATCTTTTTGCAGTTCTTATTTAAATTTGTTGGGTTTCTACTAGTATGTGTTAGAAGGTTGGTTAAAAAGAGTAATTTTAACAAAATATTCGTTATTAAAAATATAAATAGGTAATTAAAAATAATTTCAGTAACTATTTTTTTAATACATAATTATATATATGCTCAAAGTCGTGATAAGAAGATATTTTAGCAGATTTGATGATTTAATAAGTTGATTATAAAATAGATATTGTTGTTTTTGCCTTTGATTTAATAAAGTAGGGCTTTCATTATTTAAACAATGAGTTTTCTCCCTGATTTAAAAAATATATATTGGAAAATTCATGTCAAATAAACTAAACTGATTAGTTATATTTTTATAAAAAAAAATAATCATATTTTTTTATAAAGAAATTATTTTACTAATTTTAGTTACAACTAAAACTAAAATATTATAGTCCAATTCACAATAAACATCAATTATAGCACAAATAATTAACTAACAAACATTTTGTAAGATCGTGAAAAAATGAATAATTTGGTATATTATGCATAAAAATTGGATTAAAAATGAAAAAGTTATTTGTATTTTAGAAAAGTAAAAGGAAGTTATGAACTTAACGAAAGTAAGAAAAAATTACCAATTTTTGTCTAAATTTTTTGGAGGGAAAACTAAAATTACATTAATGTCCTCCATTTTACTTTTATATATACTAGTTGTCCACCCGCGCGATGCACGGGGTAAAATTTATTTATTATGTAATTATTAAAATATAAAGGTAAATATGTAGAATAATGAAAACGAAATAAGTAATGAATAAGGTATATTATAAAGGATTAAATGTTGTACTGTAATAGGTAAAAATTCGATATAAAATATATATAGCATAACATTGGTCTATAAAGATAATTGTATATTTGTAACATTTGAATAATTTACTAATACTGCTACAAATTCGTATAAGGTGAAATAATATCAAAAGTGGCATATTATATTTTGGATTTAGTAATATTAGCATGAAATTTCGCAATGGTATTAGTTCATTAAACAAGGGGTGTTAAGGTATATTATTGTGACGTATTTAAATGTAAAATTAATCAACTGATTATATCTGTTAGTTAACATAATTTTTCTATTTAAAAAAAAAACACTAATTCAATCAACAAATCATTTTAACTATTATATCTAAACTTTCTATTGTAAATTGTACCTCTAACAAATCGGCTCATTTTTTATATCATATTTCTTTAAAAACACAATGATTCAGTCAATCCAAAATTATTATGAAACGGCGAAACTAAATTAAAAGGAATTTTTTTTTAATGAAAAGTAAAAGAAATTAATCTTCTAAAAAAGAGCAGACCATTTTTTCAAATAAAAAGAAATTATCATTATCATTTATAATAATATATGACACTTTTTATTTTATATACAAAAAATTTAAAATCAAAATATATCATAATAATCATAAAAAAGTAAACTACACCTAAAAATTAATATTTAATATATGCATAATGGATGTCAAATCGAAGATCGTGAAAAGAAGATTAATTCAGTATATTTTTCATAAAAAACGGAGTTGAGATGAAAAAGTTAATACGAATTTTCAAATATTTAGAAGAAAAGAAGAAAAAAAAGCAAAAAAGAAAAAAATTGATTGGTCCACTCTCCTTAATTGTGGGAGGGAGTTACATCACAACAATTTATTTCTTCATTCTTATTTTTGTTTTCCGCTAGAAGTCAAAAAAATACTCACACATTTTAATTTAAAAATAATTCAAAATCACCAGAAAAAGACACATCACTCCAAAAGACTTTTCCACGATTCTACTTTTAAGAGTAAGGGAGATAGATTTGAAAAAACACTCAACTTACCATTTTTATTGAGGCTGCAGTTACTTCTGTGGTTAAGGTAGGTTAACCGCCTTTTATCCCACCTTAACCTACGTTTATGGGATGTTTGATTGTGATTGACCCAATTTATAATCGATTGGGCCAACCTATTATGATGTTTGGCCAGGGTGGTTTGCAGAACCATGAATGATAACAAGTGGGCGAGGTCAAACTTGAAAATCATGATTTTTTTGCAACCCCTTTTTCGTTGAATTTTTTAATATTGAATAGCAAAGAAGAAGAGTGATAAAAAGGGGGCCTCGTGAAAGGGGTGCCAGCTTCAAGGAGGGAACTAGTAGAAGAGGGGAACTAAGGAGTCAAGGAAGTAAAAGAAACCTAGCAATAATAATGATCTTCATCTTTTTATACTGAAATCTTGTTACTTATGTTCCCAATAATGTTTTGCGACTTTTTATTATTATTTAAGTTGCATTGCATTGATGCAGTATAGATGTAGTTCAAGTTTAACATATGCTTAAGATGGTTTTACAATAATAAGTTATGTACTTATGATATGTTTGGTTGGGGACGATCAGGCAAAAAATGATTTAATTGCTAGTATTTTCAACGATAATGCAAGAAAAATAATAATAATAATAATAATAATAATAATAATAATAATAATAATAATAATAATAATAATAATAATAATAATTAGATAATTCTTTTAATAATTTCTGACAAAAATGTAAAAAAGTGAATAATAATTGCTTAAAAATATTTTAATTCAATATTAAAAAATTATACATATTACCAATCAACCACAAACCTCAATATTACTTCAATCATTAAACCAATCATCAATAACAACCTCTTATACTACAATCACTTCCCCAATCATCCAAACAAACATCACATTTTTTTTCTTGCAGCCACCTCCAACCCCAATCAAACATCCATTTACTTTGTAAGGTGAAAAAACTTCCTAAAACCCGGAGGCTCGGGTTATTTCCTATTGAAGCAGATATAATATGGGTTAATTGAACTCACTTTTACTCCGGTGGGTTTAAAATTATCCTCAGCTTAAAGCCAAAATAAAAAAAAGGAGTTCTTGACACTGTAGCCTGTCACACTCATAGTTTAATATTTTTTGCACAGTTTAATTTTTTACATGTAAAAGTAGTCAAAGTTTGTCAGAGAGAGTTTTCATTTCGTGTACACGATATAATGATTGTGTACACGATAATTTCAATATAATTATTTCTTGGTACATGTAGAAGATATTATTTTATCTGTACAACATACAAAATTATCATTTTACACGATAACATTATCATGCCTGACATATACCGACTACTTTATCAAATAAAAAATTAAACTATACAATAAAATATTTTACTATGACGGGATTCAAAAGCTTCTTGACAAGTCACTGCGCACCATTTCCACAATAAAGAATACATGCTTCCCTTATGCCCAATATGTGGTGGTGGGGTTACGGATTCAGACTTCATTTCCTCATTACCTTCTTCCCGCAGCCGTTTGCCCAGCGAGAGAGACGCCTTGCAGATCTGTTGTTCGGCGGCAATCATTACAGGTGGCTTTGGGTGTAACAGCTTCTCTAGTTCGTTTAACCACAAGAACCTCCGTAGTTTTGCTTGTAATCGAATTTTCTTCCGCCGTTGGTTCTCAATAGGAGCTGCCCAAGTATAAATGAAACACCCTCTCGACTTCGATTCTAAAATTTTGGAGTTGAATATGCGTTTTCGTGGTTCTGTTACTGCGCTTGCACGGTGGTGTTTCTGCCATTAGTCCTTGGTCACCACCTTTTTTTCTATTTTCTTTCAATTAAAGGTTAAGTGTTACTGATAATTCAGATGGAGCTGATGAGGTTCAACACGTGATAGATAACTTCCTTCTGCAGTTGTATGAAGATGACAATTTTTACAGCTTGTAATTTAAATTAGAGAAGGGGGATTATAGCAATTTTCCAGTTGGTCTATACATCTTTTGCAGTTATATGAAGATGATTCTGTCCCGTGATTCCTACTTCCCTAGGGTTCGTTTGTTTAAGGTTGGGTCGAATTCCAATAAAACACATTCATTAATTTTCTTAGTTAAATTTGATTTAACAATCCTCAATCTTAAGCAAACGGGCCCCGGAGAATTTAGGGCAAATAATATATTTGTATCAAATTTGAGGGTAAGTGTGGCTTTTAACATTTTATCCACCTTTAAGTAAATACATGTCGGGATATAATATTAACCCAGGTTAAATAACGTCTCCAATAAAGTAAACTGGGGTAGAATATATTACTATCCAGTATACATAACTGTCAGGGTGGGTTTAGGGATATTATCCCATACACAGTCCTATGGTACACGCTGCTCCAAGGCCGCTAACCCCTCGTTAGCTAGAGATTTTCTTCTCGCTGCCGCACAAATTTCATCAAAACACTTTTGCCACTGAAACATATAAATGATGAAAGCATCCATGTCTTCAAAACCTTCGGGGATTCCTAGTTTCTCGAAAACGCCTTTTCTCCACTCAAGGTACTGTGTTTATTCTCTCTGTTTCTGTTTATGAAGTTATTTGTTCTGCATACTGTTCCATAGAAGTGTTATTTGTCTCGGCGCTTTTAAAATGTATGTGAAGTTATAGTTTATGTACTTACTTTGATGGCCAGTAAAATTCTACTAAGTTCAAGGTTTTGATGGCCTATAAGTTAAAACGGTGGAGTTGGAGATGTTAAGCTGAATTATTGGAAACTAATATGGTATAATGAAGTAGCTGTAAGCCAGGTGAAGATGAGTAAAAAAGTGCCGAAGTGAAAAGGAAATAGAGGTAACTTAGGTTCATAGCGTACTTTCTTTAGTTATTTATGCAAATTTAGGAAAATAGATTTGGTTCGTCTGTTGTGCATAACACACAGAGCCAGGTATTACGGCAATTAGCTGTGAATTATTGTTAGCTGGCTTAATAGGAAGAGGAAGAAGCTCTAAATCAGTTGCCAATTGCCTTTTGAAACATCGTTAGTAATGGCTTAAAATTATGACAGCTAACTGAGTCATTTAGTTTGACCTAACCACATCACACCAACTGATGCTGTGTTTTATGTACAACAAAGAATTTGGATTTCTAAAATGTTGCCTCTGTTGAAAACCAGGGAAGAATCTGTATCCCGAGCAGCAGAAACATGTTGCCTTGTACTATTTGCAAGTTAGATTGTGCAACATGTGAAAAGTAATATTAGTTTTAATAAGGGAAGGATCATGATGACATCAGATAGTGATGTCTTTTTATACTGTCTGCAATCTTTATAACATTCATTTTCTCCATTCTTTGTCGTCTGCAGGACTGAGCTAATTCGACCTCAGAAGGTTTTCTTTCCTCGAGCTAAGCATGGTAAGATATCAATAACTGTAGCGTTTTCCATGTGACTTCTAAATGGGGCTATTTCACATGGAAACCCTGAAAATTCATCTGGGTGTACCTTTTTCACTAAATACTGGTTGGGTTCCTTTTGATTGAAAGCTGACTCTGGAATAGATGGATCATTTAGCCTACGGCTAGTGTCTCCGGCCTTGTTAGCGTCTGAAAAAGAAGAAGCCAAGGCTGTGTTGACCTTATTCTTGAAGAAACAAGGTTTAAGCAATGCAGTTGCAGCAAGGACTATAAACAAGTCAGATGCTTTTGTTGATCACTTACTATCAAGGCTCCACTCTGTTCACAAGTCCAGATACTTAGTAGGTTTGAATTCTCATTTTCCTGATCAATTTAAAGGCGTTAAGGTTGCATTTGGATTGAAGGGTTTATTTGTGGCGATGATTTGGAGAATGATTTCAAATGACTCCAAAGATCCACCAAAATTACTCAGGAATCTTCAAAATGAGAGTTACGGATCCAAATCAACCTTTAATGGATTAGTTTTTCTATAGGTTTCAAATCCAAATCCTTCAATCCAAATGCAACTCGACAATATTTCATTTTCTTTAGATTCTTATAGAAATATTCATATGTTCCCATCGTTGCAGGTCGGGAACTCACAACTCTTGAAATTAGAGATGCTCTTATTCCCTATCTCGAGGTACTTCTTGAGGAGTATGGTCCCATTTTAGTGGACATTGTTGAAAACTTCCCGGATCCACCTGTCATGGAGAAAATAGAAGATAATATTCAGAAACAACCTTCAATCGAACATCCAGTTGCATTGGTTTCTCCTTCCATTCCTACAGTCAACTCCAAGAAGTTAAAGGCTTTAGCTCGGGTTAGTGACATTAGTCCAACGGGAAACCTTCCCTCGCACATCATCTACCTTGTAGAGCTCGGCATGACACTTGAAGCTCTCAGGGAAGTTATACGCAAATTCCCTGCTTTTGCCTACTATAGTTTAGAGGGCAAAATCAAGCCAACTGTTGAATTTCTCCTTGATTTAGGTGTCCCAAAATCAGATATTCCCACTATCTTAAGCAAAAGGCCTCAACTTTGTGGAATTAGTCTCACCGAAAATCTGATCCCCACTATGACCTTTCTTGAGGAATTGGGTGTGGACAAAAAGCAATGGGCAAAAGTCATATATCGGTTTCCCGCACTTCTGACTTACAGCAGACAAAAGCTTCAAGCAACTGTTGATTTTCTCTATGAGATGGGACTCTCAGCTGAGAATGTGGGTAAGGTTTTGACTCGCTGCCCACATATCATTAGCTATAGTGTGGAAGATAAACTGCGGCCCACTGCTGAGTATTTTCGGTCTTTGGATGTTGACGTTTCTCTTCTTCTCCATCGATCTCCTCAAACTTTTGGCCTTAGTATCGAGGCTAATTTGAAGCCTATTACCAATTTTTTCTTGGAAAAAGGGTACACTTTGGAAGATGTTGCCACTATGATCTCACGATATGGGACTTTGTACACTTTCAGCTTGCCAGATAATCTGATGCCGAAATGGGAGTTTTTCCTGACTACGGTTTACCCTCAATCTGAATTGGTTAAATTTCCGCAATTTTTTGGTTACAGTTTAGAAGATAGGATCAAGCCAAGGTACGAGATTATGACGAATTCTGGAGTTCAGTTGCTCCTCAACCAGATGTTGTCTCTCTCAGATGATGACTTCCATAAACTACTGAAGAAAAAGATGCAGAAAAAAGCCTGAAGACTAGCATCTGTTTATGTAGCTGATGTGATTAGATAACCAATATAACACTTCATTGTAGGTGGTATTTCTACTAGTTGAAGAATTCTTTTTGAATGAGATTTAGATTTTCTGTACTGATCCAAGTCATGTAATTTTTATTTTAGGTGAACTTGGAAAGCAATATGAGGTAACGAATGATTATTGTTGCACGTAGATATTATTGGCAACAAAATTCAATTGCTTTAGCATTGTGCTTCACTAGATTTATTAGGATGATATATATGCATTACCATACCATTTGTGAAAGTAAAATCCCGCATTATATAGGTTGTGATCGGAAAAAATAATTACTTTAGATTGCAAAGTGAAAAATCGTTGAAAGTACAGACTGCATTCTGTAATTAAAAAAAAAAAAGAAAAAGAAAAACGTGTAATCAAACAAATGGAGGTTGTAACTTAAATTCTCAGTTCCATCAATAAAATCTATTTCTACGAATCTATTTTGCTACACTTACTTTTTTATATGTTAGCGTAGAAAATATGATGAAATGTAATCGGATTCATTCTTTATATTAGATATTATCGGTGGTGTATTCAGGATTTATTATCAGTGGTGTATTTAGGATTTTGAGATTAAGGGTACGATATTTAAATATATTGTTCAATATTTAAAGTCGTGGAATAAGAAATACGAAAATGAAAAATTAGAAAATACACATATTAAAGCGAGAAGTTCTCAAAAGTGAGGATTGCAAATTGAGATTGAGAATTTAATTTTGTTTGGAGTTTTATTTTAGGGGGTACAATCTATTTTTTTAAATACATACTAATAATGATATTTTTTTCAAATTAGAGGTACAATTATACCCCACAGCCCCGTCTCTAAATATTATTATTTTATTACGTAAAAAAATTCTATACCTAAAGCATGTACATAAAGTATCACGTAGAACTGAAAATAAAGTATCACGTAGAACTGAAAATAAGTTGTAGAATTCTATTTTGCTAACAAACTCAAACTTTGCACGCATGTTTGATTATTGAGCTTAAATACGTAGACTGAGTCACTGAGCTAATGGTCTTCGATACATTTTCGGTATCACTGAATATATACATATAAATAAAGGTTTTTCTCTCGCAATTAGTTGAATATATAAGTCTGAGTGTGACGAAGTTGGATAATTCAAGTGGCAGAACATCTACTACCTATACTTTTGGTCTTGAGTTCGAGTCATCGTGGAAGAGGAGATGATTTTTTCTTTATTCTTAGATTAGGCGAAAAATTTAAACGGGGTGTACGTTATTGCCTAATGGGCCTGAGGAAGTACTTAAGTGGGTGCAATTTTAGCATAGAGTGGGTTGAGGAGAAAATGGGCTGCATTTAGAGGGAAAAAAGAGAAAAAAAACAAATAAAAGGTCTCTCAAGTCTCACCCCCAGAACCCATTCTTTCTCTCTCTGAAGGTTTAGCGAGCCGAAATTTGAAAGCAACGACACTCTTGTTTTCCAGCAATCCACTAAAAAATTCAATATGTCGACAGCAGCTCAATCTTTTAATGGCAATCTTAAGGTAAGTTTTCTTTGTAATTTTGGATAAGTTCGCGTTGTTAATCCCTTATTTTGAGTAGTTATGGGTGCACGCCATGTGTTTGTGGAATTTACATATAGCTTGTTTCACTACTTTTGATTCCGACATCCAAGTATTTTCATACACCCACCTACTTCGAGATTTCCAAATACATTAAAGAATGAAAACTGTGAGTTGAATCCTATCATAAAAGGTATTAGATTCACATACTACCTCCCACTAGTGCTGAAAAGAAAAGGCTGAAGCCGGGAGATCGCCCCACCGAAAAGGTAAAATTATCTAGGTGATGCGGGCTCTTTCACATAAAGAAATAGATGCTCCAAAGTCTCCACTTCTTCCCGTAATTTTTACAGATATGGTCAATAGGAATACATTTGGAAATAAGGTTATCATTGGTGGGGAGAATATTGTGACAACATAGGCGAAGTAGCAATCAAGATTGAGATGCAAATGTACTTTACTTCTTTATTTCGTCACTTGATTTCTTAGTATTTTTATCGAGGGTTGAATGATGGTGGTTATGGGATTTCTTCGACTATTGGAAAAGATATACTTCCAGCAAAATGATAGGATGGGTCTCATGTAATGATGTGTTTGAGGGTTTTGAAACTCGGTTGTTTCATTCAATTGGAGAGGAGCAAATGTTGCTTCATTTTAGGAAAACTACTGTGTTTAGAGCAGGGTCTCATGAGTAAGGGGTATTCCATCGCCAGTAAAAATGTATATTATGAACTGATTTCTGATTTGTCCTCTTAATCTAGCATCATTTCATTTCTGTATGTAGAAGCTTCTGATATGTTCTAAACTTACATTTTTTTAATAATTAATAATAAACTTAGATTTCAATGTTTAAAATACTGGGTTACACACGTTGGATGATTTAATCTTCTTAATCTTGAGGAATGTTATTATGTTAAGAAGAGTAACATGCATTTTGATCCTGGAATGAGTGAACATTCTATTATAATGACTCTTGCTTGATCTTCAAACTATCAGAAAAACAGGCTGATTACTTTCTATTTTCAAGAAAAGAAAAATGAAAAAAGAAAAGGACTATGTCCGTTATCTAATACTGCAGTCGCTTAATCTTGTGCTTAAGAGAATATACACTTAAAGGGCTGGTAGAATAGAAGAGTGTTTTTACTGGTCTGGGGCCTGTGTACTTCCATTGAGCTGAAGAAATTCAATCCAATTTTTCGTGTCTCCCAAAAGAAAAGGCCCTAAATCATGATGGCTTAGCAAGTGACAAGTGGTGCATGTTTTACTTAATTCCCCATATCTATCTTGATAGAAGCTGCAAAATCTGATCTCCATTTGGCTTGGTCCTGTGGGTTTGCTAATGAGATGATCATAATGTCACAGAAAGCACTTGCAGGCCTGAGACATATCAATTTGGGAGGCTTGAGATGGAGGGTTTTTGATGCAGAAGGCCAGGTTTGGTTATTTCCTGTCTTGCCGACCGAGTCTTGAACATCTGCCTAGTTATGATCACATAATGGTATTTTTGTTGATTTTTAGGTCTTGGGAAGGCTAGCATCACAAATATCAACCGTGGTTCAGGGCAAGGACAAGCCAACATATACTCCCTATCGAGAGGAAGGGGATATGTGCATTGCTCTGAATGCAAAAGATATCTGTGTTACTGAAAGAAAAATGACTGATAAGTTCTACCGCCGGCATACAGGGCAAGTAAACTATTATACATCTCTTGTTGCTTAAATGGCGACGTAATTGCACCAATTTTAATTATTATTATAGTTTTTATTATTTGTGCTGTAGCTATTTTGTTCTTGTCGTTCTACATATAAGAAACTCTTAGGAAAGCTTCTATGATATTCCTTTCATAGAAAATAACTAAAACAATAAGTTTGTTAATTTCATAAATTAATTAACTGGACTATAGTAAGTTGACGCGCTTCCAATCCATTTTTCTTAGCATGCTTGATGGGTTCTCCCCATTTAAACCTTGTAAATCCATCAAATTGTAACCAAAATTCACTTAATGCAATTAAGTTTGTGTTGGCTTATTATGTCGAAATTTGCCATCTATATCCATCACTTATCACCATTAGTAATTGTTACTAGACACCTTAGTTGTACGTAGAGGTGGCAATTTGAGTCTCCTGACGTATCATCTCTACGTCGACCAAGTCAGGATGCAAATTGTTGAGTCCAATGGGTCCTCAAATATGCACTGAGATTTATTGGGTTGGCTTATTGTTGGACAGATCATTAGCCAGTTGGATTAACGGATAAACGACAGTTTTTTGTAAAATTATGTTGCCCACCTAAGATATCGACCGAAATTGATTGAGCTGAGCATATTTTATGTCGTCTAGTTGGAGAAACCTACTCCCATTACCCACTGATTGCTAAATGGGTGCGAGCGACTATTCACACACATGTTTTTACCGATTACACCCATTTTCTAGATTAAAGTACTCTAATGATGACAAAACCCTAATTAGTTAATTATTATGTTCGACCAAATATAGTCGAACATGCTCTAAATGATCGATCGACATTGGTCAAATACAATTTATGTCATTTGATCTAAGTTGGACGAACATTCTTATAGTGTTTGATCAACTTTGGCCGAATATCCTGAAATTGTTTAATTAGTAATTAGATATTATTAAAATATTATAAATAGAAAAAAAAATTAAATCTTGATATGGCAATTATTTATGTACACTTTACGACATGAATTATCATATATTTTTTTAATGTACATTTTGCGACATGAGTTAACATATTTTTTTATAAAAAATCATGTATATTTTTGTGATTATAGAGTCTTGTTTTAAGTAACTCTAAAACAAACTAGAATTTTCTTAATATAATTGAAAAATGTTGTAGAGGCCTGTCGAATATATCAAGATGTGTTCAACTGATACTGAACCAAAAAAGTATTTGATTCTACCCATTGAATAAAAATCAATTTTTTATTTTTATTTTTGTAAAAAGTATTTTGTCTAGAAATTTTAAAAATGAATGTACTTCATGAAGAGATGGGTGTGAATAGCCGTGCGATTAGTTACTACATAGATCCCCGGTCGCATAAACCATTTGCACATGTTCCCCTTCACCACACACTAGCAACCGCTGTACACTGTAGAGCCATTTCCCTGATTTCCAGTTAAAACCCTTAAACTCTGCAAGGCGATTCTGCTAAGAAAATAAACACGAAACAGAAATCGAAGCTTGATTTGAGACTTAACAAAATGGCGATCTCTTTTAGAAGAGCGCTGGTTTCTTCTAGGAACCTCTTTTACACACTTCGAACCGCATCTCTGTGCACAGACCGGACATTCTCGTGCTTAAACTCTTCCTATTGCAACAATTCGCATGATGCTGTTTTTGTTGATAGGTTTCTAATTTCTCCAGCAACGGATTTTTATCGATTCAATTCTCGTAGAGGATTCGCCAAAGGAAGGAAACAACAAATCAGTGCGCTTCCTCTTTCTCAAATTACTATCCCCTGAACTGCAAATGTGCACTATTTCTTTTCTTTCTTTCTTTAGGCTACTGTTTATAGTGATATGCAGGACTGATGTTATATATATAGATACACACACATATGATGTGATTTTCTTGTTGGATTGAAGTTATTTTTTGGTTTGAAGCAATTGACAATGCAAGAAAATGAAATTCATGGTATGCAAATGCCAGAATCTTTAGGTTTTTTGGTTAAGATATTCTCCCTATGATCTGTGGTTTACCTTCTGCTAAATGGCGCCGTACAATTTTCTCAACTCAAATTGGAAGGAGAAAAAGGATTTTTAATTCCGTAGCAGAACTTTATAAAGTCATAATAAACAAAGTTGTTTAGGATGCTGACACAAGTGTCTGGAACGATGAATATTATCTCGTGTATATGTAGATTTCAGGCAGCGATGTTCTGCTCATTAGTACAACTTTGTCATAGTAATTTGAGTTTTTACTTTTGTCAATTCTTAATCTCAAAATCCTAAATACGCCACCGATAATATCTAATATAAAGAATGAATCCGATTACATTTCATCATATTTTCTAGGCTAACATATAAAAAAGTAAGTGTAGCAAAATAGATTCGTAGAAATAGATTTTATTGATGGAACTGAGAATTTAAGTTACAACCTCCATTTGTTTGATTACACGTTTTTCTTTTTCTTTTTTTGTTTAATTACAGAATGCAGTCTGTACTTTCAACGATTTTTCACTTTGCAACCTAAAGTAATTATTTTTTCCGATCACAACCTATATAATGCGGGATTTTACTTTCACAAATGGTATGGTAATGCATATATATCATCCTAATAAATCTAGTGAAGCACAATGCTAAAGCAATTGAATTTTGTTGCCAATAATATCTACGTGAAACAATAATCATTCGTTACCTCATATTGCTTTCCAAGTTCACCTAAAATAAAAATTACATGACTTGGATCAGTACAGAAAATCTAAATCTCATTCAAAAAGAATTCTTCAACTAGTAGAAATACCACCTACAATGAAGTGTTATATTGGTTATCTAATCACATCAGCTACATACACAGATGCTAGTCTTCAGGCTTTTTTCTGCATCTTTTTCTTCAGTAGTTTATGGAAGTCATCATCTGAGAGAGACAACATCTGGTTGAGGAGCAACTGAACTCCAGAATTCGTCATAATCTCGTACCTTGGCTTGATCCTATCTTCTAAACTGTAACAAAAAAATTGCGGAAATTTAACCAATTCAGATTGAGGGTAAACCCGTAGTCAGGAAAAACTCCCATTTCGGCATCAGATTATCCGGCAAGCTGAAAGTGTACAAAGTCCCATATCGCGAGATCATAGTGGCAACATCTTCCAAAGTGTACCCTTTTTCCAAGAAAAAATTGGTAATAGGCTTCAAATTAGCCTCGATACTAAGGCCAAAAGTTTGAGGAGATCGATGGAGAAGAAGAGAAACGTCAACATTCAAAGACCGAAAATACTCAGCAGTGGGCCGCAGTTTATCCTCCACACTATAGCTAATGATATGTGGGCAGCGAGTCAAAACCTTACCCACATTCTCAGCTGAGAGTCCCATCTCATAGAGAAAATCAACAGTTGCTTGAAGCTTTTGTCTGCTGTAAGTCAGAAGTGCGGGAAACCGATATATGACTTTGGCCCATTGCTTTTGTCCACACCCAATTCCTCAAGAAAGGTCATAGTGGGGATCAGATTTTCGGTGAGACTAATTCCACAAAGTTGAGGCCTTTTGCTTAAGATTGTGGGAATTTTGGCACACCTAAATCAAGGAGAAATTCAACAGTTGGCTTGATTTTGCCCTCTAAACTATATATGGTGAACACGATAAATTATCGTGTATACCATATATCATGCCTAACACCTGCTGACTATCTAAGTTTTTAGTCCTGGGTTCGAGTCACCGTTGAAGAAGATGAGAATTTTTTCTTTGTTTTTAGATTAGGAGAAAAAAATTAAAAAAAGTTAAACTATACATTTCACAATAAAAAATACCTGAAAGAATCATTCAAAGACATCAAAATTTCCTCAAATATTGCATAAACCATAAAATAAAATAAAAAATACACTATTAACAGGAGTAGTTCTTTTATACACTAGTTGTGTTGATCTTATATACGTGCAATTTGAGTTGTGAGCGGATTCACGGGTCATCTGCAGTTTTTCATGAAAGATATTATTTATCTTGGAAGAAAGATATCAGACTTTACCAGGGACGGAGTTGTGGGTGCGCTAGTGGCGGCGGGGCGGTGGCCGCCTCCATCAAGTTTTCCAGTAAAACTTTTATGTATACTAGATGTTCGCCCGTGCAATGCACGGGATAAATATTCTATTACATTAATAATATGTGATTAAATTCTAATATTGCTACCAGTCATTATAAAACATATATAAGTCATTATACATTTTACTATATTTTATGTATTAAAATTAAGTAAATATTAACATTTATTTTTTAGGTAAGCAATATGAATTTTAAACCCAATTTCACAGTGAAATAAGTTATTTGAACTTTTGTAGTATACCATATTTTTTTTCTAATATGAAATAAATAATTGGAATAAATACACATAGGGTGTGTTTGCTTAAGGTTGGGAAGTGCTGAGCCAAACTTGGCTAAAAGAGTTAAGGAATATGCTTTGTTGAAATTTGGTCTCCTAAATCTACTGAGAGAAATTATAAGCAAACATACCCATATTTTTTTTTCTAACATACCGTTTTTGTACAATTCACCAGTGTAAATCCAACAAATTTATTATATTTAATATGGATGCCTAATTGAATATCATTGATATATTTTTCATCAAGAATTAAGTTGATATGAAAAGTTATAAACATTCAAAATTTTAAGTTAAAAAGAAAAAGAATTGAAGAGAGAATTTTATTGATTGGTACGTCCAATTCTTTTTTTTTCCCCTTTTAAAAATAAAAACAAACTCCTACAGTCTGTATGATTGACACGTGTTTTTCCTAATAGAGGACTTATATAGATGACATGCGTGTTCCTCTTACTGTAATAGTAAAGGGGATTTTTTTTACAATTTTTGTTAATAATCTTTTTAATAGAAATAACTACATATTAAAAAATATTATAATGAAACAATCAATATTATAAATTTAAGAATCGGATTAATTTTTATTATAAAATTAAAATTTACATATTTGTGGCTAAAACCCATAAAAATAATTTAATTATGTACATATTACAAAACTAAGCAAATAATTCAATACTACAAAAAATTATAGTTCATATTTTAGGTCTAATATTTTTTTCTTAAGTAATTGGTTTTTATATATTTAATATGGGTGTCAAACTAAAGATCCTAGCAAGAAGATTAATTTGATATATTATTTGTCAAATATAGATTAAGAACGAAAAAGTTACGTGCAATTTAAATTATAGTTGGAAATATAAAAAAAAAAAAAAAAAAAAAAGATGAGAGAGGGACGTTGATTGATTTCTTTTTTCTTTAATATTTAGTATTATTATTATTATTATTATTATTATTATTATTATTATTATTATTATTATTATTATTATTATTATTATTATTATTATTATTATTATTATTATTATTATTATTATTATTATTATTGTTGTTGTTTGTTTAAAGCCTAGAATTAAGGTGGTGAAGACACATCACCCTAAACTATCCTACTTTTATATTAAGTAGGGATACAAGTATAATATAATCTATATATATATAATAAGCCAAGTCATCCAGAATTAGTAAGTTAAGATTTTTCCTGCCCAATTATTTAGTTACTAAAAATAGAAGTGAATTTAAATTTCGAATTTTGAATTTTAAATTATCCCATGTTATATTTTGAGATCTGGCGAAAAATCAGCAACAATAAATCTGCAAAGATATTTAAAACAGATTTCGTTATATTATTTAAAATTTTGAAATTTGAAATTTTAAAAAATCCTTATCTGATAACATATTTGCTCCTATAAATACAGTGTCTTCAGTAAATGAGAATCACGCAAATGAGAATGGGTATTTTTATTTTTTATTCATTTCGCAATTTCTTTACTATTTCAGTTTATTTAATTCATATTTGGTTTTGCTGAGTAATTCTATTTCTTATTCATTTTCAGTTTATTTGATTCATATTTGATTTTGCTGAGTAATTCTATTTCTTATTCATTTTGCAATTTCTTAGCTTTGTAACTATTACAGTTAGTTTTTTGGATTCACATTTGTGGATGCAAATTTCTATTATTCTGACATTCCTTAATTATTATGTGCCAACTTTGATAGATACCTCACCATAATGGATGCTCCAAAGGGACGACCTGCAAATAAAGATAAGAAAAAATCAGCAACACTGAATCATGATTCTAGCGAAGACAGTTTTGAAGATTGCAAAAATCAAATTTACCTACCATCATCTTTTTCTACGGTAATATGTAATCATATAAAAAGTTTAGATTTATTTATTTCCTGTTATGTGAATTATTTAAATTGTTGTCAATATATTTTTCTAAGAAAATAACAATTTGGTTTATTATATGTATACAGCCAATCCGCGAAGAATATTGGAAAAGGGTTAGAGATTCGCTAAACATTCGAGTATCCGCTGATGTTGAAGACCAAATCTGATTTTATTGTAGTAGTAGATTTCAATTTTATAATTTTTATTTAAATAAATCCATGTATAAACTTCAATTCATAATTCTGATAATGTTTTAGTGAGATATCTCGGCAAAAGCGTTATTTGGTTAAGATATTCTAAAAGGAAAAAAACATAGAAATATATATTTATAAATCAAAATATTTCTATTGAAAATTTCGTGGAGTTGAAAAGATCATATATTAATTTACTTTTCAATTGGAAATCTAATTTTCATATTAAACGATCTAAATATCCAGTCCAAATCATATCAACATGGTATATATTTAATTTTAGATTGTTCATGTTGTTGAGATGTTTTAGAAATTAAAAAATATGTTACAGATATGTTTTCTAGAATTTTAAAATACATCATATCTATTTAAAATTTATAGTTATATAATACAATTTATAAATAAAAGAGTTTATATATATATAGTTAGGATAAAAAAAGGCAATACATATCTAAAATCAAAGGGTAAAATATAATTGAATATTAGAATATTTAAATATCCGAACCAAATAAAACAAAAGAATAGACATGTAATTTATTTTAATATATAGTGTAAAATGTATTTGAGATATTTCAGGAATTATACATTTGTTGAAATATACTATTTCGCTAATTTAATCAACAGAATAAATTTTTGGACATGTGTATATTAGAGTTTTAGAGTTTTAAATAAACTTTAAATAAATATATGGACTCCCGATTTTTTAAATTAATGTTTAACAGAATGAATATTTAGATACGTGTGTACTAAGGCGAGCCTGTTGTTTAAAAAGAAAATGTTTGCCACATATTCAATGCATGTATATAATACAACTTATAAAATCAATTTAAAATTATTTCATTAGTATAGATATAATAAAAACATATTATAAAATTTAGATATGTAATTGAGATATTTGAGGAATTGAATAAATTGTATACATATGTATTCTATATTTTTAAAAAACATTATATCTATTTTTTATTTATGAAATAAATATAAATAATTTTTAAATAACTAATGTGGATATAATCACTGATTAAAAAAATTTATAATTATATATTTCAATTTATAAATCAAAGAATATTTACATAGACTATAAAAATGCCATATATCTTTTTTAATAATTTGTACGATATTATTGAAACATTATAAGATCTATATTTCCGGTCCCAAAAAAGAAAAAAGAAAGATAAACTAATGATTTTTTTTAAAGTTATTATTTAAAATGTAGTTGAGAGATTTCAGGAATTATATAATCAGTAAAATATATTTTTACGCGGTATGTTTAACAAAACGTAGTTACAGACGCGTGTATACTAGGGTTTTATATAGGCTATAAATATCTGGACCCCTTCATCCATATCTGTCACACGCAAGATTTTAGTTTTAAAGTCAGTTGAATATCTGTCACACGCAAGATTTTAGTTTTAAAGTCAGTTGATACAGAAACAATGGCTCCAGTATAACAATGGCTACGGTATTCAATATGGTTGATGAACTTACTCCAGAAAAAATATGTTGTGGGCAGTAAGGGTTCGTTTAGTTACTCCAGAAAAAATATGTTGTGGGGAGTAAGGGTTCGTTTAGTCAGAGCATACATAACCTGAGGGTTCGTTTAGTCAGAGCGTACATAATCTGCGTACATAGCCTATGTGGGGACTACCAGGTGAACCTTACAACTACAGAAAAAATAATTCTAAATTACGATCAGAAAAATACAAAATAATTTATCTTAGAACAAATTTATTTCAAATGGTGGAATATTTCTAAATTAATAGAAATTTAGAATGTTTATTTTTTTAAAAATAAATTTAAATTGGTAATTTACAATTCGAAAATACTTAATTTCATTCGGTTTTTTCTTCTCTCATCTCTCTCCCAAAATCTTAATATTAAATTATAATAAATTTTGGAATAGATCATACTGATTAACAATAATAAACAAACAACGAAGATATACTAAATTTTGGAATAGATCATACTGATTAACAATAATAAACAAACAACGAAGATATACGAAGAAGAATATATTTTCTTAATGATTATTCCTATATAAAGTATTTTATTAGTTTAGTTCATTAATTTTTCTTTATGTTTATCTAAATCAAAATCCAACTTTATTTGTATGAGCTAATTGAAAGATTTGAGGTCATTTATGTCTTTAAAAATTCTAAATCCAAATTCAACTCTATTTATATGAATCAGCTCATCATATGGACTATGAAGATTCAATTCATCCTAAAATAAAATTGTATTTTCTATGTCTTTCTTAAAATTTATTTCTAATAGAGGATATTTTGTAGGTAAACTAATAAAATATTTTATATAAGAATAATCCTTAATTCTTTTTGTTGTTGTTTCTAATAGAAGATGTTTTGTACGTAAATTAATAAAATATTTTATATAAGAATAATCCTTAAGATTATTTGTTTCTCAATCCTATTAATTGATTGATATTAGATTTGAAACTTTTTATTTCTCAATCTGTTCAATCATATAGGATTCTGGATTATGTATGTTCACTTTATTTATTATTATCAATCAGTGTGATATATTCAAATTTATTATAATTTAATATGAATGTTTTGATATAGACAAGATAAGCTAAATAAAAGGATGAAATATAAAAAAAATATTCTGGAATAAGATACGAGGAAGAAATTTGTGAAAAAATTAAAATGTATTTTTATTAGAGGAAAAATCTGATTTTCTGGAGTAAGAGACAAGGAATGAATAACATTGCAAAAGAACACAAAAGTTTTCTTTGTAACAAATTATAACCATTTCCTTTTTTGTTATATATTATCAAATAAAAATGAATTTTTAATAAAAGGTATTGTTCATATTAATATTGATTTACTCTTAAAAAAAATAGCCCGTACATCGCACGGGAGCATTTACTAGTTATAGATAAATAGTGGGTTTTGCCACCCTTAAATTTTAAAAAAACTTTGATAAATATTTTTAAAAAGAATATTTCTCTCCCTTCAATAAAAAATTATCACTCCCGTTGTTGAACCTAACAATAATACACTTCTTCGGAAAAAAAACAATACTTTTCACCATAAATATTGATATCTTACTGTAAAAAACTTCATACAATCTGTGAACCAATCCACGACTCAAATTACACCGATAATAGTATCTATAAACCTTGTGAATATGAGAATTTGCCTATTAACAGTTAATTATTTCTACCTCTCAAAATTGTTACAATGTTACATGCATATATAACAAATATAGTCAAAGCTACGAGGAAATCACTAATTGATCTTATTATGTACATTAATAGATTAATTTATGCAATTCGGATCAAAAGTAAATTTATAAAAATGTATCATTATTTATACTGAAAGATATTACTTATGTCAAAGCTAATACATATGATGCTGAAAGCTAATATCTTTATTCGGAACAAGTAATATATTTTCATAAAACTAGTATACATGATATCTTTCTTAAGAACAATTTTCAGTATTATACAGAAAGCTAATATTTTTCTTTAGAATTAGTGATATATTTCAGCATAAAAACTTATATGTTTTCGTAATTATACATTTATTATAAATAAACAATTAATACATTTCAACATAAAATTAATATCTTTTTATAAGAAATGTCCATAAAAATTAGGATTAATTACCCAAAAAATCACGACCATTGGTCCAATTTTCAATTGCAACATGAATTTTAAAACTTATCAATGTTGGTCACCAACTATAACATTTTTTCAATTACAACATCAGTTAATTTTTTTAACACCTGATTGTGTCGACATCACCATCATTAGATGTACCTGGACAAGATCATCATTTACCCTCGATCAATTTCACAATCCGTCACTTTCCTTGTCGTTAATCGGTGATTGAAGTTATTATGTCACTTCTTCGACTCTCAATTAACGATAGGAAAATTGGCGGATTGTGAAATTGATCGAGGGCAAATGAAGGTCGTGTCCAAGCGCATCTATTGATAGTGATAGAGACACAATCAAGTGTCAATTTTTTTAGCCGATGTTGTAATTGAAAAAGAATTATAGTTGATAACTAACATTGATAAGTTTTAAAAGTCATGTTGCATTTGAAAATTGGACCAAAGGTCGTGATTTTATGGATGATTAACCCTAAAAATTATACGGAATTAAAAAAGAACAAGTAACAATAATGTTTAAGATTCTTTAATCACAATTTAAAGAAAAATATAAATAATCACCCGACATAAGTGACGACGTTGCATATCCTCGGTCGGAGTTCGGTAAGCTGACACGTGGCAGCCTGGTACGCCGCCGGGGGATGGCCTGAAAATTTGCAGAGTGCGGTGCAGGGGGAGGATATGCACGTGACTGCAGGGGTAGATTAAGGATAGAATCATTTTTCTTAATGGGGGTTTATGGAAGTGGGGAGTGGGGGTAATTTATAGGTATTTGGAGGACAAGGAAAAAAATTGACAATTTTTATTTTATTTTATGACACTGCTGTATAGCATTTTGCAATTTGGGACCACTTCGATCATATGTACCAACTAACGCTCGTAAAATCAGACCGTTTAATGTCTATGGAGGATGAGATGTGTTGGTTGGCTTAATAATTATTGACCCGATAAAATTTTGGATCTAACCCTACGTATAGATTTGGTCGGGTGGATCGAATTACCATCTCTAGTTCCAATTGAAATTTTATAATTTGCACTGACTACGTTGCAACACAAAAACTGACGAAAATAAAACAGTAAAACGAACACCAAAATAAACACGGGGCTGAATTCCTTAGCCTCCTTGGACATGTTGTTATTGATACTCCATATAATGATAGATTTTACAAAGAGACCCAATCTTCCTAATATCTAACCTATACTATACCTAATAACGTCAGGTGACTCCTGTCAACTTGATCGATACTGACACGCAAACTACTGATGATCGAACGAGCGAATCCACCTTAAATTTCCTTCTCCCGAAGTTCAACACAAATCCTATCAACTCAACTAACGTGCCCTAAATATAATTACCAAACTAAACACCTTCTTTTCATTATGAAATCAAATAACTAAAAAATAATCATAGACACTTTAATGTCATCTGCCTGCCTTAGAGACTCTTAATATTTTCAAATGCATTGTCATATCTCTCCACCTTACCTACAAAACCTGATCTAAGGCTCGCTTGGTTGCAAATCATCATTGACAATGATAATAAGTATGAATGAAGAGTCAATCATATTGTGGAATGAAATGAGGAAAATTGTTAATAAAATAGGGTAATGATTAACTTATTTATTATGTAACAAGCACCATAAAAGGTAATGAGTCTTCATTCATTCCCATTCGTTACCCCTAAACCCCCCAACAAAGCGGGCCCTCAATAATAATAATATATCAGTTGAGTTCAATAACTGAATATAAATAACATAAAGAATTTTGACAAAAAATATTACCAACACCAAATATCCTATACCAATTGCGATGTCACAATCGCGTAGAATGTCTCAGGCTTAAAACTAGTTGTTATGAAAAGTTGAAAAAAATTATAAATTCTCAAGGATAATCAAAACGACGTAGTGTCATAAATTCTCAAAGAATTATTGTCGACTATGCTCATGAGCTTGGGTTGATTAAATTGGGTCTAGTTTGATCTTTTTCGACTAGCTTACGAGTTGTCTAAGCTCGCTTTCTCCGTTGTATTTTCCTATCATAGTAAATACTACTGATTCGACCATCAATTAATCAATCATCAATGATTGAGATAAAAACTATTATTCAGAAGATTTTGTTTGGGGGAGAGGGGAGGGGAATAGTTTTTTTAGTACATTGAGTTTCACCAATTTTTTTATTTAAGAATCTCTGATCATAATAATTTTGATCCTTTAATTTTTGAAATTTAATAAATCGATTCTTTAAATTTCAAAATTCGACAAATCGATCATGTCATCGGCTCAGCAGATAATGTTCAATTTATTGAGTTTTTCATTTACGAGAGTGAAATGACCAATTCATTAAATTTTAAAAGTTAAAAAATTAAAATTAAAATAATTAAAAATAATATCCTTAAATAAAATGGTGGAATTTAATAAATAATTATTTACCAAACAATAAAGAAAGGGGACAAAAAAGTCAAAAGTTGGGACCAAACTAAAATTTCCCTACACAATAGTGTTGGATATTATCGCCCTATGTTTGGTCCCTAAATATAACAAAACTTTTTAGCTCTTAAACGATGAATTTATTAATTTGATAGAGGTGAATTATGGTTTGAAGCGGTTCAAAGATATGAAATTCTCCAAACTCGAATCCAAATTCAAAGATATTCAGTAATTTTTAAAATAAATATTTAGAACCACTTTGTTAATCGATTCAATTCTTTTCAGAGATCGGACATGTTTGGTCCGATTATTTAGAGCTTTTCAATTTTTTCATTTAATTTTATTATCAGAATACTGAAAGGATTATAGTGTTGTTTTTACAATAATACCGTGTTTTTTTAAAAGGAAAAAAAAAGTGTAATATTAAATAACCGAGTATATATTAAGATAAGTTGCAAATCCTAACTTATAAAAGTAAATACAAGTTATTAAAGTAGGTGTCTCATCTAAAAATAAAATATTGGGATGATAGACTACTAAAATGAAGAAGTATTATTAATGTGACTAACTGCAATGAAATGAAAATTAACTTCAATAGAAAGTGTAATTCACGAGAAAGACAGTGAATAAAAAAAAAAAAAAGAACAAGCAACTAGCCGCGTCTATTATATGCGTATGGTAGTATTCAAATGTAGGATAGTATATATGTGCAATTGGTTATGGTCTAGGATTTTGATCTCTATATGTGGCAATAATTAACTATCCGAAAGGGTTGATTATAAAACAAATCACGTCCTTTGTTCCAATTTTCAATTACAACATGACATTTTTAACGTATCAATATTGGTCACCAACTATGTTGTTTTTTCAATTACAACTTCGCTTATATTTTTTAACTTTCAATTATGTCGCAATCAGACCTTCATTTAACTTCCACCAATTTCACAACCAATCATTACACTACCGTTAATTGGGAGTGGCATAATAACTTCAGTCATCGATTCACTACAATGGTAGCAATGGACGACAAAATAGGTCGTAGATTTATGATAATTCCGTCATTATGCATGTAATGAATTGCGTGAGACAGATCAAAAGGAAAAGTGTAAAAAATTGAGCGGAACGGATGTAGTATAATTTTAATTTTTCTCTTTTTCTTTTTGTCCTTTTTATTTTGGAAAAAAAAAAAAAAAAAAAAAACAATAACAACAACCAAAGCCGCCTACCATGGAGGCAACTATCAACTTTCTTTAAAAATAAATAAATTATAATGTCGCCTACGGGAGAGGCAACTTTCAATTAAAAAAAAATTGAATGACATTGAGAGTCGCCCAACGCAGGAGCGACTTAACACATAACTTTAACAATCCAAAAAACACACTTAATTTTTAATAAGGTGATGAACAATACAACAGTAGCCCATGTATGCAACGAACATTTTCATAGAATGGTTTGCACACATGATGGAAATTTTACAACTATATATCACATTAAAAGAAACTATTAAATATTTTTATTCATAATTTATTTGACAATTTCTCAAATTAATGATCTTCTATGCACCTATGCATATATCATGAGATATTATATAAAATTTAAATTATAGAGTAAAAAGTACATTTTTTTTTAAACAATTATGTTTGTTTCATTATCTTTTTAATATTAACCATCACCTTGTCATAATTCATAAGTGAATTTCTTCATCTTTAAAATATTGTTCAGACCGCGCATCGCGTGGGTACTAAACTAGTAAATAATAGATAAACAAATAATTACTATTATCAAATAAATATTTACTCATATTGGCGATAAGAATAAATCATAGATATACATATATTTTACTATGATTAAATAAATATAAGTGGGGTAATCATAAAACTTCAAACACCCGTAACTTACAACAAATGAAACTGCTATACACAGTTTTCGTGGGATTATGAGTGCCTGCAGTTTCTGCAAGTAATCTATATATGAACTTATTCGATGAAATTTCCTTCACCCTATTCTAAACTGAAACAAAAACACAATCAACATTATCAAACTGAATGGCTCAGATTTTAGCCAGATGCAAGAAATTAATATTATTTGCAGAATTCGACGATGCTAGCTGACGAGGTATAAAATAGTTGAGTTAGACTTTTTTCTGGCAGATTTTAATTAAAAATAAAAAATTAGAAGAAAACAATCTGTATTTGGGACGAAACTCATCGTATCTGGAAAGGGCCCAGTCTACAACCCCCCTATTTCGCACAAAAACCCAAAATCTGGGTTTCAAATCGAACTTCTTTTAGATTTTTTATTGTCGGTTCTTCTAAGAAATTTGAATTTTTGATGTTAAGATTTGTGGTTGTTGGATGTGAAAAGACACAATTGCTTTTTCTAATAAGTTTAATTAAGTTTAGTTAAATATTCTTTTACATTATAGGTTTTGTTAATTGCAAATTAAGAAGAAAAATGCATGTATAGAAGCAGGCTCCAGTATCATACCTACACAGCAAAGCGTCTCGATTGCATGCACGCTATCATCCATCCACCCTCTGCTCATCCAGCTTCTTTGAAGAAATAAATGAATGCCCAAGTAACCGGAGAAAAATAACACCAAAGAACACTCAGAGTCAATAATCTTCAACAATTGGTACAACACAATAAGACAATTATGAGTCAATATTAAAGACCTGTGAAATCTGAGTAGTTTTTCCACTGCCTGTTTCTCCGACAATGATTGTGGTGGGTGTGTCTCCACTAAATACAGAATATCAGTTCTATACTTGTACACCGGCAGCCTCAGCCTCTGTTTCTCCATGTTTGCATTCCACAACTGTATTGCATTCATAAAATTAAATAAGAAAACCACGGAAAATTCAAATATGAGAGAGAAAAGTAAATTTCGCACCCAGAAGAAGAGGTTATCATATTGTGATTATTTGTAGTTCATAATCCATAATTTTGTATCATTCTCAATGAAAAAGAAATAACAAAAATCAAACTACCACAATAGCATACCTGCATGACCAAGCGCCTCTGTTGCGTGCATGCTATCATCCCTCCACCATTAGCCCATTCAGCTTCTTTCAAGAACTGAATCAATGCCAAAGAAACCGAAGAACGCAAGAATGAACACCAAAGAACACAAGAGTCAACAATCTTCAAGAATTGATACACCACGAGTTCTCAGAATCAATCATAAAGACCTGCAGAATCTGAGTAATTTTTCTACTCCACACAAGACAAGAAATAGCATAATTAACACATGAAACGCAAAGTAGCAATATGGTATAGTTGTGAAACTATAGATCACATAGTCAGAGAGATTTTATAGAAGGGGAAAAATTACACATATACGCACCCCACTACACACAGATTGTTCTTTTGGTTGTAGTAAAGCAGCAAAAGCATGGAGAATGGCATCCAATTTGGTGCTCCTTGATCATATAAAACTACTACACCTTATCATTATCATTATATGGCAAGTAATGAAAAATAGGGTTTAAAAATAGTTGCAAAAGAAGTTAATTGTAACTTTATCTTAGGTTTATCTGAAAATAACAATAGAAATACAACAACGGTACAACATAACCGTTGTTGTTCATCACATTTATTCACTAAACAACAACAGTTGTACTTACAACAACGTTTACCCGCTAATAGACATCGGTTTTGATCTAAAACCGTTGTCTCAGAGGCGCTGTTGTTCTGCATGTTCCTTGTAGTGCTTAGTCACACATAATAGCATGATTTCCGTGGTAGGATGTCTAGAAATATGGATGGATGGAGACAACTAGAGTACTTTAAGTGGTTAGAAAGTAGTGCATTAGCCTCCGCAATATAAACTGAAAGCCCCAAAATTAGATTTGTAAGAAGTGTCATATGGCCGAGTGGTATAATGTCCCATGTATGGACTATAACCAATAAGACATTTGACGCTGACAAGAATGTGAGGAGAGCTGATGATAACATAACCTGGTTTACTGTTGCACTTAGTTCCATAGAACACTCTGAACCAAGCATCTTTTCTTCATCAGTAGTTGTTGGCTCACGACCACAAACAATTAGCATCTTCAAGAAGATCAGAAAACATAAGAACAATTAGACTTAACAGAGCTGCATTGTTGAATCTACCTTTAGTAAGTCATGAATATAAAGGGCCTGTAAGAAGTTCACTAGAGAAGGGGAGAGGGGGGGGGGGGGGGAGATATTAATGTTACTTCTTAAATTTCAGGGACTTAAAGTACACGATATCGCCGAAAATATGCATCATCGCCCAAAACTCCAGGATTCCTGAAATTAACAACGGAATGGAACTCCTCAAGGTCATTCTAACTTTGAATAATACAAAATAGTAAAGCCAATAAAGAAGAAGAGAAGTACAATGAGCACCGGTGTTTGAAGAAAATGGTTAGCCTGTCCTTGCTTGCATTGAAGTCCCTGACAGTAGAATACGATGTTTGCATGATAAAGCAGCCAATGACATTGCAACCTATACTTTTCTCCTGCTCTGCAACATATAGTGCTGATAGGCTATCTGCGCAAAAGTTTATTCTTTCAGTGCCACAGGGTCAATTTCCTATTTTGTCAAAATGGCTGAACACTTTCATTTCACTGAAGTTCTTCCAGAGTGTTCAAAAGTTGGCTGAAATATGAAACATGCTTCCTCTCCTGGTTTCAATTGCTCCACAACAACAAAGAAATATTTACAGCAGCACCTAATTCTTTTATCTAGGCCTGATTTGCAGGAGATGATTCTCCAAGGCCTGTGTTCCCCGGCAAAGATTCATACATCAAGAATCTCGATCGAAAAGAGACATGCTTGCTATGGGATACTGCATTTGAGTATGGGATTGTTCACACTTGGGATGCTATGGAGAAGATATGGCATCCCACATGCAGCACCAACTGCTGATAAACCTATGTAAGATCATAGGGTCAGACAGGCCACACTATTACCTTAATCCATTTTTTTCTTTTACGGCGTTTCTCTGTCTCATCATCAAATTGAAACAACTTTGATAGTAAAGAATTCAATAAACATTCAAGTCCTTAAAACGGTATAAAGATGAGCAAACAAAAATATGCATCACCAGACTAAGACACAATAGTCAGTTCATTTATTTAAATTAAGAACTACAAAACTTTAAATATTTACTCTACTTAATTTACTTCCATTCTCCACGGAAATTAACACATGTTTGCTTCTCTTCCATTGTTTCATGTGTTAATCATCAAACCAAACTGAAATGGCAAACTATGGTAATAGAAAACATAAATTAAGCAACCACAATTACAATCTATTGGGCCCAGAGGAGAAGCAGTGATGTAAGAGCAGTTATAGAAGACATAGGGTCTCCTCCCAAACAAACTCTTGTCAAGTGTAGAAGCAAACTGAAGCAGAAAAGGGAACAACAGTTCTCTGCTAATCTATGGGGCATTGATTGAGGATTGCCACAGTAAAAAATGCAGAGATCTGAAGATGGAAAAGAATTGTGCAGAGTTATGCACTGGGCACTATCTTTAGTTTGCTCCAAACATATTCCTCAATTTCATTGGTTTGAAAGTATTCCGACTTCCATGGACGACATCACAATAAGTATCTCCTGTTTCTTTCCTTCCGAGTCTTAAATTAAGAAATAACATAAATTTTCCATCAAGGATATTACCAAAACAGAATAAGTATTGTGTACTAATCAATCTAGAGTCCACATTTTCCAATCTTGCAACACAAATTCTAAGAGCTCTATTTCTAACAAGTATCCTTATATTCAGATTTTTTTGCACGAATAAAGCAACTTCTATTGGGAATCTAAAATATTTCATCAGGTACAACTCCTAGCACCAAAGGGGTGTTTTCCCTTGCTTCAACTTTTGATGAAGTGATTTGAAGTAGAGATTATGGTAAATTGTTTATAATAAAAAGTTTGTAGTGTTTGTTAGTAGAAGTACTTTTTAGTCAAATCCAAATGTTATGGTGTTAGGTATTTGAGTAGCTTTTAGCTTAAAATTAAGAAAAAGACTTGATATAATTACAAAAATTCCTTGAGCTATAAAAAGCAACTAAAATCTGTTTTTTTGTTTTGACACAAAACAACTATAAGCAAAGGTAGCATGCCTTAAACACTCCAACTAGATTTTCTCAAGTAAGATGCCCTATTAGATGTAGCATTCAATTCTCTGCAGAAATCTAGACATAATCAAAAGCATATTACATGAGATAAGAAAGAAGAAAGTATTTGAGTAATCATAAGCTTAAGTGACCATTGAAAAATATTAAAAAAATTAACAAACTCTAGTTTTAACACATGCAGGATCTGTTAACACATGCAAATTACATTATTTGACATCATACTATCTACTTCCATGAGACTTCAAAATTCTAATGGAACAACCTAGCCACTCACAATAAAATATATGGCGTATAAAAATGCACACAAAAGACAAGTTAATGAAGTACCTTTGCCCTAAAAATAGTGTAGTTTCTGCAGATAACATTGCAGCAACTGTCAGAGCTTGAGATAGGCATCCTCACTCGCTTGCCTCTAACAAAGTCCTCGATAGTGAAGGTTCCAGTTGAAGTTCTGCATAAGATAAGAGGATATCAACTCTTATATAATCACACTTCGAATTATTTCCTGTCGATACTTTCCCCGCATGCTTTCTAGAATATTACAACATAAGTAAAAATATGCATCTTGTTGAGGATTTTAATTGAAAATAACTGGATGTTGGATTGTAATATGACAAATATCAAGCACGTTTTTCTTTAACCAGACTTCCACGTTAATTTGGGCACACCGTGGATAGGATAATGCTGAAGACAGAGAAAAGGAACCAAAGAACTATATCTCCCGCCATAGGTATTAACTCTACAAAGTAGTTACATATATATTCATTTTAGGGTGTATTTAAGAACCAACGTGCATATCACAAGGATCTCGATGGATGCATATTCATTGCATAAGATTGTTGAATTGTGAATTACAGTGTAGCAGCTATTGACGTAGAAGACTTCAACACCAATGTCTAACTACAACATCAGCGGCATGCAGAGAGCCTACTAAAATAAGCAAAGATTTGATTATAAATAGTTATAGTAACTGAATTATATGTCCTCCATTACTAAAAACAATTTTTGCACCTAAAAAGTTGTAATAGCAAGTTTAAACAAATGTCTAACCACTGCATCAGCAATAAATTATTTATGTATGACATGCAAGCGCAAGCAAAGATTGATTAATTGAATAGTTTTAGTAACTAAATTATAAGCCCTGAAGGACTAAAAGCAACTTTTGCACCTACTTCAAATTGTTCTAATATGCTGATTTGAGCAAAAAATGATGATAAGAAACTTGATGGACAAACAAGGAAGAAGAAGAAGAAGTTTATCACTTATCAAGATCAGAGACAGAGGTTGGCGAAACGTGATTCTAATATGGCTACTAGAAGCTCATGGAAAATAGTAAGTTTCACCAAGACGAGATTTCTATTTATAGGAATTTCTTACCGGCCATGGTTTTTCCAAGACTTGTTATCGAACCATCTTCATCTATGGCATCAATGAGATATAGCTGCTTTAAGGCATCTTCCAAAGCCTCAGCTGCTGTAAATTAAGGTTTCAACATTCGGTTGCTAACTGATACAAACAGTTCATGATTTAACCAAGCCTAGGAACCACTACAAATAATAGACAGGTTGCTGCGCAGTAACTACAGTTCATGATTTATTCTTATGATGTACAATTTATGCCACAATAGAGTAATAAATACCTTCTCTGGAAGTTCTAATGTTTTCAGCTTAATATTCTCAAGGAAAATGTCAGTATAGTCGATGAAACTCATTTTCCAGACTTATCATGGCAAGAGATAATTGTTGATTCGAAACCAAAACAGCCCTGAGACAGTTGAGTTGCCTATGGAATAAATATAAGAGCCACAACATCGATAAATCTACTCTGAAACAAATTGAGGGAACAAAGCAACTTGTGTAGATGAAAGACTGATCAACGAACATCTGATTGTTTAGGGAACAACAAATTGAAGAAACTTACGCAAATTAAAAAGAAACACAGCAATAGACTCTTGATGTCCTGATCAAGCAAAGAAAAAACCTGGTGGAAAAAAAGGAAGCCATTGACTCTGCTTTAATTATTGCTGATGAGATGATAAGGCGTAGCTCAGGCCGACATCGTTGAATCTGTTTCCAAATAGATCAGTATTTATTGAAGATATACAATCATAACAGAGCAATAAATACTTTTCTTAAAAATTCTAAAATTCTGCATAATATTCTGAAAAAAAATGTCAGTATAATTCATGATACACAATTTCAAAACAAAAAACAAGCCGAGTCGGATTAGTAGCTAGTTGAATAAACATAAGAGCCACAACATCCATAAAGTTAAGCTATTATTCGAAAACAAGTTGAGTAAACATAGCAACTTGTGTAGACAAAAAACTGAGCAACGAATTTCTGATTGTCTAGGGAACAAAAATTTAAAGAAACGCATTCTAGACTTCCGGGTGTCCTGATCGTTAGCACAAAGGAAAAAATTGCTATGAAAATTGATTAACAATTATTGATATAACATGAAAACCTGGTATTAATAAAAGAAGCCATTGTCATAATTCTCAGGGACAAAGGAAGCGAAAAATACATAACATAGCACAAACCTTGTAAAGACCTCTGAATTCATATTTTTTAGACCGGTTAAACACGTTAGACCTGGATGAGCCACTGCAAATGAAAGAAGTCTTCCACCTAATGACATGAATAGGAATTATATGAACAAGATTTGTATAAAATACGAAAAAGAGCTAGTGAATGTGTTCTGTAACTCACCAGTGGACGAAGCATCTAATCATCTTGTAAATGTATAAAACAGATACTGCAGTATTATAAATATGTAAGATCCTAAATTAGATAGATAATTTATAGATGTGAGAGCAAATGAGAGAAAGAGCTCAATGTGACCATTTAAATAGGAAGTCACTTACACTAACAATCAGGAGTGCACTGGATAAAGCAGGGCTAATAGAAGGGAGGCATCATTTCCTTCTGCACTGATTGGTTTTGGAGTGGTGTCTCAAATAGTAGGTAATCACATGTTGCGGGGAACAATTAAGAAACTAGCCTACCTCATGTATCCAAAGCAAAGTCCAACAGGACCTGCAAGGACTATGCATGGCGTCATTATTTTCAGCTTGAAAAAGGAAACACAAAATAAGAAAACAATTCATGGAATCTGGTCAAAGAACCACTTTTTTGGGAATTACTTCTAGAGGCTTAAAATTTCAGCTGCTGCAGTGATTCTGATTGTATGAATTCCGAAAAGGTCATTACTCTCATTTGCTATAGAGGATACAACTACAAGGAAATAAAAGAGAATCCAAATAATAAATGGGAAGACTCTGGTTTGATTTTTGCAGTTTTTCACTTAAAATGGAACATTATGTGCAAGAAAACACATTCCGACCAAGGCGTACCTGTAATGCTATGATCACAATCATTACCTGTTCTATAGCCATTTCCTCTATTATTTAACCTTCTGCCAAGATACATAAACTGCAAATTAATATCATTATAATGACAGCAGTCAGCAAGATGATGCATACATTATTACAATCGTAAATCATGGAAACAATGAGTTAAAAAACATATAGTATAGTTTTATCTAATGTTTCAGATTGTAAAAAACATAATATCATTGTAATATTTGACAAAGAATTAATATTAAGAGAGCCTGATTGTGCAATAGATAGAATTAGATGATTATGACTCTTTAAGGTCTTCTTACATCAAACAAAACTTTCCGAACATACTACTGTACAATAAATTATTAAGAATTCTTTTTGGAAATACCGAGGTCAACTGACTTGTAAATTGTATGAGGACAATAAGGATTGAATCTCAATTTTCTTCCCCCATACCACACAATTAACAATTTTCAAATTACTAAACACTTGCTTCAAAGTTCAAATTATAAAATGATACAAGTACTAGAAACAAAACCGAATAACCATAATCAATAAATCAAATATACCTTGGCATAACAGTCCTTCCATACTCCACGGGCGATCCGATGACCTCCCAAATCAAAAGCCTTGAACTTATATTTGCCAATACTAAGCTCTAACATGGTCAAATATTGCGTTGGCTGATGTTGTACTAATCTCTGAATCAAACCACAATCTCACCAGAATCAAAATCGATCAAATGAAAACCATTGCAATTGACTAATAAATAAATACATAATGAAGAAGAGAAAGCACCTCATCCTTGAGCATGTGAAGGAGTGTAGTTTTGCCAGCATTATCCACAACTGATTAAAATCCATTAGAAGTTTTTAGACATTGCTCATATATTTTCCAACATTGCTCATACAGAGAA
This sequence comes from Ajuga chamaepitys, assembly GCA_958295605.1. Taxonomy (NCBI): domain Eukaryota; kingdom Viridiplantae; phylum Streptophyta; class Magnoliopsida; order Lamiales; family Lamiaceae; genus Ajuga; species Ajuga chamaepitys. Next base: position 57,313,957 of record OY282498.1, on the reverse strand, counting down.
CTATCAAAATTAATGACTACTAGACACAATTATTTGATTTTTTGTATTGCATCATTTCTCCAGATTACAACACTAGTTATATCAAAGCATTCCTCCTTTAAATATGCATGAATTGATATAATTAAGGATCAACGTAAATGCATATCAATGAACAGTATCATATCGTAAATTGATGTATTAATGTCACAGTAGGTATATATTGACAGATTAAAATTCTACATAACTAAAAACCACATGTAATCATTATCAATTGAAAACCACATATTGCAATTCTACATTAACTAATCGAAATTTGAGAGAGAGAGTGAGAGAGAGTTACGTAGGTATTGAGCTGGCGAAGAAAGCTGGAGAAATGTTGTGCTTGAATTTTTGAAATACTTGTGCAACAAATCCTTGGTGAATTCTGCAGGTACTAAATAAAATAAAAATACAACAACGGTACAGTATAACCGTTGTTGTTCAGCGCATTTATTCACTAAACAACAACGGTTGTACTTACAACAACGTTTACCCGCTACTAGACATCGGTTTTGAACTAAAACCGTTGTCTTAGAGGCGTTGTAGTTCACTTGTTCTACATGTTCCTTGTAGTGCTTAGTCATGCATAATAGCATGATTTCCGCGGTAGGATGTCTAGAAATATGGATGGAAACAACTAGAGTACTTTAAGTGGTTAGAAAGTAGTGCATTAGCCTCCGCAATATAAACTGAAAACCCCAAAATTGGATTTATAAGGAGTGTCATATGGCCGAGTGGTATAATGTCCCGTGTATGGACTGTAACCAATAAGACATTTGCAAACAGAGGAAAACTTTGCACTCTAATGGAACTTAATCAATAAAGCCTTTGACGGTGACAAGAATGTGAGGAGAGCTGATGATAACGTAACCTGGTTTACTTTTGCACTTAATTCCACATGACACTCTGAACCAAGCCTCTTTTCTTCATCAGTAGTTGCTGGCTCACGACCACAAACAAGTAGCATCTTCAAGAAGATCAGAGAACATAAGATATAAAAAAAAAAAATGAGTGTGATATACATTACTGCATAAGAACAATTAGACTTAACAGAATGCTGCATTGCTGAATCTATCTTTAGTAAGTCATGAACATAAAGGGCCTGTGAGAAGTTCACTAGAGAAGGGGAGAGGTGGGGAAGAGAGATACTAATGTTAAAATATTTATCATCCATGCTTCTCAAATTTCAGGAACTTACTTACCCATATCGCCGAAAATATGCACCATCGCCCTTCAGGATTCCTGAAATTAACAACGGAATGAAACTCCTCAAGGTCATTCTAACTTTGAATAATACAAAATAGTAAAGCCAATAAAAGAAGAGAAGAACAATGAGCACCGTTGTTTGGTGAAAATGTTTAGGCTGTTCTTACATGCATTGGAATCCCTGACATCAGAACACGATGTTTGCATGATAAAGTAGCTAATGACATTGCAACTTATACTTTTCTCCTCCTCTGCAACATAGAGTGTTGATAGGCTATCTGTGCAAAAGTTTATTCTTTTTCTTTTTTATCAGAAACAAAATTTATATTAAAAAAAAGGGCAAGAAATACATAAGGAGTTACTCTCCACAGAATCTTGGCCTTCTTATTGACGGGCTGCCCAAATTTCCCATGAAGCAAGAGCTGGTAGTCTGCGGTGTGGCCCATGCAAGATCAAAGCAGCTACAGCCCTGTTCCACAAAGAAGAAGCAAAGGAACATCGCACGAAAGTGTAATCCGAATATTCAGAATTATTTTTGCAAAGTACACACCAGTTAGTGGAAAGAGACATATTAGGAAAACGTTTTTGCACAAATGTCACAAGTAAGTACTTTACCCTTAACCAAAAGCCATGAAAAAAACTGAACCTTTCTAGATACCGGGGCTTTCCAAATCTGTTTATAAAATTCGAAAGAAGGTTGGGGGTAAAAGGAGGCAAAAAAAGATTGACATGAGAACATACCCGACGGTTCAAGTTTCCATACCCTAGAGTCCTCCCTATCTAGGACTATTCTAACTCCATCTAGTCCGTCTTCCTCCTCTCAATGGCAGCCTCACAAGCTTCAATTTCCCCCGCATCCAGACTTCTAAATCTTCGACTCCCTGCATTTCAAGCCCTCTTACACCGCCACCCCTCCGTCGTCTTCTCCTCAACCCCCAATCACTCAATCAACTTATTTCATCCGGAAAATGATTCACCTCACAATTCGCCTTCTGCCATAAACCCTGCGTCGAATCTCCCTCCGAGTTTCCAGTTTCCATTTGGTTACCGCGGGATGCAAATCCAGGCGGCGAGGAAGCCAAGCACCCCCAAGGACGTCGATGATGATCTTGAGGATGACTATGAGGATTCTGAGGATTTTGATATCGAAGACGATGATGTTGACATTGACAACTTCAGTGGGTCGGATTTTGATTCTCTAGATTCTGATGAAGAAGAATAAGCAATAGATAATTTATTCATAATCATACTTGGGATTCTCGAATTTTCAGTCGCAGACTCAGATCTGCAAATTGTGTGCCATTTGTATTCAGTGTGCTCCACCAGAAATAATAACTGACTTTAGATTTATTTTTTAAAAAAAAAAGTTTGTTCTTTCAGTGCCACGGGGTGTCCTATTTGATAAAAATGGCTGGACACTTTCATTTCACTGAAGTTCTTCCAGGGTGTTCAAAAGTTGGCTGAAATATGAAACATGCTTCAGCTCCTGGTTTCAATAGCTCCACAACAGCCAAGAAACATAAAATAAAAAGAAAAACATAATAAGTGTTTGCACATGGTGCCGGAGTTCAACTTATTTCCAAAGTTTGAAAAGATATGCAAATGAATCATAAGTGATAAATTGGAAAGAGCAGAAAAAAGTACCTGGAGAAATGCTGTGGAAGACGATGGAACTGGAATGGTAATATTGAGCTTGCATATAATGTTTGCTAATACCTGTATGCGAACCCCCATTGCACAAAGCGCTTCCGAGCCCAGAGCCGACGTTTTAGTTGCCCTTTGTTCTCAGAATAATCACTAAATAATCGAGGCTTAAAGGGCTTCCTTAAGGCGGCAACTGCATTTTTCTAGAAAAAAAACGAGGGAGTACAGACTGCCATTTCACTTTTAAGTTCCCCCACATATGGAAACATCATAATCAAAGACATTGAAGGCAATGTATACAGATTCAAAACACAAATTCATGATATGCAGAACGTCACTCGCATAATCATAGAACCTTATTTCTGAACTTTCTTTACATAAAGAGCTATATATTTAACAGGCAAGTTCTCCACTAAGTCGCTGACAGACTCATAATTGTCCAGGTTCCAACTTTGTACTTAACTTAGCTTGTCTAATACATTTAACCAAGCCTAGGAACCACTACAAATGATAGGCAGGTTGATGCGCAGTAACTACAGTTCATGATTTATTCTTATGATGTACAATTTATGCCACAATAGAGCAATAAATACCTTCACTGGAAGTTCTAATGTTTTCAGCTTAATATTCTCAAGGAAAATGTCAGTATAGTCGATGAAACTCATTTTCAAGACTTATCATGGCAAGAGATAATTGTTGATTCGAAACCAAAATAGCCCTGAGACAGTTGAGTTGCCTATGGAATAAATATAAGAGCCACAACATCGATAAATCTACTCTGAAACAAATTGAGGGAACAAAGCAACTTGTGTAGATGAAAGACTGATCAACGAACATCTGATTGTTTAGGGAACAACAAATTGAAGAAACTTACGCAAATTAAAAAGAAACACAGCAATAGACTCTTGATGTCCTGATCATGCAAAGAAAAAACCTGGTGGAAAAAAAGGAAGCCATTGACTTTGCTTCAATTATTGCTGATGAGATGATAAGGCGTAGCTCAGGCCGACATCGTTGAATCTGTTTCCAAATAGATCAGTATTTATTGAAGATATACAATCATAAAAGAGCAATAAATACTTTTCCTGAAAATTCTAAAATTCTGCATAATATTCTGAAAAAAATGTCAGTATAATTCATGATACACCATTTCAAAACAAAAAACAAGTCGAGTCGGATTAGTTGCTAGTTGAATAAACATAAGAGCCACAACATCCACAAAGTTAAGCCATTATTCGAAAACAAGTTGAGTAAACATAGCAACTTGTGTAGACAAAAAACTGAGCAACGAATTTCTGATTGTCTAGGGAACAAAAATTTAAAGAAACGCATTCTAGACTTCCCGGTGTCCTGATCGTTAGCACAAAGGAAAAATTGCAATGAAAATTGATTAACAATTATCGATATAACATGAAAACCTGGTATTAATAAAAGAAGCCATTGACTTGGCTTCAATTGTTGCTGATGAGATGATAAAGCAAAGTTCAGGCAACGTCCTTGAATCTGTTTCCCAATAGTTCAGTTAACAAAGAAGAAAGTTCAAAACAGAGCAATATATTATACTGTGAAAAGAAAAAAGAGAAGAATACTACAACAATCATCACTATTTTCAGGAGCAAAAAGACAATCCTGTATGTTTGCAGCAATGAGAATACAAAAACACAATCAAACCTGAACTGCACCCCTTCACTGCAAGTGCCAAGTCAAAATACCTAACTGATAATTGCCAATCAGCTTCTGCTTCCGGAATTGGAGCTTCATTGTCGCATCAGAGATCATTGGAAGAATGGTAATCGGCTTCTGCTTCTCGTTTTATTGCTTTTTGACGCAGCTGTTACCAAAGAGAGAACAAAAACCTTGAAATACTTTGAAATACAACACAGAGGCGTAAAATATCAAACCTTAATTATGCTTGTGCAGCCTCTATCTAATTTACCATATGCTGGAAGCTTGTCTACAAACGAATCTTTTTATTGCACACTCCCAAGTCTTGCATATTTTTCAAGCCAAATCTGCAAAATTCAAGCATATACGCACATAAATCTTGCAATTCTGTAAACTAGAAGAAAGAGAAGTTCGTGTAAAAAAACCTCATTATGAAGAGGGCTTTTGCATTGCTAGAAGGAGTTTCCGTTCAAGGGAAGGTTCCTCCGTCTCGTCGTCAAGAGGACTGCCCAATAGAATACTCGAGATGACTGTGTTCTCTCCACACTGTATCGCGCCTCAATGCTAATCCGCCTCTTCGTTCTTTGACTGTAGTAAACATGGATTGTCAATGTTTCCTTCATATATAGTTTTGCCGTAAACTTCCCGCTAATTTGAAGTCGGCGCCTTTGCTGTTTCCTTATATACTTTTGGCGTACACGTCCCGCTAATTTCAAGTCGGCGCCTTTTCTTAATAAAAGATCTGGAGAGGGATTCTTTCCAAAACAGAGAGTTTTCTTAAGTTAGATGCGCTATTAGATGTAGCATTCAATTCTCTGCAGAAATCTAGACATAATCAAAAGCATATTACATGAGATAAGAAAGAAGAAAGTAATTGAGTAATCATAAGCTTAAGTGACCATTGAAAAATATTAAAAAAATTAACAAACTCTAGTTTTAACACATGCAGGATCTGTTAACACATGCAAATTACATTATTTGACACCATACTATCTACTTCCATGAGACTTCAAAATTCTATTGGAACAACCTAGCCACTCACAATAAGATATATGGCGTATAAAAATGCACACAAAAGACAAGTTAATGAAGTACCTTTGCCCTAAAAATAATGTAGTTTCTGCAGATAACATTGCAGCAACTGTCAGAGCTTGAGATAGGCATCCGCACTCGCTTGCCTCTAACAAAGTCCTCGATACTGAAGGTTCCAGTTGAAGTTCTGCATAAGATAAGAGGATATCAACTCTTATACAATCACACTTCGAATTATTTCCTGTCGTTGCTTTCCCCGCATGCTTTCTAGAATATTACAGCATAAGTAAAACTATGCAATGTTAACTCTCCATATCACAAAGAAAAGGAACAGAAAATATTAACTCTAAATATTAACTGAAAAAAAAAGAGAAAAGGAACCAAAGAACTATTTCTCCCGCCATAGGTATTAACTCTACAAAGTAGTTACATATATATTCATTTTAGGGTGTATTCAAGAACCAACGTGCATATCACAAGGATCTCGATGGATGCATATTCATTGCATAAGATTGTTGAATTGTGAATTACAGTGTAGCAGCTATTGACGTAGAAGACTTCAACACCAATGTCTAACTACAGCATCAGCGGCATGCAGAGAGCCTACTAAAATAAGCAAAGATTTGATTATAAATAGTTATAGTAACTGATTATATGTCCTCCATTACTAAAAACAATTTTTGCACCTAAAAAGTGGTAACAGCAAGTTTAAACAAATGTCTAACCACAGCATCAGCAATAAAATATTTATTGAAGAAACTTACGCAAATTAAAAAGAAACACAGCAATAGACTCTTGATGTCCTGACCATGCAGAGAAAAAACCTGGTGGAAAAAAAGGAAGCCATTGACTTTGCTTCAATTATTGCTGATGAGATGATAAGGCGTAGCTCAGGCTGACATCGTTGAATCTGTTTCCAAATAGATCAGTATTTATTGAAGATATACAATCATAAAAGAGCAATAAATACTTTTCCTGAAAATTCTAAAATTCTGCATAATATTCTGAAAAAAATGTCAGTATAATTCATGATACACAATTTCAAAACAAAAAACAAGCCGAGTCGGATTAGTTGCTAGTTGAATAAACATAAGAGCTAACATCCATAAAGTTAAGCTATTATTCGAAAACAAGTAAAGTAAACATAGCAACTTGTGTAGACAAAAAACTGAGCAACGAATTTCTGATTGTCTAGGGAACAAATATTTAAAGAAACGCATTCTAGACTTCCGGGTCTCCTGATCGTTAGCACAAAGGAAAAAATTGCAATGAAAATTGATTAACAATTATCGATATAACATGAAAACCTGGTATTAATGAAAGAAGCCATTGACTTGGCTTCAGTTGTTGCTGATGAGATGACAAAGCAAAGTTCAGGCAACGTCCTTGAATCTGTTTCCCAATAGTTCAGTTAACAAAGAAGAAAGTTCAAAACAAAGCAATATATTATACTGTGAAAAGAAAAAAGAGAAGAATACTACAACAATCATCACGATCTGTTTGCAGCAATGAGAATACAAAAACGCAATCAAACCTGAACTGCACCCCTTCACTGCAAGTGCCAAGTCGAAATACCTAACTGATAATTGCCAATCAGCTTCCGCTTCCGGAATTGGAGCTTCATTGTCGCATCAGAGATCATTGGAAGAATGGTAATCGGCTTCTGCTTCTCGTTTTATTGCTTTTTGACGCAGCTGTTACCAAAGAGAAAAAACAAAAACCTTGAAATACTTTGAAATACAACACAGAGGCGTAAAGTATCAAACCTTAATTATGCTTGTGCAGCCTCTATCTAATTTACCATATGCTGGAAAACGAATCTTTTTATTGCACACTCCCAAGTCTTGCATATTTTTCAAGCCAAACCTGCAAAATTCAAGCATGTACGCACATAAATCTTGCAATTCTGTAAACTAAAAGAAAGAGAAGTTCGTGTAAAAAAAACCTCCTTATGAAGAGGGCTTTTGCATTGCTAGAAGGAGTTTCCTTCGTCTCGTCGTCAAGAGGACTGCCCAATAGAATACTCGAGATGACTGTGTTCTCTCCATATTGTATCGCGCCTCAGTGCTAATCCGCCTCTTCGTTCTTTGACTGTAGTAAACATGGATTGTCAATGTTTCCTTTATATATAGGTTTCGCGTAAACTTCCCCCTGATTTGAAGTCGGCGCCATTGCTGTTGTTTCCTTTTATATATTTTTGGCGTAAATTTCCAGCTAATTTGAACTGGGCGCCTTTTCTTAATAAAAGATCTGGAGAGGGATTTTGTTTCCTTTATTAATGTTTGAATAGAAATAGTGAACACGCAGTTTTCTTAAATGCGATTTTGTTTTCCTTTTTTATTCAAAATGTTACCGTTAGATAATTTATTACCGTCATTATACATACAGATGTCAATTTATTTTGTTGGATGCGGTATCAGCATCCGATTTCATATTGGGCCTAACCCAATTGTTTTTTTAAACCCCAAAAAGCAGGATTGGGCCAAGTTCGTTTATATCTGGACCATATTTTTTGTTAATTTCTTCGTCAATTGTTTGACTTGGATTACGACACTATCCACAAATACTTCTACCGTCCTAACTAATTTTGTACTTACGAAGGGTTATGAGTATAAAAAATTATTTTTTATTTTAATTGACTTTTTCAAAGGTAAAAATTTTGAGGGTGGAATTGTGATAAAAGAAAATTTTTAGGACGTACAAAATTATGTGGAGCAGATCAAAAGAAAAAAGATGAATGCAAAATCCAAAAAAATCGAGGGGAAAAAACTTAATTTGGGAAGATAAAGAAAAAGAAAAAAAAAAGGACGGCTATCATTTATAAAAAAATTATGGGGATTTTATTTTATTTTTTGGTACTTCCTTTTTGGATTTTCTTGCATTTTTCTTTTAATTTTTAGGGATTTTTTTTTTGCGGGAAAACTTTGGCTCTGTTTGTTTATGGCTGTGGGTGGCTGGAGTACTGTAGGCTGTGGGGAATAAAGTGAAATATGGAGGTTGTGGTAAATAAGTAAGTGTTTGTTTAGGTTGGTTTGGAGATTGGATTGTGGGATAATTATAATATAAAATGTGTTAAAGTTGATTTGATGTGTGTAAGAGTTAGTTAGTGAATGATTGATTATTGGTTAAAGTGTGTATTGGGAATGATGTTTAATTGATGATGTGTGTAAGAGTTAGTTAGTGGATTGATGATTGATATTTTATTGTCCACAATATATTGCGCAGAACTACTTGCCAAACACACCATTGGTTGGGCTCAATCCTGAACGGCTGAGCCCAACCACAAACAAACAGACCCTTTTTATATCGTACTTAATATAAAAGTAAAATCGGCTATAAATAGTAATTTGTATATTTTCCTGCCTAAACTTTATTTCCAATTTTAATAATATCGATTTCATCACATTTGAGGATTACTCCGGCGATTTTTTAGAATTAGTTTCATATATTTCAGCCAAATCTGTTCATATTTCGTAGGGTAAATCTCGCCTCATTATAAGCAATATCTTCTAATTTTAATCAATATCCTTAAGTCGTAATTCTACTCTGCTACTATTTTATAGAGAACTGCATCATTGGTCAGAATATTGCATTCTTTTTTGGAATACAAAATCTCGCATAATCTGATCTATATCGTCTAATTAAATAAATATTAACAAATTAGGTAACTATTGGATGCTTACCTATAATATCAAGCTTCCCACATAAATTGTGGTGATGAAGATTTTGGGAAAAATGGTCTGCGATGAGAAGAAGTTCTCTACTACGACGGTCGCCATGATTTTTGGAAAAAATAATCACCAAATCATTCAGAGATGTTAATCGCCTCGGTAATTTTAACTTTGACGGTAATGACAATTATTACGGATAGTCTTAATTTTTGAAAGGGAATTGTACATTGATACAGGTCGATAGTGTGCCGCGCTCATGTTGGACGGATTATCACGAACAAGCAACTGGATATCTTTACTGTTTTTTTTCTTTTTGCTAACAAACATATACTTTTTTGTTATCACTTATTATATATTAATTATAATATTTCACTATATAAAAATCACATAAATATATCAACTTTTATTACATATTCATGTTAAATTTATAAATCGTGCATCGTACGCGGATATTACTAGTTTCTTAGTAAAATCCTACACATTTCAATTGTTAAATATGGTATCCTAATTTATAGTTGTTGTTATCATCGTCGTCGTCATCATCATCATCATCGTCATCATCTATATATATATATAAAAGCAAAATGGAGGACATTTTTGTCATTGTAACTTTTCCGCCTAAAATTTTAACAATAATTTGATAAGTTCATGTTAATTTTGGTAAGCTCATAATTTTCTTTCAATTTTTTAAAATGCAAATAACATTTTTATTTCTAATCCGTTTTTTATGTATAATATATCAAATTATTCGTCTTTTCCACGGTGTTCAGTTTGACATACATATCACATATATTATAATGATATATTTAGTTTGGAAAATATTTTTTTATTGATTATTATTTGGGTTATATTTGAGTGTTTATTGTGAATTAGACTATATTGTTGGGTCTAGACTGCAACTAAAAAGTAATAAAATAATCTTCTCATAAAGAATATTAGTTATGATATTTTTAAAGTACAACAAATTAATTTATTTTATTTGACTTTAATTTTTTATTTTTTAATTTTTTTACTTATGTTATATTGGCGATAAAAATAATTGTTTAAATAGTGAAACTCCTATTTTATTAAATTAAAGGCAAAAATTAATGTTTAATTTTTACAAATAATTTATTAAATTATTACATTTGTTAATATATATATATATATATATATATTATAATAAGAAATATGAAAACTTAATGCATATGTATAAACAAATATCATATATATTGAGATTATTTTTCGTTACTTCTTCATATTTTTATATAATGTTTTTGTTGCAATTATTTTATTAAATAAGTCTACTCTTTGCAACCTAAGCAATTTTGATTGCATTAATCCATTTTTATCTTTAAATAAATATAATATATATAACAAAAACATATAATTTATTTGAATAAATTATCATACCAAATAAAACTTGAAAATATTCAAATATCTGAAAAAATCACACACTTTAAAATTTCTTGGCTTATTTATCAAATTAAAATATATTTAACATATTGTACAACTTATTTCTATTTATAAGTACCTTTAAGTATTATTTATATTTTCTTCAAACCAAAGTATAAATAGAAAAAATATTCTTTAATTTTAGTTGCTAACAATGTATATAATGTGAAAATTTATTTTTTATGATTTTAAATTTTAAATTTTATTCGATCATTATTTTTTCTAAAAGCGCAAGAAGTCAACGCGATTGTACTAGTTATTTTTCCATTTACTAGATTGTTTGAGAAAATTGAACAATCATTTATCTATATTTGATCAGGTTGAAAAGTGAGTTGTTAATATATTTTAGTTTTAATTTTCGTTAATAATAATAGTTTTTGAAACAATTATATAAATTGTAAGGGGGCCCCATCTTTTTCGCATCGGACTCTATGAAAAATTGGATTGACTCTGCTTGCACACAATATGCACTTTACACTGCACACATTTATTCAGCACTATATACACAGTTCACACAATTTACACACAAAACCTATCAAATTGTGTGTTTGATCATTGATTATGAAATTCAAATTTGTTCCCCAAACCTCTAGTTACATCCTTCATTAAATTGAAAGATTATTATATATTAGACTTGTAGAATATTGGAACTAATAAGATATTTGAAATAAGTCTAGTCGTGCACCATCTAAAACAATTGCTTTTGTTTAAGTTTGAACCCAAGAAAAAATTTATGGGCCCATTTTAATAAATTCGACTCAAGTCCAAATGTTTCAAGGATACAACCCTGTGTAAGAGGGAAGTAATATGTAATAACTTTTTTGGAAAAAGAGTGCTAGAGTTGATTTCACTAATCCTAAAGATAGGTTCTAGAACAATGGAGGATTGAATCGGATCTCTATCCATGCACATAAATCCATAAATAAACTTAGCCTATAAAATAGTTTTAACAGAATTTCCTATAAATTGTAATGATGTGTTTGGTACCTCATTTTTTTTTTTTAAAAAAATAATTATTCCCTTTGGCAAGAAATAAAAAAAGATGAATTGGGCATAGAAATTTATGCTGAAGTAGTAGTTAGCACGATGGCTCGACTAGATGGGCTAAAAGTCTAAGGGCTGCAGGCCACCCCAATTGTCTCATACATTCTCTGTGATAAGAATAAATAATAGATATAAAAATAATTACTATTATCAAATAAATATTTACTCATTGGTGATAAGAATAAATCGTAGATATACAGATATTTACTATGAATAAATAAATATAAGTAGGATAATCATAAAACTTCAAAAACATGCCTTACACAACAAATGAAACTGTCATGCACAGTTTTCGTGGGACAATGGGTGCGTGCAGTTTCTGCAAGCAACCTATATATTAACTTATTCGATGAATGTTAAACAAAAATACAATTAAAATTATCAAACTGAATGGCTCAGGTTTTTAGCTAGGTGCAAGAAATTAATATTATTTGGAGAATTCGGCGATACTAACTGACGAGGTATAAAATAGTTGAGTTAGTTTTTTCTGGCAGATTTTAATTCAAAAGAAAAAATTAGAAGAAAACAATCTGTATTTGGGACGAAACTCACCGTATCTAGGAAGGACCTAGTCTACAGCACCCTTCTTGCGCACAAAACCCAAAATCTGGGGTTTCAAATTGGAAATTTTTTGGATTTTGTATCTTCGGTTCTTCTAAGAAATTTGAATTTTTATTGTTAAAATTCGTGGCTGCTGGATCTGAAAAGACACAATTGTTTTTTCTAATAAGTTTAGTTAAATATTCTTTTACATTATAGGCTTTGTCAATTCCAGTATCATACCTAGACAGCCAAGCGCCTCGATTGCATGCGCTATCATCCATTCACCCTCTGCCCATCCAGCTTCTTTGAAGAACTTAAAGAATGCCCAAGTAACCGGAGAAAAATAACACGAAACAACACTCAGAGTCAATAATCTTCAGCAATTGGTACAACACAATAAGACAATTCTGAGAATCAATATTAAAGACCTGTGGAATCCGAGTAGTTTTTCCACTGCCCGTTTCTCCAATAATGATTGTGGTGGCGTGTGTCTCCACTAAATACAGAATAACAATTCTATACTTGTACACCGGCATCCTCAACCTCTGTTTCTCCATGTTTGCATTCCATACTGTATTGCATTCATAAAATTAAATAAGAAAATCATAAAAAGTTAAAAAAATGAGAGAAAGTAAATTTCTCGCCCAGAAGAAGAAACAGAGGCGGAGTAGAATAACACGCTGCCCTCTTCATCTTTGACCACCCACGGCTCCTCCGTTCCGGTTTTCAGAATCTCGGCATTCCACTTTTTCACCAGTGAACAAACAAATCTACAAATCAATAATGGTCAAATTGCCCAATAAGTTATAGGGCACAATAAAAAATTAATAAATAAATAAAACAAAAAGAACAGTTTATCATATTCTGACTATTTGTAGTTCATAATCCATAATCTTGTATCATTTTCAAAGAAAAAGAAATAAACTACCACAATAGCATACCTGCACAAGCGCCTCAGTTGCGTGCATGCTATCTTCTCTCCACCATTAGCTCATTCAGTTTCTTTCAAGAACTGAATCAATGCCAAAGAAACCAAAGAACACAAGAGTCAACAATCTTCAAGAATTGGTACACCACGAGTTCTCAGAATCGATAATAAAGACCTGCGGAACTTGAGTAGTTTTTTCACTCAACACAAGACAAGACGTAGCATAATTAACATATGAAACGCAAAGTAACAACATGGTACAGTAATGAAACTATAGATCACATAGTCAGAGAGATTTTATAGAAAGGGAAAAATCACACATACACGCTCCCCACCACACACGCATTGTTCTTTCGGTTGTAGTAAAGGAGCAAAAGCATGGAGAAGGACATCCAATTTGGTGCTCCTTGTTCATATAAGACACCTTATCACTATCATTATATGGCAAGTAATATAAAATAGGGTTTAAAAATAGTTGCAAAAGAAGTTAATTGCGACTTTATCTTAAGTTCATAGACAGGGTAAGACAAGAAATAAAGAAAAAAAAAAATCTGGAAATTATGATAGGCTGATGTTAACAATATTTGGTGTTAAATTTTAGGAATATATGACAAGAAGTCCTTGATTCAATGGCATGCTTAGTTTCTTCTACTAACATCCAAAATTTTCAAAAATATACTAATGGAAAATATGAAAAATAAAGAGGGATATTAGTGATCGTGATGACATTACCTTTCTAACTTTTCGTTCTCAGCAACTAACAAGTCAAGTTTTTTGTGAAGTGAATCAAGCTCTAATTGGTTCTGAATGGCCTGGGATGATCATATAAATATGAGGTAGGTTTTTCGCTAGCATATTCTCACACGCGGGCGCACACACACTCACATAGTAGATAACACATGATCCATACTTGCATACGGAGGAACTCATTCTCCTCATTTATTGAAGTGCGCCAGGGTGATGCAGATAGCTGCGGTAAAAATTTAATATGCATAAGCTAATGTTTCTGATGCTTGCAGCTAATCCTTTTTCTTTTTAGTATTTTTGGATGCCAAACCTAATTTAGATTGACGAAAAGGAAAATTGAACCACCATTTTGACTACAGTAACATTCTACATATAGATACAAGAGACACTATGAAGGCAATCAATTATTGCCTATTACCTGATCAGAACTCAGAAAATTACTATCACGTCGTGGAGTACCCATTATCAGGTCACTGCTTACTTGCTGTAACATCAATAAGAAGCATCGTTAACTTACAAGTTACATTTTCATTTAATCTTACACACCCAACTTGTGGAAAAGACAAGAACCTGAATTTTGGCACAATCTGATTCATGCATGAGTTTCCAATCAAGAGCTTCAAGTAACTGCAGAACATAGAAATGTTCAAAATTGAACCTATGGTATGAGCTGATAAATGAACACAAGAACATAGTCACTTTAGTTCCTACAACATTAGACTAATTCAGTAATTTGCAATAGGATCTGAAACTGAACAAATTCCTGAAGTTCACTCATAGAGCATTCTGAATGAGCCCTCCATCAGTTTGAAATTAGGTGAGTTGATCGATATAATTGACAAAGGAAAACTACTTACTTGATTCTTTATAAATTTGGCACGTTGGGCACACTTTAATGTGCTCAATGTCTCAAGCGTGCAGCTGCAAGGCCACAGTGGAATTTTATGTATATATACAATAACTTAATGAATTAGATGCCGTCGGAATATGTCTTTGATAACTTTCCAGGTTTTATTTGGCAATAACCTTCTAATACCAAGGTATTTGGAAAAAGGAATTACCATACAGATGGCGGATAAACGAAAAGGAGAAGCACCAAGAATTTGAAAATTAATAAATCAAGAACCTGAGTATTTAAACTTAGCAGCTTTATTCACGATCTGCAAATTATGAACTTAGCAGATCAATCAAGGGGGAACTTCGTAGGCGTGGGAGCAGAAATGGTGCCTGATCAAATTCTGGAAAATATTTAGTCTGCAAATTGAATTTCAGCTATTTTCTATTCCCTAAGGTTTGTTCGTAGCATAAAATTAAATATCAGTAACCAACCAATCTAAAGGAGAAGTTATGGTCTACAGGAGTTTCAAATGCCTACCATAGCTGCAAGGCCAATCGCAAATCAAACAATGCCCTGAAATCTAAAGCAAAATCACTGGTGAAAACAAGGATATGCTACGAAGAGTAGTAATAATTACTCGAACATCCGGTTCGATGACGGACCTAGCCATGCTTGGCTCCACAATGTTGTCCCATAGCCTGGATTCCATCTGGTTTTGATACAAGTCAATTTCCTTTTTAATCAAACCAAACTACTCAATACCTTCTAAAAAATTATGTATAAATTAGATTTAATAATATTAAATCATGGAATTGGAGATCTTGTGTAATAATTTTGGGTTTGCAGTTTATCCATACAAATAAACTACTCGTGTATGTATAGAATAATATAGCATTTTGAGATGATGTAAGTACCTAAGTATGGTGTATGTTTGGTTCTTGTTTTTGATTGATTGAGTGGAGTGGAGTAAAGCAATGATGCCCTAGGGAAATACTATCACCACAGAGGTATCAGATACATGAATATGAAACAATGAAAGCAAGCAGACCAAATTACGATAACACGTAATTATATAACGATGAGCACCTAAATATCAAGCACCTATTATATCGATGAACTACAATCATAGAAACACAAAACTAAAATCTCTGAAACATGAACATACCCTCTGATGTTTGACCAATCAATAGTATGTACGGCGGTAGTTTCCATCCGATCCTTTTCTCCTTTTGTTTCAGCTGATTAGGACGACAGTTTTCCGCACGTCTTTTCGCCTTCTTCTTTTCCGCGATATTTTCTCCTTCTTATTTTCCGCGGTAGTTATATAATGAAACCTGAGGAGAAGTAAACAGTAGCTCTCATTAATGTGCTAAGTAACTGGCAATAATTATTACAAACAGCAAAATGGCTCGCATGTTCTTGGAGCATGCGATTTAGATTGTTGTGAATTTCTGCGTCATCATTTGCAATTCTGTTGGTTCATATTAGAGAGGAGCATGCGGTTTCATTCTGAATCTTAGTTTGATGCCAAAGAATTATTAGCATAAGTAAGAAAGAACATACATCAGGAACCAATCCCATGGATTTCATTTCATAGCGGAGAAATAATGCATCTTGCATTCGAGACCCTTTCATTGTGCCCACAATAAGCGAGTGAAAGGTGTCCCTCTGTAACTTCACCCCATCCAGCATCATATCATCATACATCGCGCAACAAATAAGGCCTAAAAAATTTTAAAAGACAAGTCAATCGAAAATAGAAAACGTGACAAAGTTAAGGCACTTCCCCATCCAGCATCATACACATCACGCAACAAATAAGGCCTGAAAAAATTCAAAATCATATGCAGCATTATAAACCAAGACAAGTCAACCAAAAATAGAAAACGTGACAAAGTTAAGGCACTTTTGAGCGTTGTATATCAGTGAGCAAATGAAGGCATGAAACATTGAGCAGAATACCTGAGATTGCGCGGAGGAGCTTCATGGCAGACTGAGGGAGAGGTATAAACCCTTGGGGTTCAGACGTGGCCTGTTTTCAAGGTTGAGGTATGGAAACTCTATGTAACTAGTGGCTAAACGCTAGTCTCTGTTGTGTCGTTCTTTAGAACTCGATTGTTTATTTCATTAATTATTCACGAATTTCTTCTCAATCTTTATTAGAGTGGGAGTACAGGGATAAGACCAGATAGGCTTCCATGGTACTGATCATAATCCTACAAGTATTCTAACTCAGTTTGTTGCATCTACTTGTTAGCAAAGAAGGGAAATCACTTTAGGCAATAGAAAGTAGAGAACTTAAATTAAGATTGTGAAGTTGAACTTTCTATGGAGAATATGTAAAGTTACAAAACAAGCTGGACTCTAGTTTTATCTAATGTTTCAGATTGTAACAAACATAATAACATTGAAATATTTGACAAAGAATTAATATTAAGAAGGCCTGATTGTGGAATAGATTAGATTAGATTATGACTCTTTAAGGGCTTACATCAAACAAAACTTTCCGAACATACTGTCGTATAGCAACTTATTAAGAATTCTTTTTTGGAAAAACCAAGGTCAACTGACTTGTAAATTGTATGAGCACAATAAGGATTGAAAGCTCTCTTCCCCCATACCACACAATTAATAATTTTCAAATAATAAACACTTAGAAACACATACAAAAAACCAGAATCAGTAAATCAAATCTACCTTGGCATAACATTCGTTCCATACTCCAGGGGCGATCCAATGACCTCCCAAATCAAAAGCCTTGAACCTATATTTGCCAATACGAAGCTCTTACGTGGTCAAATATTGTGTTGGCTGATGTTGTAATAATGTCTGAATCAAACCACAATCTCACCAGAATCAAGATAGATCAAATGAAAACCATTGCAATTGATTAATAAATAAATAAATAATGAAGAAGAGAAAGCACCTCATCTTGAGCAGGTGAAGGAGTATAGTTCAGTTAACAAAGGAGAAAGATCAAAATAGAGCAATATATTATACAGTGAAAAGAAAAAAAGAGAAGAATACTACAACAATCATCACTATTTTCAGGAGCAAAAAGATATCTTTTTCAGGATACCTAACAATATGTCTGTTGAAAGAGAATCTCATGAGCTTCATCTACCATGATCTGCATGTTCCTTTTAGTGCTTAGTCATACATAATAGAATGATTTGTGTGGTACGATGTCTAGAAATATGCATGGAAACAACTAGAGTAGTTTAAGTGGTTAGAAAGTAGTGCATTAGCCTCCGCAATATAAACTGAAAACCCCAAAATTGAATCTGTAAGGAGTGTCATATGGCCGAGTGGTATAATGTCCCATGTATGGACTGTAACCAATAAGACATTTGCAAACAGAGGAAAACTTTGCACTCTAATGGAACTTAATCAATAAAGCCTTTGACGGTGACAAGAATGTGAGGAGAGCTGATGATAACGTAACCTGGTTTACTTTTGCCCTTAATTCCACATGACACTCTGAACCAAGCCTCTTTTCCTCATCAGTAGTTGCTGGCTCACGACCACAAACAAGTAGCATCATCAAGAAGATCAGAGAACATAAGATATCAAAAAAAAATAAAAAAAAATGAGTGTGATATACATTACGGCATAAGAACAATTAGACTTAACAGAATGCTGCATTGCTGAATCTATCTTTAGTAAGTCATGAACATAAAGGGCCTGTGAGAAGTTCACTAGAGAAGGGCGTGGGGAAGAGAGATACTAATGTTAAAATATTTATCATCCATGCTTCTCAAATTTCAGGAACTTACACATATCGCCGAAAATATGCACCAACGCCCAAGACTTCAGGATTCCTGAAATTAACAACGGAATGAAACTCCTCAAGGTC
This sequence comes from Ajuga chamaepitys, assembly GCA_958295605.1. Classification (NCBI taxonomy): domain Eukaryota; kingdom Viridiplantae; phylum Streptophyta; class Magnoliopsida; order Lamiales; family Lamiaceae; genus Ajuga; species Ajuga chamaepitys. The sequence continues at coordinate 57,295,331 of OY282498.1, read as the reverse complement.
ATTCTAACTTTGAATAATACAAAATAGTAAAGCCAATAAAAGAAGAGAAGAACAATGAGCACCGTTGTTTGGTGAAAATGTTTAGGCTGTTCTTACTTGCATTGGAGTCCCTGACATCAGAATACGATGTTTGCATGATAAAGCAGCTAATGACATTGCAACTTATACTTTTCTCCTCCTCTGCAACATAGAGTGTTGATAGGCTATCTGCGCAAATTTTTTTTTTTTTTAGTCAGAAACAAAAATTGTATTAAGAAAAAGGGCAAGAAATACATAAGGAGTTACTCTCCACAGAATCTTGGCCTTCTTATTGACGGGCTGCCCAAAATTCCCATGAAGCAAGATGCGGTGTTGCCCACCCAAGATTCAAAGCAGCTACAGCCCTGTTCCACATAGAAGAAGCAAAGGAACATCGCACGAGAGTGTAATCCGAATATTCAGAATTATTTTTGCAAAGTACACACCAGTTAGGGGAAAGAGACATATTAGGAAAACGTTTTTGCACAAATGTCACAAGTAAGTACTTTACCCTTAACCAAAAGCCATGAAAAAAACTGAACCTTTCTAGGTACCGGGGCTTTCCAAATCTGTTTATAAAAATCGAAAGAAGGCTGGGGGAAAAAGGAGGCAAAAAAAGATTGACACGAGAACATACCCGATGGTTCAAGTTTCCATACCCTAGAGTCCTCCCTATCTAGGTCTATTCTAACTCCATCTAGTCGCTTCAACAAATAGCATAATTCTCATATCTCGTGGTCTTTGAGTCTTCGCCCAAAGTGAAGATTCCATTTTAATTGCCGTCTTCCTCCTCTCAATGGCAGCCTCACAAGCTTCAATTTCCCCCACATCCAGACTTCTAAATCTTCGACTCCCTGCATTTCAAGCCCTCTTACACCGCCACCCCTCCGTCGTCTTCTCCTCAACCCCCAATCACTCAATCAACTTATTTCATCCGGAAAATGATTCACCTCACAATTCGCCTACTGCCATAGACCCTGCGTCGAATCTCCCTCTGAGTTTCCAGTTTCCATTTGGTTACCGCGGGATGCAAATCCAGGCGGCGGAGAAGCCAAGCACCCCCCCAAGGACGTCGATGATGATCTTGAGGATGACTATGAGGATTCTGAGGATTTTGATATCGAAGACGATGATGTTGACATCGACAACTTCAGTGGGTCGGATTTTGATTATCTAGATTCCGATGAAGAAGAATAAGCAAGGTGGCACTGGCTCTTAACGGAAAATAGATAATTTATTCATAATCATACTTGGGATTCTCGAATTTTCAGTCGCAGACTCGGATCTGCAAATTGTGTGCCATTTGTATTCAGTGTGCTCCAACAGAAATAATAACTGACTTTAGATTTATTTTTTTAAAAAAAAAAAGTTTGTTCTTTCAGTGCCACGGGGTGTCCTATTTGATTAAAATGGCTGGACACTTTCATTTCACTGAAGTTCTTCCAGGGTGTTCAAAAGTTGGCTGAAATATGAAACATGCTTCAGCTCCAAGTTTCAATAGCTCCACAACAGCCAAGAAACATAAAATAAAAAGAAAACATAATAAGTGTTTGCACATTGGTGCCGGAGTTCAACTTATTTCCAAAGTTTGAAAAGATATGCAAATGAATCATAAGTGATAAATTGGAAAGAGCAGAAAAAAGTACCTGGAGAGAAATGCTGTGGAAGACGATGGAACTGGAATGGTAATATTGAGCTTGCATATAATGTTTGCTAATACCTGTATGCGAACCCCCATTGCACAAAGCGCTTCCGAGCCCAGAGCCGACGCTTTAGCTGCCCTTTGATCTCAGAATAATCACTAAATAATCGAGGCTTAAAGGGCTTCCTTAAGGCGGCAACTGCATTTTTTTAGAAAAAAAAAAACGAGGGAGTACGGACTACCATTTCACTTTTAAGTTCCCCCACATATGGAAACATCATAATCTAAGACATTGAAGGCAATGTATACAGATTCAAAACACAAATTCATGATATGCAGAACGTCACTCGCATAATCATAGAACCTTATTTCTGAACTTTCTTTACATAAAGAGCTATATATTTAACAGCCAAGTTCTCCACTATGTCGCTGACAGACTCATAATTGTCCAGGTTCCAACTTTGTACTTAACTTAGCTTGTCTAATACATTTAACCAAGCCTAGGAACCACTACAAATGATAGGCAGGTTGATGGCAGTAACTACAGTTCATGATTTATTCTTATGATGTACAATTTATGCCACTATAGAGCAATAAATACCTTCAGTGGAAGTTCTAATGTTTTCACAGCTTAATATTCTGAAGGAAAATGTCAGTATAGTCGATGAAACTCATTTTCCAGACTTATCATGGCAAGAGATAATTGTTGATTCGAAACCAAAACAGCCCTGAGACAGTTGAGTTGCCTATGGAATAAATATAAGAGCCACAACATCGATAAATCTACTCTGAAACAAATTGAGGGAACAAAGCAACTTGTGTAGATGAAAGACTGATCAACGAACATCTGATTGTTTAGGGAACAACAAATTGAAGAAACTTACGCAAATTAAAAAGAAACACAGCAATAGACTCTTGATGTCCTGATCATGCAAAGAAAAAACCTGGTGGAAAAAAAGGAAGCCATTGACTTTGCTTCAATTATTGCTGATGAGATGATAAGGCGGAGCTCAGGCTGCAATTGTTGAATCTGTTTCCAAATAGATCAGTATTTATTGAAGATATACAATCATAACAGAGCAATAAATACTTTTCCTGAAAATTCTAAAATTCTGCATAATATTCTGAAAAAAATGTCAGTATAATTCATGATACACCATTTCAAAACAAAAAACAAGTCGAGTCGTATTAGTTGCTAGTTGAATAAACATAAGAGCCACAACATCCATAAAGTTGAGCTATTATTCGAAAACAAGTTGAGTAAACATAGCAACTTGTGTAGACAAAAAACTGAGCAACGAATTTCTGATTGTCTAGGGAACAAAAATTTAAAGAAACGCATTCTAGACTTCCCGGTGTCCTGATTGTTAGCACAAAGGAAAAATTGCAATGAAAATTGATTAACAATTATCGATATAACATGAAAACCTGGTATTAATAAAAGAGCCATTGACTTGGCTTCAATTGTTGCTGATGAGATGATAAAGCAAAGTTCAGTTTCCAAAGTGTAAACACTATTTGCGTAATTCTTCCCCTCTTCGCAAGCCATAACAAAGACTTGCAGCAAGCCTGAGCGCAAGGTTATTTCCAATTGCTCAACTACCAAACATCCATGAGCATTGTCAATTTATTCGGAGCGCAGTAGTAGCAGTTTCCAATGAACTGATCAAGATCATCATACTATGAGTTACAGTGAATCTCTGGAAGAAGACAATCAAAGAAAATGAAAAGAAAAAATAAATTAATAAAATTATGTATATGCATATCCTATAACCACATCGGGTCTATCCACCCTGCGTGTCCTCCCCATTATTAACTTGAAATTCCTGCATCAATGGCAAGGCAGTTTTCACGCAAAAATATAAGCAAAGACCATTAACGCATGACGTCAACCTTTGCCGATAACCTGCATCGTTTGGGGAGTTTTCTTAAGGTGCTGTGATGCTTTAGTGTTTTTCAGCTCTCTGTAAATTTTATTCAGTATTTCTGTTATTGTAAGATGTTAGAGCTGTTTCAAAACTCAAATTTCATTCAAGCTAGGATGTAATCAACCTCAAATGATCATTGGAGCATTTTCATATTCTTTTTTGGAACGAAAGGAATTCTAAGTTGAATTGATCAGCCAAAGACGGGTACCTAAGAAACGATGACTTGACAAAAAACCCAATAATCTTGGCAAAAGGAGAATAATCTTTAACAGAACATTTACTGTTTTGCTGCCAAAGAATTTTTCAACACCACAATAAAATATATTCCGATAAGATTATGACATAATCAGTTATATGTGATTGCAAAGCATTACCTGAGTAGGATGTTTTCTGATTGGTCTGTTTTCCCCTGACTGATGTGATTTTCTACTGTCACCTAAAGCCTGGTTATATGGAGAGTGATTATCTTCTTTGGTTGCTAAGGAAAACCATTTTCCACATACATTCATGGTTTCTGGACTATGGGCACCAACCAAGTAGAACACGAGATCCCCTGGGCTCTCCTTCTCAATGAACTGATCAGGAAGTCCTTGCAACGAAGCAGTTGCAAGCCCTTTGATGAATCCCTCAGGGAGAGAGGTCTACTTCCATGTGAAAAAAAGAAAATGCATGCATAGTGGCAGTGTAATAATGTAGAGCCAGTCTGATAGAACTTACAGTTTGATTTAAGTAATTGATTCCAACACGAGTCGACCAGTCCTCTGACGCCAAGTTGAGCACAATGCAATTGCAAGCCATGCATTAAAGTATTGGTGTTCACCCTCGAGCCCAAGATGCAGACCACTCAGTATATATTTTGTATGTCGACCACATCCCTGGAATGTATCTGCTCAGATATTACAAAGACAAATAAAATAAAGCTTGGCATGAATCCAGCACCGAGGCCTTCTGTTCAAGCACGATCATTGCTTCTTCAGATTGAGACACGGAAAAGGCGGGAACACCCCACTCTGATCAAAGCAATAAGGGGTTAAAGAAAATAAATGACGCAACAAATTAAGGATCAAGCATTTCTCCAATGCAAGAAGAAAAAAAAACAAATCGAATAACTGAACATAACAGAAAACAATGGTGACAAACCTTGATAATTCCAGCCTTTTCCCCAGAAATTTGTCCAAGTGTGTTTCCTGCAAGAGGCATCCAATCATCAATTAAAACGAACCGCATAGCAATGTTATCTTCCACAAATAAGAGCATAGGTTTATCATTTTAGTTAAGGAAGCACATATACAAATTAAGTTCATAATAATTGACAAACAAAAAGAGTCACGATCCACAATCGTAGTCATAATAGAAAATCAATTAGTACAATCAGAGTTTGGCATTTAGAAATCACTGCCAAATATAGGTAAGTCTGAAATCTTCAATGGTTTAGCAAACAAACATGTTATCTGAAGAAAACTTTTTTTTTAATTTTATTTTTATAATAATTCTTTCTTGTTCTCGATGAATAAAATGGGATATTCTATCAATAGCAAGAACCTTTAGTACCAAGAAAATAACAAGATTTTCCAATTCCAGAAATATCATGAAGAGGGGGCACTAACCAAGAATTGACATGTGGCCATACCCTAGAGATGCTATACCACAAACAACTGGTTTCTCAACCTGGGATTGCCAGTCAAAGGCAGGCCTACTCTCTTTCTCACACACACATAAATACAGTCATAGGCGTCTACATGGAGAGAGTGGCACATCAACACAACCTGTGAACAGGTTCTTCTCGTTCCACATTGACTCGCCATGCCTAATCAGAATCAATGCCGCTTCATCTGGAAAAAGAAAAGGATTAGTATATTGGAACGCAGACCACCATCACTCCATTGATGAAAAACACACCCATTCTACCAACTCATAGTGAATTTTCAGGTTAGATTTTTAATTTTCCTCTTAAGCAAATCATGGAGAGAGAGCATTACTTGATTTCTTTTTGGAGTCACTTGCACTGCCATTACAACACCAAAAGCATACACATCTACTTTGGGGGAAACAGCGCCGTATTGGGCATACCTGAAAGCAGAATTATTTCGTGTCCCGTGCATTAGGTAGGAATATCTAAGCAAAGGAAATGGCGGTCAGTTCAATGTGTTATATTCACGTGGAATCTGTAATAATTAAAATCAACCGAACTACTTAGAGCATACTCGATTATTATGTATCTCATATTTTTTTCTAATTATTGAATAGCCCATATATGCGATCACCTTTCGACTAGAGTACAAGCAATTGAACACTTTCTTTTGGATGTAATCTATGAATTTTCAAGATCTCAGAGTGTTTTCTTTTTCAGAAAAAGAGTAACTGTCTAACTTCGAAGCAATAAAATGCGGTTTAGTTTCACTCTTTTATCCCGGATAAATGAGGTAATAGGTGGCGCACACAACACGGGTTGTGTCTGGATTGGATAAATTGAACATGGATTTGAAAGTATCAAGAGTTTTTATGTAAATTCGAAATCCATCACTCAACCGTAACACAACCTTAGAGCATTCTTCATATTCATCCGTCATAGCAAACTCAAAGTAACCACAATTGATATGGTCCAGTATGAGTAAAGATACATCAAGAAACTTACTGAGGAGGCATGTAACCAAATGTACCCACAAGTCGGCCCGTCGGCAGCGAACTACTTCCAACTTCAGTAAGTTTTGTCAAGCCAAAATCTGCAACCTGCGAATAAATTACACTCTTGAACTATGAACGAGCTTTCATATTCAAATACAAAATCTACCATGGTGTACAATCTTTGCGTCGAAATTCTTGTCTATTAAAATAGATGCTGGTTTGATCTCAGAGTGAATGTAGACAGGAACAGTGTGTTCGTCAATATATTTAAGACCTCTTACTGAATCTAGAGCAATTTGTATCCTAGTTGCCCAAGACATTGGTTCCCTGCCTGTAAAAGAAGATGTTGGATCAGCAATTTTTCGCAAATGTCAACTTGTTGAGTCGTATTTATGCATTTAAATTCAGCATACCTGTGCCTCGGAGATGTTCATGACTTAGGTTTCCATTCTCGATGTATTCATATACAAGGAAAAGAACACAATATCCTATCAAGCGCGCCTGTACCCAGTGACACACTTAAATTACTATATCAAAAGAAGATTAATCATAAGTCAATATCCATTATAGAGCTGCCCTATAACCTCAAAAGAATAGCTATTTCACTAATCATAAAATGATACCTTCAGGTGAAATCGAAAACTGTCTTGTTTAGTAATGTATTCTTCTATCAACAGAGCTAGCAAATATCACTTCAATTTCACGGTGGCTATATTACATCGTACATAGAAAGGGGAAAGGCAAATAGTTATGATATTTACGTTTTTACAAGTGAGAACTGCAGTTGGAAAAAATAGAGGCACACAAAAGAAGGGACCTAAGTGTTTATAATCAACACTAGCACAAGCAACAAGCTTAAAAGGATAAAGTGATGGTGGAGGAAAATTATTATGCAATACCAGGCTGAGGTGATGAACATGCGTTAAAACCTTCAGCTCCGCAAGAAACTCTTTACTAGCCTGCATATCTATTTTCTTAATCGCCGCTTTCTGCAAAGAAACGGTACTCTATGTCTAACAATCCATCAACCAACTGATGGGTATCCACTGAACTAGGATAAATTATAACAGTTTTGGTCAGAATTAAGATCTTCAAACCTAAGAATGCAGCCAGCAAGCCTACACTTTTTTTATATGGATCTGGATATGAACTACTTACCTCGCCTCGGAGCTCGGCATAGTAGACGGCACCAAATCCACCTTCGCTGCTGAAGTCATCGTTGCCTTTGCAAGTTCTTCATATGAGAACTCAACAGATTTGTCAACAGTAATGCCTATAGCTGGAGATATGCCCGCCCGCGTGCTTCCAGAATCAGGTGGTTTGGCAGCACTGCCTTCAGGATCTAATCATTAGAGTATTTTCATATTCTTTTTTGGAACGAAAGGAATTCTAAGTTGAATTGATCAGTCAAAGGAGGGTACGGTAAGAAAGGATGACTTGACAAAAAATAATCTTGGCAAAAGGAGAATAATCTTTAACAGAACATTTACTGTTTTGCTGCCAAAGCATTTTTCAACACCACAACAAAATATCTTCCGATAAGATTATGGCATAATCAGTTATATGTGATTGCAAAGCATTACCTGAGTCAAATGTTTTCTGATTGGTCTGCTTTGCCCTGACTGATGCGATTTTATACTGTCACCTAAAGCCTGGTTATATGGAGAGTGATTATCTTCTTTGGTTGCTTAGGAAAACCATTGTCCACATACATCCATGCTTTCTGGACTATGGGCACCAACCAAGTAGAACACGAGATCCCCTGGGCTCCCCTTCTCAATGAACTGATCAGGAAGTCCTTGCAACGAAGCAGTTGCAGGCCTTTTGATGAATTCCTCAGGGAGAGAGGTCTACTTCCATGTGAAAAAAAGAAATTGGTTGAGCATGCATAGTAGCAGTGTAATAATGTAGAGACTGTCTGATAGAACTTACAGTTTGGTTTAAGTAATTAATTCCAACACGGCCAGTCCACTGAAGCCAAGTTGAGCATAATGCAATTGCAAGCCCTGCACTAAAGTATTGGTGTTCATCCTCGAGCCCAAGATGCAGACCACTCAGTATATATTTTGTATCTCGACCACATCCCTGGAATGTAACTGCCCAGATATTACAAAGACAAATAAAATCAAGTTTGGCATGAATTCAGTTAACAGGCTAAAAGTAACAAATGGAATCCTAAAGCATAATGTTCCCAGTTCAAATGTTTGGGATAAAAGGTATACTAGTAGATTTCTTCCCTTTCCATCTTAGTCAACTTTGACAAATTTGATCTTATATTTGAGGTCCAACATTCTCAGACCGTAAATTTCAATCTGAAGCAAGAACACAACAAGCTACTTCTTCCCAGTAAAAGTAGTACTCTCGGCAGCAGATAAATCAAGCATTTTCATCAAGTTGCTCAATGATAAATTTAATAGATAAGACTCCACAACAACTTAAATGTAGCAGATAATCAATGTCTGCAGAAAAAATTAACTTACCATCATTGCCTTCTGTTCAAGAACGATCATTGCCTCTTCAGGTTGAGACATGGTAAAGGCTGGAACAACCCCACTCTGATTGAAGCAATAAGGGGTTAAAGAAAATAAATGACGCAACAAATTAAGGATCAAGTATTTCTCCAACGCAAGAAGAAAAAAAAAAAAAAATCTAATTACTGACCATGACAGAAAACAATGGTGACAAAACTTGAGAATTCCAGCCTTTTCCCCAGCAATTTGTCCAAGTGTGTTTCCTGCAAGAGGCATCAAATCATCAATGAAAATGAACCGCATAGCAATCTTATCTTCCACACATAAGAGAATAGGTTTATCCTTTTACTTTAGGAAGAACCTATACAAATTAAGTTCATAATAATTGACAACCAAAAAGAGTCAAGATCCACAAGTGTTGTCATAATAGAAAATCAATTAGTACAATCAGAGTTTGGCATTTAGAAATCACTGCCAAATATAGGTAAGTCCGAGGTCTTCGATGGTTCAGCAAACAAACATGTTATCTGAAGAAAATTGTTTTTTTTTAACAATATTACTTTATTGTTTCTCAATGAATAAAATTGGATATTCTATCAATAGCAAGAACCTTTGGTACCAAGAAGAAAATAACAAGATTTTTAAATTCCAGAAAAATCATGAAGAGGGGGCACTAACCAAGATTTTCCATGTGGTCATACCCTAGAGAAGCTATACCACAAACCTGGGATTACCGATGATCATGATGTTAGACATCCAATTGAATAGAAATCTCTCTAATGTGGTAGAAGGTAAGCATTCTCGTCATATGTTGTTTGTTAGCAGTAGCACATACCCATCCAACCTAAATCTTTCTCGAACATCAATGATGTGAGGAGATATGCGAAGTCGGTACGGAAGCCACAATTACGCAAAATAGATTGTGTGAAAGTGCAGGTTGATCCCTTCAGTGTAGCAGTACCCCAAATACAAGCTTTATGTAATCATGTAACAAATATAGTAAGTGAAAAAAGAGAGTACAGTGTTTGTTGATCCATTTTTCCATCTATAAGCATTACAACATAAGAAATTTAAAATTAACTCAGCAGTAAGATTCGCTCGCAAATATATAGTAGATATATGTATATATGTGTGTATGCGCGTGCGATAGAGTGAGTCGGCGAGAAGCTTACGAGAGTAAAAGGTGGACGAAGGGATGGTGAGTGCAAGGAAAGTTGACGGTGTAATAATGTTCATCATTTAATTGATTTACCGTTGTGTTAATACATCTTATTTGCTGATACTAATCTGTTTAAGTCGGTGTAATCTTATCATTTAATTATTTTACCGTTGTGTTATTACTACATCTTATTTGCTGATACTAATATTTTACCGTTTGCATTTAATTAATTTACCGTTGTGTTAATACATCTTATTTGCTGATACTAATCTGTTTAAGTCGGTGTAATGATGATCATTTAATTACTTTACCGTTATATACCATTTGCATTTAATTATCTTTTGGGCTTACCATTTTTATAAATTGGTATTATGGTCAAATATTTTCATTCCTTTTATTTTATTATTATTAAGATTTTCTTGAAGGATTTTTTACTAACCAGATTTTATACCGTTAAATACATATTTAATATACTTTGTTTTAAAGTTCCATCTACTTCCGACTATATCTCATTTAAACGCAAGACACTTGTTGCTTGGCTATGTCTTTTTCTCGACTACTTGATTAATCATGCGTAGGCGGTAGGCCCCAACTAGGTGCTAGACCCTAATCTGCAGCCAGACTAGCGTCTAGCATCTTTTAGAACATTATTAATGTATACTAACTCCATTTCTTTAGTTGTTCTTTTAACTTAGGATTATAATATTAAGGAGTAACTAAAATGGATAAATAATTCCTCAACTAATTTTCCTATATTTCCTCAAATTCCTATAATTACATCATTATTATCTTTATATTATATCTCTTTTCAAATACTAAGGGGTTATTATTGGAAGAAATATGGAAAAAAACTAAATGGAGGTAGTATGTGTTTTTTTTACTGAAATATATTTATTTTTATATATGAGAAAATTAATAAGTCGTTGTACATTAATTAAATTAATTGAATTATATACAAAATACACTTAACAGATAGAAAAAGTGAATTTTCAAAATATAACCTTATATTTAAAATAGAGTAATCTAAAAATCGATAACTCTACTTGTTTTAAAGTGTTGCATTACCACTTTTCTCTTTTTCTTTTCTTTTTTTTTTTTCATTTCTCATTTAACTCGATCTTTACAGATTTAAGATCCATATACCCGGATTCTTATTGTTTCGCAATGTTTTAAAAGACAATAGACGCTGGTCAGGAGACAGACTATGGTTTAACGCCAATCGAGAGCTTAGGCTAGATTAAGAGGAGTCTAGGTAAGGTTAAGTGGGAAAAAGTCGGGCAAAGAACATAGTAGTATTTGGCAAAATCACTTATTTTTTTCATAACTTGCTTTTCCAATTTTCTTCCAGAAATGTTCAATTTTTTTCAATTGCATCCCAATACCCATAATTTAAAAATTTGCTCGGTTTTTAACTAATTTTTCAAGGGAAGGAAGAAGAAATCGAATCAGGATCGCCTATGTGAATAACATCAGGAATTTATCATGCATTTGATTAAATGCCTCCAAAAAGAAAGGGGCCTTTCTCTCAGTTTTATCTCAAGTTAGAAATGTGATAAGCAGACGAACGTACGTCCCCCTTTACCCTGCAATAATGTGTTAGTTTTGTTACCAAAACAGATTCAAAACTCCACAGAATAATCATTCATACAAAATATCAAACACCTTGCAAGCAATTCAAAAATTTAACCCATGCAAGCTAAAAACAAATCAAGAACACAAAGTTTACGTGGTTCAGCATAAATGCCTACATCCACGGGCAAGACCAGAAACCAATTCACTAATTTGGACGTAAATATTACAAGGAAACACTCAAGAAATTATGTTCACAACTTGAACTCATTCTTCCCTCTCAAGCTTTCTATTTCCTATCTCTAGATCCTCAATTGTGTGTGTTACAAGTTGTGTATCTTCACTCTTAATATATATAGAGATACAAACAGTATGAAAATGTGGAATAATCGCTGCTGAAAAACTTATCAAAAACCGGAGCTGAAAAACAGACTGGAAACTGTAAAAGACAACGGTTATTTTTGGCAGTTATTCTGTTAAAACCGTTGTCTTTTATCCTGCAAAAATAAACTGAATCTGCCTAATTCTTTTCCTGCTTTTCTTAAACACTTTTCACCAGCTTTCTTCAGCTTATGGATCTCCTTTTTTTTCAGTACACCAAACCAGCTATCAGTTCATACCATCAACAACTTTTTGACACCCACATTTAACAAGTATATATATGTATTTTAATCGATTTTTATACAACCAATTTAAATAAAACAAATTACCTATTTTTATTTTAATTGAACTAGATGGACGTATTATTATGTATAAGCAATATAAACAAAGATTTTAGAAAATATAATGAATATATAAACATTATATCTTTATTTTTTCTTCTTTTTGTAATGAAAATAATTTATTGATTTTTTTCTAAATTGTTAGTACTTTTCTAGTTTTATTTATAGAGTTGACTATTGTTGAGGCTCATATATGGACATTTTTAAGGGACGCACAACGGTAGTCTTACTTTTAAATTTTCTAAAATATTATTTTTAGTGAGTTTATCAAATATTTTAAGTTTAGAGCCTAATATAAAAGACTTTTATTTCTAGCCTACTCAAAATTTATTTACTATTTGGTAAAAAAATTGCCACATAACCTTTAGAGGAAGATAGAAAGAAAAAAAAAAAAAATCGCGTAAGACGAACTTCTAAATCCGTCTATAAATGCCCCCTCGATTAAATTTCTTGGCTGCCACTAATGAAAAACAAGAAACAAACTGGAAAAATTAAGAAATAAAGAACTTGTAACAATGTTATCTTATAAATATTTTATTCTACTATCATATATACATTGACGGGCCTACCTTGAGCAGGGGGCACTGTCCCTCCTTACTAAATAGTTTTATTGTTTGACTTGAATTAAATGCATGTATTATACATAAACTATAGATATAAATTTTAGAAAATATAATGAATATAAAAACATTATAGCTTAAATTTTTATTTTTATTTTTTTTAAGTGAAATCAATTTATTGATCTAATCTAAACTGTCAGTACTTTCTAATTTTATTTATAAAATTGACTATTTTTTAGGGGGCGCATAATGGTAGTCCTTCATTTTTAATTTTTTTAATCAATGTAATTTATCCAATATTATAAGCTTAGAACCGAATATAAAAGGATTTGATTTCTAGCTTATTTACAAATTTATCTTGTAAGACGCAATTATCGATCCGTTTATAAATGAGCCTCTTAACTTGAATTTCTGGATACGTCACCAATCATATATATATATATATATATATATATATATATATATATATAAAATATAATTTTGTGTGGAAGTAACTTTTTTGGGCTTGATGTTTTATATATTTTAGAGTAGGTCTTGGGTGCACCATGTGCACAATAGTGCTATGGGGCACCTGTTTGAGTGCCGCGGCCGCGACCAAGTGCCGCGGTCGCGATCAAGTGTTTCGATCGCGACCAAGTGTCGCGACGGCGTCAACATGCATAATTGTTGATATTTGTGTAAAGTATGTTTGATATATAAATAAAGTATGTTTAAATCACAATTTTAAAGTGAAACAGATTCAAGACAGAAAATCATAATATAGTGCACTTAAGGTATGGTTGATTTACTCATAAAGTATGTTTGATATTTACATAAAGTATGTTCGACAATTTCATAAAGTATGTTTGAGTGTCAACATGCATTATTGTTGATATTTGCATAAAGTATTTTTGATATTTACATAAAGTATGTTTGATAATTTCATAAAGTATGTTTGAGTCACAATTTTAAAGTGAAACAAATTCAAGACACAAAAATTCTAACATAGATATGGTTGATTTACTCATAAAGTATATTTGATATTTGCATAAAGTATGTTTGACGATTTCATAAAGTATGTTTGAGCCACAATTTTAAAGTGAAACAAATTCAAGACAAAATTCCTAACATAAGAATGGTTAATTTATTCATAAAGTATGTTTGATATTTGCATAAAGTATGTTTGACAATTTCATAAAGTATGTTTGTTAATTTCATAAAGTATTTTGAGTCACAGTTGTGCGCGGCCGCGCCAACTCCACAGCCCAAATACCTTTTCAGTCACAATTGGTCGTGGCCGTAACATTTGATCGCGATCGCGACCAAATCGATGCACAATAAGTTATTGTGCACATGATGCACCCAAGTTTTTGTCTATATTTTAATTTAGTTAATTGCGCTCTACGTTTAAGAGATGAGTCATATAACAACTATTTGTAGACTCGATTTCATATAATTATTTTTGGAGAAAAGGAAGGTAATAAATAAGCATTTTGTTTTTTAAAATTAGACCGCCTTTGCAACGGTAATAAATTGAAGGGAAAAGGAAGTTAATAAATAAGTGACCATCTGCGTGGATCACCCGCAAAATCACAATACGCTGGGCGCGACATCTTCCCGCCGCCGCGCCCTCCTTAGCCGGCCGCCGTCACCCGCCGATCCACAATCTAAATTCCATTCCTCTGATTTTCTCAGTATCATCAAGGTGTGTTTCTCCACTAGAAAGAGACATCTGAGCCTGTAACCATTGTGGAGACACCACACCATGGTGGTGGTTGGGTGTTGGGTACGTCAAAGCACCCCGTGGTCTTCGGTGCTTGAATACTGTTTGGGCACAACATCTTAGTGAGAAGGTCAATAGGAGGTTCTACAAAAACTGGCGCAAGTCGAAGAAGAATGCCTTCTCGTCTAAGTATTCAAAGAAGCTGGATACTCAAGAAGGCAAGAAGGACATCTACTCTCAGCTGGAGAAAATGAAGAGGTACTGCACCGTTATCCACGTCCTTGCTCATACCCAGGTTCGTCCCTGCTCGGTCTCTTTCATTTTTTCCGACTTTTGGAGCAGCATGTATGTTTTGTTCTGTTTTGTATATCCTGTGATCATTTGCATAAATGGGTTTTCAGATTCGGAAGATGAAAGGACTTAAGCAAAAGAAAGCCCACTTGATGGAGATTCAAGTCAATGGGGATGATGTTGCCAAGAAGGTTGACTATGCCTATAGCCTTTTTGAAAGCAAGTTTCCGTCGATGCTATTTTCCAGAAAGATGAGATGATTGACATTATTGGTGTGACAAAGGGGAAGGGATACGAGGGCGTGGTGTGACCCGCCTCCCTCACAAGACCCATCGTGGGCTTCGCAAGGTTGGCTGTATCGGTGCCAGGCATCCTGCTTGTGTTTCTTTCACCGTTGCCAGGGTTGGGGAAAATGGATATCACCACTGGACAGAGATGAACAAGAAGATTTAAAGACTGGGGAAGGTTGTTCAGGAGTCCCATTCTGCCATGACTGAGTTTGACAGGTTAGTCGACTCTCCTTGTAGGCTCTATGATGGCTCTCGAATGAGATGTCTATATAGTTGTTTCACACGTAATAGAAATTATTTATTTCTTCATTCTTACATAAAGATGCAAAGCACTAATTACGTTACAGTTCAGTTATTGGTTTGCTAGGATACATAATTCTTTGTGACACTCGAGATTTTAGTTATCCGTCTTCTGGATTAGATCCTGAAGGCAGTGCTGCCAGAATCAGGTTGTTCTTTGGGTATGCACACTCGAGTTTTTAGTTATCCGTCTTCTGGATTAGATCCTGAAGGCAGTGCTGCCAAACCACCTGATTATGGAAACAGGCGGGCGGGCATATCTCCAGCTATAGGCATTACTGTTGACAAATCTGTTGAGTTCTCATATGAAGAACTTGCAAAGGCAACGATGACTTTAGCATTGCTAATAAGATTGGCGAAGGTGGATTTGGTGCCGTCTACTATGCCGAGCTCCGAGGCGAGGTAAGTAGTTCATATCCAGATCCATATAAAAAAAGTGTAGGGTTGCTGGCTGCATTCTTAGGTTTGAAGACTTAATTCTGACCAAAAATGCAATTCTGCTCATTATAATTTATCCTAGTTCAGTATATACCCATCAGTTGGTTGATGGATTGTTTGACATAGAGTACCGTTTCTTTGCAGAAAGCGGCAATTAAGAAAATGGATATGCAGGCTTGTAAAGAGTTTCTTGCAGCGCTGAAGGTTTTAACGCATGTTCATCACCTCAACCTGGTATTGCATAATATTTTCCTCCATCATCACTTTATACTTTTAAGCTTGTTGCTTGTACTAGTGCTGATTATAAGAACTTAGGTCCCTTCTTTTGTGTGCCTCTATTTTATCCAACTGCAGTTCTCACTTGTAAAAACGTAAATATCATAACTATTTGCCTTTCCCCTTTCTATGTACGATGTAATATAGCCATCGTAAAATTGAAGTGATATTTGCTAGTTCTGTTGATAGAAGAATACATTACTAACATGACAGTTTTCGATTTCACCTGAAGATATCATTTTATGATTAGTGAAATAGCTAATCTTTTGAGGTTATTGGGCAGCTCTATAATGGATATTGACTTATGATTAATCTTCTTTTGATATAGTAATTTAAGTGTGTCACTGGGTACAGGCGCGCTTGATAGGATATTGTGTTCTTTTCCTTGTATATGAATACATCGAGAATGGAAACCTAAGTCATGAACATCTCCAAGGCACAGGTATGCTGAATTTAAATGCATAAATACGACTCAACTAGTTGACATTTGCGAAAAATTGCTGATCCAACATCTTCTTTTACAGGCAGGGAACCAATGTCTTGGGCAACTAGGATACAAATTGCTCTAGATTCTGCAAGAGGTCTTAAATATATTCACGAACACACTGTTCCTGTCTACATTCAGTCTGAGAACAAACCAGCATCTATTTTAATAGACAAGAATTTCGACGCTAAGATTGTACACCATAGTAGATTTTGTATTTGAATATGAAAGCTCGTTCATAGTTCAAGAGTGTAATTTATTCGCAGGTTGCAGATTTTGGCTTGACAAAACTTACTGAAGTTGGAAGTAGTTCGCTGCCGACGGGCCGACTTGTGGGTACATTTGGTTACATGCCTCCTCAGTAAGTTTCTTGATGTATCTTTACTCATACTGGACCATATCAATTGTGGTTACTTTGAGTTTGCTATGACGGATGAATATGAAGAATGCTCTAAGGTTGTGTTAGGGTTGAGTGATAGATTTCGAATTTATATAAAACTCTTGATACTTTCAAATCCATGTTCAATTTATCCAATCCCAACACAACCCGGGTTGTCTGCGCCACCTATTACCTCAATTATCCGGGATAAAGATTGAAACTAAACCGCATTTTATTGCTTCGAAGTTAGTAAGTTACTCTTTTTTCTGAAAAAGAAAACACTCTGAGATCTTGAAAATTCATAGATTACTTCCAAAAGAAAGTGTTCAACTACCTGTACTCTAGTCGAAAGGTGATCGCATATATGGGCTATTCAATAATTAGAAAAAATATGAGATACATAACAATCGAATATGCTCTCTGTAGTTCGGTTGATTTTAATTATTACAGATTCCACGTGAATATAACAAATTGAACTGACCGCCATTTCCTTTGCTTAGATATTCCTACCTAATGCACGGGACACGAAATAATTATGCTTTCAGGTATGCCCAATACGGCGATGTTTCCCCCAAAGTAGATGTGTATGCTTTTGGTGTTGTAATGGCAGTGCAAGTGACTCCAAAAAGATATCAAGTAATGCTCTCTCTCCATGATTTGCTTAAGAGGAAAATTGAATTTCTAACCTGAAAATTCACTATGAGTTGGAAGAATGGTTGTGTTTTCCATCAATGGAGTGATGGTGGTCTGTGTTCTAGTATACTTATCCTTTTCTTTTTCCAGATGAAGCGGCATTGATTCTGATTAGGCATGGCGAGTCAATGTGGAACGAGAAGAACCAAACCTGTTCACAGGTTGTGTTGATGTGCCACTCTCTCCATGTAGACGCCTATGACTGTATTCGTGTGTGTGTAGAGAGAGAGTAGGCCTGCCTATGACTGGCAATCCCAGGTTGAGAAACCAGTTGTTTGTGGTATAGCTTCTCTAGGGTATGGCCACATGCCAATTCTTGGTTAGTGCCCCCTCTTCATGATTTTTCTGGAATTGGAAAATCTTGTTATTTTCTTCTTGGTACTAAAGATTCCTGCTATTGATAGAATATCCAATTTTATTCATTGAGAACAAGAAAGAATTATTATTAAAAAAAAAAAAGTTTTCTTCAGATAACATGTTTTTTTTTTCTAAACCATTGAAGATTTCAGACTTACCTATATTTGAGAGTGATTTCCAAATGCCAAACTCTGATTGTACTAATTGATTTTCTATTATGACAACGATTGTGGATCGTGACTCTTTTTGTTTGTCAATTATTATGAACTTAATTTGTATAGGTGCTTCCTTAACTAAAATGATAAACCTATGCTCTTATTTGTGGAAGATAGATTTGCTATGCGGTTCGTTTTAATTGATCATTGGATGCCTCTTGCAGGAAACACACTTGGACAAATTGCTGGGGAAAAGGCTGGAATTCTCAAAGTTTGTCACCATTTTTTTCTGTTATGTTCAGTATAAATTCGATTTGTTTTTTTTTCTTCTTGAAATGCTTGATCCTTAATTTGTTGCGTCATTTATTTTCTTTAACCCCTTATTGCTTTGATCAGAGTGGGGTGTTCTAGCCTTTATCGTGTCTCAATCTGAAGAAGCAATGATCGTGCTTGAACAGAAGGCCTCGGAGCTGGATTCATGCCAAGGTTTATTTATTTGTCTTTGTAATATCTGAGCAGATACATTCCAGGGATGTGGTCGACATACAAAATATATACTGAGTGATCTGCATCTTGGGCTCACGGGGTAACACAAATACTTTAATGCATGGCTTGCAATTGCATTGTGCTCAACTTGGCGTCAGAGGACTGGTCGACTCGTGTTGGAATCAATTACTAAAATCAAACTGTAAGTTCCATTATTACACTGCCACTATGCATGCATTTTCTTTTTTTCACATGGAAGTAGACCTCTCTCGCTGAGGAATTCATCAAAGGGCTTGCAACTGCTTCGTTGCAAGGACTTCCTGATCAGTTCATTGAGAAGGAGAGCCCAGGGGATCTCGTGTTCTACTTGGTTGGTGGCCATAGTCCAGAAACCATGAATGTATGTGGAAAATGGTTTTCCTTAGCCAACCAAAGAAGATAATCACTCTCCATATAACCAGGCTTTGGGTGACAGTAGAAAATCAACAGACCAATCAGAAAACATCCTACTCAGGTAATGCTTTGCAATCATATATAACTGATTATGTCATAATCTTATCGGAATATATTTTATTGTGGTGTTGAAAAATTCTTTGGCAGCAAAACAGTAAATGTTCTGTTAAAGATTATTCTCCCTTTGCCAAAATTATTGGGATTTTTGTCAGGTCATCATTTCTTAGCTTACCCTTCTTTGGCTGATCAATTCAACTTAGAATTCCTTTTGTTCCAAAAAAGAATATGAAAATGCTCTCATGATCATTTGAGGTTGATTACATCCTAGCTTGAACGAAATTTGAGTTTTGAAACAGCTCTAACATCTTACAATAACAGAAATTGTGTTAATATATACACAATAAATAAAATGAGTTGACTCTAAAACCCATTAGAGTTGGTATATTCAAAATAAATAAAATGAGCAGCAATACATCGTGTAATAAGAGAGAAATTGTGTTCCTTATCCATGTTCCATTTGTATTTTGCTCCATTTGTACACTGGAGTACAACTCACAACGCCACCAAAAACAACCTTCCGATTACCACCCTCATTTTCCTTGATCTTTGCAGTCGATTCCTGAATCAGCAAAGAAATTGCATGCCTGTGTTCTCGCTGTTGTAATGCAAAATTTAATGCAACCGCCACTTTTACACTGTCAACTTTCCTTGAAATAAACTCTTGCCGCGGTTTTATCTAACAATCCTTTTGATTCTTCATTTATTTGGTATTTCTTATTCTGACCTCATATAAATATAGGATCTCTTTCGCTTTGATTTTCAATTTACATATTGGACATTTGGACTGCTTAATAGTTTTCTTCATTTTTCTTCTCCTGTCCTTTTCCGCTCCTTTTTCATGTAAATTACCAGTTTATTTATTTATTTCTGTTTTTCCTTTTCTATCACTCTCTTTCTGCTGTGTATCTTTATATGTCTATAACATCCGTATGCTATTTTATGCTTTATATTTGCCTCTGCTATTGGGATATTAGGTTTGGGAATGATCACCGGTTAGAAATTTGTAGGTAGATCCAAAACTGCTAATTGTTTGAATTGATTAGGGAAAAAGCTCAGTATTAAATGTTAAAATCCCCTTCCTCAGCTAATTTCTTGCAGTTTTTGCATTTAGTCATGTTCCAAACCATGAAAACCAACCGGGTTCTTCTTGAAAGAGAAACGAACGGGTGGTTTCTTTCTCCGCTGTCTGGTATCTTTATTTGTATCAACGAATGTGTTTACTGTTTGCAGAATTTTGATTCTTGAAATCAGAGAAAATGAATGCATTTTAGCTGTCATGTATGTTAATTACCGTATGATCTAGTGTACATAATTAGTTAAGCAAGTGAAACGAACTTTATTGTGTCTGGCTTCCCTCGAGAATGGCATCAAGCACATTTCACCAAGCAATTGGACCTCTTCAATCTCGTGGTTACTTTAGTAATTCTGGCCTCAAACAGGACAATGGAATTGCTTCATTTAGGTTCATTTCAAAGGGTGTCAAGCTGGACTTTGCTCTGTTCAGAAAAGAAACCCACTGATCTTCTCTACAAAGAGAAGTTATGGTGTTACTATTCAAGCATCAGCTTCACAGAGTACAGCCTCTGACCCCAATTTTGTCCACATCTAATGGCAGTGCAAGTGACTCCAAAAAGATATCAAGTAATGCTCTCTCTCCATGATTTATTTAAGAGGAAAATTAAAAATCTAACCTGAAAATTCACTGTGAAGAATGGTTGTGTTTTTCATCAATGGAGTTATGGTGGTCTGCGTTCCAATATACTTATCCTTTTCTTTTTCCAGATGAAGCGGCGTTGATTCTGATTAGGCATGGCGAGTCAATGTGGAACGAGAAGAACCGAACCTGTTCACAGGTTGTGTTGATGTGCCACTCTCTCCATGTAGACGCCTATGACTGTATTTGTGTCAGAGAGAGGGAAGGAGGGAGAGAGTTTTTGTCAACTCAAAATACAAAGCTAACATTCTCGATAATTACAGAAGTTCTTTTTATCTGCAGTCTCATTCCATGTTACTGGCATTGCATTTGCATCACGCAGTCGAGCAGATAAGAGTAACAAAGGTGATCGCTTTGACTTATCACCATTAGTAATTGTTACTAGACACCTTAGTTGTACGTAGAGGTAGTAATTTGAGTCTCCTGACGTATCATCTCTACGTCGATTAAGTCAGGATGCAAATTGTTGAGTCCAATGGGTCCTCAAATATGCATTGAGATTTATTGGGTTGGCTTATTGTTGGACAGATCATTAGCCAGTTGGATTGACGGATAAATGACATTTTTTTGTAAAATTATGTAGCCCACCTAAGATATCGACCGAAATTGATTGAGCTGAGCATATTTTACGTCGTCTAGTTGGAGAAACCTACTCCCATTACCCACTGATTGCTAAATGGGTGCGAGCGACTATTCACACACATGTTTTTATCGAGTACACCAATTTTCTAGATTAAAGTACTCTAATGATGACAAAACCCTAATTAGTTAATTATTATGTTCGACCAAATATAGTCGAACATGCTCTAAATGATCGATCGACATTGGTCAAATACAATTTATGTCATTTGATCTAAGTTGGACGAACATTCTTATAGTGTTTGATCAACTTTGGCTGAATATCCTGAAATTGTTTAATTAGTAATTAGATATTATTAAAATATTATAAATAGAAAAAAAAATTAAAATCGTGATATGGCAATTATTTATGTACACTTTACGACATGAATTATCATATATTTTTTTAATGTACATTTTACGACATGAGTTAACATATTCTTTATAAAAAATCATGTATATTTTTGTGATTATAGAGTCTTGTTTTAAGTAACTGTAAAATTAAACTAGAATTTTCTTAATATAATTTTTATTTTTTATGAGATATTATCATATTAAAATTGTAAGTTACAACATTTTTCAATTATAATTTCTAAATTTTTATATAATAAATGTAGGGCGTTTAGTTGAGGCCTGTTGAATATATCAAGATGTGTTCAACTGATAGTCTGATATTGAACCAAAAATGTATTTGATTCTACCCATTGAATAAAAATCAATTTTTTATTTTTATTTTTGTAAAAAGTATTTTGTCTAGAAATTTTAAAAACTAGATGTTCGCCCGTGCAATGCACGGGATAAAATATTCTATTACATTAATAATATGTGATTAAATTATAATATTGCTACCAGTCATTATAAAACATATATAAGTCATTATACATTTTACTATGTTTTATGTATTAAAATTAAGTAAATATTAACATTTATTTTTTTATGTAAGCAATATGAATTCTAAATCCAATTTCGCAAAAAGTGAAATAAGTTATTTGAACTTTTGTAGTATACCATATTTTTTTTTCTAATATGAAATAAATAATTGGAAACAAATACACATAAGGGTGTATTTGCTTAAGGTTGAGAAGTGCGAGCCAAACTTGGCTGAGAGAGTTAATGAGTGTGCTTTATTGAAATTGGTCTCCTAAATCTACTGAGAGAAATTATAAACAAACATAGCCATATTTTTTTTTTTCTAACATACAGTTTTTGTACAATTGACCAATGTAAATCCAACAAATTTATTATATATAATATGGATGTCTATTTGAATATCGTGAAATAATGATTAATTTGATATATTTTTCATCAAGAATTAAGTTGATATGAAAAGTTATAAATATTCAAAATTTTAAGTTAAAAAGAAAAACAATTGAAGAGAAAATTTTATTGATTGGTACGTCCAATTCTTTTTTTTTTCCTTTTAAAAATAAAAATAAAAGCAAACTCCTACAGTCTGTATGACACGTGTTTTTCCTGATAGAGGACTTATATAGATGACATGTATGTTCCTCTTACTGTAATAGTAAAGAGGATTTTTTTTTTTTTATTACAATTTTTGTTAATAATTTTTTTTATAGAAATAACCACATATTAAAAAATATTATAATGAAACAATCAATAATATAAATTTAAGAATCGGATTATTTTTTATTATAAAATGAAAATTTAAATACTTGTGGCTAAAACCCATAAAAATAATTTAATTATGTACATATTACAAAACTAAGCAAATAATTCAATACTACAAAAAATTATAGTTCATATTTTAGGTCTAATATTTTATTCTTAAGTAATTGGTTTTTATATATTTAATATGGGTGTCAAACCAAAGATCGTAGCAAGAAGATTAATTTGATATATTATTTTTCGAATATAGATTAGGAACGAAAAAAGTTATGTGCAATTTAAATTATAGTTGGAAATATAAAAAAAAAAAAAAAAAAAGATGTGTGAGGGACGTTGATTGGTTTTTTTTTTTTTTTAATATTTTTATTATTATTTTTTTAATTATTTTGTTTAAAGCCTAGAATTAAGGTGGTGAAGACACATCACCCTAAACCATCCTACTTTTATATTAAGTAGGGATGAATGTACTTCATGAAGAGATGGGTGTGAATAGCCGTGCGATTAGTTACTACATAGATCCCCGGTCGCATAAACCATTTGCACATGTTCCCCTTCACCACACACTAGCAACCGCTGTACACTGTAGAGCCATTTCCCTGATTTCCAGTTAAAACCCTTAAACTCTGCAAGGCGATTCTGCTAAGAAAATAAACACGAAACAGAAATCGAAGCTTGATTTGAGACTTAACAAAATGGCGATCTCTTTTAGAAGAACGCTGGTTTCTTCTAGGAACCTCTTTTACACACTTCGAACCGCATCTCTGTGCACAGACCGGACATTCTCGTGCTTAAACTCTGTTATGCGCCGACTCGTTCCAGATGATTCAGAAGGAAATTGAGAAAGATAGAGAGAGAAAAGGAAGTTTATTGATTCAGAATTTGGTTACAACTTCGATAATCCCCTAACCGTCTAAACCTTCCCGTTTTTATACAAGGATTTCCCTCAACTAACATCTCCTAAACGACAGCGTTTCCCCCTCCCTGATTTCTAACAAACGTAATAACAAACAACAACCCCGCTTCTATTAGTCATCGCGTTTCTTTGTAAAAGACGCTAATGCCCCTATACGAACTCCAGCTTCTTAACAAACTCTTCCTATTGCAACAATTCGCATGATGCTGTTTTTGTTGATAGGTTTCTAATTTCTCCAGCAACGGATTTTTATCGATTCAATTCTCGTAGAGGATTCGCCAAAGGAAGGAAACAACAAATCAGTGCGCTTCCTCTTTCTCAAATTTACTTTCCCCTGAACTGCAAATGTGCACTATTTCCTTTCTTTCTTTCTTTAGGCTACTGTTTATAGTGATATGCAGGATTGATGTTATATATATAGATACACACACATATGATGTGATTTTCTTGTTGGATTGAAGTTATTTTTTGGTTTGAAGCAACTGAAAATGCAAGAAAATGAAATTCATGGTATGCAAATGCCAGAATCTTTAGGTTTTTTTGGTTAAGATATTCTCCCTATGATCTGTGGTTTACCTTCTGCTAAATGGCGCCTTACAATTTTCTCAACACAAATTGGAAGGAGAAAAAGGATTTTTAATTCCGTAGCAGAACTTTATAAAGTCATAATAAGCAAAGTTGTTTAGGATGCTGACACAAGTGTGTGGAACGATGAATATTTATCTTGTGTATATGTTGATTTCAGGCAGCGATGTTCTGCTCATTAGTACAACTTTGTCATAGTAATTTTGTGTTTTTACTTTTGTCAATTCTAAATTTTAGAGGTGGAGGAAGAGGAGGAGGAGGAGGAGTATGAGGAAGATGAAGTAGAGGAGGAGGATGGAAGTGATGTGGATGTGGAATCTGGTGATTTAGGAGCTACTGTTAAGGCTGTTGCTGCATCACAGATGAGCGCGGCAGTTGAGGCGTTATCACGTGAATTAGCAAAATTGCGTACTGGAAGGGCCTCAGCAGGTCTATAAAGATTATCTTATGTAATCGCTTGTTTGTTTTTCTCTAACCAAATGAAGTTACTTGATATCATAATCTCTTAAATTGCCTTTTCAGGGATGCTTGACCACATTATGGTTGAACATTACGGTGTTAAGACTCCCCTTAGCAGGATGGCTGTTGTCTCAGTATTGGACCCAAAAACACTGTCTGTTACTCCCTTTGATCCTAATGTAATGTAATGATACCTTGTTGAGATAATCATCTCTACAATTTATTTATTCACCACACTGGTTTTCTACTTGACTAAATTTTATTTGTATATGTCAATGCCTTGTTTTTGTGAGAGGAGCAAGACCATGCTAGACTCCTTACTATCCTTGTAATATTTGAAACTGCAAATGCATATTAAGTGCTTACGACATGTTATGTGTGTGTTCCCCGGTGTCTAGGGCTACATAAAGCGATTATAAGTGTAATTTCATGAGTATCTGATGTCAACAATTATTTGAGTCTCAAGAAAGTGGTTGACTTTCACAGGTCCTGAAAGAATTGGATAAAGCCATCATCTCATCTCCACTGGGCTTAAATCCCAAGGCTGACAACCAGCGATTGATAGTACCAATACCTCCGTAAGAATTCCTTCCTTTTGATATTAAATGGTTTCTGTTTTTCCAGGAAAGATAGGATTTTGTTTTGACTTTCAGGGATTCTTCATCCCTCTGCAATTATATGTTTATCAATAAAAGTTTCGTTTCTTAGAAAAAAAGAAGTAAGATCACCGCAGCCTAGTGGTAGTGACTAACATGATAAAATCCAGAATTGACCTTGAATAAATAGGACTATCATCGTTTACAGCATTGCGATATGATTATGAACTTGTCTCTTTGAACGAAGCTATGATCTTGCTGTATGAACTATCAGTATCCCTTGACCTTGAGAAGCTAGAAATGTTCTTCACTTGATTTTGTGAACTTAACACCTTGTATTAATATACTTAACTTAATGTTTTTGGGGGTGATTACAATGAGCAGGTTGACCAAAGAGCACGTGCAAGTAAGTTTGAGTTACTCTTTTGTCATTTTAATTTGCATTATTTTCCTCATCAACAAGCAGCATTTGTTTCTTTCAATGAAATAACTGCTGTTCTTGTAAAAAATGACTCTCCTAGGCTGTATGCAAAGTGGTCACAAAATCATCTGAAGATGTGAAGCAAAGCATTAGAAGGTCACGACAAAAGGTATTTCAGGCTATCTTGTCGGTTTTATTGAAGTTAATGACATCATAAACAAACTGAAAGAAACCTTCATCTTTTCTGCAATTAATACTTGCCAGGCTTGATCTCGAAAATTACGGAGTTTTGTAATTTTACAGGCACTGGACAGCATTAAAAAAGCAGCATCTAAAAAGAAGGATAAGGAGGATAGCACTAAAAAGGCAGCACAAAAGAAGAAGGATAAAGACAAAACAGGTCCAATTGTGTCGGTAGATGATACAAAACGTTTGGAGAAAGAAGTAAGTTGCATGCATGTCCTCAATGAACGGTTCTTTAGTAATTTTGACTTTGAACTTAATTTTCTATCTTCTCTAAGAAAAACTTTATTTTCTATTTGCACCCCAGATCGATGACTTGACTAAAAAGTTCATTAAGACAGCTGAAGATATGTGCAAGGCCAAAGAAAAGGAAATTAGTGCAGGCTGAATAGCTGGACTTATGGTATACAATGCGAATTTTCTTTCTTCTTTGTTTTCCCTCCGTTAATGGCTTATTTCAGTAGATTACGAAACTTATTTCAATTGAAGAGATTGTTTGACTCTATTTCTTCTGCTACTCCGAGAACCATCTTGTAGATACATACAAATGTTTCTCGAGTTGCAGTAACTTCATTTATCTAACTTGTTTTAACTCTTCATTAGCTTATGGTTTTTAGTCCTGGTTAATGCCTTCCACTCTTGTCCAACTAGGATGGGGAATCAAAGTAAACTGGCGACCAAAGCCTTTAAAGCCCTTTAAAAGAATAGAAAGAATATGATATGCTTTTGATGCCATGCCAGTGTGAAAGAGATGTAGTCCTGTAATGGAGGCTGGAGAGGTTAACTCTGCATTATTGCATATCTAATGAGGAGATAGTGGCGTATGTTTGTTAATGCAAATGATGTGGTTTTTTTCCCTATTGTTTGCTCGTTATGCAAGTAATTATGGGGCAACAAGGGTACTTCGATAGGTAAAGTTCAGGTTGATAATGTGCTTAGATTGCTACGTCTTTCTAAGATTATTAGGCCTTGTTTGGCAGCCTAGATAAGACTGGCTAATATTGAATGCACATTTCCCCTTACATGGTTGTTTGGTAGCCTAGATAAATTGGCTAATTGCACTGGCCGTACCAATCTCCCTGGTCAACGACCAAGATTTTGGCTGCAGTTGGTTCGGCCTGAGGAAACACCCTTTGTCAACCGGTCGATCAAAAGACAATGGAATATCATAAAAGATTACAAAGCGTACAAGTCAAACAAGTCTCCTTTAGCATGTTTGTGATCAACATCCATACATGAGTTCCTTTGTAAACACAACCAATTTGTAGTTTCTCCAAAAATTCGTTAGCTATTTTCTACTTCTCATGATTTCTCTCAATCTTTGATATTGGAATGTCTAATTTGCCTTTTCTATGGTAACAGCGTAAGGGACTAATGGTTAGGTTTTTTTTTAAAGAAAAGTTCCTTATGGAATTTAAATTTGAATGGCACTATTTTTTGCTCACCGATCTGATATTTTATGAAATGTACTTTTATGTTGGGACCAGGATCAGTATGGAAGCCGTGGATCATGTTGTTCAGTACTATTTCACAACTTTGTTCTTTAATACTCTTTTCTCATCTAAATAATGTTTTTGGCTTTTGTTAATCAGGGGGATCTACCGGTGGTGACTTGGGGGTAAGGTTGTACCCCTATATAGCCTAACATCTAAATCGCCGTCCCACTTAAATTTGCATATCCTTAAAAAAAAAAAAAAATTCTCACAATCTTCACCTAAAAATCTCCACTCTCAAACTATACATTTGATAAAGTCATCTTAAAAGTAAAAAACAATTTTTTTTAACATTCGTGTCCGATCAACTTTGTAAAATTAAGTGGGACGGGGTGTATATTAGGTTGCAGAAAAAATAATCCAAGTTTACGTGGTCCGGTGG
This sequence comes from Ajuga chamaepitys, assembly GCA_958295605.1. NCBI lineage: Eukaryota > Viridiplantae > Streptophyta > Magnoliopsida > Lamiales > Lamiaceae > Ajuga > Ajuga chamaepitys. Next base: position 57,267,223 of record OY282498.1, on the reverse strand, counting down.
TTTGGTACCATACTTCCCCCTTGAAAGCCTCTGAGTACGGATCCTGTAGTTGAAGGATTTTTTGGCTTTTTCTTTTTTCCTTTTCTATGTATGTTCTAGTTTGATTTTAAAGTTGTAATAATAAATCCAAGTCCTAAAATTCAAACTCACTTTAAGTGTAGCACATTAATTTATTTTTTTTGTCAATTTAGTTAACAAATTATTTTGTAATTTTTATAATATGAACTGTTGTTACTCTCCGTCCCAGTTAACTTGTCATATTTTTTATTTTGGTCCGTTTCATTTAACTTGTCACACCCATAAATGACAATTAAAGACAACAATCTCCACCCTCAAAATATTTACATTCAACCTCCACCTTTTAAAAAATCAAAGATTCCATAAAATCTATTTTTTCTTAACATCTGTGTTCGGTCAACTATGACAAGTTAACCGGGACTGAGGGAGTATGAGTTTTGCTTTACTTTTTTAAAGTTTAAAAGTATTATTCTTTTTTAAATTGTTTAATTAATTATAATTAATTGTACTGGATTATGTTTTAGGCCTTATATCCTCGTCAATTAATTTACAAATTTCTTTTAAGGTGATGGAATGGTCATTTGGATGTAAAGAAGTGCTTACAAAATAAATAAAGAACCATTTAAAAAAAAAAATATTAGTAATATTAAATAATTATATATATATATATATCTTAGTTATATGACGTATTTCTATTTTAAAAATTCTAGATCCACCACTATACATAATTGTACAACAATAAGTACTCAATTTTGATTAAATAATCAACTAATAGTTAATTTCTTTTATTTTTTATTCTTTTTTTTTTTTTTTTGTGAAAGTCAAAATTATTTTTATTTTATTTTTGAATTGTGTTGTATCAAATATCAAAATTGGCTTTTGTTTGATCGGGTTCTGTCGAGTGAATCCTATTAATATAGGGTTTAGAAATAGAACTTTTGCTAACTAGTTATGAAATCCATTGACAACTTATACTCTTGTCCTTGCTCGTCTTAGAGTTAGATTTGCCTCAATCATTTGTCTCTGTTCTTCAGTTTTTCTTAAATTAGCTTATGCTATTTTAAGAGTTTGTTGAGTTTCTTGTGAATCAATATCACTACCCTTTATCACACGTAAAAGATATATTATAAAATAAGAAATTCTCTGTCTAAAATAATTTGCAGAGTTTTAAAAAATGAAAAATCAATCTACATGTCCCTCATAAATTCAAGGCTGCATTATATTCCACAGAAAACTTGGGCTGGAAAGTAATTTACAAAACTAAGCTACTTATCAAAACTAACCTACTTATTATTGTGATCGATTAGTTTATATTTTAATATTTGTCGAAAGTGATATACACAATAATTGATTGATAATTTGATGATTGGTGAAAGAAAATAGTGTTTGTATGTAGATGTGCGATATTTAGATGGACACATCCTTACATATTATTGTATAAACATACATTTAATGAAATTGAAATTTGGGTTGTTGGTTGTCTTCAACATCTAAAACGCGGGTAATTCATTTTTAGTCATGTATGTCATGACTTGTCTAAAAAAAATCATGTACATTTCGAAAATTCAATTTTAGTCCACAATGTTTCGAAAAATGTTCAATTTAAGGACACTAGATGCTGGCGTCCAATAATTGTCTCGCATGTGAGCCAATAAATTGAGTTTTTTTTTTTGTCAAATAGCTAATGTGTCAATTATGAATTCATGTGTAAATGTAATTTAAACCCAAAATTACGAGTTATTTCTCTTCAGGAAGTCTAACGCTGATGTAGATTTAGATTTAGTATTTTTTTAATTGGTGTGGTATGTATACCTGGATTCATAATTTTCACGTTAGTGGTTTTATCTGAAGCCCCAATTTATTGGGTCAAGTGCACATATTCCGGCACAATTAGTTGCCGGTTGCGTCTTGTATTATTAAATTAGACATTTTTTCGAAACATATAGTTCTAAAATTGAACTTTTGAAATATACGAAATTTTTTCTGAACAAGCCTTTACATATAAGACTAAAAATAAATTTTTCCAAGTGAAAGTTAATGAAATAACCAAAAGTAATTTAGAACTTAAAACAATAAATATAATTGGTAGTAAGAGTAGAGGTCTCCTTTTACTTTTACCTGTTGTCAGACCTTCTATTAAAGAGTAGATCCTTAACTTTTGAAAGATAGATCAGTGTCCCCTCATTTGAGTGGATTGTAACTACGGTTGTAAATGAGTCGAGTGGGGATAAGTTTGTAGGTGTTAGTATCTGGTTCACTTATTTTTAATCGAACTTGAGTCGACTTGAGATATACTTTGAGAGTGTTTGAATTTGTTTATAAAAATAATTGATCATATTCGCAAATAGTTGTTCTCATAAACACATAATTACTTTGTTCCCTAACATGATAATAAACACACATTTCCCCTAAAATTTCATAAAAATAAAGGAATTAACCAAATGCTTATTATACTAAGGGGTCATATAAGAATATTATATTATACGTAATATACATATTGTTCTTTTTATTATTGTTACTGTTATTATTAATGGGAAAAAACACATTATTAGTCTTGTATGATAGGATTTGTCCAGAAAATATTTTGTATCTCTCATATGTTTAACTTTGGTCCTGTATCTTTTGAAATTTGTCCAATTTAAGGACGCTTCCCATCGCCGATGCCCAATTTGACTAGAATTAGTCACACTCGTTGCACGCAACTATTAAAATTAAGGCTTTATGGTTATTAAGATGTTGTAGAAAATTAGTAGACGATGACAGGTTGCTACATGACATTCGCCCTTGAAAACGCCATTAGCTACCACCCTACTGACGCTCAACAAGATGATATTGACGCTGTTGACTAATTAAATGGCGTGGGTTGCCATCGAGGACTATATAACATTTGCCAAATCATAAAGCTTGAATTTTTCAGTCACGCGACTTATTCCGGTCAAATTGAGCGTCGACGATGATCTATGCCCTTAAATTGGACAAATTTCAAAAAATACAAGATCAAAATTGAACATATAAAAGATATTTTCTGAACAAACCCTAACATACATGACTAATAATCAATTCTTCCCTTATTAAATTGGGTTCTGTTTAGAGCTTTTAATGAACGAACCATAAATTTTATTTTCTTCGCTTATAAAATAAGCTAAAAAAGTCGTTCAATAAAAAGTCGTTCGTTTATTGAAATAGACGATTTATTCAATAAAAGGTCTATCCATTTGCAGTCCTAATCGTAAATTTCACAAACCATAAATTTTATTTTATAAATTGACCCAACTGTAAGGATGGTAAAGTGATTCACTAAGAACATAGAGAGAAGAAAACTAGGTTTATCTTTTGGAATATATTATAACCTTCGGAACTCATTAAAGGGATCAAGGATCATAAACGATATTAAAGAAAATTGCCGCCGTAAATCTCCTTCGACTCATCCGTCTAACGCTCACTCTGTAGCGGTTACAGTCCGATAAGAAAGAAATACCCGTTCTATCTCTAGAACCTCAATATTCCATCATTTATAATTTTTAAATGCGACAATCACAAGCTTGTTATTTTATTTAATTCATTTTTCATTTTATTTCGTTGATTTTTAGGTTACTAAATTTATCCTCTTCGCTAGGATTATTTCTTGCATGAGACTTTCTCCGCCAACGTGTGACTTTTTTTGGCCCTTCCCGATCATTTGCTACAGACCTAACGTCTCATGGTTAGTGCCTCTTTAGTTCCATTATTATTATTACTATTTTTGTTAGATGTCGTTAGTTGTTTAATTGTTCAATATCATAGTGGTGGTTTTGTTGTGCAGGCAGCCACGGAGCTAGCCTTTCTTCGGCTGCTTATCACTTCGCGCAGTTTGTTACTTTCTTTTTTTTTTTTGTTTTGCCTTGTTACAAAACCCGATTCAAAAATCTCCACAGAATAATCACTCAGACAAAATATCAAACACCTTGCAAGCAATTCAAAGATTTAACTCATGCAAGCTAAAAACGAATCAAGAACACAAATTTAACGTGGTTCAGCATAAATGCCTACATCCACGGGCAAGACCAGAAACCAATTCACTAATTTGGACGTAAAGATTACAAGGAAACACTCAAGGAATGAAATTCACAGCTTGAACTCATTCTTCCCTCTCAAGCTATCTATTTCCTCTCTCTTGATCATAAATTGTGTTTTACAAGTTGTGTATCTTCACTCTTAATATCTAGAGATAAAAATAGAACGAAAATGTGGAATAATCGCTGCTGAAAAAACTGATCAAAACTTGAGCTGAAAAAACAGACTTGAAGCCGCAAAAGACAACGGTTATTCTGGCAGTTATTCTGTTAAAAATCGTTGTCTTTTATCCTGCCACCCCAAACTGAATCTGCCTAATTTTTTTCTGCTTTTCTTAAGCACTTTTCACCAGCTTTCTTCAGCTTATTGATCACCTTTCCTTCAGTACTCCAAACCATCTATCAGTTCATACCATCAACAACATTTTGACACCCACATTTCACATGCCTATTTTTTTAATGTTTTTTTGCCCTGCCTATCTTTCTATTTGGATGAGACATAATTTTATTAATTGGATGTATTTATGACTAAGTAATAAGATTCTTACATTTAATAAAAATATATTCACTTTTTTAAATACTGTCATGTACTAATCTTTTTATCTTTTATTACTCGGTTAATATAAAAACATTTTAATGATGAAAAAGTGAGTTATCACGCTTGAAAATTAAATTTACGTAACGGTAAAACATCTATTTACCATTTTCATTCTTTGAATAAAAAAGAAAAAAGAAATCTGCTTATCACCTTACCTATTAAAACGCTGTGTTTACCCTTAACCATGATTCTCATTGAAAAGGAAAAGATATCCTTATCACATTCCTTATTTAAATTAACGCGTTTAAGATCAGCCGCCTTGCAAATCAACGGTAACTTCCCGCCAGTATAAATGCAACAAACAGCTTCTTCCAAACGCAACAAAAAGAATGGTATCCAATATTGATGAAGGAACAAAGTTAAAGATGCAGCTGCCTCCATCTTTGAGATGCTTGACAGCAAACCTAAAATCGACTTCATTATTGATGAAGGAACAATGTTGGCTAGTGTTCGCGGTGAGATTGAGCTTCAAGTATCCAACTCGGCTCGATATTGAGATCTTCAAACCTCTTTTGTTGCAAGAAATATGGGTTAGTTCACAGTCTGATGGAAGCTCTTATTCATACAGTGATTGAAACACACAATGCCTGTAAGAAGCATTTTATAATCTTTTATCAACTCCTATTTCTTCTTTGTTGCTATAAAAATACTCATTTACTTTATTACGCAACGGTGAGAAAAGTTAGGGCAAAGATGTCCGCTTAGGGTGTTTCCTATTGATTCGTTTTTCAGGGTTTTACTAATCATAATTAAATTCGGATTTGCCTGATTTGATTTCTATTTTTTTCCGTCTGGTTCAGTTCTTATAATCCCCCGGTGGTTCGAGCCACATGTTAAGTGGTTACGGTTTGAGCTTAGTTCAGTTTTTTAATTAGTTTGCTTTTCTGTGTTCTTGATTATTGGTTGGGCTTATGTTCACGGGAAGTACTTGTACTTGTACACCAATGATATGGAATCATCTATTCACGATTACGTAAGCAGGGAAAGGTATGCACAGTTTCATTGATCGACATTTAGGCTGTCAATAAGATTTTCATTTAATTGATCGCTGGTCTGTTGACTTCGTTTACATGTGTGTTTCAGGAATTGCGAGGACATAGCAATGTCTGTTCTTGTTGCGAATGCCAGCGAGGATCCACTAATCTGGGGTAAAGGTACTATTATTTTATTCAAGGCATTAGAACTGCACAAATATATATGTACCGATTTCCGCCTCAAGTTGTTGTTGTTGTTGTTGTCTGTCTACTTTTTATGTTTCTGTGGTAAGCTCATTAATGTAGTTGTACCTAGTACAATAGATGAGGGGGCTATTAATACCAAGCCTGAATGGGAGAGGAATGAAAACTATACTTTGTGTCTAAATTCTGCTAAGGCAATTGGATGGACTGTGGTAAACATTGGCACACAAGATTTTGGAGAAGCAAGAGTAAGCAAATTATCTCTAGTCATGTGGAGGAAATTATGATTATAATATAAATGAAACCAATGATGGCATTCTTTTCATTATTTCACAGTCCCATCTAGTCCTCTGATTGATTTCTCAAATAATCAAGGTAAATCAGATGCTCCATTCCATGCTTTTATGATTTTAAGCTGCAAATATTCTGAGACTGAACATGATTAGTTGATCAATTTGATACACAGATACAATTGTTAGCTGATCTGAGTCCGAAGAAGACTCCACAACTTGTTGAGTTGATGGAGGATAGCAAGGTAGCAGTTTATTGATTGGGTCTTCCCATGATCAAATACATCAATGATTCATTTATGCTGAATAGCGACTTGGTGCAGGAAGGAGAATAGCTCATGGTCCCAGAGAAGGTCTTGGTGAAATGGATGAATTTCCATTTGAAAAAAGCTGGACACGAGAAGGTCTTGGTGCAAATATGTGGTCTTCTTGCAATTTGCAGGTATGAACTCCGATTTTATGAACTTAATACTCAAATTCAGGTATATGTTCTTGCAATTTGCAATTAAGTGGTTACGGTTTTAGCTCAGTTCAGTTTTTTAATTAGTTTACTTTTCTATGTTGTTGATGATTGGTTGGGCTTATGTTCATAGGAAGGTCAAATGATAATCTGATGTTATTGCTGCTTACTTTACATTTTTCTTATCTGTGAGAAGTGATTATCGACATGTTTTTTGATGCTCTTGGCCTAGATATTTGTTCGGGATTTGGTCTCTTTCATGTAGGGGTTGCGGATGCTTAAGTTATTCTCGTTTAGGTATATATGATGTGTGATACTGGACAAAGCATCTTTTTCTCAACTATCGTGTAAGGGATATATGTATAGTATGAGTGTATAGTATGAGTGTTGGTAGGTTTCTACCACAGAAGTAATGCAGCAAACTTTTGTGGTTCAGGCAACGTTAATAGAGCAAGCATATTATGGGTTATTTAATTTGACTTCTATCTTTTTGTTTGAGATTAATTAAATCTGAAATGGTTGCGTGCAAACATGACTTGATATTCTGTAAGGGACCGAATTAAGTTTTCATTATTTATTATCTTCACACCAAAGCCTATGCCCTGCAGTTGCAGGGTCAGCTACATGAATATAATCCATGTAGAGAGTTATATCATTTGGTTGGGACTTGGGAACCATCTTTCTGTAATTTCTAGTTTCTTCTTGAATAATGTTTTTTTCTTTTATGGTGCATTTGATTAACACCTCCTTCAAGGTGGCCTAATTTATCTAGGTTTAGTTTATTGAATGTAAAGTAATGTAGTCGTCCGCTTTGAAGGCTTCACGCTCTATGAAAAAATTCTCTGCAGACTTTGATTTCGTGGCGATGAGGGAAAAAAATCAATAAGGATGAAGTGTGGGGTCATTTGGAAAAAGTAAATCAAAGGATATCCTCCTCCAATTTTCTCTCGCCATCCTTCTCTCTTAATTTGCTAATTACTCGTCAGCCAAAGGGGTGCACCTTGCTCTCCTCCACGCATGCAGCTCACCTCCGCTACCCGACCATGGCCGCTCTCGTCCCTCCAATCTATGTCGCCGTCGATCTCCGCAGTCTTCTTCCACTGAGCCCCTCACCTCCTCCACCAACCTCGCCGATATACTCCGCTACCACGAACTCCTTGTCCTTCACTGTTGAATTTCATCCAGCTCATCCAACACCACAATGTCGGCCCTAATTGATGCCTTCGCACATTTCAGTGTCCGCTGGCTGTCTGCGTCTTCCTTCGGTCCCCTCAGTTGGGGCCCTGAATTTTATGATGAGTTGCAGAATCAAATTGGGGGAGGAAAACCTAAAATGCGACAGTTCTTATTTTTCTCTCTGCCCCCTGAATTTGAAATGTTCAATTTGGTACCTAATTTTTACTTATGCTGATTTTATTTTTTTTCATTTTCCTAAGCTGTAATTTATTTTCTCTTCGATGTTCTAATTGAAGGTATTTTAAGAAGCATTGTTGGCCAACTCCGGAGATGATGAAGATACAGGAAAGTTGGTTGACATTCTTTAGGATTCAGCCCTTACTATGTGCTCTTGGTGTTGGGGTGTGTGTGTGTGTGTGTGCATGTGCGTGTTTTTCGTGTTTTATTCATGTCACATATGCCTTTTAGATGGTCTGGACTTATCTTCATTAGCATTAATTTTTGGCTATTTTTGGAGACGGATTTATATATGCTGCAATCGGATATATGCATGGGATTGTTAAGGAATTGTCCTTCAATATTACTTGTAATTGCCTTTGCAAATTTGTTGGTCCCATAAAAAGTTATGATCTTAATGCTACTTCTGTTAGTTGGATTTTCATTTGTTTTTCATTGCGAGTTAGAAGCATACTTCACTTCACGTTAAACATCTTGCTGATGATCCTATCATATTCGAAATGGAGCTCCAAACAGGGATGTTTCTTTTACTGTATTCCTTGCTCCAAACAGGGCTTTCATATTTGATGATGTAACCGCCGACACTTATGCTGGTATTTCACATTTTCCTTTATGTTTTTTCTGGATGTTCTTCCTGACCCATGAAACTGATAATTATTACCTTGCAGATTGCGAAGATGTTGGAACTTATGGTGTATGAATAAAGCGTCTATCTACTTTTGTATCTCATCATACCTTTCACCCTTGGAGTAAGCACAAAATTCTCGTTTGGCTGGTATACACTTATAGAATCCAAACGATTGCTTAACTAAAATTTTATTTCATTTTTAGTTAACCATCTGAAAAACCAGTCATGATAAATCTATCAGTGTCAGTAAAGTTGCTACTATGATCCTTAAAATTATACTTTCCAAGTATATTTCTTGATATCTGTTATGATCCTTAAAACTCCACGTGGATGATATGAATAGTACTTGGTTCTTGTTTCTATTTCAAATGCCTTAGCATACATGCGTGTTGCATAAATTCGTGTTCATCGTATCCGTGCACGTTTTTTAGGTTGACTTCGTATTTGAACTCTTCATAAAACTGTCTTTGCCTAGCTTTGTTTTATCTGCCAATTCTGGAGTTCAATTTGTCAGGCTGACTACATGGCAGTGACGACTCTGTTTTTCTAGTAATGTTGATTTATAGATGTGACGACTCTTGAGCAGTGATTACCTTCTTTACGTGAAGTTATTTATTGCTTGTACAAAAGTGGTGCGGCCCATTTTGGATATAAAGGATGGTGGTCCGTTTGCGGATGGGCACTTACAGTAAGGTTCTCTCAAAAGCTTCATTCTTCCACCGGAAGTACTTGGACTTGTACACCAATGATATGGCATCATCTATTCATGATTATGTAAGCAGGGAAAGGTATGCACAGTTTCATCGACCGGCATATAGGCTGTCCATAAGATTTTCATTCAATTGATCGCTGGTCTGTTGACTTCGTTTACACGTGTGTTTCAGGAATTGCGAGGACATAGCAATGTCTGTTCTTGTTGCGTATGCCAGTGAGGCTCCACTAATATGGAGTAAAGGTACTATTATTTTATTCGAGGTATTAGAACTGCACAAATATATATGTACTGATTTCTGCCTCAGGTTGTTGTTGATTGTCTAATTATTTATTTTTCTATGGTAAGGCTCATTTATGTAGTTGTACCTAGTACAATAGGTGAGAGGGCTATCAATACCAAGCCTGTATGGGAGAGGAATGAAAACCATACTCTGTGTCCAAAGTCTGCTAAGGCAATTGGATGCACTGTGATAAACATTGGCGCACAAGATTTTGTAGAAGCAAGAGTAAGCAAATTATCTCTAGTCATGTGGAGGAAATTATGATTATAATATAAATGAAACCAATGATGGCATTCTTTTTATTATTTCACAGTCCCATCTAGTCCTCTGATTGATTTCTCAAATAATCAAGGTAAATCAGATGCTCCATTCCATGCTTTTATGATTTTAAGCTGCAAATATTCTGAGACTGGACATGATTAGTTGATCAATTGGATCCACAGATACAATTGTTAGCTGATCTTAATCTGAAGAAGATTCCACAACTTGTTGAGTTGGTGGAGGACAACTAGGTAACAGTTTATTGATTGGGTCTTCCCATGATCAAATGCATCAGTAATTCATTTATGTTGAATAGCCACTTGATGCAGGAAGTAGAAGAGCTCATGGTCCCAGAGGAAGTCCTGCTGAAATGGATGAATTTCCATTTGAAGAAAGCTGGATACGAGAAGGGGTGACCCTTGTTGGAGTTAAGGCAGATGATTCATTAAGAATGACTACATGACAGGTTTGCACATCTCATGAGGTAGAAAAGACTGAGGTTGAGTGGTATGAATTACCCTTATCAGTTAATCGATGCTAAATGCTTATCCTTGTCTAAACAGTATAAATCACAGCCGTTTTTGTTGCCAATTTCCTGAATAAGTTCATGGACGAACTAAATCTGCTGGTGAAGAGGGGTCTCTTAAGCTTAGGTTGCTGAATTAACATAAAAACTATCCACCTTGGTAATTAACTACACCGTATACTGAAAATTTGGATTGATTCCTTTTCCCCTTAAGTTGGGCTGCGGGGATCTCGTTTCTTTCGTTGCTTCCCACTCAAAATCTCTATATCTTTTTGGTGTCGAACTGTTGCCATTAGTTCAGAAACTCTGAAACCACTTATCTCTAATAAATGGAAGAACTTTTCTGCAGATTCAAATGTTTATTCTCTTTATCAGATTACAGGAAATTATTTGTTCTTGGTTTTTTTGTGCTTCATTTTAGCTCCATTCTTGGATTTCGTTGTGGAAACATTTTCGTTGCAGGGAACTTTTCGACCTCTCGTGGGATGACTCAAGCCAAATTCTTCCTCTTCTCGTTGTAAAGGATATTGAAAAGGAGCATGATTCAGGTACAATACGGGAACCGTGTACCTTTCCTTTAAAATTCTCCCACATAAACTGTCATTTCCCCTTGGGCACATCTGTGTGATTCTATTACAACACCTCATCGTTTTTTTCTTTTCGAGTTTTGCATTTTGTTGGTATTAAATACCGCAAGTGTACAATGCTGATGCTTGTTGAATGCTCAAGGCATATCCTTATTCATCATGCTTGTTAGAATTTCTTCCTTTTATTTCCATATTCTGTGATGTCAAAGCTAGATATATGAACATGCATATGGAGAATGGGTATATATGTATGATGGTTGCGCTTGGCCTACTTATCACTTAGGTATTTTCACTTGGTTAATGTTTTTATTATAATTTTATTGTGAGTCTAATAGGTTGGTGGGTGTATTTTTTCACTATATTCTTCCCTTGCAGAGAAGGGGTGTAGTTCATGGTTTGTGTTTTTGTTTCTCGTTCAGGTATATATGATGTGTGATATTGGAAGATGTGTTTATTTCTCTACTATCATGTACGGGATATATGTATAGTATGAGTGTTGCCTTGATCTTTACCTGGTATTGCCCCAACAAACCCTATCGTCTCCTGGAACATCTGTTCCTGGGGTATCTGGTTCTGTTCTTACAGACACGTAACACCTTCACTTATAACTCCTGGACAACTTCTGCATTCTAGACATACTACTGTTCTTGCACCTCAACCTTCACAGACGGCTCAGAAAGATACCTATTTGTGGAAAAGCTTAAGGTAGGCCAATAATGTCAGAGCTTGCCCGTTTCAACATCTCTATACACCAAGATACCTACTTTTGGAAACAGGTTTGTCTTTATTTTCTATGTTGTTTAGTCTTTTCGTTTTCTTTTTATTTACCATCAATGTAGATCACATTCTTTTTCTTTTTCGATTGGAGTAAAACGGAGGAACACCCATGTTTTTAAGAGATCAAATAGTTAATATTTATTTATCTCGACCATTTTGTAAGTGAATAGTTAGATCATGCGTTAGGTATTTAAAAATCCGAGTCGCATTTCTAAAACTCATGGTTGCATCTCACTCGGGAACAATAACTACTTTTCCTTAGAAACACTTAATTGGCATCTCTCTCTGTTTCTTCTTTTTTCTGGTTGGAAGGGGGTGGGTTTGTTGAAGTTCATAGATATAGTATCAGTGACTATAGATATAGTATCACTCATAGATATTTTTCTTGCCAATTTCTTGAATGAGTTCATAGACAAACTTAAAACTGCTGGTGAAGAGGAATCTCTATTTATCTTTTCCGATTGAACTATTACATTAGTTCAAAAATATGTTGAATAATGAAACCACTGATCTTTGATGATTTTAAATGCAATTTCAAATGTTTTTTCTCTGTATCAGAACATAGAATGCTAAAACTTCTTTAACTTAAAAAAATCGAGATTTATTTTACTTATGTATTAATGTTTCCTCTTTTTCATCGATGGTAGACTTATTACATGATTCTATAGTCTACATCCTATAGCTAATGTTTGAGCAAAAATGAGTATCCAAAAATATAATCATTACTGCTACTATTCTTGACTTGTTTTGTGCTTCATTGTAACTCCATTCGTGAAGTTAGTTCAGTGATAATATTTTCTCTGCAGGGAACCGTTAGAACTTTCATGGGATAACTGAAGCTGAATTCATCCTCTGCTTGCTGCAAAAAAATGTTGAAATAAAGGGTAAATTAGGTATGATATGGGAACCATATGTCTTTTCATTTGAAACAAACATGATAAAGTTTCTTTGTTTCTTATTTTTATATATATATATATATATACAAAACACAGATAGTAAATTTTCCTTGTTTCTTATAAACAAATATCTTCCTTTTTGGAAAATAAAAAATGGTAATCTTTTTGTTTCTTATAAAATAATCTCTTACTTTTTGTTTCTTATAAAATAATCTCTTACTTTTTGTAAAAAAAAAATCATATATTTTCTTTGTTTCGTATTAAAAAAATTCTCATCCTTTGTATAAAAGAGAAATTTTAAATTTTCTTTGTTTCTTAAGAAAAGGTCTCTTTCTTTCTCCCAAATAAATATGTTAAATTTTATTTGATTCTTATAAAAAACACTTTTTTTTTTATAAAATAAAAAAAAGGCAAATTTTCTTATAAGAAAAATTGCTTCCTTTTCAAAAAATAAAATGGTATATATTCCGTTTTTGTACGAATGTTTTTTTAATGACCATATTATCTTTAGATGCACCATAATGTAACTATCATTTACCCTCCATCAATTTTACAATCCTTTGTTTCTATTGTTGTTAATTGAGTGAAATACGTGACATATGTAGGAGGGTCGTTACGACTTATCCAATGATGGCGGTGGTGACACAATTAAATGTCAAAAAGTTCATCTTTTTTATAATTAACCTTATATTTTATAATAAAAGTAACTTTTATTTTATGAAAATGTTTACATATGACAATTTTATTTAAATGTTTGTCATGCGACTACAACTTGAAGATTTGCTTATTTGCATCGAGATTTGTTTCCCTTCCCTTTTCTTTTACCATTAAAAACGCTGCATTGTGTTCAATTTTGTTTCCTTTCTCGAAATGTGTAGCTTTTTTTTTTTTTTAGTAAAAACAAGTGGAATAAAATGAAGCGATTAAATTTAACGGTCCATATGTAAAGCTGGTAAATTTTGCTAGCATGACCCCCTCGAAATCTCCACTCAATCTCCATCTTTGAAAAAGTCAAGGGTTTAGGGTTTAGGGTTTAGGTTTAGGTTCAGATTAGGTTCAGGGTTTAGGGTTTTGGGGTTTAGGTTTTGGGGTTTTGGGTTTAGGGTTTAGGGTTTTGGGTTTTGGGGTTTAGGTTTTGGGGTTTTGGGTTTAGGGTTTAGGGTTTTGGGTTTTGGGGTTTAGGTTTTGGGGTTTTGGGTTTAGGGTTTAGGTTTTGGGGTTTTGGGGTTAGGGTTTAGGGTTTAGGTTTAGGTTCAGGGTTTAGGGTTTTGGGGTTTTGGTTTTAGGGTTTAGGGTTTAGGTTTTTTTATTGTTTCGAAAGATCATTTTTCTTGTTGTGATAATGTACAGATTTAGGGTTTAGGGTTTAGGTTTAGGTTCAGATTAGGTTTTGGGGTTTTGGGTTTAGGGTTTAGGGTTTAGGTTTTGGGTTTTGGGGTTTCGGGTTTAGTGTTTAGGTTTTTGGGTTTTGGGGTTTTGGGGTTTTGGGTTGGGTTCAGGGTTTAGGGTTTTGGGGTTTAGGGTTTAGGGTTTAGGTTTTGGGGTTTAGGTTTTGGGTTTAGGGTTTAGGGTTTAGGGTTTAGGGTTTAGGGTTCAGATTATGGGTTTAGGGTTTAGGGTTTGGGGTTTGGGGTTTGGGGTTTGGGGTTTTGGGGTTTTGGGGTTTTGGGTTTAGGGTTTAGGTTTAGGTTCATATTAGGTTTTGGGTTTAGGGTTTTGGGGTTTAGGTTTTGGGTTTAGGGTTTAGGGTTTAGGTTTTTTTATTGTTTCGAAAGATCATTTTTCTTGTTGTGATAATTAGTAAATAGACTAGAAAAAAGATAGTTAAAGTAACTAGAAGTATATATAATCCAACATTTGAAGCAAGAATCAAATAACCGGTTTGTCCTACTTACAGTATATTAAAAAAAAAATATCTCCTAATTTGAAACAAAGAATTTTTTCTTTTATTTCTCCGCAAAATGTCTCGAATCCATTCTAGATAAGTTTTATAACTTAATGATTGTTTTATAACTTAAGATGTTTTTAGATGTTTTTAGAGCTTATAAATTTTAAATAAGTTTGGATCAAATAACTTATAATAAACGTATATCTTACTTCTTGAAACAAAATCCATTCTTTTAGAGCTTATTAGCTTTGTGCACTCCCCAATTATTGATTAAGGGTTGCGTTTGGATACACAATAGGAATTGTGGCGCAGCGGTCAAAGCTTATATGCGCGTGCTGTGAGGGAGTGTTCGAGCCTCAACGCGCGCAGGTTTTTTAATTTTTTTCTATTCAAATTAATCTTGGAATTATATATACAAGGGTTGTGTTTGGATATCACACGCTGAGGTCTCGTGTTCAAGCCTCGCGCAGCGCACAACCTTGAATTTCTTTTTTTTTATTCTGTAAAACGAATAATATATATATATATATACTAATTACACAATATAACATATATTGTGTAATACTATTACACAATATAACATATATACTATTACGCAATATATATATTATTAAAAAAAAATGTGTATACCTGTAACATAACATATACTAATTACACAATATAACATATACTATTACACAATATAATGTTGCATATACTATAAATATAACATATACTATTCGCGGGGTTAACTTATAGTTGTTGATCTGTGTTCTTTTTTTCTACTATTGATATATTCCAGTTGTATTTTCTAATTGTCTTGCTCTATGATAACATTATTAGTAGTTTAAGATAAACTTCTAATGATGTATTTTACAAACAATTTTTCGGCCGAATGAAGATATGTCTTAAAACACTGCAGAGTTTTGAAGATTTCCCGAGGTATCGGGGTGGTAGAGGAGGGCGTGGTCCTGATCGAGGAAGGGGTCGCTTCCGTGGCTCTATGGTGGCTCTATGGTGGGTCGAGGTACGCAATATCGTGCTTGAGCATATGATCCGTCGTTAAGTTGGTTCTATCAATTTGACATTTAACTAGTTCGAAAATATTAAGGTAGGCCAATAAAGTCAGAGCTTGCCCGTTTCAACATCTTTATACACCAAGATACCTACTTGTGGAAACAGGTTTGTCTTTATTTTTTATGTTGTTTAGTCTTTTCGTTTTCTTTTTATTTAACATCAATGTAGATCACATTCTTTTTCTTTTTCGATTGGAGTAAAACTGAGGAACACCCATGTTTTTAAGAGATCGGTTAATATTTATTTATCTCGATCATTTTGCAAGTGAATAGTTAGATCACGCATTAGGTATTTAAAAATCCGAGTCGCGTTTATAAAACTCATGGTTGCATCTCACTCGGGAACAATAATGTCGTTTTCCTTAGAAACACTAAATTGGCATCTCTCTCGTTTCTTCATTTTTCTGGTTGGAAGGGGGTGGATTTGTTGAGGTTCATAGATATAGTATCACTAACTATAGATATAGGATCAAGCATAGATATTGTGAAGAGGAATCTCTATTTATCTTTTCGGATTGAACTGTTACATTAGTTCACAAACATGTTGAATAATGAAACCACTGATCTCTGATGATTTTAAATACAATTTCAAATGTTTTTTCTCTGTATCTGAACATAAAATGCTAAAACTTCTTTAACTTAAAAAAATCGAGATTTATTTTACTTATGTATTAGTGTGTCCTCTTTTTCATCGATGGTAGACTTACTACATGATTCTACAGCTAATGTTTGAACAAATAGGACTATCCAAAAATATAATCATTACTGCTACTATTCTTGACTTGTTTTGTGTTTCATTGTAGCTCCATTCGTGAAGTTAGTTAAATGATAACATTTTCTTTGCAGGGAACCATTAGAACTCCCATGGGATGAGTCCTCTGCTTGCTGCAAATTATCTTGAAATAAGGGGTAAGTCTCCCACATGTCTTTTCATTTGAAACAAACATGGTAAAATTTCTTCCTTTTCAGAAACAAAAATAGTAAATTTTCCTTGTTTCTTATGAAAAAATATCTTCCTTTTTAGAAACCAAAAATGGTAATTTTTTTGTTTCTTATAAAATAATAATCTCTTACTTTTTGTAAAAAAACAATGATATATCTTCTTTGTTTCTTATATAAAAAAAGGGTAAAATTTATTTGTTTCTTATTAAAGAAATTCTCATCCTTTATATAAAAGAGAAATTTTAAATTTTCTTTGTTTCTTAAAAAAGGTCTATTCCTTTTCTCCAAATAAATTGTTAAATTTTATTTGATTCTTATAAAAAAATCACTTTTTTTTTTTTAATAAAACAAAAAAGAAAGGTGAATTTTCTTAAAAGAGAAATCGCTTCCTTTTCAAAAAATAAAATGGTATACATTCCTTTTTATGCTAATATTTTTTTAATTGACCATATTATCTTTAGATGCACCATAACGCGACTCATTTACCCTCCATCAATTTTACAATCCTTTCTTTCTGCTGTTGTTAATTGAGTGAAATACGTGATATATTAACTTTAATTATCGATGCACTCCTATTATAGTAATGGATGGGTAGGTTACATATGTAGGAGGATCTCGTTACGACTTATCCAATAGTGATGGTAGCACAGTTAGAGGTCAAAAAATTCGACCAATGTTTTAAAGGCCATGCTGCAATAAAAAATTGGAACAAAAAATCGTAATCTTTTTTATAATTAACCTTATTTTTATAACAAAAGTAACTTTTATTTTATGAAAATGTATCATATGTAGGCATGTCAACGGGGAGGGTCAAGTCGAATTTCTGGATTTTCTGACCCGCCTCCCAGCTGCCCCGCCTCCACTTTTTTTTTAAAAAACTATTTTTTTTTTTTGGTTAAAAAACTTATCTTTTTTTTGTTGAAGTCAATAAGATTTTATTTTTTAGGTTTACATTAACTTTGTTTTAACATTTTTTTTAATTTAATTATTAAAAATTAGAATTTAATTATTTAAATTTACTCTAATCATAATTTAATATATTAAGATGACATATATATATATATATATTATATGTAAAATTTTATATTATAAATATATATATATATATATATATTTTATTTTATATTTTTGTGTGTGTATATAACAAGGTTGTAAAAGTCGTTAGATGCTAGTTAGATGGTTGATTGGGTCATAGTAATTAGTCGGGGCCTAGGTGAGGTTAATTGTGGTATAGGCGAGGAGGAATCGAAAAAAAAATATAGGCGGCCAATGAGAATCCAGTGTTTAGAAGGGATTAGTCAGAGCTAATCAGAATTTTTTTTGACATAACTAAATAGTCCTCCCTTCAAATCTAAATACTAGTCGTTTTTTAGAAATTTTTGTTGTAAGTTATAATAGCAAAACAATCACATTTCTTCCCATACTATCCCATGATCATATCCCGACGAATTTCTCTAAAAATCTTTCAATTTTGTGATTTCTTTCAATATTACATTAAATTATTTGTTATAGTATGAGAGAAGGGGAAGCAAAATTATAGGTAAAGAAAGATTTTAGTAGAATGAACCATTTTTCCTTTCTTATAAAGGTTTTCTCATACAAAAATTCAACAGTGTTTTTTAAGTATGGAACGCGGAAGTTCCCACTTTTAGTGTTCCTCATTTTGTATTAATCAAGGATTAGCACATTTAAAATTTTGTGCTACTTTGACAGCTGCCGGTAATTAGGGGGAGGAATCGGGAGAAAGACATAAGCGTTGGAGACTGATCGAAACTAGTTAAGAGATTTTCGCAATAGAGTCTATTTGATATTTTTATGGCGCGATTGTTTTCATTCCGTAATTCTTTTCTCAATTTAGTCCCCTTATTTAAGTACTTTTTCCATCCCATAAAAAAATCATATTTGATCAGTGTATGAGTTTCAGAATTGTGAATTATGTCTCTTTAAAAAAATTGTCACCCATTTTCCAAGTTGATAATTGATGCCTTTAGCAATAACATTTTCAGGTTATTTTAGAAGTAACTTGAAGATTATTTTTGGACTTTTTTAAAAATTAATTAGTTGTTGCAAACGATATTTACATACATTTGGGAGGCTTTTTATTGTCCCAACAATATTATTTGCGACTGAATTATTAATGGCATGACGTCTCCAATAATATACTTGTAATAAATACTAATTATTAGAGACTATTTCTTATTGTTTCGAAAGATCATTTTTCTTGTTGTGATAATTAGTTAGATAGACTAGAAAAAAAATAGTCAAAGTAACTAGAAGTATATATAATCAAACATTTGAAGCAAGAATCAAATAATAGATTTCATCGTATACATATGTCAGTAAATAGACAAAGTTAAAGAATATTAATCGGTTTTTCTAACAATAATACGCGTATATTAATTTTTTTTCTCCTAATTTAAAACAAAGAATGTTTTTCCTCAAGATGTCTCGAACCCAGGACAAAGATCTAGATAGTAAATATTTTATCACTTGAACCCAGAACAATGCTTTCATTTCTTTAAAAAAATCCATTCTTTTAATTATCTTTTGGTTTTCGTTCTGTGATGTCATAATTGGTAAACCATAGCTAGTCTAAGAAAAAGACAAATTAGTTTATGGATTCACTTTTAGGCCCCTTTCCTTCATGTGATTAGGTTGAATAAGGATAAATAATTTTAGGGTAGTCCTACGTTTATTTCGTGTTAGTATTTTAGTGTCGGGTTTTTTCGAGATATTTTTACTCCCATTGCTTATACACCTATTGAGATGGGTTTAATCAGGATTGAGTTTAGTTACCCTATATGCCAGTGTTTTAAAAATCGTTAATCGCTAGTCGGTCGGATCACTGAGGCATAGCACCTAGGCGGCACTACCTTACACGAATAATTTAATTATTTAATAAATAAATAATACATAAAAATATTAAAAATAATAAAATAAATACCACCACCTTTAAATTTAAAATAATTTGCAGTGGGTGAAGTGAAAATTACTAAATTAGGGGTGTGAGAAGAAATTAAAACTTTAAAGGTTTCATCTAAAGTCAAACACACTAACAAATAAACAAATAAATATAAAAGAAATATGAAAATAAATAAATAAAATTAAAATTAAAAAAATTAAAATTTGGACAGTTAGGCGGATTAGTCGCTGCCTAGGTGGATCAGGCGCTGACTTATCGACCTAGCCGCCGCCTAATATGGGGATCGAGTTTCTTGGCCGTTTTTTTGTTGATCGGCTCGGCCTAGGGGTGTCTAGCGTCTAAGCAGTCGCCTAGACCAAGTTTTAGAGCACTGTTATGTACCCAAAATAAGCCCTACTTTTTGAAAATATTCTGATATTTATCTCACTCTATTTACGAAACCCTTCAAAACTAAAAAAACAGCCTCTTCAAGTCATAAAACCCACAAGCCGAAAAACTCATCCAAATTGTCTTGTATAAATAATAGAACATAATCGATTGCAGTAAACATTGGATGAGACGGTCCTATTTATCACAATCCCTTATTCTCATTCTAATACATCATAATCTTATACAACCTATTATCCACAACCTAAAATAAACGGGCTCTTATATGCCATCATGTCTACCTTTGCTACGTGTTCTGCTGGTTCAAAGCCACTACTACCTCCGTCCCGCATAATTTGCCTGCTTTGGTCGAGCACGAAAATCAAGAAAAAATAAATTTTGTGGAATTTTTGACTTTTTAGGTGAAAATTGAGGGTGAAGATTGTAAAAGAAATTTATCATTTATGAACTAACAAATTAAGTTGGGACAAATTAAAAATGAAAATAAGCAAATTAGAGCATAAATTATTATGTCCAATCAATAATGGAATGGATAATGTTTATTAATAAAATAAAGTATGCACAACTTTTACTTGATCTAGAAATTGATATTTTCCAATCATGGTTTTGCCTTTTCGTATCGTTTTTGTTTATGTAAAGCAATCCCTTTTTCTTCCTATCCAGGTCCTCTTTTTGTTTAGACAGCCGCTATTTGCAACCCACAAAAAATCTCAATGCAGCTCATCGCTTAATGTAGCTTTCTTAACAAAAAATCTCAACGCAACCCACCGCTTAATGTTGCTCTCTTATATTTAAGAGTTAAGTGTAGAGTAAAAAGTAAAAACGAAACAAAAGAAGTGCAGCAATTTTCTTCAAATTGAATTCTAATTTTCCGGCGACGCAGGCTGTTAAGTTGCCGAGGTCAAACATGGTGAAGGTTGTTCGGCTATGGTGGCCGAATACAGTGAATGTTGTTTTTCTCTGTTGGTTTATAGGCCCAATTCGGGCAGCCCAATTAATCCCGGCCCAAACCCAAATGACAGTCCCAACCTTTTGTATACCCCCCGCCAGATTCATTCCCCCTTATTTGGTGACTCTTTGATTCACGTATAATCAGTCATGGTTTTCTGCTTCATTCTTCCCTATAAGAATGGAGCCCCTTCTCTTTGTGAGGCGTGTAGCAGAAAAACGAGAGAGATACACTTTGTGTGTGTGAGAGTTTCTGCCACCATTAACGACCCTTTTCTTCGTCTACGTCTTCCTTGTTCCATTTGTGAGTCGGGTGGGTTGAGTGCTAGAGAAGAGTGTGGGTGTTACCGGGGTTTGGGTTAGGATTTCTACTTTGTGTGGAAATCACCCATTGGGATCCAATTTCGCTGCTGTCGCATTATCGATCGGAGACGGGCACAAGGTCTTTCTGAGCCAAACTCGAACCTCGACCACGGTTCGATTTCCTACATTCTCTAATTTAATTTTATTTGGAAATAACTATTTCAAAGCCATAGATCAACTTGCTGAGAATGGCCTCACAAAGTTCATCATAGTTGTCTGCAGTAAATGGCCACCCTTCATCCCCACCATATATGCTGAAGTTCTTTTAACACTTTTTCAAACTTGTTCCATCATATAAAATCGAAGCGGTAATATCGCACCAATTGCTTCATGTATCTACAACAATCGCCGTCTTTCGGGTCTGCGTCTTGCCGACATCTCTGCTACTGCAGTTATTCGACCCTCACAACACACACTGAAAAAGTGGCTGAACAATTTGAGAAGTGTTCGACTCTTGCGGTTTGCGGTTGAATGATCACCACGCCAAATCCGTACTGTATATCGAGAAATGAATTAGGGTTTATGGTGTTCTTGAAGAAAAAGAAAAAAAGAAAAATATATTTTTTTGAGTTTTGTTTTTTATTTTTTTAAATAATATATATTAATTTTAATTAAGGGCGTTATTGTATTTTACTAATAATATTGTAATTTATTAAATTAATGAGTTGCATTAAGAAATTTTGTGGGTTGTTAATTGTCGCCCCTTTTTGTTTATGTAAATCAAATTATGGACTGTGATATGTGAAGGTTATCATGCCGTCAATTGTCGCTCTAAAATTGACGTGAATTCACTCTATTGTTAACGTGAAATATAAAGTGAAACTGATAATTTGACGCGCACTATTCATTAAACTACAATTATTGGTGATTCTCATAAATAATAAAAAAAATAGAAAATCATAATTTCTCTACAATCCGTTATGGTTTCAGTTGGTCAATCAACCTATTCTACAACCTGTCACATGTCAACTCGCCACTGGTTGTATTAAATTATTTATTGAATATAATTTTGATGATAGATAAATGACATAATTTTTATTTTAAAAAATTAAACAATTAATAAAAAAAAATCTCTACAAGTCGAGCCTAATGTTGACTTATTTTGAATTAAAATTTGAAGCTCTTCATTTTTTCCCCTCTATAAATAGAGCCAAGTTAAAAAATATTTTTTTTCAATTTCAAAATTCAAGTATTGCAATTTTAATTTAGTTATCATGCTAGTATGTTATTTTTATTGCATGGAAAAAAAATCACTTTATTGTAATTGCGAAGTTAAAATATTAATTAATATATTAGTGCTTCCAAAATAATATGCAATGTATGGTTGAGTTATATTAAGTTGTCGATAAAGTATAAAAATGAATATTTTATTAATATGTTGGGTTGTGATGGATTGTTAATAAATGTAGTCTTAAGTTCGTTTTTCCTGCCGACCAGAGATGACACGTGGACATGTGATATGAATGACCATTGGAGTAAAATCGTGAAGAATTCTTAATTTGATTTGACGTACATTTACTTATGCATCGAGATGAATTGGTTAGTTTTCTTAGTGTAAGGTTTTAAAATTTAATGTTCGAAAAATGCAGGAGGAAAATTGTTTGGTCTAACGAGTTGATCCAACAACGTCCCCAGTATTTTTAATGAGATGATCCATATAAATCTTGATTTAACTCAACAAGTATAACCGATTGGGGATCAACTCAAAGTCGTAGAATATTTTAGAATGATAAATTGGACTCCTACTCACTAAATTTTGACCAGATGACTTTTTTCTGGACCAGTCTAGCCCAGTTAGCATATGACAGCTGAACTAGACCTGGCCATTATGGGCGGATTTAAGTAAAATCAATATCGACTTCAGGCAACGGCAAAATTTGTAGAACCACATTATTTCTGAAAAAATATTTTAATGATTAAAAAGTGAATTAGCATGCTTGAAAATTGAAGAATTTACATAACGGTAAAAAATCTCTTTAATGGTATCAAATCTATGGTAAAAAAGGAAAAAGAAATCTGCTTATTGCCTTCCTTATTTAAAACAAGTCTATTTTGATTCTCATTAAAGAAGGAAAAGATATCCTTATTTAAATTAACGCGCCGCCTTGCAAATTCAACGGTAACTTCCCGCCTGCGTTAAATATAAGCCGCCTTACTTCCCGCAAACGCAAAAGCTGCGTCAGTATAAACGCAACAAACAACTTCTTCCTAAGGCAACAAAGTTAAAGATGCAGCTGCCTCTATCTTTGAGATGCTTGACAGCAAACCTAAAATCGACTCCATTATTGATGAAGGAACAATGTTGGCTAGTGTTCGCGGTGCGATTGAGCTTCAACATGTAAGCTTCAAGTATCCAACTCGGCTCCATATTGAGATCTTCAAACCTCTTTTGTTGCAAGAAATATGGGTTAGTTCACAGTCTGATGGAAGCTCTTATTCATACAGTGATTGGAACACACAATGCCTGTAAGAAGCATTTTATAATCGTTTATCGACTCCTATTTCTTCTTTGTTGCTATAAAAATACTCATTTACTTTATTACGCAACGGTGAGAAAAATTAGGGCAAAGGTGTCCGCTTAGGGTGTTTACTATTGATTCGTTTTTCAGGGTTTTACTAATACATAATTAAATTCGGAATTGCCTGATTTGATTTCTATTTTTTTCCGTCTGGTTCATGTTGATAGGAAGGTCAAATGATAATCTGATGTTATTGCTGCTTACTTTACATTTTTCTTTTCTGTGAGAAATGATTATCGACATGTTTTTTTTGATGCATTCTCTAGGCCTAGATATTTGTTTGGGATTTGGTCTCTTTCAAGTAGGGGTTGCGGATGCTTAAGTTATTCTCGTTTAGGTATATATGATGTGTGATACTGGACAGTGCATCTGTTTCTCAACTATCATGTAAGGGATGTATGTATAGTATGAGTGTTGGTTCTACCACAGAAGTAATGCAGCAAACTTTAGTGGTTCAGGCAACGTTAATAGAGCAAGCATATTGTGTTTAACTTGGCTTCTATCTTTTTGTTTGAGATTAATTAAATCTGAAATGGTTGCGTACAAACATGACTTGATATTCTGTAAGGGACCAAATTAAGTTTTCAGTATTTATTATCTTCACATCAAAGCCTATGCCCTGCGGTTGCAGGGTCAGCTACATGAATATAATCCATGTAGAGAGTTGTGATTTATCAGTTGGTTGGGACTTGGGAACCATCTTTTTCTAATTACTAGTTTGTTCTGGCGTAATATTTTTTCTTCTATGGTGCATTTGATGAACCCCTCCTTCAAGGTGGTCTAATTTATCTAGATTTAGTTTATTGAATGTAAAATCGTGTGTCGTTCGCTTTGAAGGCTTCACGCTCTATGAAAAAATTCTCGGCAGACTTTGACATGGTGATGAATGAAAAAGTTCAATAAAGATGAAGTGTGGGGTCATTTGGAAAAAGTAAACCAAAGGATTTCCTCCTCCAATTTTCTATCGCCATCATTCTCTCTTAATTTGCTAATTACTCGTCAGCCAAACAGGTGCACCTTGCTCTCCTCCACGCTCGCAGCTCACCTCCACACTCGCAGCTCACCTCCGCTACCCGACCATGGCCGCTCTCCTCCCTCCGATCTCTGTCGCCGTCGATCTCCGCTGTCTTCTTCCACTGAGCCCCTCACCTCCTCCACCAACCTCGCGATATACTCCGCTACCACGTCCTCCTTGTCCTTCACTGTTGAATTTCATCCAGCTCATCCAACACCACAATGTCGACCCTAATTGATGCCTTGCACATTTCAGTGTCCGCTGGCTGTCTTCGTCTTCCTTCGGTCCCCTCAGTTGGGGCCAGGAATTTTATGATGAGTTGCAGAATCAAATTCGGGGAGGGAAACCTAAAATGCGACAGTTCTTCTTTTTCTCTCCGCCCCCTGAATTTGAAATGTTCAATTTCGTACCTAATTTTTACTTATGCTGATTTTATTTTTTTTCATTTTCCTAAGCTGTAATTTATTTTCTCTTCGATGTTCTAATTGAAGGTATTTTAAAAAGCATTGTTGGCCAACTGCGGAGATGATGAAGATAGAGCAAAGTTGGTTGACATTCTTCAGGTTTCAAAATTTTAAGCCCTTACTATGTGCTCTTGTTGTTGTTGTCTGTCTAATTATTTATGTTTCTGTGGTAAGCTCATTAATGTAGTTGTACCTAGTACAATAGATGAGGGGGCTATTAATAACAAGCCTGTATGGGAGAGGAATGAAAACTATACTCTGTGTCTAAATTCTGCTAAGGCAACTCCCCCCAAGTGATAAAATTTATGAATACATATTGTTCAGAGGAAGTGATATCAAGGCACATATGAATATGCGCATGCTTGTAATCAAGGTACATACGGTCTGATTGATTTCTCAAATAATCAAGGTAAATCAGATGCTCCATTCCATGCTTTTATGATTTTAAGCTGCAAATATTCTGAGACTGGATATGATTTGGATCCACAGATACAATTGTTGCTGATCTGAATCTGAAGAAGACTCCACAACTTGTTGAGTTGGTGGAGGATAGCAAGGTAGCAGTTTATTGATTGGGTCTTCCCATGATCAAATGCATCAGTAATTCATTTATGCTGAATATCCACTTGATGCAGGAAGTAGAAGAGCTCATGGTCACAGAGAAGGTCTTGGTGAAATGGATGAATTTCCATATGAAGAAAGCTGGACACGAGAAGGTCTTGGTGCAAATATTTGGTCTTCTTGCAATTTGCAGGTATGAACTCCGATTTTATGAACTTAATACTCAAATTCAGGTATATGTTCTTGCAATTTGCAATTAAGTGGTTACGGTTTTAGCTCAGTTCAGTTTTTTAATTAGTTTGCTTTTCTATGTTCTTGATGATTGGTTGGGCTCATGTTGATAGGAAGGTCAAATGATAATCTGATGTTATTGCTGCTTACTTTACATTTTTCTTATCTGTGAGAAATGATTATCGACATGTTTTTTGATGCATTCTCTAGGCCTTGATATTTGTTTGTGTTTTGGTCTCTTTCAAGTAGGGGTTGCGGATGCTTAAGTTATTCTCGTTTAGGTATATATGATGTGTGATACTGGACAGTGCATCTGTTTCTCAACTATCATGTAAGGGATATATGTATAGTATGGGTGTTGGTAGGTTTCTACCACAGAAGTAATGCAAAAAACTTTAGTGGTTCAGGCAAAGTTAATAGAGCAGGCATATTGTGGGTTGTTTAACTTGGCTTCTATCCTTTTGTTTGAGATTAATTAAATCTGAAATGGTTGCGTACAAACATGACTTGATATTCTGTAAGGGACCAAATTAAGTTTTCATTATTTATCATCTTCACACCAACGCCTATGCCCTGCAGTTGCAGGGTCAGCTACATGAATATAATCCATGTAGAGAGTTGTGATTTATCAGTTGGTTGGGACTTGGGAACCATCTTTTTCTTTTATGGTGCATTTGATGAACCCCTCCTTCAAGGTGGCCTAATTTATCTAGATTTAGTTTATTGAATGTAAAATAATGTAGTCGTCCGCTTTGAAGGCTTCACGCTCTATGAAAAAATTCTCTGCAGACTTTGATTTCACGGTGATGAATTAAAAAGTTCAATAAAGATGAAGTGTGGGGTCATTTGGAAAAAGTATATCAAAGGATTTCCTCCTCCAATTTTCTCTCGCCATCCTTCTCTCTTAATTTGCTAATTACTCGTCAGCCAAAGAGGTGCACCTTGCTCGCCTCCACACTCGCAGCTCACCTCGGCTACCCGACCATGGCCGCTCTCCTCCCTCCGATCTCTGTCGCCGTCGATCTCCGCTGTCTTCTTCCACTGAGCCCCTCACCTCCTCCACCAACCTCGCGATATACTCCGCTACCACGTCCTCCTTGTCCTTCACTGTTGAATTTCATCCAGCTCATCCAACACCACAATGTCGGCCCTAATTGATGCCTCGCACATTTCAGTGTCCGCTGGCTGTCTTCGTCTTCCTTCGGTCCCCTCAGTTGGGTCCCGGAATTTTATGATGAGTTGCAGAATCAAATTCGGGGAGGGAAACCTAAAATGCGACAGTTCTTCTTTTTCTCTCCGCCCCCTGAATTTGAAATGTTCAATTTTGTACCTATTTTTTACTTATGCTGATTTTATTTTTTTTCATTTTCCTAAGCTGTAATTTATTTTCTCTTCGATGTTCTAATTGAAGGTATTTTAAAAAGCATTGTTGGCCAACTCCGGAGATGATGAAGATAGAGCAAAGTTGGTTGACATTCTTCAGGTTTCAAAATTTTAAGCCATTACTATGTGCTCTTGGTGTTGGTGTGTGTGTGTGTGTATGTGAGTGTGTGCATGTGCGTGTTTTTCGTGTTCTATTCAGGTCACATATGCCTTTTAGATGGTCTAGATTTATCTTCATTAGCATTAATTTTTGGCTGTTTTTGGGGACGGATTTATATATGCTGGAATTGGTATAAATTTTCTTCATTTTATTAGTTTGTATCAGGCTTATCAGCCTTCGAAATAACTTCTTTGGGTGAAACTCATTCAATATTGTATTCATCGGTTTGAGTTCGAATTTCATGATGCATCTAATTGAAGAGTTTAATGTTGAATACATGGGATTGTTAAGCAATTGTCCTTCAATATTCCTTGTAATTACCTTTGCAAATTTGTTGGTCCCCTAAAAAGTTATGGATCTTAATGTTACTTCTGTTAATTTATTTTTCGTTGCGAATTAGAAGCATAGTTCACTTCACGTTAAACGTCTTTCTGATGATCCTATCATATTCGTAACGGAGCTCCAAACAGGGATGTTTCTTTTACTGTATTCCTTGCTCCAAACAGGGCTTTCATATCTGATGATGTAACCGCCAACATTTTTGCTGGTATTTCACATTTTCCTTTATGTTTTTTTCTGGATGTTCTTCTTCCTGACCCATGAAACTGATAATTATTTCCTTGCAGATTGCGAAGATGTTGGAACATATATGGTGTACAAATAAGGCGTCTATCTACTTTTGTATCTCATCATACCTTTCACCGTTGGAGTCAGCACAAAATTCTCGTTTGGCTGGTATACACTTGTAGAATCCAAACGATTGCTTAACCAAAATTTTAATTCATTTTTAGTTAACCATCTGAAAAACCAGTCATGATAAATCTCTCACTATCAGTAAAGTTGCTGCTATGATCCTTAAAATTCTACTTTCTAAGTACATTTCTTGATATCTGTTATAATCCTTAAAACTCCATTTCGGATATGGAGGATGGTGGTCTGTTTGGTGGATGGCCACTTACAGTATGGTTCTCTCAAAAGCTACATTCTTTCACTGGAAGTACTTGGACTTGTACACCAATGATATGGCATCATCTATTCATGATATGTGTATGTATATGTGTGTGATTTATCATTTTGATTTTTGTGGAAAACTGGATAAATTAGTTTAGTTATAGAAGAAGATGGCGGCGGAAAGTTCAACGGCGGGGACGAGTAACAGATCTAGCGCCGGAGGAGCATCGGCAGACTCCTATATCGGCAGCTTGAGAAGCTTGACTTCGAAGAGTGAGATCAGGTACGAAGGGATATTAGTAAATCAATATGCGTTGGGAGCGAGTTCCAATGCAACTGTAGACATACCTATGTATATTTAAAAAGATAAAAGTCTTCAATAGTCTATTCCATATGGCCGGGCCCCTTCCCGTCTCTCACTCTAGTGTTCATTGCGCAAGCACCTCAACACTTTGATGTCCTTTTTCACAGAATTGTTATTTCTAAATATAGTAAGAATTTTAGGCGGGAAAGTTGCAAATCTGTAAATTTACTAACTGTCTTGCTCTTTTATACATATAGATTTATTTATTTTTTTATTGTTGCCGTACAAGTTATTGGGCAATTTCGCCATTATTGATTTGTTGATTTATTTGTTCGCCGGTGAAAAAGTAGAACGTCTAGATTCTGAAAACCGGGAACGGAGGAGCCGTGGGTGGTCGAAGATGAAGAGGGCAGGGTATTGGTCTACTCCACCTCCGTTTCTTTGTCTGGGTGAGAAATTTACTTTTCTCTTTCTTATATCGTGGTTTTCTTATTTAATTTTATGAATGCAGATTAACTTTTCTCTTTCTCATTTCGTGGTTTTCTTATTTAATTTATGAATGTAGAATATTTGTGGCATGCAAACATGGAGAAACTGAGGTGAGGCTGCCGGTGTACAAGTATAGAACTACTAGTCTATATTTAGTGGAGACACACACCACCACAATTGTCGTTGAAGAAATGGTAGTGGAGAAACTTCTAATTGTAGTTGTTGATATGTGTTCTCTTTTTCTACTATTGATATATACCAGCTGTATTTTCTAATTGTCTTGTCTATGATAGCATTATTAGTAGTTTAAGATAAACTTCTAATGATGTATTTTACAAACAATTTTTCAGCCGAATGGAGGTACTCATCACGTGCGCAAAAATTACAGAGGGCGTGGTGGGAGAGGATATGGGGTAAGGACTTGCTTGGACTTGGATGTTAATCGTTTCTCCTTTAATTATTGATATATTTTTGCTATAGATTAATCTATATTATCCTTCTCCACATCCATTCCTTCTTTCTTGGCTTCTGTGAACCGTTTTTCTGTGATCACTAGTTTCTTCTGGCATCATTTTTTTTTTCTGATGAATCCCCTCCTTCAAGGTGCTAGAATTTCTCCAGATTTAGTTTATTGAATGTAAAATAATGTGGTCTTCTGCGTTGAAGGTTTCATCGTCTGCGACACAATTCACTGAAGACTTCTGATTTCACGACGATGAATGAAAAATTCATAAAGAGGAAGTGCGGGGTCATTTGGGAAAAAGTAAATTAAAGG
The DNA here is from genome assembly GCA_958295605.1 of Ajuga chamaepitys. NCBI lineage: Eukaryota > Viridiplantae > Streptophyta > Magnoliopsida > Lamiales > Lamiaceae > Ajuga > Ajuga chamaepitys. The sequence goes on along the minus strand of OY282498.1, from coordinate 57,237,186 downwards.
ATAAAGAAGGAAATGGAAGTGGCTTGAGGAACATGAGTATCAGGATGAGGATGATGTGGCGGAATTGCCAAGATTTGTGGAAGACTTTATACGGTTATTGATGTTGCATTTTTCGTTGTCCTTCTGCAGCCAAGGGTGAATTTTTCGATTCTCTTTGCTCCAATGCTCTGGACAATGACCCTAATAATGGTCGAGGTACGCAATATCGTGCTTGAGCATGTGATCCGTCGTTAAGTTGGTTCTATCAGTTTGACATTTAACTAGTTCGAAAATATTAAGGAAGGCCAATAAAGTCAGAGCTTGCCCGTTTCAACATCTCTATACACCAAGATATCTACTTGTGGAAACAGGTTTGTCTTTATTTTTCATGTTGTTTAGTCTTTTCGTTTTCTTTTTACTTAACATCAATGTAGATCACATTCTTTTTCTTTTTCGATTGGAGTAAAACTGAGGAACACCCATGTTTTTAAGAGATCGGTTAATATTTATTTATCTCGATTATTTTGCAAGTGAATAGTTAGATCACGCATTAGGTATTTAAAAATCCGAGTCGCGTTTATAAAACTCATGGTTGCATCTCACTCGGGAACAATAATGTCGTTTTCCTTAGAAACACTAAATTGGCATCTCTCTCGTTTCTTCATTTTTCTGGTTGGAAGGGGGTGGGTTTGTTGAAGTATCACTAACTATAGATATATGGGTTAGTTCACAGTCTGATGGAAACTTTTATTCATACAGTGATTGAAACACACAATGAAGCATTTTATAATCGTTTATCGACTCCTATTTCTTCTTTATTGCTATATAAATACTCATTCTACTTTATTATGTCTGACAAAATTTTGTAGAGACTGCAAAGTCCGGAACCCAGCTGCTTGATAAGCTTGACTTCGAAGAGTGAGATCAGGTACGAAGGGATACTGTAAAACTTCAACACCGAAGAGTCTAGCATAGAATTACGCAAGGGTGAGAAAATTTAGGGCAAAGGTGCCCGCTTAGGGTGTTTCCTATTAATTCGTTTTTCAGGGTTTTACTAATGCATAATTAAATTCGGATTTGCCTGGTTTGATTTCTATTTTTTTCCGTCTGGTTCAGTTCTTATAAAACCCCCGTGGTTCCAGCCAGATGTTAAGTGGTTACGGTTTGAGCTCAGTTCAGTTTTTTAATTAGTTTGCTTTTCTGTGTTCTTGATGATTGGTTGGGCTTATGTTCACGGGAAGTACTTGTACTTGTACACCAATGATATGGAATCATCTATTCATGACGTAAGCAGGGAAAGGTATGCACAGTTTCATTGATCGACATTTAGGCTGTCAATAAGATTTTCATTTAATTGATCGCTGATCTGTTGACTTCGTTTACATGTGTGTTTCAGGAATTGCGAGGACATAGCAATGTCTGTTCTTGTTGCGAATGCCAGCGAGGATCCACTAATCTGGGGTAAAGGTACTATTATTTTATTCAAGGCATTAGAACTGCACAAATATATATTTACTGATTTCCGCCTCAGGTTGTTGTTGTTGTTGTCTGTCTAATTTTTATGTTTCTGTGGTAAGCTCATTCAGGTAGTTGTACCTAGTACAATAGATGAGGGTGCTATTAATACCAAGCCTGTATGGGAGAGGAATGAAAACTATACTCTGTGTCTAAATTCTGCTAAGGCAATTGGATGGACTGTGGTAAACATTGGCACACAAGATTTTGTAGAAGCAAGAGTAAGCAAATTATCTCGAGTCATGTGGAGGAAATCATGATTATAATATAAACGAAACCAATGATGGCATTCTTTTTATTATTTCACAGTCCCATCTAGTCCTCTGATTGATATCTCAAATAATCAAGGTAAATCAGATGCTCCATTCCATGCTTTTATGATTTTAAGCTGCAAATATTCTGAGACTGGACATGATTAGTTGATCAATTAGATCCACAGATACAATTGTTGCTGATCTGAATCTGAAGAAGACTCCACAACTGTGCTTCTGCATACTTGTTGGTCATCACAATGACGGTGGATATTTAATATAATTTTTTTCCTCAAATTTACTAGGTTGTCTTGCACTGCTTTTGCTGTTTTGCCTCTTGTTTCTGTTGGCTCAAATTTCAACAGCATATTTGTTTTTTCATTTCCACAGGATTTTCAGGTTAAAGCCTCTCCACCAGTTCAAACCACTCCATCCATTAACATTGATCCTGCAATTATTCAGGCAAGTAGTACCACGACTATGTTAGTGATGTGATACAGAAGAAATTGACGCTTACCCCTCTAAGCTTTAGTGTAGTCTCACTATCCTCGCCCTACTACCCCACCCACAAGCTTGCCTACAGCTTCAGCGGGTCTCTGGCAGATCATAGTTTTCATTCTCCACAAATGGGACTCGCTGGTTCTACTTTTCAAAGTAATCTGCACTTGTATCAACCTGGAGGAAACTTGAATTCTTGGGGCCCTTCTCCCCCAAATGCAAATGGAAGTGCCTTTCCTATGCCAATGTATTGGAACGGATTCTATGGCACACCTAATGGGCTGCCCCAACTTCCCCAGCAGTCCTTGCTTTTGACAACCTTATGGCCTGTCAATGCCCCCTTCAATGCAACAGATGCAATTTTGTGGTTTCAGTTCATCTTTACCATCTACAATATCTATCTTGTCTAGTTCTGCTTTGCCTTATTATCATCTGATGTGCTGCAGGGTGTGTGTCTTGGTGTCGGTGAAGTGATGGCTAGTGCCGGTAAGAGTCAGTTGCTGACGCTCAAGGATGAGCTCATCCCAACAATCCGGACTGCTCTCTGTGACAGGTTTGTCACCATAACACTATTTCCGCCTCAGGTTGTTGTTGTTGTCTGTCTAATTATTTATGTTTCTGTGGTAAGCTCATTAATGCAGTCGTACCTAGTACAATAGATGAGGGGGCTATTAATACCAAGCCTGTATGGAAGAGGAATGAAAACAATACTCTGTGTCTAAATTCTGCTAAGGCAACTCCCCCCCAAGTGATAAAATTTATGAATACATACTGTTCAGAGGAAGTGATATCAAGGTACATATGAATATGCATGCTTGTAATCAAGGTACATACGGTCTGATTGATTTCTCAAATAATCAAGGTAAATCAGATGCTCCATTCCATGCTTTTATGATTTTAAGCTGCAAATATTCTGAGACTGGACATGATTTGGATCCACAGATACAATTGTTAGCTGATCTGAATCTGAAAAAGACTCCACAACTTGTTGAGTTGGTGGAGGATAGCAAGGTAGCAGTTTATTGATTGGTTCTTCCCATGATCAAATGCATCAGTAATTCATTTATGCTGAATAGCCACTTGATGCAGGAAGTAGAAGAGCTAATGGTCCCAGAGAAGGTCTTGGTGAAATGGATGAATTTCCATTTGACAAATGATCAAATGCATCAGTAATTCATTTATATCGGTTCATGCTTAAGCTGAGCCTTGGAAAAAAACTTCATGTGACAAATTAAGTGCCTTTGAAATTCAAAAGGTATATTTATTAAGTTTTTGTTCAAAATTTAAATCACTTGTTTCATGGGCGGCAAAGTAGAGGAGGCAAAGCATGCTCTATTTTATGAAAGTGTTATTGATTTGTGTTTAAATTTGTTACTTTTCTCACAGGTTTTATTAGTAAATCATATGTGTTGGGAGCGAGTTCCAATGCAACTGCAGACATATCTATGTATATTTAAAAAGATAAAAGCCTGCAACAGTCTATTCATATGGCAGGGCCCCTTCCCTTCTCTCACTCTAGTGTTTATTGCACAAGCGCCTCAACACTTTGATGTCCTTTTTCACAGAATTGTTATTTCTTAATATAGTAAGAATTTTAGGTGGGAAAGTTGCAAATCTGTAAATTTACCAGCTGTCTTGCTTTTATATATATATATATATATATAGATTTATTTATTGATTGATTTTTTATTGTTGCCCTACAAGTTATTCGGCAATTTCACCATTATTGATTTGTTGATTTATTTGTTCACCGGTGAAAAAGTAGAACGTCTAGATTATGGAAACCGAGAACGGAGGAGCCGTGGGTGGTCGAAGATGAAGAGGACGGCGTATTGGTCTACTCCACCTCCGTTTCTTCTTCTGGGTGAGAAATTTACTTTTCTCTTTCTCATATCGTGGTTTTCTTGTTTAATTTTATGAATGCAGAATATTTATGGCATGCAAACACGGAGAAACAGAGCTGAGGCTGCCGGTGTACAAGTATAGAACTACCAGTCTATATTTAGTGGAGACACACGCCACCTTCTCTTGAGGTACGGCCTTACGGGATAATTCATTAATTTCTATGAGAAAAAGGGAATATTAGTGGAGATCTAAATATGACATCAGAAATTGTGTTGTATTCGTTAAAATTATAACCAATAGACGGGTTGTTCTACCACTCAGTCATATGACACACCTTGCAAATTTCATTTTGTGTGTTTTAGTTTATAGTGGAGGGGTAATCCACTACTTTAGGACCACTTACTGCCAAAGTTACTTTAGTAGTTTCCATCCATATTTCTAGATATCCTGCCGCAGAAATCGTGCTATATTGTATGACTAAGTCTAGAAAATAATGCTATGTGATCTATAGTTTCACAACTGTACCATGTTGCTTTACTTTGCATTCAATAGCTTTTTGATGATTATGCTATGTCCTTTCTTTGGTTGAATTTTGAAATATTATTGCTGAAGTTGATGTTTTCCTACTTCGTCGTTGGTGTTTAATGCGATTACTCTACGCATAAATTGATAATTTTATTTTTTGATTTCTTGCTCCCCATGTTATGTGGTAGGTGTTCATTTGTCAAGTATTAGTGATTGATTCTTCCTACCATGAAAAAGCTTTAGAGTTTTCTGAAAGTGTTTTATTTGCAGGATAAGCAAGCAATTGCTGTGCTGTTGAGGAGTCTTGGACCATCTTATCAACTATGTAAGAAATATAATATTCGAGTTGCGAGTGTAGAACTCATGGTTGCATCTCACATCTCGGGAACAATAACTATGTTTCCCTTAGAATCACTAAATTGGTATTTCTTTGAGGGTTCTTTCTTTTTCCTCTTTTTTTTTTTTTTTTTTTGGCAGGGGAAGGGGTGACGCTTGTTGGAGTTAAGGCAGATGATTCATTAAGATTGACTACATAACAGGTTTGCACATCTCATGATGTAGAAAAGATTGGGGTTGAGTGGTATGAGTTACCTACATCAACTAATCGACGCTAAATGCTTATCCTAGTCTATACAGTATCAATCACATGGTTAATATTTATTTATCTCAACCATTTTGCAATTGAATAATTAGATCACCCTCTTAGGTATTTAAAAATCCGAGTCGCGTGTCTAAAACTCATGGTTGCATCTCACTCGGGAACAATAACTATGTTTCCTTAGAAACACTAAATTGGTATCTCTCTGGTTTCTTCTTTTTCTGGTTGAAGGGGGTGGGTTTGTTGAAGTTCATAGATATTGTATCACTGACGATAGATATAATATCAACCATAGATATTTTTCTTGTCAATTTCTTGAATGAGTTCATAGACGTACTTTAATTTTCTAAAGGTACTAAATGATTTGTATAAATTAGAGGACTTCACCAATCCTCTTCCCCAACCGCATACCGTGCAGCATTCATCATTTACTTCAGTTTTAGGCCTACATTAACTTCGTGAGTTGCAAGATTATCTTATATGGTGTCTAATATTTTATTGACTGAATTTCATTGGATGTTTCACTCTTGTAGAATACCGTAAGGCCATCTTGTGTGAGAATCTGAAGCCTTATTTAGAATAATTCGCGGGGTTAACTTGTAGTTGTTGATCTGTGTTCTCTTTTTCTATTATTGATATATTCCAGCTGTATTTTCTAATTGTCTTGTCTATGATAACATTATCAGTAGTTTAAGATAAACTTCTAATGATGTATTTTACAAACAATGTTTCAGCCGAATGGAGATATGTCTTAAAATACTGCAGAGTTTTGGAGATTTCCCGAGGTATCGGGGTGGTAGAGGAGGGCGTGGTCCTGATCGAGGTAGGGGTCGCTTCCGTGGCTCTTACCATGAAAGAGGCTATGGTGGGTATGATTATGGGGGCAAGGGCCGTGGTCAAGGTACGCAATATCGTGCTTGAGCATATGATCCGTCTTTAAGTTGATTCTATCAGTTTGACATTCAACTAGTTCGAAAATATTAGGGTAGGCCAATAAAGTCAGAGCTTGCCCGTTTCAACATCACTATACACCAAGATACCTGCTTGTGGAAACAGGTTTGTCTTTATTTTCTACGTTGTTTAGTCTTTTCGTTTTCTTTTTATTTACCATCAATGTAGATCACATTCTTTTTCTTTTTCGATTGGAGTAAAACTGAGGAACACCCATGTTTTTAAAAGATCGGTTAATATTTATTTATCTCGACCATTTTGCAAGTGAATAGTTAGATCACGCATTAGGTATTTAAAAATCCAAGTCGCGTTTCTAAAACTCATGGTTGCATCTCACTCGGGAACAATAATGTCGTTTTCCTTAGAAACACTAAATTGGCATCTCTTTCGTTTCTTCATTTTTCTGGTTGGAAGGGGGTGGGTTTGTTGAAGTTCATAGATATAGTATCACTAACTATAGATATAGGATCAAGCATAGATATTTTTCTTGCCAATTTCTTGAATGAGTTCATAGACAAACTTAAAAATGCTGGTGAAGAGGAATCTCTATTTATCTTTTTGGATTGAATTGTTATATTAGTTCATAAACATGTTGAATAATGAAACCACTGGTCTCTGATGATTTTAAATACAATTTCAAATGTTTTTTCTCTGTATTAGAACATAAAATGCTAAAACTTCTTTAACTTAAAAAAATCGAGATTTATTTTACTTATGTATTAGTGAGCCCTCTTTTTCGTCGATGGTAGACTTACTACATGATTCTACAGCTAATGTTTGAACAAATAGGATTATCCAAAAATATAATCATTACTGCTAATATTCTTGACTTGTTTTGTGCTTCATTGTAGTTCCATTCGTGAAGTTAGTTAAATGGTAACATTTTCTTTGCAGGGAACCGTTAGAACTCCCATGGGATGAGTCCTCTGCTTGCTGCAAATTATCTTGAAATAAGGGGCAAGTCTCCCACATATCTTTTCATTTGAAACAAACATGGTAAAATTTCTTCCTTTTTAGAAACAAAAATAGCAAATTTTCCTTGTTTCTTATGGAAAAATATCTTCCTTTTTAGAAACCAAAAATGGTAATTTTTTTGTTTCTTATAAAATATCTCTTGCTTTTTGAAAAAAAAAACAATGATATATCTTCTTTGTTTCTTATCTAAAAAAAGGGTAAAATTTATTTGTTACTTATTAAAGAAATTCTCATCCTTTTTATAAAAGAGAAATTTTAAATTTTCTTTGTTTCTTAAAAAAAGTCTCTTCCTTTTCTCCAAATAAATATGTTAAATATTATTTGATTCTTATAAAAAATTCACTTTTTTTTTATAAAACAAAAAGAAAGGTGAATTTTCTTAAAAGAAAAATCACTTCCTTTTCAAAAAATAAAATGGTCTACATTTTTTTTTATGCGAATATTTTTATAAGTGACCATATTATCTTTAGATGCACCATAACGTGACTCATTTACCCTCAATCAATTTTACAATCCTTTCTTCTGTTGTTGTTAATTGAGTGAAATACGTGATATATTAACTTTAAGGATCGATGCACTCCAATTATAGTAATGGATGGGTAGGTTACATATGTAGGAGGGTCTCGTTACGATTTATCCAATAGTGGTGGTAGCACAGTTAGATGTCAAAAAATTCGACCGATGTTTTAAAGGCCATGCTGCAATTAAAAATTGGAACAAAAATCGTAATCTTTTTTATAATTAACCTTATTTTTATAATAAAAGTAACTTTTATTTTATGAAAATGTATTCATATGTAGGCATGTCAACGGGGCGGGTCAGGTCGGATTTCTGGATTTTCTGACCCGCCTCCCAGCTGTCCCGCCACAAGGCAAAAATAAGTGTCCCGTGATTTGTCCTGCCTCGCCTCCAATTTTTTTTAAAACTAATTTTTTTTTTTTTTGGTTAAAAAACTTATTTTTTTTTGGTTGAAGTCAATAAGATTTTAATTTTTAGGTTTACATTAACTTTGTTTTAACATTTTTTTTAAATTTAATTATTAAAAATTAGAATTTAATTATTTAAATTTACTCTAATCATAATTTAATATATTAAGATGACATATATATATATATATATATTATATGTAAAATTTTATAATATATATATATATTTTTTATATTTTTGTGTGTATATATAACAAGGCTGTAAAAGTCGTTAGATGCTAGTTAGATGGTAGATTGGGTCATAGTGACTAGTCGTGGGCCTAGGTGAGGTTAAATGTGGTATAGGCGAGGAGGAATAAAAAAAGAATTATAGGCGGTCAATGGGAGTCCAGTGTTTAGAAGGGATTAGTCAGAGCTAATCAGAAAAATTTGTGACATAACTAAATAGTCCTCCCTTCAAATCTATATACTAGTCGTTTTTAGAAATTTTTGTTGTAAGTTATAATATCAAAACAATTAAAATTTTAAAATTTTAAAGGGTTCAGTTAAAGTCAAACACACTAACAAATAAAAAATAAATATAAAAGAAATATGAAAATAAATAAAATTAAAATTAAAAAAATTAAAATTTGGACAGTTAGGCGGATTAGTTGGTGCCTAGGCGGATTAGGCATCGACGAATCGTCCTAGTTGCCCCCTAATACGGGGATCGAGTTTCTTGGCTAATTTTATGTTAATCGGCTCGGCCTAGGGGCGTCTAGCGCCTAAGCAATTGCCTAGACCAAGTTTTAGAACACTGTTATGTACCCAAAATAAGCTTTACTTTTTGAAAATATTTCGATCTTTATCTCCCTCTATTTACGAAACCCTTCAAAACTAAAGAAAAGTAGCCTCTTCAAGCCCTAAAACCCACAAGCCGAAAAACACGTCCAAGTTATCTTGTATAAATAATAGAACATAATCGATTGCAGTAAACATTGGATGAGACAGTCCTATTTATCACAATCCCTCATTCTAATACATCATAATGTTATACAACCTATTATCCACAGCCTAAAGTAAACGGACTCTTATATGCCATCATGTCTACCTTTGTTACGAGTTATGTTGGTTCAAAGCAACTACTATCAGTTACCGCGTATTGTGATAATCAAAGCACAATTCATTTGGTAAAACATCAGGTATTTCATGAGAGGTCTAAGCATACAGATGTAAGGATGCATTTTGTAAGAGATGAGGTGGAGAAAGGTGTTATTTCTGTAAAGAAAATCTCAACTGAAGAAAATCCTGCAGATGTGTTCACTAAATCACTTCCTGGAAACAAGTTTCAGCATTGTACATGCTTGATTAAGCTTGTACAGTGTGTTAAGCTCAGCAGATTAGTAAGATGTTGAGGAAATGATTGAGTACTTTGATTCATTAAGGTGGAGAATTAAAAAGAGGTTAACATCATCAAAGTGATATGTGGTCAAGTGTATTCTGGATCAATGAACACAGAACCGGAGTCAAAATGGAGGAAACCGGCTCAAGCAGAAAAACCGGATGAATAACAGAAGTGAACCGGCGGTTATGATTCAGTTATATTTAAACAGTCTTTTACAATGGTTTTCCAGGTCTTTGACAACGGTTTTGACAGTTTTTTGCAGTTTTGATTTCAGCTCATTTTTTATTCTGTTTCTGGACGTTTGCAGCTAAAATCTTGATCTCGTGGACTTCTCTTTGCTGATATATAAATATCTTGTAACAGTTTTTCCATTGATTAACATCCTAGAGTGAGAATTAGAGAATTAGAGTTCTTACTTCAAAATTGGGTTCTATTTTGGAGATTGTGAGAATTTCTTGTATTTCTTGTAATTGACTCTGGATATTAGTGGATTGAGGTGATATGATCCTCCGTGGATGTAGGTCACATTGACTGAACCACGTTAGAAGGTGTTTTTGTGTTTTTTTTATTATTCTTTGTGTGTAGTGTGTGTTCTTCAATTCCTTTGCATTCCATTTTCATTCTAGAGTGTTAAGGTGAGTTTTTGAGTTGTTTGATCTATCAGATATTTTCCCAATCATGTTAGTGCCTCTTTAATTTTTATTATTATTATTATTATTTTAGATGAAGTCAGTTGTTTAATTGTTCAATATCACAGTGGTGGTTTTGTTGTGCATGCAGTCACGAAGCAGGTCTTTCTTTGTTTGGTTATCACTAGGCGCAATTTTTTTTTTTGGTTTATCCACCTATTCACTTTTTTAAATACAGTCGTTGAACTAATCTTTTTATATTTTATTAGTCATTATTTCTGAAAAAATATATTATATTTTAATGATTAAAAAGTGAGTTATCAATCTTGAAAATTAAATTACATAACGATAAAATCTGTTACAAACAAGTTATTCCTTAAACAGAAACTTCTTGGATTCAAAATGACAGATGATAAAGTGCTACTGGCGCAGTTAGATGAATACAATCGACTTGCAGATGACTTGGAGGATCTTGAGGTAAAGATGGAAGAGGATGATAAGGCTTTGATGCTATTAAATGCATTACATAAGTCCTTTGAACACTTCAAGGACACTTTGTTGTTTGGAAGGCAGGATAAACTGAGTCTTGACTTGATTCAAACATCCCTGAAGACTAAGTTTCTCCAAATGTCTGGAGACAAGAAATCACAAGCTGTTGCTGAAGGATTGAATGTCAAATTTAATAAAACCAAGTTTCAAAAGAAGCCTTAGGGAAATCAAAGTAAATTTCAGAAACAAAATCAGGATGGAGGAAAGAAAGGCACTGAATGGGTTGAGAAGAGAAGATGTTTCTCATGTAAACAAGTTGGACATCTTAAGAAAAATTGCCCAACCAGAAAAACAAAGAATGAAACGAAAGAGGCAACTGCAGCAGTAGCAGAGGAAGGATATGATACTGCAGAGGTATTGACTGTTTCAGATGGAAAAATCATTGAAGAATGGGTTCTTGATTCTGGATGTTCCTTTCACATGTGTCCTCATAAGTCATGGTTTCAAGAATTGCAAGAATATGATGTTGGATCTGTCCTGTTAGGAAATGATCATATCTGCAGAGTTCAAGGGAGTGGGACATTGAAAATCATGATGTATGATGGTGTGGAAAGACTTATCAGAAATGTAAGGTATGTCCATGCTTTAAAGAGGAATCTTATCTCTCTTGGTTCCTTAAATGCTACTGGATGTGAATTCAATACTGAAGGGGGTTATATACATGTCACCAAATATGGGAAAACTGTGATAAAAGGTAGAAAGATCAATGGTTTGTATATCCTTATAGGAAATTCCATTACTGGTTCTGCTGATAATGTAATGAGTGCCTCTGATGCATTATTATGGCATAAAAGGTTGGGTCACATTGGACAGAAAGGAATGAATGAGTTAGATAAGAAGAGAGTGTTTGGAAATTCAGGAGTTGTTAAACTGGAATTCTGTGATCATTGTGTCTTAGGAAAGACAAAGAAACATCCCTATGGTAAGGGTGTACACTCAACAAAGGAAACTCTGGACTATGTACACTCTGATATATGGGGACCAGAGAAAGTTGAAACACATGGAGGTGGGAGATACTTCATGACTGTAATAGATGATTGCAGCAGAAAGGTCTGGACATTTGTTTTGAAACACAAGAGTGATGCTTTTGAGAACTTCAAGAACTGGTTGATTCAGACAGAAAATGAAAGAGGGGAGAAACTCAAACATCTCAGGACAGACAATGGTTTGGAGTATCTATCTGAGGAGTTCAACAAATTTTGCTGAGAAAAAGGGATAACTAGGCACAAGACTGTACCACTGAATCCTCAACAAAATGGCCTTGCTGAGAGGATGAACAGAACCATGGAGAGGGTAAGATGCATGTTAGCAGATGCCAAACTGCCAAAATTATTCTGGGGAGAAGCTGCTAACACAGCTTGTTTTCTGATAAACAAAACACCCTCATCAGCAGTAAATTTCCAAACTCCTGATGAGATCTGGTATGGGAGATTATCAGATTATGCTGAGTTAAAGGTATTTGGGTGTACAGCCTTTGCACATATCAGGCAAGACAAGCTTGAGCCAAGAGCTTTGAAATGTATTTTCATTGGATATCCAAAGGGTGTGAAAGGTTATAAGCTATAGTGTCTGGAGAGTGGTCACCAAAGGATTATAATCAGCAGAGATATTACATTCAAAGAACAAGAAATGGGATATAAGCATTCTGGATCTAACTCAGAAGTAGATGGAAATATTTCAACAGAAGATAGTCCAGTTGAGGTGGAGCTTGAAGGGAAAAACACAGAAATTGTAAATGGACAGAATGATGGAGGGATACAGGAGGATTTAGAAACTGAGCAAGATTATGATGATCAAGGTCTGAGAGATTATCATCTAGCCAGAGACAGAGTAAGGAGGGTGATTCATCCACCAAATAGGTTTGGTCAAGCTGATATGGTGTCATATGCTTTAGCTGTTGCTGAGTCAGTGGAATGTCAGGAACCTCAGAGCTTCAAAGAGGCAATGTCAGGTCCAGAAAGTGAATTTTGGATAAATGCCATGACTGAAGAAATACTATCACTTAATAAGAACCACACATGGATTCTGGTGGAGAAACCAAGGAACCATAAATTAGTAAGCTCTAAGTGGATTTTCAAGAAGAAATCTGAGACAATTGGACCTGAGAAGGTAAGATATAAAACAGGCTTGTTGCTAGAGGTTTCACACAAAGAGAAGGGATTGGTTTTAATGATGTATTCTCTCCTGTGGTGAAACACTCCATCAGATTACTTCTAGCAAAAGTTGTTCAAGAAGATATGGAATTACAGCAGTTGGATGTCAAAACTGCTCTTTTACATGGTGATTTGGAGAAGAGCATTTATATGCAACAACCAGAGGGTTTTTTTACTTCCTGGACAAGAACATAAGGTATGTCACTTGAAGAAATCACTATATGGACTTCAACAAAGTCCAGTGGAACAGGAAGTTCAATGAGTTCATGTTAGGAGCAGGATTTGACAGATGCAAGTATGACAGCTGCGTGTATCTTGAAAGACAAGGGAAGACTGTGCTTACCTATCTGTTACTTTATGTAGATGACATGTTAATTGCCAGCAAGAGTAAAGTCAGGATTGAGCAGTTGAAACAAAAACTGAGTTCAGAGTTTGAAATGAAGGATCTGGGCAGTGCTAAGAAAATCCTGGGCATGGACATTGTAAGGGACAGGAATAGTGGAAGGTTATGGTTGTCTCAAACTGATTACCTAAAGAAGGTATAAAGGAGATACAATATGCATGAATCTAGGACGGTGATAACTCCATTTGGACAGCAATTCAAACTATCCAAAGAGCAGTGTCCAAAGACTGAACATGACTTAAAGGAAATGACTAAAATTCCTTATGCAAGTGGAGTTGGCAGCTTGATGTATGCCATGATCTGTAGTAGACCAGATCTGGCTTATGGTGTGGCAATGGTAAGTAGATTTATGTCAAATCCTGGAAAGCTACACTGGGAAGCACTGAAGTACATAATGAGATACTTAAGAGGATCAACAGGGTTGCGACTGATGTTTGAAAGAAAATGTTACACTGAAGAGCCAATTCAAGGTTTTGTGGACTCTGATTTTGCTGGGAAGTTAGATAACAGGAAGTCTATTACAGGATATGTTTTCACCTTTTATGGGACAGCTGTGTGTTGGAGAGCAGTTCATCAATCTGTAGTGGCACTTTCTACCACTGAAGCAGAATACCTAGCAGTAACAGAAGCAGTAAAAGAAGCTTTGTGGCTTAAGGGGACTGCTAAAGAATTTGGTGTGCTGCAAAGATCAGTTACAGTGTATTGTGATAATCAAAGCACAATTCATTTGGTAAAACATCAGGTATTTCATGAGAGGTCTAAGCATATAGGTGTAAGGATGCATTTTGTAAGAGATGAGGTGGAGAAAGGTGTTATTTCTGTAAAGAAAATCTCAACTGAAGAAAATCCTGCAGATATGTTCACTAAATCACTTCCTGGAAACAAGTTTCAGCATTGTACAGGCTTGATTAAGCTTGTACAGTGTGTTTAAGCTCAACAGATTAGTAAGATGTTGAGGAAATGATTGAGTACTTTGATTCATTAAGGTGGAGAATTAAAAAGAGGTTAACATCATCAAAGTGATATGTGGTCAAGTGTATTCTGGATCAATGAACACAGAACCGGAGTCAAAATGGAGGAAACCGGCTCAAGCAGAAAAACCGGATGAATAACAGAAGTGAACCGGCGGTTATGATTCAGTTATATTTAAACAGTCTTTTACAATGGTTTTCCAGGTCTTTGACAACGGTTTTGACAGTTTTTTGCAGTTTTGATTTCAGCTCATTTTTTATTCTGTTTCTGGACGTTTGCAGCTAAAATCTTGATCTCGTGGACTTCTCTTTGCTGATATATAAATATCTTGTAACAGTTTTTCCATTGATTAACATCCTAGAGTGAGAATTAGAGAATTAGAGTTCTTACTTCAAAATTGGGTTCTATTTTGGAGATTGTGAGAATTTCTTGTATTTCTTGTAATTGACTCTGGATATTAGTGGATTGAGGTGATATGATCCTCCGTGGATGTAGGTCACATTGACTGAACCACGTTAGAAGGTGTTTTTGTGTTTTATTTATTATTCTTTGTGTGTAGTGTGTGTTCTTCAATTCCTTTGCATTCCATTTTCATTCTAGAGTGTTAAGGTGAGTTTTTGAGTTGTTTGATCTATCAGATATTTTCCCAATCATGTTAGTGCCTCTTTAATTTTTATTATTATTATTATTATTTTAGATGAAGTCAGTTGTTTAATTGTTCAATATCACAGTGGTGGTTTTGTTGTGCATGCAGTCACGAAGCAGGTCTTTCTTTGTTTGGTTATCACTAGGCGCAATTTTTTTTTTTTTGGTTTATCCACCTATTCACTTTTTTAAATACAGTCGTTGAACTAATCTTTTTATATTTTATTAGTCATTATTTCTGAAAAAATATATTATATTTTAATGATTAAAAAGTGAGTTATCAATCTTGAAAATTAAATTACATAACGATAAAATCTGTTACAAACAAGTTATTCCTTAACCAGAAACTTCTTGGATTCAAAATGACAGATGATAAAGTGCTACTGGCGCAGTTAGATGAATACAATCGACTTGCAGATGACTTGGAGGATCTTGAGGTAAAGATGGAAGAGGATGATAAGGCTTTGATGCTATTAAATGCATTACATAAGTCCTTTGAACACTTCAAGGACACTTTGTTGTTTGGAAGGCAGGATAAACTGAGTCTTGACTTGATTTAAACATCCCTGAAGACTAAGTTTCTCCAAATGTCTGGAGACAAGAAATCACAAGCTGTTGCTGAAGGATTGAATGCCAAATTTAATAAAACCAAGTTTCAAAAGAAGCCTTAGGGAAATCAAAGTAAATTTCAGAAACAAAATCAGGATGGAGGAAAGAAAGGCACTGAATGGGTTGAGAAGAGAAGATGTTTCTCATGTAAACAAGTTGGAGATCTTAAGAAAAATTGCCCAACCAGAAAAACAAAGAATGAAACAAAAGAGGCAACTGCAGCAGTAGCAGAGGAAGGATATGATACTGCAGAGGTATTGACTGTTTCAGATGGAAAAATCATTGAAGAATGGGTTCTTGATTCTGGATGTTCCTTTCACATGTGTCCTCATAAGTCATGGTTTCAAGAATTGCAAGAATATGATGTTGGATCTGTCCTGTTAGGAAATGATCATATCTGCAGAGTTCAAGGGAGTGGGACATTGAAAATCATGATGTATGATGGTGTGGAAAGACTTATCAGAAATGTAAGGTATGTCCATGCTTTAAAGAGGAATCTTATCTCTCTTGGTTCCTTAAATGCTACTGGATGTGAATTCAATACTGAAGGGGGTTATATACATGTCACCAAATATGGGAAAACTGTGATAAAAGGTAGAAAGATCAATGGTTTGTATATCCTTATAGGAAATTCCATTACTGGTTCTGCTGATAATGTAATGAGTGCCTCTGATGCATTATTATGGCATAAAAGGTTGGGTCACATTGGACAGAAAGGAATGAATGAGTTAGATAAGAAGAGAGTGTTTGGAAATTCAGGAGTTGTTAAACTGGAATTCTGTGATCATTGTGTCTTAGGAAAGACAAAGAAACATCCCTATGGTAAGGGTGTACACTCAACAAAGGAAACTCTGGACTATGTACACTCTGATATATGGGGACCAGAGAAAGTTGAAACACATGGAGGTGGGAGATACTTCATGACTGTAATAGATGATTGCAGCAGAAAGGTCTGGACATTTGTTTTGAAACACAAGAGTGATGCTTTTGAGAACTTCAAGAACTGGTTGATTCAGACAGAAAATGAAAGAGGGGAGAAACTCAAACATCTCAGGACAGACAATGGTTTGGAGTATCTATCTGAGGAGTTCAACAAATTTTGCTGAGAAAAAGGGATAACTAGGCACAAGACTGTACCACTGAATCCTCAACAAAATGGCCTTGCTGAGAGGATGAACAGAACCATGGAGAGGGTAAGATGCATGTTAGCAGATGCCAAACTGCCAAAATTATTCTGGGGAGAAGCTGCTAACACAGCTTGTTTTCTGATAAACAAAACACCCTCATCAGCAGTAAATTTCCAAACTCCTGATGAGATCTGGTATGGGAGATTATCAGATTATGCTGAGTTAAAGGTATTTGGGTGTACAGCCTTTGCACATATCAGGCAAGACAAGCTTGAGCCAAGAGCTTTGAAATGTATTTTCATTGGATATCCAAAGGGTGTGAAAGGTTATAAGCTATAGTGTCTGGAGAGTGGTCACCAAAGGATTATAATCAGCAGAGATATTACATTCAAAGAACAAGAAATGGGATATAAGCATTCTGGATCTAACTCAGAAGTAGATGGAAATATTTCAACAGAAGATAGTCCAGTTGAGGTGGAGCTTGAAGGGAAAAACACAGAAATTGTAAATGGACAGAATGATGGAGGGATACAGGAGGATTTAGAAACTGAGCAAGATTATGATGATCAAGGTCTGAGAGATTATCATCTAGCCAGAGACAGAGTAAGGAGGGTGATTCATCCACCAAATAGGTTTGGTCAAGCTGATATGGTGTCATATGCTTTAGCTGTTGCTGAGTCAGTGGAATGTCAGGAACCTCAGAGCTTCAAAGAGGCAATGTCAGGTCCAGAAAGTGAATTTTGGATAAATGCCATGACTGAAGAAATACTATCACTTAATAAGAACCACACATGGATTCTGGTGGAGAAACCAAGGAACCATAAATTAGTAAGCTCTAAGTGGATTTTCAAGAAGAAATCTGAGACAATTGGACCTGAGAAGGTAAGATATAAAACAGGCTTGTTGCTAGAGGTTTCACACAAAGAGAAGGGATTGGTTTTAATGATGTATTCTCTCCTGTGGTGAAACACTCCATCAGATTACTCCTAGCAAAAGTTGTTCAAGAAGATATGGAATTACAGCAGTTGGATGTCAAAACTGCTCTTTTACATGGTGATTTGGAGAAGAGCATTTATATGCAACAACCAGAGGGTTTTTTTACTTCCTGGACAAGAACATAAGGTATGTCACTTGAAGAAATCACTATATGGACTTCAACAAAGTCCAGTGGAACAGGAAGTTCAATGAGTTCATGTTAGGAGCAGGATTTGACAGATGCAAGTATGACAGCTGCGTGTATCTTGAAAGACAAGGGAAGACTGTGCTTACCTATCTGTTACTTTATGTAGATGACATGTTAATTGCCAGCAAGAGTAAAGTCAGGATTGAGCAGTTGAAACAAAAACTGAGTTCAGAGTTTGAAATGAAGGATCTGGGCAGTGCTAAGAAAATCCTGGGCATGGACATTGTAAGGGACAGGAATAGTGGAAGGTTATGGTTGTCTCAAACTGATTACCTAAAGAAGGTATAAAGGAGATACAATATGCATGAATCTAGGACGGTGATAACTCCATTTGGACAGCAATTCAAACTATCCAAAGAGCAGTATCCAAAGACTGAACATGACTTAAAGGAAATGACTAAAATTCCTTATGCAAGTGGAGTTGGCAGCTTGATGTATGCCATGATCTGTAGTAGACCAGATCTGGCTTATGGTGTGGCAATGGTAAGTAGATTTATGTCAAATCCTGGAAAGCTACACTGGGAAGCACTGAAGTACATAATGAGATACTTAAGAGGATCAACAGGGTTGCGACTGATGTTTGAAAGAAAATGTTACACTGAAGAGCCAATTCAAGGTTTTGTGGACTCTGATTTTGCTGGGAAGTTAGATAACAGGAAGTCTATTACAGGATATGTTTTCACCTTTTATGGGACAGCTGTGTGTTGGAGAGCAGTTCATCAATCTGTAGTGGCACTTTCTACCACTGAAGCAGAATACCTAGCAGTAACAGAAGCAGTAAAAGAAGCTTTGTGGCTTAAGGGGACTGCTAAAGAATTTGGTGTGCTGCAAAGATCAGTTACAGTGTATTGTGATAATCAAAGCACAATTCATTTGGTAAAACATCAGGTATTTCATGAGAGGTCTAAGCATATAGGTGTAAGGATGCATTTTGTAAGAGATGAGGTGGAGAAAGGTGTTATTTCTGTAAAGAAAATCTCAACTGAAGAAAATCCTGCAGATATGTTCACTAAATCACTTCCTGGAAACAAGTTTCAGCATTGTACAGGCTTGATTAAGCTTGTACAGTGTGTTTAAGCTCAACAGATTAGTAAGATGTTGAGGAAATGATTGAGTACTTTGATTCATTAAGGTGGAGAATTAAAAAGAGGTTAACATCATCAAAGTGATATGTGGTCAAGTGTATTCTGGATCAATGAACACAGAACCGGAGTCAAAATGGAGGAAACCGGCTCAAGCAGAAAAACCGGATGAATAACAGAAGTGAACCGGCGGTTATGATTCAGTTATATTTAAACAGTCTTTTACAATGGTTTTCCAGGTCTTTGACAACGGTTTTGACAGTTTTTTGCAGTTTTGATTTCAGCTCATTTTTTATTCTGTTTCTGGACGTTTGCAGCTAAAATCTTGATCTCGTGGACTTCTCTTTGCTGATATATAAATATCTTGTAACAGTTTTTCCATTGATTAACATCCTAGAGTGAGAATTAGAGAATTAGAGTTCTTACTTCAAAATTGGGTTCTATTTTGGAGATTGTGAGAATTTCTTGTATTTCTTGTAATTGACTCTGGATATTAGTGGATTGAGGTGATATGATCCTCCGTGGATGTAGGTCACATTGACTGAACCACGTTAGAAGGTGTTTTTGTGTTTTATTTATTATTCTTTGTGTGTAGTGTGTGTTCTTCAATTCCTTTGCATTCCATTTTCATTCTAGAGTGTTAAGGTGAGTTTTTGAGTTGTTTGATCTATCAGATATTTTCCCAATCATGTTAGTGCCTCTTTAATTTTTATTATTATTATTATTATTTTAGATGAAGTCAGTTGTTTAATTGTTCAATATCACAGTGGTGGTTTTGTTGTGCATGCAGTCACGAAGCAGGTCTTTCTTTGTTTGGTTATCACTAGGCGCAATTTTTTTTTTTTTGGTTTATCCACCTATTCACTTTTTTAAATACAGTCGTTGAACTAATCTTTTTATATTTTATTAGTCATTATTTCTGAAAAAATATATTATATTTTAATGATTAAAAAGTGAGTTATCAATCTTGAAAATTAAATTACATAACGATAAAATCTGTTACAAACAAGTTATTCCTTAACCAGAAACTTCTTGGATTCAAAATGACAGATGATAAAGTGCTACTGGCGCAGTTAGATGAATACAATCGACTTGCAGATGACTTGGAGGATCTTGAGGTAAAGATGGAAGAGGATGATAAGGCTTTGATGCTATTAAATGCATTACATAAGTCCTTTGAACACTTCAAGGACACTTTGTTGTTTGGAAGGCAGGATAAACTGAGTCTTGACTTGATTCAAACATCCCTGAAGACTAAGTTTCTCCAAATGTCTGGAGACAAGAAATCACAAGCTGTTGCTGAAGGATTGAATGCCAAATTTAATAAAACCAAGTTTCAAAAGAAGCCTTAGGGAAATCAAAGTAAATTTCAGAAACAAAATCAGGATGGAGGAAAGAAAGGCACTGAATGGGTTGAGAAGAGAAGATGTTTCTCATGTAAACAAGTTGGAGATCTTAAGAAAAATTGCCCAACCAGAAAAACAAAGAATGAAACAAAAGAGGCAACTGCAGCAGTAGCAGAGGAAGGATATGATACTGCAGAGGTATTGACTGTTTCAGATGGAAAAATCATTGAAGAATGGGTTCTTGATTCTGGATGTTCCTTTCACATGTGTCCTCATAAGTCATGGTTTCAAGAATTGCAAGAATATGATGTTGGATCTGTCCTGTTAGGAAATGATCATATCTGCAGAGTTCAAGGGAGTGGGACATTGAAAATCATGATGTATGATGGTGTGGAAAGACTTATCAGAAATGTAAGGTATGTCCATGCTTTAAAGAGGAATCTTATCTCTCTTGGTTCCTTAAATGCTACTGGATGTGAATTCAATACTGAAGGGGGTTATATACATGTCACCAAATATGGGAAAACTGTGATAAAAGGTAGAAAGATCAATGGTTTGTATATCCTTATAGGAAATTCCATTACTGGTTCTGCTGATAATGTAATGAGTGCCTCTGATGCATTATTATGGCATAAAAGGTTGGGTCACATTGGACAGAAAGGAATGAATGAGTTAGATAAGAAGAGAGTGTTTGGAAATTCAGGAGTTGTTAAACTGGAATTCTGTGATCATTGTGTCTTAGGAAAGACAAAGAAACATCCCTATGGTAAGGGTGTACACTCAACAAAGGAAACTCTGGACTATGTACACTCTGATATATGGGGACCAGAGAAAGTTGAAACACATGGAGGTGGGAGATACTTCATGACTGTAATAGATGATTGCAGCAGAAAGGTCTGGACATTTGTTTTGAAACACAAGAGTGATGCTTTTGAGAACTTCAAGAACTGGTTGATTCAGACAGAAAATGAAAGAGGGGAGAAACTCAAACATCTCAGGACAGACAATGGTTTGGAGTATCTATCTGAGGAGTTCAACAAATTTTGCTGAGAAAAAAGGATAACTAGGCACAAGACTGTACCACTGAATCCTCAACAAAATGGCCTTGCTGAGAGGATGAACAGAACCATGGAGAGGGTAAGATGCATGTTAGCAGATGCCAAACTGCCAAAATTATTCTGGGGAGAAGCTGCTAACACAGCTTGTTTTCTGATAAACAAAACACCCTCATCAGCAGTAAATTTCCAAACTCCTGATGAGATCTGGTATGGGAGATTATCAGATTATGCTGAGTTAAAGGTATTTGGGTGTACAGCCTTTGCACATATCAGGCAAGACAAGCTTGAGCCAAGAGCTTTGAAATGTATTTTCATTGGATATCCAAAGGGTGTGAAAGGTTATAAGCTATAGTGTCTGGAGAGTGGTCACCAAAGGATTATAATCAGCAGAGATATTACATTCAAAGAACAAGAAATGGGATATAAGCATTCTGGATCTAACTCAGAAGTAGATGGAAATATTTCAACAGAAGATAGTCCAGTTGAGGTGGAGCTTGAAGGGAAAAACACAGAAATTGTAAATGGACAGAATGATGGAGGGATACAGGAGGATTTAGAAACTGAGCAAGATTATGATGATCAAGGTCTGAGAGATTATCATCTAGCCAGAGACAGAGTAAGGAGGGTGATTCATCCACCAAATAGGTTTGGTCAAGCTGATATGGTGTCATATGCTTTAGCTGTTGCTGAGTCAGTGGAATGTCAGGAACCTCAGAGCTTCAAAGAGGCAATGTCAGGTCCAGAAAGTGAATTTTGGATAAATGCCATGACTGAAGAAATACTATCACTTAATAAGAACCACACATGGATTCTGGTGGAGAAACCAAGGAACCATAAATTAGTAAGCTCTAAGTGGATTTTCAAGAAGAAATCTGAGACAATTGGACCTGAGAAGGTAAGATATAAAACAGGCTTGTTGCTAGAGGTTTCACACAAAGAGAAGGGATTGGTTTTAATGATGTATTCTCTCCTGTGGTGAAACACTCCATCAGATTACTCCTAGCAAAAGTTGTTCAAGAAGATATGGAATTACAGCAGTTGGATGTCAAAACTGCTCTTTTACATGGTGATTTGGAGAAGAGCATTTATATGCAACAACCAGAGGGTTTTTTTACTTCCTGGACAAGAACATAAGGTATGTCACTTGAAGAAATCACTATATGGACTTCAACAAAGTCCAGTGGAACAGGAAGTTCAATGAGTTCATGTTAGGAGCAGGATTTGACAGATGCAAGTATGACAGCTGCGTGTATCTTGAAAGACAAGGGAAGACTGTGCTTACCTATCTGTTACTTTATGTAGATGACATGTTAATTGCCAGCAAGAGTAAAGTCAGGATTGAGCAGTTGAAACAAAAACTGAGTTCAGAGTTTGAAATGAAGGATCTGGGCAGTGCTAAGAAAATCCTGGGCATGGACATTGTAAGGGACAGGAATAGTGGAAGGTTATGGTTGTCTCAAACTGATTACCTAAAGAAGGTATAAAGGAGATACAATATGCATGAATCTAGGACGGTGATAACTCCATTTGGACAGCAATTCAAACTATCCAAAGAGCAGTGTCCAAAGACTGAACATGACTTAAAGGAAATGACTAAAATTCCTTATGCAAGTGGAGTTGGCAGCTTGATGTATGCCATGATCTGTAGTAGACCAGATCTGGCTTATGGTGTGGCAATGGTAAGTAGATTTATGTCAAATCCTGGAAAGCTACACTGGGAAGCACTGAAGTACATAATGAGATACTTAAGAGGATCAACAGGGTTGCGACTGATGTTTGAAAGAAAATGTTACACTGAAGAGCCAATTCAAGGTTTTGTGGACTCTGATTTTGCTGGGAAGTTAGATAACAGGAAGTCTATTACAGGATATGTTTTCACCTTTTATGGGACAGCTGTGTGTTGGAGAGCAGTTCATCAATCTGTAGTGGCACTTTCTACCACTGAAGCAGAATACCTAGCAGTAACAGAAGCAGTAAAAGAAGCTTTGTGGCTTAAGGGGACTGCTAAAGAATTTGGTGTGCTGCAAAGATCAGTTACAGTGTATTGTGATAATCAAAGCACAATTCATTTGGTAAAACATCAGGTATTTCATGAGAGGTCTAAGCATATAGGTGTAAGGATGCATTTTGTAAGAGATGAGGTGGAGAAAGGTGTTATTTCTGTAAAGAAAATCTCAACTGAAGAAAATCCTGCAGATATGTTCACTAAATCACTTCCTGGAAACAAGTTTCAGCATTGTACAGGCTTGATTAAGCTTGTACAGTGTGTTTAAGCTCAACAGATTAGTAAGATGTTGAGGAAATGATTGAGTACTTTGATTCATTAAGGTGGAGAATTAAAAAGAGGTTAACATCATCAAAGTGATATGTGGTCAAGTGTATTCTGGATCAATGAACACAGAACCGGAGTCAAAATGGAGGAAACCGGCTCAAGCAGAAAAACCGGATGAATAACAGAAGTGAACCGGCGGTTATGATTCAGTTATATTTAAACAGTCTTTTACAATGGTTTTCCAGGTCTTTGACAACGGTTTTGACAGTTTTTTGCAGTTTTGATTTCAGCTCATTTTTTATTCTGTTTCTGGACGTTTGCAGCTAAAATCTTGATCTCGTGGACTTCTCTTTGCTGATATATAAATATCTTGTAACAGTTTTTCCATTGATTAACATCCTAGAGTGAGAATTAGAGAATTAGAGTTCTTACTTCAAAATTGGGTTCTATTTTGGAGATTGTGAGAATTTCTTGTATTTCTTGTAATTGACTCTGGATATTAGTGGATTGAGGTGATATGATCCTCCGTGGATGTAGGTCACATTGACTGAACCACGTTAGAAGGTGTTTTTGTGTTTTTTTTATTATTCTTTGTGTGTAGTGTGTGTTCTTCAATTCCTTTGCATTCCATTTTCATTCTAGAGTGTTAAGGTGAGTTTTTGAGTTGTTTGATCTATCAGATATTTTCCCAATCATGTTAGTGCCTCTTTAATTTTTATTATTATTATTATTATTTTAGATGAAGTCAGTTGTTTAATTGTTCAATATCACAGTGGTGGTTTTGTTGTGCATGCAGTCACGAAGCAGGTCTTTCTTTGTTTGGTTATCACTAGGCGCAATTTTTTTTTTTTGGTTTATCCACCTATTCACTTTTTTAAATACAGTCGTTGAACTAATCTTTTTATATTTTATTAGTCATTATTTCTGAAAAAATATATTATATTTTAATGATTAAAAAGTGAGTTATCATGCTTGAAAATTAAATTACATAACGATAAAATCTGTTACAAACAAGTTATTCCTTAACCAGAAACTTCTTGGATTCAAAATGACAGATGATAAAGTGCTACTGGCGCAGTTAGATGAATACAATCGACTTGCAGATGACTTGGAGGATCTTGAGGTAAAGATGGAAGAGGATGATAAGGCTTTGATGCTATTAAATGCATTACATAAGTCCTTTGAACACTTCAAGGACACTTTGTTGTTTGGAAGGCAGGATAAACTGAGTCTTGACTTGATTCAAACATCCCTGAAGACTAAGTTTCTCCAAATGTCTGGAGACAAGAAATCACAAGCTGTTGCTGAAGGATTGAATGTCAAATTTAATAAAACCAAGTTTCAAAAGAAGCCTTAGGGAAATCAAAGTAAATTTCAGAAACAAAATCAGGATGGAGGAAAGAAAGGCACTGAATGGGTTGAGAAGAGAAGATGTTTCTCATGTAAACAAGTTGGAGATCTTAAGAAAAATTGCCCAACCAGAAAAACAAAGAATGAAACAAAAGAGGCAACTGCAGCAGTAGCAGAGGAAGGATATGATACTGCAGAGGTATTGACTGTTTCAGATGGAAAAATCATTGAAGAATGGGTTCTTGATTCTGGATGTTCCTTTCACATGTGTCCTCATAAGTCATGGTTTCAAGAATTGCAAGAATATGATGTTGGATCTGTCCTGTTAGGAAATGATCATATCTGCAGAGTTCAAGGGAGTGGGACATTGAAAATCATGATGTATGATGGTGTGGAAAGACTTATCAGAAATGTAAGGTATGTCCATGCTTTAAAGAGGAATCTTATCTCTCTTGGTTCCTTAAATGCTACTGGATGTGAATTCAATACTGAAGGGGGTTATATACATGTCACCAAATATGGGAAAACTGTGATAAAAGGTAGAAAGATCAATGGTTTGTATATCCTTATAGGAAATTCCATTACTGGTTCTGCTGATAATGTAATGAGTGCCTCTGATGCATTATTATGGCATAAAAGGTTGGGTCACATTGGACAGAAAGGAATGAATGAGTTAGATAAGAAGAGAGTGTTTGGAAATTCAGGAGTTGTTAAACTGGAATTCTGTGATCATTGTGTCTTAGGAAAGACAAAGAAACATCCCTATGGTAAGGGTGTACACTCAACAAAGGAAACTCTGGACTATGTACACTCTGATATATGGGGACCAGAGAAAGTTGAAACACATGGAGGTGGGAGATACTTCATGACTGTAATAGATGATTGCAGCAGAAAGGTCTGGACATTTGTTTTGAAACACAAGAGTGATGCTTTTGAGAACTTCAAGAACTGGTTGATTCAGACAGAAAATGAAAGAGGGGAGAAACTCAAACATCTCAGGACAGACAATGGTTTGGAGTATCTATCTGAGGAGTTCAACAAATTTTGCTGAGAAAAAGGGATAACTAGGCACAAGACTGTACCACTGAATCCTCAACAAAATGGCCTTGCTGAGAGGATGAACAGAACCATGGAGAGGGTAAGATGCATGTTAGCAGATGCCAAACTGCCAAAATTATTATGGGGAGAAGCTGCTAACACAGCTTGTTTTCTGATAAACAAAACACCCTCATCAGCAGTAAATTTCCAAACTCCTGATGAGATCTGGTATGGGAGATTATCAGATTATGCTGAGTTAAAGGTATTTGGGTGTACAGCCTTTGCACATATCAGGCAAGACAAGCTTGAGCCAAGAGCTTTGAAATGTATTTTCATTGGATATCCAAAGGGTGTGAAAGGTTATAAGCTATAGTGTCTGGAGAGTGGTCACCAAAGGATTATAATCAGCAGAGATATTACATTCAAAGAACAAGAAATGGGATATAAGCATTCTGGATCTAACTCAGAAGTAGATGGAAATATTTCAACAGAAGATAGTCCAGTTGAGGTGGAGCTTGAAGGGAAAAACACAGAAATTGTAAATGGACAGAATGATGGAGGGATACAGGAGGATTTAGAAACTGAGCAAGATTATGATGATCAAGGTCTGAGAGATTATCATCTAGCCAGAGACAGAGTAAGGAGGGTGATTCATCCACCAAATAGGTTTGGTCAAGCTGATATGGTGTCATATGCTTTAGCTGTTGCTGAGTCAGTGGAATGTCAGGAACCTCAGAGCTTCAAAGAGGCAATGTCAGGTCCAGAAAGTGAATTTTGGATAAATGCCATGACTGAAGAAATACTATCACTTAATAAGAACCACACATGGATTCTGGTGGAGAAACCAAGGAACCATAAATTAGTAAGCTCTAAGTGGATTTTCAAGAAGAAATCTGAGACAATTGGACCTGAGAAGGTAAGATATAAAACAGGCTTGTTGCTAGAGGTTTCACACAAAGAGAAGGGATTGGTTTTAATGATGTATTCTCTCCTGTGGTGAAACACTCCATCAGATTACTTCTAGCAAAAGTTGTTCAAGAAGATATGGAATTACAGCAGTTGGATGTCAAAACTGCTCTTTTACATGGTGATTTGGAGAAGAGCATTTATATGCAACAACCAGAGGGTTTTTTTACTTCCTGGACAAGAACATAAGGTATGTCACTTGAAGAAATCACTATATGGACTTCAACAAAGTCCAGTGGAACAGGAAGTTCAATGAGTTCATGTTAGGAGCAGGATTTGACAGATGCAAGTATGACAGCTGCGTGTATCTTGAAAGACAAGGGAAGACTGTGCTTACCTATCTGTTACTTTATGTAGATGACATGTTAATTGCCAGCAAGAGTAAAGTCAGGATTGAGCAGTTGAAACAAAAACTGAGTTCAGAGTTTGAAATGAAGGATCTGGGCAGTGCTAAGAAAATCCTGGGCATGGACATTGTAAGGGACAGGAATAGTGGAAGGTTATGGTTGTCTCAAACTGATTACCTAAAGAAGGTATAAAGGAGATACAATATGCATGAATCTAGGACGGTGATAACTCCATTTGGACAGCAATTCAAACTATCCAAAGAGCAGTATCCAAAGACTGAACATGACTTAAAGGAAATGACTAAAATTCCTTATGCAAGTGGAGTTGGCAGCTTGATGTATGCCATGATCTGTAGTAGACCAGATCTGGCTTATGGTGTGGCAATGGTAAGTAGATTTATGTCAAATCCTGGAAAGCTACACTGGGAAGCACTGAAGTACATAATGAGATACTTAAGAGGATCAACAGGGTTGCGACTGATGTTTGAAAGAAAATGTTACACTGAAGAGCCAATTCAAGGTTTTGTGGACTCTGATTTTGCTGGGAAGTTAGATAACAGGAAGTCTATTACAGGATATGTTTTCACCTTTTATGGGACAGCTGTGTGTTGGAGAGCAGTTCATCAATCTGTAGTGGCACTTTCTACCACTGAAGCAGAATACCTAGCAGTAACAGAAGCAGTAAAAGAAGCTTTGTGGCTTAAGGGGACTGCTAAAGAATTTGGTGTGCTGCAAAGATCAGTTACAGTGTATTGTGATAATCAAAGCACAATTCATTTGGTAAAACATCAGGTATTTGTGAGTTGTTTGATCTATCAGATATTTTTCCAATCATGTTAGTGCCTCTTTAATTTTTATTATTATTATTATTATTATTATTATTATTATTATTATTATTATTTTAATATGAAGTCAGTTGTTTAATTGTTCAATAACACAGTGGTTGTTTTGTTGTGCATGCAGTCACGGAGCAGGTCTTTCTTCGTTTTGTTATCACTAGGCGCAATTTTTTTTTTTTTGGTTTATCCACCTATTTGGGTGAAGCATGATTTTAAATAATAAGATTCTTATCTTTAATAAAAAATATATTCACTTTTTTAAATCTTTGTAAAAATATAAAAATATGCATTAAATCTTTGTAATTATTTCTTAAAAAATATATTATATTTTAATGATTAAAAAGTGAGTTATGACGCTTGAAAATTAAATTTACATAACGGTAAAAAAGGAAAAAGAAATCTGCACCTTCCTTATTTTAAACTCTGTGCTTACACTTTACCATTCCGATTCTCATTAAAGAAGGAAAAGATTAGCCGCGTTAAATATAAGCCGCCTTGCATATATCAACGGTAACTTCCCGCAAAAGTTGTATCAGTATAAACGCAACACATAGCTTCATGTATGATTGGATCTTGGGCAGGTTTTCTACGTCCGCCACTTGTATCGCTCAAGCGACTGCAACAGCTCTGGATTTTAGCAAAGTTAAAGATGCAGCTGCCTCTATCTTCGAGATACTTGACAGCAATCCTAAAATCAACTCCATTATTGATGAAGGAACAAAGTTGGCTTGTGTTCGCGGTGAGATTGAGCTTCAACACGTAAGCTTCAAGTATCCAACTCGGCTCAATATTAAGATCTTCAAACCTCTTTTGTTGCAAGAAATATGGGTTAGTTCACAGTCTGATGGAAACTCTTATTCATACAGTGATTGAAACACACAATGCCTGTAAGAAGCATTTTATAATCGTTTATCGACTCCTATTTCTTCTTTATTGCTATATAAATACTCATTTTACTTTATTATGTCTGACAAATTGACTTCAAAGTCCGATTACGCATATATGCGCATGTATTTGTGTGTGATTTATCATGTTAATGTTTGTGAGTAATAGATCTGGCGCCGGAGGAGACGGCAGACTCCTATATCGTTTATCGACTCCTATTTCCATACTTGATTTTGTTGTGGTTTTTTAACTCATTATGCCAAATGTGCTGCAGGGTGTGTGTCTTGGTGTCGGTGAAGTGATGGCTAGTGCCGGTAAAAGTCAGTCGCTGACGTTCAAGGATGAGCTCATCCCAACAATCCGGACTGCTCTCTGTGACAGGTTTGTCACCATAACACTGTATCCGCCTCAGGTTGTTGTTGTTGTCTGTCTAATTATTTATGTTTCTGTGGTAAGCTCACTAATGTAGTTGTACCTAGTACGATAGATGAGGAGGCTATTAATACCAAGCCTGTATGGGAGAGGAATGAAAACTATACTCTGTGTCTAAATTCTGCTAAGGCAATTGGATGGACTGTGGTAAACATTGGCACACAAGATTGTAGAAGCAAGAGTAAGCAAATTATCTCTAGTCATGTGGAGGAAATTATGATTATAATATAAACGAAACCAATGATGGCATTCTTTTTATTATTTCACAGTCCCATCTAGTCCTCTGATTGATATCTCAAATAATCAAGGTAAATCAGATGCTCCATTCCATGCTTTTATGATTTTAAGCTGCAAATATTCTGAGACTGGACATGATTAGTTGATCAATTGGATCCACAGATACAATTGTTGCTGATCTGAATCTGAAGAAGACTCCACAACTCTGCTTCTGCATACTTGTTGGTCATCACAATGACGGTGGATATTTAATATAATTTTTTTCCTCAAATTTACTAGGTTGTCTTGCACTGCTTTTGCTGTTTTGCCTCTTGTTTCTGTTGGCTCAAATTTCAACAGCATATTTGTTTTTTCATTTCCACAGGATTTTCATGTTAAAGCCTCTCCACCAGTTCAAACCACTCCATCCATTAACATTGATCCTGCAATTATTCAGGCAAGTAGTACCACGACTATGTTAGTGATGTGATACGGAAGAAATTGACACTTACCCCTCTAAGCTTTAGTGTAGTCTCACTATCCTCGCCCTACTACCCCACCCACAAGCTTGCCTACAGCTTCAGAGGGTCTCTGGCAGATCATAGTTCTCATTGTCCACAAATGGGACTCGCTGGTTCTACTTTTCAAAGTAATCTGCACTTGTATCAACCTGGAGGAAACTTGAATTCTTGGGGCCCTTCTCCCCCAAATGCAAATTGAAGTGCCTTACCTATGCCAATGTATTGGAACGGATTCTATGGCACACCTAATGGGCTGTCCCCAACTTCCCCAGCAGTCCTTGCTTTGACAACCTTATGGCCTGTCAATGCCCCCTTCAATGCAACAGATGCAATTTTGTGGTTTCAGTTCATCTTTACCATCTACAACATCTATCTTGTCTAGTTCTACTTTGCCTTATTATCATTTGATGTGCTGCAGGGTGTGTGTCTTGGTGTCGGTGAAGTGATGACTAGTGCCGATAAGAGTCAGTTGCTGACGTTCAAGGATGAGCTCATACCAATAATCCGGACTGCTCTCTGTGACAGGTTTGTCACCATAACACTATTTCCGCCTCAGGTTGTTGTTGTTGTCTATCTAATTATTTATGTTTCTGTGTTAGCTCATTAATGCAGTTGTACCTAGTACAATAGATGAGCGCGCTATTAATACCACGTCTGTATGGGAGAGGAATGAAAACTATACTCTGTGTCTAAATTCTGCTAAGGCAACTCCCCCCAAGTGATAAAATTTATGAATACATACTGTTCAGAGGAAGTGATATCAAGGTACATATGAATATGCATGCTTGTAATCAAGGTACATACGGTCTGATTGATTTCTCAAATAATCAAGGTAAATCAGATGCTCCATTCCATGCTTTTATGATTTTAAGCTGCAAATATTCTGAGACTGGACATGATTTGGATCCACAGATACAATTGTTAGCTGATCTGAATCTGAAGAAGACTCCACAACTTGTTGAGTTGGTGGAGGATAGCAAGGTAGCAGTTTATTGATTGGGTCTCCCCATGAGCAAATGCATCAGTAATTCATTTATGCTGAATAACCACTTGATGCAGGAAGTAGAAGAGCTCATGGTCCCAGAGAAGGTCTTGGTGAAATGGATGAATTTCCATTTGAAGAAAGCTGGACACGAGAAGGTCTTGGTGCAAATATGTGGTCTTCTTGCAATTTGCAGGTATTAACTCCGTTTTTATGAACTTAATACTCAAATTCAGGTATGTGTTCTTGCAATTTGCAATTACGGTTTTAGCTCAGTTCAGTTTTTTAATTAGTTTGCTTTTCTATGTTCTTGATGATTGGTTGGGCTCATGTTCATAGGAAGGTCAAATGATAATCTGATGTTATTGCTGCTTACTTTACATTTTTCTTATCTGTGAGAAATGATTATCGACATGTTTTTTGATGCATTCTCTAGGCCTAGATATTTGTTTGGGATTTGGTCTCTTTCAAGTAGGGGTTGCGGATGCTTAAGTTATTCTCGTTTAGGTATATATGATGTGTGATACTGGACAGTGCATCTGTTTCTCAACTATCATGTAAGGGATGTTTGTATAGTATGAGTGTTGGTTCTACCACAGAAGTAATGCAGCAAACTTTAATGATTATTGATTTCGCCATACAACATATACCGGGAAATTTAGCCATTATTGATTTATTGATTTATTTGTTCGCCGGTGAAAAAATAGAACGTCTAAATTCTGGAACCGTTATTGATTTATTGATTTATTTGTTCGCTGGTGAAAAAATAGAACGTCTAGATTCTGGAACCGGGAACGGAGGAGCCGTGGGTGGTCGAAGATTAAGAGGGCAGCATATTGTTCTAATCCACCTCCGTTTCTTCTTCTGGGTGAGAAATTTACTTTTCTCTTTCTCATATCGTGGTTTTCTTATTTAATTTTATGAATGCAGAATATTTGTGCCATGCAAACATGGAGAAACTGAGCTGAGGCTGCCGGTGTACAAGTATAGAACTACCAGTCTATATTTAGTGTACAAGTTGGTTCTATCAGTTTGACATTTAACTAGTTCGAAAATATTAAGGTAGGCCAATAAAGTCAGAGCTTGCCCGTTTCAACATCTCTATACACCAAGATACCTACTTGTGGAAACAGGTTTGTCTTTATTTTTCATGTTGTTTAGTCTTTTCGTTTTCTTTTTATTTAACATCAATGTAGATCACATTCTTTTTCTTTTTCGATTGGAGTAAAACTGAGGAACACCCATGTTTTTAAGAGATCGGTTAATATTTATTTATCTCGATCATTTTGCAAGTGAATAGTTAGATCACGCATTAGGTATTTAAAAATCCGAGTCGCGTTTATAAAACTCATGGTTGCATCTCACTCGGGAACAATAATGTCGTTTTCCTTAGAAACACTAAATTGGCATCTCTCTCGTTTCTTCATTTTTCTGGTTGGAAGGGGGTGGGTTTGTTGAAGTATCACTAACTATAGATATAGGATCAACCACAGATATTTTTCTTGCCAATTTCTTGAATGAGTTCATAGACGGACTTAAAACTGCTGGCGAAGAGGAATCTCTATTTATCTTTTCGGATTGAACTGTTACATTAGTTCACAAACATGTTGAATAATGAAACTACTGATCTCTGATTATTTTAAATTCAATTTCAAATGTTTTTTCTCTCTATCAGAACGTATAGAATACTAAAACTTCTTTAACTTAAAAAAATCGAGATTTATTTTATTTACGTATTAATGAGTCCTCTTTTTCGTCGATGGTAGACTTACTACATGATTCTACAGTCTACATCATACAGCTAATGTTTGAACAAAAATGAGTATACAAAAATAAAATCATTATTGCTCTTATTCTTGACTTGTTTTGTGCTTCATTGTAGCTCCATTCGTGAAGTTAGTTCAGTGATAACATTTTCTCTGCAGGGAACCGTTAGAACTCACATGGGATGAGTGAAGCTGAATTCATCCTCTGCTTGCTGCAAAAACCTGTTGAAATAAAGGGTAATTTAGGTATGATATGGTAACCATATGTCTTTTCATTTGAAATAAACATGGTAAAGTTTCTTTGTTTCTTATAATATATATATATTCCTTTTAACAAAACAAAAATAGTATTTTTTCCTTGTTTCTTATAAACAAATATCTTCCTTTTTAGAAACCAAAAATGATAACTTTTGTTTCTTATAAAATAATCTCTTACTTTTTGTGAAAAAACAATAATACTTTTTCTTTGTTTCTTATCTAAAAGAAGGATAAAATTTCTCTCTTTCTTATTAAAGAAATTCTCATCCTTTTTATAAAAGAGAAATTTTAAATTTTCTTTGTTTCTTAAGAAAAAGGTCTTTTCCTTTTTTTCCAAATAAATATGTTAAATTTTATTTGGTTCTTATAAAAAAAAAAAAAAAAAATCACTTTTTCTTTTTATAAACAAAAAAGGCAAATCTTCCTATAAGAAAAACCGCTTCCTTTTCAAAAAATAAAATGGTATATATTCCTTTTTATGCGAATGTTTTTTTAAGTGACCATATTATCTTTAGATGTACCATAATGTGACCATCATTTACCCTCCATCAATATTACAATATTTTATTTCTACTGTTGTTAATGAGTGAAATACGTGACATATTAACTTTAATGGATGGGTAGGGTACATATGTAGGAGGATCTCGTTACGACTATCCAATGATGGTGGTAGTGGCACAATTAAATGTCCAAAAATTCGACCGATGTTTTAAAGGCCATGTTGAATTTAAAAATTGGAACAAAGATCGTAATTTTTTTTATAATTAACCTTATTTTTTATAATAAAATTAACTTTTATTTTATGAAAATGTATTAATATGACGATTTTATTTAAATGTTTGCCATGCGACTACAAGTCGAAGATTTGCTCATTTGCGTCAAGATTTGTTTCCCTTTCAAAAAGCTGCATTGTGTTCAATTTTGTTTTCTTTCTCGAAATGTGTAGTATTTTTTTTTTTTTTTTAGTAAAAACAAGTGGGGAAAAATAAGGCGATTATGTTTAACGGTCCATATGTAAAGCTGGTAAATTTTGCTAGACTGACCCCCTTGATATTTAGACATAATGCACCTTTTTTTTTATGAAAATGTATTCATATGACGATTTTATTTAAATGTTTGCCATGCGACTACAAGTCGAAGATTTGCTCATTTGCATCAAGATTTGTTTCCCTTTCAAAAAGTTGCATTGTGTTCAATTTTGTTTTCTTTCTCGAAATGTGTATATTTTTTTTTTTTTTTTTTAGTAAAAACAAGTGGGGAAAAATAAGGCGATTAAGTTTAACGGTCCATATGTAAAGCTGGTAAATTTTGTTAGACTGATCCCCTTGATATTTAGACATAATGCACTTTTTTTTTTATGAAAATGTATTCATATGACGATTTTATTTAAATGTTTGCCATGCGACTACAAGTCGAAGATTTGCTCATTTGCATCGAGATTTGTTTCCCTTTCCTTTCCTTTTACCTTTAAAAAAGCTGCATTGTGTCCAATTTTGTTTCCTTTCTCGAAATGTGTAGTTTTTTTTTTGGTAAAAACAAGTTGAGAAAAATAAGGCGATTAAGTTTAACGGTCCATATGTAAAGCTGGTAAATTTTGCTAGCCTGACCCCCTTGATATTTAGACATAATGGACCTTAGGAATCTTATAAGAAGTACTATCTAACTCAATAAGTTTGACCCCCAAGGGCGCGGATTGGTTCGATAATCTTAGCATGTTTAGGAGGATTAATGTCTTGGGTTTACTAATTTTTAGTCCGATAAAATTTCTCAATCCATCGTAACTCGTATGACATTGGGGTGGGGCCAATAGACTATGCCAGGCCTAACTAGACGTCTGAATTGCAACCTCTAGTCCTTGCAGTTGATATCAAGCGGTTGATATTATCTCTTGACGATCAAAAGTTCTTGTTTTAGAAAGTGAATTCATGAAATTTGATTAATCATAAGACACTAATGTAAATGGATTCGATTAGAAGATGTCTATAAGAAGATTGTAAAAGTCGTTGGATGCCTAGTTAGATGGTAGATTGGGTCATAGTGATTAGTCGGGGCCTTAGGTGAGGCTAATTGTGGTATAGGCGAGGAGAAATCGAAAAAGAAATATAGGCTGCCAATGGGAGCCTAGTGTTTAGGAGGAGATTAGTTAGAGCTAATCAGAAAAATTTGTGACATAACTAAATAGTCCTCATTTCTTCCCATATTATCCATGATCATATCCGACGAATTTCTCTAAAAATCTTTTAATTTTGTGATTTCTTTCAATATTACAATAAATTATTTATTATAGTATGAGAGAAGGGAAAGCAAAATTATAGGTAAAGAAAGATTTTAGTAGAATGAACCACTTTTCCTTTCTTATAAAGGTTTTCTCATACAAAAATTCAACAGTTTTTTTAAGTATGAAACGCGGAAGTTCCCACTTTTAGTGTTCCTCATTTTGTCATAATCAAGCATTAGCACATTTAGAATTTTGTGCTACTTTGACTGCTGCCGGTAATTAGAGGGGAGGAACCGGGAGAAAAACATAGGCGTTGAAGACTGATCGGAACTAGTGGGAGATTTTCGCAATAAAGTCTATTTGATATTTTTATGGTGCGATTGTTCTCATTCCGTAATTCATTTCTCAATGTAACCCACTTATTTAAGTACTTTTTTCATCCAATAAAAAAATCATATTTGAACAGTCACTACAACAAAAGAAGTTGTTTGCATAAGACTTTTTGTCACCACAATTGTGGTCACTAATAATAAGTTATTTGTGACCACTTGTTGTCACAAATCTCTTTACAAATTATTTGAGACAACTTTAAGACTACTTTTAGAGACAACTAGTTGATGCAAAAAATATTTGAAACGCATTTGAGATCACTTTTGTGGTCACAAATATATTGTTTGCGACGGAGTTATTGAGACGACAATAAAGTTGTGACAAATACTCATTATTTGAAACCACTTTTTTGTGGTCTCAAAAGACCCTTTTCCTTGTAGTGAGTGTATGAGTTTCAAAACTGTGAATTACGTTTCTTTAAAAAATTGTCACCCCATTTTCCAAGTTGATAATTGATGCCTTTAGTAATAACTATATGTGACATTTTCACGTCACAAAGGTATTTTAGAAGTAACTCGAAGATTATTTTTAGACTTTTTTAAAAATTAATTAGTTGTTGCAAATGATATTTACATACATTTGGGAGGCTTTTTATTGTCCCAATAATATTATTTGCGACTGAATTATTAATGGCATGACGTCTCCAATAATATACTTGTAATTAATACTAATTATTAGAGACTATTTCTTATTGTTTCGAAAGATCATTTTTCTTATTGTGATAATTAGTTAGATAGACTAGAAAAAAAATAGTCAAAGTAACTAGAAGTATATATAATCAAACATTTGAAGCAAGAATCAAATAATAGATTTCATCGTATACATATGTCAGTAAATAGACAAAGTTAAAGAATATTAATCGGTTTTTCTAACAATAATACGCGTATATTAATTTTTTTTCTCCTAATTTAAAACAAGGAATGTTTTTCCTCAAGATGTCTCGAACCCAGGACAAAGATCTAGATAATAAATATTTTATCACTTGAACTATCCAATTTCGTCATAGTCATTATTGTTTATATATGTTAATTATTGATGAAGAATAATGCTTTCATTTCTTTAAAAAAATCCATTCTTTTAATTATCTTTTGGTCTTCCTTTTGTGATGTCATAATTGGTAAAACCATAGCTAGTCTAAGAAAAAGACAAATTAGTTTTTGGATTCACTTTAGGTCCCTTTGCTTCATGTGATTAGGTTGAATAAGGATAAATAATTTTAGGGTAGTCCTACGTTTATTTCGTGTTAGTATTTTAGTGTCGGGTTTTTTTCGAGATATTTTTACTCCCATTGCTTATACACCTATTGAGATGGGTTCAATCAGGATTGAGTTTAGTTACCCTATATGCCAGTGTTCTAAAAATCGTTAATCGCTAGTCGGTCGGTTCACTGAGGCATAGCACCTAGGCGGCACTATCTTACACGAATAATTTAATTATTTAATAAATAAATAATACATAAAAAATATTAAAAATAATAAAATAAACACCACCATCTTCAAATTTAAAAGAATTTACAGTGAGTGAAGTGAAAATTACTAAATTAGGGGTGTGAGAAGAAATTAAAATTTTAAAGGTTTCAACTAAAGTCAAACACACTAACAAATAAAAAAACAAATATAAAAATAAATAAATAAATAAAATTAAAATTAAAAAAATTAAAATTTGGACAGTTAGGCGGATTAGTTGGTGCCTAGGCGGATTATGCACCGATTAATCGTCCTAGTCGCCGCCTAATACGGGGATCGAGTTTCTTGGCTGATTTTCTGTTAATCGTCTCAGCCTAGGGGCGTCTAGCGCCTAAGCAGTTGCCTAGACCAAGTTTTAGAGCACTGTTATGTACCCAAAATAAGTCCTACTTTTTTAAAATATACCGATCTTTATCTCCCTCTATTTACGAAACCCTTCAAAACTAAAGAAAAGTAGCCTCTTCAAGCCATAAAACCCATAAGCCGAAAAATACGTCCAAGTTGTCTTGTATAAATAATAGAATAAAGTAAGCAAAACTTTATTCTATAAATGACAAATTTGTCAGTCTATAAATGACAAATTTGTTTCACAATCTCCACCCTCAATTTCCACCTCTTAATTTCCGTGTCCGACCAAGATAGGCAAATTAGGTGGCACGTAGATAGTAGTTGCTTTGAACCAGCATAACTCGTAGCAATCGATTATGTTCTATTAATTATATACAACTGAGCTGAAAATAAGTGGTACAAATGTAAGATCAATGATTTTAAAAAATTGTAGCTTCATATAATTGCTAAAAAAATTATATATTGTGAAACAGTACCAAATTATGTCCAATCAATAATGGAATACATAATGTTTATTAATAAAATAAAGTAAGCAAAACTTTTACTTGATCTAGAAATTGATATTTTTCCAATTATGTTATACACTACTAGGCATGTCAAAATTGATCTGTCCCGCCCCGATCCGTTCCGATCCGAGGCTCTTGGGGCAGGGCAAATGCCGCCCCGATGAAGAATGGAGCACGCCCTGCTCCGGCCCGTCCACGGGGCGGGTCGATACGGGTCAGGGATCCCGTCCCGCCCCGTCGCTATGTATGTATAATTTTTTTTAAATATATATTACGTATTATTATCTAGATATGTATATATATACAAAGAAATATAAAATATATATATATATATGTATTTATAATATAAAATTTTATATATAATATGTTATATATATGTCTAGCTAATATATTAGATTATGACTAGATCTAGTAAATTTAAATAATTAAATTCTATTTTTTAATAATTAAATTTTAAAAAAAATGACTTATTTTCAAATCAAATCAATATTTTTGCTACGATTTAATAATTGCATATTATTTTGGAAGCACTAATGTATTTCAAGGAAAAAAATCAATATTTTAACCCCGCAATAACAATAAAGTGATTTTTTTTTTCCATACACTTAAAATAACATACTAGCATAATAACTAAATTAAAATTGCAATAATTGAATATGACAACATTAGGCTCTACTTGTAGAGGGAAAAAATTGCAATAATTAAAATTGCAATGATTTTTTTTAACTTGGCTCTATTTATAGAGGGAAAAAAATGAAGAGCTTCAAATTTTAATTCAAAATATGACAACATTAGGCTCTACTTGTAGAGATATTTTTTTTTATTAATTGTTTATTTTTTTTTTAAATAAAAATTATGTCATTTATTTATCATCAAAATTATATTCAATAAATAATTTAATACAACCAGTGGCGAGTTGACATGTGACAGATTGTGGAATGAAATTAGGTTGTGGAATGGATTGATTAACCAACTCAAACCATAACGGGTTGTAGAGAAATTATGTCATGAGAATCACCAATAGGTGTAGTCTAATGAACAATGCGAGTCAAATTATCAGTTTCACTTTACATTTCAAATTAACAATAGAGTGATAATTCACGTCAATTTTAGAGCGGCAATTCACGACATGATAATCTTCACATATCACAATCCATAATTCGATTTACATAAACAAAAAGAGGACCTGGATCGGAAGAAAGAGGGATTGATTTACATAAACAAAAAAACGATACGAAAAGGCAAAATCATGATTGGAAAATATCAATTTCTAGATCAAGTAAAAGTTATGCATATTTTATTTTATTAATAAACATTATCCATTCCATTATTGATTGGACATAATTTATGCTCTAATTTGCTTACTTTCATTTTCGGTTTGTCCCAACCTAATTTATCAGTTCATAAATGATAATTTCTTTCACAATCTCCATCCTCAATTTCCACCTAAGAAGTTAAAGATTCCACAAAATTTATTTTTTCTTAATTTTCGTGCCCGACCAAAGCAGGTAAATTAGGCGGGATGGAGGTAGTAATTGCTTTGAACCAGCATAACTCGTAGCAAAGGTAGACATGATGGTATATAAGAGCCCGTTTACTTTGGGTTGTGGATAATAGGTTGTATAAAATTATGATGTATTAGAATGAGGGATTGGGATAAATTGGATTGTCTCATCCAATGTTCACTACAACCAATTATGTTCTATTATTTTTATACAAGACAACTTGGACGTATTCTTCGGCTTGTGGTTAGGGTTTGAAGAGGCTGCTTTTCTTTAGTTTTGAAGGGTTTCGTAAATAGAGTGAGATAAAAATCGAAATATTTTCAAAAAGTAGGGTTTATTTTGGGTACATAGCCGTGTCCTAAAACTCGGTCTAGGCGACTGCTAAGGCGCGAGACGCCCCTAGGCCGAGCTGATTAACCTAAAATCGGCCAAGAAACTCGATCCCCGCATTAGGTGGCGACTAGGACGATTAGTCGGCGCCTAATCCACCTAGGCAGCGTCTAATCCGCCTAACTACCCAAATTTTAAATTTATTTATTTTCATATTTCTTTTATTTTTATTTGTTAGTGTGTTTGACTTTAGATGAAACCTTTAAAGTTTTAATTTCTTCTCACACCCCTAATTTAGTAAATTTCACTCCACCCACTGTAAATTATTTTAAATTTGAAGGTGGTGGTGTTTATTTTATTATTTTTAATATATTATTCGTGTAAGGTGGTGCCGCCTAGGTGTTAGTGAACCGACTGACTAGTGATTAACGATTCTTGGAACACTGGCATATAGGGTAACTGAACACAATCTTGAACATTGAATTAATAAACACCATCACTAGGTGGGATAAACAATGGGAGTAAAAATACCTAAAAAAGATATGACTTTAAAATACCAATGAAATAAACGTGGAACTATCCTGAATTATTTATCCTTATT
This sequence comes from Ajuga chamaepitys, assembly GCA_958295605.1. Taxonomy (NCBI): domain Eukaryota; kingdom Viridiplantae; phylum Streptophyta; class Magnoliopsida; order Lamiales; family Lamiaceae; genus Ajuga; species Ajuga chamaepitys. The sequence goes on along the minus strand of OY282498.1, from coordinate 57,196,747 downwards.
AAACCTAATCGCATGAAGTAAAACAGCCTAAACGTGAATCCATAAACTAATTTTTCTTTTTCTTAGACGAGCTACTTGTAACACGGAAAAACGTGGGCCCCAGCTATGGTTTACCAATTATGACATCACAAAAGGAAAACCAAAAGATAATTAAAAGAATGGATTTTGTTTCAAGAAATGAAAGCATTATTCTTCATCAATAACTAATATATACGTTTATTATGACTATAATGAAGTTGGATAACTCAAGTTATAAAACATTCATTATCTAGATTTTTCTTTGGGTTCGAGACATTTTGAGGAAAAATAAAAGAAAAAATTCTTTGTTTCAAATTAGGAGAATTTTGTTGGAATATACGTGTATTATTTGTAAGACAAATCGATCAATATTCTTTAACTTTGCCTATTTACTGACATATATGTATACGATGAAATCTGTTATTTGATTCTTGCTTCAAATGTTTGATTATATATACATCTAGTTACTTTAACTATTTTTTTCCTAGTCTATCTAACTAATTATCACAACAAGAAAGATGATCTTTCGAAACAATAAAAAAGTCTCTAATAAATATTCCCTCCATCCCGGCTTAACCTGCCTAGGTTGATCAGGCACGGAGGTTAAGAAAAAAACAGATTTTGTGGAATCTTTGACTTTTTCAAAGGTGGAGATTGGGGGTGGAGATTGTGTGAGAAATTTGTCATTTATGGGCTGGCAGGTTAAGGTGAGACAGACCGAAATAGTAAGTAGGCAGGTTAAGTTGGGACGGAGGGAGTATTTATTACAAGTATATTATTCGAGACGTCATGCCATTAATAATTCAGTCGCAAATAATATTATTGGACAATAAAAAGTCTCCCAAATGTATTCAAATATCTTTTGCAACAACTAATTAATTTAAAGTAAAAAGTCTAAAAATAATCTTCAAGTTACTTCTAAAATACATTTGTGACGTGAAATTGTCACATATAGTTATTACTAAAGGCATCAATTATCAACTTGGAAAATGGGTAACTATTTTTATAAAGAAACATAATTCACAATTCTGAAACTCATACACTGTTCAAATATGACTTTTTTATGGGATGGAAAGAGTACTTAAATAAGTGGGGGGAAAATTGGTAAAAAATATCCCGTAAATTTACCATATTTACGAAAATATCCTCTAACTTTGGTCATTTTTAAAAATGCCCCCTAACTTTCAAAAAATTTAATAAAAATACCCTGCAACTGGGTATAGCCAGTGGCTCTTCCGGTCACAGACTTATGTGGCACAAAAAAGTTGATTTGGCTTTGAAGATGCCATGACAACGTCTGAATACTTGGAATTGGTCATGTGCGTCGCACATGACCAAATTAGTGGCACACTTTAGTTTATTGAACGCGACTTGGGGAACCAAATTAGATTCAGAAAATTCAAAACCCTAGTTCCCAAAATCTCCCCCTAGCTTCAAAATCTTGGCTAATCTGGAGCATTTCCTCTCATTTCAAAGATGAGGTTTAAGGATCCAAGAAAAATCGATGACCCATGTCCTGATTATGGTTAGTTCCAAGTTTCCAAAAAATCAAATCGCATTTTTTGTATATTTGTTCTTCTTGTTCATTTGTATGCCATTTTTCACATATATGTGTTTAAGTTTGGGCGTATTGTTTGTGAATGACATTATCTATGCTTCGAGGTTAGGTGTATTTATCTCTTATTGTTAGGTTTCAATTTTGCTTAGTTTTTGGATTCTACGTCGTTGAATGTGGGCCTAACTTTGTAATATTTTTTTTTTTGTTGTTATAATGGGGAACAATTGTATTGTCTTTGAACCTGTATACGAGTTATTAAATCGGGGGGTTGGTACAGTTTAGTGGGCCTCTACTTGGATTCTACGTCGTTGAATGTATTCTAATGAACAGTGCGAGTCAAATTATCAATTTTACTTTATATTTCAAGTTAATCATAGAGTGATAATTCACGCCAATTTTAGAGCGGCAATTCACGGCATGATAATCTTCACATATCACAATCCATAACTCAATTTACATAAACAAAAAGAGGAACTGGATCGGAGAAAAGAGGGAATGATTTACATAAACAAAAACGATACCAAAAAAACAAAACCATAACATGATTGGAAAAATATCAATTTCTAGATCAAGTAAAAGTTTTGCATACTTTATTCTGTTAATAAACATTATCTATTCCATTATTGATTGGACATAACTTAGTACTGTTTCACAATATATTATTTCTTTTATCAATTATATGAAGCTACAATTTTTGAAAATCATTGATCTTACATTTGTACCACTTATTTTCAGCTCAGTTGTATACAATTATTCGTTCAAAAAAAAAATGAAAAAATACTACATTCGTTTTGTTCTAATTTGCTTACTTTCATTTTAGGTTTGTCCCAATTTAATTTGTCAATCCATAAAGGACAAATTTATTTCACAATCTCCACCCTCAATTTCCATCTAAAAAGTCAAAGAATTCACAAAAAGTAGGCGGCACATAGATAGTAGTGGCTTTGAACCAGCATAACTCGTGGCAAAGGTAGACATGATGGCATATAACAGCCCGTTTACTTCGGGATGTGGATAATAGGTTGTATAAGATTATGATGTATTAGAATGAGGGATTGAGATAAATAGGACTGTCTCATCCAATGTTTACTGCAATCGATTATGTTCTATTATTTATACAAGACAACTTGGACGTGTTTTTCGGCTTGTGGGTTTTATGACTTGAAGAGGCTGCTTTTCTTTAGTTTTGAAGGGTTTCGTAAATAGAGGGAGATAAAGATCGAAATATTTTCAAAAAGTAGGGCTTATTTTGGGTACATAATAGTGTTCTAAAACTTGGTCTAGGCGACTGCTTAGGCACTAGACACCCCTAAGCCGAGCCGATCAACAAAAAATCAGCCAAGAAACTCGATCCCCATATTAGGCGGCGACTAGGACGATTAGTCGGTGCCTAATCCGCCTAGGCACCAACCAATCCACCTAACTGCCCAAATTATAATTTTTTAATTTTAATTTAATTTATTTATTTTCATATTTCTTTTATATTTGTTTTTTTATTTGTTAGTGTGTTTGACTTTAACTGAACCCTTTAAAATTTTAATTTCTTCTCACACCCCTAATTTAGTAATTTCCACTCCACTCACTGTAAATACTTTTAAATTTGAAGGTGGTGGTGTTTATTTTATCAACTGCAAGGACTAGAGGTTGCAATTCAAACGTCTAGTTCGGCCTGGCATAGTCTATTGGCCCCACCCCAATGTCATATACGAGTTACGATGGATTGAGAAATTTTATCGGACTAAAAATTAGTAAACCCAAGACATTAATCCTCCTAAACATGCTAAGATTATCGAACCAATCCGCGGCCTTTGGGGCCAAACTTATTGAGTTAGATAGTACTTCTTATAAGATTCCTAAGGTCCATTATGTCTAAATATCAAGGGGGTCAGACTAGCAAAATTTACCAGCTTTACATATGGACCGTTAAACTTAATCGCCTTATTTTTCCCCACTTGTTTTTACTAAAAAAAAAAAAAAAGCTACACATTTCGAGAAAGAAAACAAAATTGAACACAATGCAACTTTTTGAAAGGTAAAAAGAAAGAAAAGGGAAACAAATCTCGATGCAAACGAGCAAATCTTCGACTTGTAGTCGCATGGCAAACATTTAAATAAAATCGTCATATGAATACATTTTCATAAAATAAAAGTTACTTTTATTATAAAAAATAAGGTTAATTATAAAAAAGATTAATCTTTGTTCCAATTTTTAATTTCAACATGACCTTTAAAATATCAGTCGAATTTTTGGACATTTAATTGTGCCACTACCACCATCATTGGATAAGTCGTAATGAGACTCTCCTACATATGTAACTTATCCATCCATTAAAGTTAATATGTCACGTATTTTACTCATGAACAACAGTGGAAATAAAATATTGTAAAATTGATGGAGGGTAAATGATGGTCAAATTATGGTACATCTAAAGATAATATGGTCACTTAAAAAAACATTCGCATGAAAAAAAATATATACCATTTTATTTTCTGAAAAGGAAGCGATTTTTCTTATAGAAAAATTTGCCTTTTTTTTGTTTTATAAAGAAAAAGTAATTTTTTTTATAAGAATCAAATAAAATTTAACATATTTATTTGGAGAAAAGGAAAAGACCTTTTCTTAAGAAACAAGGAAAATTTAAAATTTCTCTTTTATAAAAAGGATGAGAATTTCTTTAATAAGAAACAAAGAAAATATATGATTGTTTTTTCACAAAAAGTAAGAGATTATTTTATAAAAAACAAAAGCTACCATTTTTTGTTTCTAAAAAGGAAGATATTTGTTTATACGAAACAAGGTAAAATTACTATTTTTGTTTTGTTAAAAGGAATATATATATATATATATATATATATATTAAGAAACAAAGAAACTTTACCATGTTTATTTCAAATGAAAAGACATATGGTTATCATATCGTACCTAAATTATCCTTTATTTCAACAGTTTTTTGCAGCAAGCAGAGGATGAATTCAGCTTCAGTCATTCCATGGGAGTTCTAACGGTTCCCTGCAGAGAAAATGTTATTACTGAACTAACTTCACGAATGGAACTACAATGAAGCACAAAACAAGTCAAGAATAGTAGCAATAATGATTTTATTTTTGGATACTCATTTTTGTTCAAACATTAGCTATATGATGTAGACAGTAGAATCATGTAGTAAGTTTACCATCGACGAAAAAGAGCACTCGTTAATACATAAATAAAATAAATTTCGATTTTTTTAAGTTAAAGAAGTTTTAGCAATCTATATGTTCCGATACAGAGAAGAAACATTTGAAATTGCATTTAAAATCTTCAGAGATCAGTGGTTTCATTATTCAACATGTTTGTGAACTAATGTAACAGTTCAATCCGAAAAGATAAATAGAGATTCCTCTTCACCAGCAGTTTTAAGTCCGTCTATGAACTCATTCAAGAAATTGACAAGAAAAATATCTGTGATTGATACAATATCTATGAACTTCAACAAACGCACCCCCTTCCTACCAGAAAAAAAAAAGAAGAAACGAGAGAGATGTCAATTTAGTGTTTCTAAGGAAAACGTAGTTACTGTTCCCGAGTGAGATGCAACCATGAGTTCTAGAAACGCGACTCGGATTTTTAAATACCTAAACGAATGATCTAATTATTCAATTGCAAAATAGTCGAGATAAATAAATATTAACCATGTGATTGATATTGTGTAGACTAGGATAAACATTTAGCATCTATTAGCTGACGCAGGTAATTCATACCACTCAACCGCAATATTTTCTACCTCATGAGATGTGCAAACCTGTCATGTAGTCATTCTTAATGAATCATCTGCCTTAAACTCCAGCTAAGTGTCAACCCTTCCCCTGCCAAAAAAAAAAAAAAGAAGAAAAAGAAATACCAATTTAGTGATTCTAAGGGAAACAGCTTTATTGTTCCCGAGATGTGAGATGCAACCATGAGTTCTATACTCGCAACTCGAATATTTCCATACTATCTATTTCCTTCATAGTTGATAAGATGGTCCAAGTCTCCTCAACAGCACAGCAATTGCTTGCTTATCCTGCAAATAAAACACTTTCAAAAAACTCAAAAACTTTTTCATGGTAGGAAGAATCAATCACCCATACTTGACAAATGAACACCTACCACATAACATGGAGAGCAAGAAATCAAAAAATAAAATTATCAATTTTTGCGTAGACTAATCGCATTAAACAACAACGACGAAGTAGGAAAACATCAACTTCAGCAATAATATTTTAAAATTCAACCAAAGCATGAGAGCCACAACTTCAGAGAAAGATTAGTTGCTCATGGAATAAGCATGAGAGCCACAACATTGATAAAGTTAGAGCTATTACTCGGAAACAAGTTCAAGGAACAAAGCAATTCGTCTAGTTGAAATGCATTAATAGACTTTTGGGTGTTCTGATCATGCAAAGGAAAACATTGCAATGAATATTGATTAACTATTAAATTCCACGAGCCATCGACTTTGCTTCGATTATTGCTGATGAGATCATAATGGAGCAAAAATATTATACAGTAAAGAAAAGAGTTCAGGAGCAAAACATACCTTTTTCAGGAGACCTAATAATATGTCCGTTGAAGGAGAACGCGCATTAGCTTCATCTACCATGATCACACTGTATGTTAAAAAGTGGAGGTCAGCACAAGTTATTAATGTAATAAAGTCTGAACAAAGCTAACAAATACAACCTATTCAGTTTTTTTTTTTTTTTTTATAAGAAACAGAAAATTTTATTGCTCATAAAAATTGGAGGGATGAGGAGTCCCTCCACAGGTACAAGAAGAAATCAGAAGCAAAACTACTCTACAATGCAAAACTCCAGCTCCTCTTTAAATCCGACACCGAGAAATCCTTAAACGAACTATGACTCGATGACCATAGGGCCACTTGAAATTTAACCCTATACCAGACTTCCTCAAATGTCTCTTCCCCATCATAAAAAATCCTCTCATTTCTCTCCAACCATACAGACCAGAGAATCACATCTACAATTATTTTCCAAAAAAGCTTGCCCCTTTTATTAAGAAGGCCTCCCAAATTAATCTGCAACAAATCCCCAACAACTTGTGGCGGAGTCCATTGCAATCCAATCTCCCTTAGTGCTAGGCACCAAATTTGGTGGACATAAGGACAATGAATGAACATACGATTCAGACTCTCGAGGTTGCACCTACATAAAACACACCAATTCGGGGACAAGACCATATTTGGGAACCCTTTTTGCAAGAAATCACAGGTAGGTAATTTACCCAACACAATCAACCATAAAAAAATCTGAACTTTCTTAGGAATCTAAACCCTCCAAATACATTTATACCAGGGGAAAGAAACCTGAAAATGCTATTATTAAGAGCCAAAAGGAAGGATTTGCAAGTAAAAGATCGAGAGGGGTCAGGCCCCCACAACCGGATGTCGTCCCCTGCCTCTCTAAGTGGGGCCGCCTCTAAATGTGAGAGAAATTGAGCCAAAATAGGAACTTCATGCTCCCGAAGGTTCCTGAGAAAGTGAAAATTCCAAGAAGGGAGGGGCAAATCACGGTTAACCTGAGAGATGAAAGAATTTATGAGACTATTATATAAAGATGACAACCGAAAAACGAAGGATACAACAATGAAAGCACAGAATTACCCAACCATGTATCTTCCCAAAATCGGACCTTATTACCACTCCTAACTTTGACTTCCACCAGCCGAATGAAATCCTGATAGACTCATGAGATGAACTTCCAAGGCTTCGGAACGTTGTCCTCAATGCGAGTCTGGCATCCCATTTGTTGTCTTGTAACCCATACTTGCTCCGTATCACTTTATGCCATAAGGCTCCTTCTTCTAAGTGAAATCGCCACTACCATTTCCCAAACAACGCCTTATTCCTCAATCTGATGCCTCCAGGTCCAAACCCCCAAACTCTTAGGCCGCGAAACTATCTCCCAAGACACAAGATGTGTGTGTTTGTCCTCTTCTGACCCATCACATAAGAAGTCTCTCATCTTTTTCTCCATTATATGCTTTTGGGCATGCAAAACAGCAAGAGACCTTGGATAGAACCGGCTCCCAAAAAGGACAAACAAGAGAAGAAAGGACATAAAATGGAGCACACATCCCCAACTGACACAGGTTCGTTAATACACCTCCAATTTGCAGAGTTGAACTGTGGCTCCCCAAATGCATGAGAGGATCATCCATTTCTCTTAGCAACACTCCGTCGAGTAGAAATGTTATCCTTGTTAGTTCCTATTACCAGGGAAAGATTAATCATCATTGATGCACTTATTCATGAGCACATGAGTAAGTTGTTATCGGCCAGGAAAATGACAAAATAATCTACGATATAGCATATCATGTGAACACTATCTGCAACTACTATACAAAGAGAGATCACATAATGAAAACAAAATGCGCTTTACATTGACAAAAGTAAGATGAGACGAAGAAAGAATACTCGGTTGACAAAAATCAGATGAGAAGAAGCAAGAATACTCACGTATTGGTAATATCTTCAAATCAAATTGCGTAACCAACTTCTTCAGCTAGTTTACTCTTCGGAAACTCTTGATGCAACAGACCGAAAACCAAATAAATAAATTTCATGACTTCAAATCAAATTGCGTAACCAACTTCTTCAGCTAGTTTACTCTTCGGAAACTCTTGATGCAACAGACCGAACACCAAATAAATTAATTTGTACAGTTCTAATACCTCGAATAACATCATAGTACCTTTAACCCATATTAGAGTAGCCTCACTGGCATTCGCAACAAGAACAGACATTGCTATGTCCTCGCAATTCCTGAAACACACATGTAACGAAGTCAACAGATCAGCGATCAATTGAATGAAAATCTTTTGGACAGCCTAAATGCCGATTGATGAAACTGTGCATACCTTTCCCTGCTTACGTAATCATGAATAGATGATGCCATATCATTGGTGTACAAGTCCAAGTACTTCCAGTGAAAGAATGTAGCTTTTGAGAAAACCATACTGTAAGTGGCCATCCACCAAACACACCATCCTCCATATCCGAAATGGAGTTTTAAGGATCATAACAGATATCAAGAAATGTACTTAGAAAGTAGAATTTTAAGGATCATAGCAGCAACTTTACTGATAGTGAGAGATTTATCATGACTGGTTTTTCAGATGGTTAAGTAAAAATGAATTAAAATTTTAGTTAAGCAATCTTTTGGATTCTACAAGTGTATACCAGCCAAATGAGAATTTTGTGCTGACTCCAAGGGTGAAAGGTATGATGAGATACAAAAGTAGATAGACGCCTAATTCGTACACCATATGTTCCAACATCTTCGCAATCTGCAAGGAAATAATTATCAGTTTCATGGGTCAGGAAGAAGAACATCCAGAAAAAAACATAAAGGAAAATGTGAAATACCAGCAGAAATGTCGGAGGTTACATCATCAGATATGAAAGCCCTGTTTGGAGCAAGGAATACAGTAAAAGAAACATCCCTGTTTGGAGCTCCATTTCGAATATTATAGGATCATCAGAAAGACGTTTAAGAAGTGAACTATGCTTCTAATTCGCAATAAAAAACAAATGAAATCCAACTAACAGAAGTAACATTAAGATCCATAACTTTTTAGGGGACCACCAAATTTGCAAAGGTGATTACAAGGAATATTGAAGGACAATTGCTTAACAATCCCATGTATTCAACATTAAACTCTTCAATTAGATGCATCATGAAATTCGAACTCAAACTGATGAATACCATCTTGAATGAGTTTCACCCAAAGAAGTTATTTCGAAGGCTGATAAGCCTGATACAAACTAATAAAATGAAGTAAATTTATACCAATTCCAGCATATATAAATCCTTCTCCAAAAACAGCCAAAAATTAATGCTAATGAAGATAAGTCTAGACCATCTCAAAGGCATATGTGACCTGAATAAAACACGAAAAACACGCACATGCACGCACAGACACACACACACCCCAACACCAAGAGCACATAGTAAAAACATAAAATTTTGAAGCCTGAAGAATGTCAACCAACTTTGCTCCATCTTCATCATCTCCGGAGTTGGCCAACAATGCTTCTTAAAATACCTTCAATTAGAACATCGAAGATAAAATAAACTACAGCTTAGAAAAATGAAAATAAAATAAAAATCAGCATAAGTAAAAATTAGACACGAAATTGAACATTTCAAATTCAGGGGGCGGAAAGAAAAAGAAGAACTGTCGCATTTTAGGTTTTCCTCCCCCTATTGGATTCTGCAACTCATCAAAAAATTCCGGGCCCCAACTGAGGCGACCAAACGAAGACGAAGACAGCCAGCGGGGACACTGAAATGTGCGAAGGCATGAATTAGGGCCGACATTGTGGTGTTGGATGAGCTGGATGAAATTCAACAGTGAAGGACAAGGAGGACGTGGTAGCAGTGTATATCGGAGAGGTTGGTGGAGGAGGTGAGGGGCTCAGTGGAAGAAGACAGCGGAGATCGACGGCGACAGAGACCGGAGGGAGGAGAGCGGCCATTCTCGGGTAGCGGAGGTGAGCTGCGAGTGTGAAGGTGAGCTGCAAGCGTGGAGGAGAGCAAGGTGCACCCCCCTTTGGCTGACGAGTAAATAGCAAATTATGAGAGAAGGATGGCGAGAGAAAATTGGAGGAGGATATCCTTTGATTTACTTTTTCCAAATGACCCCACACCTCATCTTTATTGAATTTTTTCATTCATCGCCACAAAATCAAAGTCTGCAGAGAATTTTTTCATAGAGCGTGAAGCCTTCAAAGCGGACGACTACATTATTTTACATTCAATAAACTAAATCTAGATAAATTAGGTTACCTTGAAGGAGGGGTTCATCAAATACACCATGAAAGAAAAAATATTATGCCATAAGAAACTAGTAATTACAGAAAAAGATGGTTCCCAAGTCCCAACCAACTGATAAATCACAACTCTCTACATGGATTATATTCATGTAGCTGACCCTGCAACTGCAGGGCATAGGCATTGGTATGAAGACTTAATTCGGTCCCTTACAGAATATAAAGTCATGTTTGTACGCAACCATTTCAGATTTAATTAATCTCAAACAAAAGGATAGAAGCCAAGTTAAACAACCCACAATATGCTTTCTCTATTAACTTTGCCTGAACCACTAAAGTTTTTTGCATTACTTCTGTGGTCGAAACCTATCAACACTCATACTATACATAGATCCCTTACATGATAGTTGAGATACAGATGCATTGTCCAGTATCACACATCATATATACCTAAACGAGAATAACTTAAGCATCCGCAACCCCTACTTGAAAGAGACCAAATCCCAAACAAATATCTAGGCCTAGAGAATGCATCAAAAAACATGTCGATAATCACTTCTCACAGATAAGAAAAATGTAAAGTAAGCAGCAATAACATCAGATTATCATTCGACCTTCCTATGAACATGAGCCCAACCAATCATCAAGAAAATAGAAAAGCAAACTAATTAAAAAACTGAACTGAGCTAAAACCGTAGCCACTTAATTGCAAATTGCAAGAACACATACCTGAATTTGAGTATTAAGTTCATAAAATCGGAGTCCATACCTGCAAATTGCAAGAAGACCACATATTGGCACCAAGACCTTCTCGTGTCCAGCTTTCTTCAAATGGAAATTCATCCATTTCAGCAGGACTTCCTCTGGGACCATGAGCTCTTCTACTTCCTGCATCAAGTGGCTATTCAACATAAATGAATTACTGATGCATTTGATCAGGGGAAGACCCAATCAATAAACTGTTACCTAGTTGATCAAATAATCATGTCCAGTCTCAGAATATTTGCAGCTTAAAATCATAAAAGCATGGAATGGAGCATCTGATTTACCTTGATTATTTGAGAAATCAATCCGAGGACTAGATGGGACTGTGAAATAATAAAAAGAATGCCATCATTGGTTTCATTTATATTATAATCATAATTTCCTACGCATGACTAGAGATAATTTGCTTACTCTTGCTTCTACAAAATCTTGTGCGCCAATGTTTATCACAGTGCATCCAATTGCCTTAGCAGACTTTAGACACAGTGTATGGTTTTCATTCCTCTCCCGTACAGGCTTGGTATTGATAGCCCTCTCACCTATTGTACTAGGTACAACTACATAAATGAGCCTTACCATAGAAAAATAAATAATTAGACAATCAACAACAACAACCTGAGGCGGAAATAGTGTTATGGTGACAAACCTGTCACAGAGAGCAGTCCAGATTGTTGGGACGAGCATCCTCGAACGTCAGCCACTGACTTTTACCAGCACTAGCCATCACTTCACCGAGACCAAGACACACACCCTGCAGCACATTTGGCATAATGAGTTAAGAAACCACAACAAAATCAAGTATGGAAATAGGAGTCGATAAACGATATAGGAGTCTGCCGTCTCCTCCGGCGCCAGATCTATTACTCACAAACATCAACATGATAAATCACACACAAATACATACGCATATATGCGTAATCGCACTTTGAAGTCATTTTGCCAGACATAATAAAGTAAAATGAGTATTTATATAGCAATAAAGAAGAAATAGGAGTCGATAAACGATTATAAAATGCTTCTTACAGGCATTGTGTGTTTCAATCACTGTATGAATAAGAGTTTCCATCGAACTAACCCATATTTCTAGCAACAAAAGAGGTTTGAAGATCTCAATATTGAGCCGAGTTGGATACTTGAAGCTTACGTGTTGAAGCTCATCTCATAGCGAACACTAGCCAACTTTGTTCCTTCATCGATAATGGAGTCGATTTTAGGATTGCTGTCAAGTATCTCAAAGATAGAGGCAGCTGCATCTTTAACTTTGCTAAAATCCAGAGCTGTTGCAGTCGCGGACGTAGAAAACCTGCCCAAGATCCAATCATACATGAAGCTGTGTGTTGCCTTTATACTGATACAGCTTTTGCGGGAAGTTACGTTGATATACGAAAGGCGGCTTATATTTAACGCGGCTAATCTTTTCCTTCTTTAATGAGAATCAGAATGGTAAAATGTAAACACAGAGTTTTAAATAAGGAAGGTGATATGGAGATTTCTTTTTCCTTTTTTAATCCAAAGAATGAAAATGGTAAATAGATTTTTTACCGTTATGTAAATTTAATTTTCAAGCATGATTACTCACTTTTTAATCATTAAAATATAATATATTTTTTCAGAAATAATTACAAAAATTTAATGCATATTTATATATTAAATGACTAATACTCCATCCGTTTCATAAAGAATGTCATTTTAGACACTTTAAAAAATTTCACAATAAATGTCACTTTACCATAAAAATTACAATTCTTCCAATATTAACTTAAACAACCTACTTAATTTAGTTTATTATTTTCTTATTTCACAAAACATACCAATTAAATATCAATCCTTAATTTATTCAAAAATAGCTAAAATGACATTCTTTATGAAACGGAGGGAGTAAAATATAAAAAGATTAGTTCATGACTGTATTTAAAAAAGTGAATATATTTTTTTATTAAAGATAAGAATTCTATTATTTAAAATCATGCTTCACCCAAATAGATGGATAAACCAAAAAAAATAAAATTGCGCCTAGTGATAACCAAACGAGAAAGACCTGCTCCGTGACTGCATGCACAACAAAACCACCATTGTGATATTGAACAATTAAACAACTGACTTCTTCTAAAATAATAATAATAAAAAAAATTAAAGAGGCACTAACATGATTGGAAAAATATCTGATAGATCAAACAACTCACAAACTCGCCTTAACACTCTAGAATGAAAATGGAATGCAAAGGAATTGAAGAACACACACTACACACAAAGAATAATAAAAAACACACAACAACTTTTAACGTGGTTCAGTCAATGTGACCTACATCCACGGAGGATCATATCACCTCAATCCACTAATATCCAGAGTCAATTACAAGAAATACAAGGAATTCTCACAATCTCCAAAATAGAACCCAATTTTGAAGTAAGAACCCTAATTCTCTAATTCTCACTCTAGGATGTTAATCAAATGGAGAAATTGTTACAAGATATTTATATATCAGCAAAGAGAAGTCCACGAGATCAAGATTTTAGCTGCAAATGTCCAGAAACAGAATAAAAAATGAGCTCAAATCAAAACTGCAAAAAACTGTCAAAACCGTTGTCAAAGACATCGAAAACCGTTGTAAAAGACTGTTTAAATATAACTGAATCATAACCGCCGGTTCACTTCTGTTATTCATCCGGTTTTTCTGCTTGAGCCGGTTTCCTCCATTTTGACTCCGGTTCTGTGTTCATTGATCCAAAATACACTTGACCACATATCACTTTGATGATATTAACCTCTTTTCAATTCTCCACCTTAATGAATCAAAGTACTCAATCATTTCCTCAACATCTTACTAATCTGCTGAGCTTAACACAATGTACACGCTTAATCAAGCCTGTACAATGCTGAAACTTGTTTCCAGGAAGTGATTTAGTGAACATATCTGCAGGATTTTCTTCAGTTGAGATTTTCTTTACAGAAATAACACCTTTCTCCACCTCATCTCTTACAAAATGCATCCTTACATCTATATGCTTAGACGTCTCATGAAATACCTGATGTTTTACCAAATGAATTGTGCTTTGATTATCACAATACACTGTAACTGGTCTTTTCAGCACACCAAAGTCTTTAGCAATCCCCTTAAGCCACAAAGCTTCTTTTACTGCTTCTGTTACTGCTAGGTATTCTGCTTCAGTGGTAGAAAGTGCCACTACAGATTGATGAACTGCTCTCCAACACACAGCTGTCCCATAAAAGGTGAAAACATATCCTGTAATAGACTTCCTGTTATCTAAGTTCCCAGCAAAATCAGAGTCCACAAAACCTTGAATTGGCTCTTCAGTGTAACCTTTTCTTTCAAACATCAGTCCCAACCTTGTTGATCCTCTTAAGTATCTCATTATGTACTTCAGTGCTTCCCAGTGTAGCTTTCTAGGATTTGACATAAATCTACTTACCATTGCCAAACCATAAGCCAGATCTGGTCTGCTACAGATGATGACATACATCAAGCTGCCAACCCCACTTGCATAAGGAATTTTAGTCATTTCCTTTAAGTCATGTTCAGTCTTTGGACACTGCTCTTTGGATAGTTTGAATTGCTGTCCAAATGGAGTTATCACTGTCCTAGATTCATGCATATTGTATCTCCTTAATACCTTCTTTAGGTAATCAGTTTGTGACAACCATAACCTTCCACTATTCCTGTCCCTTACAATGTCCATGCCCAGGATTTTCTTAGCACTGCCCAGATCCTTCATTTCAAACTCTGAACTCAGTTTTTGTTTCAACTGCTCAATCCTGACTTTACTCTTGCTGGCAATTAACATGTCATCTGTATAAAGTAACAGATAGGTAAGCCCAACCTTCCCTTGTCTTTCAAGATACACGCAGTTGTCATACTTGCATCTGTCAAATCCTGCTCCTAACATGAACTCATTGAACTTCCTGTTCCACTGTCTAGGACTTTGTTTAAGTCCATATAGTGATGTGGTATATATCAAATATGGCCGGATAACCCGGCTTATAATAAAAAATAGCCTTCCTCTTGTTTGACTAATTTTTTTAAAAAAAAAAAACAATATTTTCAGATTTTGAAATTCAAATTTGATATTTCCCTCTCATTTTTCCTCTTATGTATTCACTCTTTTGTCTTCTCTTCCTACTTTCTCTCATTTTTTTCTCCCAACTCTCTCAATTCTCCATTTATCTTCTTTTTTCTTTCATAGCTCCATCATCATTCATGTTCGGATTATTCTTGCATATAAATGCTCTCCTCCAAATCATCATGTAGAAGAGCAGTTTTGACATCCAACTGCTGTAATTCCATATCTTCTTGAACAACTTTTGCTAGAAGTAATCTGATGGAGTAGTGTTTCACCACAGGAGAGAATACTTCATTAAAATCAATCCCTTCTCTTTGTGTGAAACCTCTAGCAACAAGCCTGTTTTATATCTTACCTTCTCAGGTCCAATTGTCTCAGATTTCTTCTTGAAAATCCACTTAGAGCTTACTAATTTCTGGTTCCTTGGTTTCTCCACCAGAATCCATGTGTGGTTCTTATTAAGTGATAATATTTCTTCAGTCATGGCATTTATCCAAAATTCACTTTCTGGACCTGACATTGCCTCTTTGAAGCTTTGAGGTTCCTGACATTCCACTGACTCAGCAACAGCTAAAGTATATGACACCATATCAGCTTGACCAAACCTATTTGGTGGATGAATCACCCTCCTTACTCTGTCTCTGGCTAGATGATAATCTCTCAGACCTTGATCATCATAATCTTGCTCAGTTTCTAAATCCTCCTGTATCCCTCCATCATTCTGTCCATTTACAATTTCTGTGTTTTTCCCTTCAAGCTCCACCTGAACTGGACTATCTTCTGTTGAAATATTTCCATCTACTTCTGAGTTAGATCCAGAATGCTTATATCCCATTTCTTGTTCTTTAAATGTAACAGCTCTGCTGATTATAATCCTTTAGTGACCACTCTGCAGACACCATAGCTTATAACCTTTCACACCCTTTGGATATCCAATGAAAATACATTTCAAAGCTCTTGGCTCAAGCTTGTCTTGCCTGATATGTGCAAAGGTTGTACACCCAAATACCTTTAACTCAGCATAATCTGATAATCTCCCATACCAGATCTCATCAGGAGTTTGGAAATTTACTGCTGATAAGGGTGTTTTGTTTATCAGAAAACAAGCCCCAGAATGATTTTGGCAGTTTGGCATCTGCTAACATGCATCTTACCCTCTCCATGGTTCTATTCATCCTCTCAGCAAGGCCATTTTGTTGTTCAGTGGTACAATCTTGTGCCTAGTTATCCCTTTTTCTCTGCAAAATTTGTTGAACTCCTCAGATAGATACTCAAAACCATTGTCTGTCCTGAGATGTTTGAGTTTCTTTCCTCTTTCATTTTCTGTCTGAATCAACCAGTTCTTGAAGTTCTCAAAAGCATCACTCTTATGTTTCAAAACAAATACCCAGAACTTTCTGCTGTAATCATCTATTACAGTCATGAAGTATCTCCCACCTCCATGTGTTTCAACTTTGACTGGTCCCCATATATCAGAGTGTACATAGTCCAGAGTTTCCTTTGTTGAGTGTACACCCTTGCCATAAGGATGTTTCTTTGCCTTTCCTAAGACACAATGATCACAGAATTCCAGTTTAACAATTCCTGAATTTCCAAACACTCTCTTCTTAGCTAACTCATTCATTCCTTTATGTCCAATGTGACCCAGCCTTTTATGCCATAATAATGCATCAGAGGCACTCATTACATTATCAGCAGAACCAGTAATGGAATTTCCTATAAGGATATACAAACCATTGATCTTTCTATCTTTTATTACAGTTTTCCCAGATTTGGTGACATGTATATAACTCCCTTCAGTATTGAATTCACATCCAGTAGCATTTAAGGGACCAAGAGAGATAAGATTCCTCTTTAAAGCATGGACATACCTTACATTTCTGATAAGTTTTTCACACCATCATACATCATGATTTTCAATGTCCCACTCCCTTGAACTCTGCAGATATGATCATTTCCTAACAGGACAGATCCAACATCATATTCTTGCAATTCTTGAAACCATGACTTATGAGGACACATGTGAAAGGAACATCCAGAATCAAGAACCCATTCTTTAGTGATTTTTCCATCTGAAACAGTCAATACCTCTGCAGTATCATATCCTTCCTCTGCTACTGCTGCATCTGCCTCTTTTGTACCATTCTTTGTCTTTCTGGTTGGGCAGTTTTTCTTAAGATGTCCAACTTGTTTACATGAGAAACATCTTCTCTTCTCAACCCATTCAGTGCCTTTCTTTCCTCCATCCTGATTTTGTTTATGAAATTTACTTTGATTTCCCTAAGGCTTCTTTTGAAACTTGGTTTTATTGAATTTGACATTCAATCCTTCAGCAACAGCTTGTGATTTCTTGTCTCCAGACATTTGGAGAAACTTAGTCTTCAGGGATGTTTGAATCAAGTCAAGACTCAGTTTATCCTGCCTTCCAAACAACACAGTGTCCTTGAAGTGTTCAAAGGACTTAGGTAATGCATTTAATAGCATCAAAGCCTTATCATCCTCTTCCATCTTTACCTCAAGATCCTCGATTGAAGTCATCTAACTGCTCCAGTAGCACTTTATCATCTGTCATTTTGAATCCAAGAAGTTTCTGTTTAAGGAATAACTTGTTTGTAACAGATTTTACCGTTATGTAAATTTAATTTTCAAGCGTGATAACTCACTTTTTAATCATAAAATATAATACATTTTTTCAGAAATAATGACTAATAAAATATAAAAAGATTAGTTCAACGACTGTATTTGAATATATTTTTTATTAAAGATAAGAATCTTATTATTTAAAATCACGCTTCACCCAAATAGGTGGATAAACCAAAAAAAAAAATTGCGCCTAGTGATAACTAAACGAAGAAAGACCTGCTCTGTGACTGCATGCACAACAAAACCACCACTGTGATAGTGAACAATTAAACAACTGGCTTCATCGTAAATAATAATAAAAATTAAAGAGGCACTAACATGATTGAAAAAATATCTGATAGATCAAACAACTCAAAAACTCACCTTAACACTCTAGAATGAAAATGGAATGCAAAGGAATTGAAGAACACACTCTACACACAAAGAATAATAAAAAACACACAACACCTTTTAACGTGGTTCAGTCAATGTGACCTACATCCACGGAGGATCATATCACCTCAAACCACTAATATCCAGAGTCAATTACAAGAAATACAAGGAATTCTCACAATCTCCAAAATAGAACCCAATTTTGAAGTAAGAACCCTAATTCTCTAATTCTCACTCTAGGATGTTAATCAAATGGAGAAACTGTTACAAGATATTTATATATCAGCAAAGAGAAGTCTACGAGATCAAGATTTTAGCTGCAAACATCCAGAAACAGAATAAAAAATGAGCTGAAATCAAAACTGCAAAAAACTGTTAAAACCGTTGTCAAAGACATTGAAAACCGTGGTAAAAGACTGTTTAAATATAACTGAATCATAACCGCCGGTTCACTTCTGTTATTCATTCGGTTTTTCTGCTTGAGCCGGTTTCCTCCATTTTGACTCCGGTTCTGTGTTCATTGATCCAAAATACACTTGACCACATATCACTTTGATGATATTAACCTCTTTTCAATTCTCCACCTTAATGAATCAAAGTACTCAATCATTTCCCGAACATCTTACTAATCTGCAGAGCTTAACACACTGTACAAGCTTAATCAAGCCTGTACAAAGCTGAAACTTGTTTCCAGGAAGTGATTTAGTGAACATATCTGCAGGATTTTCTTCAGTTGAGATTTTCTTTACAGAAATAACACCTTTCTCCACCATATCTCTTACAAAATGCATCCTTATATCTGTATGATTAGACCTCTCATGAAATACCTGATGTTTTACCAAATGAATTGTGTTTTGATTGTCACAATACACTGTAACTGATAATAGTTGCTTTGAACCAGCATAACTCGTAGCAAAGGTAGACATGATGGCATATAAGAGTCCGTTTACTTTAGGCTGTGGATAATAGGTTGTATAAGATTATGATGCATTAGAATGAGGGATTGTGATAAATAGGACTGTCTCATCCAATGTTTACTGCAATTGATTATGTTCTATTATTTATACAAGACAACTTGGACGCGTTTTTCGGCTTGTGGGTTTTAGGGCTTGAAGAGGCTACTTTTCTTTAATTTTGAAGGGTTTCGTAAATAGAGGGAGATAAAGATCAGAATATTTTCAAAAAGTAGGGCTTATTTTGGGTACATAACAGTGTTCTAAAACTTGGTCTAGGCAACTGCTTAGGCACTAGACGCCCCTAGGCCGAGCCGATTAACATAAAATTTGGACAGCCTAACTGTCCAAATTTTATTTTTTTTAATTTTAATTTTATTTATTTTCATATTTCTTTTATATTTATTTTTTATTTCTTATTGTGTTTGACTTTAACTGAACCCTTTAAAATTTTAATTTCTTCTCACTCCCCTAATTTAGTAATTTCCACTTCACTCATTATAAATTCTTTTAAATTTGAAGGTGGTGGTGTTTATTTTATTATTTTTAAATTTTTTTATGTATTATTTATTAATTAAATAATTAAATTATTCGTGTAAGGTGGTGCGGCCTAGGTGCTATGCCTCAGTGAACCAACCGACTAGCGATTAACGATTTTTAGAACACTGGCATATAGGGTAACTAAACCCAATCCTGATTAAACCCATCTCAATAGGTGGATAAGTAATGGGGGTAAAAATATCCAAAAAAAACCCGACATTAAAATACTAACGAAATAAACGTAGGACTACCCTAAAATTATTTATCCTTATTCAACCTAATCACATGAAGTAAAAGGGCCTAAAATTGAATCCATAAACTAATTTGTCTTTTTTCTTAGACTAGCTATGGTTTACCAATTATGACAACACAAAAGGAAGACCAAAAGATAATTAAAAGGATGGATTTTTTTAAAGAAATGAAAGCATTATTCTTCATCAATAATTAACATATATAAACAATAATGACTATGACGAAATTGGATAGCTCAAGCGATAAAATATTTATTATCTAGACCTTTTGTCCTGGATTCGAGACATCTTGAGGGGAAAAAAATAAATCTTTGTAAAATTAGGAGAAAAAAAAAATTAATATACATGTATTATTGTTAGACAAACAGATTAATATTCTTTAACTTTGTCTATTTACTGACATATATGTATACGATTAAATCTGTTATTTGATTCTTGCTTCAAATGTTTGATTTTATATACTTCTAGTTACTCTGACCTTTTTTTTTCTAGCCTATCTAACTAATTATCACAAACAAGAAAAATGATCTTTCAAAACAATAAAAAATAGTCTCTAATAAGTATTTAATATAAGTATATTATTGGAGACGTCATGCCATTAATAATTCAGTCGCAAATAATATTATTGGGACAATAAAAAGTCTCCAAATGTATGTAAATATCTTTTGTAACAACTAATTAATTTTTAAAAAAATCTAAAAATAATCTTCAAGTTACTTCTAAAATACTTTTGTGACGTGAAATGTCACATATAGTTATTACTAAAGGCATCAATTATCAACTTGGAAAATGGGTGACAATTTTTTTAAAGAAACATAATTCACAATTCTGAAACTCATACACTGTTCAAATATGAATTTTTTATGGGATGGAAAAAGTACTTAAATAAGTGAGCTACATTGAGAAAAGAATTACGGAATGAGAACAATCGCGCCATAAAAATATCATATAGACTTTATTGCGAAAATCTCCAACTAGTTCCGATCAGTCTCCAACGCCTATGTTTTTCTCCCAATTCCTCCCCTCTAATTACCGGCAGCAGTCAAAGTAGCACAAAATTTAAATGTGCTAATCCTTGATTAATACAAAATGAGGAACACTAAAAGTGGGAACTTCCGCGTTTCATACTTAAAAAAATTGTTGAAGTTTTGTATGAGAAAACCTTTATAAGAAAGGAAAAATGGTTCATTCTACTAAAATCTTTCTTTACCTATAATTTTGCTTTCCCTTCTCTCATCCTATAACAAATGATTCAGTGTAATATTGAAAGAAATCACAAAATTTTTCTACTTAGCTCTGACTAATCCCCTCCTAAACACTAGACTCCCATTGGCAGTCTATATTTCTTTTTTGACCCACCTAGGCCCCCAACTAATCACTATGACCCAATCTAACATCTAACTAGGCATCCAACGACTTTTACAACCTTGTTATAGACATCTTCTAATCGAATCCATTTACATTAGTCTCTTATGATTAATCAAATTTCATGAATGCACTTTCTAAAACAAGAACTTTTGATCGTCAAGAGATAATATCAGCCGCTTGATATTAACTGCAAGGACTAGAGGTTGCAATTCAAACGTCTAGTTCGGCCTGGCATAGTCTATTGGCACCACCCCAATGTCATATGCGAGTTACGATGGATTGAGAAATTTTATCGGACTAAAAATTAGTAAACCCAACACATTAATCCTCCTAAACATGCTAAGATTATCGAACCAATCCGCGGCCTTTGGGGTCAAACTTATTGAGCTAGATAGTACTTCTTATAAGATTCCTAAGGTCCATTATGTCTAAATATCAAGGGGGTCAGGCTAGCAAAATTTAACAGCTTTACATATGGATCGTTCAACTTAATCGCCTTATTTTTTTCCCCACTTGTTTTTACCAAAAAAAAAAGAAAAAACTACACATTTCGAGAAAGGAAACAAAATTGAACACAATGCAGCTTTTTCGGGCTGAAATTATTTTTGGTCCCGTAACTTTTCACTTGTATAATTTTAGTCCCAAAAAAAATTAAAAATTTAATTTAGTCCTGTAATTTTGGAATTGATTCAGTTTTGGTCCTTTTTTCGCTGCTGATGATCAATTTGATCGGAAAATTGAATGTGCTGGTCCCCAGACTCATTTTTCCATCCAATTTTTAAATACTTGGCATCGGCAAGTGATTTTGATGTAAAAATAACATTAAAAATTAAAAAAATTAAAAGAAAAAGGGATTTTTTTATTTTTTTAATTTTTCTAGTTTCTTATCACTTGTTGGTGCCACATATTAAAAATTCTACTGGAAAAATGAGTTATGTGAATGATACATGCGATTTTCCGGTCAGATTGGTCACTATCGGAAAGAAAAGGGACTAAATCTGGACCAATTCCAAAGTTACAGGACTAAATTGAATTTTTTATTTTTTTTGGGACCAAAATTGTACAAGTGAAAAGTTACGGGACCAAAAATGATTTTAGCCCCAGCTTTTTCAAAGGTAAAAGGAAAGGAGAGGGAAACAAATCACGATGCAATGAGCAAATCTTCGACTTTTAGTCGCATGGCAAACATTTAAAAAAAATCGTCATATGAATACATTTTCATAAAAGAAAAGGTCCATTATGTCTAAATATCACGGGGGTTAGGCTAGCAAAATTTACCAGCTTTACATATGGACCGTTAAACTTAATCCACTTATTTTTACCCACTTGTTTTTACCAAAAAAAAAAAAAAAAAAACTACACATTTCGAGAAAAAGAAACAAAATTGAACACAATGCAGCTTTTTTAAAGGTAAAAGGAAAGGAAAGGGAAACAAATCTCGATGCAAATGAGCAAATCTTCAACTTTTAGTCGCATGGCAAACATTTAAATAAAATCAACATATGAATACATTTTCATAAAAAAAAAAGGTCCATTATGTCTAAATATCAAGGGGGTCAGGCTAGCAAAATTTACCAGCTTTACATATGGACCTTTAAACTTATTCGCCTTATTTTCCCGACTTGTTTTTACTAAAAAAAAAAAAAGCTACACATTTCGAGAAAGAAAACAAAATTTAACACGCAGCTTTTTGAAAGGTAAAAGGAAAGGAAAGGGAAACAAATCTTGATGCGAATGAGCAAATCTTCGACTTGTAGTCGCATGGCAAACATTTAAATAAAATCGTCATATGAATACATTTTCATAAAATAAAAGTTACTTTTATTATAAAAAATAAGGTTAATTATTAAAAAGATTACGATCTTTGTTCCAATTTTTAATTTCTACATGGCCTTTAAAACATCGGTCGAATTTTTGGACATTTAATTGTGCCACTACCACCATCATTGGATAAGTCGTAATGAGACCCTCCTATATATGTAACCTACCAATCCATTAAAGTTAATATGTCACGTATTTCACTCATTAACAACAATAGAAATAAAATATTGTAAAATTGATGGAGGGTAAATGATGGTCACATTATGGTACATCTAAAGATAATATGGTCACTTAAAAAAAGATTCGCATAAAAAGGAATATATACCATTTTATTTGTTGAAAAGGAAGCGATTTTTCTTACAGGAAAATTTGTCTTTTTTTTGTTTTATAAAAAAAAAAGTGATTTTTTTTATAAGAATCAAATAAAATTTAACATATTATTTGTAAAAAAGGAAAAGACCTTTTCTTAAGAAACAAAGAAAATTTAAAATTTCTCTTTTATAAAAAGGATGAGAATTTCTTTAATATGAAACAAAGAAATTTTATCCTTCTTTTAGATAAGAAACAAAGAAAATATATGATTGTTTTTTCAAAAAAAGTAAGAGATTATTTTATAAGAAACAAAAGTTACCATTTTTGGTTTCTAAAAAGGAAGATATTTGTTTATAAGAAACAAGGAAAAATTACTATTTTTGTTTTATTAAAAGGAATATATATATATATAAATATATATTATAAGAAACAAAGAAACTTTACCATGTTTGTTTCAAATGAAAAGACATATGGTTACCTCATCATACCTAAATTACCCTTTATTTCAACAGTTTTTTGCAGCAAGCAGAGGATGAATTCAGCTTCAGTCATCCCATGGGAGTTCTAACGGTTCCCTGTAGAGAAAATGTTATCACTGAACTAACTTCACGAATGGAGCTACAATGAAGCACAAAACAAGTCAAGAATAATAGAATAATGATTTTATTTTTGGATACTCATTTTTGTTCAAACATTAGCTGTATGATGTAGACTGTAGAATCATGTAGCAAGTCTACCATCGATGAAAAAGAGGACTTATTAATACATAAATAAAAATAAATCTCGATTTTTTTTGAGTTGAAGAAGTTTTAGCGAGATTTATTTTGAGTTGAAGAAGTTTTAGCATTCTAAATGTTCTGATACAGAGAAAAAACATTTGAAATTGCATTTAAAATCATCAGAGATCAGTGGTTTCATTATTCAACATGTTTGTGAACTAATGTAACAGTTCAATCCGAAAAATATCTGTGGTTGATACAATATCTATGAACTTCAACAAACACACCCCCTTCCTACCAGAAAAAAAAAAAAAAAAGAAACGAGAGAGATGTCAATTTAGTGTTTCTAAGGAGAACGTAGTTATTGTTCCCGAGTGAGATGCAACCATGAGTTTTAGAAACGCGACTCGGATTTTTAACTACCTATCGCATGATCTAACTATTCACTTGCAAAATGGTCGAGATAAATAAATATTAACCATGTGATTGATACCGTGTAGACTAGGATAAACATTTAGCATCGATTAGCTGACGTAGGTAATTCATACCACTCAACCCCAATATTTTCTACCTCATGAGATGTGCAAATCTGTCATGCATTAATGAATCATCTGCCTTAAACTCCAGCTAAGTGTCAACCCTTCCCCTGCCAAAAAAAAAAAAAAAAAGAAGGAAAAAGAAATACCAATTTAGTGATTCTAAGGGAAACATAGTTATTGTTCACGAGATGTGAGATGCAACCATGAGTTCTACCCTCGTAACTCGAACATTTCCATACTATCTATTTCCTTCATAGTTGATAAGATGGTCCAAGTCTCCTCAACAGCACAGCAATTGCTTGCTTATCCTGCATATAAAACACTTTCAGAAAACTCTAAAGTTGTGAAACTATAGATCACATAGTCAGCGATATTTTCTAAACTTAGTCATACAATATAGCACGATTCCTGCGGCAGGATATCTAGAAACATGGATGGAAACTACTATAGTAACTTTGGCAGTAAGTGGTCCGAAAGTAGTGCATAAGCCCTCCACTATAAACTAAAACCCACAAAATGGAATTTGTAAGGTGTGTCATATGACTAAGTGGTAGAACAAATCGTCTACTGGTTATGATTTTAACGATTACAACACAATTTCTGATGCCATATTTACATCTCCACTAATATTCTCTTTACCTCATAGAAATTAATGAATTATCCATAAGGCCGTACCTCAAGAGAAGGAACGGCAAAGCTCTATCCTAGTCCACGCTCTTCAGCATCTCTTCCTTGAAGCCTTCGGCTACCTTTTACCCATTTTACAAAGCATAAGCTCAGAACTTGAAAAGGAAATAATAATCTCGTGTACATAACATAATTGACTAGCTACAATCATAGAATATAGGAAATATAAGATGACCAAACCACATGGAGGGCACAGTAGAGACCAGATTACAATGAATTAGCATTATTTTAATCACAAACAATCAAGTGAACACGTCAAATATCCAAATGATAAACGTTACGGAACAATGCAAAACATCGTGTAATCTAAAAATAATAATTTGCACGAGCTCAGGCATCTATTTAATCTCTGAGGGAGCAAAAGCACAAACTCAATAATCTTTCTTTACCATAAAGAGCTATATTTTAAACAGTCAAGTTCTCCACCAAGTCGCTGACAGACACATAATTGTCCAGGTTCAAACTTTGTACTGGTTTAAGATATAGCAATTATCATCTATAACTTAGCTTATCTGTTACATTCAACCAAAGAGATTGAACTATCTCATGAAATACCTTATAAGCCTAGAAACCACTACAAATGATAGACAAGTTAATAAACAGTACCTACAGTTCATAATTTATTTTTATGGTGTACAGTTAATGGCACAACAGAGCAATAAATACCTTCTCTCGAAGTTCTAAAATTGTCAGCCTAATATTCTGAAGGAAAATGCCAGTATAATCAATGAAACTCATTTTCCAGACCTATCATGGCAAGAGATAACTGTTGCTTCGAAACCAAAAACTGCCCAAGAAAGATTAGTTGCTCATGGAATAAGCATGAGAGCCACAACATTGATAAAGTTAGAACTATTACTCAGAAACAATTTCGTCTAGTTGAAATGCATTAATAGACCTTTGGAGATTCAAAACCATCATACATATACCTTCCCACTATATAACTTGTTTTTACATTCGCTTTTGATTATTCTAATTTACCTTCTCTCTTTGACTTTCTGTGCCCCATTAATATCATCATGCCTTTCTTCAACTTATTGCATAAGAAACCTCTAATATTTTATGTTGATCATATGTTCCAGATTGGATACATACGAAACACTAATAAAACTTAAATTCAACTCAAAACATAAACCTCTTTTCACATTGGTTCAACTTACAAACTTCTACAAAATATTTTAAGGCTGTTCCTCTTAGTTTATTCGAAATACTTTATACGTTATTATATTAATAAGATATTTTTGATATAGTGGAGCTTATGCAGTTTGTGCCCTTTCGGAATTAACCATATGAATTTTGAAGTTTAATTTACCATCTGACGACATCATCAATGGAAAATTCCTTCAAGCATGCATATGTAATATTTTATCAAGCTTCAGACCAATCTTTAATCAACAATTTTAAAGCTAATAAGTTGCATCACCCACATTCATAGGCATATGCCATTCAGAACTAACCAACAAAAATTATATTAAAGGTTCTTCATAAAATTCTTAGAACGACTAATTTTCCAAAGGAAAAAGATCATCAACATCAACAAAATAAGTCTTTATCCCACCTTGTACGAAGAAAAACACATGGAACCAAATTAGGGAAGGGGCAATGATAATTATTCCGAAGTTTCTTACCATCAGATCAGATGAAAAATTGGTGACCTGCTTCTCGTATCCAGCATTCTTCAAATGGAAATTCATCCATTTCAGCAGGACTTCCTCTGGGACCATGAGCTCTTCTACTTCCTGCATCAAGTGGCTATTCAACATAAATGAATTACTGATGCATTTGATCATGGGAAGACCCAATCAATAAACTGTTACCTAGTTGTCCTCCACCAACTCAGCAAGTTGGGGTATCTTCTTCAGATTAAGATCAGCTAACAATTGTATCTGTGCATCCAATTGATCAACTAATCATGTCCAGTCTCAGAATATTTGCAGCTTAAAATCATAAAAGCATGGAATGGAGCATCTGATTTACCTTGATTATTTGAGAAATCAATCCGAGGACTAGATGGGCCTGAAATAATAAAAAGAATGCCATCATTGATTTCATGCATATTATAATCATAATTTCCTACGCATGACTAGAGATAATTTGCTTACTATTGCTTCTACAAAATCTTGTGCACCAATGTTTATCACAGTGCATCCAATTGCCTTAGCAGACTTTAGACACCGAGTATGGTTTTCATTCCTCTCTCGTACAGGCTTGGTATTGATAGCCCTCTCACCTATTGTACTAGGTACAACTACGTAATGAGCCTTACCATAGAAAAATAAATAATTAGACAATCAACAACAACAACCTGAGGCAGAAATCAGTACATATATATTTGTGCAGTTCTAATACCTCGAATAAAATAATAGTACCTTTACTCCATATTAGTGGAGCCTCACTGGCATTCACAACAAGAACAGACATTGCTATGTCCTCGCAATTCCTGAAACACACATGTAAACGAAGTCAACAGACCAGCAATCAATTGAATGAAAATCTTATGGACAGCCTATATGCCGGTCGATGAAACTGTGCATACCTTTCCCTGCTTATTTAATCATGAATAGATGATGCCATATCATTGGTGTACAAGTCCAAGTACTTCCGGTGGAAGAATGAAGCTTTTGAGAGAACCTTACTGTAAGTGCCCATCCACCAAACGGACCACCATCCTTTATATCCGAAATGGGCCGCACCACTTTTGTACAAGCAGTAAATAACTTCACGTAAAGAAGGTAATCACAGCTCAAGAGTCGTCACATCTATAAATCAACATTACTACAAAAACAGAGTCGTCACTGCCATGTAGTCAGCCTGACTAATTGAACTCCAGAATCTAAAACAAAGCTATGCAAAGACAGTTTTATGAAGAGTTCAAATACGAAGTCAACCTAAAAAACGTGCACGGATACGATGAACACGAATTTATGCAACACGCATGTATGCTAAGGCATTTGAACTAGAAACTAGAACCAAGTACTATTCATATCATCCACGTGGAGTTTTTAAGGATCATAACAGATATCAAGAAATATACTTGGAAAGTAGAATTTTAAGGATCATAGTAGCAACTTTACTTTACTGACAATGAGAGATTTATTATGACTGGTTTTTCAGATGGTTAACTAAAAATGAATTAAAATTTTAGTTAAGCAATCGTATGGATTCTACAAGTGAATACCAGCCAAACGAGAATTCTGTGCTGACTCCAAGGGTGAAAGGTATGATGAGATACAAAAGTAGATAGACGCCTTATTCATACACCATATGTTCCAACATCTTCGCAATCTGCAAGGAAATAATTATCAGTTTAATGGGTCAGGAAGAACATCCAGAAAAAACATAAAGGAAAATGTGAAATACCAGCATAAGTATCGGCGGTTACATCATCAGATATGAAAGCCCTGTTTGGAGCAAGGAATACAGTAAAAGAAATATCCCTGTTTGGAGCTCCATTTCGAATATGATAGGATCATCAGAAAGATGTTTAACGTGAAGTGAACTATGCTTCTAATTCGCAATGAAAAACAAATTAACAGAAGTAACAATAAGATCCATAAGTTTTTAGGGGACCAACAAATTTCCCGGTATATGTTGTATGGCGAAATCAATAATCACTAAAGTTTGCTGCATTACTTCTGTGGTAGAACCAACACTCATACTATACATACATCCCTTACATGATAGTTGAGAAACAGATGCACTGTCCAGTATCACACATCATATATACCTAAACGAGAATAACTTAAGCATCCGCAACCCCTACTTGAAAGAGACCAAATCCCAAACAAATATCTAGGCCTAGAGAATGCATCAAAAAACATGTCGATAATCACTTCTCACAGATAAGAAAAATGTAAAGTAAGCAGCAATAACATCAGATTATCATTTGACCTTCCTATGAACATGATCATCAAGAACATAGAAAAAGCAAACTAATTAAAAAACTGAACTGAGCTAAAACCGTAACACTTAATTGCAAATTGCAAGAACATATACCTGAATTTGAGAATTAAGTTCATAAAATCGGAGTTCATACCTGCAAATTGCAAGAAGACCACATATTTGCACCAAGACATTCTCGTGTCCAGCTTTCTTCGAATGGAAATTCATCCATTTCACCAAGACCTTCTCTGGGACCATGAGCTCTTCTACGTCCTGCATCAAGTGGCTATTCAGCATAAATGAATTACTGATGCATTTGATCATGGGAAGACCCAATCAATAAACTGCTACCTTGCTATCCTCCACCAACTCAACAAGTTGTGGAGTCTTCTTCAGATTCAGATCAGCTAACAAATGTATCTGTGGATCCAATTGATCAATTAATCATGTCCAGTCTCAGAATATTTGCAGCTTAAAATCATAAAAGCATGGAATGGAGCATCTGATTTACCTTGATTATTTGAGAAATCAATCAGACCGTATCTACCTTGATTACAAGCATGCATATTCATATGTACCTTGATATCACTTCCTCTGAACAGTATGTATTCATAAATTTTATCACTTGGGGGGAGTTGCCTTAGCAGAATTTAGAGACAGAGTATAGTTTTCATTCCTCTCCCATACAGGCTTGTTATTAATAGCCCCCTCATCTATTGTACTAGGTACAACTACATTAATGAGCTTACCACAGAAACATAAATAATTAGATAGACAACAACAACAACCTGAGGTGGAAATAGTGTTACGGTGACAAACCTGTCATAGAGAGCAGTCCGGATTGTTGGGATGAGCTCATCCTTGAATGTCAGCAACTGACTCTTACCGGCACTAGCCATCACTTCACCGAGACCAAGACACACACCCTGCAGCACATTTGGCATAATGAGTTAAAAAACCACAACAAAAAGTATGGAATATATCTTCCCTATTCATAAGACTGGCTCACTTGTCTTCTGCTAGGATATGGGTCACTATGACCTCGTGATATGGGTCACAAATATGCTGTTGAAATTTTGAGAGAAACAAGAGGCAAAACAGCAAAAGAAGTGCCAGTTCAAGTCAAACTAGTAAATTTGAGGAAAAAAATTATATTAAAGATCCACCGTCATTGTGATGACCAACAAGTATGCAGAAGCAAAGTTGCAATTATCTTTATTGCTGCACCATATACCAAATACAAATTTTCCCACCCAACGTGCCCAACCCCAAATAGACTTGAGAAAAAATAAATTTAGCACCTGAATAAAAGGCCATCCTTGCTGTGAGCCTGTGACTAAAAGTTTGTATACTAGCTTGAGCAGTTTTACACGTAAAATTACTCTAGCACGATAAATTCATAGAATTCGCTCTCTTCCAAACTACTAGGCACATCAAAACATCTCCATTAGAAAATGATGAAATGATTCCTCAACAGAAAATTATACACTTCTCAATGGGAGAATTCAAAACAAACATTACAAGCATGCATATTCTTACTTACCTTGATATCACTTCATCTGAACAGTATGTACTCATAAATATTCTCACTTGCGGGGAGTTGTGGACCAATCCTTTTTCGTCCTTCTGTACCAAATGACCTCACTGCCATATGATGTTTGAAAATCCATTAGTTAGTGTGTACCTAATAGAAGAAAATGACTATCATTTTGGATAAACAGAGGTGAGCAAAACCAAAAAGGACACATCTGCTCACCCTGCCCAAGATCGCTGTAACTATAAAATGCTTCTTACAGGCATTGTGTGTTTCAATCACTGTATGAATAAGAGTTTCCATCAGACTATGAACTAACCCAAATTTCTTGCAACAAAAGAGGTTTGAAGATCTCAATATCGGGCCGAGTTGGATTCTTGAAGCTTATGTGTTCAATCTCACCGCGAACACTAGCCAACATTGTTCCTTCATCAATGCTGGAGTCGATTTTAGGTCTGCTGTCAAGTATCTCAAAGAAAGAGGCAGCTGCATCTTTAACTTTGCAAAAATCCAGAGCTGTTGCAGTCGCTTGAGCGATACCAGTGACGGACGTAGAAAACCTGCCCAAGATCCAATCATACATGCAGCATTATCGCATTAACATTTGCCCCATGAACTTTGATTTGTAGCAAATCACTTCTTTGTGTGATCTATAAAAAAATTGCATAACATTTGTTCAAAAATTAAAGTCAAGATAAATAAAGTTCTAATTGGTACTACAAGTGAATGGGGAAAGATTGCAAAAGCTAAGGAAAAAGTTGGCATTTCGTTCTTTGTGGAAATCAGTACATATATATTTGTGCAGTTCTAAATGCCTCGAATAAAAAAATAGTACCTTTACCCCAGATTAGTGAATCCTCGCTGACATTCGCAACAAGAACAGACATTGCTATGTCCTCGCAATTCCTGAAACACACATGTAAACGAAGTTAACAGACCAGCGATCAATTAAATGAAAATCTTATGGACAGCCTAAATGCCGATTGATGAAACTGTGCATACCTTTCCCTGCTTACGCAATCATGAATAGATGATACCATATCATTGGTGTACAAGTCCGAGTACTCCCAGTGAAAGAACGTAGCTTTTGAGAAAACCATACTGTAAGTGGCCATCCACCAACCAGACCATCCTCCATATCCAAAATGGAGTTTTAAGGATCATAACAGATATCAAGAAATGTACTTAGAAAGTAGAATTTTATGGATCATAGCAGCAATTTTACTGATAGTGAGAGATTTATCATGACTGGTTTTTCAGATGGTTAACTAAAAATGAATTAAAATTTTAGTTAAGCAATCGTTTGGATTCTACGAGTGTATACCAGCCAAATGAGAATTTTGTGCTGACTCCAAGGGTGAAAGGTATGATGAGATAGACGCCTTATTCATACACCATATGTTCCAACATCTTCGCAATCTGCAAGGAAATAATTATCAGTTTCATGGGTCAGGAAGAAGAACATCCAGAAAAAAACATAAAGGAAAATGTGAAATACCAGCATAAATGTCGCCGGTTACATCATCAGATATGAAAGCCCTGTTCGGAGCAAGGAATACAGTAAAAGAAACATCCCTGTTTGGAGCTCCATTTCTAATATGATAGGATCATCAGAAAGACGTTTAACGTGAAGTGAACTATGCTTCTAATTCGCAATGAAAAACAAATGAAATCCAACTAACAGAAGTAACATTAAGATCCATAACTTTTTAGGGGACCAAGAATATTGAAGGACAATTGCTTAACAATCATGAAATTCAACATTAAACTTTTCAATTAGATGCATCATGAAATTCGAACTCAAACTGATGAATACCATCTTGAATGAGTTTCACCCAAAGAAGTAATTTCGAAGGCTGATAAGCCTGATACAAACTAATAAAACGAAACAAATTTATACCAATTCCAGCATATATAAATCCTTCTCCAAAAACAGCCAAAAAATAATGCTAATGAAGATAAGTCTAGACCATCTAAAAGGCATATGTGACCTGAATAAAACACAAAAAACACGCACATGCGCACAACACACACCCCCCAACACCAAGGGCACATAGTAAGGGCTTAAAATTTTGAAACCTGAAGAATGTCAACCAACTTTGCTCTATCTTCATCATCTCCGGAGTTGGCCAACAATGCTACTTAAAATACCTTCCATTAGAACATCGAAGAGAAAATAAATTACAGCATAGGAAAATGAAAAAGAATAAAATCAGCATAAGTAAAAATTAGGTACGAAATTGAACATTTCAAATTCAGGGGGAGGAGAGAAAAAGAAGAACTGTCGCATTTTAGGTTTCCCTCCCCGAATTTGATTCTGCAACTCATCATAAAATTCCGGGCCCCAACTGAGGTGACCGAAGGAAGACAAAGACAGCCAGCGGACACTGAAATGTGCGAGGCATCAATTAGGGCCGACATTGTGGTGTTGGATGAGCTGGATGAAATTCAACAGTGAAGGCCAAGGAGGACGTGGTAGCGGAGTATATCGTGAGGTTGGTAAAGGAGGTGAGGGGCTCAGGGGAAGAAGACAGCAGAGATCGACGGCGACAGAGATCGGAGGGAGGAGAGCGGCCATGGTCGGGTAGCGGAGGTGAGCTGCGAGTGTGGAGATTGAGCAGCGAGCGTGGAGGAGAGCATGGTCCACCTGTTTGGCTGACGAGTAATTAGCAAATTAAGAGCGAAAGATGGCGATAGAAAATTGGAGGAGGAAATCCTTTGATTTACTTTTTCCAAATGACCCCACACTTCATCTTTATTGAACTTTTTCATTCATCACCATGAAATCAAAGTCTGCAGAGAATTTTTTCATAGAGCGTGAAGCCTTCAAAGCGGACGACTACATTATTTTACATTCAATAAACTAAATCTAGATAAATTAGGCCACCTTGAAGGAGGGGTTCATCAAATGCACCATAAAAGAAAAAATATTACGCCAGAAGAAACTAGTAATTAGAAAAAGATGGTTCCCAACTCCCAACCAACTGATAAATCAAAACTCTCTACATGGATTATATTCATGTAGCTGACCTGCCACTGCAGGGCATAGGCTTTGGTGTGAAGACAATAAATAATGAAAACTTAATTTGGTCCCTTACAGAATATCAAGTCATGTTTGTACGCAACCATTTCAGATTTAATTAATCTCAAACAAAAAGATAGAAGCCATGTTAAACAACCCACAATATGCTTGCTCTATTAACGTTGCCTGAACCACTAAAGTTTGCTGCATTACTTCTGTGGTAGAACCAACACTCATACTATACATACATCCCTTACATGATAGTTGAGAAACAGATGCACTGTCCAGTATCACACATCATATATACCTAAACGAGAATAACTTAAGCATCCGCAACCCCTACTTGAAAGAGACCAAATCCCAAACAAATATCTAGGCCTAGAGAATGCATCAAAAAACATGTCGATAATCACTTCTCACAGATAAGAAAAATGTAAAGTAAGCAGCAATAACATCAGATTATCATTTGACCTTCCTATGAACATGATCATCAAGAACATAGAAAAAGCAAACTAATTAAAAAACTGAACTGAGCTAAAACCGTAACACTTAATTGCAAATTGCAAGAACATATACCTGAATTTGAGAATTAAGTTCATAAAATCGGAGTTCATACCTGCAAATTGCAAGAAGACCACATATTTGCACCAAGACATTCTCGTGTCCAGCTTTCTTCGAATGGAAATTCATCCATTTCACCAAGACCTTCTCTGGGACCATGAGCTCTTCTACGTCCTGCATCAAGTGGCTATTCAGCATAAATGAATTACTGATGCATTTGATCATGGGAAGACCCAATCAATAAACTGCTACCTTGCTGTCCTCCACCAACTCAACAAGTTGTGGAGTCTTCTTCAGATTCAGATCAGCTAACAATTGTATTTGGGGATCCAAATCATGTCCAGTCTCAGAATATTTGCAGCTTAAAATCATAAAAGCATGGAATGGAGCATCTCATTTACTTTGATTATTTGAGAAATCAATCAGACCGTATGTACCTTGATATCACTTCCTCTGAACAGTATGTATTCATAAATTTTATCACTTGGGGGGAAGTTGCCTTAGCAGAATTTAGACACAAAGTATAGTTTTCATTCCTCTCCCGTACAGGCTTGGTATTAATAGCCCCCTCATCTATTGTACTAGGTACAACTGCATTAATGAGCTTACCACAGAAACATAAATAATTAGACAGACAACAACAACAACCTGAGGCGGAAATAGTGTTATGGTGACAAACCTGTCACGGAGAGCAGTCCGGATTGTTGGGATGAATTCATCCTTGAACGTCAGCAACTGACTCTTACCGGCACTAGCCATCACTTCACCGACACCAAGACACACACCCTGCAGCACATCAGATGATAATAAGGCAAAGTAGAACTAGACAAGATAGATGTTGTAGATGGTAAAGATGAACTGAAACCACAAAATTGCATCTGTTGCATTGAAGGGGGCATTGACAGGCCATAAGGTGGTCAAAGCAAGGACTGTTGGGGAAGTTGGGGCGGCCCATTAGGTGTGCCATAGAATCCGTTCCAATACATTGGCATAGGTAAGGCACTTCCATTTGCATTTGGGGGAGAAGGGCCCCAAGAATTCAAGTTTCCTCCAGGTTGATACAAGAGCAGATTATTTTGAAAAGTAGAACCAGCGAGTCCCATTTGTGGAGAATGAGAAATATGATCTGCCAGAGACCCGCTGAATGGTACTACTTGCCTGAATAATTGCAAGATCAATGTTAATGGATGGAGTGGTTTGAACTGGTGGAGAGGCTTTAATATGCTGTGTAGATGATCATGCAAGTGCAGATAATAGGCTTTCGAGTGAAGATGAAAAATAATCAAAACTTAATTCAGGCCCTTACAGACTATCAAGTAATGTCTGTACTCAACCATTTCAGATTTTATTAATCTCAAACAACAAGATAGAAGCCCAGTTAAACTAAACCCACAATGTGCTTTCTCTATTAACTTTGCTTGAACTAGTAAAGTTTGCTGCCTTACTTCTGCAGTAGCAACCTATCAACGCTCATACTAGTAACTACACATATATCCCGTACATGATAGTAGAGAAACATATACATTGTCCAATATCACACATCATATATACCTAAACGAGAATAACTTACGCATTCGCAACCTTACTTGAAAGAGACCAAATCCCAAACAAATATCAAGTCCTAGAGAATGCATAAAAAAACATGTAAAGCAAGCAGCAATAACATCAGATTATCATTTGACTCCTATGAACATAAGCCCAACCAATCATCAAGAACATAGAAAAGCAAACTAATTAAAAAACTGAACTGAGCTCAAACCGTAACCACTTAACATCTGGCTCGAACCAAGGGGGGATTATAAGAACTGAACCAGACGGAAAAAAATAGAAATCAAATCAGGCAATTCCGAATTTAATTATGTATTAGTAAAACCCTGAAAAACGAATCAATAGTAAACACCCTAAGCGGACACCTTTGCCCTAATTTTTCTCACCGTTGCGTAATAAAGTAAATGAGTATTTTTATAGCAACAAAGAAGAAATAGGAGTCGATAAACGATTATAAAATGCTTCTTACAGGCATTGTGTGTTCCAATCACTGTATGAATAAGAGCTTCCATCAGACTGTGAACTAACCCATATTTCTTGCAACAAAAGAGGTTTGAAGATCTCAATATGGAGCCGAGTTGGATACTTGAAGCTTACATGTTGAAGCTCAATCGCACCGCGAACACTAGCCAACATTGTTCCTTCATCAATAATGGAGTCGATTTTAGGTTTGCTGCCAAGCATCTCAAAGATAGAGGCAGCTGCATCTTTAACTTTGTTGCCTTAGGAAGAAGCTGTTTGTTGCGTTTATACTGAAGCAGCTTTTGCGTTTGCGGGAAGTAAGGCGGCTTATATTTAACGCAGGCGGGAAGTTACCGTTGAATTTGCAAGGCGGCGCGTTAATTTAAATAAGGATATCTTTTCCTTCTTTAATGAGAATCAAAATAGACTTGTTTTAAATAAGGAAGGCAATAAGCAGATTTCTTTTTCCTTTTTTACCATAGATTTGATACCATTACTGAGATTTTTTACCGTTACGTAAATTCTTCAATTTTCTAATTCACTTTTTAATCATTAAAATAATTTTTCAGAAATAATGTGGTTTTACAAATTTTATCGTTGACCGAAGTCGATATTGATTTTACTTAAATCCGCTCATAATGGTCAGGCCTAGTTTAGCTGTCATATGCTAAACTGGGCTAGACTGGTTCAGAAAAAAGTCATTTGGTCATAATTTAGTGAGTAGGAGCCCAATCTATCATTCTAAAATATTCTACTATTTTGAGTTGATCCGCAATCGATTATACTTGTTGAGTTAAATCAAGATTTATATGGATCATCTCATTAAAAATGTTGGGGACGTAGTTGGACCAACTCATTAGACCGAGCAATTCCCCTCCTGCATTTTCCGAACATTAAATTCTAAAACCTTACACTAAGAAAACTAACTAATTCATCTCGACGCATAAGTGAATGTATGTCAAATCAAATTAAGAATTCTTCACATTTTACTCCAATGGTCATTCATATCACATGTCCACGTGTCATTTTTGGCTGGCAGCAAAAACGAACTTAAGACTACATTTATTAACAACCCATCACAAACCCAACCTATTAATAAAGTATTCATTTTTATACTTTATCAACGACTTAATATAACCCAACCATAAATGACTTATTTTCAAATCATATCAATAGTTTTGTTACGATTTAATAATTGCATATTATTTTGGAAACACTAATATATTTCAAGGAAAAAAATCAATACTTTAACCCCGCAATTATAATAAAGTGATTTTTTTTCCATGCACTTAAAATAACATACTAGCATAATAACTAAATTAAAATTGCAATAATTGAATTTTGAAGTTGAAAAAAAATATTTTTTAACTTGGCTCTATTTATAGAGGGAAAAAAATGAAGAGCTTCAAATTTTAATTCAAAATATGACAACATTAGACTCTACTTGTAGAGATATTTTTTTTTATTAATTGTTTAATTTTTTTTTAAATAAAAATTATGTCATTTATTTATCATCAAAATTATATTCAATGAATAATTTAATACAACCAGTGGCGAGTTGACATGTGACAAGTTGTGAAATGAAATTAGGTTGTGGAATTGATTGATTGACCAACTCAAACCACAACGGATTGTAGAGAAATTATGCTTTTCTATTTTATTTTTTTTATCATCTAGCTATCACCTTGCCATGAGAATCACCAATAGATGTAGTTTAATGAACAGTGCGAGTCAAATTATCAGTTTCACTTTATATTTCAAGTTAACAATAGAATGATAATTCACGTCAATTTTAGAGCGGCAATTCACGACATGATAATCTTCACATATCACAATCCATAACTCGATTTACATAAACAAAAAGAGGAACTGGATCGGAGAAAAGAGGGATTGATTTACATAAACAAAAATGATACCAAAAAACAAAATCATGACATGATCGGAAAAATATCAATTTCTAGATCAAGTAAAAGTTTTGCATACTTTATTTTATTAATAAACATTATGTATTTCATTATTGATTGGACATAATTTAGTACTGTTTCACAATATATAATTTTTTTTTATCAATTATATGAAGCTACAATTTTTTAAAATCATTGATCTACAGTTGTACCACTTGCTCAGTTGCATACAATTATTCGTTAAAAAAAAAAATAAAATACTATCTCCGTTTTGCTTTAATTTGCTTACTTTCATTTTCGGTTTATACCAACCTAATTTGTCAATCCATAAATGACAAATTTATTTCACAACCTAATTTATATTAGTGTTGGAAGTGTATTAGTGGATTTTTTGCTAAAACAATGTTATATAAAAGTTTGATATTTGTTCAACAATGTACTAGTTAATTTGGATAATTTGACTATCAAAATAATTATTAAATTATTTACGTTTTTCTCCTTTTGTGTGATGTATTTTATTAAATTATTTATTATTTAAAAATATTAAAATAGAAAAATAATACCTAAAAACAGGTACCACAAATCCCTATTATAAAGGTTAAACGACAACGGTAAAAAACCGTTGTCTTTATGTTGTTATAAAAATTAAAACCACAACGGTGGAAAACACTGGTAATGACTGTTGTTGTAAAGGCTCAAACGACAACGGTTTATAACTGTTGTTAACAATAAGCGTTGTGATACAAACGACAACGGTTAAGTTGCGTTGTAAAGGGCGTTGTTATAACGGTTACAAACCGTTGTGGTATAGGTCTTCAACAACGGTAAAAAACCTTTGTGGTAGGTAGGGGTCTACTACAATGCCCATTTTTGCAGAATTGTTGTAGTGTATAGGCATGTCAACGGGGCGGGTCAAGTCGGGTTTCTGGATTTTCTAACCCGCCCCGCCCCTGCCGCGCCCCGCCACCCGCCGCGGGGCAAAAAATTCGGCCCGTGATCTGCAACGCCCCTATCTTTTTTTTTTTTTTATAAAAAAAATTAGTTTTTTATGTTAAAAAAACTTGATATTTTTTGTTGAAATCAATAGGATTTTAATTTTTAGGTTCACATTAGCTTTGTTTCAATGTTTTTATTTTATGGTTGGGTTATATTAATCGTTGATAAAGTATAAAAATGAATATTTTATTAATAGGTTGGGTTGTGATGGGTTGTTAGTAAATGTAGTCTTAAGTTCGTTTTTGCTGCCAGCCAAAAATGACACGTGGACATGTGATATGAATGACCATTGGAGCAAAATTGTGAAGAATTCTTAATTTGATTTGACATACATTCACTTATGCGTCGAGATGAATTGGTTAGTTTTCTTAGTGTAAGGTTTTAGAATTTAATGTTCGGAAATTGCTAGAGGAAAATTGCTCGGTCTAACGAGTTGGTCCAACTACGTCCCCAGTATTTTTAATGAGATGATCCATATAAATCTTGATTTAACTCAACAAGTATAACCGATTGGGATCAACTCAAAATCGTAGAATATTTTAGAATAATAAATTGGACTCCTACTCACTAAATTTTGACCAGATGACTTTTTTCTAGACCAGTCTAGCCCAGTTAGCATATGACAGTTGAACTAGGCCTGGTCATTATGGACGGATTTAAGTAAAATCAATATCGACTTCAGTCAATGACAAAATTTGTAGAACCACATTATTTCTGAAAAAATATTTTAATGATTAAAAAGTGAATTAGCATGCTTGAAAATTGAAGAATTTACATAACGGTAAAAAATCTCTTTAATGGTATCAAATCTATGGTAAAAAAGGAAAAAGAAATCTGCTTATTGCCTTCCTTATTTAAAACAAGTCTATTTTGGTTCTCATTAAAGAAGGAAAAGATATCCTTATTTAAATTAACGCGCCGCCTTGCAAATTCAACGGTAACTTCCCGCCTGCGTTAAATATAAGCCGCCTTACTTCCCGCAAACGCAAAAGCTGCTTCAGTATAAACGCAACAAACAGCTTCTTCCTAAGGCAACAAAGTTAAAGATGCAGCTGCCTCTATCTTTGAGATGCTTGGCAGCAAACCTAAAATCGACTCCATTATTGATGAAGGAACAATGTTGGCTAGTGTTCGCGGTGCGATTGAGCTTCAACATGTAAGCTTCAAGTATCCAACTCGGCTCCATATTGAGATCTTCAAACCTCTTTTGTTGCAAGAAATATGGGTTAGTTCACAGTCTGATGGAAGCTCTTATTCATACAGTGATTGGAACACACAATGCCTGTAAGAAGCATTTTATAATCGTTTATCGACTCCTATTTCTTCTTTGTTGCTATAAAAATACTCATTTACTTTATTACGCAACGGTGAGAAAAATTAGGGCAAAGGTGTCCGCTTAGGGTGTTTACTATTGATTCGTTTTTCAGGGTTTTACTAATACATAATTAAATTCGGAATTGCCTGATTTGATTTCTATTTTTTTCCGTCTGGTTCAGTTCTTATAATCCCCCCTTGGTTCAAGCCAGATGTTAAGTGGTTACGGTTTGAGCTCAGTTCAGTTTTTTAATTAGTTTGCTTTTCTATGTTCTTGATGATTGGTTGGGCTTATGTTCATAGGAGTCAAATGATAATCTGATGTTATTGCTGCTTGCTTTACATGTTTTTTATGCATTCTCTAGGACTTGATATTTGTTTGGGATTTGGTCTCTTTCAAGTAAGGTTGCGAATGCGTAAGTTATTCTCGTTTAGGTATATATGATGTGTGATATTGGACAATGTATATGTTTCTCTACTATCATGTACGGGATATATGTGTAGTTACTAGTATGAGCGTTGATAGGTTGCTACTGCAGAAGTAAGGCAGCAAACTTTACTAGTTCAAGCAAAGTTAATAGAGAAAGCACATTGTGGGTTTAGTTTAACTGGGCTTCTATCTTGTTGTTTGAGATTAATAAAATCTGAAATGGTTGAGTACAGACATTACTTGATAGTCTGTAAGGGCCTGAATTAAGTTTTGATTATTTTTCATCTTCACTCGAAAGCCTATTATCTGCACTTGCATGATCATCTACGCAGATATAATCCAGATAGAGAGTTTTGACTTATCAGTTGGTTGGGACTTGGGTAGGCTTCATA
This sequence comes from Ajuga chamaepitys, assembly GCA_958295605.1. Classification (NCBI taxonomy): domain Eukaryota; kingdom Viridiplantae; phylum Streptophyta; class Magnoliopsida; order Lamiales; family Lamiaceae; genus Ajuga; species Ajuga chamaepitys. The sequence continues at coordinate 57,155,263 of OY282498.1, read as the reverse complement.
CTTGCTGGTTTAACATAAGTTAACACCACATACTACAACATCTTTCTTTTATATGGTAGACGCTAACTAATCGATTTTCGATACATCATATAGTAGTGAGGTACAGAAGGATGAAAAAAGGACGGTCTGCAGCTCCCCCCAAATGATAAAATTTATGAATACATACTGTTCAGAGGAAGTGATATCAAGGTACATATGAATATGCATGCTTCTAATGTTTGTTTGAAATTCTCCCGTTGAGAAGTGTATAATTTTCTGTTGAGGAATCATTTCAGCATTTCCTGTTTGGAGATGTTCTGATATGTTCAGTAGTTCGGAAGAGAGCAAATTCTATGAATTTATCCTGCTTGAGTAATTTTACGTGTAAAACTGCTCAAGCTAGTATACGATCTTTTAGTCATAGCAAGGATGGCCTATTATTCAGGTGCTAAATTGATTTTTTGTCAAGTCTATTTGGGGTTGGGCATGTCGGGTGGGAAAATTTATATTTTGTATGTGGTGCAGCATTAAAGATATTTGCAACTCTGCTTCTGCATACTTGTTTTTCATCACAATGACGGTGGATATTTAATATAATTCTTTTCCTCAAATTTACTAGGTTGTCTTGCACTGCTTTTGCTGTTTTGCCTCTTGTTTCTGTTGGCTCAAATTTCAACAGCATATTTGTTTTTTCATTTCCACAGGATTTTCAGGTTAAAGCCTCTCCACCAGTTCAAACCACTCCATCCATTAACATTGATCCTGCAATTATTCAGGCAAGTAGTACCACGACTATGTTAGTGATGTGATACAGAAGAAATTGACGCTTACCCCTCTAAGCTTTAGTGTAGCCTCACTATCCTCGCCCTACTACCCCACCCACAAGCTTGCCTACAGCTTCAGCGGGTCTCTGGCAGATCATAGTTCTCATTCTCCACAAATGGGACTCGCTGGTTCTACTTTTCAAAGTAATCTGCACTTGTATCAACCTGGAGGAAACTTGAATTCTTGGGGCCCTTCTCCCCCAAATACAAATGGAAGTGCCTTACCTATGCCAATGTATTGGAACGGATTCTATGGCACACCTAATGGGCTGCCCCAACTTCCCCAGCAGTCCTTGCTTTTGACAACCTTATGGCCTGTCAATGCCCCCTTCAATGCAACATATGCAATTTTGTGGTTTCAGTTCATCTTTACCATCTACAATATCTATCTTGTCTAGTTCTGCTTTTGCCTTATTATCATCTGACGTGCTGCAGGGTGTGTGTCTTGGTGTCGGTGAAGTGCTGGCTAGTGCCGGTAAGAGTCAGTTGCTGACGCTCAAGGATGAGCTCATCCCAACAATCCGGACTGCTCTCTGTGACAGGTTTGTCACCATAACACTATTTCCGCCTCAGGTTGTTGTTGTTGTCTGTCTAATTATTTATGTTTCTGTGGTAAGCTCATTAATGCAGTCGTACCTAGTACAATAGATGAGGGGGCTATTAATACCAAGCCTGTATGGGAGAGGAATGAAAACAATACTCTGTGTCTAAATTCTGCTAAGGCAACTCCCCCCCAAGTGATAAAATTTATGAATACATACTGTTCAGAGGAAGTGATATCAAGGTACATACGGTCTGATTGATTTCTCAAATAATCAAGGTAAATCAGATGCTCCATTCCATGCTTTTATGATTTTAAGCTGCAAATATTCTGAGACTGGACATGATTTGGATCCACAGATACAATTGTTAGCTGATCTAAATCTGAAAAAGACTCCACAACTTGTTGAGTTGGTGGAGGATAGCAAGGTAGCAGTTTATTGATTGGGTCTTCCCATGATCAAATGCATCAGTAATTCATTTATGCTGAATAGCCACTTGATGCAGGAAGTAGAAGAGCTAATGGTCCCAGAGAAGGTCTTGGTGAAATGGATGAATTTCCATTTGAAGAAAGCTGGACACGAGAATGTCTTGGTGCAAATATGTGGTCTTCTTGCAATTTGCAGGTATGAACTCCGATTTTATGAACTTAATACTCAAATTCAGGTATATGTTCTTGCAATTTGCAATAAAGTGGTTACGGTTTTAGCTCAGTTCAGTTTTTTAATTAGTTTGCTTTTCTATGTTCTTGATGATTGGTTGGGCTCATGTTGATAGGAAGGTCAAATGATAATCTGATGTTATTGCTGCTTACTTTACATTTTTCTTTTCTGTGAGAAATGATTATCGACATGTTTTTTTTGATGCATTCTCTAGGCCTAGATATTTGTTTGGGATTTGGTCTCTTTCAAGTAGGGGTTGCGGATGCTTAAGTTATTCTCGTTTAGGTATATATGATGTGTGATACTGGACAGTGCATCTGTTTCTCAACTATCATGTAAGGGATGTATGTATAGTATGAGTGTTGGTTCTACCACAGAAGTAATGCAGCAAACTTTAGTGGTTCAGGCAACGTTAATAGAGCAAGCATATTGTGTTTAACTTGGCTTCTATCTTTTTGTTTGAGATTAATTAAATCTGAAATGGTTGCGTACAAACATGACTTGATATTCTGTAAGGGACCAAATTAAGTTTTCAGTATTTATTATCTTCACATCAAAGCCTATGCCCTGCGGTTGCAGGGTCAGCTACATGAATATAATCCATGTAGAGAGTTGTGATTTATCAGTTGGTTGGGACTTGGGAACCATCTTTTTCTAATTACTAGTTTGTTCTGGCGTCATATTTTTTCTTCTATGGTGCATTTGATGAACCCCTCCTTCAAGGTGGTCTAATTTATCTAGATTTAGTTTATTGAATGTAAAATCGTGTGTCGTTCGCTTTGAAGGCTTCACGCTCTATGAAAAAATTCTCGGCAGACTTTGACATGGTGATGAATGAAAAAGTTCAATAAAGATGAAGTGTGGGGGTCATTTGGAAAAAGTAAACCAAAGGATTTCCTCCTCCAATTTTCTATCGCCATCATTCTCTCTTAATTTGCTAATTACTCGTCAGCCAAACAGGTGCACCTTGCTCTCCTCCACGCTCGCAGCTCACCTCCACACTCGCAGCTCACCTCCGCTACCCGACCATGGCCGCTCTCCTCCCTCCGATCTCTGTCGCCGTCGATCTCCGCTGTCTTCTTCCACTGAGCCCCTCACCTCCTCCACCAACCTCGCGATATACTCCGCTACCACGTCCTCCTTGTCCTTCACTGTTGAATTTCATCCAGCTCATCCAACACCACAATGTCGACCCTAATTGATGCCTTGCACATTTCAGTGTCCGCTGGCTGTCTTCGTCTTCCTTCGGTCCCCTCAGTTGGGGCCAGGAATTTTATGATGAGTTGCAGAATCAAATTCGGGGAGGGAAACCTAAAACCCGACAGTTCTTCTTTTTCTCTCCGCCCCCTGAATTTGAAATGTTCAATTTCGTACCTAATTTTTACTTATGCTGATTTTATTTTTTTTCATTTTCCTAAGCTGTAATTTATTTTCTCTTCGATGTTCTAATTGAAGGTATTTTAAAAAGCATTGTTGGCCAACTGCGGAGATGATGAAGATAGAGCAAAGTTGGTTGACATTCTTCAGGTTTCAAAATTTTAAGCCCTTACTATGTGCTCTTGTTGTTGTTGTCTGTCTAATTATTTATGTTTCTGTGGTAAGCTCATTAATGTAGTTGTACCTAGTACAATAGATGAGGGGGCTATTAATAACAAGCCTGTATGGGAGAGGAATGAAAACTATACTCTGTGTCTAAATTCTGCTAAGGCAACTCCCCCCAAGTGATAAAATTTATGAATACATATTGTTCAGAGGAAGTGATATCAAGGCACATATGAATATGCGCATGCTTGTAATCAAGGTACATACGGTCTGATTGATTTCTCAAATAATCAAGGTAAATCAGATGCTCCATTCCATGCTTTTATGATTTTAAGCTGCAAATATTCTGAGACTGGATATGATTTGGATCCACAGATACAATTGTTGCTGATCTGAATCTGAAGAAGACTCCACAACTTGTTGAGTTGGTGGAGGATAGCAAGGTAGCAGTTTATTGATTGGGTCTTCCCATGATCAAATGCATCAGTAATTCATTTATGCTGAATATCCACTTGATGCAGGAAGTAGAAGAGCTCATGGTCACAGAGAAGGTCTTGGTGAAATGGATGAATTTCCATATGAAGAAAGCTGGACACGAGAAGGTCTTGGTGCAAATATTTGGTCTTCTTGCAATTTGCAGGTATGAACTCCGATTTTATGAACTTAATACTCAAATTCAGGTATATGTTCTTGCAATTTGCAATTAAGTGGTTACGGTTTTAGCTCAGTTCAGTTTTTTAATTAGTTTGCTTTTCTATGTTCTTGATGATTGGTTGGGCTCATGTTGATAGGAAGGTCAAATGATAATCTGATGTTATTGCTGCTTACTTTACATTTTTCTTATCTGTGAGAAATGATTATCGACATGTTTTTTGATGCATTCTCTAGGCCTTGATATTTGTTTGTGTTTTGGTCTCTTTCAAGTAGGGGTTGCGGATGCTTAAGTTATTCTCGTTTAGGTATATATGATGTGTGATACTGGACAGTGCATCTGTTTCTCAACTATCATGTAAGGGATATATGTATAGTATGGGTGTTGGTAGGTTTCTACCACAGAAGTAATGCAAAAAACTTTAGTGGTTCAGGCAAAGTTAATAGAGCAGGCATATTGTGGGTTGTTTAACTTGGCTTCTATCCTTTTGTTTGAGATTAATTAAATCTGAAATGGTTGCGTACAAACATGACTTGATATTCTGTAAGGGACCAAATTAAGTTTTCATTATTTATCATCTTCACACCAACGCCTATGCCCTGCAGTTGCAGGGTCAGCTACATGAATATAATCCATGTAGAGAGTTGTGATTTATCAGTTGGTTGGGACTTGGGAACCATCTTTTTCTTTTATGGTGCATTTGATGAACCCCTCCTTCAAGGTGGCCTAATTTATCTAGATTTAGTTTATTGAATGTAAAATAATGTAGTCGTCCGCTTTGAAGGCTTCACGCTCTATGAAAAAATTCTCTGCAGACTTTGATTTCACGGTGATGAATTAAAAAGTTCAATAAAGATGAAGTGTGGGGTCATTTGGAAAAAGTATATCAAAGGATTTCCTCCTCCAATTTTCTCTCGCCATCCTTCTCTCTTAATTTGCTAATTACTCGTCAGCCAAAGAGGTGCACCTTGCTCGCCTCCACACTCGCAGCTCACCTCGGCTACCCGACCATGGCCGCTCTCCTCCCTCCGATCTCTGTCGCCGTCGATCTCCGCTGTCTTCTTCCACTGAGCCCCTCACCTCCTCCACCAACCTCGCGATATACTCCGCTACCACGTCCTCCTTGTCCTTCACTGTTGAATTTCATCCAGCTCATCCAACACCACAATGTCGGCCCTAATTGATGCCTCGCACATTTCAGTGTCCGCTGGCTGTCTTCGTCTTCCTTCGGTCCCCTCAGTTGGGTCCCGGAATTTTATGATGAGTTGCAGAATCAAATTCGGGGAGGGAAACCTAAAATGCGACAGTTCTTCTTTTTCTCTCCGCCCCCTGAATTTGAAATGTTCAATTTTGTACCTATTTTTTACTTATGCTGATTTTATTTTTTTTCATTTTCCTAAGCTGTAATTTATTTTCTCTTCGATGTTCTAATTGAAGGTATTTTAAAAAGCATTGTTGGCCAACTCCGGAGATGATGAAGATAGAGCAAAGTTGGTTGACATTCTTCAGGTTTCAAAATTTTAAGCCATTACTATGTGCTCTTGGTGTTGGTGTGTGTGTGTGTGTATGTGAGTGTGTGCATGTGCGTGTTTTTCGTGTTCTATTCAGGTCACATATGCCTTTTAGATGGTCTAGATTTATCTTCATTAGCATTAATTTTTGGCTGTTTTTGGGGACGGATTTATATATGCTGGAATTGGTATAAATTTTCTTCATTTTATTAGTTTGTATCAGGCTTATCAGCCTTCGAAATAACTTCTTTGGGTGAAACTCATTCAATATTGTATTCATCGGTTTGAGTTCGAATTTCATGATGCATCTAATTGAAGAGTTTAATGTTGAATACATGGGATTGTTAAGCAATTGTCCTTCAATATTCCTTGTAATTACCTTTGCAAATTTGTTGGTCCCCTAAAAAGTTATGGATCTTAATGTTACTTCTGTTAATTTATTTTTCGTTGCGAATTAGAAGCATAGTTCACTTCACGTTAAACGTCTTTCTGATGATCCTATCATATTCGTAACGGAGCTCCAAACAGGGATGTTTCTTTTACTGTATTCCTTGCTCCAAACAGGGCTTTCATATCTGATGATGTAACCGCCAACATTTTTGCTGGTATTTCACATTTTCCTTTATGTTTTTTTCTGGATGTTCTTCTTCCTGACCCATGAAACTGATAATTATTTCCTTGCAGATTGCGAAGATGTTGGAACATATATGGTGTACAAATAAGGCGTCTATCTACTTTTGTATCTCATCATACCTTTCACCGTTGGAGTCAGCACAAAATTCTCGTTTGGCTGGTATACACTTGTAGAATCCAAACGATTGCTTAACCAAAATTTTAATTCATTTTTAGTTAACCATCTGAAAAACCAGTCATGATAAATCTCTCACTATCAGTAAAGTTGCTGCTATGATCCTTAAAATTCTACTTTCTAAGTACATTTCTTGATATCTGTTATAATCCTTAAAACTCCATTTCGGATATGGAGGATGGTGGTCTGTTTGGTGGATGGCCACTTACAGTATGGTTCTCTCAAAAGCTACATTCTTTCACTGGAAGTACTTGGACTTGTACACCAATGATATGGCATCATCTATTCATGATATGTGTATGTATATGTGTGTGATTTATCATTTTGATTTTTGTGGAAAACTGGATAAATTAGTTTAGTTATAGAAGAAGATGGCGGCGGAAAGTTCAACGGCGGGGACGAGTAACAGATCTAGCGCCGGAGGAGCATCGGCAGACTCCTATATCGGCAGCTTGAGAAGCTTGACTTCGAAGAGTGAGATCAGGTACGAAGGGATATTAGTAAATCAATATGCGTTGGGAGCGAGTTCCAATGCAACTGTAGACATACCTATGTATATTTAAAAAGATAAAAGTCTTCAATAGTCTATTCCATATGGCCGGGCCCCTTCCCGTCTCTCACTCTAGTGTTCATTGCGCAAGCACCTCAACACTTTGATGTCCTTTTTCACAGAATTGTTATTTCTAAATATAGTAAGAATTTTAGGCGGGAAAGTTGCAAATCTGTAAATTTACTAACTGTCTTGCTCTTTTATACATATAGATTTATTTATTTTTTTATTGTTGCCGTACAAGTTATTGGGCAATTTCGCCATTATTGATTTGTTGATTTATTTGTTCGCCGGTGAAAAAGTAGAACGTCTAGATTCTGAAAACCGGGAACGGAGGAGCCGTGGGTGGTCGAAGATGAAGAGGGCAGGGTATTGGTCTACTCCACCTCCGTTTCTTTGTCTGGGTGAGAAATTTACTTTTCTCTTTCTTATATCGTGGTTTTCTTATTTAATTTTATGAATGCAGATTAACTTTTCTCTTTCTCATTTCGTGGTTTTCTTATTTAATTTATGAATGTAGAATATTTGTGGCATGCAAACATGGAGAAACTGAGGTGAGGCTGCCGGTGTACAAGTATAGAACTACTAGTCTATATTTAGTGGAGACACACACCACCACAATTGTCGTTGAAGAAATGGTAGTGGAGAAACTTCTAATTGTAGTTGTTGATATGTGTTCTCTTTTTCTACTATTGATATATACCAGCTGTATTTTCTAATTGTCTTGTCTATGATAGCATTATTAGTAGTTTAAGATAAACTTCTAATGATGTATTTTACAAACAATTTTTCAGCCGAATGGAGGTACTCATCACGTGCGCAAAAATTACAGAGGGCGTGGTGGGAGAGGATATGGGGTAAGGACTTGCTTGGACTTGGATGTTAATCGTTTCTCCTTTAATTATTGATATATTTTTGCTATAGATTAATCTATATTATCCTTCTCCACATCCATTCCTTCTTTCTTGGCTTCTGTGAACCGTTTTTCTGTGATCACTAGTTTCTTCTGGCATCATTTTTTTTTTCTGATGAATCCCCTCCTTCAAGGTGCTAGAATTTCTCCAGATTTAGTTTATTGAATGTAAAATAATGTGGTCTTCTGCGTTGAAGGTTTCATCGTCTGCGACACAATTCACTGAAGACTTCTGATTTCACGACGATGAATGAAAAATTTATAAAGAGGAAGTGCGGGGTCATTTGGGAAAAAGTAAATTAAAGGATAAAGAAGGAAATGGAAGTGGCTTGAGGAACATGAGTATCAGGATGAGGATGATGTGGCGGAATTGCCAAGATTTGTGGAAGACTTTATACGGTTATTGATGTTGCATTTTTCGTTGTCCTTCTGCAGCCAAGGGTGAATTTTTCGATTCTCTTTGCTCCAATGCTCTGGACAATGACCCTAATAATGGTCGAGGTATGCAATATCGTGCTTGAGCATGTGATCCGTCGTTAAGTTGGTTCTATCAGTTTGACATTTAACTAGTTCGAAAATATTAAGGAAGGCCAATAAAGTCAGAGCTTGCCCGTTTCAACATCTCTATACACCAAGATATCTACTTGTGGAAACAGGTTTGTCTTTATTTTTCATGTTGTTTAGTCTTTTCGTTTTCTTTTTACTTAACATCAATGTAGATCACATTCTTTTTCTTTTTCGATTGGAGTAAAACTGAGGAACACCCATGTTTTTAAGAGATCGGTTAATATTTATTTATCTCGATTATTTTGCAAGTGAATAGTTAGATCACGCATTAGGTATTTAAAAATCCGAGTCGCGTTTATAAAACTCATGGTTGCATCTCACTCGGGAACAATAATGTCGTTTTCCTTAGAAACACTAAATTGGCATCTCTCTCGTTTCTTCATTTTTCTGGTTGGAAGGGGGTGGGTTTGTTGAAGTATCACTAACTATAGATATAGGATCAACCACATATATTTTTCTTGCCAATTTCTTGAATGAGTTCATAGACGGACTTAAAACTGCTGGCGAAGAGGAATCTCTATTTATCTTTTCGGATTGAACTGTTACATTAGTTCACAAACATGTTGAATAATGAAACTACTGATCTCTGATGATTTTAAATTCAATTTCAAATGTTTTTTCTCTCTATCAGAACGTATAGAATACTAAAACTTCTTTAACTTAAAAAAATCGAGATTTATTTTATTTACGTATTAATGAGTCCTCTTTTTCGTCGATGGTAGACTTACTACATGATTCTACAGTCTACATCATACAGCTAATGTTTGAACAAAAATGAGTATACAAAAATAAAATCATTATTGCTCTTATTCTTGGCTTGTTTTGTGCTTCATTGTAGCTCCATTCGTGAAGTTAGTTCAGTGATAACATTTTCGCTGCAGGGAACCGTTAGAACTCACATGGGATGAGTGAAGCTGAATTCATCCTCTGCTTGCTGCAAAAACCTGTTGAAACAAAGGGTAATTTAGGTATGATATGGTAACCATATGTCTTTTCATTTGAAACAAACATGGTAATGTTTATTTGTTTCTTATAATATATATATTCATTTTAACAAAACAAAAATAGTATTTTTTTCCTTGTTTCTTATAAACAAATATCTTCCTTTTTAGAAACCAAAAACGGTAACTTTTGTTTCTTATAAAATAATCTCTTACTTTTTGTAATATATATATTCCTTTTAACAAAACAAAAATAGTATTTTTTTCTTTGTTTCTTATTTAAACGAAGGATAAAATTTCTCTCTTTCTTATTAAAGAAATTCTCATCCTTTTTATAAAAGAGAAATTTTAAATTTTCTTTGTTTCTTGAGAAAAGGTCTTTTCCTTTTTTTCCAAATAAATATGTTAAATTTTATTTGGTTCTTATAAAAAAAAATCACTTTTTCTTTTTATAAAACAAAAAAGGCAAATCTTCCTATAAGAAAAATCGCTTCCTTTTCAAAAAATAAAATAGTATATATTCTTTTTTATGCGAATGTTTTTTTAAGTGACCATATTATCTTTAGATGTACCATAATGTGACCATCATTTACCCTCCATCAATTTTACAATATTTTATTTCTATTGTTGTTAATGAGTGAAATACGTGACATATTAACTTTAATGGATAGGTAGGTTACATATGTAGGAGGATCTCGTTACGACTATCCAATGATGATGGTAGTGGCACAATTAAATGTCCAAAAATTCGACCGATGTTTTAAAGGCCATGTTGAATTTAAAAATTGGAACAAAGATCGTAATCTTTTTTATAATTAACCTTATTTTTTATAATAAAATTAACTTTTATTTTATGAAAATGTATTAATATGACGATTTTATTTAAATGTTTTCCATGCGACTACAAGTCGAAGATTTGCTCATTTGCATCGAGATTTGTTTCCCTTTCCTTTCCTTTTACCTTTCAAAAAGCTGCATTGTGATCAATTTTGTTTTCTTTCTCGAAATGTGTATTTTTTTTTTATTTTTTAGTTAAAATAAGTGGGGAAAAAATAAGGCGATTAAGTTTAACGGTTCATATGTAAAGCTGGTAAATTTTGCTAGCGTCACCCTTGATATTTAGACATAATGGACCTTTTTTTTTTTTTTATGAAAATGTATTCATATTACGATTTTATTTAAATGTTTGCCATGCGACTATAAGTCGAATATTTGCTCATTTGCATCGAGATTTGTTTCCCTTTCCTTTCCTTTTACCTTTAAAAAAGTTGCATTGTGTCCAATTTTGTTTCCTTTCTCGAAATGTGTAGTTTTTTTTGTTTTTTTTTGGTAAAAACAAGTGGGAAAAATAAGGCGATTAAGTTTAACGGTCCAATGTAAAGCTGGTAAATTATGCTAGCCTGACCTCCTTGATATTTAGACATAATGGACCTCTTTTTTTTTATGAAAATGTATTCATATGACGATTTTATTTAAATGTTTGCCATGCGACTACAAGTCGAAGATTTGCTCATTTGCATCGAGATTTGTTTCCCTTTCCTTTCCTTTTACCTTTAAAAAAGTTGCATTGTGTCCCATTTTGTTTCTTTTCTCGAAATGTGTAGTTTTTTTTTTTTTTGTTTTTTTTTTTATTTTTTTTTTTTGGTAAAAACAAGTGGGAAAAATAAGGCGACTAAGTTTAACGGTCCAATGTAAAGCTGGTAAATTATGCTAGCCTGACCCCCTTGATATTTAGACATAATGGACCTTTTTTTTTTTATGAAAATGTATTCATATGATGATTTTATTTAAATGTTTGCCATGCGACTACAAGTCGAAGATTTGCTCATTTGCATCAAGATTTGTTTCCCTTTCAAAAAGCTGCATTGTGTTCAATTTTGTTTTCTTTCCCGAAATGTGTATATTTTTTTTTTTTTTTTTTAGTAAAAACAAGTGGGGAAAAATAAGGCGATTAAGTTTAACGGTCCATATGTAAAGCTGGTAAATTTTGTTAGACTGACCCCCTTGATATTTAGACATAATGGACCTTTTTTTTTTATGAAAATGTATTCATATGACGATTTTATTTAAATGTTTGCCATGCGACTACAAGTCGAAGATTTGCTCATTTGCATCAAGATTTGTTTCCCTTTCAAAAAGCTGCATTGTGTTCAATTTTGTTTTCTTTCTCGAAATGTGTATTTTTTTTTTTTTTTTTTTAAGTAAAAACAAGTGGGGAAAAATAAGGCGATTAAGTTTAACGGTCCATATGTAAAGCTGGTAAATTTTGTTAGACTGACCCCCTTGATATTTAGACATAATGGACCTTTTTTTTTTATGAAAATGTATTCATATGACGATTTTATTTAAATGTTTGCCATGCGACTACAAGTCGAAGATTTGCTCATTTGCATCGAGATTTGTTTCCCTTTCCTTTCCTTTTACCTTTAAAAAAGTTGCATTGTGTCCCATTTTGTTTCTTTTCTCGAAATGTGTAGTTTTTTTTTTTTTTTTTTTTTTTTTTTTTGGTAAAAACAAGTGGGAAAAATAAGGCGATTAAGTTTAACGGTCCAATGTAAAGCTGGTAAATTATGCTAGCCTGACCCCCTTGATATTTAGACATAATGGACCTTTTTTTTTTTATGAAAATGTATTCATATGATGATTTTATTTAAATGTTTGCCATGCGACTACAAGTCGAAGATTTGCTCATTTGCATCAAGATTTGTTTCCCTTTCAAAAAGCTGCATTGTGTTCAATTTTGTTTTCTTTCTCGAAATGTGTATTTTTTTTTTTTTTTTTTTAGTAAAAACAAGTGGGGAAAAATAAGGCGATTAAGTTTAACGGTCCATATGTAAAGCTGGTAAATTTTGTTAGACTGAACCCCTTGATATTTAGACATAATGGACCTTTTTTTTTTATGAAAATGTATTCATATGACGATTTTATTTAAATGTTTGCCATGCGACTACAAGTCGAAGATTTGCTCATTTGCATCAAGATTTGTTTCCCTTTCAAAAAGCTGCATTGTGTTCAATTTTGTTTTCTTTCTCGAAATGTGTATTTTTTTTTTTTTTTTTAAGTAAAAACAAGTGGGGAAAAATAAGGCGATTAAGTTTAACGGTCCATATGTAAAGCTGGTAAATTTTGTTAGACTGACCCCCTTGATATTTAGACATAATGGACCTTTTTTTTTTATGAAAATGTATTCATATGACGATTTTATTTAAATGTTTGCCATGCGACTACAAGTCGAAGATTTGCTCATTTGCATCGAGATTTGTTTCCTTTTCCTTTCCTTTTACCTTTAAAAAAGTTGCATTGTGTCCAATTTTGTTTCCTTTCTCGAAATGTGTAGTTTTTTTTTTCTTTTTTTTTTGGTAAAAACAAGTGGGGAAAAATAAGGCGATTAAGTTTAACGGTCCATATGTAAAGCTGGTAAATTTTGCTAGCCTGACCCCCTTGATATTTAGACATAATGGACCTTACAAATCTTATAAGAAGTACTATCTAACTCAATAAGTTTGACCCCCAAGGGCGCGGATTGGTTCGATAATCTTAACATGTTTAGGAGGATTAATGTCTTGGGTTTACTAATTTTTAGTCCGATAAAATTTCTCAATCCATCGTAACTCGTATGACATTGGGGTGGGGCCAATAGACTATGCCAGGCCTAACTAGACGTTTGAATTGCAACCTCTAGTCCTTGCAGTTGATATCAAGCGGTTGATATTATCTCTTGACGATCAAAAGTTCTTGTTTTAGAAAGTGAATTCATGAAATTTGATTAATCATAAGACACTAATGTTAATGGATTCGATTAGAAGATGTCTATAACAAGGTTGTAAAAGTCGTTGGATGCCTAGTTAGATGGTAGATTGGGTCATAGTGATTAGTCGGGGGCCTAGGTGAGGCTAATTGTGGTATAGGCGAGGAGAAATCGAAAAAGAAATATAGGCTGCCAATGGGAGCCTAGTGTTTAGGAGGAGATTAGTTAGAGCTAATCAGAAAAATTTGTGACATAACTAAATAGTCCTCATTTCTTCCCATATTATCCATGATCATATCCGACGAATTTCTCTAAAAATCTTTTAATTTTGTGATTTCTTTCAATATTACAATAAATTATTTATTATAGTATGAGAGAAGGGAAAGCAAAATTATAGGTAAAGAAAGATTTTAGTAGAATGAACCACTTTTCCTTTCTTATAAAGGTTTTCTCATACAAAAATTCAACAGTTTTTTTAAGTATGAAACGCGGAAGTTCCCACTTTTAGTGTTCCTCATTTTGTCATAATCAAGCATTAGCACATTTAGAATTTTGTGCTACTTTGACTGCTGCCGGTAATTAGAGGGGAGGAACCGGGAGAAAAACATAGGCGTTGAAGACTGATCGGAACTAGTGGGAGATTTTCGCAATAAAGTCTATTTGATATTTTTATGGTGCGATTGTTCTCATTCCGTAATTCATTTCTCAATGTAACCCACTTATTTAAGTACTTTTTTCATCCAATAAAAAAATCATATTTGAACAGTGTATGAGTTTCAAAATTGTGAATTAAGTTTCTTTAAAAAATTGTCACCCCATTTTCCAAGTTGATAATTGATGCCTTTAGTAATAACTATATGTGACATTTTCACGTCACAAAGGTATTTTAGAAGTAACTTGAAGATTATTTTTAGACTTTTTTAAAAATTAATTAGTTTGTTGCAAAAGATATTTACATACATTTGGTAGGCTTTTTATTGTCCCAATAATATTATTTACGACTGAATTATTAATGACATGACGTCTCCAATAATATACTTGTAATAAATATTTATTAGCGACTATTTCTTATTGTTTCAAAAGATCATTTTTCTAGTAGTGATAATTAGTTAGATAGACTAGAAAAAAATAATCAAAGTAACTAGATGTGTATATAATCAAACACTAGAAGGAAGAATCAAATAACAGATTTCATCGTATACATGTCAGTAAATAGGCAAAGTTAAAGAATATTAATCGGTTTGTCTTACAATAATACACGTATATTATTTTTTTTTCTCCTAATTTAAAACAAAGATTTTTTTTTCTCCCCCCTCAAGATGTGTCGAACCTAGGACAAAGGTCTAGATAATGAATGTTTTATCACTATATCTATCCAACTTCGTCATAGTCATTATAAACGTATATGTTAATTATTGATGAAGAACAATGCTTTTATTTCTTGAAAAAAATCCATTCTTTTAATTATCTTTTGGTTTTCCTTTTGTGATGTCGTAATTGGTAAACCATAGCTGGTCTAAGAAAAAGACAAATTAGTTTATGGATTCACTTTTAGGGCTCCTTTACTTCATGTGGTTAGGTTAAATAAGAATAAATAATTTTAGGGTAATCCTACGTTTATTTCATTAGTATTTTATTGTTGGGTTTTTTCGAGACATTTTTATCCCCATTACTTATCCCACCTATTGAGATGGGTTTAATCAGGATTGAGTTTAGTTACCCTATATGCCAGTGTTTTAAAAATCGTTAATTGCTAGTTGGTTGCTTCACTGAGGCCTAGCACCTAGACGGCACCACCTTATACGATTAATTTAATTATTTAATAAATAAATTAATTAAAAAATATTAAAAAAAATAAAATAAACACCACCACCTTAAAATTTAAAAGTATTTACAGTGAGTGGAATGAAAATTACTAAATTATGGGTGTGAGAAGAAATTAAAATTTTAAAGGGTTCAGCTAAAGTCAAACACACTAACAAATAAAAAAACAAATATAAAAGCAATATGAAAATAAATAAATAAAATTAAAATTAAAAAAATTAAAATTTGGGCAGTTAGGCGGATTAGTTGGTGCCTAGGCGGATTAGGCACCGACTAATCGTCCTAGTCGCCGCCTAATATGGGGATCGAGTTTCTTGGCTGATTTTTTGTTGATCGGCTCGGCCTAGGGGTGTCTAGTGCCTAAGCAGTCGCCTAGACCAAGTTTTAGAGCACTATTATGTACCCAAAATAAGCCCTACTTTTTGAAAATATTCCGATCTTTATCTCCCTCTATTTACGAAACCTTTCAAAACTAAAGAAAAGCAGCCTCTTCAAGTCATAAAACCCACAAGCCGAAAAACTCGTCCAAGTTGTCTTGTATAAATAATAGAACATAATCGATTGCAGTAAACATTGGATGAGACGGTCATATTTATCACAATCCCTCATTCAGTCATTCTAATACATCATAATCTTATGCAATTTATTATCCACAACCCAAAGTAAATGAGCTGTTATATGCCATCATGTCTACCTTTGCTACGAGTTATGCTGGTTCAAAGCCACTACTATCTACGTGCCGCCTAATTTGCTTACCTTGGTCGGACACGGAAATTAAGAAAAAATAAATTTTGTGAATTTTTTGACAGGAGATTGTGAAATAAAAAAAATTTTATTTTAAAAAAAAATTAAACAATTAATAAAAAAAAATATCGCTACAAGTAGAGCCTAATGTTGTCATATTTTGAATTAAAATTTGAAGCTCTTCATTTTTTCCCTCTATAAATAGAGCCAAGTTAAAAAATATTTTTTTTTTCAATTTCAAAATTCAATTATTGCCATTTTAATTTTGTTATTATGCTAGTATGTTATTTTAAGTGCATGGAAAAAAATCACTTTATTGTAATTACGGAGTTAAAATATTGATTTTTTTCCTTGAAATATGTTAATTCTTCCAAAATAATATGCAATTATTAAATCGTAGCAAAAATATTGATTTGATTTGAAAATAAGTCATGTATGGTTGGGTTATATTAAGTTTTTGATAAAGTATAAAAATGAATATTTTATTAATTGGTTGGGTTGTGATGGATTGTTAATAAATGTAGTCTTAAGTTCGTTTTTGCTGCTAGCCAAAAATGACACGTGTAAGGTTTTAGAATTTAATTTAAAAATGCAGGAGGAAAATTGCTCGGTCTAACGAGTTGGTCCAACAACGTCCCCAGTATTTTTAATGAGATGATCCATATAAATCTTGATTTAACTCAACAAGTATAACCGATTGGGGATCAACTCAAAGTCGTAGAATATTTTAGAATGATAAATTGGACTCCTACTCACTAAATTTTGACCAGATGACTCTTTTCTGGACCAGTCTAGCCCAGTTAGCATATGACAGCTGAACTAGGCCTGGCCATTATGGGCGGATTTAAGTAAAATCAATATCGACTTCAGGCAACGGCAAAATTTGTAGACCAAATTATTTCTGAAAAAATATTTTAATGATTAAAAAGTGAATTAGCATGCTTGAAAATTGAAGAATTTACATAACGGTAAAAAATCTCTTTAATGGTATCAAATCTATGGTAAAAAAGGAAAAAGAAATCTGCTTATTGCCTTCCTTATTTAAAACAAGTCTATTTTGATTCTCATTAAAGAAGGAAAAGATATCCTTATTTAAATTAACGCGCCGCCTTGCAAATTCAACGGTAACTTCCCGCCTGCGTTAAATATAAGCCGCCTTACTTCCCGCAAACGCAAAAGCTGCGTCAGTATAAACGCAACAAACAACTTCTTCCTAAGGCAACAAAGTTAAAGATGCAGCTGCCTCTATCTTTGAGATGCTTGACAGCAAACCTAAAATCGACTCCATTATTGATGAAGGAACAATGTTGGCTAGTGTTCGCGGTGCGATTGAGCTTCAACATGTAAGCTTCAAGTATCCAACTCGGCTCCATATTGAGATCTTCAAACCTCTTTTGTTGCAAGAAATATGGGTTAGTTCACAGTCTGATGGAAGCTCTTATTCATACAGTGATTGGAACACACAATGCCTGTAAGAAGCATTTTATAATCGTTTATCGACTCCTATTTCTTCTTTGTTGCTATAAAAATACTCATTTACTTTATTACGCAACGGTGAGAAAAATTAGGGCAAAGGTGTCCGCTTAGGGTGTTTACTATTGATTCGTTTTTCAGGGTTTTACTAATACATAATTAAATTCGGAATTGCCTGATTTGATTTCTATTTTTTTCCGTCTGGTTCAGTTCTTATAATCCCCCCTTGGTTCGAGCCAGATGTTAAGTGGTTACGGTTTGAGCTCAGTTCAGTTTTTTAATTAGTTTGCTTTTCTATGTTCTTGATGATTGGTTGGGCTTATGTTCATAGGAGTCAAATGATAATCTGATGTTATTGCTGCTTGCTTTACATGTTTTTTTATGCATTCTCTAGGACTTGATATTTGTTTGGGATTTGGTCTCTTTCAAGTAAGGTTGCGAATGCGTAAGGTATTCTCGTTTAGGTATATATGATGTGTGATATTGGACAATGTATATGTTTCTCTACTATCATGTACGGGATATATGTGTAGTTACTAGTATGAGCGTTGATAGGTTGCTACTGCAGAAGTAAGGCAGCAAACTTTACTAGTTCAAGCAAAGTTAATAGAGAAAGCACATTGTGGGTTTAGTTTAACTGGGCTTCTATATTGTTGTTTGAGATTAATAAAATCTGAAATGGTTGAGTACAGACATTACTTGATAGTCTGTAAGGGCCTGAATTAAGTTTTGATTATTTTTCATCTTCACTCGAAAGGCTATTATCTGCACTTGCATGATCATCTACGCAGATATAATCCAGATAGAGAGTTTTGACTTATCAGTTGGTTGGGACTTGGGTAGGCTTCATACTTGCTGGTTTAACATAAGTTAACACCACATACTACAACATCTTTCTTTTATATGGTAGACGCTAACTAATCGATTTTCGATACATCATATGGTAGTGAGGTACAGAAGGATGAAAAAAGGACGGTCTGCAGCTCCCCCCAAATGATAAAATTTATGAATACATACTGTTCAGAGGAAGTGATATCAAGGTACATATGAATATGCATGCTTCTAATGTTTGTTTGAAATTCTCCCGTTGAGAAGTGTATAATTTTCTGTTGAGGAATCATTTCAGCATTTCCTGTTTGGAGATGTTCTGATATGTTCAGTAGTTCGGAAGAGAGCAAATTCTATGAATTTATCCTGCTTGAGTAATTTTACGTGTAAAACTGCTCAAGCTAGTATACGATCTTTTAGTCATAGCAAGGATGGCCTATTATTCAGGTGCTAAATTGATTTTTTGTCAAGTCTATTTGGGGTTGGGCATGTCGGGTGGGAAAATTTATATTTTGTATGTGGTGCAGCATTAAAGATATTTGCAACTCTGCTTCTGCATACTTGTTTTTCATCACAATGACGGTGGATATTTAATATAATTCTTTTCCTCAAATTTACTAGGTTGTCTTGCACTGCTTTTGCTGTTTTGCCTCTTGTTTCTGTTGGCTCAAATTTCAACAGCATATTTGTTTTTTCATTTCCACAGGATTTTCAGGTTAAAGCCTCTCCACCAGTTCAAACCACTCCATCCATTAACATTGATCCTGCAATTATTCAGGCAAGTAGTACCACGACTATGTTAGTGATGTGATACAGAAGAAATTGACGCTTACCCCTCTAAGCTTTAGTGTAGTCTCACTATCCTCGCCCTACTACCCCACCCACAAGCTTGCCTACAGCTTCAGCGGGTCTCTGGCAGATCATAGTTCTCATTCTCCACAAATGGGACTCGCTGGTTCTACTTTTCAAAGTAATCTGCACTTGTATCAACCTGGAGGAAACTTGAATTCTTGGGGCCCTTCTCCCCCAAATACAAATGGAAGTGCCTTACCTATGCCAATGTATTGGAACGGATTCTATGGCACACCTAATGGGCTGCCCCAACTTCCCCAGCAGTCCTTGCTTTTGACAACCTTATGGCCTGTCAATGCCCCCTTCAATGCAACATATGCAATTTTGTGGTTTCAGTTCATCTTTACCATCTACAATATCTATCTTGTCTAGTTCTGCTTTTGCCTTATTATCATCTGACGTGCTGCAGGGTGTGTGTCTTGGTGTCGGTGAAGTGATGGCTAGTGCCGGTAAGAGTCAGTTGCTGACGCTCAAGGATGAGCTCATCCCAACAATCCGGACTGCTCTCTGTGACAGGTTTGTCACCATAACACTATTTCCGCCTCAGGTTGTTGTTGTTGTCTGTCTAATTATTTATGTTTCTGTGGTAAGCTCATTAATGCAGTCGTACCTAGTACAATAGATGAGGGGGCTATTAATACCAAGCCTGTATGGGAGAGGAATGAAAACAATACTCTGTGTCTAAATTCTGCTAAGGCAACTCCCCCCCAAGTGATAAAATTTATGAATACATACTGTTCAGAGGAAGTGATATCAAGGTACATACGGTCTGATTGATTTCTCAAATAATCAAGGTAAATCAGATGCTCCATTCCATGCTTTTATGATTTTAAGCTGCAAATATTCTGAGACTGGACATGATTTGGATCCACAGATACAATTGTTAGCTGATCTGAATCTGAAAAAGACTCCACAACTTGTTGAGTTGGTGGAGGATAGCAAGGTAGCAGTTTATTGATTGGTTCTTCCCATGATCAAATGCATCAGTAATTCATTTATGCTGAATAGCCACTTGATGCAGGAAGTAGAAGAGCTAATGGTCCCAGAGAAGGTCTTGGTGAAATGGATGAATTTCCATTTGACAAATGATCAAATGCATCAGTAATTCATTTATATCGGTTCATGCTTAAGCTGAGCCTTGGAAAAAAACTTCATGTGACAAATTAAGTGCCTTTGAAATTCAAAAGGTATATTTATTAAGTTTTTGTTCAAAATTTAAATCACTTGTTTCATGGGCGGCAAAGTAGAGGAGGCAAAGCATGCTCTATTTTATGAAAGTGTTATTGATTTGTGTTTAAATTTGTTACTTTTCTCACAGGTTTTATTAGTAAATCATATGTGTTGGGAGCGAGTTCCAATGCAACTGCAGACATATCTATGTATATTTAAAAAGATAAAAGCCTGCAACAGTCTATTCATATGGCAGGGCCCCTTCCCTTCTCTCACTCTAGTGTTTATTGCACAAGCGCCTCAACACTTTGATGTCCTTTTTCACAGAATTGTTATTTCTTAATATAGTAAGAATTTTAGGTGGGAAAGTTGCAAATCTGTAAATTTACCAGCTGTCTTGCTTTTATATATATATATATATATATAGATTTATTTATTGATTGATTTTTTATTGTTGCCCTACAAGTTATTCGGCAATTTCACCATTATTGATTTGTTGATTTATTTGTTCACCGGTGAAAAAGTAGAACGTCTAGATTATGGAAACCGAGAACGGAGGAGCCGTGGGTGGTCGAAGATGAAGAGGACGGCGTATTGGTCTACTCCACCTCCGTTTCTTCTTCTGGGTGAGAAATTTACTTTTCTCTTTCTCATATCGTGGTTTTCTTGTTTAATTTTATGAATGCAGAATATTTATGGCATGCAAACACGGAGAAACAGAGCTGAGGCTGCCGGTGTACAAGTATAGAACTACCAGTCTATATTTAGTGGAGACACACGCCACCTTCTCTTGAGGTACGGCCTTACGGGATAATTCATTAATTTCTATGAGAAAAAGGGAATATTAGTGGAGATCTAAATATGACATCAGAAATTGTGTTGTATTCGTTAAAATTATAACCAATAGACGGGTTGTTCTACCACTCAGTCATATGACACACCTTGCAAATTTCATTTTGTGTGTTTTAGTTTATAGTGGAGGGGTAATCCACTACTTTAGGACCACTTACTGCCAAAGTTACTTTAGTAGTTTCCATCCATATTTCTAGATATCCTGCCGCAGAAATCGTGCTATATTGTATGACTAAGTCTAGAAAATAATGCTATGTGATCTATAGTTTCACAACTGTACCATGTTGCTTTACTTTGCATTCAATAGCTTTTTGATGATTATGCTATGTCCTTTCTTTGGTTGAATTTTGAAATATTATTGCTGAAGTTGATGTTTTCCTACTTCGTCGTTGGTGTTTAATGCGATTACTCTACGCATAAATTGATAATTTTATTTTTTGATTTCTTGCTCCCCATGTTATGTGGTAGGTGTTCATTTGTCAAGTATTAGTGATTGATTCTTCCTACCATGAAAAAGCTTTAGAGTTTTCTGAAAGTGTTTTATTTGCAGGATAAGCAAGCAATTGCTGTGCTGTTGAGGAGTCTTGGACCATCTCTTATCAACTATGTAAGAAATATAATATTCGAGTTGCGAGTGTAGAACTCATGGTTGCATCTCACATCTCGGGAACAATAACTATGTTTCCCTTAGAATCACTAAATTGGTATTTCTTTGAGGGTTCTTTCTTTTTCCTCTTTTTTTTTTTTTTTTTTGGCAGGGGAAGGGGTGACGCTTGTTGGAGTTAAGGCAGATGATTCATTAAGATTGACTACATAACAGGTTTGCACATCTCATGATGTAGAAAAGATTGGGGTTGAGTGGTATGAGTTACCTACATCAACTAATCGACGCTAAATGCTTATCCTAGTCTATACAGTATCAATCACATGGTTAATATTTATTTATCTCAACCATTTTGCAATTGAATAATTAGATCACCCTCTTAGGTATTTAAAAATCCGAGTCGCGTGTCTAAAACTCATGGTTGCATCTCACTCGGGAACAATAACTATGTTTCCTTAGAAACACTAAATTGGTATCTCTCTGGTTTCTTCTTTTTCTGGTTGAAGGGGGTGGGTTTGTTGAAGTTCATAGATATTGTATCACTGACGATAGATATAATATCAACCATAGATATTTTTCTTGTCAATTTCTTGAATGAGTTCATAGACGTACTTTAATTTTCTAAAGGTACTAAATGATTTGTATAAATTAGAGGACTTCACCAATCCTCTTCCCCAACCGCATACCGTGCAGCATTCATCATTTACTTCAGTTTTAGGCCTACATTAACTTCGTGAGTTGCAAGATTATCTTATATGGTGTCTAATATTTTATTGACTGAATTTCATTGGATGTTTCACTCTTGTAGAATACCGTAAGGCCATCTTGTGTGAGAATCTGAAGCCTTATTTAGAATAATTCGCGGGGTTAACTTGTAGTTGTTGATCTGTGTTCTCTTTTTCTATTATTGATATATTCCAGCTGTATTTTCTAATTGTCTTGTCTATGATAACATTATCAGTAGTTTAAGATAAACTTCTAATGATGTATTTTACAAACAATGTTTCAGCCGAATGGAGATATGTCTTAAAATACTGCAGAGTTTTGGAGATTTCCCGAGGTATCGGGGTGGTAGAGGAGGGCGTGGTCCTGATCGAGGTAGGGGTCGCTTCCGTGGCTCTTACCATGAAAGAGGCTATGGTGGGTATGATTATGGGGGCAAGGGCCGTGGTCAAGGTACGCAATATCGTGCTTGAGCATATGATCCGTCTTTAAGTTGATTCTATCAGTTTGACATTCAACTAGTTCGAAAATATTAGGGTAGGCCAATAAAGTCAGAGCTTGCCCGTTTCAACATCACTATACACCAAGATACCTGCTTGTGGAAACAGGTTTGTCTTTATTTTCTACGTTGTTTAGTCTTTTCGTTTTCTTTTTATTTACCATCAATGTAGATCACATTCTTTTTCTTTTTCGATTGGAGTAAAACTGAGGAACACCCATGTTTTTAAAAGATCGGTTAATATTTATTTATCTCGACCATTTTGCAAGTGAATAGTTAGATCACGCATTAGGTATTTAAAAATCCAAGTCGCGTTTCTAAAACTCATGGTTGCATCTCACTCGGGAACAATAATGTCGTTTTCCTTAGAAACACTAAATTGGCATCTCTTTCGTTTCTTCATTTTTCTGGTTGGAAGGGGGTGGGTTTGTTGAAGTTCATAGATATAGTATCACTAACTATAGATATAGGATCAAGCATAGATATTTTTCTTGCCAATTTCTTGAATGAGTTCATAGACAAACTTAAAAATGCTGGTGAAGAGGAATCTCTATTTATCTTTTTGGATTGAATTGTTATATTAGTTCATAAACATGTTGAATAATGAAACCACTGGTCTCTGATGATTTTAAATACAATTTCAAATGTTTTTTCTCTGTATTAGAACATAAAATGCTAAAACTTCTTTAACTTAAAAAAATCGAGATTTATTTTACTTATGTATTAGTGAGCCCTCTTTTTCGTCGATGGTAGACTTACTACATGATTCTACAGCTAATGTTTGAACAAATAGGATTATCCAAAAATATAATCATTACTGCTAATATTCTTGACTTGTTTTGTGCTTCATTGTAGTTCCATTCGTGAAGTTAGTTAAATGGTAACATTTTCTTTGCAGGGAACCGTTAGAACTCCCATGGGATGAGTCCTCTGCTTGCTGCAAATTATCTTGAAATAAGGGGCAAGTCTCCCACATATCTTTTCATTTGAAACAAACATGGTAAAATTTCTTCCTTTTTAGAAACAAAAATAGCAAATTTTCCTTGTTTCTTATGGAAAAATATCTTCCTTTTTAGAAACCAAAAATGGTAATTTTTTTGTTTCTTATAAAATATCTCTTGCTTTTTGAAAAAAAAAACAATGATATATCTTCTTTGTTTCTTATCTAAAAAAAGGGTAAAATTTATTTGTTACTTATTAAAGAAATTCTCATCCTTTTTATAAAAGAGAAATTTTAAATTTTCTTTGTTTCTTAAAAAAAGTCTCTTCCTTTTCTCCAAATAAATATGTTAAATATTATTTGATTCTTATAAAAAATTCACTTTTTTTTTATAAAACAAAAAGAAAGGTGAATTTTCTTAAAAGAAAAATCACTTCCTTTTCAAAAAATAAAATGGTCTACATTTTTTTTTATGCGAATATTTTTATAAGTGACCATATTATCTTTAGATGCACCATAACGTGACTCATTTACCCTCAATCAATTTTACAATCCTTTCTTTCTGTTGTTGTTAATTGAGTGAAATACGTGATATATTAACTTTAAGGATCGATGCACTCCAATTATAGTAATGGATGGGTAGGTTACATATGTAGGAGGGTCTCGTTACGATTTATCCAATAGTGGTGGTAGCACAGTTAGATGTCAAAAAATTCGACCGATGTTTTAAAGGCCATGCTGCAATTAAAAATTGGAACAAAAATCGTAATCTTTTTTATAATTAACCTTATTTTTATAATAAAAGTAACTTTTATTTTATGAAAATGTATTCATATGTAGGCATGTCAACGGGGCGGGTCAGGTCGGATTTCTGGATTTTCTGACCCGCCTCCCAGCTGTCCCCCCACAAGGCAAAAATAAGTGTCCCGTGATCTGTCCTGCCCCGCCTCCAATTTTTTTTAAAACTAATTTTTTTTTTTTGGTTAAAAAACTTATCTTTTTTTGGTTGAAGTCAATAAGATTTTAATTTTTAGGTTTACATTAACTTTGTTTTAACATTTTTTTTAAATTTAATTATTAAAAATTAGAATTTAATTATTTAAATTTACTCTAATCATAATTTAATATATTAAGATGACATATATATATATATATATATTATATGTAAAATTTTATAATATATATATATATTTTTTATATTTTTGTGTGTATATATAACAAGGCTGTAAAAGTCGTTAGATGCTAGTTAGATGGTAGATTGGGTCATAGTGACTAGTCGTGGGCCTAGGTGAGGTTAATTGTGGTATAGGCGAGGAGGAATCGAAAAAGAATTATAGGCGGTCAATGGGAGTCCAGTGTTTAGAAGGGATTAGTCAGAGCTAATCAGAAAAATCTGTGACATAACTAAATAGTCCTCCCTTCAAATCTATATACTAGTCGTTTTTAGAAATTTTTGTTGTAAGTTATAATATCAAAACAATTATATTTCTTCCCATACTATCCCATGATCATATCCTGACGAATTTCTCTAAAAATCTTTCAATTTTGTGATTTCTTTCAATATTACACTAAATTATTTGTTATAGGATGAGAGAAAGGGAAGCAAAATTATAGGTAAAGAAAGATTTTAGTAGAATGAACCATTTTTCCTTTCTTATAAAGGTTTTCTCATACAAAACTTCAACAGTTTTTTTAAGTATGAAACGCGGAAGTTCCCACTTTTAGTGTTCCTCATTTTGTATTAATCAAGGATTAGCACATTTAAAATTTTGTGCTACTTTGACTGCTGCCGTTAATTAGAGGGGAGGAATTATATTTTGTTCGTTGGAGACTGATCGGAACTAGTTGGAGATTTTCGCAATAAAGTCTATTTGATATTTTTATGGCGCGATTGTTCTCATTCCGAAATTCTTTTCTCAATGTAGCCCACTTATTTAAGTACTTTTTCCATCCCATAAAAAAATCATATTTGAACAGTGTATGAGTTTTAGAATTGTGCATTATGTTTCTTTAAAAAAATTGTCACCCATTTTCCAAGTTGATAATTGATGCCTTTAGTAATAACTATATGTGACATTTTCACGTCACAAAAGTATTTTAGAAGTAACTTGAAGATTATTTTTAGACTTTTTTAAAAATTGATTAGTTGTTACAAAAGATATTTACATACATTTGGGAGGCTTTTTATTGTCCCAATAATATTATTTCCGAAAGATCATTTTTCTTGTTGTGATAATTAGTTAGATAGGGTAGAAAAAAAAAGTCAAAGTAACTAGAAGTATATAAAATCAAACATATGAAGCAAGAATCAAATAACAGATTTCATCGTATACATATGTCAGTAGATAGACAAAGTTAAAGAATATTAATCTGTTTGTCTAACAATAATACATGTATATTAATTTTTTTTTCTTCTAATTTTACAAAGATTTTTTTTTTCCCTCAAGATGTCTCGAATCCAGGACAAAAGGTCTAGATAATAAATATTTTATCACTTGAGTTATCCAATTTCGTCATAGTCATTATTGTTTGTATATGTTAATTATTGATGAAGAATAATGCTTTCATTTCTTGAAAAAAATCCATTCTTTTAATTATCTTTTGGTCTTCCTTTTGATGTCGTAATTGGTAAACCATAGCTAGTCTAAGAAAAAGACAAAGTAGTTTATGGATTCACTTTTAGGCCCCTTTACTTCATGTGATTAGGTTGAATAAGGATAAATAATTTTAGCGTAGTTCTACGTTTATTTCGTTAGTATTTTAATGTCGGGTTTTTTCAAGATATTTTTACCCCCAGCTTATCCACCTATTGAGATGGGTTTAATTAGGATTGGGTTTAGTTACCCTATATGCCAGTGTTCTAAAAATCGTTAATCGCTAGTCGGTTGGTTCACTAAGGCATAGCACCTAGACGGCACCACCTTACACGAATAATTTAATTATTTAATAAATAAATAATACATAAAAAAATATTAAAAATAATAAAATAAACACCACCACCTTCAAATTTAAAAGAATTTATAGTGAGTGAAGTGGAAATTACTAAATTAGGGGTGTAAGAAGAAATTAAAATTTTAAAGGGTTCAGTTAAAGTCAAACACACTAACAAATAAAAAATAAATATAAAAGAAATATGAAAATAAATAAAATTAAAATTAAAAAAATTAAAATTTGGACAGTTAGGCGGATTAGTTGGTGCCTAGGCGGATTAGGCATCGACGAATCGTCCTAGTTGCCCCCTAATACGGGGATCGAGTTTCTTGGCTAATTTTATGTTAATCGGCTCGGCCTAGGGGCGTCTAGCGCCTAAGCAGTTGCCTAGACCAAGTTTTAGAACACTGTTATGTACCCAAAATAAGCTTTACTTTTTGAAAATATTTCGATCTTTATCTCCCTCTATTTACGAAACCCTTCAAAACTAAAGAAAAGTAGCCTCTTCAAGCCCTAAAACCCACAAGCCGAAAAACACGTCCAAGTTATCTTGTATAAATAATAGAACATAATCGATTGCAGTAAACATTGGATGAGACAGTCCTATTTATCACAATCCCTCATTCTAATACATCATAATGTTATACAACCTATTATCCACAGCCTAAAGTAAACGGACTCTTATATGCCATCATGTCTACCTTTGTTACGAGTTATGTTGGTTCAAAGCAACTACTATCAGTTACCGCGTATTGTGATAATCAAAGCACAATTCATTTGGTAAAACATCAGGTATTTCATGAGAGGTCTAAGCATACAGATGTAAGGATGCATTTTGTAAGAGATGAGGTGGAGAAAGGTGTTATTTCTGTAAAGAAAATCTCAACTGAAGAAAATACTGCAGATGTGTTCACTAAATCACTTCCTGGAAACAAGTTTCAGCATTGTACATGCTTGATTAAGCTTGTACAGTGTGTTAAGCTCAGCAGATTAGTAAGATGTTGAGGAAATGATTGAGTACTTTGATTCATTAAGGTGGAGAATTAAAAAGAGGTTAACATCATCAAAGTGATATGTGGTCAAGTGTATTCTGGATCAATGAACACAGAACCGGAGTCAAAATGGAGGAAACCGGCTCAAGCAGAAAAACCGGATGAATAACAGAAGTGAACCGGCGGTTATGATTCAGTTATATTTAAACAGTCTTTTACAATGGTTTTCCAGGTCTTTGACAACGGTTTTGACAGTTTTTTGCAGTTTTGATTTCAGCTCATTTTTTATTCTGTTTCTGGACGTTTGCAGCTAAAATCTTGATCTCGTGGACTTCTCTTTGCTGATATATAAATATCTTGTAACAATTTTTCCATTGATTAACATCCTAGAGTGAGAATTAGAGAATTAGAGTTCTTACTTCAAAATTGGGTTCTATTTTGGAGATTGTGAGAATTTCTTGTATTTCTTGTAATTGACTCTGGATATTAGTGGATTGAGGTGATATGATCCTCCGTGGATGTAGGTCACATTGACTGAACCACGTTAGAAGGTGTTTTTGTGTTTTATTTATTATTCTTTGTGTGTAGTGTGTGTTCTTCAATTCCTTTGCATTCCATTTTCATTCTAGAGTGTTAAGGTGAGTTTTTGAGTTGTTTGATCTATCAGATATTTTCCCCATCATGTTAGTGCCTCTTTAATTTTTATTATTATTATTATTATTTTAGATGAAGTCAGTTGTTTAATTGTTCAATATCACAGTGGTGGTTTTGTTGTGCATGCAGTCACGAAGCAGGTCTTTCTTTGTTTGGTTATCACTAGGCGCAATTTTTTTTTTTTGGTTTATCCACCTATTCACTTTTTTAAATACAGTCGTTGAACTAATCTTTTTATATTTTATTAGTCATTATTTCTGAAAAAATATATTATATTTTAATGATTAAAAAGTGAGTTATCAATCTTGAAAATTAAATTACATAACGATAAAATCTGTTACAAACAAGTTATTCCTTAAACAGAAACTTCTTGGATTCAAAATGACAGATGATAAAGTGCTACTGGCGCAGTTAGATGAATACAATCGACTTGCAGATGACTTGGAGGATCTTGAGGTAAAGATGGAAGAGGATGATAAGGCTTTGATGCTATTAAATGCATTACATAAGTCCTTTGAACACTTCAAGGACACTTTGTTGTTTGGAAGGCAGGATAAACTGAGTCTTGACTTGATTCAAACATCCCTGAAGACTAAGTTTCTCCAAATGTCTGGAGACAAGAAATCACAAGCTGTTGCTGAAGGATTGAATGTCAAATTTAATAAAACCAAGTTTCAAAAGAAGCCTTAGGGAAATCAAAGTAAATTTCAGAAACAAAATCAGGATGGAGGAAAGAAAGGCACTGAATGGGTTGAGAAGAGAAGATGTTTCTCATGTAAACAAGTTGGAGATCTTAAGAAAAATTGCCCAACCAGAAAAACAAAGAATGAAACAAAAGAGGCAACTGCAGCAGTAGCAGAGGAAGGATATGATACTGCAGAGGTATTGACTGTTTCAGATGGAAAAATCATTGAAGAATGGGTTCTTGATTCTGGATGTTCCTTTCACATGTGTCCTCATAAGTCATGGTTTCAAGAATTGCAAGAATATGATGTTGGATCTGTCCTGTTAGGAAATGATCATATCTGCAGAGTTCAAGGGAGTGGGACATTGAAAATCATGATGTATGATGGTGTGGAAAGACTTATCAGAAATGTAAGGTATGTCCATGCTTTAAAGAGGAATCTTATCTCTCTTGGTTCCTTAAATGCTACTGGATGTGAATTCAATACTGAAGGGGGTTATATACATGTCACCAAATATGGGAAAACTGTGATAAAAGGTAGAAAGATCAATGGTTTGTATATCCTTATAGGAAATTCCATTACTGGTTCTGCTGATAATGTAATGAGTGCCTCTGATGCATTATTATGGCATAAAAGGTTGGGTCACATTGGACAGAAAGGAATGAATGAGTTAGATAAGAAGAGAGTGTTTGGAAATTCAGGAGTTGTTAAACTGGAATTCTGTGATCATTGTGTCTTAGGAAAGACAAAGAAACATCCCTATGGTAAGGGTGTACACTCAACAAAGGAAACTCTGGACTATGTACACTCTGATATATGGGGACCAGAGAAAGTTGAAACACATGGAGGTGGGAGATACTTCATGACTGTAATAGATGATTGCAGCAGAAAGGTCTGGACATTTGTTTTGAAACACAAGAGTGATGCTTTTGAGAACTTCAAGAACTGGTTGATTCAGACAGAAAATGAAAGAGGGGAGAAACTCAAACATCTCAGGACAGACAATGGTTTGGAGTATCTATCTGAGGAGTTCAACAAATTTTGCTGAGAAAAAGGGATAACTAGGCACAAGACTGTACCACTGAATCCTCAACAAAATGGCCTTGCTGAGAGGATGAACAGAACCATGGAGAGGGTAAGATGCATGTTAGCAGATGCCAAACTGCCAAAATTATTCTGGGGAGAAGCTGCTAACACAGTTTGTTTTCTGATAAACAAAACACCCTCATCAGCAGTAAATTTCCAAACTCCTGATGAGATCTGGTATGGGAGATTATCAGATTATGCTGAGTTAAAGGTATTTGGGTGTACAGCCTTTGCACATATCAGGCAAGACAAGCTTGAGCCAAGAGCTTTGAAATGTATTTTCATTGGATATCCAAAGGGTGTGAAAGGTTATAAGCTATAGTGTCTGGAGAGTGGTCACCAAAGGATTATAATCAGCAGAGATATTACATTCAAAGAACAAGAAATGGGATATAAGCATTCTGGATCTAACTCAGAAGTAGATGGAAATATTTCAACAGAAGATAGTCCAGTTGAGGTGGAGCTTGAAGGGAAAAACACAGAAATTGTAAATGGACAGAATGATGGAGGGATACAGGAGGATTTAGAAACTGAGCAAGATTATGATGATCAAGGTCTGAGAGATTATCATCTAGCCAGAGACAGAGTAAGGAGGGTGATTCATCCACCAAATAGGTTTGGTCAAGCTGATATGGTGTCATATGCTTTAGCTGTTGCTGAGTCAGTGGAATGTCAGGAACCTCAGAGCTTCAAAGAGGCAATGTCAGGTCCAGAAAGTGAATTTTGGATAAATGCCATGACTGAAGAAATACTATCACTTAATAAGAACCACACATGGATTCTGGTGGAGAAACCAAGGAACCATAAATTAGTAAGCTCTAAGTGGATTTTCAAGAAGAAATCTGAGACAATTGGACCTGAGAAGGTAAGATATAAAACAGGCTTGTTGCTAGAGGTTTCACACAAAGAGAAGGGATTGGTTTTAATGATGTATTCTCTCCTGTGGTGAAACACTCCATCAGATTACTTCTAGCAAAAGTTGTTCAAGAAGATATGGAATTACAGCAGTTGGATGTCAAAACTGCTCTTTTACATGGTGATTTGGAGAAGAGCATTTATATGCAACAACCAGAGGGTTTTTTTACTTCCTGGACAAGAACATAAGGTATGTCACTTGAAGAAATCACTATATGGACTTCAACAAAGTCCAGTGGAACAGGAAGTTCAATGAGTTCATGTTAGGAGCAGGATTTGACAGATGCAAGTATGACAGCTGCGTGTATCTTGAAAGACAAGGGAAGACTGTGCTTACCTATCTGTTACTTTATGTAGATGACATGTTAATTGCCAGCAAGAGTAAAGTCAGGATTGAGCAGTTGAAACAAAAACTGAGTTCAGAGTTTGAAATGAAGGATCTGGGCAGTGCTATAAAATCCTGGGCATGGACATTGTAAGGGACAGGAATAGTGGAAGGTTATGGTTGTCTCAAACTGATTACCTAAAGAAGGTATAAAGGAGATACAATATGCATGAATCTAGGACGGTGATAACTCCATTTGGACAGCAATTCAAACTATCCAAAGAGCAGT
Source organism: Ajuga chamaepitys (assembly GCA_958295605.1). Lineage (NCBI taxonomy): Eukaryota > Viridiplantae > Streptophyta > Magnoliopsida > Lamiales > Lamiaceae > Ajuga > Ajuga chamaepitys. The sequence continues at coordinate 57,123,639 of OY282498.1, read as the reverse complement.
GTCCAAAGACTGAACATGACTTAAAGGAAATGACTAAAATTCCTTATGCAAGTGGAGTTGGCAGCTTGATGTATGCCATGATCTGTAGTAGACCAGATCTGGCTTAGATCTGGCTTATGGTGTGGCAATGGTAAGTAGATTTATGTCAAATCCTGGAAAGCTACACTGGGAAGCACTGAAGTACATAATGAGATACTTAAGAGGATCAACAGGGTTGCGACTGATGTTTGAAAGAAAATGTTACACTGAAGAGCCAATTCAAGGTTTTGTGGACTCTGATTTTGCTGGGAACTTAGATAACAGGAAGTCTATTACAGGATATGTTTTCACCTTTTATGGGACAACTGTGTGTTGGAGAGCAGTTCATCAATCTGTAGTGGCACTTTCTACCACTGAAGCAGAATACCTAGCAGTAACAGAAGCAGTAAAAGAAGCTTTGTGGCTTAAGGGGACTGCTAAAGAATTTGGTGTGCTGCAAAGATCAGTTACAGTGTATTGTGATAATCAAAGCACAATTCATTTGGTAAAACATCAGGTATTTCATGAGAGGTCTAAGCATATAGGTGTAAGGATGCATTTTGTAAGAGATGAGGTGGAGAAAGGTGTTATTTCTGTAAAGAAAATCTCAACTGAAGAAAATCCTGCAGATATGTTCACTAAATCACTTCCTGGAAACAAGTTTCAGCATTGTACAGGCTTGATTAAGCTTGTACAGTGTGTTTAAGCTCAACAGATTAGTAAGATGTTGAGGAAATGATTGAGTACTTTGATTCATTAAGGTGGAGAATTAAAAAGAGGTTAACATCATCAAAGTGATATGTGGTCAAGTGTATTCTGGATCAATGAACACAGAACCGGAGTCAAAATGGAGGAAACCGGCTCAAGCAAAAAAACCGGATGAATAACAGAAGTGAACCGGCGGTTATGATTCAGTTATATTTAAACAGTCTTTTACAATGGTTTTCCAGGTCTTTGACAACGGTTTTGACAGTTTTTTGCAGTTTTGATTTCAGCTCATTTTTTATTCTGTTTCTGGACGTTTGCAGCTAAAATCTTGATCTCGTGGACTTCTCTTTGCTGATATATAAATATCTTGTAACAGTTTTTCCATTGATTAACATCCTAGAGTGAGAATTAGAGAATTAGAGTTCTTACTTCAAAATTGGGTTCTATTTTGGAGATTGTGAGAATTTCTTGTATTTCTTGTAATTGACTCTGGATATTAGTGGATTGAGGTGATATGATCCTCCGTGGATGTAGGTCACATTGACTGAACCACGTTAGAAGGTGTTTTTGTGTTTTATTTATTATTCTTTGTGTGTAGTGTGTGTTCTTCAATTCCTTTGCATTCCATTTTCATTCTAGAGTGTTAAGGTGAGTTTTTGAGTTGTTTGATCTATCAGATATTTTCCCAATCATGTTAGTGCCTCTTTAATTTTTATTATTATTATTATTATTTTAGATGAAGTCAGTTGTTTAATTGTTCAATATCACAGTGGTGGTTTTGTTGTGCATGCAGTCACGAAGCAGGTCTTTCTTTGTTTGGTTATCACTAGGCGCAATTTTTTTTTTTTGGTTTATCCACCTATTCACTTTTTTAAATACAGTCGTTGAACTAATCTTTTTATATTTTATTAGTCATTATTTCTGAAAAAATATATTATATTTTAATGATTAAAAAGTGAGTTATCAATCTTGAAAATTAAATTACATAACGATAAAATCTGTTACAAACAAGTTATTCCTTAAACAGAAACTTCTTGGATTCAAAATGACAGATGATAAAGTGCTACTGGCGCAGTTAGATGAATACAATCGACTTGCAGATGACTTGGAGGATCTTGAGGTAAAGATGGAAGAGGATGATAAGGCTTTGATGCTATTAAATGCATTACATAAGTCCTTTGAACACTTCAAGGACACTTTGTTGTTTGGAAGGCAGGATAAACTGAGTCTTGACTTGATTCAAACATCCCTGAAGACTAAGTTTCTCCAAATGTCTGGAGACAAGAAATCACAAGCTGTTGCTGAAGGATTGAATGTCAAATTTAATAAAACCAAGTTTCAAAAGAAGCCTTAGGGAAATCAAAGTAAATTTCAGAAACAAAATCAGGATGGAGGAAAGAAAGGCACTGAATGGGTTGAGAAGAGAAGATGTTTCTCATGTGTATTGTGATAATCAAAGCACAATTCATTTGGTAAAACATCAGGTATTTCATGAGAGGTCTAAGCATATAGGTGTAAGGATGCATTTTGTAAGAGATGAGGTGGAGAAAGGTGTTATTTCTGTAAAGAAAATCTCAACTGAAGAAAATCCTGCAGATATGTTCACTAAATCACTTCCTGGAAACAAGTTTCAGCATTGTACAGGCTTGATTAAGCTTGTACAGTGTGTTTAAGCTCAACAGATTAGTAAGATGTTGAGGAAATGATTGAGTACTTTGATTCATTAAGGTGGAGAATTAAAAAGAGGTTAACATCATCAAAGTGATATGTGGTCAAGTGTATTCTGGATCAATGAACACAGAACCGGAGTCAAAATGGAGGAAACCGGCTCAAGCAAAAAAACCGGATGAATAACAGAAGTGAACCGGCGGTTATGATTCAGTTATATTTAAACAGTCTTTTACAATGGTTTTCCAGGTCTTTGACAACGGTTTTGACAGTTTTTTGCAGTTTTGATTTCAGCTCATTTTTTATTCTGTTTCTGGACGTTTGCAGCTAAAATCTTGATCTCGTGGACTTCTCTTTGCTGATATATAAATATCTTGTAACAGTTTTTCCATTGATTAACATCCTAGAGTGAGAATTAGAGAATTAGAGTTCTTACTTCAAAATTGGGTTCTATTTTGGAGATTGTGAGAATTTCTTGTATTTCTTGTAATTGACTATGGATATTAGTGGATTGAGGTGATATGATCCTCCGTGGATGTAGGTCACATTGACTGAACCACGTTAGAAGGTGTTTTTGTGTTTTTTTTATTATTCTTTGTGTGTAGTGTGTGTTCTTCAATTCCTTTGCATTTTCATTCTAGAGTTTTAAGGTGAGTTTGTGAGTTGTTTGATCTATCAGATATTTTTCCAATCATGTTAGTGCCTCTTTAATTTTTATTATTATTATTATTATTATTATTATTATTATTATTTTAATATGAAGTCAGTTGTTTAATTGTTCAATAACACAGTGGTTGTTTTGTTGTGCATGCAGTCACGGAGCAGGTCTTTCTTCGTTTTGTTATCACTAGGCGCAATTTTTTTTTTTTTTTGGTTTATCCACCTATTTGGGTGAAGCATGATTTTAAATAATAAGATTCTTATCTTTAATAAAAAATATATTCACTTTTTTAAATCTTTGTAAAAATATAAAAATATGCATTAAATCTTTGTAATTATTTCTTAAAAAATATATTATATTTTAATGATTAAAAAGTGAGTTATGACGCTTGAAAATTAAATTTACATAACGGTAAAAAAGGAAAAAGAAATCTGCACCTTCCTTATTTTAAACTCTGTGCTTACACTTTACCATTCCGATTCTCATTAAAGAAGGAAAAGATTAGCCGCGTTAAATATAAGCCGCCTTGCATATATCAACGGTAACTTCCCGCAAAAGTTGTATCAGTATAAACGCAACACATAGCTTCATGTATGATTGGATCTTGGGCAGGTTTTCTACGTCCGCCACTTGTATCGCTCAAGCGACTGCAACAGCTCTGGATTTTAGCAAAGTTAAAGATGCAGCTGCCTCTATCTTCGAGATACTTGACAGCAATCCTAAAATCAACTCCATTATTGATGAAGGAACAAAGTTGGCTTGTGTTCGCGGTGAGATTGAGCTTCAACACGTAAGCTTCAAGTATCCAACTCGGCTCAATATTAAGATCTTCAAACCTCTTTTGTTGCAAGAAATATGGGTTAGTTCACAGTCTGATGGAAACTCTTATTCATACAGTGATTGAAACACACAATGCCTGTAAGAAGCATTTTATAATCGTTTATCGACTCCTATTTCTTCTTTATTGCTATATAAATACTCATTTTACTTTATTATGTCTGACAAATTGACTTCAAAGTCCGATTACGCATATATGCGTATGTATTTGTGTGTGATTTATCATGTTAATGTTTGTGAGTAATAGATCTGGCGCCGGAGGAGACGGCAGACTCCTATATCGTTTATCGACTCCTATTTCCATACTTGATTTTGTTGTGGTTTTTTAACTCATTATGCCAAATGTGCTGCAGGGTGTGTGTCTTGGTGTCGGTGAAGTGATGGCTAGTGCCGGTAAAAGTCAGTCGCTGACGTTCAAGGATGAGCTCATCCCAACAATCCGGACTGCTCTCTGTGACAGGTTTGTCACCATAACACTGTATCCGCCTCAGGTTGTTGTTGTTGTCTGTCTAATTATTTATGTTTCTGTGGTAAGCTCACTAATGTAGTTGTACCTAGTACGATAGATGAGGGGGCTATTAATACCAAGCCTGTATGGGAGAGGAATGAAAACTATACTCTGTGTCTAAATTCTGCTAAGGCAATTGGATGGACTGTGGTAAACATTGGCACACAAGATTTTGTAGAAGCAAGAGTAAGCAAATTATCTCTAGTCATGTGGAGGAAATTATGATTATAATATAAACGAAACCAATGATGGCATTCTTTTTATTATTTCACAGTCCCATCTAGTCCTCTGATTGATATCTCAAATAATCAAGGTAAATCAGATGCTCCATTCCATGCTTTTATGATTTTAAGCTGCAAATATTCTGAGACTGGACATGATTAGTTGATCAATTGGATCCACAGATACAATTGTTGCTGATCTGAATCTGAAGAAGACTCCACAACTCTGCTTCTGCATACTTGTTGGTCATCACAATGACGGTGGATATTTAATATAATTTTTTTCCTCAAATTTACTAGGTTGTCTTGCACTGCTTTTGCTGTTTTGCCTCTTGTTTCTGTTGGCTCAAATTTCAACAGCATATTTGTTTTTTCATTTCCACAGGATTTTCATGTTAAAGCCTCTCCACCAGTTCAAACCACTCCATCCATTAACATTGATCCTGCAATTATTCAGGCAAGTAGTACCACGACTATGTTAGTGATGTGATACGGAAGAAATTGACACTTACCCCTCTAAGCTTTAGTGTAGTCTCACTATCCTCGCCCTACTACCCCACCCACAAGCTTGCCTACAGCTTCAGAGGGTCTCTGGCAGATCATAGTTCTCATTGTCCACAAATGGGACTCGCTGGTTCTACTTTTCAAAGTAATCTGCACTTGTATCAACCTGGAGGAAACTTGAATTCTTGGGGCCCTTCTCCCCCAAATGCAAATTGAAGTGCCTTACCTATGCCAATGTATTGGAACGGATTCTATGGCACACCTAATGGGCTGTCCCCAACTTCCCCAGCAGTCCTTGCTTTGACAACCTTATGGCCTGTCAATGCCCCCTTCAATGCAACAGATGCAATTTTGTGGTTTCAGTTCATCTTTACCATCTACAACATCTATCTTGTCTAGTTCTACTTTGCCTTATTATCATTTGATGTGCTGCAGGGTGTGTGTCTTGGTGTCGGTGAAGTGATGACTAGTGCCGGTAAGAGTCAGTTGCTGACGTTCAAGGATGAGCTCATACCAATAATCCGGACTGCTCTCTGTGACAGGTTTGTCACCATAACACTATTTCCGCCTCAGGTTGTTGTTGTTGTCTATCTAATTATTTATGTTTCTGTGTTAGCTCATTAATGCAGTTGTACCTAGTACAATAGATGAGCGCGCTATTAATACCACGTCTGTATGGGAGAGGAATGAAAACTATACTCTGTGTCTAAATTCTGCTAAGGCAACTCCCCCCAAGTGATAAAATTTATGAATACATACTGTTCAGAGGAAGTGATATCAAGGTACATATGAATATGCATGCTTGTAATCAAGGTACATACGGTCTGATTGATTTCTCAAATAATCAAGGTAAATCAGATGCTCCATTCCATGCTTTTATGATTTTAAGCTGCAAATATTCTGAGACTGGACATGATTTGGATCCACAGATACAATTGTTAGCTGATCTGAATCTGAAGAAGACTCCACAACTTGTTGAGTTGGTGGAGGATAGCAAGGTAGCAGTTTATTGATTGGGTCTCCCCATGAGCAAATGCATCAGTAATTCATTTATGCTGAATAACCACTTGATGCAGGAAGTAGAAGAGCTCATGGTCCCAGAGAAGGTCTTGGTGAAATGGATGAATTTCCATTTGAAGAAAGCTGGACACGAGAAGGTCTTGGTGCAAATATGTGGTCTTCTTGCAATTTGCAGGTATTAACTCCGTTTTTATGAACTTAATACTCAAATTCAGGTATGTGTTCTTGCAATTTGCAATTACGGTTTTAGCTCAGTTCAGTTTTTTAATTAGTTTGCTTTTCTATGTTCTTGATGATTGGTTGGGCTCATGTTCATAGGAAGGTCAAATGATAATCTGATGTTATTGCTGCTTACTTTACATTTTTCTTATCTGTGAGAAATGATTATCGACATGTTTTTTGATGCATTCTCTAGGCCTAGATATTTGTTTGGGATTTGGTCTCTTTCAAGTAGGGGTTGCGGATGCTTAATTATTCTCGTTTAGGTATATATGATGTGTGATACTGGACAGTGCATCTGTTTCTCAACTATCATGTAAGGGATGTTTGTATAGTATGAGTGTTGGTTCTACCACAGAAGTAATGCAGCAAACTTTAATGATTATTGATTTCGCCATACAACATATACCGGGAAATTTAGCCATTATTGATTTATTGATTTATTTGTTCGCCGGTGAAAAAATAGAACGTCTAGATTCTGGAACCGTTATTGATTTATTGATTTATTTGTTCGCTGGTGAAAAAATAGAACGTCTAGATTCTGGAACCGGGAACGGAGGAGCCGTGGGTGGTCGAAGATGAAGAGGGCAGCATATTGTTCTAATCCACCTCCGTTTCTTCTTCTGGGTGAGAAATTTACTTTTCTCTTTCTCATATCGTGGTTTTCTTATTTAATTTTATGAATGCAGAATATTTGTGCCATGCAAACATGGAGAAACTGAGCTGAGGCTGCCGGTGTACAAGTATAGAACTACCAGTCTATATTTAGTGTACAAGTTGGTTCTATCAGTTTGACATTTAACTAGTTCGAAAATATTAAGGTAGGCCAATAAAGTCAGAGCTTGCCCGTTTCAACATCTCTATACACCAAGATACCTACTTGTGGAAACAGGTTTGTCTTTATTTTTCATGTTGTTTAGTCTTTTCGTTTTCTTTTTATTTAACATCAATGTAGATCACATTCTTTTTCTTTTTCGATTGGAGTAAAACTGAGGAACACCCATGTTTTTAAGAGATCGGTTAATATTTATTTATCTCGATCATTTTGCAAGTGAATAGTTAGATCACGCATTAGGTATTTAAAAATCCGAGTCGCGTTTATAAAACTCATGGTTGCATCTCACTCGGGAACAATAATGTCGTTTTCCTTAGAAACACTAAATTGGCATCTCTCTCGTTTCTTCATTTTTCTGGTTGGAAGGGGGTGGGTTTGTTGAAGTATCACTAACTATAGATATAGGATCAACCACAGATATTTTTCTTGCCAATTTCTTGAATGAGTTCATAGACGGACTTAAAACTGCTGGCGAAGAGGAATCTCTATTTATCTTTTCGGATTGAACTGTTACATTACTTCACAAACATGTTGAATAATGAAACTACTGATCTCTGATTATTTTAAATTCAATTTCAAATGTTTTTTCTCTCTATCAGAACGTATAGAATACTAAAACTTCTTTAACTTAAAAAAATCGAGATTTATTTTATTTACGTATTAATGAGTCCTCTTTTTCGTCGATGGTAGACTTACTACATGATTCTACAGTCTACATCATACAGCTAATGTTTGAACAAAAATGAGTATACAAAAATAAAATCATTATTGCTCTTATTCTTGACTTGTTTTGTGCTTCATTGTAGCTCCATTCGTGAAGTTAGTTCAGTGATAACATTTTCTCTGCAGGGAACCGTTAGAACTCACATGGGATGAGTGAAGCTGAATTCATCCTCTGCTTGCTGCAAAAACCTGTTGAAATAAAGGGTAATTTAGGTATGATATGGTAACCATATGTCTTTTCATTTGAAATAAACATGGTAAAGTTTCTTTGTTTCTTATAATATATATATTCCTTTTAACAAAACAAAAATAGTATTTTTTCCTTGTTTCTTATAAACAAATATCTTCCTTTTTAGAAACCAAAAATGATAACTTTTGTTTCTTATAAAATAATCTCTTACTTTTTGTGAAAAAACAATAATACTTTTTCTTTGTTTCTTATCTAAAAGAAGGATAAAATTTCTCTCTTTCTTATTAAAGAAATTCTCATCCTTTTTATAAAAGAGAAATTTTAAATTTTCTTTGTTTCTTAAGAAAAGGTCTTTTCCTTTTTTTCCAAATAAATATGTTAAATTTTATTTGGTTCTTATAAAAAAAAAAAAAAAAATCACTTTTTCTTTTTATAAACAAAAAAGGCAAATCTTCCTATAAGAAAAACCGCTTCCTTTTCAAAAAATAAAATGGTATATATTCCTTTTTATGCGAATGTTTTTTTAAGTGACCATATTATCTTTAGATGTACCATAATGTGACCATCATTTACCCTCCATCAATTTTACAATATTTTATTTCTACTGTTGTTAATGAGTGAAATACGTGACATATTAACTTTAATGGATGGGTAGGGTACATATGTAGGAGGATCTCGTTACGACTATCCAATGATGGTGGTAGTGGCACAATTAAATGTCCAAAAATTCGACCGATGTTTTAAAGGCCATGTTGAATTTAAAAATTGGAACAAAGATCGTAATTTTTTTTATAATTAACCTTATTTTTTATAATAAAATTAACTTTTATTTTATGAAAATGTATTAATATGACGATTTTATTTAAATGTTTGCCATGCGACTACAAGTCGAAGATTTGCTCATTTGCGTCAAGATTTGTTTCCCTTTCAAAAAGCTGCATTGTGTTCAATTTTGTTTTCTTTCTCGAAATGTGTAGTATTTTTTTTTTTTTTTAGTAAAAACAAGTGGGGAAAAATAAGGCGATTAAGTTTAACGGTCCATATGTAAAGCTGGTAAATTTTGCTAGACTGACCCCCTTGATATTTAGACATAATGCACCTTTTTTTTTATGAAAATGTATTCATATGACGATTTTATTTAAATGTTTGCCATGCGACTACAAGTCGAAGATTTGCTCATTTGCATCAAGATTTGTTTCCCTTTCAAAAAGTTGCATTGTGTTCAATTTTGTTTTCTTTCTCGAAATGTGTATATTTTTTTTTTTTTTTTTTTTTTAGTAAAAACAAGTGGGGAAAAATAAGGCGATTAAGTTTAACGGTCCATATGTAAAGCTGGTAAATTTTGTTAGACTGATCCCCTTGATATTTAGACATAATGCACTTTTTTTTTTATGAAAATGTATTCATATGACGATTTTATTTAAATGTTTGCCATGCGACTACAAGTCGAAGATTTGCTCATTTGCATCGAGATTTGTTTCCCTTTCCTTTCCTTTTACCTTTAAAAAAGCTGCATTGTGTCCAATTTTGTTTCCTTTCTCGAAATGTGTAGTTTTTTTTTTTGGTAAAAACAAGTTGAGAAAAATAAGGCGATTAAGTTTAACGGTCCATATGTAAAGCTGGTAAATTTTGCTAGCCTGACCCCCTTGATATTTAGACATAATGGACCTTAGGAATCTTATAAGAAGTACTATCTAACTCAATAAGTTTGACCCCCAAGGGCGCGGATTGGTTCGATAATCTTAGCATGTTTAGGAGGATTAATGTCTTGGGTTTACTAATTTTTAGTCCGATAAAATTTCTCAATCCATCGTAACTCGTATGACATTGGGGTGGGGCCAATAGACTATGCCAGGCCTAACTAGACGTCTGAATTGCAACCTCTAGTCCTTGCAGTTGATATCAAGCGGTTGATATTATCTCTTGACGATCAAAAGTTCTTGTTTTAGAAAGTGAATTCATGAAATTTGATTAATCATAAGACACTAATGTTAATGGATTCGATTAGAAGATGTCTATAAGAAGATTGTAAAAGTCGTTGGATGCCTAGTTAGATGGTAGATTGGGTCATAGTGATTAGTCGGGGGCCTAGGTGAGGCTAATTGTGGTATAGGCGAGGAGAAATCGAAAAAGAAATATAGGCTGCCAATGGGAGCCTAGTGTTTAGGAGGAGATTAGTTAGAGCTAATCAGAAAAATTTGTGACATAACTAAATAGTCCTCATTTCTTCCCATATTATCCATGATCATATCCGACGAATTTCTCTAAAAATCTTTTAATTTTGTGATTTCTTTCAATATTACAATAAATTATTTATTATAGTATGAGAGAAGGGAAAGCAAAATTATAGGTAAAGAAAGATTTTAGTAGAATGAACCACTTTTCCTTTCTTATAAAGGTTTTCTCATACAAAAATTCAACAGTTTTTTTAAGTATGAAACGCGGAAGTTCCCACTTTTAGTGTTCCTCATTTTGTCATAATCAAGCATTAGCACATTTAGAATTTTGTGCTACTTTGACTGCTGCCGGTAATTAGAGGGGAGGAACCGGGAGAAAAACATAGGCGTTGAAGACTGATCGGAACTAGTGGGAGATTTTCGCAATAAAGTCTATTTGATATTTTTATGGTGCGATTGTTCTCATTCCGTAATTCATTTCTCAATGTAACCCACTTATTTAAGTACTTTTTTCATCCAATAAAAAAATCATATTTGAACAGTCACTACAACAAAAGAAGTTTTTTGCATAAGACTTTTTGTCACCACAATTGTGGTCACTAATAATAAGTTATTTGTGACCACTTGTTGTCACAAATCTCTTTACAAATTATTTGAGACAACTTTAAGACTACTTTTAGAGACAACTAGTTGATGCAAAAAATATTTGAAACGCATTTGAGATCACTTTTGTGGTCACAAATATATTGTTTGCGACGGAGTTATTGAGACGACAATAAAGTTGTGACAAATACTCATTATTTGAAACCACTTTTTTGTGGTCTCAAAAGACCCTTTTCCTTGTAGTGAGTGTATGAGTTTCAAAACTGTGAATTACGTTTCTTTAAAAAATTGTCACCCCATTTTCCAAGTTGATAATTGATGCCTTTAGTAATAACTATATGTGACATTTTCACGTCACAAAGGTATTTTAGAAGTAACTCGAAGATTATTTTTAGACTTTTTTAAAAATTAATTAGTTGTTGCAAATGATATTTACATACATTTGGGAGGCTTTTTATTGTCCCAATAATATTATTTGCGACTGAATTATTAATGGCATGACGTCTCCAATAATATACTTGTAATTAATACTAATTATTAGAGACTATTTCTTATTGTTTCGAAAGATCAATTTTCTTATTGTGATAATTAGTTAGATAGACTAGAAAAAAAATAGTCAAAGTAACTAGAAGTATATATAATCAAACATTTGAAGCAAGAATCAAATAATAGATTTCATCGTATACATATGTCAGTAAATAGACAAAGTTAAAGAATATTAATCGGTTTTTCTAACAATAATACGCGTATATTAATTTTTTTTCTCCTAATTTAAAACAAGGAATGTTTTTCCTCAAGATGTCTCGAACCCAGGACAAAGATCTAGATAATAAATATTTTATCACTTGAACTATCCAATTTCGTCATAGTCATTATTGTTTATATATGTTAATTATTGATGAAGAATAATGCTTTCATTTCTTTAAAAAAATCCATTCTTTTAATTATCTTTTGGTCTTCCTTTTGTGATGTCATAATTGGTAAAACCATAGCTAGTCTAAGAAAAAGACAAATTAGTTTTTGGATTCACTTTAGGTCCCTTTGCTTCATGTGATTAGGTTGAATAAGGATAAATAATTTTAGGGTAGTCCTACGTTTATTTCGTGTTAGTATTTTAGTGTCGGGTTTTTTTCGAGATATTTTTACTCCCATTGCTTATACACCTATTGAGATGGGTTCAATCAGGATTGAGTTTAGTTACCCTATATGCCAGTGTTCTAAAAATCGTTAATCGCTAGTCGGTCGGTTCACTGAGGCATAGCACCTAGGCGGCACTATCTTACACGAATAATTTAATTATTTAATAAATAAATAATACATAAAAAAATATTAAAAATAATAAAATAAACACCACCATCTTCAAATTTAAAAGAATTTACAGTGAGTGAAGTGAAAATTACTAAATTAGGGGTGTGAGAAGAAATTAAAATTTTAAAGGTTTCAACTAAAGTCAAACACACTAACAAATAAAAAAACAAATATAAAAATAAATAAATAAATAAATAAAATTAAAATTAAAAAAATTAAAATTTGGACAGTTAGGCGGATTAGTTGGTGCCTAGGCGGATTATGCACCGATTAATCGTCCTAGTCGCCGCCTAATACGGGGATCGAGTTTCTTGGCTGATTTTATGTTAATCGTCTCAGCCTAGGGGCGTCTAGCGCCTAAGCAGTTGTCTAGACCAAGTTTTAGAGCACTGTTATGTACCCAAAATAAGTCCTACTTTTTTAAAATATACCGATCTTTATCTCCCTCTATTTACGAAACCCTTCAAAACTAAAGAAAAGTAGCCTCTTCAAGCCATAAAACCCATAAGCCGAAAAACACGTCCAAGTTGTCTTGTATAAATAATAGAATAAAGTAAGCAAAACTTTATTCTATAAATGACAAATTTGTCAGTCTATAAATGACAAATTTGTTTCACAATCTCCACCCTCAATTTTCACCTCTTAATTTCCGTGTCCGACCAAGATAGGCAAATTAGGTGGCACGTAGATAGTAGTTGCTTTGAACCAGCATAACTCGTAGCAATCGATTATGTTCTATTAATTATATACAACTGAGCTGAAAATAAGTGGTACAAATGTAAGATCAATGATTTTAAAAAATTGTAGCTTCATATAATTGCTAAAAAAATTATATATTGTGAAACAGTACCAAATTATGTCCAATCAATAATGGAATACATAATGTTTATTAATAAAATAAAGTAAGCAAAACTTTTACTTGATCTAGAAATTGATATTTTTCCAATTATGTTATACACTACTAGGCATGTCAAAATTGATCTGTCCCGCCCCGATCCGTTCCGATCCGAGGCTCTTGGGGCAGGGCAAATGCCGCCCCGATGAAGAATGGAGCACGCCCTGCTCCGTCCCGTCCACGGGGCGGGTCGATACGGGTCAGGGATCCCGTCCCGCCCCGTCGCTATGTATGTATAATTTTTTTTAAATATATATTACGTATTATTATCTAGATATGTATATATATACAAAGAAATATAAAAAATATATATATATATATGTATTTATAATATAAAATTTTATATATAATATGTTATATATATGTCTAGCTAATATATTAGATTATGACTAGATCTAGTAAATTTAAATAATTAAATTCTATTTTTTAATAATTAAATTTTAAAAAAAAATGACTTATTTTCAAATCAAATCAATATTTTTGCTACGATTTAATAATTGCATATTATTTTGGAAGCACTAATGTATTTCAAGGAAAAAAATCAATATTTTAACCCCGCAATAACAATAAAGTGATTTTTTTTTTCCATACACTTAAAATAACATACTAGCATAATAACTAAATTAAAATTGCAATAATTGAATATGACAACATTAGGCTCTACTTGTAGAGGGAAAAAATTGCAATAATTAAAATTGCAATGATTTTTTTTAACTTGGCTCTATTTATAGAGGGAAAAAAATGAAGAGCTTCAAATTTTAATTCAAAATATGACAACATTAGGCTCTACTTGTAGAGATATATTTTTTTATTAATTGTTTATTTTTTTTTTAAATAAAAATTATGTCATTTATTTATCATCAAAATTATATTCAATAAATAATTTAATACAACCAGTGGCGAGTTGACATGTGACAGGTTGTGGAATGAAATTAGGTTGTGGAATGGATTGATTAACCAACTCAAACCATAACGGGTTGTAGAGAAATTATGTCATGAGAATCACCAATAGGTGTAGTCTAATGAACAATGCGAGTCAAATTATCAGTTTCACTTTACATTTCAAATTAACAATAGAGTGATAATTCACGTCAATTTTAGAGCGGCAATTCACGACATGATAATCTTCACATATCACAATCCATAATTCGATTTACATAAACAAAAAGAGGACCTGGATCGGAAGAAAGAGGGATTGATTTACATAAACAAAAAAACGATACGAAAAGGCAAAATCATGATTGGAAAATATCAATTTCTAGATCAAGTAAAAGTTATGCATATTTTATTTTATTAATAAACATTATCCATTCCATTATTGATTGGACATAATTTATGCTCTAATTTGCTTACTTTCATTTTCGGTTTGTCCCAACCTAATTTATCAGTTCATAAATGATAATTTCTTTCACAATCTCCATCCTCAATTTCCACCTAAGAAGTTAAAGATTCCACAAAATTTATTTTTTCTTAATTTTCGTGCCCGACCAAAGCAGGTAAATTAGGCGGGATGGAGGTAGTAATTGCTTTGAACCAGCATAACTCGTAGCAAAGGTAGACATGATGGTATATAAGAGCCCGTTTACTTTGGGTTGTGGATAATAGGTTGTATAAAATTATGATGTATTAGAATGAGGGATTGGGATAAATTGGATTGTCTCATCCAATGTTCACTACAACCAATTATGTTCTATTATTTTTATACAAGACAACTTGGACGTATTCTTCGGCTTGTGGTTAGGGTTTGAAGAGGCTGCTTTTCTTTAGTTTTGAAGGGTTTCGTAAATAGAGTGAGATAAAAATCGAAATATTTTCAAAAAGTAGGGTTTATTTTGGGTACATAGCCGTGTCCTAAAACTCGGTCTAGGCGACTGCTAAGGCGCGAGACGCCCCTAGGCCGAGCTGATTAACCTAAAATCGGCCAAGAAACTCGATCCCCGCATTAGGTGGCGACTAGGACGATTAGTCGGCGCCTAATCCACCTAGGCAGCGTCTAATCCGCCTAACTACCCAAATTTTAAATTTATTTATTTTCATATTTCTTTTATTTTTATTTGTTAGTGTGTTTGACTTTAGATGAAACCTTTAAAGTTTTAATTTCTTCTCACACCCCTAATTTAGTAAATTTCACTCCACCCACTGTAAATTATTTTAAATTTGAAGGTGGTGGTGTTTATTTTATTATTTTTAATATATTATTCGTGTAAGGTGGTGCCGCCTAGGTGTTAGTGAACCGACTGACTAGTGATTAACGATTCTTGGAACACTGGCATATAGGGTAACTGAACACAATCTTGAACATTGAATTAATAAACACCATCACTAGGTGGGATAAACAATGGGAGTAAAAATACCTAAAAAAGATATGACTTTAAAATACCAATGAAATAAACGTGGAACTATCCTAAATTATTTATCCTTATTAAACCTAATCGCATGAAGTAAAACAGCCTAAACGTGAATCCATAAACTAATTTTTCTTTTTCTTAGACGAGCTACTTGTAACACGGAAAAACGTGGGCCCCAGCTATGGTTTACCAATTATGACATCACAAAAGGAAAACCAAAAGATAATTAAAAGAATGGATTTTGTTTCAAGAAATGAAAGCATTATTCTTCATCAATAACTAATATATACGTTTATTATGACTATAATGAAGTTGGATAACTCAAGTTATAAAACATTCATTATCTAAATTTTTCTTTGGGTTCGAGACATTTTGAGGAAAAATAAAAGAAAAAATTCTTTGTTTCAAATTAGGAGAATTTTGTTGGAATATACGTGTATTATTTGTAAGACAAATCGATCAATATTCTTTAACTTTGCCTATTTACTGACATATATGTATACGATGAAATCTGTTATTTGATTCTTGCTTCAAATGTTTGATTATATATACATCTAGTTACTTTAACTATTTTTTTCCTAGTCTATCTAACTAATTATCACAACAAGAAAGATGATCTTTCGAAACAATAAAAAAGTCTCTAATAAATATTCCCTCCATCCCGGCTTAACCTGCCTAGGTTGATCAGGCACGGAGGTTAAGAAAAAAACAGATTTTGTGGAATCTTTGACTTTTTCAAAGGTGGAGATTGGGGGTGGAGATTGTGTGAGAAATTTGTCATTTATGGGCTGGCAGGTTAAGGTGAGACAGACCGAAATAGTAAGTAGGCAGGTTAAGTTGGGACGGAGGGAGTAATTACAAGTATATTATTCGAGACGTCATGCCATTAATAATTCAGTCGCAAATAATATTATTGGACAATAAAAAGTCTCCCAAATGTATTCAAATATCTTTTGCAACAACTAATTAATTTAAAGTAAAAAGTCTAAAAATAATCTTCAAGTTACTTCTAAAATACATTTGTGACGTGAAATTGTCACATATAGTTATTACTAAAGGCATCAATTATCAACTTGGAAAATGGGTAACTATTTTTATAAAGAAACATAATTCACAATTCTGAAACTCATACACTGTTAAAATATGACTTTTTTATGGGATGGAAAGAGTACTTAAATAAGTGGGGGGAAAATTGGTAAAAAATATCCCGTAAATTTACCATATTTACGAAAATATCCTCTAACTTTGGTCATTTTTAAAAATGCCCCCTAACTTTCAAAAAATTTAATAAAAATACCCTGCAACTGGGTATAGCCAGTGGCTCTTCCGGTCACAGACTTATGTGGCACAAAAAAGTTGATTTGGCTTTGAAGATGCCATGACAACGTCTGAATACTTGGAATTGGTCATGTGCGTCGCACATGACCAAATTAGTGGCACACTTTAGTTTATTGAACGCGACTTGGGGAACCAAATTAGATTCAGAAAATTCAAAACCCTAGTTCCCAAAATCTCCCCCTAGCTTCAAAATCTTGGCTAATCTGGAGCATTTCCTCTCATTTCAAAGATGAGGTTTAAGGATCCAAGAAAAATCGATGACCCATGTCCTGATTATGGTTAGTTCCAAGTTTCCAAAAAATCAAATCGCATTTTTTGTATATTTGTTCTTCTTGTTCATTTGTATGCCATTTTTCACATATATGTGTTTAAGTTTGGGCGTATTGTTTGTGAATGACATTATCTATGCTTCGAGGTTAGGTGTATTTATCTCTTATTGTTAGGTTTCAATTTTGCTTAGTTTTTGGATTCTACGTCGTTGAATGTGGGCCTAACTTTGTAATATTTTTTTTTTTTGTTGTTATAATGGGGAACAATTGTATTGTCTTTGAACCTGTATACGAGTTATTAAATTGGGGGGTTGGTACAGTTTAGTGGGCCTCTACTTGGATTCTACGTCGTTGAATGTATTCTAATGAACAGTGCGAGTCAAATTATCAATTTTACTTTATATTTCAAGTTAATCATAGAGTGATAATTCACGCCAATTTTAGAGCGGCAATTCACGGCATGATAATCTTCACATATCACAATCCATAACTCAATTTACATAAACAAAAAGAGGAACTGGATCGGAGAAAAGAGGGAATGATTTACATAAACAAAAACGATACCAAAAAAACAAAACCATAACATGATTGGAAAAATATCAATTTCTAGATCAAGTAAAAGTTTTGCATACTTTATTCTGTTAATAAACATTATCTATTCCATTATTGATTGGACATAACTTAGTACTGTTTCACAATATATTATTTCTTTTATCAATTATATGAAGCTACAATTTTTGAAAATCATTGATCTTACATTTGTACCACTTATTTTCAGCTCAGTTGTATACAATTATTCGTTCAAAAAAAAAAATGAAAAAATACTACATTCGTTTTGTTCTAATTTGCTTACTTTCATTTTAGGTTTGTCCCAATTTAATTTGTCAATCCATAAAGGACAAATTTATTTCACAATCTCCACCCTCAATTTCCATCTAAAAAGTCAAAGAATTCACAAAAAGTAGGCGGCACATAGATAGTAGTGGCTTTGAACCAGCATAACTCGTGGCAAAGGTAGACATGATGGCATATAACAGCCCGTTTACTTCGGGATGTGGATAATAGGTTGTATAAGATTATGATGTATTAGAATGAGGGATTGAGATAAATAGGACTGTCTCATCCAATGTTTACTGCAATCGATTATGTTCTATTATTTATACAAGACAACTTGGACGTGTTTTTCGGCTTGTGGGTTTTATGACTTGAAGAGGCTGCTTTTCTTTAGTTTTGAAGGGTTTCGTAAATAGAGGGAGATAAAGATCGAAATATTTTCAAAAAGTAGGGCTTATTTTGGGTACATAATAGTGTTCTAAAACTTGGTCTAGGCGACTGCTTAGGCACTAGACACCCCTAAGCCGAGCCGATCAACAAAAAATCAGCCAAGAAACTCGATCCCCATATTAGGCGGCGACTAGGACGATTAGTCGGTGCCTAATCCGCCTAGGCACCAACCAATCCACCTAACTGCCCAAATTATAATTTTTTAATTTTAATTTTATTTATTTATTTTCATATTTCTTTTATATTTGTTTTTTTATTTGTTAGTGTGTTTGACTTTAACTGAACCCTTTAAAATTTTAATTTCTTCTCACACCCCTAATTTAGTAATTTCCACTCCACTCACTGTAAATACTTTTAAATTTGAAGGTGGTGGTGTTTATTTTATCAACTGCAAGGACTAGAGGTTGCAATTCAAACGTCTAGTTCGGCCTGGCATAGTCTATTGGCCCCACCCCAATGTCATATACGAGTTACGATGGATTGAGAAATTTTATCGGACTAAAAATTAGTAAACCCAAGACATTAATCCTCCTAAACATGCTAAGATTATCGAACCAATCCGCGGCCTTTGGGGCCAAACTTATTGAGTTAGATAGTACTTCTTATAAGATTCCTAAGGTCCATTATGTCTAAATATCAAGGGGGTCAGACTAGCAAAATTTACCAGCTTTACATATGGACCGTTAAACTTAATCGCCTTATTTTTCCCCACTTGTTTTTACTAAAAAAAAAAAAAAAGCTACACATTTCGAGAAAGAAAACAAAATTGAACACAATGCAGCTTTTTGAAAGGTAAAAAGAAAGAAAAGGGAAACAAATCTCGATGCAAACGAGCAAATCTTCGACTTGTAGTCGCATGGCAAACATTTAAATAAAATCGTCATATGAATACATTTTCATAAAATAAAAGTTACTTTTATTATAAAAAATAAGGTTAATTATAAAAAAGATTAATCTTTGTTCCAATTTTTAATTTCAACATGACCTTTAAAATATCAGTCGAATTTTTGGACATTTAATTGTGCCACTACCACCATCATTGGATAAGTCGTAATGAGACTCTCCTACATATGTAACTTATCCATCCATTAAAGTTAATATGTCACGTATTTTACTCATGAACAACAGTGGAAATAAAATATTGTAAAATTGATGGAGGGTAAATGATGGTCAAATTATGGTACATCTAAAGATAATATGGTCACTTAAAAAAACATTCGCATAAAAAAAAATATATACCATTTTATTTTCTGAAAAGGAAGCGATTTTTCTTATAGAAAAATTTGCCTTTTTTTTGTTTTATAAAGAAAAAGTAATTTTTTTTATAAGAATCAAATAAAATTTAACATATTTATTTGGAGAAAAGGAAAAGACCTTTTCTTAAGAAACAAGGAAAATTTAAAATTTCTCTTTTATAAAAAGGATGAGAATTTCTTTAATAAGAAACAAAGAAAATATATGATTGTTTTTTCACAAAAAGTAAGAGATTATTTTATAAAAAACAAAAGCTACCATTTTTTGTTTCTAAAAAGGAAGATATTTGTTTATACGAAACAAGGTAAAATTACTATTTTTGTTTTGTTAAAAGGAATATATATATATATATATATATATTAAGAAACAAAGAAACTTTACCATGTTTATTTCAAATGAAAAGACATATGGTTATCATATCGTACCTAAATTATCCTTTATTTCAACAGTTTTTTGCAGCAAGCAAAGGATGAATTCAGCTTCAGTCATTCCATGGGAGTTCTAACGGTTCCCTGCAGAGAAAATGTTATTACTGAACTAACTTCACGAATGGAACTACAATGAAGCACAAAACAAGTCAAGAATAGTAGCAATAATGATTTTATTTTTGGATACTCATTTTTGTTCAAACATTAGCTGTATGATGTAGACAGTAGAATCATGTAGTAAGTTTACCATCGACGAAAAAGAGCACTCGTTAATACATAAATAAAATAAATTTCGATTTTTTTAAGTTAAAGAAGTTTTAGCAATCTATATGTTCCGATACAGAGAAGAAACATTTGAAATTGCATTTAAAATCTTCAGAGATCAGTGGTTTCATTATTCAACATGTTTGTGAACTAATGTAACAGTTCAATCCGAAAAGATAAATAGAGATTCCTCTTCACCAGCAGTTTTAAGTCCGTCTATGAACTCATTCAAGAAATTGACAAGAAAAATATCTGTGATTGATACAATATCTATGAACTTCAACAAACGCACCCCCTTCCTACCAGAAAAAAAAAAAAGAAGAAACGAGAGAGATGTCAATTTAGTGTTTCTAAGGAAAACGTAGTTACTGTTCCCGAGTGAGATGCAACCATGAGTTCTAGAAACGCGACTCGGATTTTTAAATACCTAAACGAATGATCTAATTATTCAATTGCAAAATAGTCGAGATAAATAAATATTAACCATGTGATTGATATTGTGTAGACTAGGATAAACATTTAGCATCTATTAGCTGACGCAGGTAATTCATACCACTCAACCGCAATATTTTCTACCTCATGAGATGTGCAAACCTGTCATGTAGTCATTCTTAATGAATCATCTGCCTTAAACTCCAGCTAAGTGTCAACCCTTCCCCTGCCAAAAAAAAAAAAAGAAGAAAAAGAAATACCAATTTAGTGATTCTAAGGGAAACAGCTTTATTGTTCCCGAGATGTGAGATGCAACCATGAGTTCTATACTCGCAACTCGAATATTTCCATACTATCTATTTCCTTCATAGTTGATAAGATGGTCCAAGTCTCCTCAACAGCACAGCAATTGCTTGCTTATCCTGCAAATAAAACACTTTCAAAAAACTCAAAAACTTTTTCATGGTAGGAAGAATCAATCACCCATACTTGACAAATGAACACCTACCACATAACATGGAGAGCAAGAAATCAAAAAATAAAATTATCAATTTTTGCGTAGACTAATCGCATTAAACAACAACGACGAAGTAGGAAAACATCAACTTCAGCAATAATATTTTAAAATTCAACCAAAGCATGAGAGCCACAACTTCAGAGAAAGATTAGTTGCTCATGGAATAAGCATGAGAGCCACAACATTGATAAAGTTAGAGCTATTACTCGGAAACAAGTTCAAGGAACAAAGCAATTCGTCTAGTTGAAATGCATTAATAGACTTTTGGGTGTTCTGATCATGCAAAGGAAAACATTGCAATGAATATTGATTAACTATTAAATTCCACGAGCCATCGACTTTGCTTCGATTATTGCTGATGAGATCATAATGGAGCAAAAATATTATACAGTAAAGAAAAGAGTTCAGGAGCAAAACATACCTTTTTCAGGAGACCTAATAATATGTCCGTTGAAGGAGAACGCGCATTAGCTTCATCTACCATGATCACACTGTATGTTAAAAAGTGGAGGTCAGCACAAGTTATTAATGTAATAAAGTCTGAACAAAGCTAACAAATACAACCTATTCAGTTTTTTTTTTTTTTTTTATAAGAAACAGAAAATTTTATTGCTCATAAAAATTGGAGGGATGAGGAGTCCCTCCACAGGTACAAGAAGAAATCAGAAGCAAAACTACTCTACAATGCAAAACTCCAGCTCCTCTTTAAATCCGACACCGAGAAATCCTTAAACGAACTATGACTCGATGACCATAGGGCCACTTGAAATTTAACCCTATACCAGACTTCCTCAAATGTCTCTTCCCCATCATAAAAAATCCTCTCATTTCTCTCCAACCATACAGACCAGAGAATCACATCTACAATTATTTTCCAAAAAAGCTTGCCCCTTTTATTAAGAAGGCCTCCCAAATTAATCTGCAACAAATCCCCAACAACTTGTGGCGGAGTCCATTGCAATCCAATCTCCCTTAGTGCTAGGCACCAAATTTGGTGGACATAAGGACAATGAATGAACATACGATTCAGACTCTCGAGGTTGCACCTACATAAAACACACCAATTCGGGGACAAGACCATATTTGGGAACCCTTTTTGCAAGAAATCACAGGTAGGTAATTTACCCAACACAATCAACCATAAAAAAATCTGAACTTTCTTAGGAATCTAAACCCTCCAAATACATTTATACCAGGGGAAAGAAACCTGAAAATGCTATTATTAAGAGCCAAAAGGAAGGATTTGCAAGTAAAAGATCGAGAGGGGTCAGGCCCCCACAACCGGATGTCGTCCCCTGCCTCTCTAAGTGGGGCCGCCTCTAAATGTGAGAGAAATTGAGCCAAAATAGGAACTTCATGCTCCCGAAGGTTCCTGAGAAAGTGAAAATTCCAAGAAGGGAGGGGCAAATCACGGTTAACCTGAGAGATGAAAGAATTTATGAGACTATTATATAAAGATGACAACCGAAAAACGAAGGATACAACAATGAAAGCACAGAATTACCCAACCATGTATCTTCCCAAAATCGGACCTTATTACCACTCCTAA
The DNA here is from genome assembly GCA_958295605.1 of Ajuga chamaepitys. Lineage (NCBI taxonomy): Eukaryota > Viridiplantae > Streptophyta > Magnoliopsida > Lamiales > Lamiaceae > Ajuga > Ajuga chamaepitys. Next base: position 57,100,861 of record OY282498.1, on the reverse strand, counting down.
CTTTGACTTCCACCAGCCGAATGAAATCCTGATAGACTCATGAGATGAACTTCCAAGGCTTCGGAACGTTGTCCTCAATGCGAGTCTGGCATCCCATTTGTTGTCTTGTAACCCATACTTGCTCCGTATCACTTTATGCCATAAGGCTCCTTCTTCTAAGTGAAATCGCCACTACCATTTCCCAAACAACGCCTTATTCCTCAATCTGATGCCTCCAGGTCCAAACCCCCAAACTCTTAGGCCGCGAAACTATCTCCCAAGACACAAGATGTGTGTGTTTGTCCTCTTCTGACCCATCACATAAGAAGTCTCTCATCTTTTTCTCCATTATATGCTTTTGGGCATGCAAAACAGCAAGAGACCTTGGATAGAACCGGCTCCCAAAAAGGACAAACAAGAGAAGAAAGGACATAAAATGGAGCACACATCCCCAACTGACACAGGTTCGTTAATACACCTCCAATTTGCAGAGTTGAACTGTGGCTCCCCAAATGCATGAGAGGATCATCCATTTCTCTTAGCAACACTCCGTCGAGTAGAAATGTTATCCTTGTTAGTTCCTATTACCAGGGAAAGATTAATCATCATTGATGCACTTATTCATGAGCACATGAGTAAGTTGTTATCGGCCAGGAAAATGACAAAATAATCTACGATATAGCATATCATGTGAACACTATCTGCAACTACTATACAAAGAGAGATCACATAATGAAAACAAAATGCGCTTTACATTGACAAAAGTAAGATGAGACGAAGAAAGAATACTCGGTTGACAAAAATCAGATGAGAAGAAGCAAGAATACTCACGTATTGGTAATATCTTCAAATCAAATTGCGTAACCAACTTCTTCAGCTAGTTTACTCTTCGGAAACTCTTGATGCAACAGACCGAAAACCAAATAAATAAATTTCATGACTTCAAATCAAATTGCGTAACCAACTTCTTCAGCTAGTTTACTCTTCGGAAACTCTTGATGCAACAGACCGAACACCAAATAAATTAATTTGTACAGTTCTAATACCTCGAATAACATCATAGTACCTTTAACCCATATTAGAGTAGCCTCACTGGCATTCGCAACAAGAACAGACATTGCTATGTCCTCGCAATTCCTGAAACACACATGTAACGAAGTCAACAGATCAGCGATCAATTGAATGAAAATCTTTTGGACAGCCTAAATGCCGATTGATGAAACTGTGCATACCTTTCCCTGCTTACGTAATCATGAATAGATGATGCCATATCATTGGTGTACAAGTCCAAGTACTTCCAGTGAAAGAATGTAGCTTTTGAGAAAACCATACTGTAAGTGGCCATCCACCAAACACACCATCCTCCATATCCGAAATGGAGTTTTAAGGATCATAACAGATATCAAGAAATGTACTTAGAAAGTAGAATTTTAAGGATCATAGCAGCAACTTTACTGATAGTGAGAGATTTATCATGACTGGTTTTTCAGATGGTTAAGTAAAAATGAATTAAAATTTTAGTTAAGCAATCTTTTGGATTCTACAAGTGTATACCAGCCAAATGAGAATTTTGTGCTGACTCCAAGGGTGAAAGGTATGATGAGATACAAAAGTAGATAGACGCCTAATTCGTACACCATATGTTCCAACATCTTCGCAATCTGCAAGGAAATAATTATCAGTTTCATGGGTCAGGAAGAAGAACATCCAGAAAAAAACATAAAGGAAAATGTGAAATACCAGCAGAAATGTCGGAGGTTACATCATCAGATATGAAAGCCCTGTTTGGAGCAAGGAATACAGTAAAAGAAACATCCCTGTTTGGAGCTCCATTTCGAATATGATAGGATCATCAGAAAGACGTTTAAGAAGTGAACTATGCTTCTAATTCGCAATAAAAAACAAATGAAATCCAACTAACAGAAGTAACATTAAGATCCATAACTTTTTAGGGGACCACCAAATTTGCAAAGGTGATTACAAGGAATATTGAAGGACAATTGCTTAACAATCCCATGTATTCAACATTAAACTCTTCAATTAGATGCATCATGAAATTCGAACTCAAACTGATGAATACCATCTTGAATGAGTTTCACCCAAAGAAGTTATTTCGAAGGCTGATAAGCCTGATACAAACTAATAAAATGAAGTAAATTTATACCAATTCCAGCATATATAAATCCTTCTCCAAAAACAGCCAAAAATTAATGCTAATGAAGATAAGTCTAGACCATCTCAAAGGCATATGTGACCTGAATAAAACACGAAAAACACGCACATGCACGCACAGACACACACACACCCCAACACCAAGAGCACATAGTAAAAACATAAAATTTTGAAGCCTGAAGAATGTCAACCAACTTTGCTCCATCTTCATCATCTCCGGAGTTGGCCAACAATGCTTCTTAAAATACCTTCAATTAGAACATCGAAGATAAAATAAACTACAGCTTAGAAAAATGAAAATAAAATAAAAATCAGCATAAGTAAAAATTAGACACGAAATTGAACATTTCAAATTCAGGGGGCGGAAAGAAAAAGAAGAACTGTCGCATTTTAGGTTTTCCTCCCCCTATTGGATTCTGCAACTCATCAAAAAATTCCGGGCCCCAACTGAGGCGACCAAACGAAGACGAAGACAGCCAGCGGGGACACTGAAATGTGCGAAGGCATGAATTAGGGCCGACATTGTGGTGTTGGATGAGCTGGATGAAATTCAACAGTGAAGGACAAGGAGGACGTGGTAGCAGTGTATATCGGAGAGGTTGGTGGAGGAGGTGAGGGGCTCAGTGGAAGAAGACAGCAGAGATCGACGGCGACAGAGACCGGAGGGAGGAGAGCGGCCATTCTCGGGTAGCGGAGGTGAGCTGCGAGTGTGAAGGTGAGCTGCAAGCGTGGAGGAGAGCAAGGTGCACCCCCCTTTGGCTGACGAGTAAATAGCAAATTATGAGAGAAGGATGGCGAGAGAAAATTGGAGGAGGATATCCTTTGATTTACTTTTTCCAAATGACCCCACACCTCATCTTTATTGAATTTTTTCATTCATCGCCACAAAATCAAAGTCTGCAGAGAATTTTTTCATAGAGCGTGAAGCCTTCAAAGCGGACGACTACATTATTTTACATTCAATAAACTAAATCTAGATAAATTAGGTTACCTTGAAGGAGGGGTTCATCAAATACACCATGAAAGAAAAAATATTATGCCATAAGAAACTAGTAATTACAGAAAAAGATGGTTCCCAAGTCCCAACCAACTGATAAATCACAACTCTCTACATGGATTATATTCATGTAGCTGACCCTGCAACTGCAGGGCATAGGCATTGGTATGAAGACTTAATTCGGTCCCTTACAGAATATAAAGTCATGTTTGTACGCAACCATTTCAGATTTAATTAATCTCAAACAAAAGGATAGAAGCCAAGTTAAACAACCCACAATATGCTTTCTCTATTAACTTTGCCTGAACCACTAAAGTTTTTTGCATTACTTCTGTGGTCGAAACCTATCAACACTCATACTATACATAGATCCCTTACATGATAGTTGAGATACAGATGCATTGTCCAGTATCACACATCATATATACCTAAACGAGAATAACTTAAGCATCCGCAACCCCTACTTGAAAGAGACCAAATCCCAAACAAATATCTAGGCCTAGAGAATGCATCAAAAAACATGTCGATAATCACTTCTCACAGATAAGAAAAATGTAAAGTAAGCAGCAATAACATCAGATTATCATTCGACCTTCCTATGAACATGAGCCCAACCAATCATCAAGAAAATAGAAAAGCAAACTAATTAAAAAACTGAACTGAGCTAAAACCGTAGCCACTTAATTGCAAATTGCAAGAACACATACCTGAATTTGAGTATTAAGTTCATAAAATCGGAGTCCATACCTGCAAATTGCAAGAAGACCACATATTGGCACCAAGACCTTCTCGTGTCCAGCTTTCTTCAAATGGAAATTCATCCATTTCAGCAGGACTTCCTCTGGGACCATGAGCTCTTCTACTTCCTGCATCAAGTGGCTATTCAACATAAATGAATTACTGATGCATTTGATCAGGGGAAGACCCAATCAATAAACTGTTACCTAGTTGATCAAATAATCATGTCCAGTCTCAGAATATTTGCAGCTTAAAATCATAAAAGCATGGAATGGAGCATCTGATTTACCTTGATTATTTGAGAAATCAATCCGAGGACTAGATGGGACTGTGAAATAATAAAAAGAATGCCATCATTGGTTTCATTTATATTATAATCATAATTTCCTACGCATGACTAGAGATAATTTGCTTACTCTTGCTTCTACAAAATCTTGTGCGCCAATGTTTATCACAGTGCATCCAATTGCCTTAGCAGACTTTAGACACAGTGTATGGTTTTCATTCCTCTCCCGTACAGGCTTGGTATTGATAGCCCTCTCACCTATTGTACTAGGTACAACTACATAAATGAGCCTTACCATAGAAAAATAAATAATTAGACAATCAACAACAACAACCTGAGGCGGAAATAGTGTTATGGTGACAAACCTGTCACAGAGAGCAGTCCAGATTGTTGGGACGAGCATCCTCGAACGTCAGCCACTGACTTTTACCAGCACTAGCCATCACTTCACCGAGACCAAGACACACACCCTGCAGCACATTTGGCATAATGAGTTAAGAAACCACAACAAAATCAAGTATGGAAATAGGAGTCGATAAACGATATAGGAGTCTGCCGTCTCCTCCGGCGCCAGATCTATTACTCACAAACATCAACATGATAAATCACACACAAATACATACGCATATATGCGTAATCGCACTTTGAAGTCATTTTGCCAGACATAATAAAGTAAAATGAGTATTTATATAGCAATAAAGAAGAAATAGGAGTCGATAAACGATTATAAAATGCTTCTTACAGGCATTGTGTGTTTCAATCACTGTATGAATAAGAGTTTCCATCGAACTAACCCATATTTCTAGCAACAAAAGAGGTTTGAAGATCTCAATATTGAGCCGAGTTGGATACTTGAAGCTTACGTGTTGAAGCTCATCTCATAGCGAACACTAGCCAACTTTGTTCCTTCATCGATAATGGAGTCGATTTTAGGATTGCTGTCAAGTATCTCAAAGATAGAGGCAGCTGCATCTTTAACTTTGCTAAAATCCAGAGCTGTTGCAGTCGCGGACGTAGAAAACCTGCCCAAGATCCAATCATACATGAAGCTGTGTGTTGCCTTTATACTGATACAGCTTTTGCGGGAAGTTACGTTGATATACGAAAGGCGGCTTATATTTAACGCGGCTAATCTTTTCCTTCTTTAATGAGAATCAGAATGGTAAAATGTAAACACAGAGTTTTAAATAAGGAAGGTGATATGGAGATTTCTTTTTCCTTTTTTAATCCAAAGAATGAAAATGGTAAATAGATTTTTTACCGTTATGTAAATTTAATTTTCAAGCATGATTACTCACTTTTTAATCATTAAAATATAATATATTTTTTCAGAAATAATTACAAAAATTTAATGCATATTTATATATTAAATGACTAATACTCCATCCGTTTCATAAAGAATGTCATTTTAGACACTTTAAAAAATTTCACAATAAATGTCACTTTACCATAAAAATTACAATTCTTCCAATATTAACTTAAACAACCTACTTAATTTAGTTTATTATTTTCTTATTTCACAAAACATACCAATTAAATATCAATCCTTAATTTATTCAAAAATAGCTAAAATGACATTCTTTATGAAACGGAGGGAGTAAAATATAAAAAGATTAGTTCATGACTGTATTTAAAAAAGTGAATATATTTTTTTATTAAAGATAAGAATTCTATTATTTAAAATCATGCTTCACCCAAATAGATGGATAAACCAAAAAAAATAAAATTGCGCCTAGTGATAACCAAACGAGAAAGACCTGCTCCGTGACTGCATGCACAACAAAACCACCATTGTGATATTGAACAATTAAACAACTGACTTCTTCTAAAATAATAATAATAAAAAAAATTAAAGAGGCACTAACATGATTGGAAAAATATCTGATAGATCAAACAACTCACAAACTCGCCTTAACACTCTAGAATGAAAATGGAATGCAAAGGAATTGAAGAACACACACTACACACAAAGAATAATAAAAAACACACAACACCTTTTAACGTGGTTCAGTCAATGTGACCTACATCCACGGAGGATCATATCACCTCAATCCACTAATATCCAGAGTCAATTACAAGAAATACAAGGAATTCTCACAATCTCCAAAATAGAACCCAATTTTGAAGTAAGAACCCTAATTCTCTAATTCTCACTCTAGGATGTTAATCAAATGGAGAAATTGTTACAAGATATTTATATATCAGCAAAGAGAAGTCCACGAGATCAAGATTTTAGCTGCAAATGTCCAGAAACAGAATAAAAAATGAGCTCAAATCAAAACTGCAAAAAACTGTCAAAACCGTTGTCAAAGACATCGAAAACCGTTGTAAAAGACTGTTTAAATATAACTGAATCATAACCGCCGGTTCACTTCTGTTATTCATCCGGTTTTTCTGCTTGAGCCGGTTTCCTCCATTTTGACTCCGGTTCTGTGTTCATTGATCCAAAATACACTTGACCACATATCACTTTGATGATATTAACCTCTTTTCAATTCTCCACCTTAATGAATCAAAGTACTCAATCATTTCCTCAACATCTTACTAATCTGCTGAGCTTAACACAATGTACACGCTTAATCAAGCCTGTACAATGCTGAAACTTGTTTCCAGGAAGTGATTTAGTGAACATATCTGCAGGATTTTCTTCAGTTGAGATTTTCTTTACAGAAATAACACCTTTCTCCACCTCATCTCTTACAAAATGCATCCTTACATCTATATGCTTAGACGTCTCATGAAATACCTGATGTTTTACCAAATGAATTGTGCTTTGATTATCACAATACACTGTAACTGGTCTTTTCAGCACACCAAAGTCTTTAGCAATCCCCTTAAGCCACAAAGCTTCTTTTACTGCTTCTGTTACTGCTAGGTATTCTGCTTCAGTGGTAGAAAGTGCCACTACAGATTGATGAACTGCTCTCCAACACACAGCTGTCCCATAAAAGGTGAAAACATATCCTGTAATAGACTTCCTGTTATCTAAGTTCCCAGCAAAATCAGAGTCCACAAAACCTTGAATTGGCTCTTCAGTGTAACCTTTTCTTTCAAACATCAGTCCCAACCTTGTTGATCCTCTTAAGTATCTCATTATGTACTTCAGTGCTTCCCAGTGTAGCTTTCTAGGATTTGACATAAATCTACTTACCATTGCCACACCATAAGCCAGATCTGGTCTGCTACAGATGATGACATACATCAAGCTGCCAACCCCACTTGCATAAGGAATTTTAGTCATTTCCTTTAAGTCATGTTCAGTCTTTGGACACTGCTCTTTGGATAGTTTGAATTGCTGTCCAAATGGAGTTATCACTGTCCTAGATTCATGCATATTGTATCTCCTTAATACCTTCTTTAGGTAATCAGTTTGTGACAACCATAACCTTCCACTATTCCTGTCCCTTACAATGTCCATGCCCAGGATTTTCTTAGCACTGCCCAGATCCTTCATTTCAAACTCTGAACTCAGTTTTTGTTTCAACTGCTCAATCCTGACTTTACTCTTGCTGGCAATTAACATGTCATCTGTATAAAGTAACAGATAGGTAAGCCCAACCTTCCCTTGTCTTTCAAGATACACGCAGTTGTCATACTTGCATCTGTCAAATCCTGCTCCTAACATGAACTCATTGAACTTCCTGTTCCACTGTCTAGGACTTTGTTTAAGTCCATATAGTGATGTGGTATATATCAAATATGGCCGGATAACCCGGCTTATAATAAAAAATAGCCTTCCTCTTGTTTGACTAATTTTTTTAAAAAAAAAAAACAATATTTTCAGATTTTGAAATTCAAATTTGATATTTCCCTCTCATTTTTCCTCTTATGTATTCACTCTTTTGTCTTCTCTTCCTACTTTCTCTCATTTTTTTCTCCCAACTCTCTCAATTCTCCATTTATCTTCTTTTTTCTTTCATAGCTCCATCATCATTCATGTTCGGATTATTTTTGCAGGTGAGTTTTCTTTCATACTTATATGATAGTTTTCTTTTTCATTCTTCAAGTTGTGCAAACAATATGGTAGTTTTGTATAAAAAACGACTGAGTTGTTATAAACAACACGGTTGTTTTGTGTTTAAACAACCGGGTTGTTTAAAACACTGGAGTTATTTTTTAATCAAATAACCTAATTGTTTAAACAACGCGGTAAACAACTAGGATGATGTTTAAACAACTCAGTTGTTTAATATGCCAAAACATGAGTTGTTTAAACAAGAGGCCATTTTTTATTATTTAGAATAAGTAAGGCCATTCTTGAAAAGTCATACTTTGACTAGGCCATTTATGAAAATACCCCTATAGTGATTTCTTCAAGTGACATACCTTATGTTCTTGTCCAGGAAGTACAAAACCCTCTGGTTGTTGCATATAAATGCTCTCCTCCAAATCATCATGTAGAAGAGCAGTTTTGACATCCAACTGCTGTAATTCCATATCTTCTTGAACAACTTTTGCTAGAAGTAATCTGATGGAGTAGTGTTTCACCACAGGAGAGAATACTTCATTAAAATCAATCCCTTCTCTTTGTGTGAAACCTCTAGCAACAAGCCTGTTTTATATCTTACCTTCTCAGGTCCAATTGTCTCAGATTTCTTCTTGAAAATCCACTTAGAGCTTACTAATTTCTGGTTCCTTGGTTTCTCCACCAGAATCCATGTGTGGTTCTTATTAAGTGATAATATTTCTTCAGTCATGGCATTTATCCAAAATTCACTTTCTGGACCTGACATTGCCTCTTTGAAGCTCTGAGGTTCCTGACATTCCACTGACTCAGCAACAGCTAAAGTATATGACACCATATCAGCTTGACCAAACCTATTTGGTGGATGAATCACCCTCCTTACTCTGTCTCTGGCTAGATGATAATCTCTCAGACCTTGATCATCATAATCTTGCTCAGTTTCTAAATCCTCCTGTATCCCTCCATCATTCTGTCCATTTACAATTTCTGTGTTTTTCCCTTCAAGCTCCACCTGAACTGGACTATCTTCTGTTGAAATATTTCCATCTACTTCTGAGTTAGATCCAGAATGCTTATATCCCATTTCTTGTTCTTTAAATGTAACAGCTCTGCTGATTATAATCCTTTAGTGACCACTCTGCAGACACCATAGCTTATAACCTTTCACACCCTTTGGATATCCAATGAAAATACATTTCAAAGCTCTTGGCTCAAGCTTGTCTTGCCTGATATGTGCAAAGGTTGTACACCCAAATACCTTTAACTCAGCATAATCTGATAATCTCCCATACCAGATCTCATCAGGAGTTTGGAAATTTACTGCTGATGAGGGTGTTTTGTTTATCAGAAAACAAGCCCCAGAATGATTTTGGCAGTTTGGCATCTGCTAACATGCATCTTACCCTCTCCATGGTTCTATTCATCCTCTCAGCAAGGCCATTTTGTTGTTCAGTGGTACAATCTTGTGCCTAGTTATCCCTTTTTCTCTGCAAAATTTGTTGAACTCCTCAGATAGATACTCAAAACCATTGTCTGTCCTGAGATGTTTGAGTTTCTTTCCTCTTTCATTTTCTGTCTGAATCAACCAGTTCTTGAAGTTCTCAAAAGCATCACTCTTATGTTTCAAAACAAATACCCAGAACTTTCTGCTGTAATCATCTATTACAGTCATGAAGTATCTCCCACCTCCATGTGTTTCAACTTTGACTGGTCCCCATATATCAGAGTGTACATAGTCCAGAGTTTCCTTTGTTGAGTGTACACCCTTGCCATAAGGATGTTTCTTTGCCTTTCCTAAGACACAATGATCACAGAATTCCAGTTTAACAATTCCTGAATTTCCAAACACTCTCTTCTTAGCTAACTCATTCATTCCTTTATGTCCAATGTGACCCAGCCTTTTATGCCATAATAATGCATCAGAGGCACTCATTACATTATCAGCAGAACCAGTAATGGAATTTCCTATAAGGATATACAAACCATTGATCTTTCTATCTTTTATTACAGTTTTCCCAGATTTGGTGACATGTATATAACTCCCTTCAGTATTGAATTCACATCCAGTAGCATTTAAGGGACCAAGAGAGATAAGATTCCTCTTTAAAGCATGGACATACCTTACATTTCTGATAAGTTTTTCACACCATCATACATCATGATTTTCAATGTCCCACTCCCTTGAACTCTGCAGATATGATCATTTCCTAACAGGACAGATCCAACATCATATTCTTGCAATTCTTGAAACCATGACTTATGAGGACACATGTGAAAGGAACATCCAGAATCAAGAACCCATTCTTTAGTGATTTTTCCATCTGAAACAGTCAATACCTCTGCAGTATCATATCCTTCCTCTGCTACTGCTGCATCTGCCTCTTTTGTACCATTCTTTGTCTTTCTGGTTGGGCAGTTTTTCTTAAGATGTCCAACTTGTTTACATGAGAAACATCTTCTCTTCTCATCCCATTCAGTGCCTTTCTTTCCTCCATCCTGATTTTGTTTATGAAATTTACTTTGATTTCCCTAAGGCTTCTTTTGAAACTTGGTTTTATTGAATTTGACATTCAATCCTTCAGCAACAGCTTGTGATTTCTTGTCTCCAGACATTTGGAGAAACTTAGTCTTCAGGGATGTTTGAATCAAGTCAAGACTCAGTTTATCCTGCCTTCCAAACAACACAGTGTCCTTGAAGTGTTCAAAGGACTTAGGTAATGCATTTAATAGCATCAAAGCCTTATCATCCTCTTCCATCTTTACCTCAAGATCCTCGATTGAAGTCATCTAACTGCTCCAGTAGCACTTTATCATCTGTCATTTTGAATCCAAGAAGTTTCTGTTTAAGGAATAACTTGTTTGTAACAGATTTTACCGTTATGTAAATTTAATTTTCAAGCGTGATAACTCACTTTTTAATCATAAAATATAATACATTTTTTCAGAAATAATGACTAATAAAATATAAAAAGATTAGTTCAACGACTGTATTTGAATATATTTTTTATTAAAGATAAGAATCTTATTATTTAAAATCACGCTTCACCCAAATAGGTGGATAAACCAAAAAAAAAAATTGCGCCTAGTGATAACTAAACGAAGAAAGACCTGCTCTGTGACTGCATGCACAACAAAACCACCACTGTGATAGTGAACAATTAAACAACTGGCTTCATCGTAAATAATAATAAAAATTAAAGAGGCACTAACATGATTGAAAAAATATCTGATAGATCAAACAACTCAAAAACTCACCTTAACACTCTAGAATGAAAATGGAATGCAAAGGAATTGAAGAACACACTCTACACACAAAGAATAATAAAAAACACACAACACCTTTTAACGTGGTTCAGTCAATGTGACCTACATCCACGGAGGATCATATCACCTCAAACCACTAATATCCAGAGTCAATTACAAGAAATACAAGGAATTCTCACAATCTCCAAAATAGAACCCAATTTTGAAGTAAGAACCCTAATTCTCTAATTCTCACTCTAGGATGTTAATCAAATGGAGAAACTGTTACAAGATATTTATATATCAGCAAAGAGAAGTCTACGAGATCAAGATTTTAGCTGCAAACATCCAGAAACAGAATAAAAAATGAGCTGAAATCAAAACTGCAAAAAACTGTTAAAACCGTTGTCAAAGACATTGAAAACCGTGGTAAAAGACTGTTTAAATATAACTGAATCATAACCGCCGGTTCACTTCTGTTATTCATTCGGTTTTTCTGCTTGAGCCGGTTTCCTCCATTTTGACTCCGGTTCTGTGTTCATGGATCCAAAATACACTTGACCACATATCACTTTGATGATATTAACCTCTTTTCAATTCTCCACCTTAATGAATCAAAGTACTCAATCATTTCCTGAACATCTTACTAATCTGCAGAGCTTAACACACTGTACAAGCTTAATCAAGCCTGTACAAAGCTGAAACTTGTTTCCAGGAAGTGATTTAGTGAACATATCTGCAGGATTTTCTTCAGTTGAGATTTTCTTTACAGAAATAACACCTTTCTCCACCATATCTCTTACAAAATGCATCCTTATATCTGTATGATTAGACCTCTCATGAAATACCTGATGTTTTACCAAATGAATTGTGTTTTGATTGTCACAATACACTGTAACTGATAATAGTTGCTTTGAACCAGCATAACTCGTAGCAAAGGTAGACATGATGGCATATAAGAGTCCGTTTACTTTAGGCTGTGGATAATAGGTTGTATAAGATTATGATGCATTAGAATGAGGGATTGTGATAAATAGGACTGTCTCATCCAATGTTTACTGCAATTGATTATGTTCTATTATTTATACAAGACAACTTGGACGCGTTTTTCGGCTTGTGGGTTTTAGGGCTTGAAGAGGCTACTTTTCTTTAATTTTGAAGGGTTTCGTAAATAGAGGGAGATAAAGATCAGAATATTTTCAAAAAGTAGGGCTTATTTTGGGTACATAACAGTGTTCTAAAACTTGGTCTAGGCAACTGCTTAGGCACTAGACGCCCCTAGGCCGAGCCGATTAACATAAAATTTGGACAGCCTAACTGTCCAAATTTTATTTTTTTTAATTTTAATTTTATTTATTTTCATATTTCTTTTATATTTATTTTTTATTTCTTATTGTGTTTGACTTTAACTGAACCCTTTAAAATTTTAATTTCTTCTCACTCCCCTAATTTAGTAATTTCCACTTCACTCATTATAAATTCTTTTAAATTTGAAGGTGGTGGTGTTTATTTTATTATTTTTAAATTTTTTTATGTATTATTTATTAATTAAATAATTAAATTATTCGTGTAAGGTGGTGCGGCCTAGGTGCTATGCCTCAGTGAACCAACCGACTAGCGATTAACGATTTTTAGAACACTGGCATATAGGGTAACTAAACCCAATCCTGATTAAACCCATCTCAATAGGTGGATAAGTAATGGGGGTAAAAATATCCAAAAAAAACCCGACATTAAAATACTAACGAAATAAACGTAGGACTACCCTAAAATTATTTATCCTTATTCAACCTAATCACATGAAGTAAAAGGGCCTAAAATTGAATCCATAAACTAATTTGTCTTTTTTCTTAGACTAGCTATGGTTTACCAATTATGACAACACAAAAGGAAGACCAAAAGATAATTAAAAGGATGGATTTTTTTAAAGAAATGAAAGCATTATTCTTCATCAATAATTAACATATATAAACAATAATGACTATGACGAAATTGGATAGCTCAAGCGATAAAATATTTATTATCTAGACCTTTTGTCCTGGATTCGAGACATCTTGAGGGGAAAAAAATAAATCTTTGTAAAATTAGGAGAAAAAAAAAATTAATATACATGTATTATTGTTAGACAAACAGATTAATATTCTTTAACTTTGTCTATTTACTGACATATATGTATACGATTAAATCTGTTATTTGATTCTTGCTTCAAATGTTTGATTTTATATACTTCTAGTTACTCTGACCTTTTTTTTTCTAGCCTATCTAACTAATTATCACAAACAAGAAAAATGATCTTTCAAAACAATAAAAAATAGTCTCTAATAAGTATTTAATATAAGTATATTATTGGAGACGTCATGCCATTAATAATTCAGTCGCAAATAATATTATTGGGACAATAAAAAGTCTCCAAATGTATGTAAATATCTTTTGTAACAACTAATTAATTTTTAAAAAAATCTAAAAATAATCTTCAAGTTACTTCTAAAATACTTTTGTGACGTGAAATGTCACATATAGTTATTACTAAAGGCATCAATTATCAACTTGGAAAATGGGTGACAATTTTTTTAAAGAAACATAATTCACAATTCTGAAACTCATACACTGTTCAAATATGAATTTTTTATGGGATGGAAAAAGTACTTAAATAAGTGAGCTACATTGAGAAAAGAATTACGGAATGAGAACAATCGCGCCATAAAAATATCATATAGACTTTATTGCGAAAATCTCCAACTAGTTCCGATCAGTCTCCAACGCCTATGTTTTTCTCCCAATTCCTCCCCTCTAATTACCGGCAGCAGTCAAAGTAGCACAAAATTTAAATGTGCTAATCCTTGATTAATACAAAATGAGGAACACTAAAAGTGGGAACTTCCGCGTTTCATACTTAAAAAAATTGTTGAAGTTTTGTATGAGAAAACCTTTATAAGAAAGGAAAAATGGTTCATTCTACTAAAATCTTTCTTTACCTATAATTTTGCTTTCCCTTCTCTCATCCTATAACAAATGATTCAGTGTAATATTGAAAGAAATCACAAAATTTTTCTACTTAGCTCTGACTAATCCCCTCCTAAACACTAGACTCCCATTGGCAGTCTATATTTCTTTTTTGACCCACCTAGGCCCCCAACTAATCACTATGACCCAATCTAACATCTAACTAGGCATCCAACGACTTTTACAACCTTGTTATAGACATCTTCTAATCGAATCCATTTACATTAGTCTCTTATGATTAATCAAATTTCATGAATGCACTTTCTAAAACAAGAACTTTTGATCGTCAAGAGATAATATCAGCCGCTTGATATTAACTGCAAGGACTAGAGGTTGCAATTCAAACGTCTAGTTCGGCCTGGCATAGTCTATTGGCACCACCCCAATGTCATATGCGAGTTACGATGGATTGAGAAATTTTATCGGACTAAAAATTAGTAAACCCAACACATTAATCCTCCTAAACATGCTAAGATTATCGAACCAATCCGCGGCCTTTGGGGTCAAACTTATTGAGCTAGATAGTACTTCTTATAAGATTCCTAAGGTCCATTATGTCTAAATATCAAGGGGGTCAGGCTAGCAAAATTTAACAGCTTTACATATGGATCGTTCAACTTAATCGCCTTATTTTTTTCCCCACTTGTTTTTACCAAAAAAAAAAGAAAAAACTACACATTTCGAGAAAGGAAACAAAATTGAACACAATGCAGCTTTTTCGGGCTGAAATTATTTTTGGTCCCGTAACTTTTCACTTGTATAATTTTAGTCCCAAAAAAAATTAAAAATTTAATTTAGTCCTGTAATTTTGGAATTGATTCAGTTTTGGTCCTTTTTTCGCTGCTGATGATCAATTTGATCGGAAAATTGAATGTGCTGGTCCCCAGACTCATTTTTCCATCCAATTTTTAAATACTTGGCATCGGCAAGTGATTTTGATGTAAAAATAACATTAAAAATTAAAAAAATTAAAAGAAAAAGGGATTTTTTTATTTTTTTAATTTTTCTAGTTTCTTATCACTTGTTGGTGCCACATATTAAAAATTCTACTGGAAAAATGAGTTATGTGAATGATACATGCGATTTTCCGGTCAGATTGGTCACTATCGGAAAGAAAAGGGACTAAATCTGGACCAATTCCAAAGTTACAGGACTAAATTGAATTTTTTATTTTTTTTGGGACCAAAATTGTACAAGTGAAAAGTTACGGGACCAAAAATGATTTTAGCCCCAGCTTTTTCAAAGGTAAAAGGAAAGGAGAGGGAAACAAATCACGATGCAATGAGCAAATCTTCGACTTTTAGTCGCATGGCAAACATTTAAAAAAAATCGTCATATGAATACATTTTCATAAAAGAAAAGGTCCATTATGTCTAAATATCACGGGGGTTAGGCTAGCAAAATTTACCAGCTTTACATATGGACCGTTAAACTTAATCCACTTATTTTTACCCACTTGTTTTTACCAAAAAAAAAAAAAAAAAAACTACACATTTCGAGAAAAAGAAACAAAATTGAACACAATGCAGCTTTTTTAAAGGTAAAAGGAAAGGAAAGGGAAACAAATCTCGATGCA
Source organism: Ajuga chamaepitys (assembly GCA_958295605.1). Taxonomy (NCBI): domain Eukaryota; kingdom Viridiplantae; phylum Streptophyta; class Magnoliopsida; order Lamiales; family Lamiaceae; genus Ajuga; species Ajuga chamaepitys. The sequence goes on along the minus strand of OY282498.1, from coordinate 57,084,903 downwards.
AATGAGCAAATCTTCAACTTTTAGTCGCATGGCAAACATTTAAATAAAATCAACATATGAATACATTTTCATAAAAAAAAAGGTCCATTATGTCTAAATATCAAGGGGGTCAGGCTAGCAAAATTTACCAGCTTTACATATGGACCTTTAAACTTATTCGCCTTATTTTCCCGACTTGTTTTTACTAAAAAAAAAAAAAGCTACACATTTCGAGAAAGAAAACAAAATTTAACACGCAGCTTTTTGAAAGGTAAAAGGAAAGGAAAGGGAAACAAATCTTGATGCGAATGAGCAAATCTTCGACTTGTAGTCGCATGGCAAACATTTAAATAAAATCGTCATATGAATACATTTTCATAAAATAAAAGTTACTTTTATTATAAAAAATAAGGTTAATTATTAAAAAGATTACGATCTTTGTTCCAATTTTTAATTTCTACATGGCCTTTAAAACATCGGTCGAATTTTTGGACATTTAATTGTGCCACTACCACCATCATTGGATAAGTCGTAATGAGACCCTCCTATATATGTAACCTACCAATCCATTAAAGTTAATATGTCACGTATTTCACTCATTAACAACAATAGAAATAAAATATTGTAAAATTGATGGAGGGTAAATGATGGTCACATTATGGTACATCTAAAGATAATATGGTCACTTAAAAAAAGATTCGCATAAAAAGGAATATATACCATTTTATTTGTTGAAAAGGAAGCGATTTTTCTTACAGGAAAATTTGTCTTTTTTTGTTTTATAAAAAAAAAAGTGATTTTTTTTATAAGAATCAAATAAAATTTAACATATTATTTGTAAAAAAGGAAAAGACCTTTTCTTAAGAAACAAAGAAAATTAAAAATTTCTCTTTTATAAAAAGGATGAGAATTTCTTTAATATGAAACAAAGAAATTTTATCCTTCTTTTAGATAAGAAACAAAGAAAATATATGATTGTTTTTTCAAAAAAAGTAAGAGATTATTTTATAAGAAACAAAAGTTACCATTTTTGGTTTCTAAAAAGGAAGATATTTGTTTATAAGAAACAAGGAAAAATTACTATTTTTGTTTTATTAAAAGGAATATATATATATATAAATATATATTATAAGAAACAAAGAAACTTTACCATGTTTGTTTCAAATGAAAAGACATATGGTTACCTCATCATACCTAAATTACCCTTTATTTCAACAGTTTTTTGCAGCAAGCAGAGGATGAATTCAGCTTCAGTCATCCCATGGGAGTTCTAACGGTTCCCTGTAGAGAAAATGTTATCACTGAACTAACTTCACGAATGGAGCTACAATGAAGCACAAAACAAGTCAAGAATAATAGAATAATGATTTTATTTTTGGATACTCATTTTTGTTCAAACATTAGCTGTATGATGTAGACTGTAGAATCATGTAGCAAGTCTACCATCGATGAAAAAGAGGACTTATTAATACATAAATAAAAATAAATCTCGATTTTTTTTGAGTTGAAGAAGTTTTAGCGAGATTTATTTTGAGTTGAAGAAGTTTTAGCATTCTAAATGTTCTGATACAGAGAAAAAACATTTGAAATTGCATTTAAAATCATCAGAGATCAGTGGTTTCATTATTCAACATGTTTGTGAACTAATGTAACAGTTCAATCCGAAAAATATCTGTGGTTGATACAATATCTATGAACTTCAACAAACACACCCCCTTCCTACCAGAAAAAAAAAAAAAAAGAAACGAGAGAGATGTCAATTTAGTGTTTCTAAGGAGAACGTAGTTATTGTTCCCGAGTGAGATGCAACCATGAGTTTTAGAAACGCGACTCGGATTTTTAACTACCTAACGCATGATCTAACTATTCACTTGCAAAATGGTCGAGATAAATAAATATTAACCATGTGATTGATACCGTGTAGACTAGGATAAACATTTAGCATCGATTAGCTGACGTAGGTAATTCATACCACTCAACCCCAATATTTTCTACCTCATGAGATGTGCAAATCTGTCATGCATTAATGAATCATCTGCCTTAAACTCCAGCTAAGTGTCAACCCTTCCCCTGCCAAAAAAAAAAAAAAAAAGAAGGAAAAAGAAATACCAATTTAGTGATTCTAAGGGAAACATAGTTATTGTTCACGAGATGTGAGATGCAACCATGAGTTCTACCCTCGTAACTCGAACATTTCCATACTATCTATTTCCTTCATAGTTGATAAGATGGTCCAAGTCTCCTCAACAGCACAGCAATTGCTTGCTTATCCTGCATATAAAACACTTTCAGAAAACTCTAAAGTTGTGAAACTATAGATCACATAGTCAGCGATATTTTCTAAACTTAGTCATACAATATAGCACGATTCCTGCGGCAGGATATCTAGAAACATGGATGGAAACTACTATAGTAACTTTGGCAGTAAGTGGTCCGAAAGTAGTGCATAAGCCCTCCACTATAAACTAAAACCCACAAAATGGAATTTGTAAGGTGTGTCATATGACTAAGTGGTAGAACAAATCGTCTACTGGTTATGATTTTAACGATTACAACACAATTTCTGATGCCATATTTACATCTCCACTAATATTCTCTTTTCCTCATAGAAATTAATGAATTATCCATAAGGCCGTACCTCAAGAGAAGGAACGGCAAAGCTCTATCCTAGTCCACGCTCTTCAGCATCTCTTCCTTGAAGCCTTCGGCTACCTTTTACCCATTTTACAAAGCATAAGCTCAGAACTTGAAAAGGAAATAATAATCTCGTGTACATAACATAATTGACTAGCTACAATCATAGAATATAGGAAATATAAGATGACCAAACCACATGGAGGGCACAGTAGAGACCAGATTACAATGAATTAGCATTATTTTAATCACAAACAATCAAGTGAACACGTCAAATATCCAAATGATAAACGTTACGGAACAATGCAAAACATCGTGTAATCTAAAAATAATAATTTGCACGAGCTCAGGCATCTATTTAATCTCTGAGGGAGCAAAAGCACAAACTCAATAATCTTTCTTTACCATAAAGAGCTATATTTTAAACAGTCAAGTTCTCCACCAAGTCGCTGACAGACACATAATTGTCCAGGTTCAAACTTTGTACTGGTTTAAGATATAGCAATTATCATCTATAACTTAGCTTATCTGTTACATTCAACCAAAGAGATTGAACTATCTCATGAAATACCTTATAAGCCTAGAAACCACTACAAATGATAGACAAGTTAATAAACAGTACCTACAGTTCATAATTTATTTTTATGGTGTACAGTTAATGGCACAACAGAGCAATAAATACCTTCTCTCGAAGTTCTAAAATTGTCAGCCTAATATTCTGAAGGAAAATGCCAGTATAATCAATGAAACTCATTTTCCAGACCTATCATGGCAAGAGATAACTGTTGCTTCGAAACCAAAAACTGCCCAAGAAAGATTAGTTGCTCATGGAATAAGCATGAGAGCCACAACATTGATAAAGTTAGAACTATTACTCAGAAACAATTTCGTCTAGTTGAAATGCATTAATAGACCTTTGGAGATTCAAAACCATCATACATATACCTTCCCACTATATAACTTGTTTTTACATTCGCTTTTGATTATTCTAATTTACCTTCTCTCTTTGACTTTCTGTGCCCCATTAATATCGTCATGCCTTTCTTCAACTTATTGCATAAGAAACCTCTAATATTTTATGTTGATCATATGTTCCAGATTGGATACATACGAAACACTAATAAAACTTAAATTCAACTCAAAACATAAACCTCTTTTCACATTGGTTCAACTTACAAACTTCTACAAAATATTTTAAGGCTGTTCCTCTTAGTTTATTCGAAATACTTTATACGTTATTATATTAATAAGATATTTTTGATATAGTGGAGCTTATGCAGTTTGTGCCCTTTCGGAATTAACCATATGAATTTTGAAGTTTAATTTACCATCTGACGACATCATCAATGGAAAATTCCTTCAAGCATGCATATGTAATATTTTATCAAGCTTCAGACCAATCTTTAATCAACAATTTTAAAGCTAATAAGTTGCATCACCCACATTCATAGGCATATGCCATTCAGAACTAACCAACAAAAATTATATTAAAGGTTCTTCATAAAATTCTTAGAACGACTAATTTTCCAAAGGAAAAAGATCATCAACATCAACAAAATAAGTCTTTATCCCACCTTGTACGAAGAAAAACACATGGAACCAAATTAGGGAAGGGGCAATGATAATTATTCCGAAGTTTCTTACCATCAGATCAGATGAAAAATTGGTGACCTGCTTCTCGTATCCAGCATTCTTCAAATGGAAATTCATCCATTTCAGCAGGACTTCCTCTGGGACCATGAGCTCTTCTACTTCCTGCATCAAGTGGCTATTCAACATAAATGAATTACTGATGCATTTGATCATGGGAAGACCCAATCAATAAACTGTTACCTAGTTGTCCTCCACCAACTCAGCAAGTTGGGGTATCTTCTTCAGATTAAGATCAGCTAACAATTGTATCTGTGCATCCAATTGATCAACTAATCATGTCCAGTCTCAGAATATTTGCAGCTTAAAATCATAAAAGCATGGAATGGAGCATCTGATTTACCTTGATTATTTGAGAAATCAATCCGAGGACTAGATGGGCCTGAAATAATAAAAAGAATGCCATCATTGATTTCATGCATATTATAATCATAATTTCCTACGCATGACTAGAGATAATTTGCTTACTATTGCTTCTACAAAATCTTGTGCACCAATGTTTATCACAGTGCATCCAATTGCCTTAGCAGACTTTAGACACCGAGTATGGTTTTCATTCCTCTCTCGTACAGGCTTGGTATTGATAGCCCTCTCACCTATTGTACTAGGTACAACTACATAATGAGCCTTACCATAGAAAAATAAATAATTAGACAATCAACAACAACAACCTGAGGCAGAAATCAGTACATATATATTTGTGCAGTTCTAATACCTCGAATAAAATAATAGTACCTTTACTCCATATTAGTGGAGCCTCACTGGCATTCACAACAAGAACAGACATTGCTATGTCCTCGCAATTCCTGAAACACACATGTAAACGAAGTCAACAGACCAGCAATCAATTGAATGAAAATCTTATGGACAGCCTATATGCCGGTCGATGAAACTGTGCATACCTTTCCCTGCTTATTTAATCATGAATAGATGATGCCATATCATTGGTGTACAAGTCCAAGTACTTCCGGTGGAAGAATGAAGCTTTTGAGAGAACCTTACTGTAAGTGCCCATCCACCAAACGGACCACCATCCTTTATATCCGAAATGGGCCGCACCACTTTTGTACAAGCAGTAAATAACTTCACGTAAAGAAGGTAATCACAGCTCAAGAGTCGTCACATCTATAAATCAACATTACTACAAAAACAGAGTCGTCACTGCCATGTAGTCAGCCTGACTAATTGAACTCCAGAATCTAAAACAAAGCTATGCAAAGACAGTTTTATGAAGAGTTCAGATACGAAGTCAACCTAAAAAACGTGCACGGATACGATGAACACGAATTTATGCAACACGCATGTATGCTAAGGCATTTGAACTAGAAACTAGAACCAAGTACTATTCATATCATCCACGTGGAGTTTTTAAGGATCATAACAGATATCAAGAAATATACTTGGAAAGTAGAATTTTAAGGATCATAGTAGCAACTTTACTTTACTGACAATGAGAGATTTATTATGACTGGTTTTTCAGATGGTTAACTAAAAATGAATTAAAATTTTAGTTAAGCAATCGTATGGATTCTACAAGTGAATACCAGCCAAACGAGAATTCTGTGCTGACTCCAAGGGTGAAAGGTATGATGAGATACAAAAGTAGATAGACGCCTTATTCATACACCATATGTTCCAACATCTTCGCAATCTGCAAGGAAATAATTATCAGTTTAATGGGTCAGGAAGAACATCCAGAAAAAACATAAAGGAAAATGTGAAATACCAGCATAAGTATCGGCGGTTACATCATCAGATATGAAAGCCCTGTTTGGAGCAAGGAATACAGTAAAAGAAATATCCCTGTTTGGAGCTCCATTTCGAATATGATAGGATCATCAGAAAGATGTTTAACGTGAAGTGAACTATGCTTCTAATTCGCAATCAAAAACAAATTAACAGAAGTAACAATAAGATCCATAAGTTTTTAGGGGACCAACAAATTTCCCGGTATATGTTGTATGGCGAAATCAATAATCACTAAAGTTTGCTGCATTACTTCTGTGGTAGAACCAACACTCATACTATACATACATCCCTTACATGATAGTTGAGAAACAGATGCACTGTCCAGTATCACACATCATATATACCTAAACGAGAATAACTTAAGCATCCGCAACCCCTACTTGAAAGAGACCAAATCCCAAACAAATATCTAGGCCTAGAGAATGCATCAAAAAAAACATGTCGATAATCATTTCTCACAGATAAGAAAAATGTAAAGTAAGCAGCAATAACTTCAGATTATAATTTGAACTTCCTATGAACATGAGCCCAACCAATCATCAAGAACATAGAAAAGCAAACTAATTAAAAAACTGAACTGAGCTAAAACCGTAACCACTTAATTGCAAATTGCAAGAACATATACCTGAATTTGAGTATTAAGTTCATAAAATCGGAGTTCATACCTGCAAATTGCAAGAAGACCACATATTTGCACCAAGACATTCTCGTGTCCAGCTTTCTTCAAATGTAAATTTATCCATTTCACCAAGACCTTCTCTGGGACCATGAGCTCTTCTACTTCCTGCATCAAGTGGCTATTCAGCATAAATGAATTACTGATGCATTTGATCATGGGAAGACCCAATCAATAAACTGCTACCTTGCTATCCTCCACCAACTCAACAAGTTGTGGAGTCTTCTTCAGATTCAGATCAGCTAACAAATGTATCTGTGGATCCAATTGATCAATTAATCATGTCCAGTCTCAGAATATTTGCAGCTTAAAATCATAAAAGCATGGAATGGAGCATCTGATTTACCTTGATTATTTGAGAAATCAATCAGACCGTATCTACCTTGATTACAAGCATGCATATTCATATGTACCTTGATATCACTTCCTCTGAACAGTATGTATTCATAAATTTTATCACTTGGGGGGAGTTGCCTTAGCAGAATTTAGAGACAGAGTATAGTTTTCATTCCTCTCCCATACAGGCTTGTTATTAATAGCCCCCTCATCTATTGTACTAGGTACAACTACATTAATGAGCTTACCACAGAAACATAAATAATTAGATAGACAACAACAACAACCTGAGGTGGAAATAGTGTTATGGTGACAAACCTGTCATAGAGAGCAGTCCGGATTGTTGGGATGAGCTCATCCTTGAATGTCTGCAAATGACTCTTACCGGCACTAGCCATCACTTCACCGAGACCAAGACACACACCCTGCAGCACATTTGGCATAATGAGTTAAAAAACCACAACAAAAAGTATGGAATATATCTTCCCTATTCATAAGACTGGCTCACTTGTCTTCTGCTAGGATATGGGTCACTATGACCTCGTGATATGGGTCACAAATATGCTGTTGAAATTTTGAGAGAAACAAGAGGCAAAACAGCAAAAGAAGTGCCAGTTCAAGTCAAACTAGTAAATTTGAGGAAAAAAATTATATTAAAGATCCACCGTCATTGTGATGACCAACAAGTATGCAGAAGCAAAGTTGCAATTATCTTTATTGCTGCACCATATACCAAATACAAATTTTCCCACCCAACGTGCCCAACCCCAAATAGACTTGAGAAAAAATAAATTTAGCACCTGAATAAAAGGCCATCCTTGCTGTGAGCCTGTGACTAAAAGTTTGTATACTAGCTTGAGCAGTTTTACACGTAAAATTACTCTAGCACGATAAATTCATAGAATTCGCTCTCTTCCAAACTACTAGGCACATCAAAACATCTCCATTAGAAAATGATGAAATGATTCCTCAACAGAAAATTATACACTTCTCAATGGGAGAATTCAAAACAAACATTACAAGCATGCATATTCTTACTTACCTTGATATCACTTCATCTGAACAGTATGTACTCATAAATATTCTCACTTGCGGGGAGTTGTGGACCAATCCTTTTTCGTCCTTCTGTACCAAATGACCTCACTGCCATATGATGTTTGAAAATCCATTAGTTAGTGTGTACCTAATAGAAGAAAATGACTATCATTTTGGATAAACAGAGGTGAGCAAAACCAAAAAGGACACATCTGCTCACCCTGCCCAAGATCGCTGTAACTATAAAATGCTTCTTACAGGCATTGTGTGTTTCAATCACTGTATGAATAAGAGTTTCCATCAGACTATGAACTAACCCAAATTTCTTGCAACAAAAGAGGTTTGAAGATCTCAATATCGGGCCGAGTTGGATTCTTGAAGCTTATGTGTTCAATCTCACCGCGAACACTAGCCAACATTGTTCCTTCATCAATGCTGGAGTCGATTTTAGGTCTGCTGTCAAGTATCTCAAAGAAAGAGGCAGCTGCATCTTTAACTTTGCAAAAATCCAGAGCTGTTGCAGTCGCTTGAGCGATACCAGTGACGGACGTAGAAAACCTGCCCAAGATCCAATCATACATGCAGCATTATCGCATTAACATTTGCCCCATGAACTTTGATTTGTAGCAAATCACTTCTTTGTGTGATCTATAAAAAAATTGCATAACATTTGTTCAAAAATTAAAGTCAAGATAAATAAAGTTCTAATTGGTACTACAAGTGAATGGGGAAAGATTGCAAAAGCTAAGGAAAAAGTTGGCATTTCGTTCTTTGTGGAAATCAGTACATATATATTTGTGCAGTTCTAAATGCCTCGAATAAAAAAATAGTACCTTTACCCCAGATTAGTGAATCCTCGCTGACATTCGCAACAAGAACAGACATTGCTATGTCCTCGCAATTCCTGAAACACACATGTAAACGAAGTTAACAGACCAGCGATCAATTAAATGAAAATCTTATGGACAGCCTAAATGCCGATTGATGAAACTGTGCATACCTTTCCCTGCTTACGCAATCATGAATAGATGATACCATATCATTGGTGTACAAGTCCGAGTACTCCCAGTGAAAGAACGTAGCTTTTGAGAAAACCATACTGTAAGTGGCCATCCACCAACCAGACCATCCTCCATATCCAAAATGGAGTTTTAAGGATCATAACAGATATCAAGAAATGTACTTAGAAAGTAGAATTTTATGGATCATAGCAGCAATTTTACTGATAGTGAGAGATTTATCATGACTGGTTTTTCAGATGGTTAACTAAAAATGAATTAAAATTTTAGTTAAGCAATCGTTTGGATTCTACGAGTGTATACCAGCCAAATGAGAATTTTGTGCTGACTCCAAGGGTGAAAGGTATGATGAGATAGACGCCTTATTCATACACCATATGTTCCAACATCTTCGCAATCTGCAAGGAAATAATTATCAGTTTCATGGGTCAGGAAGAAGAACATCCAGAAAAAAACATAAAGGAAAATGTGAAATACCAGCATAAATGTCGGCGGTTACATCATCAGATATGAAAGCCCTGTTCGGAGCAAGGAATACAGTAAAAGAAACATCCCTGTTTGGAGCTCCATTTCTAATATGATAGGATCATCAGAAAGACGTTTAACGTGAAGTGAACTATGCTTCTAATTCGCAATGAAAAACAAATGAAATCCAACTAACAGAAGTAACATTAAGATCCATAACTTTTTAGGGGACCAAGAATATTGAAGGACAATTGCTTAACAATCATGAAATTCAACATTAAACTTTTCAATTAGATGCATCATGAAATTCGAACTCAAACTGATGAATACCATCTTGAATGAGTTTCACCCAAAGAAGTAATTTCGAAGGCTGATAAGCCTGATACAAACTAATAAAACGAAACAAATTTATACCAATTCCAGCATATATAAATCCTTCTCCAAAAACAGCCAAAAAATAATGCTAATGAAGATAAGTCTAGACCATCTAAAAGGCATATGTGACCTGAATAAAACACAAAAAACACGCACATGCGCACAACACACACCCCCCAACACCAAGGGCACATAGTAAGGGCTTAAAATTTTGAAACCTGAAGAATGTCAACCAACTTTGCTCTATCTTCATCATCTCCGGAGTTGGCCAACAATGCTACTTAAAATACCTTCAATTAGAACATCGAAGAGAAAATAAATTACAGCATAGGAAAATGAAAAAGAATAAAATCAGCATAAGTAAAAATTAGGTACGAAATTGAACATTTCAAATTCAGGGGGAGGAGAGAAAAAGAAGAACTGTCGCATTTTAGGTTTCCCTCCCCGAATTTGATTCTGCAACTCATCATAAAATTCCGGGCCCCAACTGAGGTGACCGAAGGAAGACAAAGACAGCCAGCGGACACTGAAATGTGCGAGGCATCAATTAGGGCCGACATTGTGGTGTTGGATGAGCTGGATGAAATTCAACAGTGAAGGCCAAGGAGGACGTGGTAGCGGAGTATATCGTGAGGTTGGTAAAGGAGGTGAGGGGCTCAGGGGAAGAAGACAGCAGAGATCGACGGCGACAGAGATCGGAGGGAGGAGAGCGGCCATGGTCGGGTAGCGGAGGTGAGCTGCGAGTGTGGAGATTGAGCAGCGAGCGTGGAGGAGAGCATGGTCCACCTGTTTGGCTGACGAGTAATTAGCAAATTAAGAGCGAAAGATGGCGATAGAAAATTGGAGGAGGAAATCCTTTGATTTACTTTTTCCAAATGACCCCACACTTCATCTTTATTGAACTTTTTCATTCATCACCATGAAATCAAAGTCTGCAGAGAATTTTTTCATAGAGCGTGAAGCCTTCAAAGCGGACGACTACATTATTTTACATTCAATAAACTAAATCTAGATAAATTAGGCCACCTTGAAGGAGGGGTTCATCAAATGCACCATAAAAGAAAAAATATTACGCCAGAAGAAACTAGTAATTAGAAAAAGATGGTTCCCAACTCCCAACCAACTGATAAATCAAAACTCTCTACATGGATTATATTCATGTAGCTGACCTGCCACTGCAGGGCATAGGCTTTGGTGTGAAGACAATAAATAATGAAAACTTAATTTGGTCCCTTACAGAATATCAAGTCATGTTTGTACGCAACCATTTCAGATTTAATTAATCTCAAACAAAAAGATAGAAGCCATGTTAAACAACCCACAATATGCTTGCTCTATTAACGTTGCCTGAACCACTAAAGTTTGCTGCAT